>CM048826.1:6896275-8320025 GCA_026586065.1 Dioscorea zingiberensis | reverse complement strand
GCTTCAACCAGCTGACTGATCTCTTCTATCGCCGATTTGCTAACTGTCGAAGGCAGAAGAGGAACCCCGTCATGCTCCTTAGGTGAAAGCAAATGGAGGGTGAAACTCTTCGGGATTACTTGGATCACTTCAACAAAGAAGCAGCAGGCATGAGCGATCAGGATTCAATAATGGTGGTAGGCGCAATCATGGATGGACTTCGGGAATGTCCTTTCCTAGACTCTATTTCAGGGAACGTCCCAAGAAATCTCTCCGAAGTGATGAGTAGGGCCCAAATAGCCATTGTCAGCCAAGAGTTTAAGATCAAGGAGAGAGGAGGCTCTGCAACGAGTTCGGGGATTCCAAAAAGAGGAACCACGATAGGAAGAATATAGAAGTTCCCGCCGAGGTGACCCGAGATCCCGAAAAGATGACAGACCCCCACGCTCGGATGATCGGAGACCTCGAGACCCCCTGATGCAGCCAAGGAGGGCGAGGTATGAGAACTACACCCCTCTTGTTACCTCAAGAGAGAATGTTTTGATGCAGATCCAGAACAAGAACATCCTGAAGCATCCCGAGCCCATCAAGGAGTCTGGATCGATGAAGAAAAGCAAGAAGTATTGTACTTACCATCAGGTTAAGAGGCACAACACGGAAGATTGCATCCAGCTCAAGGTCACGATTGAAGACCTGGTCAAGGCGGGGAAGCTTGATCGATTCCTGCAAAAGAAGGCAACTACAAAGGAAAATCCACCACAACGGCAGGAAGCCCCTCCTAACCCAACAAATCTTGACATCAAACTTTACTTCATTGCTGAGGGCCCTGGTTGCAGAGGGGAGAGCTCTTCCTCAAGGAAACAGTATGCGAGAATGGTTGCTTCGGTCCAGGAGACAGCCCCACTCAAGAGAAGCCGTCCATCTGCTCCCATCTACTTCTCTGATGAAGACCTACGTGGAGTCTATCAACCCTATGATGATGCCCTTGTGGTGGCAGTCAAGGTCGGGGTCTTCACCATATATAGGGTGTCGGTTGATACTGGAAGCTCTGCTGATATCATCTTCTAGGATTGCTTTAAAAGAATAAAAATTGGGAAAGAGAACCTTAAGCATGTTTGGTTGCATTTGGTGGGCTTTGACGGGAATTCCCGTCATCCAGAAGGCATGATCTCTCTCCCGATGACACTTGGAACACCTCCTCGGACTATTACTGCTATGATAGACTTCCTGGTTCTGAGATGTCCTTCTAGCTATAATGCAATAATGGGTAGACCTTTACTATGCAAGTTGGTTGCAGTACCGTCTCCTTATCACCAGAAGTTGAAATTCCAAACTGTAGACGGCAATGGAGAAATACGAGGTGACCAGGCATCTTCTCGCTAATGCTATTCTACTCTTTTAAGACATCAAATTGGAGAATCAAGCTGAGCCGCCGAAACTTGACTTTAGAGGAGCTCCAGCATGAAGATGAAGAAAGAGAAGCTCGCCGTCCTGTTCCAGTAGAGGGTCGGAAAGAATACCCACTTGATGAAAACCTTCCCGAGCGAACTGTCCGCCTTAGGGAAGGACTTGAGCTGAAAAGACAAAGGGAGCTCCTCGCAATTCTGAAGGATAATGATGATGTATTTGCCTGGTCTGCCAAGGAGATGCCTGGAGTCCCTCGGGAGGTGATCGAGCATCAACTCAATGGCGACTAGCTGTCAAACTAGTTATTCAAAAGAAGAGAAACTATGCTCCAGACAACCTCGTTGCTGCTGAAGAGGAGGTTGATAAACTCCTTAAAGCAGAGTTCATTCGGGAGTTCTAATACCCCGAATGGCTCTCTAATGTAGTCATGGTGAAGAAATCCTCCGGAAGGTGGAGAATGTGTGGATTTTACAAATCTCAATAAAGCTTGCCCTAAGGGCTACTACCCCCTGCCTCTCATTGATAATCCTGTAGATTCTAGTTCTGGATATGAAACGCTTAGCTTCTTGGATGCATTCTCGGGGTATAACCAAGTCTTGATGGTGAAATCTGATGAGGAGAAAACATCCTTTATTACCTCCCGAGGCACTTATTGCTATAAAGTGATGCCCTTCGGATTGAAGAACGCAGGAGCTACATTTCAGAGGTTGGTGAATAAAGTCTTTAAGAGGCAGATTAGGAGAAATGTTGAAGCTTATGTTGATGATATACTTGTGAAAAGTGTGACGGCTGAAGATCATGCCTCGGATTTGAAGGAAACGTTCGCAATATTGCGGGCTCATGGAATGAGCCTTAATCCTAGTAAGTGCGATTTCGGAGTTAGATCGGGAAAGTTCCTCGGGTTTATGATTACACATAGAGGCATAGAGGTGAATCACGAACAAATCCGAGCCATCATGGAAACTAGATCCCCGAGGACCGTAAAGGAGATACAAAGTATCAAAGGAAGATTAGCTGCCCTCGGAAGATTCATTTCAAGATCTAGGGAGAAAAACCCAGATCTTGAAATGGATATATATAACGTTAGAAATGGATTAGAAATAAATTTAAAATTTTTTACATAAAAATTTTCGTTTCAAATCCGTTTCTAAATTTAGAAACGGATTTTATTCTGCTGCAAATATGTTTCTACAATTAGAAATGGAATTGAAACGACTTTGTATCCATTTCAGAATTTAGAAATGGATTTGCAATGGAATAAATTCCGTTTCTAAATTTAGAAACGGATTTAATTCGGTTGCAAATCTGTTTCCAAATTCTGAAACGGATCAATTCCATTTCTATAATTAGAAACGGATTTGCAACGGAATCAAATCCGTTTCTAAATTTAGAAACGGATTTGATTCCATTGCAATTTAGAAACGGATTTGATTCCGTTGCAAATCCGTTTCTAAATTCTAAAACAGACTCCTTCTTCCGTTGCTAACAAATTAGCAACGGGCCTTTTAGAAACGGACCATTTCCGTTTCTAATCCGTTGCTAAACTGAGTTAGCAACGGATTATAAATGGAAAATGCCGTTTCTAATCCGCCATTTTCTTATAGTGAATGAAGCGGACACATATTCAGGTTCGGTGGAAGAGAGTATAGCCTTCTCTTGCTTCATAGAAATCCATGAAAATACACACGATCCAAGAGAGAATGTATAACTGGAAGTGTTTTTCTTGTCATCAATGCTTCCAGCATAATCACTATCACAAAATCCAACTAATTTGATAGGAACATGTCTCTCATAAAAGATACCATAATCAACCATACCTTAGATATATCTCAATATCCTCTTTGCTGCCCCAAAGTGAATTTGACTTGGCTTGGCTATGAACCTTGCCAACAAATTTGTAGCAAACATAATATCCGATCTTGTTGATCCCAAATATGACAAACTTCCAATCAAACTTCTATAGAGTGTGCCATCAACCTCCTTGGAGCCATCATCCTTGGAATACTTTTCATTTGCAATCATAGGAGTATCAATGGGCTTGCAATCCTTTATGTTGAAATTTTCAAGAAGACTTCTAGCATTTTTCTTTTGAGAAATGAATATACCATCCTCATTTTGACTAACTTAAATTCCTAAGAAGTAATGTAGAAGACCAAAATCATTCATTTCATACTTGTTTATCATATCTCTTTTTAAATCTTAATCATCATCTCATCACTATCGGTGAACACCAAATCATCAACATAAAGAGAAACAATGAGATCATTGGATTTACCTTGAGTCTTCACATATAATGTTGGCTCACTCTTGCTTCTTTGAAAATCATTTGCTTTAAAGTATGGATCAATTTCGCTATACCATGCCCTTGGGGCTTGCTTTAGGCCATACAATGCCTTCTTCAACTTGTATACTTTTGTTTCTTCACCTTCAATAATGAAGCCTTGAGAGGTTGCTCTACAAATTCCTCTTCTTTCACTTCACCATTCTAGAATGCCAATTTTACATCAAGTTGATGCAAATGCCATCCCTTTTAAAGCTGCCAAGCTAATGATAGCTCTAATTGTTTCAAGTCTTGCCACCGGAGCATAAGTTTCTTGAAAATCAATTATGGGTTGTTGAGAACAACATTTTGCAAACAATCTTGCCTTTCTTCTTTGAATTGAGCCATCCGAGTTAAGCTTTGTTTTGAACACCCATTTCACACTGATAACATCTTTTTCTTCTGGTTTCTCCACCAACTCCCAAGTGTTGTTTTTCTCAATCACATCTATTTCTTCTTCCATGGCTTCCACCCATGTCTCTTCTTTAATTGCTTCTTCAAAGTTTCTTGGTTCCATCACACAAAAATTGCAACTTGCATACACCTCATTGATATGTCTCATTCTCCTTGGTGGTAAGCTTGAAGATGAGGAACATGGATTTGATGGAGAGGTTGGTGACCTTTGAGGACTAGTATTTGGATAAACTTGTAGATCTTCATGAAAATCTTCATGTTCTTGATTTTGCAACCCTTCTTGAGAAGTAACAACTTGGTTTTATATCTTCTTCCCTTTCCAATCCCGTGAAGCCTTCTTATCAAAGATAACATCTCTACAAACAATCACTTTATTCCTCTTCAATCTAAAGAGTCTATAGCCTTTTGATTTTGAGCTATAGCCAACAAAGATGCATTTTTCACTAGCCTCATCAAGCTTGTGTCTCACTTGTTTTGGAACATGAGCATAGCAAACACACCCAAATTGTAATGCCCCGGTTTTTCTAGTGATCACTGTTTAATTTTTTGAAAAATAAATCGGGGGTTATTAGTTCATAAACAAGAATTTAAAAATAAAGTAAATAAAATTGAATGGGAATGGTCCAACAATTCTAGCATAGCCCCACCCCAAGCATAAGAGAGTGATTAGATTTAACAAACTTAGACTTGTGACAAAATATTATGGTGATATAGTAATTTAATTTAAATGGTTAATTAATTAAGCATAGTTGAGGATTTAAATGACTAGTGGCAAATAAAGCTAGGGTGTGACAAATAATAGGGTTGATTTAAAAACCCAATAATGAAACTATAGTATATTTGGATTAGTTGAAGCATGTGACAACATATAGTAATGGAAAAATATATATTTTTGTATATGTATATAGAAGTGAACTTAGGTTTTTACATTTGAATGAGATGCAATTGAAATTAAAGAGGGATCGTGCTTTTTTTTCTCATCTCTCTCTCTCTTCTCCCTCACTGTGCCCTACCCACGCCTGCGAGCCCCTACCCACGCCGGCCAGCCACCGTCGCCAGCCCACGCATGCCTCCGCCCGGCACCTCCACGCGTGCAACCCAGCTCTAGCCCGGTTGTTCGTCGTTTGCTCGCGCCGCTCTCCTTCTCCGGCAGTGCCTTCGATTCGCGCCGCCCTCTTCCTCCTTTGACGAGCTCTTAATAATTTGTGAGTTGGAGATTGGGGGAAAACCTTCTAATTGTCTCGTAATTTAGGGCATGGAGTGGTGTGGGATGAATTTCTTTATGAATGGGGAGTACATGGGGAAGTGAATTTCATGATTTGGACTAAATTGGGTTTTGTCATGAAGATTAGAAAAAGGATTAGTGTATTAATGATGCCATGGACTATATGTTTGATGGAGTTAACTTTATATGATTAGTATGTTAATTATGGTGATTGGTTGTATAATTTCAGGGGCCCTATAAATAAAGCAGGTGCCGCCGAATTTTCATGAAAATTCTAAAGTATAGATGGCCATAAGATGCTTATTGAAATGCCTCTAAGAACTTGTTGGTTTTAAAACTTATGCCTTAATGCTATAATGTCATTGAGCATGTGTGTGATGATCTCTAACACATGTGGATGTAAATTCAAGGATTTATATGGCTGTTGTAGTGTAGATCTTTGAATTGCATGAAGTTGCATACCAAATGTTTAATAGAATGCTTCAATGAAATCGATGTGCCTTTAGAGCTTTGAATGTTAGTTTCCATGCTTAGAATCCCTTCATGAATATCTAGATTACATGTTAGAAGCAATTGGTATGATTATGTTAAGCATGGGGCTGTTTATAGTTGAGTCTATCAACTGTTCGTATTGATGCCTCATGCTATAATTATGTGCAGTCCTACAGATTGCTGTCCCCTTCGAGGGACAGCTACACTCTCTATACACCTCCGTTCGGAGTATGTAATATGTCAATGGAAAGATCTTGAAATTATACTTCTAATGAATCCTAAATCAGAGAAATCCAATATCCGGATTAGAAGTTATGGACAGAACGGTCAGATTGCGCATAACTGGCAGAATTTCTGCAATTCTGATTTGAGGGCCTGCAGTCCTGCAGATTGCGGTCTCCTTCCTGGGACAGCTGGGACCTATATACTACTCCGTTCGGAGTGTGTAATACGCCGATGGAAAGGTCTCGAAAACATCATTCTCTAGAGCCTTAGATGAAGGAATTCTGATTTACGGTTTAGATGTTATGACCAATTCTTTCCAACTGCGCAGGACAAGCAGAATTTCTGCATTTTGTATTTGGGCATTCCTTGTGATGATATTACTTTTAAGATGTGATATATATAATTATTTAAGACATGACATTAGATAGATTGATGAATACGTGAATGTAAACATTCTATTCAGGCCACATCAATATAGTTATCATGTATAAATACACCATCAAGATATCAAGGAGGTGTAAAAAACTCTTACAAGGACATGAATATTATAGACAAAAATAAGGTTACTATTTGTTCAAGGATTTTTGTATATGAAAACCTTGATGTAGATGTTAAGAAATTTAGTTATATTAGAAATTTAGAAGAGGATGATAACCTTTAAATAAATACTAGTAGATTAACATTTTCTTATACTTGTATAGGAAAATATGAGTAGAGGATCCCGCGAGGGGATCTAGTCAAGTGAAAATCGCGATGGACCTCAGGTGAGTGATTACACTATACTTAGAATACTTATTTGATCCAGTTTTTATTGTCGAATTTGTTTATATGAGTTTTTATCTTGGTTTGTGGATGCCGATGGATTTATCACTATACTTGCATAGTATTTTTATGCTTGTATAATTGATTTAACTTTAAAGAGCATGAGATATGATTAAGGAAACCCTAAGGGGTAGTTAAAGATTATTGCATGTATCATAAGCTGCACCTTAGTTAGTTAATGTATGGGGGACCTAGCAGGGGCTCGGGATAGAGCCCAGATATTTTAGTAGACGAGACCGGGCTAAGGAAGGAGTTTTGTTTTCAATCATTTTTCTTAAAACTAAAAACGTTTGCGAAAGTCATCCTTTTTATAAAAAACCCCCTTGTGAGGGCCCGTATCGGATACGAGATTGATACTTGACGTACACATGTAGAGGCATACCGCTGGTCGTCAAGTACCGGACTTATGTAGTTTCCGGTTATCAGGATCATGTAGAGGCATACCGCTGTTCTTGATGGGAGTTGGGTCCTTCCAGAGAAATTTTAACTAGGGGTGCGCGCTTGTATGATACGTATCCTTAGCATACATATTTATGTGATTGTGATATGCTTATGATGATTGAAATTCCATATGTGCTTTATTCGGGTTTTCTAAAATGCTTGGCATGTTAATCTAATGAGAAGATAATGCATATAATAGGCATTATTTCGATATTCTTACATCTGATATTATATTTGTATCTTGTATAGTGATTCTCACTCAAGTGAACTACTTGCGTAGGTAAGTGAGCGTGAGTAATCCAGTAGATGGCTCTAACATAGCAGATAAGAATAGTACTTGATTACACTTGATGTTTAGACTCCTAGAACTCTTCTGCAACTTTGTAAACACTGTATAAGATTAAATAGTTTGTCTATTTCTTATGAACAGTAATTTGATTATTATGATTATTATTAGTGTAAAGTACACAGCTTATGGGCTGGGTGCACTCCCGGCCCAGCTGGTGTGACATCTGTCTCATTAGCGAGATGGGTGTTACACAAATACCTTCAAATAATTCACTGATGGTTTCCTTCTACTCCAAGCTTCAAATGGTGTTTTGTTTTCCACAGCTTTTGTTATTCAACAAGAACACCGCCGTATATACCACCTCACCCTAAAAAGATTGAGGAATTCCCTTCTCATTAATCATAGACTTAGTCATCTCCACAATGGTTCTATTCTTTCTTTCCGCTACCCTATTTTGTTGAGGTGTGTGTCCAACACTCAAATTGTCTTCTCAAGACAATAGAATCACAAAACTTTTCAAACTCATGATAGTTGTATTCTCCCCCTCTATCACTTCTTAGCACCTTCAAAAGATAACCACTTTGCCTTTCCACAAGCATTTGAAACTTCTTAAATATAGCAAACACATCCGATTTTTCCCTCATGAAATAAACCCATGTCATTCTATAAAAATCATCAATTAATGTAACGAAATATTTATTACCTCCATTAGTTGGAGTGACTGTTGGCCAACAAACATCGGTATGAACAAGCTCCAATGGTGCTCTTGCTCGCCATGCCTTCTCATTTGGAAATGACTCTCGGTGATGCTTGCCTAGAGCACAACCTTCACAAACTTCCTTCAAGTCTTCAATTGTTGGCAACTCATAAACCATGTTCTTTTGTTGCATATTCCTCAAGCTTTGAAGGTTCAAGTGCCTAAACCTTCTGTAAAATCCAAAAAATTTATTAATTTAGTTTTGGGGAATAAACTTTTCCTGGTTGTTCTTTGATTAATTAGTTTCCTTAGATAGTTAATTAATAAAAGATAATCCTCGAGGACGGATGTAATTGGACTTTTCTATTGGAATAAAATTCTAGTTATTTATTTAATTAACTCGGTTGTTTTACAAGTCCCTCGTATTTGAAATTTATTGGATTATATGTGGAAAGGGGAATTTAAATGGTTATTTCCGTTATTAGGGTTAGTTGGTGTCATCAAGGACCATTTCATAATTTCAGGAAAAGTCAGGAACTTAACTAAAATTATCACTCTCTCTCTGTTGAGGGACCTGCATGTAAGATATTAAAAAGGAGAGAGGTTATGTACAAAAGACCAGAGAATCCATGCAAAATGAAAGCATGCACGGTTAGGATTAAAGAGGGTTGAATGAAGGGATGGACGAAGGCCACGTGGAGAGTTGCGGAACCCTCATCTACCAGATGCGTTAGATCTGAGACAGGAAAAGAGACTCAGTGGGTGGCCTCACTGTGCGGGTAGATCCGGACCATTCATCTAATCAAGTGTTTTAAGTTTTAGGCACTTAGAAGAATCTGAGAAGCTCGGACCTTTTCATCACACGGAATTAATCACGATCGTTCATCCCAAGAGGGCTACTAAGTTTGAGGCAACGCGTTTTAATCCAACCATCAGTTATAATGTAATCTAGGCCGTTGATCCGAAATAGAGCCATATCCAAGGTGTTGTATTAAGTCAAAGGTCATTGGATTACACGTGTTTAATCAGGATCGTTCGATGAAGGTTACCTGATTGCGAGAGAGCCTCGCCTGTTCTTCTCCAGCGTGTCACCGCCGTGTCGCCACCTCCTGAAATTATCCACTCCGTCGGCCAGCTATGAGGAGAGTTTAAATCAATATATTAAAGCTTATCCAGTCGACGAAGAGTTTGGAAAGGAATTTGAACAAGAAGATAAGCTTTATCCCATCAGAAGTAGGATATCCAGAAGCTCCCCATGAGGTTCTATAAATAGGAAACCTTTTGCGAACTCTAGGTATCATCGGAGATAGGCGCCGCCACCCCGTGAAGAAGAAGAAAGGAGGAAAGGAGCACCAATGGGGCTTCGTTGGCCAGATAATCGATTGCCAGATAGACGGGATTATCTCTAGAGAGGCAAGGGAGGAGAAGCGGAGCTTCATCGCATGGTGAAGCTCAATGGAAAACTGTTCTATGGTGTGTCCTCTTCTCTTCTCCTTGGTTCTTGGTAATCGTCGTGCATCTATAGTAGAGGGGTAGATGCCGTTAGGGAACTCTGGGGAATTTCGGTTGTCTCCAAGAGACTGAGTGTTAGTGTATAGAGAGCCGGCTGTGGACAGTGTGCTCAGATGAGGGGAGGGCAAGAGCCCGACAGTCCTCGGGCCAGGAAGATGCTCACTGCGCGCACCACCCTTTGGCGGCGAGGATATCTGGAGAGGGAAGGCTCCGGCCATCCCCGCCCATCACCGACGACCTTCGCTCAGGGCAAGGCACTTCTCTCTTACGAGGCCCTGCCTGGGGGTTGAAGATAGGTCTAGATTTTCAAACCAGTTGAGAGAGCCCGTTTAGTTGAGTTTGGTTTTAAGTTTAAACCGGTTGGGTCTGACTTGGTTTTAAGTTAAATTGATTCGATTGGGTTCATTGAGTTGAATCTATTTAAACCATTTAAGTTAATCAGGTTGAGTTAAAGGGTTATACGGCCCTTGTACTTTCAGACTTTTGGCAATTATGGTCCCAAGGGCTGACGTGGCAGCTAGCTGACATGCGGGCTGAATACATGAATTTTTTAATATGACGTGGCATCCTACGTGGCATGCAGACGTGGCAAAATATTTAAAATCCTTAAATATTAATCACTTAATAATGACATGGCACGCCACATTAGCATACCACATGTCAAAAAAATTATAAAAAATTCAAAAAATTTAATTTTTTTTTCAAAAAATTCTAAAAAATCTAAAAAAATTCAGAAAATTTCTAAAAAAAATTAGATAAAATAAACATGATATTTTAAAATATTCTAAAAATCCGGTTAGAAATCCAAAAAAATTCTAAAAAATTATAAAAATATATTGAAAAATCTTAAAAATAAACAAGATTTTTAAAAAAAAAATCTATAAAAACCGGTTAGACTTCTAAGAAATTCTAAAATTTCTCAAAAATGAAAAAATTTTAAAAATTATTTAAAAATTATAAAAATTCAAAAAAATTAAAATCTAAAAAACTCTCAAAAACAAAAACGATTTTTTAAAAATTCTAAAAAATTATGAAAAAATTTAAAAAATTCTAAAAGAAATCCATTTTTAGTCCATAGAATGCAAATGTGGCATGCCACACGTCAAAAAAATTTTAAAATTTCTAAAAAATTTGGTTAGAATCCTAAAAAGTCCTAAAAAAATTCTAAAAGAATGCTAAAAAATAAATAGGATTTTATAATGTAATCACAATAATCAACCTAGAAAAATAGTAAAAAATTATGATTTATAATCTATAAAATGAAAATAGGCTTTGTAATTACAACAATCAACATGGAGAAATACAAAAAAAAAAAATGTACGAAAAAATTTAAAAGGAACATCTTCAAAACCATTCCAACTACAAATCATAACAATCACAATATACAAATCACATTTTTTTTCTATTTTTCTAGGTTGATTGTTCTGATTACATTATAAAATCCTATTTATTTTTTAGAGAATTTTTTTATAATTTTTTAGAATTCTAACCAGATTTTTTAGATTTTTTTTTTTTTGACATGTGGCATGCCACATCTGCATCCCATAGACTAAAATTGGATTTCTTTTAGAATTTTTTAGGATTTTTTTATAATTTTTATAATTTTTAATTTTTTTTTTATTTTTTAGACTTTTTTTTTCATTTTTTATAAATTTCAGAATTTTATAGAATTCTGACTGGATTTTTTAGAATTTTTTTTAAAAAATCATGTTTATTTTTTAGAACTTTTTATAAGTCTAACCAGATTTTTTAGAATATTATAAAAATCCTGTTTATTTTTTTAATTATTTAGAAGTTTTTAGAATTTTTTAGGTTTTAAAGAATATTTTTTAAAATTTTCCGAACTTTTTAGATTTTTTTATGAATTTTTAATTTTTTTTAAAATTTTAGAATTTTTTAGAATTTTTTTTTGACACATAGCATGCTGATGTGGCGTGCCACGTCATTATTAAGTGATTAATATTTTAGGATTCCAAATATTTTACCATTTCAACATGCCACGTAGGATGCCACATCATATTAAAAAAATTCTTGTATTCAGCCCGTATGCCATTTGGCTGCCATGTCAGCCCTCGGGACTGTAATTGCCAAAAGTCTAAAAGTACCGGCGTTGTATTGAACATTTTCATAGTATAGGGACCAAAATGAACAATAGGGACCAAAAATGCATTTTTGTCGTTTAGTTATTTAAAATGAACTTAAGTTGGACTTAATCATGTTTTGGAACCTAGTTATAAATAGAAAATAAATAAAACTATAAGGGTAGGGATTCAAACCTGGGCCTCCATAATAGCAAAGGAGGACCTTAACAACTAGGGTATTATACTATACTTGACAAAATTGTTGTGGTTTAATAAGTTAAGGGTGAACTCACATAGGCTATGACCCATTAGTGGGTCATACTTGTGCATCTAGATGTGTAGGGTTTATGAGTAATTAATATTACTAATATAGATTTTACTATCAGATACCGACGTAGAGTGTGGGGACACGCCAGAAGAGAATTTTGTGGGATTCCAAACGTCCTTGATAGAGGTAAGTTCCCTTGTTTATTAGTTGATTGCTTTCTTGAATGCATGCTTGTGCATCTAGGTTACTTCTGCCTAGTACCCACTTTGCGGAGTGTTTATTGGATTTGTTGTTGTCATGTTTATTCCGTAAGTAGACTTGCTGTGAAATCCAAGATTTCTTTTAATAAATGGATTTTTTTTTAATTTTAGTGGTTGAGTTAATTTATCCAAAAACGTAAATTATTTTAAAAAGGAAAGTTTTATAATTAAAACCCTGGTTAGGTTTAGTTATTATAAAACCAAGGGCATTTTGTTAATTTTGCATGTTGGAGAACATGAAGGGAACAAGTAACTAAACATTAATTTATTTAGTTAATTAAATTATTGATTTAATTAAAGGTAATGCCCAAGTTTTGGAAATTCTTGGATTAATTAAAAGTAATGGGAATAAGGAACTAAATCGTTAATTATTTAGTAATTGATTGATTTAATTAACGGACAATTCTAAGTTTAGAATTTATTTGGAATGGAATGAGAAAAGGGAAAAATTGGCTAATTCTTAAATTGGAAAAAATTCAAGAAAATAGATTGGTGATTTATTAAATCTAGTAAAGGAAATCCCCAAATTTAGAAGTAATTAGGGATTGTTTTGAGAGAAATGAAGAATTAATTTTTTTAAATTAGAGTTATTGGGGCTGCCAAGGAACATATTGTAATTTAATAAAATATAAGGACTAACCAGAAAATTTGTTCTTCTCTGAGAGGAGGATCAGTTTACAATAACAGAAGAATAAGGGACTTGAACAAAATATTTCACTCTCTCACGACTGGAGGACCTGCATGTAATCTTGAGAAAGTTGGGGGTCCTATGTGCAATTTGCCAGAGAACCATGCAAGTGGAGGGTGTTTGAGTCACCGACCGTCTAGATTAAAAGATCTTGAGATCTAGCTAAAGTTCGAGGCATGAGATTCAATCTCAGCCTCTCAACCAATTCAATGGGTGAACTTATCAGGATCTCACATCTGAGGCTTTCGATCTGATCGTAACCATCCAACAAAAAACTAATCTTGGAATGATCTAAGACGTCCATCTCAGAGGGACGCTTAAGCTTGAGGCACAAGGGAGATTGTGAGCCGCTCATCGCCAGATGATCTCGGTCGTCCATCAAACAGAGCGGCAGATATGAGGCCTAGAGAAGAAGCGATCCACGTCCATCTCCATACAATCGGATCAGCCGCCCATCAGAACAACAGGCTAATCGTGAGGCACCGCCACCTTCTTCTCCATCGCTGCCAACACTTACCGCTGCAAGAGTGAAACCTTGGCTCCGCCGATTATGGAAACAATTAATTAAGGAAAGAAGGTGATCTCCTCGCATGTGGATCTTCAATCATGGAGATCGCGATCTCCATTGTTTGAACCTTTGGGATCTCTATATAAACTAGCTAGGAGAAGCCCAGGGAACACACAAACCACCGACAAGCCTTCTCCACCGTGAGGAGTTGAGAGTGAGAGAGGGGAGTTGTTCCCTGTGGAGGTCAGAGAAAGAGGAGCCGTGGACAGTGAGACGGGCACCCGAGAGTGGAGAACAGAGCCCCGACGACGGTGACAAGGTCATGGTGAATTTTTCTCTCCTCCCTGTTTTTCATTAAGTTTCGGCCATGCATGCATGTAGAATAGATACCAGAGAAGTGCCCAGGTCTTCGTATGTTCTCAGTGTAATGCCCTGAATTTTTTGAGTGAATAAATCGGGAAATTTTTGACAATTTATGAGATTAATTAACACGGGAGAATAAATTAATTATTTTAAAGTCCAATTACAGTAAAATCGAGGAATAATAAATTTTAATACAGCCTCAGGACAAAGGGGCCGAGGGAAGGCCTTATTGGGCCAGGCCGCTTACACTTGGAATAGTTAGAGATGAACGGTAAGGATAGCCTCGATTAATTAATTGGAAGATTTCGTAAGTGCTAATTACTCAAGAATAATTAAGTAGGAGAATGGGGCAGATGTTAGGATACCGATAAAGTAGATCGGGCGAGTCAAAAGCCAATAGTCACGGATCCGGGCCAGAGGCGCACTCGCGGAGGCTATAATACCTATGACGAATCGGTGATCATTGACTGGATTCCTGATCTTGGGCGGCCGGGACATTATTAGAACGAAGCATTAATTAATGAGCTACATGACATAAAGTGGAAAGATAGTATCATCTACATTATTGAATAGTACTGGATGAATAATTGAGATGATAACTTAGGGATAATCTAAATTAAAAGAAGGCATGTGACAATATAATATTTTATTTTAAATATGGGAATAATTATTGAAGCTTTTATAAGGGGTGAGCCTTCAAAGAGAAAGAGGAAAGGGTCTTTCCTCTCTCGTTGCCTTCTCCTTTTCCCTGACTTGCGCTCGGGACCTACCTGCGCGCGTTGCCGGTTGAACCCCGGTGAGCCCAGCCGCCCCTTGCCACGTCTTCGCCCCACACTGTCGCCAGAGTTGAGCTCGGTCCGCCACCGGTCCCCTCCGCTTTCCTCTCTCGCGTGCGACCGACAAATACCGACGGCCTCAGATCATCAAGGCCAGCCGGAGCCTTCTCATTGTCAGCCGCCTCACGGAGCTCACTGCCGCCGCTGCCTAGCACCTTGTGTCGCTGCCACCTTGGCCCTGTCACCCTTGATCGCCCTATTCCGGAGAACAGTAGGTTTGGAGGTGGTGAAACTCTAAACTAATGGCATGATTTAGGGCATGAATATGAGGGATTAACGATGAGATTTAAGAGGGTTGTGGGCTGTTAGAGTTGTGCCATGGATTGCATAAGTTAAGACTAATATTAGTTGTATGATAATGAATTAAGTTTAATGATAGTGTGGTGCTTGATTGTAATTATTTCGGGGCCCTATAAATAGGGGAGGTGCCGCCGAATTTTTCATGAAATTCCCAAGTTTAAATGCCCTATTAACGATCATGATGGCATGCCTAAGTTTGAATAGCTTCATGATTATCATGTTTAAGTATTACATGCTTAAGAATGATCGACTCTGCAAATCTAGCATGCTTAGATATATTATAAAGGTGTTAAAGGCATGTAATGCTCGTTAAGTAGTGAAAAACATGATGTTATGAGTTTAAATCAAGGTTGTCAGACCCGGCCCGGGGCATTGACCCGGCCAAGCCCAGGGGTCAGGGGTCAAGGGTTCAACCGGGGTCAATAATAAAATATTAAAAAATAATTAATAATAATGAAATATGATATAAAATAAAATTATCATAATAAAAAATATGATTGATTAACTAAATTTAATATCAAAACAAACACATACTAAACAAAACCAAGGTTTTTGTTTTTTTTTTAGTTTTTCACTTCTATATTAAAAATACCCCTCGGGCCCGTCACTCTGGCCGTCCGGGCCGGGTCCCGGTCCAACCGGTCGGGTCGGTGACGTGGCGCCGGGTCTCGGCACCCCCGGTTTTGGGGTCCAACCCGGCCCGGCCCACCCCCCAGGTCCCGGTTTTTCCGGTTGACCCGGCCGGGCCGGGCCAGGTCTGACAACATGGGTTTAAATGTCTCATATGCTCCTTGAAGCTTAAATGGAATTTCTAAGTTAAGAATAAGATTTCCGTATTCTTAGATCCCGTATTTTTTTTAGCAATAGAACTAGGCATGGCAAATACGGACTTCGTACTTAGTACTCTCGTTGATTCTAGGAAAGGGAAAAGGTCCTGCAGAAGCTGCCAAAGGACCGAGCGATTCCTAGGAATTTACGAAGGACTTGAGGTGAGGGAACTTCACCGTAAATAGAGATTTAATCATGTAATTACCGTGATTTTCTTTGTCTCTCGTATTCTTATGAGATTTATATCGGTTTGTGGTTTGCCGATGGATTTTATCGACATAGTTGCATAGTGATTTTTAATGCTTGTTATCTGCTATGAGCTGAATCAGCATGATTAATTAAAAGATGAAACTCCAACTAGTAATGATTGATATTCACCGTATCGTGACTGCGCCCTAGGTAGACATAGACGATGGATCCTGCGGGGCTCAGGATAGAGCCCATAAGGAATTGTTGATGATCTCGGGTTATGGAAGGGATTTGTTTTTATCTGTTTTTCTTAACAAAATTGTTTGCGAAATCGTTTTCTATATATAACCCCCTTCCGAACTCTTTTGGGTGCCCGAATCGGATACGAGGATGTATGCGTGACGATTGATACAGCTTGGTTGATCATACCACTGGTCGTCAGGTCTCGGATATGAGATACGTGACGATTGATACAGTTGGTTGATTATATCACTGGTCGTTAGGCCTTGGGTACAGGATCGGAATAATCAGATACGAGATGTACGCGTGACGATTGATACAGCTTGGTTGATCATACCACTGGTCGTCAGGTCTCGGATATGAGATACATGATGATTGATACAGTTGGTTGATTATACCATTGGTCGTCAGGCCTTGAGTACTGGATCAGATTATTTCCTTGTCTCCTGATCATCAGGATCCGGTTATCTGGCTGATGGCAGCTGGTTTCTTTCAGAGTATTGAACTAAAGTTGCATGTTGATTACGATATGAGGCTTTTGCATATATGTATGTTTACTGTTTACCGGATATGATATGAGATTAATTGTATGATTCTTCGGATTTCTGATTGTATAACATGCTTATCAAGATTTAAGATAATTCTACTGATCCTCATAATTTATACGTGCATTGTTCTTGTACTAGTATTTTAGTACAAATTACAGGTATGTATAATACATGGCGGAGAAGTTCTTACTCACTGAGCTTGTATAGCTTAGCCCTCTCGATTACTGTTTTTCTGTTACAGGACCTAGACTTGGATCGGGATAGTAGCTCGTGTCTCGAGCAGGGATCGAAGTCTAGATGGCTCTAGGTACCTACTTTGTATTTTATTATGTTGGGTTGTACTAGACCTTGATTATGTCTTTTCTTCCGTTGTATTTGGGGCCGTAGTTGCCCATAACCCTGCATGTTGTACTCGATTTCTGAGATAGTTTGAATATGACTTCCGGTGTGTAACCGGTTATGTTATGTCATATGGATTTGATTTTAGAGTACATGATCATTTCCAGGTTTAAAGTACACAGCTTATGGGCTGGGTGCACTCCCGGCCTAGCTGGTGTGACATCTATCTCATTAGCGACATGGGTGTTACACTCAGTCCCGAGATAGGACGCCGGAGAGGGAGAGCTGGATAGCGAGCAGGCATGTTCCGGCGAGGGTGGAAGAAACCGATAGACCACGGCTCTTGGAGATGCTCACGATGAGCAGACACCTCTGACGACGAGGACACCGGCCGGGGAGGGCGAGCCGGTCACCACAGAGTCACCGTCGATCACCAGGGAGTTGGAGCGCCACCAGTCACCGGCGGAGTCCCTGTCCATAGGAGGAAGACAGATTAAGAAATTAGTTAATTAGTTAACTATTTAAAGGAGATGGATTAAAAATTTAATTAAATCAATTAAGATTAGTTATGTTGATTAATAGTTATACTTTAACAAAATGACTTCATCAAGTTAAGTGTTGTTGAGTCTTGGTTGTTTAAATAAATTAAATAATTTGGGTTTAGTCAGTCATTTGAGAGAAAGAGGCTCATGGTTGGGTTGAGCCAGCTTGTTAGCTAGGTTTGGGTTTGGGCTCAAGAGACTAGATGGTTAGGTTGGACCAACTTCTAAAATATTGGGTTTAATGAGATAATGTGGTGGACCAAGTTACTTAATTGGGCTAGCCTAACCAGGTAATAAGAGAAATATAAAAGGAAAAGAATAAAGAAGTTGGAGAGGGGAATTGAAACCTAGACCTCTATCACACCATGTTGGGCCCTAACCACCATGGCCATGTTATCACTTGTGACTAAATCAATCAGGTCTAACTAGTTAAGGCTATAAAAGGAAATAAAAGATTATATAAGGAAAGTGAAGTGAATTGAACCCGAGACCTCTCCAAAGGGATTGGTGGGCCTTAACCACCAAGCCACTTAGGCCTTCATGTATAAACGGTCAGTTATAGGAAATTAAGAACTGTGGTACAGTGAGTAAAAGAAAAGCCCATTAAGCTGGGTCGGGCCCAATTAGAGCATCTTGCATAGTTAATTGGAGAATTTAAAATGATTATCGACACTGATCTAAGTTCTATATTAGGTGGTGAGATAGAGTTGTGACAAGCGGGATTTTGCTGAGTAATCCCAGTCGGCTTTGTTGAGGTAAGTACACTTGCCTTGTACCCACTCTTCGGAGTATTCTTTGGCTTTGGTTATATCATATTTTTTATATTATTTTTTTTGAGACCATACATGCTTTCTTTATTTGTTTGGAATTCTTTTGAGCATGCTTGGTTGTTTCGGATGTTGGTATCCCTGTTTTGTTGTTTGGTCTTCCGCCCGGATTCGGTAGAGCGTGGGGGTTCCGTTTAGGAAACGATCAGGGATGGGACACCCTGGCATTTCAGCTTGCCATGCCAGAGGGATGATACTCTGGTTGTCCTGCCCATCAGTGGGGGTGATTCGCTGGCCGTATCGACACGTATGAGAGGTAGCGCTACCGACATGCGATCTGAGGACCGCACGACCGGAGGATCGAGATCGAGCAAGTTGCTGATGATGCTGGCCGGGGGAGATGTCTTGATGAGCTTTGCATTGGAACTCGTTGTAGCGCTTGAGAGCTGCTGTAGATAGGGGTCGTACCTTTGTGTTTGTTGTGGTAGACTCCTAGGATATGTTTTGAGGGGCGTGTCCCTATTGCTTTGACTTGATTATCACTTTTATTTGATATCATGATTTTTGATCCCCGCAAGAGGTACTTACTGGGCTTTTTATTCGAAAGCTCACGCACTTGTTCTTTCTTTTTCAGATCTTGAGGAGTAGGAGTCCTGAGCTCGGTAGCCAATCAAGGGTCGGGGTATTTTGCTGAGGTCCGAGGATCTCTTTCTATTTCTTTGTGAGAGAATATTTTATCTTGTAGGACCCTATTTAGGGCCTGGCTTTTGTTGGGCATCGAGACCCAATTATTCGATTTTATTTCCGCTGTGACTTTTTAATTAAGTTATTTGAGATATTTATTTTGAATTTATGTTATCTGCTGTTACTTACTAAGGCCTTGTAGCCGAGTGGGTGCGCCTTACTTGGTTACGGCCGGTCTGCTCACGTGCTCAGGTTCCCAGAATCCGGGTCGGGGCGTGACACTTGCCTAGTTTCCCTATTTATTGGATAATTGCTTCTTTGCTTCATTGTTTCATTACCATGGTTAGTATGTCATTGCTTTCATTTGCATACATGTATTTATTCTCTTACTTTGTTGAAATTCCCATATAGATGTGTTGACATTCGTTGGGTATGCTTGTGATTGATGAATATGCCTTCCCATTGATCGGCACGTGGCCATGGAAACACGTGAGCCTGTGCTCCGTCCAGGTAGGTATGTGTCAGCTCTTCTTGTTTTGTGGATTCTGCCGCTCGGTGCAGATTTGGTGCAAGCGTCCAGAGGAAGGACACCTTGGTCGTCCTATAGTCCCGTCAAGGGGAGGATACCCTGGTTGTCTACCCGTCAATGGGATGAAACGCTGGCCGTGTACGTACATGAAGAAGGGCTAACAAACTCGAGGGTCGGTTTCTGACTAAGATTGATGATCGGCTGAGATCGATGACTACTGGGGAGAAGACTCCAGAGCTTTTGAGCACCTTGTTGTTTATTGATTGAACTCTTTGCTCTGTTTTTGTGCTCCTTTGATAGATTAAGAATTTAGTACTGATCCCTTTGTAATTAACTTGGCTTTATTCATAATATGTTTATGTGTTTGTTTGGATCATTGTTTCTAGATTATCATTATTGACATTGTTGATTTCATTGTGTTCCCTGTGGGGGTGCTTACTGAGCTTTCCTTTTGAAAGCTCATTTCACTTGCTTCTTTTCTTTCTTTCAGGTTTTAGGGGTTAGCTGATTCAAATTTGGGAGCTGTAAGAAAGACTGGGATATCTTGCCGAGGTTCGAAGATCTCATATGACTTTTTGTGTGTGAGACGTTTTATAGGACCCCCTATAGGGCCTGATGTTAGTATAAACTAATGTAGGGTATTTGACCCTTAATTTATTTTCGCTATAACTCTGAACTATTTATTTATGTTATTTGATTTAATATATTACATACTTTATCCGAGTAAGGTGCGCCTCTATATGGATATGGCCGGTCTACGCATGTGCCCGAGGCCCGGGATTCGGGTTCGGGTGTAACACTTTTATGCCAAAGCCATGAGTTGTCCACACCATCCACATTCAAAGCCACATCCTTTGAATAACCGAAGGTAATAGGAAAACTTCTATTGTTATAGGCGAACTCTGCTCTCAGTAAAGTCAAGGGCACATGCTCTTAGCATATCTTCCAAGATCTGGATTGTCCTCTCTGATTGCCCATCTTTCTGAGGATGAAAGGCAATGTTAAAGGTCAATCGAGTACCTAGAGCTGCATATGGACCCCCCCAAAATCCTGAGACAAATCTAAGGTCTCGATCGGATGTGATCGTCACCGGTATGTCGTGCAGAGTAACAATCTTGTCCATGTATAACCTAGCTAATCGCGCCAGACTCATCCCAGGTCTCAGAGCCAAGAAATGTGCCGACTTGGTCAGTCGGTCAACGATCACCCACGCAGCTTCATTCCCTTTCTGAGATCGAGGCAAGCCTCTCACGAAACCCATCGCGATGTGTTCCCACTTCCATTCTGGTATAGGTAGGGGCTGCAACAGTCCAGTCGACTTCTGGTGTTCTACCTTTACCTGCTGGCAGGTAAGGCAATGGGCCAAAAATTCGGCTATCTCTTTCTTCAAATTGACCCATTAGAAGGTAGTCTTTAGTCCCCTGTACATCTTAGTACCTCGAGGGTGAATTGTGTAGCTAGAGTAGTGGGCTTCCTCTACAATGTCCATCTTTAGTTCAGGGACGTCGGGAACACAGACACGATCCACTCGTCTCAATGTACCATCCTCATGTACCCGGAATTCAGTTTATATACCCCGCTAGATCTTCTCCTAATGCTTCGATAATTCAGGATCCTGTAGCTGGACAGCCTTGATCCTCTCCAATAAATTGGGTCGGACACACAAACTAGCCATGCTCACCTCCAAGCTCGGCTCGATCACTTCCAGCTCCAGTCTCCTCATCTCCTCTAAGAGAGGTACCTGTTCAGTAAGATTTACAGTCGTTCCATAATTGACCTTCGTGCTTAATGCATCAGCTACCACATTAGCCATGCCCTGTGGTAATGGATGTTGAGGTCATAGTCTTTGATCAGCTCCAACCAACGTCTCTGCCTCATATTCAGCTCTTTCTGTGTGAATATGTATTTCAGACTTTTATGGTCTGTACACACTTCACATGGTATGCCGTAGAGCAAGTGGCGCCAAATCTTCAAGGCAAAGACTAAAGCGGCCAACTCCAAGTCATGTGTGCGGTAGTTCTCCTCATGAGACTTCAATTGCCTTGAAGCATAGGTAATGACCCGCCCATTCTGCATAAGAACGCACCTCAGGCTTGTCTTGTAAGAATCGATATAGATCACATATCTGCCCCCACTCTTTGGTAGGGCTAAGACAGGTGCAGACACCAATCGACTCTTCAGCTCCAAAAAACTCGATTCGCATTCCTTCGTCCAGATGAAAGGGGTATCCTTCCAGGTTAGCCTGGTCATGGGTAGTGCCAGACGCGAGAACCTCTCTACAAACCTCTGTAGTAGCCATCCAATCCCAGAAAGCTCTTGATCTCTCTGACGGTGCTCGGTCTACTCCAATCTACTACTGCTTCAATTTTCTTGGGGTCCACAGAAACTCCACCTCCGCTGATGACGTGCCCTAAGAAAGCCACGCTATTCAGCTAGAAGTCACACTTGGAGAATTTAGCGTATAGCTATTCGTGTCTCAACGTCTCCAGTACTAGCCTCAAGTGCTTTGCATGTAACTTCTTGCTCTTTGAGTTGATCAAAATGTCGTCGATGAAGACGACTATGAATTGGTCCAAGTAGTGCTGAAAAACCCGATTCATCAAATCCATGAATACCGCGGGGGCATTAGTAAGCCCAAATGGCATCACTAGAAACTCATAGTGCCCGTACCTCGTATGAAAAGCACTCTTCGGGATGTCCTCGCCCCGAATCCATACCTGATGGTACCCGGATCTCAAGTCGATCTTGGAGAATACTTGTGCTCCTTGTAACTGATCCATCAAGTCATCAATCCTCGGTAGAGGATACTTGTTCTTGATGGTCACCTTGTTGAGCTCACGGTAGTCGATACACAATCTATTCGATCCGTCTTTCTTCTTGACAAATAGTACCGGGGCTCCCTAAGGTGACATGCTTGGCTGTATGAAACTTTTCTGCGAAAGTTATTCAAGTTGCTACTTAAGTTCCTTCAGCTCGGCAGGGGCCATTCGGTATAGGGCTATGGATATGGCCACCATTCCTGGAGCCAAGTCGATGCCAAATTCCACTTCCCTTTCTGGGGGTAGTTCTGGCAAGTCATCAGGGAACACATGTGGAAAGTCCCAGACTACTGGAATTTACGCCATCATAAACTAAGCTTCCTTTGCCTCTATGATAGATGCTAGAAATCCAATAAAACCTCTGTTGATTAGCTTCCGGGCCTGAAGCACAGATATCTCTTAGGCTAAGGCATAGCCCTTGCTGTCTTGAAAAACAAATTCCTTAAGGCCTGGAAATTGGAAGTACACTCTCTTCCTCCTGCAGTCCAATACCGCGTAGGATGAGGATAGCCAATCCATGCCGAGGATGATGTCATAGTCACGCAACTCCATCATGCGCAAATCGGCAGCAAGTTCGTGACCCTCAATCATAACTGAGCATCCTGGTGCCTCCCTATCCACAATCCTTGTCGCTCCCACCGGGGTATCGACGCACAAGTCGTGTGATAGTTTAATTACATACAAGTTGTATCTCTAGGCAAATACAATAGACACAAAAGAATGTGTCGCCCCGGTATCAAATAAAGTACAAGCATAATGAGAGTAGATAGAAACAGTAGCTTCTACTATCTCATGAGAGCCCCGAGCATCCTCCTGAGTCAGGTTGTAAACCCGACCTTGAACAACTGGGCGTTTGGAAGAAGAAGGTGGATCTGATACCTTTCCCTTCCCCTTCCCGCCCCTGTGGCCTACTAACTGGCCTCGGCCCAAGGTGGCCGTGTGTCGAGATCCTCCTGCTGACTGTGGTGGTCAGCCTGGTGTAGTCTAAGTCTCATCGCCTCCTGGTTGTCCGGTCTGGTCTACAGGGCAATCCTTCTTGAAGTGCTCTACGCTACCACATCGGAAGCACACATCCTCAATAAACCAGCACTGCTCTCGAGCATGTTGTCCTCAATATCGGAAACATCTGACTGAACGAGAGCCACTCCTAGACGATCCCCTGCCTCTGGATCCAGATGATGATGATGTCTAAGACTTATCTTAAGGATGGGATCGGTGCTCACTCCAGGACTGTCCAGAGCTGGCCCCGGAAGACTGACTCTTCCTAGGGCTTTTTACTTTGCCTCTGCCTCTGCCTTGCTCTTGCCTAGACAGCTTCTGAGTCTCTCGCCAAGCAACCTCCTGGTCCTTGGCTATGTCCACAATCTCATGAAAAGCCGATCTGAGTGATGACGTCACAAACCGCCTGAGGTTGCCCCTCAAGCCACTCACAAGCTATCGAGTCTCGCACATCTCATCCTCTACTAGAAAGGGAGCAAAGTGGGACAAGCGCTCAAACTCTGCCTCGTACTCATCCACTGTCATGGTTCCTTGCTTTAAGTTAATAAATTCATGCACCATTTGAGCCTTTCAGCTTGTTGAGAAATATTTGTTGAAGAAGGTTGTTTTAAACTGTCCCCAGGTCTGGAAAGCTTCTTCACCTTTGTTCTGGATCTCAGTCTTGAACCAGCTTCTGGCACGGCCCTGCAGCATATACTTAGCCAATCTGACTATATCTTCTTCAGGGCTCTACATGACTTGGAAAGTAGCCTCCATATCATCAACCCACTGCTCTGTAACTGTCGGGTCAACACCCCCCTCAAATGGTATAGGCCCATGTCTCCTGAACTCGGCCATTACGGTCCGGCTGCTCTTTGCAGCTGTAGGTGGTGGTGGAGGTGGGGTGCGCCACTGCTACTGTTGCTGTTGGCGCGGCTCGCGGATGAACAACATTATCTCATGCATCATCCCCGTAAGTGCTGTGGGGTCAAAAGGCCCTCCAGGTACGGGACCAGGGAAACTTCCGGCTGCAGGACCTGGGTATCCTCCTGCTGCGGGACCTGGATATCCTCCTCCTGCGGGACTTGGCTATCCTCCTCTACGGGGCCTGGGTATCCTTCTCCTGCGGGGCCTGGATACCCTCTAGCTGCGAAGCCTGGGTATCCCCCAGCTGTGGGATCTGGGTATCCTCCAGCTTCAGGACCTAGATACCCCCCAGTCTCAGGGGCTGGCGTCTGCTGACCCTCTTCATCAGAATCCTACACGGGCTTCCGGGGTGGGGTCTCTGCCCGCTTGCAAGGTCGTCCCCTTGGTGGTATGACTTCTGAAAATTAAGAAAGTTTCAAATTGTCAATACACTACCCAACCCACTTTCACAATAAAAATTTAGACTCAACTCCTAAGTTGCTAAGACAACTAGGGTAACTTGAACTGTACGCTCTGATACCACCTTAATCTGTCAGGCCCCGAACCCGGCCTGGGAACATGGACAAACCGACCGAACCCAAACAGGGACGAGTCCCTATTCAGGCGCAAGGCCTCAGAGTCTCCTGTATATTCAATTTTCAGAGATAAATATAACAGTGAAATTTATAAAGTAAGAAGAGGGGAGTTTACACAACTCCATAAGTACATTACTAGGGTCTACACGACCTATACAAGGATACATCCAAGTCACCACTAGTATCCATACAACAAACATAATACAAATCTAACATACATACACAAATAAAGGAGATGCACAAACCTCAAGAGAAAATAAAAAAGTCCGAGTCAGCTACTCGGAAGGCCCCCGTTTAATCCCGACACAACTCCTCGTCGTCACTTGAGAAGACATCAATCAAGTGCATGAGCAAAAGAAAAAACCCAATAGGATCGCTAGTAAAGCAATAAATATGGCAAAAGCCAAAAACAAGGAATAGAAAGCAATCAAGTGCAAAGGCAAATGAAATACAATCATAAGCCCACGACACAACTTAAGTGTGTGAAATAAATTTACAGATGTACTGTGTCTCTGGCATATATGATACTACGGTATCACTCATACTATTTTCGGCCTATGCGGGATAATGCTATAGCAAACATGTATACATGGTTAGGAAATACTGCTCCTTAACTGAGCCAATATGTGAGCAACGTCTGTTCTGCTTGGGCCTCTGCCCAATGTATAATACCTATCAAGAAGAGACTGCCAGTACCGAAATACCTAACAACAGGTATTCCTATATATATATATATATATATATATATATATATATATATATATATATATATCCAAGAGAATAGACAACTCGAATATGTAATCAAACAACCATCTCAGAGAGATATAGAGAGCCAAACCAAAATAAGTATTCAAGGAAAGGCAAATCAACTTGAATACAAGTTAAAAGTCTCGAAGAGATATATATAAGGAACCATAAGCAAGGTAGGAGTAAGAGGTACTCACAAGGCACGGAGTGCAAGAGCCTACCTGATCTAGAAAATAATCCTCTAATCCTCATCGCGCCTCACGTGTCCGGATCAGGATCTAGTAAATAGATAGTAAAATCTCAGTGTCTCCACACTTAAGCATCTCCTATCTAAATACGAAATACGATTACTCATGAATCCCTCAATTATCTCTAACATGGAGATTAACTCAGCAAATCATGATTCCCTAACTTAATCATGAATGAAAGACATTAAGCTTACTCAAAGCATGCTTTCTTACTCAACAAGAATATCATGCCTTTAGGATCCTTAGAATGCTCTTAAGCATGCTTAATTAGCCAAGATTAATTAATCTTAAGCATGTTAATCATGGAAACGAATCACACTTAAGCATGTTAACATGAACACTAATAGGGTATTGATACTTAGGGATTTTCAGGAAAATTTGGCGGCGAGCTGGGGGTTCGCCGGCGGCTAAAAGGGGCAGAGGTGAGGACCGGCAAAAAGGGCAGCGCGGCGAGGGCTCTGGCGGCACGTGGTGGAGGCGGCGGCGGCAGCAGCGGCGGCTCACTCGTGTGGACACCGCAGCTGTAGGCCGCGTGAGAAGGCGGGGACTCCTAAGGGCGGTGTTGGGAGCTGTTGGCGGTCGGCGATGAGGGGCCGAGCTGCTCGAAGGAGTAGGTATAGGCGAGGAAGGAGCTTCGTCGGGAGAGGAAGAGGAAAAGAGGGGAACGGGCTGAGGGTTTCAACTTTCAATGAAAGTGAATCAATTTCAATTTCTCAATCTTAGTCCGTCAGATCATATAAGTATATATAACATATAATATTATATTTTATTATTTAAATCAATATTTTAACTTATCTTAATATCTTAGATTAACTTAATTTATCTTTAAACCATTTAATTATTTTTATTTAACATTCCCCACTTTATGTCCCATCGCCCTTTAATTAATATAATCTTTTAATTGATTCATCGACCCCGATCCGGAAATCCCGGGTCAATGAATCCAACGGCACGGGCGTACTGTAACATCACGGGGTTTGTCTCTCATCAGACCAGATCCATGAATATCGGATTTTAGTCAAATCCTTCGTCACGGGCATACTGTGCAATCATGGGGCTGTCTGAGTCCCCGACCAGGCCCACTTTTATAATTTTAACAAAATTTCACCGCTTATCATATTAAATTGCTATTTAATAATTTTGAGAAAAAACTTTATTTATTTTAGGGCGGGTTTTACACATTAAACCTTGAAGAAAGTGGGGAGTAAATCTGCATGACTAATATTTGTGATATATTTTCAGACTTTAATCTCTTTGATCATTATAAGTTAGCTTTAAATACGAATCATAATAAAGCTTTGGCCATGTTATTCCTCAGAAGTCCCCAAGATTGGCATTCAGAGGATCACTGATTAGTTGAACAAATAATCAACCGTAAATAGATAAAACAAGACAATAATTTATTTTTTAGGTTATAATCTATTTTGTGTGTGCATGGGCGCACAATTATATGCTATTTTAATCAACTTGCACTGTGTAAATTGACAACTATTTGTAAAGCTCTAATATTTACAAAATTTTAGAACCTTTTCATATGAAAAAAAAATTATGTTAATATTTAATTATAATTATTTTAATCTAATTATTGTTACTTTATATTCATCATTTATATTTGTTGAAAAAAACATGAAAATATTAAGGATATTTTTTTCGGAAAGAAAATGATGCATAGGTCCTTGCATGGTATCCATACTGTCAGCCACGCTCTTCTTAGTCTCACAGGAGCTCTACCATCCTATGGTTTGCTAGGATCAAGAGTAATCAAATGTCTCCATCGGTTGCTAGTGAACAACATAGATGTTTATGTTTCATTGTTCTCCGCATCATTGGCTATATTGGGAATTTACAGTGAAATTATACCGAAGATTGAAAAATATCATATAAGATTAGATCGTATGATCTCATGTTGGTTTAAAGTTTTAATTAGTTACCGTTAGCCGTTGTTAGAATTTTCGGGGTTAACAATACTTAAAATTAAACCCTAGTTAAAAAAATTATATAATTACCCTCACCTTTTTCATTTGTTTTACAAAATAATTAATGTCTACAAAATAAGAAAAAAAATTAAAGGGGTATATAAGCAAACCTAGTTTAGTAATATGTCCTCATCACATCCATTGATTTAATACCGTTAAAGGTTAACTTAACCACAAGGGCATATAAAAAAAACTAGTTGATTTGCAGGGCTATACAAGCAAATGTCATTTTTATAGGTGTATTAAGAAATTTCAAAGTTTTGCACGAGTATACAAGCAAAAACCCATAGAATTAATTTCTTGTAGTATGTATAATTGGTTTCCTCAAATGTCTTATTTTTTATACAAAATATCAAAGATTTTAATAACATATTATAGAAGGTTTTGTTTTTATAAAAACATTATGTTGACGACAGAATTGGATTTGCTTTGAGATCAAACCCGATCCCAAATCAACGGTATTTGATTCTGAGACTTGGAACAGTGAGAAGATAGAAGGGAAATCAATCAATCAAGAGATGGAGACAATGATTTAACGTGGAAAACCCTTGATATGGAAAAACCATGGTCAAAAGGTCGAATCCACTAATGTCAGAGCATCGAAAGACATTTTTATAGATTGAGAAGAAATCATCTTAAACTTGGAAGAGAAGTAGAGAAAAACTCAACCTCCAGAGAGACAGAGCTTCGTTGTCTGTAATTTCTCATGCCCCAAATGAGTTGAGGCTTTTGCCTTTTATAACCTTTGGTAGCTTGGGAAAGAAGCTAGGTTTTTAAATATGTGCCTTAAAGAATTTGGCCACGTGTTTTGCCACCTAAGCGCCTAGCTAGGTTCCAGCTAAGCAAGCAGCTGGCTCTGAGCTGTCAATAACCGTAAGTCTTCTAGAAGGCCAGCCTGTCAACAGCTAAGTTCTTTCCAGGAGGTCATTTCCGATAAATGGCGTTGTTTCGAAGAGTTGAAGACGTATCCCATGCTGACGAGGCGGTGAATGTTTTCAAACCAATGAGCTGATATTGCATATCGGTTGGCTTTGAACTTGGGGGTTTGTTATAACATATCGGGTAGATCCAATTCGATGTGTCGTTGTAGCGTATCGTATTTTAGATATCTGGGATTCTCAATCCGATAAGATGTTGTAGGTTACCATCATAAATGAAACTGGTTGATCCGAACCTAGTTAGGTGAGGGGTGTTTTGATATGGACACATGGACGACTCTGATGGGCTCCGCGTATCTTACCACTTTTCCTCCTATCACAAGTCCCCCCTCAAGTATGCTTGTGATGAGCTAAGCATATAATTAGTCTATTGAGTTATTTTTCTTCTGATATTTGTTCATCGGCCGTCTTTCACATCATACTCATGATGATCTTATTTTTAACAGGGTGCGTTAAGCTGTAATCATCCTTGCATTCTGGCGGGAGCGTTTTGTGTTCTTTGAGATTTGGTGAACTCTTGAGCCACAAGATACGCATGGGTAAGTGGATCTCCCATCTTGATCGTTTATTGCGTGTCGTTTGATTCTTTGGGCACCGTTTTCGAGTAAGGATCGAGAGACATATCGAGGGTATGGCGCCAGTTTCGTAATGATGGGTTCATTGATCCTTGGTCCATGTGTTGAAGATCTTGGTCGTCAAAACCAATATAACCCTGTAGATGATTTGTACCTGAGGGGTTTTCAAAACTTTATTGTGGCGCCGTCTTCTTCCTTATTCTGCATCTTTGTCTTGTGTGCAAGACCTTATTCCTTTGCAAAAGCTTCAATTATCAAAAGAGTATATTGTCACAGGTATGTGATCTCGAACTGTTGCTGAGGTTTCTTCTTCTTATGTTCTTCCGTTATCTGAGAATAAGCCTAAGACCAAAGGTGTTAAAGCTTGTTCGAATTCCTTTGCGAATACTCTCCCAGCGAATATAATTGAGAAGAACGCAAATTATTATAGATTATCGACTCGTCCCTTTAATTACAGAGTTCCAGCTTCTACTGAACAGTCTTGTTCACCGTCTCGAGATGGAGATTTAGTGATTTACTACGATGCTTTGCTGGCCGGCCTTAGACCTCCTTTTCCTCAGATCTTTGTTGATATTTTTTGTTTCTTTAATGTATGTCGGTCTCAATTATCTCCCAATTCTTGGAGGATTCTCTGTGGTTTCGTAATAGTATTGTTTCAGAATAAACTTGAACCTTCCGTCCACCTTTTCAACCTTCTTTTCATTCTGAATAAAGTTAGGAATACGGACTGGTATTATTTATGTTCTAGGTAGGGTAGATAATTCCTTGGTTCTGTTCCTGATTCTATCAAGGATTGGAAGAGCAAGTTCTTTTTTGTTTCTAGTAGTGAGGGTTGGGATTTCCCTATTAGGTGGGGTGTTCCTCGAACCCACGTAGCAAATAGGGAAAAACTTAGTCTTGATGAGGACAAGATACTGAAGAGGTTAAAAGGGCTTCATCTTGGATGGATTAATGAATATCTAACTGATCGGCAACTTCGTGACAGCGGTTTATATTCCGCTATGGGTAGGGCCATTTAGAACTTTTTACGCTATTCATCGATTCATCGGTTTATCGGTTCGAAGGTTGACCGTTTCTCTTTATCAATCTTCAGGTGATGAAATGCCTTCAGACAATGCAGTTGATATCGCTGATAGATTGAGAGCTGCCTCACCGGCTTAGAAACAAAAGGACAGGGCTTTCTCAAAAGTCAAAGGTCAAGCTTCCAGTGGGACTCCTTCTGAAGTTGTAATGAAGAAGAGCTCTAGTGATCGTGATAAGGGGGGCCCAATTAAGGTGGATCCTCCATCAAAGGAGAAGGAGACTACTGTTAGGGAAGATCTGGAAGCTGTAAGGAGAAGGGAACCTTTAAGGAGGTTAATCCCGAAGAAGAGGGGGCAGACTTCGGGCGATGAACCGGCTACGTTCGATGAGGGGAATCGTGAAGTCCAAGAAGTACATCGGCGAATCAAGTATTCAACCGTAGACATGCTTGTTGTTACGTCTTTCTCATTACCGATCGCGGATACAGCCCTGATTGTCAAGAGAAGGAAGCTGGTGGTGGTCGATGAAGAAGATGTCGAAGATACTTCTGTTCGTGAAGCGGCAGCGGATCCTTCTTCACCGATTCCTGAGGCTTTTCCTTCTGTGCCTTCAAACGTGGGGTCTCTTCCTTCCCGACTAGTCATTGTAATCGATCAAGCTTTTGTTCCTGGTCGGTTGAGGGAAGGACTATCCTTGGTAAGTGGGACCGGAAAGGGGAAGGAAGCAACAAATATTCTTCCCACTCCAGGTATATCCCCTCCTTTCTTTTTATGCTCTGACTGAAGTCGTACCGGCTTTTCTAAATAGTGTTCATTTAATAGAAGGCACCGTTGATCGAGTATCTGATGATGAAGTTTCAAGAGCTGACTTTGGAGTTTCTTGATCAAGAGGTCCCAAGCTGATTAATCGTCGCGACTCTGTACTACCGATTTAATATCACTCGATTGGTGATTCTGTCCGCGCTTTGGGAGTCGGAAGTGCTGATGTTCATTTGTGAAGGTTTAACGGTGCTGAATCCATGGACATCTTCGCCTTTGTCTTGCTTCGGTGAGTGTTGATGTATTTTTCTTAATTGTTGGATCATTCTCCTTTCCTTTCTTCTCCCCCCTTTTGTTAGATTCATACTTACACATTTCTTTTGTAGTCTCTTAAATGAGCGGAGCAAATCAATAAATATGTTAAGAGGAAAAACTCTGAAGCTGCCTCTCATCTAAGAAAGATAGAGGCTGAGAACGCATGATTACTGAAGGAGCTGTCTTCCAAGGACGAAATAATTATTAAATTCGCCGATGAAAGCGACCAAGCTCTCGAGAAAGTTAAGGAGCTTGAAGAATCAATGAAAGTTCTTTAAGCTGAACGTGATAATCTCGAGGATTCTGTCCATTCATCGGAAGAAAGTATTTCTGCTCTGTCACGGAATTTCGATAAGATCAAAAGGAGAAGGAGACACTTTCTTCATATTTATCGGCGGTTATTAAGGATTGCACCACACTTAAACAATCCAAGGCTTCGCTGAAAAAGCAGAATGCTATCTTGAATGAGAGAGCCGAGAGTGCTGAAGGAGAGGCTCTAGCTGTCAAGATCGAAAAAAGTGTTCTTGTGGTAAAGATTGCGTCTATGGAAACTACTCTTTTCGACGCTGAAGCTAAGCAGGCTGAGGTTTAGGCAGAGAAAGACAAGTCCTTGGCTGATTTGTCGTCCTGCCAAACCGAACTTGGGTGATATATAAAGCAGGTTACTGAATTGGAATCCCAAGTTAAAGTCTTAGAAAAATCGGCAAAGGGGGCAGGAGAAATATCTGAGGAAGAACTGCAGAACCTCGGAGAAGATATTTATAAGGTGTTTAGTGACCTCCAATCCGCGGGTCCTTCTATTATCTTTAGGGACTTTAGTTATGCGGATGCTGTGGAGGAGTACTACAAGAAGTGTCGAGGGCAATTGACTTCCCCAGCTTTCAAAGGAGGAGAAGAACTAGATCCTAAAGGTATGTTGTCTTGTGTCCCCATTTAATTTCCTCTTTGTTTCGTGGTCTTTTGATTTCTCTATTTTGGGTTTTATGTGATCAGGCGAATCCATTCTGCTGAGGATGAGCAAGTCATAGATGAAGCGGCCTTTGATAGGGTTGTCAGTGAGTTAGCCTTGATCATTTCTTCAATGAATCTTTCAAGCCTGTGGGAGGTGGAGCTATTGATAGATAGGACGTTATTACCGAAGAGGTGGTCTCCAAAGTTGTTAAAGACTCTGGTTCATTAGATGCGGCTGTTAAGGCGGGCCCTTCCGTTGCTAACGAAATAGTAGGCTCATCAGTGGGTTTAGGAGGGTCAGAAATCATATCCGATGAACAGTCGAGAGAAGCTGAGGCTGCTGCTGGTCAGAATTTGTCTTCCTAGTTCCCTTCAATATACGTTCTTTAAATGATGCCTTATTTTCGTTATTTTGTTCTTAGTTGAGGAAGTAGCAGCCGCTCCTTTGATTGATGAGATTTCTGCTGATCTAATCTAGAAGGATGCCTCTGAAGTCAAATTGGATGGAGAATCTCCAAAGCTTGAGTCGAGGATGGTTTAGTATTGTCTTCATCTTCATTTTTGGTTTCCTTTTTTGCTTATCAAGGGGATGGTTTACTCACAAGTGTGGAAATTGCTGAAGTAGTTTCCGCTGATTTTAGAGATGTAGGATTTCAATCCTTCCTCCGAATTTTGCGGGCTAGAAGTCCTCGTAGAGGTAACAAATGTGCTTTTCTTGTTTCAATTTCTTCGTACCAATCTTTAATTTCTTTCCTCAATGATGTAGGCGGAGTTAAGGTGGAGGCTCTTCGCAAGGAAATTGAAGCTCTAGAAGTCAAATTGATAAAGTGGGTTAAAAGGATGCCAGGAGGTTGCAAAGCCACGGTGGGATCCATGCCCGCTTTAGGACCTTACAGTGAACCTTACGCCTCCCTTATCAGAAATACTTGGGAAGAGCTTATTTCGGATTAGAAGACCAATGGGGAATTTGCTTCTGCATCCGAAGAGCCTTTGAAAAACTGGGATGCTTTTTCATAATAGTATTATTGAACTATTCTTGTGATGTGATTTCTTCTGGGCATACAACCCAATATGATGGAACGATATTATCATTTGTGTTTTTGCAACTGTGTTTTTGATTACTGCTTTGTTAATTGTTTGCGCAAATTCTTATTTCCTTCTATCAACTGTCTATTAGATTATTCCTTCTGCGATGTTCAGTTGTTCAAACGTTGTATGTATTGGATCGAACGATCTTCCTTAGAGTTTCTTTGATTGACCGTTGTTTGGAAACTGATCCCAAGACGTTTGAGTATGTCTTTTACATTGGACGATGGAAGTCTATCAACGCCTTGGAACCATACCATCTTTTTGGCGTCGTTTCAAAAGCACGGCTCGAGGGATTCGAATCATCCTCATAAATCGTGGTTCCAATCAAGGAGTCGCCATGAATTGGGACGGTTCAGCTCGCCTAGGCATTAACTGCTTTTCCTTGACCTTTTTTTATGAGGTAGTATAAAAAGGGAGGAGTAGTGGTTTTTTGTAGATCATCCTCTTGAACAATATAGGTGACAATAGTCGGCCTTCCTTCTATAGATTCTTCGGTCCTGGTGATCATTCTCAAAGTTTATGGATCCCTAGGGCCTTCCATTAAAGCATGAGGTCTGTGCGAGATGGATTGGTGAGGATTCCCGGGCTGAGTGGAAGTATATGGCTGGTCACACAATCATCATCCAGAGAGCTTGGGGAGTTTCGATTAACGGATGGGTGGGAGGATTTCGTGATCGATCATCAGCTGACTCAAGGGGATCTTCTCTTGTTTTTCCTCCAGGAGTATGAATGTTTTGAGGTCCACATTCTTGGGTGGAATGGTTGCCTGAAGGGGACGACGCTCACAGCTATTCCTGGTGGGATCCCGGTTTTCACTTATGATTCTGATTCCTCCAACTCCCTTTAATTTGTATGCTTTCTTATAACCTCGTATATTTCATTAATGAAATCTCTGTTTCTTTTGAAATGTATTCCTCTTGCTCGTCTGGGAACTATGTGCCTCAATATTTCAATATGAAGGAAACTTTCCCACTTTTTTCTTGTTTCGATGTGACTATTTTAAGAAGGTGCGTGTGTCTGGTTGCTTGAGTAATGGAGAGTTGGAATAATTTTTCATGGTTGGGAAGTCGTGATGATTTCCGTTGTGGTCCTTCTGAAGTAGAAAATTGATATGTGTGTCCATTAGTGGTAGACCAATATGATTTGTCGATATATTAGACCGTTTTGGTCATTTGTCGTTGAAGATTCGTATGCTCTTTTTGATGTAGGGGGACCGGTATGGTCCCTTTGATGTAGAGGACCTGTATGGTCTACCGTCGTCATGGACCGTTATGGTCTTTTGATGTAGAGAACCGATATGGTTCTTTTGTAGGTGACCAGTATGGTACCTTCGTCGTGGATAGTTATGGTCTTTTGATGTAGAGAACCGATATTGTTCTTTTGTTGGGAACCGGTATGGTCCCCTCGATGAAGCGAACCGATATGGTTCTTTTGGATGTAGAAAACCGGTATGGTCTTTTTTAATGAACCGATATGGTTCTTGTAGAAGACCGGTATGGTCTTTTTTTGATGAACCGGTATGATCCTTATTTTTGACTTTGATGAGATTGAAGTTGTTTGTCTTTGCGCATAGGAGGAGGATTTTGTTAGATATTTTGATGACCTTCATGCACGCCGTTGATTCATCAAAAAAGGTTTTAAAAAGTGATAAAGGAATTAATAGATTGGAGATAAGTAATCAAATTTATTGATAATACTTCCATAGGTGCTCGGCATGGTATGGACGTTTGAGACTTTACCCATCCATTTTTGTAAGCATATATGTCCCTGGTCTTACAATCTCCTTAATGATGTATGGGCCTTCCCAATTAGTGTTTAGCTTTCCTGTTTGGCTTTTGTTACCTTGAAACTTGTTCTCTCGGAGAACTAAATCGCTAACTTGGAAAGTTACTTTTTTTAACCTTAGCATTTGTGTTAGCTTTTGTTACCTTTTGACGGTATACTGCAGCTCGGATGTTGGCACAATCCCTTCTTTCTTCTAAAAGGTCAAGTTCAGCTCTGACTCGCTCTTCGTTACTCATCGGATCAAAGAATTGTATCCTTGGAGTAGGGACTAATATCTCTGTAGGTAAGACAGCTTTGACTCCAAAAGCTAACATAAATGGTGTTTCTCCACTGGGGTTCTTGCAGTAGTCTGACATGCCTATAACGCCCCTAGTACTTCATCGACCCAGTTGGTTTCTAGAGTCTTCAAGCTTTGTAGCAAAGTTCTGTTAGTTACCTCAACTTGCCCATTTGCTTGAGGGTATGTGACAGAAGTGAGCCTTGACTTGATTCTTAGATCGGTACAGAACTTTTTGAATGTTGGGTTGTCAAATTGGCGGCTATTATCAGTAATGAATGCTACTGGTATGCCGAATCTACATATTACTTATTTCCATAAGAAACTTTGGCAAGCTTTTTCTGTAATGGAGGCTAATGGCTCTGCTTCTATCCATTTACTAAGGTAATCGATTGCTACAATCAGGAACTTCAATTACCGAACAGTTGTTGGGAAAGGGCCAAGTATATCTACTCCCCATAAAGCAAAATGTCTCATGCTCACAATGGCTGTTAATGGAGCCGCCGAACGCCGCTGAATATTCGAGTGGCGTTGGCATGCATCGCATTTTTTGACAAAGTCCATTGAATCTTTGACTAGGGTAGGCCAATAATATCCTTGTCGTAGGACCTTATGGCTGAGGGCTTTACCTCCAAAATGATCTCCCGCAATCCCTTCATGAATTTCCTGAAGGACATGGGTTGATTCAGAAGGGTGGAGACCTTTTAGAAGTGGAAGGGTGTATGATCTCTTGTAGAGTTGTCTATCTACCACGCTACATCGGGAGGATCTGGTGGTGATTCTTCGGGCCTCTTTGGGATCTTTGGGGAGAGTACCATTCTGGAGATAGTTCGGAATTGGATCAATCCAGCAATGGGGTGTCATCGATATCCATTAGTTCTTCTATTGGGCAGCAATCGATGGTTTTTCCGTCAGATATTGAATATTAATCGATTGCTTAATGTCAGCATCCGATGAGGCAAGCTTCGAGAAGAAATCAGCATCTTGATTTTCAGCTCTGAGGATTTTAGAAATATGGCACCTTTGGAAGCTGGAAGACAGTTTTTGCACCAGAGCTTTATATTTCATCATGTTTTCTTCCCTTCCTTCAAACTCTTCGGTTTGGTGTCCGACCACTAGTTGTGAATCCGTATTAGCTTGTAGATTCTGTACCCCAAGGCCACGAGCTAATTGTAAATCTGCAATCATAGCTTCGTATTCGGCCTCATTGTTGGTTACCTTGAAGTTGAACTTCAAAACTGTAGATGAACTCCATCCTGATGTTGATTTTAGGATTAGGCCTTCCCCTAAACCATCACTAGCCGTCAAACCATCAATATGTAGGACCCATTGGACAAAAGGGGTTTCCCTTTCTTCGGATAACTTTGGATCTGCTATTTCATCGTTATTTGTTGTAGTGAGTTTAGCAATGAAGTCAGCGAGTACTTGGGCCTTTATGGTCGTTCTAGGTTCATAGATGACATCATACTCCCCCAATTCAATCACCCGTTGGGCTAACCGGCCAGATGAATTGGGTCGATGAAGGATCTATCTCAATTGCTGATCGGTCAACACCCAGATTTTATGAGACTGAAATCCAGACGGAGCCGTCGAGTGGAGATTATCAGGGCGAAAGTTAATTTATCCAAGGGAAGGCTAGATTCGGTATCAGTGAGGACTTTGCTGGTGTAGTAGACAGATTTTTGCAAGTTCTCTTCTATTTTCACCAGTAACTAACTGACAACCGCGTCAGTGGCGGAGAGATAAATATAAAGCTCTTCTCCCTGTTGGGAATAAAGCGGGTAATTGTAAGTATTCCTTCAACTGTGTCAATGTCCTTTTGCAATCTTCGGTCCATTCAACCTTGGGTGCCTTCCTCAAAGCTCGGAAGAATGGAAGGTTCTTCTCCTCGGATTTTGAAATGAATCTCCCAAGAGCTGCTAGTTAGCTATTGAGTCTATGTATCTCCTTAATAGTCTTCGGGGATCTCATTTCAAGGATATCTTGAATTTTCTCTAGATTTGCTTCAATACCTTGTTGAGTAGGCATAAATCCAAGAAATTTTCTTGATCGGATGTTGAATGCACATTTGTTGGGGTTGAGACTCATTCCGTGCATTCGAAGGGTGTTGAAAGTTTCCTGAACATCAACTGCATGTTGTTCAGCATTATCACTTCTCACCAATATGTCATCTACATAGGCTTCCACATTTCTGTCGATCTGGTTTTTAAAGACTTTATTCACCAACCTTTGGAATGTGGCACCAGCATTCTTCAAGCCGAAAGGCATTACTTTGTTTCAATAAGTTCCCCTCCCAGTGATGAAGGAAGTTTTTATTTCATTGGATTCAGCCATGCGAATTTGATTGTACCCCGAGAAGGCATCTAGGAAGCTGAGCATCTGATATCCTGATGAGATGAATGCGCAAGTGCACGGGTCGTGATCAAGTAGTAGAGTGAACTATGAGAGTCGAGTGTCGAACCCACAGGGAATAGATTACTAGTATGAACTAAGCTTCTATTATCTAGTCTTGTCAAAGAGTTGGTGGTTTTTTTTTTAATCTAAATCTAAGGAATTCAAAGATTGGGGATAAACTTTGGAAAACGAGGATTAATTGAGATAAGACTATAGCATGAGAAGGAGATACTTGGGCATGAGTACCCTTTGGATTTAAATCTAGAGATACATAAAGAAATCTATGAAGATGATTGGAGATGCTTGTGCCAAGGGTTCCTAAATTATATCAAATCCCTCTCCCGAGGCGATTGGATAATTAATCTCCTAGGATTGTCTTAAGCTTAAGGGAACCTATGTCTTGGAAGATTTGTGGGATTGAATCGTATTAAAGAGTCGCTCCCCTTCTAGTACCCGAATCCCTCAGCGTACTGACAAACCTCTCTAATGGAGTATGTTCCTAATACAAGGAGGCGCTAGCTCCAGCCCTCATATCGCACCCAAGTAGTCTCTCAATATAGCCCGCAACGTAGAGAGATTACAATCAATACAAAACATCCAATAGGTATTCAAGCATATATCCAATCAATCAAAACATAGAAATCAATATGACATTAATGCAATATCCAAAGTTTTCTCATACCCAAGTATCTATAAGATTAGTTCCCCATAGATGGAGAACTCCAATCCAAAACAACAAGAATACAATCAAAACTTGACATGGTAGATGATACCGTTGACAGCTTTACAAGTTTGATCTCCTTCTCTATCTCCTTCCTTCTCTCTCTCTCCAAGATTGGGGGAGAAGACCCCCAATCCCGAATCTCCAAGATAATCTCCTCCAAAGTCAACCTCCCCCTCCTGAACCCTAAAGCCTCCTATTTATACCTCAGCTAGGGTTTTAGGAGAAAAAATTACCCTCACACCCCTGCGTGGGTCCGCAATAAAAAGGGAGGGTTACAAAATATGGGCCCGTATACGGCCGTATACTAGCCCGTATGAAGCTCAATGCCCAGTATATGGCCATATGAAAGCCAGTATACTATGCAGGTGTGAGTATACGGCCTAGTATACGGCCGTATAACACCCAGTATGAATTCATATGGGTGTATGCCATCCAGGAGGGTTGATGTGTAGGCCGTTCATTCTTGCCAGTAGCATACGGCCGTATGCCTTCCCGTTTACTCCAAAATAGCGTTGGATCGGCCTCTTTTTCACCTCGAAATGCTTCCTTTCTCCCGGAGTGGCCTCTATATGCCATGTTTAACAAATATGAAGATTTTTAAGTATCAGAGGGCTATAATTCATCAAAATGGCATGTAAGGCATATAGGAAAATGTTATGAAAATATGCTCATTTGAACACTCATCATATCCCGGTGTGGAATCAACTAAATTATCAATGTGGGGCAAGGGGTAGCAATCTTGGGACAAGCTTTATTAAGGTCAGTGAAATCTACACACATGCGCCACTTCCCAGTAGATTTTTTTACAAGTACCACATTTGATAACCACTCGGGGTACTTCACTTCCCTAATGAAATTTTCTTTCATCAACTTATCAACTTCATCCCTCGAGGCCGGTAAGCGGTCTGGAGCAAAGCTTCCAAGCTTTTGCACGACCAGCTTATATTCAGGGTTCACATTGAGATAATGCTCAATGACTTCCCGTGGGACCCCAGGCATTTCTTTAGCCATCCAGGCGAACACATAGGAATTATTTTTTAGCAGATCTAAGATTTCATCTTGTTGAATGGGCTTTAATTCCGCTCCAAGTTGTATGGTCCGCTCTGGCTGTTCTTCCTTTAGGGGAAACGCTATTAGGTCTTCAACAGGGGTTGGCTTGCGTTTCTCCCTTTCTTCATCTTCTCCCGTTATTCTTTCAACAATCAGTGCTTCTTTGCTCTGTTATTGCCTTCCCCTAAATTTTTGAGCATAGTAGTGTAGCATTGTCGAGAAGCTAGATGGTTGCCTTTCACCTCTCTACAGCCATTTGGGGTTGGAAATTTCATCATCATATGGTATGTTGATGGGATTGCTTCCATCAAGTTGAAGGATGGCCTCCCTATTATGACATTGTAACTTGACGGACAACGAACAACAAGGAAATTAATGTTCACAATAGTTGTCCGGGGAGGAGTGCCAAGAAATAGGGGGAGAGAGATCATACCGTCGGACTGGGGGGCTGCAGTTGAACCCGATCAGAGGGGACTTCACCGGCTTCAAATTCTCAACCGGTATATATCTTCATTCTGCTGAAAGCACAAGAGAAGATGATATTTACAGAACTTTCAGTATCCACCAGGACCCACTCAACCGTGAAGACTCCTATCTTGGCGGTGATTACCAGGGCATCGTTATGAGGGTGGTGAACACCTTCCAAATCTTCATCCGAGAAATAGTTCTCTATGGATAAACGAGGTCTTTTCAGTGGTAGGGTGTTTTGTACGGTTCCTACCATTCTAGCATAATTCTTTCTAGATGTGGAGCTTTCTCCTCCACATCCTGGGCCACCTGCGATCATAGAGAGGTGGTTGTCGCTTGGAGGGGCCGGTGGTGTAGAAGAGGAGCCTTCAATTTTCAACTCCTTCTATAGAAACTAATTGAGCTTCCCTTCTTTGATAAGGCCTTCTATTGCGATCTTCAGATAGACGCATTCATCGGTGGAATGTCTCTTGTCTTGGTGGTAGTTATAGAATTTCTTGAACTTCTTCCTCTTAGGGTTGTCCCTCATCGGCTGTGGTGGTTTCAGGATCTTCTAGTCCTGAATTTGTTGCAAGATATACTCCTTAGTGGTGTTGACGATAGAATAGTTATGATATCTTGCCATCCTCTCTGGGTCATATCTCTGTCGATGAGGGCGTCTTTTATCATCAGACGGGAACAGTTCACCTTGGTTTCAAGGGCCTTCTTTGCGAGGCTTGTCTTCTTTTAAAATGCCCTGTTTAGGATCTTTATACTCCTTCCAAGGAGGTTCTCTGTTGTGGAACTCTTCTATCTTGATAAGATCTTCTTCTTCCCATCTGGCTTTCATTTCCTCTGAGGCCACATATTTCTCGGCTATTGTAAAGAATTCAGAAATGTTTCTTGGGACGTCTCTGGTGAGGAAGTCCTTTAATGGGCCTTCGTTTAATCCTCTGATGACGGTCCCCACAACCATGATAGAACTGAGGTCCCTCATACCAGTGATGTCTTTATTAAAGCGACGGATATAGTCGCGTAAACTCTCCGTCGGTTTCTGCTTGTAACCCAGGAGTATGATGGGGTTCTTCTTCAATCGCTTATTGCTAGCGAACCGTTAAAGGAATAAGTCTGAGAGTTGTTTAAAGCTATATATAATCCCAGGTGGAATGCTTCGAAACCAATCATGGGCGATGTCCGTTAGTGTCCGCGGGAAGGCACGGCACATACGGCTTCTGTGGTTCTATTTATCATCATTTCATCTGAATACCGTTCAAGGTGCTCGAGTGGATCCGATGAACCGTCATATTTCTGAATATTTGGTGGTTTGAATTGTTCTTGGAATGGCGCTTCCCAGATCTCTCTGATGAATGGGGAAGTGGGTTGTGGTACTAACTGAAGAACGCTATCTCTTTCAGAGATATATCGTCGTGGAGAGCGATAATGCCGCTTGGGAGATCGATATCAAGGTGAGTATCGATGCAGTGAGGGATCAGGGGATAGTAAGTGTCGATCCGAGGTTGATCGATATCTGATCGGACGGTTCATCGGTGAACGGACTCTTCTTCTTGACTGTGGGGGAGCAGTATGTCGAGCTGGAGACCTAGAGACTTTTCTCTCCCTTCTATCTCTTCTTCCAGCTCAAGCGTCATGAACCCGATGAGGGTGGGGCGGATCCGAACTTCTAGTAGAGGATTCAACACTTCTATTTCTCTCTAAAGAATGTATTGTCCGATATCTGGGGGTGAGCAGCTGATCCGTCCCTATCTATCCTCAAAGGTCGGGCGTCATGCGGCACGGTAAGTTGTTAAACACGCTGTTGTACATTGTGTAGGGCGTGCTTCAGTTCCTCAATCTCTCGTGCCATAGCCCTGATCTGGGCGTTATCGTCAACGGCTCCCTTGCTCAATGGGGGTACCTCTACCTCTTCTGGAGCGACTGGAGCATCCTCGGGTATACGAATGTCATCGAGTGGGGAAACCGCTGGAGCTTCACCTTTATCCTCTTGAAATTGAAATCTCTTCGACTTCCTCATGGTAGTCGCCATGGACTTTTTGCTCAATGTCCCCACGGACGGCGCCAAACTGTTGATGAAGGAATTGGATTTGCTTTGAGATCAAACCCAATCCCAAATCAATGGTTGAACTTATTTGATTCTGAGACTTAGAACGGTGAGAAATAAAAGGGAAATCAATCAATCAAGTGATGGAGGCAATGATTTAACGTGGAAAACCCTTGATAGGGAAAACCAAGGATCAAAAGGTCAAATCCGCTAATGTCAGAGCATCGAAAGACATTTTTATAGATTGAGAAGAAATCATCTTAAACTTGGAAGAGAAATAGAGAAAAACTCAACCTCTAGAGAGACAGAGCTTCGTTGTCTGTAATTTCTCATGCCCCAAATGAGTTGAGGCTTTTGCCTTTTATAGCCTTTGGTAGCTTGGGGAAGAAGCTAGGATTTTTAATATGTGCCTTAAAGAATCTGGCCACGTGTTTTGCCACCTAAGCACCTAGCTAGGTTCCAGCTAAGCAGCCAGCTGGCTCGGAGCTATCAATAACCGTAAGTCTTCTAGAAGGCCAGCCTGTCAATAGCTAAGTTCTTTCCAAGAGGTCCTTTTCGATAAATGGTGTTGTTCCGAAGAGTTGAAGACGTATCCCATCCTTACGAGGCGGTGAATGTTTTCGGACCGATGAGCTGATATTGCATATCGGTTGGCTTTGAACTTGGTGGTTTGTTATAACATATCGGGTAGATCCGATCTAATGTGTCATTGTAGGTTACCATCATAAATGAAACTGGTTGATCTGAACCTAGTTAGGTGAGGGGTGTTTTGATATGGACATGTTGACGACTCCGATGGGCTCCACGTGTCTTAGCACTTTTCCTCCTATTACATTACATCAAGAGTTCTTGTGAAATCCAAGATTTCTTGTATTTGGAATAAATGGATTTTTTTCTGGAATTAATTTCCCAAAAAAAACATGACTTATTTGAAAAGGGTAGGTTTAATAATAAGTTAAAACCCTAACTTGGTTTTAATTGAGGCTACCAAGGACATTTTGGTAATTAAGTGTGATTGGAGTACTTGAAAAGAAATAAATAAATTCTTGTAATAAATCCACGTTAATAGATTGGCGATTTATTTAATCAATTAAAGGAAATCTCCAAGTTTAGAATTACTTGGACTTGATTGAGAAAGAGGGAATAATTGATTATTCCTAATCGAAATAATTGGGGGCTGGTAGAGACCTTTCGTAATTAAAGAAGTTTCGAGGACTTGGAGGAAGTTGTGTCCCTCTCTTAGGAGAAGGACCTTCATGTAAAGATTAAAAAGGCAAGGGGCGATTTGCAAAGTGCCACGATAAAATTGTGCATAGGGTGCACAGTTAATAATGGACCGTTGGGATTAAAAGATGTAAGGACGATCAGATCGCGAGGGATTGATCTGACGGTTCAAACCATTGTTAGGAGGATGATTCAGGCCCCCTCATTGCGTGGGTATATCTCATTCGTCCATCTGATAGTTTGTTTTAAGTTCTAAACACAGCATCTGATCTCGACCATTGAAGTAATCTCGTCTGATCGAGATGATCGTGGCCTCTCATCTCAGATAGGTGGAGAGGGATGATCCAACTGCTAATCGTGAATAGATCTCAGCCGCTTATCTCGTGACTGATATAAGTACGAGGCGATAGACTTGATCGCAACCGTTTGCTTCTCTTTTGTTGATAGTACGAATCGAAGCCCTCCATCTGAGAAGTGCTTTAAGTTTGAGGCATATGGGAGATATCTGACCGTTCATCGAGATCCAATATAGACAGGACATCAAAGGAAAATGCTTAATCCAAGACAGAATGATAAATAGAAGCCGTTGGATTATAGCCCGTTAATCATGACCGTTCGATGGGGGTAACATGATCACTAGGCACGAGCAGAGCTTCTTCGCTTTGCGCGCACCACCGCTCGCCACTGTCTCCCTCCGCGATCACTGGGCGGCCTTGAAGGAAACAATTTGAACGCTAACTAAGTATGGAAAGGGATGATACCGACTCCAAAATTAGGAGATCTCGATCGCGATCTCGAGTCCTATAACAAGGACTAGAGATTTGAACCCTAGGAGCCGCTGGCACAGTCCCACCACTTCTGATCGTCGCCGGCATGAGAGATTGAGAGTAAAAGAGAGGTGGTGGAACAGAGCTCCTCTGACGGAGCCAAAGAAATAGGAGAAGATGGAAAGACAAGGAAACAGGAGTATGAGCACGTGGTAAGTCTTCTATTCTTGTGGAATCGAAGGAAGAGATGATGAGCATCGCCGGAGTTTCAAAATCCAAATATCAGCCTCGTTGTCTAACTAGGTTGGTACACAGATTCTGAACTTGTAGAGCACGGTGAGCGCTTGCAAAGGAGAATTTTGGCATTTGTAGGGCTTCGTCACAATAAGCTGAAGACTGACGTCTCCGGTGAGTTTCTTTTCCTTTCCTTCTCTCTCGACGGTCATGCATATAGGGGATAGTATGGGTGACAGGGAGGTTCTGTTAGCTCCGTCTGTTTTTTTTGTTACGAGACTGAACGCCGGAGGGAAAGGAACGTGCCAAGGACTGCTATACTCCGATTAGAGAAGAAGGAGCCTGCGGTTCCTTACCCCAGACGGTACACACGATGTGCAAAAGTTTCACCGACGGCGGAGACCCGGTAGCGGGAGTTCGTTGACCGGTCACGGGACCGCCGTAGGTTGATGCAGGCGACCGGAGTGCTACTCTCCCCTACGACGAGGCTCAGCTGAAGAAGAAAAATAGTGACGATAGGTTTAGATGTTAATTAATTGTTAATCACTTTAATTAACCAGCTAATGATGATCAGGTTGATAGATTTGATTCATGGTTTAAGTTAAAGATGGCTAATTAAATGGATTTAGTCAAACCAAATAAAAGGGGTTTGGGGCCTGGTTGAAATTTTAAAACAATTCACTTGGTTATGTCCGGACCTGGATGTAAGTTAATTTGGTTGGGCTCAATCAAGTAGGGCTAATTTAACCAAGTTTATTAAACATAGTTGGGTTGAATCAAGTAATATGGATTTGGGTCTATTATAATTCCAAACCAGTTAGTCAAGTTGATTTGGGTCCGGGTCTGAATTTAATTTAAATTGGTTTGATCAAATCGAGTTAGTAAAGGGTTGGGTCTGGTCTGGAATTTTAAATCTAATTTACTTAGTTGGGTTTGATCAATTGGATTGGATCTAGATTCAGGTCAGGATGAGGTGACCTGGTTTGGTCAAGATGATTAGAGGACTTGGCTTGAGCAAAACAAAACAAAAATAAAAAGGAAAGTGTTGGAGAGAGAGATTGAACCAAAGACCTCTCACATAGGCTTGGTGGGCCTTAACCACCAGGGCTTGTTCTTCTTCTTTTTGGATAGGATAATTTTAGTAAGTTTAACTAGATCTAACAAAGTAGAGAAAGAAAAATATGGAAATAAAAGGCAAGATGAGAGAATGGAAACAAGAACCTTTTAGAGGGCATAATGGGCCTTAACCACCAGGCCACCAAGTTTTAGAGGGCATAATGGGCCTTAACCACCAGGCCACCAAGTTTTAATTATGGAAATAAACAATTTTTGTTATTTAAGGTTAATAACATTGGAAAAACAAGGTAAGTGTCGCATGGTTTGACTTTGTTGGTTTAATGCATCATGCATGTTCAATTAACTAGAAATTTTTAGGATGTTGCCGACACTGATATAGGTTCTACTATCAGGTTGTGAAATAGAGACGTGACAGGCAGGATTTTGGCTGAGTAATCCTGGACGACTTTGTTGAGGTAAGTACACTTTCCGCATGGCCACTCTTCGTAGTTTCTTTGGCTTTCCATTTATCATGTTGATGATATTGTTGCCTTGTTGTTCATTCATGCTTTCTTGCTTTGTTTAAAATTCTGTTGAGTATGATTGATTGTTTCATGATGTTGGTATCCCTGATATTTTGTTTGGTTTTCCGCCCAGATTCATTGGAGCGTGGGGGCTCCGTTTGGGAAACATTCAGAGACAGGACACCCTCGGGTTTTGACTTGCCATGCCAGATGAACGATACTCTAGTTGTTCCGCCTGTCAGTGGGGATGATTCGCTGGCCGTGTTGACACATACGAGAGGTGGCGCCATCGAGATGTGACCTGAGGGCCACACGACCGGAGGGTCGAGATCCAGCAAGCTGCTGATGATGCTGGCCGGGGGAGACGTCTTGATGAGCTTTCCTTTGGAACTCGATGAAGATCTTGAGAGTTGTTGTAGTTAGGGATCGTACCGTTGCATTTGTTTGTGGTAGACCTCTAGGGATAGTATTTGAGGGGCGTGTCCCCGTTGTTGACTTGCTTGATTATTTTTATTGATATTATGATTTTTGAACCCCGCAGGGGTACTTACAGGGTGTTTCATTCGAAAGCTCACGCATTTGTTCTTTCTTTTTCAAATCCTGAGGAGTAGGAGACTTGAGCTCAGGAGCCGATCAAGGGTTGGGGTATCTGCAGAGGTCCGAGGATCTCTTTTTATTTCTTTGTGTGAGAGACTTTTATTTGTAGGACACTTATAGGGCCTGGCTTTTGCAGGGCATCTGGACCCCTTCATTTTATCTTGTTTTCGCTGAGACTCTTTTATTTAGTTATTTGAGATATTTATCTTATTTTTATGTTATCTGTTGTTACTTACTTAGGCCTTGTATCCGTGTGAGGTTCGCCTTACTTGGTCACAGCCGGTCTGCTCACATGCCCGAGGTCCCGAAAACCGGGTATGGGCGTGACAGTTCTAATAAAATGGAAACATTTGCGATTGCTTAAATAAGTTTAGAGTTCACATGCATCAACAAAGTCATATCTTTTTGACATGCAATGCAAGTTATATGAAAAAAATTTAGAGTACAAAAAAGAAAATATAGAAGGTGTGTGAAAAAACTTTTAGGAGAATAGTAAAAAAGATGATATTCTTTTAGAATTTAAAACCCCAAAATTTGAATTTATAATATATATTGTTGATTCTCAAAACCAGGGGTCCTCGAGAAAAAGAGGTGAGATGAGTTGAGAATACTCTGCTTCATTGAAGATAAATGAAAGAATCTAGATAATGGATATGATCACGTTAAGCTTCAAGGATGTCTCTGTTGCTAGAGGAGGCGAACACTGGGGCGGTAGACCTTCGGCTCCTACAGAGGAAGTCGGGGGGCTCATCCCCAGACCCTCCGATGATCAAGTCTGTTATAGGGGGAGGAAGAGAGAAGGACACAAGATTCAAGTAGAGAAAACTCAAGTAAAGTTATGTAGTTGGAAAGGAGATGGGTTAGGTCGCCCGGGGAGGTATAAGAGGGCTGGAGGTTCTAGGTGAACTTCTCTCCAAAGTCTAGAGAAAGGAGATGAAGATCCCCCTTCCTCTCTTCCCCGGTTCATTTATACTTTACAGGTTGCGATCGGACCGTTGATCGTTGGTTGTCGCCCCTGTCATCTATCCAAGTGCACGTCCCCCTGCCAACGAATAATGAAATATGGCTCTGACACCTGCGCGCCCCTTTGTAGGCAATGACTGAAGATACTTTAACACACGTGTCTCTTATCACGTTGGGTGTATAGGCCTATGGGTCTTAGGATTGTGCCACGTGTTCGGTCCAGATTTCCCCCATAACACTAGCCCCTGGCTTGATAGGTTGTCGCGACTTGTCTTAGGTCACGCTATTGAGCCGACATGCTGGCACGATCCTGAGGGTGTGCTCCCCTTAATCCCATCTACAAGTTATTTCTCGCTTTTGTTGTCCAGGCGGAAGCGACCCTAATCAAACGCCTTTTCACACTAGTCCCCCATATGTCTCAGTTTCAACAAGTCCCAACCTTCGCGTTAGTCTGAGTACGCCCGATATTTGGAGACCACCTCATTTTTTGAGATGTTTCCATCAAAAGGATTCAGCTATGGCCATGATGAATGATGTCGTGTCCCGTAGGTTTCTCTTTGGAGAGAGTGGTCCCCTGTTAGTTTTCTCGAACCATCAAATAGTAACAACTTCGATTCGATTGAGAAGCATGTAACGATATCTTTCTTTTCGAGTCCACCTTTCTAGAACACTTTAAGTCCGTGTTCATTTTTTCACACTACACTGAAGAGAGATTACTAAGTCTCCTAGCTTCGTTTCAATCTTGCCTCTTACAATTCAGGTAATGGGAATCCCCTCTCCGGCTTTTAAGGAGGGAGGTAACTTAAAGTCTTATGTTATCAGCCTTACCACAGCCTATCTTCAGGATATTAGGGAGCTCTATAATATCCCCTCTTCCTTCACCCTTAAGGTTCCTTCCCGTTCTGGGCTTGCCAATAGTTGTGCCACCGGAGAGATCATCATGTATGTCGAGTCTTTTAAAGCTGGCTTTCACCTCTCTATCCATCCTTTCCTCCAAGCTATTTTGAGGTACTATCGGGTATGCCCTTAACAGATTCACCCCAATGGTTGGAGAATCCTTTGGGGTGTCATGATTGTCTTCCATCGACTTGATATTACCCATATTCTTTGCCGCTTCATGCTTCTCTTCTCCCTAAAGAGAGGTTCGAATTCTGATAACTGGTGTTACTTATCTACTCGTCGTCATAGATCCTTCCTAGGTCCCACCCCATCTTATGTTCATTGTTGAAAACCCCACTTTTTCTTCATTTGAGAGAGTGTCCGTGGGATATCTCGATATCCTAAGGAGTTCCCTGTTTGGATTTGGTTCCTAAGACGCCTATGTTTGCCGAGGAACTGAATCTCTTGGACGAAATCCAAAAACCGGAGTCGCCGGACCTCTAGAAACCTTTATCTGAGATACTTCTTAAGTAGACGGGGCTCATCGTAGTAGAGGGTAGGACCCATTGCTCCTGTAGTTTCTTTGGAGGTTGTAGGTCGTAGTTGTCTGATCTTTTCTATTTTCTTCTTTGGATATAGATATTCCTACCAATGAGGATATGTGGAAGGCTATGGTGGAGAGGTCTTGGGTCATTTCTAGTAGTAACCCGAGTTTTGGTGGCGGTAAGCGTCTCCCAGGAGGTTCGCGAGAGGGGAAGGGTCATTATGCCGATCAAAGAAGAAGACGAAAAGCTAGGAAGACCCAGATCCGAGTGGCTCGTTTGCACTTGCTAATGGTAAGGGAATGGCTACGCCGACTCTGATGGGCGTTGGTACCACCCAGCCATGGTCATACGCCCCTAGGAAGGAGTCATCTCCTAGTCTCTTGTGATTGTTTTGGTTGCAGCGACCACTAACACATGCGTCACTTCATCCAACTACGGAACTGTTGTTCGGGGTTCAGCGAGCTCTACAACGGGGAATGCTAAGACGCAGGGTTTGCAGACCTCTCCGAAATCGTCGAAGCCCAAAGCTCTGGATGGTGACTCTTATCCTCACACGAGACCGAGTTGTCCTCGCTTTTGAATGACCCAGTGGCCACCGTGGAAGTAGTGGATACTTTCTTCCTGGAAGGTGACAAGGCTACTTTTGAGGGACTGAATTATGAGGGGCTAGCTTCCGAGCTCAACCTAACGGGGGTGAAGGCATTTTTCTTGATCGTCCTAAGTTTCCTAAACTGCTTCGCAAACATTCTTAGTTCTCAAAAGAGAGCTAATTATCGAGGTTAATATACTAGTTTGAGAATAAATATGGGTCTTAAATGATACAAACAAAAGCCAACATGGCGACCCACATACGGCCGATGGGACCACTCAAGTTGATCTGCCAGCTGGGACCTACCTTATGTGCCAAGCAAAGGGCATCGGAACACAGAGATAGGTGATGTGTGCATAGAGAACATAGTGATACAAAGATGGACAACTCTAGAAAACCATGGTTGGCTTAGGTCTGAAGGGTAATAGTCAACGTACTGACTCCCCGGTGTTTATAGACCCCACGTGGAATCCAGAAGCTATCCGGAGGCGAGAAGCCTTAATGGCAGAACATCCGTCGACCTACCTTCCCACCTCGAAAACTACCACCATAACACCCGGCGTCGACCATGTGGAAAACAAACCTGAATTCAAAGGGAACCAAATGGCTACTATTTGACTACAAACCATGGTTTCTCAAAGTTAAAGATTCGAGATAATCCAGACTAATATCTAGCATTAGATGAAGCATCCTTTGACCCGTACTATCCTTGCCTTGAGGCCACAACCTATGGCCAAATGCTTAGCTTATGGGGCCGACCGATGTCCCCTAAACGCAAGTTTACTTGGGGAGGGTGGGTGTCTGGTTTTAGGGGAGAATTAAGGAGGACACATGGCCTCAATCTGGGTCTCAATCCAGATCCACACGCTAGAAGATCTAGCCCATCAATCCATCCGGTCCTTAGCTCAAGTTATTCATCCCGTCAATGGTAACAAAGCTAGCCCAGTCAATACGGAAGGTAGTTCCTGGCAGAAATCAGGGCAGACGATTGGGGCGGATATCATGGACATGAATCAAGGAATGGATCGGATAAAAGCGTCGGGAGGAGGTTCCTTGGGATTCCAGACTTCGTGATTACAGGTAAGTACACTTGCCTTGTTCCCACCCACATTGGGTTTTCTTGGCCTTGATATTGCTATTTGTTGGTATGTTTGTTCTTTCATGATGCTCCATGTTTATTGGTTACATGCACATACATGCCTGTTGTTTGCTTACTTTCCATGTATGTGTGTGGTTAATGAGCTAGAGGTAGTGTTGACTGAACACACTCATCCGTTGATCGATACGTGGCCGTAGAGACACGTGAGCCTGTGCTCCGTCCGGATAGGAGTGTGTAGATTCACTATCTTTTTGTTGATGCTCGCTGAGCATACCCACTTGTGACAGGGATGATGCTGTGGAGACTTGTGGTGCTTGTGTTTGGGTTGGGTAGGTATGCGTCAGTGGAGTGAGCGGGCTCGCTGAGTATAGCCTCCCGTTGTTTGGCACTTGACCATGGAGACACGCGGTACTTGTGTTGGTCGGGTGGTTGTGTGTAGGTTAAGTTGTTTCTTTCGTCCGAATCAGTGGAGCATGGAGGCTCCGGTTTGAGAGAGAACGTTCGGGACAGGACACCCTGACATTCCGGCATTCCATGCCAAAGGGGTGATACTCTGGTTATCCTACCTGTCAACAGGATTGATACGCTAACCATGTCGACATGTGTGAGAGGTAGCGCTACCGAGGTGCGACAAGTTGGTCTCTTGTAGCGGATTGCTGTTTTGTAACTGCCCGGGGGATAGTTTGCTGAGTCTCTTTGAGTTCCTTCTTGAGCCCAAGGGCTGCCATTGGACAGGAGTCGTACCGTTGCTGATGGTTGTGGTAGACTCCTAGGGTTTTGATTGTGCAGGCCGTGGCCCCGATTGTTTGGCTTCTATTGATGGATGTTCTTAATATGTCTATTTTTGACCTATCTATTATTGTTAGTTTTGGCTTCATTGTATTCCCTACAGGGTACTTATTGAGCTTTCCTTTCGAAAGCTCACGCTTGCTTCCCTTTTTTTTTCAGGTCCCGATTAGTAGGTGACTCGGACTCGGGCGCTGTGCGAGGTGCTAGGCTGACTTTGTTGAGGTGCGAGGACCTCAGGTTTTCTTAAGTGTGAGATTGTAGGACCCTTATAGGTCCTTGACCATATGTATGGCATGTGGACCAACGTATTTAATTTTGTTTCCGCTGAGACTCTTTTATTTGGATATTTGAAATATTTATCTTGATTTTATGTTATCTGCTGATTCTTAGTGAGGCCTTGTAGCCGAGTGAGGTGCGTCTTATTTGGTTACGGCCGGTCTGTTCACGTGCTCGGGGTCCTGGAATCTGGGTCGGGGCTTGGTAATGGTATCTATTCTTAAACTCTAAATGCATAGGAATGGTCCACTTATTGGACCTATATTCTTGTCTAATGGGTCCTTATTTGATTAAAACTTCTCATTCATTCAAGAGTGGTATAATACCCTAGTGGTTAAGGCCCATCAAATTGGTGGTGGAGATCTTGGGTTCTATTCCCCTCTCCCACTATTTCTTCTTTTAATTCTTTGTCCAATCCTAACTATATTAGTCTTGACTCAACCAGTTAAATAACAATGTACATAACTCAAATCAATTTGTTTCAATGAGGTTAGACTTGACCCGACTTGAATCTAGATTTAATCTATTTGATCAAACTTAACCCCACTAACTGAACTTGACTTGAACTAGTCAACTCATCTTAAAATCAATTCTGACTCGACCTGTTTTGATTAAACTAACTTCACTTAATTTAATCTAACTTGACTAACAAGCTCAGCTCCTCAAATCGAGCCAATCAATTCCTTTAAAACTAAGATAGACTCAACTGGTTTCTTGATTCGAACTCAACCAACTCAATAAATCAATTGTGCTTTAGTCAAACCCAAACCCGGTTGAAATTAATCTATTTAACTTTAATCAATTCGTTTTCTTTTTAAAACAAACCCCATCCAGCCAACAGTGTTGACCCAAACGGCCCCTTCTTCAACCTCTGGACCGAGCTCCATCAGAGAGGAGGCAGTCGCCGTGGTCGTCAGTGACGGACGGGCGCGACCGGAGCCATCTCTGCCCCTATATACTTGTCAGTCGACGGTGATCCGCCCATCGAGAGTCCTTCTGGGCAGAAGGCTGTTGAGCCCCTCCTTTCCCCTAGTCGGACTCCTCACTTCGGTCGATTACTGTCCCTCAACAGTAGAGAGTCTAAAGCTCTTCCTCCTACAACGTCTCCCCTACTTCTATATGCATACACATCTTTCAAACAAAAAAGATTTAAGAAGTAGAGAGAGAGAGAGACTCACCGGTGATGGTTGCTCATGGTGTTTCCTCGTCGTCAGAGGCACAACGAAGGCAGACCAGGCGTTCAGGGCACCGTGGTGGAGGTTTTACTCGAGCGAAGACCACTGGTGGCGGTGCGAGAAGTCCCTCGCAAAGTTCCCTCCTTCTCTCTTCCCTTCTCTATAGAGACGGTGATGCTGAGTTTTAGATTGATCATGGGGTCCTAAGATCGCTTGTATATTTATAGGACTAAGCGTGGAGGTCTGGATAACCTTTGTGCTTTGGAGATAAGGTTTATCTCTAATTTTAAAAGTTCTTTATTGCTGGCCAGCGAAGTGTATAATCTCCAGGCTGCGGCGTCGCAGTGTCGACACGCTGGGAGGAGAAAACTCGTGCCTCGCGATCACTCTTCTACGGATGGGTGGCCCTGATTGCGTGCAGGTGATCCAATGGCTTTGTTTCCTCTCGTGGCTCGGATCAAGCATCCCGCATGGATGAACGCTTGCGATTACATGGCGATGAACGGTTCGATCTAGCTGTTTTACCTCGAACTTATTCTTCCTTTGAGATGGGCGGTTGAGATAAAGATTAGCTAACGAAATTACATGGGCGGCTCCGATTCAATTCTACGCCTCGAACGTAACCCACATCGCGAGATTATTTAATCTCAGCCGTTCGTTCCTATCTCTGCATGAGCCTTCATGGCACTTTTCATTTGGGTCCTCCTATTTTATTTACTTTACATGTAGGTCCCTCAGCTGAGAGAGAGACACAATTACGTTCTAGTCCTCAGCCTTTCTAAAAATTACAGATTAGTCCTAGATGGCTCCACTTAATCTTAATTAAGGTTTAATCATTTCAAATCATCTTTAAATACCACATCCAAATTTGGGAGATCTCTTTTAATCAACTAACTAACCGCCTAATTATTTTTGGAGTAATTAGGGGGATTTTATTTCAAATAAAAGTTCAATTAACTCTAAGCTTGGGAGACTCTCCCTTATTTTCTAAACAAGTAAAGAAAAATAACTAATTAAATCCTAAAAAAAAGAAAAGACCAACACTTAAAACAAAGAAAATCTTGAACTTTACATTATGAAGCCTTGCATACACAGTGGGGCCCATCCCCACACGTATGTGACTGGTTTGCTGACGTCCCATCTAGGTTCGGGGCGTGACAATTTGGCACTCTGATGACCCAAAGACTGACTGCAGATAGATTAGGAAGCTCTATCTTTATTTGGAAGTTGACATGCTTTATGTTGTTTTTTATATCCATTTAATCCTTTTGTTGGTCAAGGTTTAAGAGCTTAAAAGCAATGCTTTAATGAAGAATTGGAGATTGAATATGAAGAGATATTTGACAAGGTTTTCATAACAGCAAAAGGATATAAAGATCCGTGAGGTGAACTTGGAGAGTCCTCTGCATCATTGCCTCGTGATGAGAGAATAATTTTTTATGCAAAAGCAAAAGATAAAAACAGATGAAGCTATAAGACGAGCTGAAAATGCCAAGAAGAAAACTGAAGAAATGTAGAAAAAACTAAAAGCTTTGATGAAGCTTATTGCTGAGAAACTTGGAGAATGAATATTCATGACTTGACTGTTTCTTTCTTGGTATGGATGGGGATTCATAGATTTTTTTTATAGTAACTAATTATCTTGCAAACTTAAGTATATTTTTAATTTTGTTTGGATTACCATGTTGTCATACAAGTTGCTAATATGGACTGCCTTGTAGTCGAATTTTGAATGAATACTAAGTAATATTGGCGTATGTTGTTTGTTTAATTACTAGAAATCAAGGATTTTGTGTTCAAAAAATTGTAATTTTCTCAACATATATTTTTTCAATAAAATTGACTATTCCCGATGAAACTTAAGTCATAAATAATAAAATGCATGTTAACATAAGACCAATCCTAAAGAGAACCAACTTTGTCATGAATACCAACTTTTGCTGATGGACAACAATTTCTCGAGAAAGATATCTTTCCTGACTAGTATAGTGATGCTATTTATTACAACCAAAGTTATAGCAGATGAGTCACTTTGGTCATTGGAAAAGCGTGACTTATGACTAAGTCAGGAAAATTAATTTTCCCGCGGGACTTATGCCTATAGCTCTATATTTTTAAGTCAAAAAATGTATTTTAAAAATTTGGGTTTTCCACAACGAACTTGGTTTGTATCAAAAGACCCATTTTAGGATTAATTACACTTTTCGTCCCTGAAAATGGTGTCATTGTTCACTTTTATCCTTGTATTTTAAAAATGTTCAATACGGTCCTTGTGTAATGCGCAATACAATGTTAGGGACCAAAATGTAATGTAATACGCAATACACAAGGACTGTATTGAACATTTTTAAAAAATACAAGGATAAAAGTGAACAATGACATCATTTTCAGGGACGAAAAGAACAAAATTTCCTAATACACAAGGACTGTATTGAATATTTTTAAAATACAAGGATAAAAGTGAACAATGACACCATTTTCAGGGACAAAAAGTGTAATTAATCCTTTTTTGTAGTGCATGTTTCTTAAGGCAAAATAATGATCACCATATATATGGTGCTTATAAAACAAAGGAGAACACTTTTGATATCCCAACCGGGCCATTACCGGACTTGGATGACCTAAAGCTTATGTAGTCCACTTTTGACATCTCTTTGGATTATATGAATAAGGTCAAGAGCCAGTACTTGAAAAAGATGAGACACCATTGCTCCACATCATATGTTTTTTATTTTGCAAGCACAAGCCAGTATTTTAATCAAGAGCTGCCTCCAGGTTTCTTTGGTAATTGTTTCTATCTGCTGATTATAAGAGCACAAAGTGGTGAGGTTACAAACAAGGACTTATTTAAGTTGGTGAAGCTCATCAAGGAGGCCAAGGCTAGACTTCGTATCATTGGCTATATCGGGATTTTACAGTGAAATCATATCGAAGATTGAAAAATATCATACGAGATCAGATCGTATGGTCTCATGATATAAAGTTTTAATAGATTAGAAATATGATATTATTATATATATATTTTTGATGGGGTCTAATGCACCTGATTCAGCTACTAATTGATGCACAATAACAAACAAATAACATGCAACAAGCACAATCACAAAGAACACCGGATATACGTGGTTCGGCTCTCAAAGCCTACATCCACGGACAGGGGAAACAAGCAATCCACTATAACCTTGAAGATGGAGGTTATAAAGTCTCTAATCTTAGAGCTAAGCAATGGATCATCAAATAAGAAGAGAATACACTCAAACTAGCTTCAACAATAGCAACACAAGCTTACTCAACCCTTGGTCACAACCTTGGACCAAATGAAGCTTCTTGGAGTCTCCACGATGAACCTCCAACCTCTTCTCCTTGATCTTCAACCTTCTCCTCTTCCAAAAGTGCACAGCCTCCCTTCTTCTCCTTTTTATTTCTTAGCCCCGCCTCTAAGAAACAAAAGGGGGTTTTAAACCCTAACTTAACTGCGCCCTATACGGGCTCCACAGTCTACTGCATACGGACTGAGCGGCCTTCTGGCCGTATACATGCCCGTATACTCCACAGTCTACACCATACGGACTGACAGATCTTGTATAAGGGCCCGTATATGGGCCCATATAGAGGCCCGTATAGCCTTTGCAGTGGGCTGGACCTGCACATACTCACTAATTTTTTATTATATGCTTCTGCCGCTAAATACCTATAGTCACAGACATAGACCTTCGTATCCGACACTATAGAATTTATTTCTTATAGTGTGTATAATTGGTTTCCTCAAATGTCTTATTATTTATACAAATTATCAAAGATTTTAATAACATATTTTAGGAGGTTTTGTTTTTATAAAAACATTACATCAAGAGTTCTAAGAAAAGGGAAACGTTTGCGGTTGCTTAAATAATTTTAAAGTTCACCTAAAAAAATCATGTCTTTTTGCCGTGCAATGCAAGTTATATGAAAAAATTTTAGAGTACAAAAAAAGAAATACAAGTGGTGTGTGAAACAACTTTTTAGGAGAACAGAAAAAAGATGATATTCTTTTTAGAATTTATAGCCAAAATTTACAATATATAATACATATATATTAATATGTATATATAATATTCATAAAAATGAGCTATTATTAATTTTCAAGGTAAATTTTTCAAATGTTTTCCATTACCTCGCTTTCTCATGCTGTCTTTTGAGTGACCAAACTCAAACTCATGAAGCAAACAAAATTTGGTTCAAGAACAAAAATATTTTGTTTTAAAATTATTTGCAGTGTTTGTTTAAAATATAATTTTGTATAGGATTTTGAAATATAAACTTCAGATCAGGGTACTTAAGAAGAAAATATTAAATTAGAAATATCATTTAATGTAGTTATAATAAAGAGTGATATATTCCAAATAAAATCTAAAAAAATTAGAAATTTTACTTTATTAGGAGGCTGATAAACATTTGAAGAGTAATAACAAAGAAAGATGAACCAACAATATAATTCAAATTATTATAATTATATGAAAGATTAAGTGCACTATTAACTTCTTATGGATCAAATTGGTCTAAAATGGTCAAAAAGGTGTTTGAACTAAATCCCTCTCTATTACATTCGGAGAGATTGATTTTTCTTTTATTTTTCTTTTAACTTGTAGGGATGCCCTAGGCATATAACATGGCATGGAAACATCAACGTCCATGTGGCAACTTATCTCACATCAACATTTATCTGTCACATCATCATTATTAATAATGTGAGCGACTAATCATAGTTTTCATAACAATCAAGCAATTTAATGATAACATGATGACATGGCAAACTCAAACAATTATATTTTTTTAACAAAAATAAAAACAAAAAACAAAAACAGGTGACGGTTTTTTTTTTTTTTTTTTTACAAAAAAAAGCTAAGAACAAGCTAATATATATAAAAAAAGAGAAAAATAACATCTAAAGAAGTAAAAATGGTGTAATACCCAATTTAGTCCCTCTATTATACCAAACCAGCCCTTTTAGTCCCTCTGTTATAAATTGAGTCTTTTTTGTCCTTATACTTTCACGATTAAGAAATATTAGTCCTTCCTACAGGCCTTTTTGATCTCTCTGTATATATGCATTTCAAGCCTTTTTGGTCACTGTACAGATGTCTTCAGAGACTGCATTTTTACAATCATGAAAGTAGAGGAACTAAAATGACCAATTCGGTATAATAGAGGGACTAAATTAGATATTAGATCAAATAAAAATACTCTAAATGACTCAAAAGTGTAGGTCAGCTACAGCACAGGTCTCCTCTAACCAACATGTAACATGACACAATTGTTGATATACTCCCTCCACGTCATTTGTTACCTTAAGCCATCAATACACTGCAAGGCCCTACACAAGTTGATGGAGGAGGCTCGAGTCAAATATTGGTGTTGAGTTGGCGGGTCAACGTAAAGACGGGAAGTTATCGAGTCAATTCCAAGATTGGGTCGGTTTTGGGTGTTGTTCGATATTTTGGTCATAACTTTGAATACCGATATCAGAATCGGGCGTTCGACCCCAATTCGGAAAGCTCTTTGCGACGCGCACGACATGAGGACGTCATATTAGAGAGAATTTTATTTTTTTTTCTATTTTTAGAAATATTTAATCCGTCAAATAAGGGTTGTAAAATCCAGGATTTTTGAGGGATTATTTTTTGTATATATATATATATATATATATATTTTATGTAGTTGGCTAATAAATGATAGTCCCAAGGTTGGATTAAAATGAAAACTTTAGTTGGAATAAAAGTTTTCTAAATTTTTTAATTAATTTGTTAAATACAGAGATTCCCCAAACTTGGAATTAGTTGGACTTCATGAGAAAGAAGGATTAAATGAATTAATGCCTAAGTTAATGTTAAATGGGGCAGTTAGGGGCCTTTGGATAAATTCAGGAAATTGGGGGACTTAACTGGAAATGTGTCTCTCTCGCAGGAGGAGGGACCTAATTGTGAATCAAGGAATGTAGAAGGGTTACGTACAAAGTGGGATTATTAAATCTAGAGACATGTATATAATAATGTATTAATATTTGGGCTTGCATGTAATAGTTCTTTAATGGTTGGACTTATATGCAAAGTGATAACACATGCATAGTGGCTCTTGATGAGGATGTAGGGGTAAATAGTATTGAAGGAAACCTAGAGGGCTGATGTGCAAGAAGGCCAATGCTTCATGTGGCAGCCATTAATACATGAGTTAACAATTAATCAAGGAAAAGTAGGTTAATCTGAAAAAAAAATGATATAATTAAAGGGAGAACCAAGGACTAAGTGGTAAAGGGGATCACTAAACTTTGATGTGATGGCAACTTGGGAAATGTGTTTGAATCCAGTGAGACAATCATGGATTCATGGTATAGACAACTGCCATTTGGGTAACTTAAAATAATAGGTTAATTATTGAATCAACCATGAAACAATCGGTAAGAAAATGCGTGAATGATGAAATGGTGGCTTGTCAGCTGGCATGTGGACAGAAAAATAAATAGATAAATAAATATTTATTTGGGCTAAAGACATGTTTCAAATAAGAATTGATTTGATAGGAGGGATAAGATGGTATATATTTGTAAACCAATAAAAGGGCTGGTGAAGTAAAGATAATGAAAGCATCATGAAGAATTAATCTTATTTTGGGATTAACTAAGGAATAAATTATGAAAAGTCATGAGATTAATTATGTGAACTGGACACATGGGTTCTTGGAGGTAAAAAGATGAGATAGCTTGTGACTTTTCAACAACTATCATGGTATGCATTGATGGCTTTTAGAAAGGGTCATTGTCCTTGTCTTAAGAAAAAGATATTGGAGACCGAATTGTTTAATAATAATGAAAAACGGTGTTTGGATGGATGTGATAAATTAAAGGCTTATCATGCAAATAAAAGGATTTGCATGTAAGGCCCTTAAGAAAGAAGGGGTTTTTTTTTTTTGTAAATAATGGCTTATATATGGAGATGCTTGGGAAAAGGATTAAAATGAAATAAGGTTTAGTTTTAGAGATTTATGGGGGGTTAAAGTGAAAATTTGTAAGAATTAAACCCAACCAAGCAGGATACCACGTCTCACTTTAGTTTTCATCCTGATTTATAATAAAATATTATATTAATATTATAATAATGTTGATTCACAATTTGAAAGTGATAATGATATTATATTTTTTTAAAAGAAAGTACATCATCCTCCATTAATGACTTCCGGAGCTTTCCACAGCTGTTAAATAATATTTAACAATATTTTTAGATAAAGACAAAATAATTTTCATCCACTCATTCAAGTTTCAAAGCCCACCCTAGTGCTGGAGTCTCAATTCTTGAAGAGTTAGTAAAACCGGTTGGTGTTAAACCTCGTGGTGGAGCTTGGCAAGAGAAAGCCATGCACGTGAATTCAGTTTGCTTTTATTGGAGTTGAACGACTATTATTAAGTGCTGACTTAATAAAGGTTCATCCAGCGGCCACGACTGCAACCCATGATAACTCGTTTCTCCAGTGCGTGTTGAGCGATAACGCACGCCGCGATCGCCGGACTACAGGTGTGGTAGGGGAGGCGATCACGCGCTCGTTACGCGATCATGGGGATCACAAACGTCTCCAAGACACTAGCAGGAGCTTCTTATATGTGTAGAGAACGTGCGAAACCTCTAACATCCCCTCAGGCGGTGTTGAGAACCATCGTTCCTTGTAGTGGTGGAGAGAGACAGAGAGGGTGGTGACAGCGGCGTTGGCCGATGACCGGGTAGACACAACCTTGTCGGAAAGCGCTCTGCAGTGGCGCAAGAAGGACGGACCGGGCTTAACAGAAACCAGGGCTCCCTCTGTTGACGGAGCACCCTCCGGGGTCGTCGTTGCGGCATCAGAGAGTTGAGCAAGCTTGGTAAGCACCTCTAGTACCCTATAAATGGTTAGCATGCTTTTGGTAGAGCTCCTCTATTAAAAAGTTATAAGGTTTCTCTAAGAAAGATTGCAAGGGTAATGGTACTATGGTGTAGAGGTTTTCAGGTGTGTAGATCTTTGGTTCCATTTGAGGCTACTGTGTGGGTATTTGTCAAGAAGGAAAGAATACAGAGAGAAAGAGGGAAGTTTCCTTGAAGACCATGTGTGGAACATGTGGTGGTTTCAGGTGCTGAACTTTGAAGTGCCTCAGTGTGGTGATTGGATGGTGATGGTACTGCCTAGATGAGGGTTAGAAAATATTTGGTGTTTGGTACTTGTTGATGGAGTATGCATTGGAGAACAATCATTTGGTTGGTTGCAAGAAGATTGTGGTGCTTAAAAGGTGGCTTCAGTAGTAGAGATTAAGTATGATGAGGTTCTTTCAATAGGTTGAGTAACTTCGATAAATTCAAGAGCTTAAATAGTGGACTGTTGAACATGCAAAGGTGTTATTCAAGGGTTCCCAGCAAAGTGGCAATTTTTAAGGTTCAAAGAATGGGTTGATAGTGGTCTGTGTGGTGATACAGGCATGAGTAAAGACGGGATTTAACGTGTGCTCAAGTAATAGAAAGTGTAGGTTTGGGAAAGCAGCGATGGGCGCTTATCATTCCATGAGAAGATTGTGAGTCTATTGATGAACATGTGAACTATTGTGAGGAAGTAGGGTTGCTTTCCTTTGAAATTGTTTTTGCTCATTACTTGGCAAGGTGAAGGGCATGCTTGTATGGACCTAGGGCATCAGAAGTTGAAGAGTCTTTTCTGTTGGGGTTTATTAGCAGTGATGAGCATGTTTGAATCTTTGATCAGGAGGCACAGTGTGTGTGCAGGTTTGGGTTTGATGAGATTGTAGTCTTTGATCGGGTTTGGATTTAATCAAGTCTGAGTGAGTAAGTTAAAGAGATTGGGTTCGTTTATGGACCGGGTACATGTAGTTGAGCATGCATCGTAGATGTAGTCATTTATTGACACATGTACGGTTATTGAGACTGGATTATGCATGGTTCCAGGTTTTGACTTGGAGCACTGAGCTGCGTCAGGAAAGATGTGAGATAGCCGACTTGATTTACTAGCGAGGTAAGTTACTCTTGCCTCGCTCCTACCCATTTTTTGGGTTTCTTGCTTTGATGAATGCTATTAGTTAGCATATCTTCTTTGTGGTATCTATTTTTCTTGGATGCATGCACATACATGTTTGTTTTGCTTTCTTTCCTCGTATGTGTATGATTGGTGTGCTTGTGGTAGTGTTGTTACTACCTGTTTGTTGGAATGCTCGTTGGGCATGCCCTCCCGTGGGCCGACACTTGACTGTAGGCACTCGTGGTGCTTGTGTGCAGCTAGGTAGGTATGCGTCAGTGGATTGAGCGGGCTCGTTGAGCATAGCCTCCTGTTGTCTGGCATGAGACCAATGAGATACGCGGTACTTATGTGCTGGCCGGGTTGGTGTGCGCCAACTGAGTTTGTTCTTCCACCCGGTTCAGTGGAGCGTGGGGGCTCCGGTTTGGGGAACGTTCAGGGACGGGACACCCTGACATTCTGGCATTCCATGCCAGAGGGATGATACTCTGGTTGTCCTGCCTGTCAACGGGATTGATACGCTGGCCATGTCGACATGAGAGAGAGGTGGCACTACCGAGGAGCGACAGGTTAGTCACGCGGCCAGATCTTTGTGTATTCTTGACCGGGGGATGTTCGCTGAGTTTCTTTGAGTTCCTTCTTGGGCCGAGGGCTTCCATTGGACAGGAGTCGTACCGTTGCTGATGGTTGTGGTAGACTCCTAAGGTTTTGATTATGTGGGGCGTGGCCCCGATTGTTTGGCTTCTACTGATGGATGTTTTTGATATGTCTATTTTGACCTATCCATTATTGTCAGCTTTGGCTTCGTTGTGTTCTCTGCAGGGTACTTACTGAGCTTTCCTTTCGAAAGCTCACGCACTTGCTTCCCTTTTTTTTCAGGTCCCAATGAGTAGGTGACTCGGACTAGGGCGCTGTGAGAAGGGATGGGCTGGCTTTGCTGAGGTGCGAGGACCTCAGGTTTTCTTGAGTGACAGATTGTAGGACCCTTATAGGGCCTTGACCATATGTAGGCCATGTAAACCCTTATTGATTTTATTTTTGTTGTGACTCTGATATTATCTGATTATTAAATTTGAGTTATTTGTTATCTGCTATGATTTACTTAGGCCTTGTATCCGAGTGAGGTGCGCCTCTACTTGGGTACGGCCGGTCTGTGGGCGTGCCCGAGGTCCTGGGATCCGGGTCGGGGCGTGACAAGGGTTTTTGGTCTTTTGCCTATTTTTGGTAATATTCATATGCCAAATTAAGATAGGATTTGAATCCGATTTGATCTCGGATTTTTAGGAGTTATCTTATTTGTTTAGAGTTTTAAATTTAGATAAGTTTAGTTTTAAATAATAATTTGTCAATTTTAGCAAATTTATTAGATTAGATGATAAAGTTTCTAGATTAATCTTTTGAGGCTATTTAACCCGGCTTGTGGGTTAGTTTTTCATTATTGAATTTTGATTAATAATATTTTCTTAAATTTCAGAGTATTTTCTTTGGTTCTTTTGGTTCTTCGTTTGTTCTTCCTTGTGGTCCTTGGACCCGGCTAGCCCGCGGGATAATCGTTACCCCGCCCAGCGTCACAAGTTGGGTTTAATTTTTTATGTAAGTGGAGGTCAAATCGACGGAAGTAGAGTATTTCCAACAACTTTCGTGTGTTGGATTCTAGAAGTCGGAATTCAAACTTTGAAAACCCCTCATTTCTGGGTTTTGACTTCCGAAGAAAAAAAAAACCAAAATATGAAGTGAGACTTCTACTCTTGTTGCGTAGCCGATATCCCACTTCAACGCGCGAGAATCCAATGGGGGGTTCTCATTTTTTTTTTTTTTTGACAAGAAGAGACAACTGGCTAGGCCAGCAGCTAGTAAGTCATGGGCGTGCTCAGATCCTCGGTTCGATCAGCAGCGGGGGATTTTAAATGCTCAATGGCTAGGCCCCACCACACTAACTGTTCGAATACTCAGAATAAGAGCCCTCACCACGTTTCGAACTCACGCTCATTCCGAGACGTAAACCTTAACGAAGGACCGAGGTACCAATATAGCTCATGGGCGGTTGGTAATGGGGGGGCGGTTGGTAATGGGCTTCATCACCCGAGCCTTCCTGTGTTTTACTCTCCCTCTAGATAGCACCCCTCTTTTCACCGTCTTCCTCTCCTTCCAACGCTAGGTCCTCACGATCTAACATGTGCTACTTCTTTTGGTGTCGCTGTCTATCTCCTCCCCGTGTCCCCTATGCCCCCTTTGGGTGATCATCCTCCTTTTTCGATCTAACCTTTTGGTGTAGTTTTCTTCAGCATAGATAAGCCTTTTCATGATTTTTCACCAATGTTCTTCAAGTGTTGTTTGATCACAAATTTTTACCGATTTATTTTATTTATGGCTTCAATTTACTTGTGTTATTCTTGGGTTTAATTATTGATGTTCTCTGATAGTTATCATTATGGTTAAAGTATGATCCATGTTAGAATAATTGTTACTGTTAGGGTCTAGTTAATTTATATTGGTAACAATGGTTCTTCTATTGAATTAATTTAATTTTACTTTGAATATTGTTCCCTAAATGGCCTGCTCAATGTTGTGGCCTTTAATGGTGATACTTCAAATTAGGGCTTATGTTTTTCATGGTGCAATGACTTCTCTCTATTTTTAGATGAAACAATGACATACTCCTCTGCAATATTCATGGTTCATACATCTCTCTATATATAGTCCATATTGATAAAAGAAGGTTTTTTTTTTTTATAAAGTGGATAAACCACATTCATTTTATCCAGAAAATAGAGATAGGGGTTACAAACGGGATTGGGGGGATACAATGAGGATAATGGTTTGAGGGATAGGGGCCACAATTATAGCACCTCTTGTAACTGTTTTCTAAACTCTCTATTTTATTTATTTATTTTTTTTAATGGTGTAACTTGACAGTCAGAAAATAAAGATTTGAAAGTTGCTCAACTACGCAAAATTACTCTTTTGATTGAAAAGGTGAGTTCTCACTTAATATATGGGACAAAACTTGGATTTAGTTGCTCTTCTGACTTATTTCTATAATTTCTCTTCATCATCAAAGCCAGAATCAATAACCAACATGAAATTCTTGAGATTGGTTGTGGTTGGGGAAGCCTAGCAATTGAAGTTGTTTTATGCGCAAAGAAGGGTCAAAGATGTTTTGATTTGAGGTTGTTTTTATTTTGAATTCCTAACATTATGTCGTTTGACCCTATGGTGTTGCATTGTTGAGCGACTATTGGATATGATACTTCATATATAAAGTTAAGTTGCATAAGATACTTCATATATAATGTTAAGTTTTCATGTATTTTCCAGGACTAAATAATGTGTCTTAATACATTGAAAAAAATAATAATATTTTTTTTCTATGTATAATATTTATGAGTAAAATTAAATAGAAAAAAATAATCTTCATTTTTATTCACACATAATATCCATGAGTAAAAAATGTAGAAAAATAATATTTACTACTTTTATTAACAAGTAATATTTTAAATAAAAATAAAAGAAAAGTAATAATGATTACTTTTACTTACGCATATATAAGTGTGAGTAAAACATAAAATCTATTCTTACAAAATTTTTCTAGTCAGAATATGGCTATATTGTCGCTCCCTTTTAGTTAAGTTCTTTTTAGCACCGATATAAGGTTTTTTTTCCCATGAGTAAAAATATTTTGATCTATACTCACATTTATTCATACTTTTACCCACGTTTACATTAGCGAGCTCCTCCTCCTATGATTTGCTAGGATCAGAGAGTAATCAAATTCCTCCATCGTTGGCTACCATCTCGTGAACCACATAGATGTTTGTGTTTCATTGTTCTTGGCATCATTGCCTATATCCGGATTTTACAGTGAAATCATATCGAAGATTGAAAAATATCATATGAGATCTGTTCGTATGGTCTTATGTGGGTTTAAAGTTTTAATTAGATTAGAAATATGATATTATTATATTTTGTTTTATGGTATGCTTCCGATGCTAAATACCTATAGTGACGGACATAGACCTTATAAAGATGGAAATATCCATCACTATAGAATTTATTTCTTAGCATGTATAATTGGTTTCCTCAAATGTCTCATTATTTATACAAAATATCAAAGATTTTAATAACATATTTTAGGAGGTTTTGTTTTTATAGAAATATTACATCAAGAGTTCTAAGGAAATGGAATCATTTGCGGTTGCTTAAATAATTTTCGAGTTGACATCAACAAAATCATGTCTTTTTGCCATGCAATGCAAGTTATATAAAAAGATTTTAGAGTACAAAAAATCAAACTACAAGTGGTATGTGAAACAACTTTTAGGAGAATAGAAAAAAGATGATATTCTTTTTAGAATTGAATAACCAAAATTTACAATGTGTTATAAAAACTATAAAAAAATAATAAAGAAAAAGAAAAACAAAAGAAGAGCAAGACAAAAGAGATATAGAGAAAGGTCTTCTTCTTCTTGTTGTTCTTATTGTTATTCAATTCCTTGGATACAATCACATATATATAGGAATTACAAGAGAAAATGGAAACCTTTTGGGTAAGTGAAACGATAAGAAAGGGAAGTTAAGAAATTTAAGGGGTAAGGATAAAGTAATGGACATTCACTCCAATAAAATATTTCATAACACTACCCCTTGAATGCCCATTATATAGAAATCTCCTCGTTAAAACCTTACTAGGAAAAAACCCAGTGGAAAGAAATCCTAGTGAAGGAAAAAGAGTACAGCTTTTGTGATATACGCTTCCTGTGTTGCCTCATTAAAATCTTGTCAGGAAAACCCAGTGGGACAAAACCATGATGAAGGAAAAAGTGTACAACGCGTATATGACTCCCCCTGAAGAGGACATTATTGAAGGTCCCTGAGACGACACATCCCAATCTTGCAAAGAAATTTCTCAAAAGTTGAAGTGGGTAATGCCTTAGTGAATAAATCTGCAGGATTTTTATTGGATAGTATTTTTTGAACATTAATATTACCATTTTTATAAATATCATGTGTACAAAATAACTTTGGTGATATATGTTTTGTTCTGTCGCCTTTGATGTATCCTTCTTTCAATTGAGCTATACAAGCTGCATTGTCTTTATATAATGTTATTGGTGTGTCCTTCTGGGACAACAACCCACAAGTTTCTTGAATATGGTGTATCATTGATCTTAACCTAACACATTTAAGACTTGCTTCATAAATTGCAAGTATTTCAGCATGATTTGAAGAAGTAGCAGTTATGGTTTGCTTCATAGAACGCAATAATATGGCTGACCCCCCATGTGTAAACACATAACCTATCACGCCCCGACCCGGATTCTGGGACCCCGAGCACGTGAACAGACCGGCCGTAACCAAGTAAGACGCATCTCACTTGGCTACAAGACCTCAGTAAGTAACAACAGATAATCAAATAAATATCCAAATAACTTAAAAAGTCATAGCGGAAATGAAAATCAAATAAGCGGGTCCAGATCCCCTACATAAGCCAGGCCCTAAAAGGGTCCTACAAATAAAAAAAGAAGTCTCACAATCAAACAAATAAAGATAAATGAGATCCTTGGACCTCTGCTATGAACCCGACCGATCGGCTCCTGTACGCTAGACTCCTACTCCTCAGGATCTTAAAACAGGAAGAAAAACAAGTGCATGAGCTTTCAGATTGAAAGCCAAGTAAGTACCCCTGCGGGGGTTCAAGAAAATCATCATAATATCAAGTAAAAATGATAATCAAGTCAAATCTTGGGGCCATGGCCCTCAATTACTTCCTAGGAGTCTACCACAAAACAAGCAAGGTACGACCCCTAACTATATATAGAAGCCCTCGAGTTTCGATAAGAGTTCTAATGGAAGCTTAGCAAACACCTCCCTCGGCCAGTATCATCAGCAAACTTGATGCAAACTCGACCCTTCGGTCATACGACCCTCAGGTCGTATGTCGGTAGCGCCACCTCTTGTACGTGTCGACACGGTCAGCGAATCACCCCCACTGACAGGTAGGAAAACTAGAGTATCGTCCCTCTGGCATGGTAAGCCGAAACGCCAGGGTGTCCCATCCCTGATCGTTTCCTAAACGGAGCCCCGACACTCCCCTGAATCCGAGCGGAAGACCAAACAACAAACAGGGATACTAACATCACGAAACAACAAAGCATGCTCAAAGAATTTCAAATAAATAAAGGAAGCATGCATGGTCTCAAAAAGCAATAATATCAAGAATCATGATATAAAAAGGTCAAAAAATACTCCGAAGAGCGGGAACGAGTCAAATGTACTTACTCAATAAAGTCAATCGGGATTACTCAACAAGATCCCTCCTGTCACAACTCTATCTCAAACCCTGATAATAAATTCTATATTAATGTTGGTAATATATTAAATTATCAAGTTGAACATGCAAGATGCTCTAAACGGGCCCAGGTCCAACTTGTGGGCCTTTCCTTGGGTTCCTATGTCATTTTACCTTAAATGACTAAATTTATTTATTTCCATAAATAGATAATGGTGGCCTGGTAGTTAAGGCCTACTACAACCATGGTGAGGTTTCTAGTTCTATTCCCTTACTTGCCCTTTTATTCTCTTTATTTCTTTAATTTGGTGTGTATGCTTTAACTGAATATTCCAAGTTTATTCTATCATAAGAGAATAGGGCCTTGGTGGTTAGAGCCCACCAAGCTCACTTGAGGGGTTCTTGGTTCAAATCCCCCCTCTCACACTTTTTTCCCTACTTTTTTCTGTGTTGAACTAGCCAAGTCTAAACCTGATTAGACCCAATCCAAGTCTAATTTTATTTGATCAGACCCAACTAGCAATCAAGTTGAAATTCCAGACCAAGCCCAAATAGGCCCACCCAATCTATTACTAAGTTGACTTGATCAAATCAGCTTGTCCTAAAAACCAGACCCGGACCCAGCTGCCTTTAGTTGATTGAACCCAACTTAAATTCCCCACTTGATTAAACCTAACCTTCAGTGCTACTTGTGTAACGCCCCGACCCGGATCCCGGGACCTCGGGCCAGTTCATAGACCGGCCGTACCCAAGTGGAGACGGGCTCCGCTCGGATACAAGGCCTAATAGATCAAGAGCAGATAACATACTTAACAAAATATCTACAATATAATCGTTGAGTTTCATAGCGGATTACAAATACATGTTTAAAAATACCTTACAAGGGTCTATATAGGGTCGAATAAAAACCTCACACACACATACAAAAATCTCGAGGTCCCCGAACCTTAGTAAAGTATCCCGTCCCCTCGTACGTTTCTGAACCTGAGTCAGCTGATCCTCAAACCTGAAAGAGGGGAAAAAGAAAGGAATGAGCTTTCGAAAAGAAAGCTCAGTAAGTATACCTGCAAGGGAAGCAATGAACTCAACACAGATATCAAGAAATAGTGATCCACTCGAACATAACATATCAGAGAAAACAAGATCAAGTCAAACACACAAGGATCACTATCCTACAAGCACACAACACAGAGTCCAAAGAACTTCTTGTCATCTCCCAGGCAGCCATCTTTTCTTATCTAATTAAGTCAGACCCTAGAGTCTGAGAGCGCTCCAACATGTACGTACACGGTCAGCGTATCATCCCACTGACGGGTGGACATCCAGAGTTCCCTCCCCCTGGTAGGACTACAGGACGTTCAGAGTGTCCTCCCCCTGAACACTCGCAACTTATCTGCACTAAGTGGGAGAATCTTCACACAAAAGTGCTGACACAAGTCTACCCAGACTTAGCATCGGCTCACGCTTTGCCACGGCCATGTGCCGGTCGACAGGTAGGCATGTTCAGTGATCACAAACAAAAGCTTATCAACGTGCGCACACATTTACACAGAAAGAGAGAGCAAAACCAACATGTATGTGCATGCATCAAAAACAGCAGATATCAAAAAGAAAGTCATGCCAACAACCAGCATTCAGCAAAACAAGAAACCCAAGCAATGGGTAGGAACGAGGCAAGAGTAACTTACATGCACAAGCATGCAATCACGAAAGCAATAATCAATCCAAAGAAGGAAGATAAACAAGGCAAGAGTACTTACTTCTAAACGCAACCTAACCGATTGATCTGTACATGTCTCGACGAAGCTTTGTGTTCCACGTCAATATCTGATAATCACAAGTGTAATCTCAATAACCGCACGTGGATTCAATTACTGCTAATATGCATGCTCAACTAAGTGGGTCTGACCCACTAACAAACCCCACCCAAATGAATATAATTCTTCACCTCGAGTTCATACTTGACCTTCTTAATCCGGTCCATTAATATACTTGGTCTTGACTAAATCAATTTGATCTACAACGGACTCAACCCCATGGTTGATCAAACCTAACATGACCGAACCCAACCTCTTTAATCCCACGACTTGACTTGACTGAACTAGTCTGGGTTTAAAGTGAACCGACTTAGTCCATTTAAACCAAACAACTCACTCAGCCTCCTTTAATACATCCAAACCGTACCCACTACCTCTGAAGATTAGATTCCAAATAAACACCATCATCAAAATCATCATCAACTAGTCATCCTGAACATAACCACCACTCCCCTGAACGAATCCTATTGGAAATCAACAAGCCTAGAGAACTTATCAACTCTATCAAAAATGGAGCGAATAACAGTCCACTACCCCAATGATTTCATTCAACCTCACTAATCTCATTCCAACTCAACACTTATTTGAGGGTTTATACACACACTCAAAACCCCAACCTTCAGACCCTGTACTCAACCAACTTAGCCCACCTCTCAACCATGCTCCTGAATATAATTAATTAAAGGAGATTCCAATCTATCACTCACCCTACCATCTAACCTTCATGTCCTCCAAAACAGCAACAGAGACCTGCCAAAACACCAACAAAGATTAACAAAGATCCACCAAAACAAATCACAGATCCCCCAAAAGTCGCCTCCTTTAATCTCTCACTAAAAAATAATAGAAGTCAGGATCAAACCAGAGATCCATCCTACAAACCACTGTCATACCCTACCTTTATCAATACAACCCCCTAGTTAGCTTTGCAAGCATAAACTAAAGCATCAACTTATGCATATAGGTGAATACTCCTCTTACTCACTTTCTATACCCATTGCCATACCCTATAGTGCTTGGGATTATCCTCTGTTAATAGATGATTACCATACTGTTAAAGATAACCAAGTATTAATAACATGCTTCAAGTAATTAAACCAAAGAAAGGGCTTAGACCTTTAGATGATTTCATTAATATACCTTAACTTAGTTTTGTTTTTTTTTTTGTTTTTTTGTTTTTTTTTTGACTCACCATGCATCTCTTCACTATACCAAGACTCTAGCTTTACCATTGAAAACCAGATTATTTTAACCTCTCATCTATGCATCCACACTTGTCAAAAGGGTTCATATGATCCAATGTATGCCTACAAATCCTCTACATATGCTTTCCGGGTCAAGGGAACTCACCAATGGAGGCGGCTGATCGTGGTGTTGATCCCGTGGTGGAGCTCTAGCGCTGGCTCTCTGAACTCTCCCTCTCTTCCATCCTCTTTCGGTGATGACGGCGGCCCGATCTCAGATGGTGTCTAGGGTTCACAGGAGGCTCTCTATTTATAGAACCTCATGGCATGGTTACAGATAAGATCCGACTATAAAATCTGAATTTATCTCAAACTTCAAGTTATATTTTACAGCTGTTCTGAGGAACGGATAAGTTTCGGCGGCGGCAACGCGGTAGCGACGTGCTTGTTGGCGGAGAAAGAAACCCCCGTTCTCGTGCCTCAAGATTTATCTTCAGCTCTGATGGACGGCGGTTGGTAACTACCCGCTTCGCCACGCAATAGAATGGAAGCCGTTGGATGGAGTTAATTATCATAACTGTTCCACTTAAATCAATGATCAATACGTTTTGATTCGAAATCCAACCTTCATGCACGTGCATTATTATTCACGTTTTTCAAATAAATTTTAAAACAATCCCTTATCTGAATCATGTATATATATATATAGGCAATACGTATTTTAGGGATGTCCCTAGATTTCTAATCTAGGGATGTCCCTTGATTAGCCGTTGGATTAAAATCCAACGGCTAATTTGAAAATCCTGCTAGAGAGAGAGATGTGGTGCCCTCGCCGTCCTCCACCCTCTCTCGTATGTCTCCTTCTCCCTCTCTCTCCCCGACCTCCTCCCCCTCCCCGTCTCCGCCTCCCTCCTCGTCCCCTCCGTCCACCGCCGATCTACTCCGCCTTTTCTCCCTCCTCAGCTTTCACCTCTTCCACGACGCCACCATCCCCGTCTCCCTCACCAGCCCTCACGTCCTCCACACCCTCCTCTCCCCTCCTTCGGAAACCCTCGACACCTCCTCCCTCATCTCCAAGGCTGCCTTCTTTTGCTCCCCTGCCGGCTCTAACCATAACTAAGTTTCCTCATACTTCTGCACAATGTTGAGGAGAAGCTCTGTCCGCTCCTTGCCTTTTTTCAAGCATTGGGAGTTTATGAAAATCAAGTGGGGAAATTGCTGCTGCTCAATCCAAGGCTCATCAGTTACAACATTGAAACGAAGTTTGTAAAGATTGTTGGGTTCTTTGCAAGCTTGGGATTTAGCAAAGATGGAGTTGCTGGGAAGATCTTGGTGAGGAATCCACACATAATGGGTTACAGTGTTGAGAGAAGGTTGTTGCGGAGGCAAGCGCGAGTTCAGGAATACAAGTTCGTCGCAGCGAACGCAAGGAAAAGGCTCAGTGGGTGCACTCAAATTCAAAGACTTTTTAGCATCAAATGATGCGCTTAGTTATGTTAATTTTATGTTAATTAATGTTTTTAAGGTATCCTTGTAATCAAGTAGGACGTGGGTTTGTGACAGCATCTCGCAGTTGTGTGCGTAGCCACGCACGCGAGTTGTTTGTAGTTATGCCTCAGAGAGGCCATACTCTGTAATTCGGCTACAACTGCATACATAAGCAGTGCTGAATGAATGAGAAGGTAGAAAATCATTATCCCAATTCCTCTTGTCTTCTTCTCACTCCCTTTCCTTCCCTTCCTTCTTTTGCTCCTGTCTTCTTCCTCACCTCTCACTATCTTACATGCTACAGCTTCAGCCAACAATGGAGTTTCTGAAATCAATTGGATTGAAAGATATTGAATTACAGAAGGTGGTGGTGTATTTTCTCAAGTTGTGTGTAGGGATGTGGAGAAAATCCTGAGACCAAATTTTAAATTTTTGAAGAGATATAGGTTTAATGGTGTGATCAGATTGCAGTGGTGGTGGCAGGGTATCCTCCTGTTCTGATTAAGAGCATCAAGAATTCTTTGGAGCCCAGATTGGAGTTCTTGGTGGAAGTGATGGGAAGAGGGATTGGTGAAGTTGTAGGTTACCCGGAGTTCTTTGGCCATGGTTTGAACAAGAGCTTGGAGTTCAGACAGAAGCTGTTGATGAAGAGAAACATCCATTGCAGTTTGAGTGAGATGTTGGATTGTAATAAGAAGAGATTCATTGTCAAATTTGGCATTTGTTGAAGCGCTTTGCTGAGTGTTTTCCTTCTGAATTTCATTTTGTTTACTCAGAACACTTCTTGAATTTTCTTGGATGTAATTTCTTTTGTAATTGAGGAGAGATGTGAATCAATCTAGTGCAAAGCTTTTCAGAAAAATTTATGACCACTGATCCATGACATTTCATTTAATGAAATCCTAGGAAAATGGCACAAACTGTAGGTTTGTATTAACAAGGATCACAAGGAAAAATAAAAAAAAGGTTAATATATATGTCCCACAAGTAAAATACAATTATTCACAATAAAGGGGTTGGATGAGTTATCTTCTGATTTTAGCATCAAATGTATGAATTTTCTTAGCTAAAAAACTTTGTATACATGAGAGACAAAATTCAGCACACTCTGAAAACATTTTGTAAGGCCAGAGAGAACTTCATCAGCAACCACAATAGCATGATAGTGAGAATTGAAGAATATGAATTTCACGCTATGTACACAAATTGGGCTGGCCACAAATTTCTTTTCAGGTAAAGAGATGGTGCACAATCGGAGTAGGTTCTCCATTAAATTAGCAGAAAATATCATTTGTTTTTGCATCTTTGTAGATGAGTCTTAATCGGGGTTTCTTGTCGGGGTCGAGGGACTTGACATAGGCGCCAATGGAGAGCATGTGGGGGCGGGATCTGACGGCTGAGCGGCAGAGGAGGGAGGCGAGGTAGGCGGGGAAGGAGGAGGCAGCCTTGGAGATGAGGGAAGAGATGTCGAGGTTTTCCGAAGGAGGAGAGAGGAGAAAGGTGTGGAGGACGTGAGGGCCGGTGAGGAGACGGGGAGGGTGACGTCGTGGAAGAGGTGGGGGCCAAGGAAGGAGAAAAAGCGGAGGAGATCGGCGGTGGAGGCTTTCTGGGGTGGGAAGGCGGAGCGGATGAGGAGGGAGGCGGAGACGAGGAGGGGGAGGAGGTCGGGGAGAGAAAGAGGGAGAAGGAGGCGAACGAGAGAGGGTGGAAGATGGCGAGGGCACCACATCTCCCCTCTCTCTCTCTCTCTCTCTCTCTCTCTCTCTCTCTCTCAAATCTAAATAGCAGGATTTTACAAATTAGCCGTTGGATTTTTATCCAACGGCTAATCAAGGGACATCCCTAGATTTCTAATCTAGGGACTTCCCTAGATTACTAGCCCTCATATATATATATATATACTCCATCTATTTATCTAATCCCTCCATTAATAAGCTCAACCATCCAACCATTATGTATTATTATATAATACAACCTAGCTATTAGATGACATGCATGGCCTCGTTTCTTTTCTTCTCTTCACGTGGATTTGAACCTCTTAGCATAATCATTAGTTTATATTAAAGTTTATCCATTAAATCCAATCAATCCCTTATCTTATTTGATTCATACTAATACAATCCTTATCTATTTATACTTTCATTCACATCTTTCCCTCTTTCTTTTAAATTGAATGATATCTTTCCATCCGAATTTCATCCAAATAATATATATATATATATATATATATATATATATATATATATATATATATATATATATCCCTTCTAGCAAGTCAATTCTTATATAAATCATTTCTTTAACCATAATTATAAAATATATATCAAATCAACCTTTAAACTGGTCACCTATCAATCCTATTTCTAATTCGATTCTTGCCCTTAATCATAAACAAATATATATATATATATATATATATATATATATATATATATATATATATATATATATAAATTTAACAATTTACTTTGAGAATCATTTGAAAACTTTTATTCCAACTTTGATTCAATCAAATCAAACTTGGTACGTTATTTTATTAAACGAAGATTTGAATAAAAAATATTTAGAAAAATTAATAACTTAAAATCTTTGGATTTCACAACTTGGGTCCATTCTACTCGGTTGAACCCAACCATAATTTTAACTTTATTTTTTAAAAAAACTTAATCCATCGTTACCAATTAATTAAGACGATTAACCTTTAATTAATATCTAATTATTTTTCTCTCTCTCTCTTTCTCGGCCGAGCCTCGTCGGAGAAGAGAGCCGCTCCCGTCGCCGTAGTGGAGCCTCTGCCTCTGCGCGGTGGTCGCCGGCGAGCTCTAAGGTGGCCCGTGTCCAGGGAAACCTGCGCCGAGATCCCCTCTGGCCAGAACCTGCCTCCTTCCCCTCTCCTGATTCTCAAGTCCACGGTGGCGGCTCCGAAGTCTCCTTTCCCGGCGGCCGTTATCTTATATGCATGCATGCTGGTTATTAACGAACAGAAGGGAAGAAGGAGACTTACCGGAGGGTAACTGTCTGTCGTATTCCTTACAGCGGAACTCCTCTGTTGCTCCAATGCTCTCCTGAGGGCGACCACGGCTGCCAGACGCTAAAGACACCAGCTACGAGCCCGAACCAGCTCAGACTCCCTCGGATCCCTTCCTAGACCGTCGTCACAACGTGCCAAGCCCCAACAACTGGCCCTGCTAGGCCTCTCCCTCACGCTCTCTTTCTCAAAAGACAAAGAAGAAGAAGTAGACAGCGATGCTAGGGTTTGAGTTCGGTGTCCTTTTTATAGACCTATGGAGAGGATCTCCTCACGATAAATCAAGTAATCAGATCAAATGCTTCCTTTTCCGGCAATACGGACGCAGAGAAGGAGTTCGCGACGTCGTGCGTTACGCGCTGTCGGAGATGAGTGCATCTCATGCCTCGTGATCGTCTTCTTAAGGGATCTGGCGGCTGAGACTCGATCGCACCATGAGACCGCTCTACAAGTGGTTAATTCCCTGCCTCGAGATCGTATGATCTCTCCATCAAACGACCCTCGCACGTCCGATCCTCACAACCCAGAGTTTTCTGCGAATTTTGTAAAGGGTCCCTCAAATGTTTTAAAATTAATAAGTACAACAGGCCTTGAGTGAGGAGAATTTCCATTCCAGTCCCCTAAATATAAATGTCTTCCATGAAGGTCCTTGGCTTGAGAGAGAGACGATATTCCTTTTCAGTCCTTGGTATTTTATGAAAGGGTTAAAGCCATTTTTGGTCCCTAAAAATAGGACCAATGTTCATTTCCATCCTAAAATTTAAAATTTGTTCAATATGGTCCCTTTGTATTGCATATTTTGACATTTTGGGTCCCTATATATTCCGTATTTTGGCATTTTTGGTCCCTATTGCTGACGTGGCGGTCATGTGGAATACCAATTAAATACATATAATCTTTTTATTATTATGTTTAGGTTATTATTTTGCTGATGTGGAGTGATAAGTGGAAGTATATGCTGATGTGGACCGTATTGAACAACTTTTAAATTTTTAGGATGGAAATGAACATTGGCCCTGTTTTCAGGGACCAAAAATGGCTTTAACCCTTTATGAAATTATAAGGAGGTCCCTGACAGCCCAAAAACATTTAATTTAGGAATTAAAATCAATTTTCTTCTCTCTCAAAACAAGCCCCAATTACTTCTAAACTTGGGGATTTCCTTAAATATATTTAATTAAGGGAAAATTTCAAAAATAACCTATGTGGTTTCACCCATTTGCGAAATAAGGAATGTGATTTTTTTTCCTTAAAAAAACCTGTGGTTTCTCCCATTAACAAAAAAAGGAAAACCGTCAAACCGTTTAATTCACTATGACGTGTCATGGGTAAATTCGTCAAATTACATTAAAACATGATGTGGCTTAAAGAAAAAACCCAGTTCGTCTTCTTCGTCTTCGAGTACCCTCATCGCTAACCAGTTCCTAAGAGACGCCGCCGCCTCCATTATCTCCTTCCATTCTTGCTCCAGTGATCTATTTCTAACAGATTCATCCCATTACTAACCAAGCATCTGTTCTGGCCTATCAAACCAACATAATTCACAAAAATATACTATCTATTTCTCTGAGATTATTCTTACATTAATAGTACTACAAACCAATTAGTTCTCAAATGTATGCAATCAATTCGTCCAAGACTATACTTCCCATGTTAGCACTACAAATCAAAGTATGCAATGGCCTCCTTCTCCTCCACGCACCTGTGCGTTCATGCTCGCCTCAGCCTAAATCAAAGAGTGGTGGAGAGAGAGGAGGAAGAGAGAGAGAGAGAGAGAGAGAGAGAGAGAGAGAGAGAGAGAGAGAGAGAGGGAGGAAGAGGGGAGGTGGGAGAGGTGAAGGGGAGAGGGAGAGGAGGAGGGGGGTTGTCACGCCGGGCGGCGGCGGCGGGGATGGGAGAGAGAGGATAGAGTTAGGGTTTAGTAAATTAGAGTTTGGGTTTAATTAATTGGTTAATTAGATTAATGTTAGGGTTAAAATTAGGGTTACGGCTTAATCAATTATAATTTATATGGTTTGACCAAAATACCCCTGCCACGGCAGCAGGAGTTAACGTCATTGACGTTTTTTCATTTTTTTTGTTAATAGGAGAAACCACAGGTTTTTTTAAGGAAAAAAAAGCGCATTCCTTATTTTGCAAATGGGTGAAACCACATAGGTTTTTTTTTGAAATTTTCCCTTTAATTAATCACCAATCTATTTTCATGAGTTTGTTCCAAGTTATGAATTAACCAATTCTTCTCTTTTCTCATCCCATTCAAATAAATTCTAAACTTAGAATTGTCCATTTATTAAATCAATCAATTACTAAATAATTAATGATTAAATTATTTATTCCCTTTTTAATCATCTCCAAGAATTTCCCAAACTTGACATTACCTGTATCTAAATCGATCAAACTAATATTTATTTACTTATCCATTTCATGCCCTCCAAACATGCTAAATTACCAAAATTCCCTTGGCTTTAACAACTAAACCCAATTAGGGTTTAACTATAAAACCTTCCTTTTTCAAATAATTTATTAATTCAACCACCAAAATTAAACAAAATAATCCTTTTATTCTAATTAAAAGAAATCTCTGATTTCACATATCCAGTTTGTGATTGGGCTTTGTGTGGGTCAGATAAATAACCCGCATCTGCATATCCAATCAATTTCTCTTCTAATTCACGTGTATAAAATAAACCCATATCAACTGTTACTCGAAGATAACGGAGTATAGGTTTAATACCATTCCAATGTCTCCGTGTTGGTGCAGAACTATATCTTGATAATAAATTTATAGCAAAAGCTATATATGGCCGAGTGCAGTTAGCAAGATACAACAAGGCACCAATTGCACTAAGATATGGTACTTCTGGACCAAGTAGTTCTTCATTATCTTCTCGAGGTCGAAAAGGTTCTTCATGAATATCAAGGGATCGAACAACCATTGGCCTTGTTAATGGATATGCTTTATCCATATTGAATCTTTGCAAAACCCTTTCTGTATAAGCCGATTGGTGGATAAAAACACCACCCTCTAAGTGTTCAGACTACAAGCCGAGACAAAATTTTGTTCTCCCCAGATCTTTCCTTTGAAATTTCTTTTTCAAATAATCAACGGTAATAGGAAGCTTTTTAGGGGTTCCAATTATATTTAAATCATCAACATATACCCCAATTATCACGAATCCCTTTTCGGATTTCTTTGTGAACACACATGGGCAAATAGGGTTATTCTTATACCCTTCCTTTAACAAATATTCACTGAGGCGATGATACCACATACACCTAGATTACTTCAAACCATACAATGATCTTTGTAACTTAATTGAATACATGTCCCGGGAATTTGAATTGCATGCTTCAGGCATCTTAAGTCCTTCTGGGACTCTCATTTATATATCATTATCTAGCTGGCCATATAAGTATGCAGTAACAACATCCCTTAACTACATTTGTAATTTTTCATGTACTGTAAGTCTAATTAGATAACGAAACGTGATCGAATACATTACAAAGGAGTAAGTTTCTTCATAGTCCATGCCAAGTCTTTGTGAAAACCCTTTTGCAACGAGCCTTGCTTTATATCTAATAATTTCATTTTTCCAATTTCGTTTTCGTACAAATACCCATTTGTATCGAACTGGTTTAACATCTTCAGGTGTTTTAGTTATGGGTCCAAAAACTGCTAGTTTCATGAGACAGTTTAATTCTGCCTTGATTGCATTTTTTTCATTCTGGCCAATCTTTTCTTTTTCGACATTCCTCAATAGATTTAGGCTAAGAATCTTCACTTTCTTTCAAAATATCAACTGCCACATTATATGCAAAGATATTGTCAATAGTTGTTTCTTGTCTGTCCCATTTTTTTTTTCCATTTGAGAAATAATTTATGGAAATTTCCTGATTATTCTCATCAATTTCAGGATCTTGAACTTCTTATGGAAGTTTGCTATCATTTATTTCAATGCCCGTTTTCTCCCCCTTTTCTTTATGATCATTTGTTCCACTTTTATTTCGAGGATTTTTATCTTTTGAACCAGCTGGTCTTCCACACTTCAGGGGTACTTTAGATTCATTTGTTATAAAAGGTCCTTCTGGGACATTAATTCTAACATGGGCATTTTTCGCGGGTACATGTGACTTTGTTATCCTTTTATGATTAGAGAATGCATCTGGTAGTTGATTTGCAATTCCCAGTAAATGAATTATTCGTTGAACTTCCAGTTTACATTGTTTTGTGCGAGGATAAAGATGATTTAAACCCAGAGCATTCCACGTAATTTCTCTTTCCAACATTTTTATTTTTTCATCTTCTCCCCATAATATTGAAAATATTGTTTCATCAAAATGACAGTCAGCAAATCAAGCCATGAAAACATCCCTTGTCAATGGCTCAAGATATTTAATAATAAAAGGGAATCATATCCAACATATATCCTCAATCTTCTTTGAGGACCCATTTTAGTCCATTATGGTGGAGCAATTGGGACATATACTCCACACCTAAAAATTCTCAAATGGGATATATTTAGTTCTTGCCCAGAAACCAATTGAAGGCGGGAGAATTTTTGATAACTTGTTGGCCTTATCGCACAAGTGATGTGGCATGTAAAATTGTGTGTCCCCAAGCATAGATCGGAAGTTTTGTTTTCATTAACAACTGTCTAGCAATTAATTGGAGCCGCTTTATAAATGATTCTCCTAAGCCATTTTGTGTATGAAAATGAACAACAGGATGTTCAACTTTTATTCCAATGGACATGCAATAATCATCAAATGCTTGAGATGTAAATTCACCAGCATTATCAAGCCGTATTATCTTAATGGCATCAGGAAAATATGCTCGTAGTCGAATAATTTGAGCCAACAACCTCTAAAAAGCCAGGTTTCGAGTTGACAATAAGCAAACATGAGACCATCCTCGTTGATGTGCCAATTAATACCATAAAATACTTAAATACCCCACACTGGGGATGAATTGGTCGGCATATATCACCATGAATTCTCTCTAAAAACATAGGAGATTCAGTCCCAATTTTATTTGGTGATAGCCGGATAATCAATTTACCTTGAGAGCATGATGGACCTGAAAATTCATTTGATTGAAGAATCTTCAAGTTCTTTAATTGATGTACATATGAGTTTTCAATTATTTTGCGCATCATTATTGATCCAAGATGTCCTAACCGATCATGCCATAGAATTTGAGTCAATAAACTTCTGGTTTACGATAGCATTTGCCTCAATTGATTGAATATATATATATATATATATATATATATATATATATATATATATATATATATATAATAAATTCTAGATGAGAATACGGACAATTTCTATAATAATTGCTTATTACCCGAAGTAATAGCAGTAATATATAAATATTCTTTGTTTCCCAAATTCGACATCTCTATATGATACCCATTGAGACGTACATCTTTAAAACTCAATAAATTTTGTTGGGACTTTTGAGAATATAATGCATCAGTTATAATAAAATTTGTTTCTCCAAGAAACAATATATTCTCTCTTCTGGAGCCTTCAATCAAATTTATACTGTCCGATTTTGTATTGTGACTAGTTTTACCCATTATTAAATGGGAAAAATATTTCTTGCTCTTAAATATCAAGTGAATTGTTTCACTATCAACAAGGTATACATCCTCATCTTTGATGTTCAATCCAACCCTGGACTTGACAATATCCATATGTTTTACAAAATAAATATAAAGTGCATATGAAAATTCACTTTATAAAAGAAGCTTCTGGTTCTTTAATGGATGCCTCCATGAATTTTCAATGATTCTTCCTTTTTATTGACACTTGATAAAGATTGGCAAGGTGCTTCGACGTACGACAGGTACATGATCAGTTCCCTTTTACTCCATATCGATATCCATTTTAACGAATATCTCTAAATTTGAGTAAGTTTCGTTGTGATCTGCTGGAAAACAATGCATCACTAATAATGAATTTAGTTCCTTCATGGAACATGATATATGCTCTTCCAGAGTTGTCTATTAAATTTGTGGTACCAAACATGGTGATGACATTAGCCTCAACATGACAGAGTAGAAAAGTAGATTTCATTTCACAAAATGGTGTGTGTTGTTGCACTGTATGCTAGACATAGATCACCACCATTGAGTTTAGTAAATGCCATAGAGGTTAGTAGACCAAGATGTCAACAAGATGTTTGGTCATATGACAGGTACGTGACCAATGGTCTTTCATGCAGCATATATAGCAAGCACCCTCCTTCAAATTATAAAATCAATCTTTTGTGTTAAAGCTTCAAGCCTTATTTATTTGCACAAGACTTCAGGTCTTACACTGATCATGAAGCTAAATTATGAAATAAATATTTTAAGGCTTCAAGCCTTATTTATTTGCACAAAACTTCAGGTCTTGCTGATTCTTTAGCTTTATGTTGTAATTTTTTTTCTTTGAAAACTATAAAATATATTAGAAAATTTTCACTAATAAAAATGTAAATTCAATTCAAATAGAAAATTATGAATATAATTACCGGCGCTAAAACATCCCGAATTTTTCTAAATAAATATTTAGTAAATTTTCAAATTTTAAATGAGGTTAATTAGCTCAGAAATCAGATTAATTATTTTAACCTCAAAGTTAAAGAAAATCTGAAATTAATAGACCCGAAAACCAGCCTCGCAACTATAGGACCGAGAGAAGCCTTAATGAGTCAGGCCACATTTACATAGAATAGTTGGAGGTGGATAGTCAGCAGAGTTAGATTAATTAAATATTAATTAATCTAGATTAATTAAATATTAATTAATCCATATTAATTAAGAGGAAATATCGGACAAAAGTGAGAGTTCTGATAAAGTAGATCTGTCTGAGTCAAAAGCCTAGAAACACGGATCTGGGTCGGGAGAAGAGACGACCCGTGATGCTACAGTAAGCCCGTGTCACTGGGGTCGTATGACGCGAAATTCCCAGATATGGGTCGGGGATAGAGACGAGCCTAATAATTATATTAGTCGACCTTGTGACGGCACAGTAAAAAGATAAGATCAACGAAAAGTTGTTCGGCGTTTAATATAAGATATTTATAAGATAATATTGTTAATCAAATACTTTTTAAAAAGATAAGTTATTATAATGGTTTAAATATTAAAAAGATTAATTAAATTAAAATATCTAATCAATTTATAACAGATGTAAGAAAGAAAGAGAGAGGAATATTTTCAACTATCTCTCTCTTCCTTTTTCTCTCGTGCTCAGAGGAAGCCCTCCTCGCGCCCAAACATAGCCGCGCCCAAGCCCACCGGCCAGCCAAAGCCGGCCGGCCTCACCATCGCTGATGCCGACCCGGATCAGCCGTGCCAGTCCGGAGCCGAGCCCGGAGTTTTCCCCTTCACTGCGCGCCTCAGCAGTCGGGGCACACCTCCCGGCCGCTCCTCCAGGCCCCCTCACCTCCGGCTCACGCTCCGCCTCGAAGTTGTCTACCTCCGATCTGCAGCTAGCCTAAGCACCCTCCATGCCGACAAGATCCTTTGCTTCTATCGTGAGCTCCACGGGGATAAACCCTACTGTTAATTAGTTAATTGAAGATTAAAGTTGGGGAAACCCTAATTGATTTCATGAATTTACGGTTTAGAATTTCATGGTTGATGTGCAAGTATAGAGCTATTGTATGTGTGGGATTAAGAGGGGGATGGATGGAATTATGGTGTATGTTATGAATTAAAGCATGTGTAGTATTATTATGAATTGATTGGATGAATATTTGTATTAATTCGGAGCCCTAGAAATAGAGGAGATGCTGTCCAATTTTTCTTGAAAATATATAGGAGTTAAGCATTATTAATCTCCAGTTTCATGCTTCCATGTTTAGTTAATTATCTCCATTACATGCTTAATATGCTACTTATTGAGTTAAGAAGGTAATAATTAAGTATAAGTGAAGAATAGTTAGAAGTATGGAGAAATACGAGCATGTGATAGTTTTCATATTTTACCATATTCTATTGAGTTTAAATTAGAGTACGAGTCAAGAATATGGTCTCCGAATTCATAAATTTCGTATTTCGATTATCAGGAAAAGGAAAGGGCAAAGGCAAGTCAGCCACTGCCGAATGACCGAGCCAGTCTTAAGCTCAGACCAGGCACAGGTAAGGGAACTAGCTGTAAAGTACGACTTTTCATCATATTTTCATTCTATTACAATTTTGATTTAAGTTTGGAAGCATGAATTAGAATTTTCTTGAAAACTTATAGAGTCTTAGAAAATCATTCATGCACAGTAATCAGTAACAGAATAGAGAAACATATACAGAAATACAGAGACTACACTTTATTGATATATTTGTCGGTACCAGTGGTTGCTCGTATAGAGCTAGAGAGTACGGCATTAGGTTAGGGAAGGGGTGATTTGAAACTCTGATTTTCATTACCCGACTATCTGTTTTTAAAACATTTCTTTTCATAAAATTAAAAACCCTTTCCATACTCTTGGAGTGCCTAGTGTACGTATATAATTTGACCATATGTAGCGAGGAGAGATCTACCCGTTGGTCGCTGGTCCTGCAGTATTGAAGTAGATGTGTAGTTAGAGATTATAGTCTTATGATTATCGGATGATTCCGTATTTCCCACCTTCCGGTGATTGAGTATATCTTGACCGTGGAGGCTATTGGTACAGTTTACCAAGAGAAATGTCGGTTCCAGAAATGAAAAATCCAAGGATTTTAGGGAATAAGTTTTATTTTCGTTAATCTTATGATTAATAAGGGGAAAGTCCCCAAGGTTGTATTAGTTTGAACTTTGGAAATTAGAGTCGTTCCTTTATTGCTTTTTAAGTTATTGATTGATGAATCAAAGTTTCCTATTTGTTAATTATTTAATTAAGCAATTAAATTTGCCCCCACTTTGGAGTTTATTAGATTTATTCATGAATATATATATATATATATATATATATATATATATATATATATATATATATATATATATATATAGACGTGATATGATAAGGTCGGCTGTAACACTCAACATTCTTGGTCACCTCCTATTTGGCCCCTGGAGCATGTTTGAAGGATTTCCAACCGTAAGGATGGGAAGATCATCGAAAATGTCACGCCCCGACCCTGATCAAGGGACCTCGAGCACGTGAACAGATCGGCCGTACCCAAGGGGAGACGAGCCCCACTCGAATACAAGGCCTAAGTAATAGAAGCAGATAACAAATAACTCAAATTTAATAATTGGATAAAATCAGAGTCACAACGAAAGTAAAATCATTAAGGGTCTACATGCCCTACTTATGGTCAAGGCCCTATTAGGGTCCTACAATATAAACATCTTTCTCTCAAAGGAAGAATGAGGTCCTCGAACCTCCACAAGTAAACCTAGTCCTTCGCACAGCTCCCGAGTCCGAGTCACCCACTCCTCGGGACCTGAAAAAGAAATAAAGGAAGCAACCGCATGAGCTTTCGAAAGGAAAGCCCAGTAAGTACCCTGCAGGAATCTCAAGGAAATCCAAACCAGTACAGATGACGTATGATAGGTCAGAAAATGAGCAAATCAAAGATCATCAATCAACACCAACAGGGCCACGCCCCGCTCAAACCAAAACCTTGGGAGTCTACAACAGTAGGGCTCCTAACCACAAGATCTCAACAAAGTACTCCTGAGAGTTCACAAGTCATCTCCCTAGTCGGTTATCAGCCTCAGCCAATATCGACCCTCGGTCCATGGTCTAGTAGTGCTACTAAACATAGACGTATTTTCGTCAGCGTATCATCCCACTGACGGGAAAACAAAGTTTACCAGCGTTTTACCCCACTGGCGGGGAAACAAAGATTACCAGTATTACCCCCCACTGGCGGGAAACAAAGATTTCCAGTATTACCCCCACTGGCGGGAAACAAAGATTACGAGGATGGGAGAATCCTTGAAACGGTATAGTTGATGTATACCTTCACGGCGGTAGCACAAGCTCCGCGTGATTCCACGGCCACGCGTCTTGCGGTCCAGCGGTAGGCACACTCAACACTCACAAGCATACCCTACAGGATGCTAACATCTCAACATGCACACACTAACATCGAAGTAGGTGTCCAAGAGAACAAAATACGAGTGTATGCAATCATATCAAATTATGATATCAATGAAGCAATAAGCAATTCAAGGCGTAAGCAAGTCCAAAGAAAACCTGAAACCGGGTAGGAACGAGGCAAGTGTACTTACCTCCTTGTCGAGCCAGAAGCCTCTCCTAGACTCCTCCTGGAATGCCTCTAAGTATCTTCGAGGAAATCTGATAATAGAGTTTCTATTAGAGTTAAAGTTCTAATGAAACCCTATGTCTCTAATTGCACATGCATGACTCTCGTTCTTGTTGGGCTTAGGCCCACTAACGGGTTCCTAGAGACCACCTCTCGGGTTATTGGTCCTTATCCCCTGTTCTCCTGTCCTTTAGTTGACTTCAGACCCGGCTTGGTCAAACCTAGTCAACGCTACTTTCATTGGTCGAGTCTAAAACCTCATTGGGTCGCCTCTAGGCATTCAAGTTGAATTGGGCCCATTTCGAGTCTATTTCATAGTTTAGCTAGACCTTAGCCCCCTTTTTAACTAAAGAGGGGCATTTTGGTCATTTTGGTAATTCATGACCTTAGGGTTTAGGGTCATACCCGACTACTTGAGTGACCCAAGGTTTAGTTTTCTATACTGTCATCCTTATTATTAGATAATAATAAATCCAGTTATAGTTCGACCAATTGAGCCCGGCCCATTGGGCCTCCCAAGTAATGAACCCAATTTCCCCTTTAATTGGTCCATAGTCTGACTTAGGTGTCTTTGATTAATTAATCCAATTAATCTTCATAGCTTGGGTTAGTCTCTTTACCTTTATTTGATTGACCCTAATCAAATAGTTTTAGTGTCACGCACCCAAGTCTTTAATCTAGCTTCATTACTATTACCTTTTATTTTATTAACTTGATTGTGTCACACCTATATAGTTCCAATAATCATTTTAATTAACTTAGTTAATCCAACGATTATGTCACAACACTTAGGTCAATTAGACCGATTAAAATGATTAAATCATTTTAATCAAATCCATGGGTTTTTTTTTGTCACCCTTCTATGGTTCTCATATAACCAATTAATTAAACTATGTCACACTATAGTTTATTCTCAAGATTAATAAACTGATTTTTGTCCCTTTACTATGCTTCCAACATAATAATTCGACTATGTGTCACATACCTAAGTTCCATTATAACTATTTTAACTATATAAGCAATTAGTCAATTAACTGTCACACTATAAAGTTATAATTATTTACTGATTAATCAACAAATTTTGTCACACTTAGTATAGTTTTATTAATTAATTAACCAGTAATCTATTAATCAAATAAATAAATTATTTATTTTTTCTACTGTCTTCTTCTTCCTCACCGCGACTGAGCCCGGCCGGAGCTCCGTTGACATCACCGGAGGGACGCCTTCGCTGTGTCTCCACTGCTTCGAGCTCCCCCACACCCCGAGATCCCTTTACAGGCCTTCAATCTCTCCGTCAGTGGCCTGTTTCTCTCCGTGCAAGCTTCACCGGAGGAGATCGCCGGAAATGGCATCTCCTCGGCCGAGAGCTCCCACAGCCCGCTAAGGCTGCCCGGAGCTTCGTCCCAGCCTTGCCGTCTGATCACGAACTTCCACAGCCCCTGACTGCCCCTCCGCGTCGCGCACCACTCACATCTATATTCGCCTTCTCCGGCGAGCTCCAACCCAAGCTAAGATGCCTAAAATTCGAAATTGAAACTGGAAATAAATTCCTACCTTGGCTCCGGTCCTTCCGGTGGTGAAATTGGCGACAGAGGCTCCCCGTGGCCGTCGCTCCTTTCCCCGGCCAACCTTCGCCGGCGTCCACCTCGACGCTTCGTTTCACAATGCCATAGAAGGGGCCAAGGGGTGGGTTTTATAGAGGGGAGGTAGGCGAATCGACCTGTAACGTCCCCGATTTACTTCGCCGTCCGACGAGCGAGATTTCCGGGCATAACGCTCGCGGCGGCCGGAGTTCTCGCGGCGGCGCTGTGGCCATTCGGGCAGCTGAGAGAAGAAGATGATGTCTCGGGATCAGGTCACGCGGATGGATGGCTGAGATCTTCCTGATCCCATCCAACGGTTTCGATTAAATCTTTCAATCTCGGGATTGATCCGTCAACAGATCAACGGTCCAGATTATATCTAAACTCAATGGTCAGATCATGACTTCACGCCTCGTATCCAGCACCTGACGAGATCAACCGTCGGGATGGATTTAAGATCAACGGCCAGATCTCCATTCTTTATCTCGGGATATAGGTGATCACGAGATTAACGGCTCTTGATTACCCTCACCGTGAGGTTATTTCCAAACCAACCATCTCTTTTGCCTCGTAACCGTTCCACGATCAGATGGATTCATCTCTAAGCCAACACGTGGGTTCTCGTGAGCCTTTATAATGCTCCGAGATAAGGCATGGGCTGAGATGATCTTATCTCAGCCGTTCACCTATTTATATAGAGATTCTCTCTTGGTAAATTATCCAAAGACCCCTGAAAGTTTTTAGGTTATGTTTTAGTCCAAGTCTGAGAGAGGAGACTATTTTCTTTTAGTCCTCAAGACTTTACAAAATTACTTAGAGATCCTTGAACTCCCAATTATTACTAATTGGTCTCGAAACCTAATTTAAATTTTCCCCTTTTTTTTTAATTCACCATCCCTCAAGCTTAAGGAATTAAATTATGAATCTTATTTTATGGAATATAAGGAAAATTTTATTTCCTAAAATTCGTGGGTTTTACAGAAAAATAAGCTAGCATGTCCATTTTCATACAATTTGGTAACCGTTGGGTCCTCCCACTTAACGGTTCTTATTTTATAGAAATATGAATAGTCCAGAATTTCAACCGTTAAGTGAGAGGACCAAACGGTAACAAAGTTGTATGAAAATGGACATGCTAGCTTATTTTTTGATGATCTTCCTATCCGTACGGTTGGAAATCTTTCAAATATGATAAGGTCGGTTGTAACACTATGCATTCCTGGTCACCTCCTATTTGGCCCCCTGGAGCATGTTTGAAGCATGTCCATTTTCATACAATTTGGTAACCGTTTGGTCCTCCCACTTAACGGTTCTTATTTTATAGAAACATGAACGGTCCATAATTTCAACCGTTAAGTGGGAGGACCAAACGGTAACCAAATTGTTTGAAAATGGATATGCTAGCTTATTTTTTGATGATCTTTCCATCCGTACGGTTGTAAATCTTTCAAAAATGCTCCAGGGGCCAAATGGGTGGTGATCGGGAATGCACAGTGCATCCGATTGACTGCGTGTTATCACGACTATCTATATATATAGAAAGAGAGAGAGAGAGGGGAATGAATGATTTTGATTATATTATATAAGAATATATAATTATAATAGGAGTATATATATAGAAGCAGGATGAGGAGGTATTAATGGCGCGAACCATCGTTCACGTGTTTCACTTAAATATTTATAAGTTTATATATATATATAATATTGGATAAACCGCACTAATGGTCCCTATATTTTGACCCAATGTTCATTTTCATCCTTGTATTCAAAAAATCTTCGTTACGGTCCATGTATTCTGATGTATTTGTTCGAATTGGTCCATGGTGCTGACGTGGCAGCCACCTGGTATACGCTTTGAATACGGATATATTTTATGATGACATGGCGTGCTGAGGTGGCTCAGAAATCAAAATTTTATGGTATGCAAATAAATTAATGCTGCGTGGCATGCCATGTCAGCATGCTGACGTGGAAGGAAAAAAATTAAAAAAAATGCAAAAAAAATCAGAAAAATTAGCAAAAAAATATAAAAATATAAAAAAAAATCGGGAAAATTAGGGAAAATATACAAAAAATAAGGAAAAAAAATAAAAAAATGGAGAAATTCAGAAAATTAAGGAAACATGCATATATGAAAAAAGCTGGGGAATATATGCTACCTTGATAGAAAAATTAATCTATTAATTCTTTCCAAGAAAAATTAAGGAAACAAGCATATATGCTACCTTGATTTGCAGCCACATAACATCACAAAAGCTGGAAATAAAACCTGTTACAAAATGAGGAAAAAAATATGAAAAAATTCAGACAAAAACAGTTATTAGGCATATACTTCTACCCTGTTTTGCATCCACATAACAATCGACAAGCTAGAAAAAAAAACCCTGTTTAAAAATCAGAAAAAAAAAACTAAAAAAATATGAAAAAAATCACACTTGACAGGAAAATGGCATGGACTTCTACCCTGTTTTGCAGCCACATAACAGTCCAAAAGCTGGAAAAGAAAACCTGTTTTGCAGCCAAACACATGTCCAATACATGCATAATAACAACCCATATAAACATCAGTTCATTACAAAAAGCTGGGGAAGAAAGACCTATTTTGCAACCCATATAACAACCCAAAAACTTGCATAGTATGTGCAATACATGCATAATAAACATCTGTCCATTACAAAAAACAGTGACAAGCAATAGTAGTTAGAAGTATAAACTTGCATCCTCCATGTGGCCAACATAAACAATAGAGGCCATAGGCCTTAGACATGGCTCTCTTGCGTGGGAGGACCGACGAAGAAGCATTTCCTTTCTTCCTCATGGACTTCCTCCCTCCTCCTCTCCCCTAGCAATAGTAGTTAGAAATTAGTACTAGGTATGATTAAAATCAAATATTTAAGAATGACTAATTTATGCAACCTCAGTTATAGATAAATAATGCATGTAATAACACAAAGTTTTACTTGCAATGCTTCACAAACGATCTCAAATGTTATGGTTAAATAACTATAAACAGGCATGCCCAGTAAAAGTGATGGTGATCATTCCAATTCCCAGTTTTTTTTTTTTTTTTTTGAAAAAGTTAGAATGGTGGAAAACCACAAAAAACAAAGGTAACATATGGGTCCTTCAAGGCCACTTTTCAGCACACAAACATGTTGATAACCACATTATATTGATCAAAACCATCATTGTAAGTTGTAACAGTATTAACAACCTACCATAATTTTCTCATGGCTCATTTTACTGCAGTTATAATTAATATCTAACAGGACATTAAGAACCAGTATTCAGTTATAATTTGTAGTTATATGCAACATGAAATAAAACATAAAAGTGATAGATTGCAAATAACACTTACCTCCTGTGTGGTATGCTCAATTGATTGTAGCAACACTTTACTGCGTCTGGTTTGGACTCCAATCATCTGTTTAATGTTGGTTGCAGGTTGTTTCCTCTTTCTTATACGTGTCACTGTTTGCGCTGCATTAACAACAGACTCTTCAATTCTTACTGAGTCTGTAGCCTCTGCAACTCTGCCAGATGGATCAGCAGCAGCCTCTACAGCCTCAGTCACTGTTGGTTGATCTGCAACTTGTTTTCCAGCAACCTGTCCAACAACCTGAGAAAAATGATACAATTAGTTAAATCATGGGATAGTTTAGTTGTATGGTCAGTGAGAAGACAATGAAGCTTACTTTCTTTGCTTTACGCCTAGTACAACTTTGAGAATTATGTCCAACTGTGAAGTTTTTTTTGCAGGTCTTCTGTTTGCCTTTTCTTGATAATTTTGATCGACTTATCGCCTCTCAAGTTTCCTTTTTCCTAAGTTTCTTGGGCCTTCCTGGAAAAATCCTAAGTGGGGGCGGTTGTATTGGAGCATAACCAGTCTTCGGCCAGAACTTCTTCCCAGACGGTGGTTGAAGTGCATGTGCATATGACTGCTTGAACAGGTCCACTTTGTACCACTCAAACACATAATCCTCAGTAACTTCTTTTTTGAACATTATTGCACAAGCTGCATGAGCACAGGTATCCCTGTCAAGTCCCACACCCTACAAGTGCATGTATGCTCTGCAAGGTTTACAATGAATCTGTCAGCCGCGTGGTACACTTCATAGCCAGGTTGCCCATTCCACTCTAGGTAGCTATTTGCACTTCCTTCTTTACTCTGTTCAATTTTTGCCCAAATCCTTGGCCCGAACATACCCTTGAATTTAACAATATATTCACCCCTTGCCACTATCCGTCTCATCATCATCTTTCTTATGTCCTCCAGCATCGAGACAATTGCCTTATGCCTTGCTTTACCCACAATTGCATTGAAGGTCTCTGACATGTTATTCACCACCACATCACACTTGACTGTTGTCCTGAAGTATTCCCTCGACCAAAACATTGGTGAAATCCTTAACAGGTCTTCCTTTGCTTGCATGCTCTTCTTAGCAATGTCCTCTAGAAGGATTTCAAACTCTGGAACTGTGTTTGCCTTCACAATTTTCCAAAATAATTTTTGAAGCTCTTTGCCCTGTGTACTTTCCTCCAATTGGAATAAATGTGCCGTGCATACCTTTTGTGCTCAGCCAAAGGCATTAACTCCTCAACTGCATGAGTGAGTCCTTGGAAATGTTAAAAAGGCATATCTTAGTCAGTTAGGGAATTTTCAGTAGACTGCTACAAGTTAAAAAAAAAATTTGTATTGTACCTTATGTTGATCTGACATAAATGTGTATGCCGATCCATCTCCAACTTCAATACCCAAGTCCAACATTAGGTGTTGCAGGAACCATCTCCATCGGTCTCGATTCTCTACTTCAACAACTGCCCATGCTATCGGGAACATTTGGTTGTTCCCATCTCGACCAATAGCTGCCAATAGTTCTCCTTTATAAGGGCCTTTCAGGAAGCAACAATCAATTCCAATAATACGGCGACACCCTGCCAAGAATCCCTTCTTCAAAGCATCAAAGCAGATGTAGAAAGCCTTTAAGACAGGTCCATCAGATGAGCCATGACTGTCCACTTCAAGTAGTATGGAACTACCTTCTTTTGAGTTCTACTGCATAATCCTACAGACTGCGATACTCCTCCATATAGTCCCCTGCCAGTTCAGCTAGAATCTGAATCTTCGCTCTTCTACACTGGCTCAATGTCACATCAACTCTAAGTTCCTTCCTTGTAGTGTTTCTTATATCTAAATGCTTCATTACAGCTGCAGTTTCTTGCCTTGTTTGTAGCATGTGTTTGGCCAACACCTTCGAGGTGCTCTTATGCTTGAATGTCCAGTTGCAGGTGTGCTAATTCACCAAGGTTTTAATAGTGAAATTACATGAGGCTTCATCAAATCCAGTATATAATAGCCATGGGCAGCCAGGGTCCTTGCATTTTGCCCTCACTCTTTGTTTGTCATTCTTAAGAATCACAATTTCCCTCCTTGTTGCAATAGCATGATTCACTATTGCATCCTTCAATGTTTTCCTAGACTCAACGACCATCCCCAGTAGAAAAAGTGGTGTTGGACTGCTTGCATCAAAGAAGGATATCCTAGATTTCCCTATCCTCCCATGTTCAGTCTCACTGCCCTCATCAGAAGTCATCAAAAAACTGTCGATACTGCCACTGAAGACATCTCCACTTTCTCCACCTACAAACTCCTCACTATCAGTATCTCCTGTTGCTTGTCTGCTACCTGTTTTCCTACCTCTGGTTTATTGGACCTGTACATACTTTCATCATCAAATGCTGATAGACCATCATCTTCTAAATATGGATATGAGCTGCTGCTTTCAGAATCTTCTCCTTCTGTAGAGGGATCATCACCAGGAATAGCCCGTGGGCTCAATGGAATTTGTGGGCTTTGTGGCATTTGTGAACTCCCCATATTCATATCTACTTGAGGCCTTCTTTGCACATCCTCTACCACAGCTTCATCTGTTTGAGAACCAACATTACTTGCAACATACCATGAAGGGCCCATTCCTTGAGAAAATTGCTTGCCCCTACTTGCAATCACATAAACAGCCTTGTCTCCAGCTTCTTCAATAGGGTGCTCAACATACACTTCAACACTGCCAGATTGTTGTAAATGTTGAAGCATCCTAGAGCATGATTCCTCGTCTCAGATGACTACTAGTGAATTCTCCAAGGCTCCTGCATGTAACCTGAAATGTATTTTGTCAACCCCTCTATTTCCTAACTCTTCGATTACTTACACTAGTTCTTTGTAATTGAAGTCCTTTGGGATCGCTTGTACTATGTGTGTACTCCCTCCTACATACTGTAGACCATTATTATTATGGAATTGTCCACAACCAAAAAGTATGATTCTCCCCATTAGGAAAGCACTGCAAAATTGTAAACAAGGGAGTGGTTAATATACAGACAGAGTATGAAAAATAAAAATGAAGCATAGATAGAAACACTGAGCCAATGAAATACACAGACAAACTATTGATTTCATTCAAGTTCACAGCAATTTGAGACCCAATTCACATGTAACAAATCAATTTCTGCTCTATTGTTACAGTAGCCTTTATTTGGAACAAAGTTAATTAAAAGTTAGGCATTCAATTACGCTAGCTTTGCAAGTCTGACTTAGGAGCATATAAAACATATTGCTGTGACAGAGTGCCTATTTTAGCAAATGCAACTTATCTTTTTGAATGATTCCTTATTTATTAACATCAGGATGCTGAAGACAAGCTCTGTACTAGATGATGAATCATATAATTTGGTTATTGGCCTGTTAATTACAATACAATGAATCAAATTGATTCAGCCTTGAAGTACATGGATTTGACACTGAAATCAGGGTACATGGTATTAATGAATATGATCACAGACTCTGTATGAAGTTGTGTAACTGTAGGGAGATTGGATGTATTGGCATCAATAATAGAGAAATGCAAGGTATTCCTAACTAATTTGATACCTAGAGCTGAGTGTTTATTCTTGTGTTCTGGCTGGTTGATCCACCATTTGAAAATGAAGGAGACTCAAATACAAACATATAACCTATATCTACATAGAAGGCTGACAAATGATTCACTCGATCATTACAACATTACAAGTAAATTAATGAAACAATGCAAGATATTGCTGAGCAGAGTCCCCAGATGGAATGCCCAAAGAATTGACAGAGAACTTAATCAAGTAGCTGACAAGATGGCAAAGATAAATGCAAAGTTAATTTTGAAGAACAAAGCAAAATGCCATAATTTTGAGAAGTCCATAGTTCATAGTTGAATAAATCCTAAAAGAAGACAAATTCCTAAAAGATAGCAGAAAGCAAAATATCCTTCTTCTTTTCTCAGTGAGGGACTTCCAAATTGAAATTAAGAAGTCCGAGCAAAACAATGATCGGGATGACGATTGCCTACACCGGCTGAGCAAAACGACTTCGGGAGCGCGGGAATCCTTCGCAAGAGCAAGCAGGCCCACAGGGACCACTAAGGGGAAAACGACGTAGAATAAAAAGTAAAGGTGAAGCGGCCACTAAGATTTGAATACTTATTAAACCTTAGATGTCCATGTCATCAATAAAATGCATGTGTGACAATGGAAAAATCCCATCAATTGCTAACTAACTTATAAAGTGTGACAATGATTATATTTTATTGCTGACGTGGATTTTAATAATTTATAAGATCATAGGCTTGTGACAATAATTATATGTTATTGATGACGGGGATTATATAAGTTTATAAGATAATAATGAATGTGTGACAATATTTATTTAATTAAAGTGTATTGCTGACGTGGACTTGATTAGCTTATAAGATCAAAAAGTATTCAGACAATAATTTTATTATACTACTGACTTGGCATGCCACGTTAGCAAGACACGTCATTATATTGCATAATTATAAAAAACCAAAAAAAAAACATGCCACGACAGCATGCCACGTCAGCATAAAGACGCTATGTATGCTGCCACGTGGTAAATACATGCCACATATGCATTATCCTGAAAAAAAAATTAACCGTATTTACATAGTATGCCAACTGTGCTGCCACGTCAGCATTAGGGACCAATCCGATCAAATACACCAAAATATAAGAACCGTAACGAAGATTTTTTGAATACAAGGACAAAAATGAACATTAGGTCAAAATATCGGGACCAAAAATGGCTTTTATCCATATATATATATATATATATAAAGAGTGTATGATTATAAAGTATATATAAGGAAAGGATGATTATAAGGAGAATATGGGCCGTGCATGGCTGGATTGGACTAGAATTGAAAAGGCGTGTGTGTAAGATGGTATATTATATCATACTATATAAATAACTATACATATATGTAGAGAGAGAGAGAGAGAGAGAGAGAGAGAGAGAGAGATCTCCAATTCTCTCGCCAATCATTGCCGACCACACATGGAAATTATTCAAACGCCGCCTGTATTGGAAGGGAAGCAATTCTAGCTCGCGATTAGTGGGATCGGGATCTCGTCCGACCACCCTTCCGTGACTCCTATAAGTACCACCTTGCTCTCCAAATCCAAGAAAATCTCTTGGTTGAGAACCAGCGCCGCCGCTCCTGCAGAGAAGGAAAGGAGGAGTGCAACGCGACTTAGCCGTGAAACCCAGCCAGCACCAGGCTGCCGCATGCCGCCACCTTTGGTAAGTCTCCCGATCTTTGAAATTTCTTATAAATGGCATGTTAGGTAGCAGCAGGTATAGAGTTAGTTGAAAACCATAATAAATTGTTTATGCATGTTAACTATTAAATTGTTTCAAAGAAGATAATGATGTTGAGTTTTAACCTAGTGGTGATGAACTATGATATATAAGCATGCATGGATTAAGAGACATGTAATTAGTTGTGATCTAGACTCAATGTGAAGGAGAACATAAGACTTAAAAAACTCATATTGTTTGCTAAACTAGGACCCGGGTATAGTTAGTCCTCCTTACTGGTTTACTAATGAGTTTGTGAGAAGATAAAAGGTTAAGGAGGAGGGTATAATAGCCAGATCTTCTCCTACCGGCTGGGTTGTAGATTGGGATACCTTGTTATGAGATATAGAGATATGAACATCTATGAATCATGGACACCACTTAACTTGAGTTAAATCATAAACTCTAATCTTGTGATTAAAGTATGGCATGCATGGTTTTAAAAGATTGAGTTTAGTAACATATGGGTAGGGTCAGTAAAGAGTCAATGACAGGGGGTTTCATATTGGCCATTGTGTGAATGTGAGGGTGTGAAATAAATAACATGAGTCTTTGAAGAATAAAAATAAATAAATAAATAAATAACTATGTTTAAAGACTAAATGGGTTTAGTTGGAAGAGAGTTAACTTCCATTAAAAGTTAGCTAAATACCAAGTATGGCTATATATTTAGTTTTCAACATTACTTTTTTTTTGATAAAAGTGGATAAACCACATTCATTGATTATTAGAATGTTCCTAGTTGAACCATTGTTACAGATATTTCGGTAACTTAGTGAAACCGAAAGACGCCACTGTGATACAATTGTGGTACAATGGAGGAGATCAGGCAATATGAAGGGGTAAAGGATACACCCCGAGGTGTAGGTTCTTGCCCTAGGTAGCCGTAACTCTCACAGGCCGAAGCTAAAATCCTTCCCCACAGGGGTATTCTGTGCCTTATGGGTAGGCACATGCGAGATGGGATACGAGTAGCCACCTAACTGGGAGCAGACCTTTCGTCACATTTACTAGGAGGACACACAGCCGTTAGGGCAAGCTATTGCTTTCACCTTTTTGACTAATCTTTGTTGCCAATTCACATCCTACCCTTTGTATGTTTCCATATTCTCCTTTTCTTTTTTCCGGTAGGGCATCCATATTGGATCCGACTTTCCGGCCGGTAGGGCATCCCTTTAGGATCCGACTTTCCGGGTTTACTTTCATATACCTTTTCTCCCCCGGTAGGGCATCCCATTAGGATCCGACTTTCCGGGGCTTTTTTTTTTTAATTTTTGGCACCAGAGAATCGTCCCGATGATAAAGCTCACTTGTACCCCTAACCTTTGTGTCATCCCCTAAGTATCCATGACTACGCGTCTTCCCCGTAGGTCCGACCCAACCCGTATCCCCGATCGCATACACCATGTCGATAAGGCATAGAAACTCCAATAGAGAACCCATACCTTCAGTCTATGATAGTCAGGGCTATCCGAGAGTATCCAATGCACCAATGGGGACATGTCCGAACCCTTCATACTGCATCATCATCGCTGAAGTCTCTTCCCGCTGGGTGTGGTTCCACCGTGCCCCTGGTGGATGCTAGGCTGCGCTTCGCAATGTTGTGAATCAACTGGAGCATATGTTTCTTCGATTCTTGGGTTGCCTCAAACCATGAGAGTAGGAGGTAGTTCGTCTGTCGGATAAGGTCCATGTAAACACGCTGTTTATCTTGGAAGCATCTCCGGTTTCGCTCGAGCCAAATGTTCCAGATGATGGCCATGGAAGTAAGGTCCCAGCTCCAACGGGTTCCCTTTTCCATTAATCTGGAAAAGTCAGTTCCCCCCCACAGATCTTGTATCCTGGATGGGGTACCCGAGTGTCCGAAGAAGAGGAGGGCATAGTGTGCCCAAATTCTGGAGGAGAACTGACACCTGAGCAACAAGTGCTCAGTAGTTTCCTCCTCCATGTTACAGAGGTAGCATGTTGTTCGCTCTCCTTGCCATCCGCGTTTTGCCAGATTCTGTAGTGTGAGGATTTTGTCTTCTCTTGCCAGCCAAGCGAACATCTTGATCTTTGAGGGGCATGCCTGTTTCCAGAAGGTCCTCTGTAGTGGGCCTCGCACTCCGCCATCAATTCGAAGTTGGTACAGTGATTTGACAGTAAATTGTTGGTTTGGGGTTGGTCTCCATCGCCTGCGGTCCTCGCCTGTGGTGCTATTCGCGAGTGCTCGGACCTGAATTTGTTGTATCATGTCGGCCGCTTCCATCGACGTTGGTCCTGGCCGCAGAATTGGCCTGCCTTGGAGCAATAGCCTGCGTGCCTCTTGGACAGTAAGAGTGTCTGACTCAGTTAGAGTTTGGAGCTCCGGGAGCCTGGTGCATGGCCCCTGACCTTCCACCCAATTATCAAACCAGACGTTGACTGTGTCTCCCGTTCCTGGGCTAGTAGTGATGTTAGCCATGACCAACTCCCATTGGTTCATGATTCCTTTCCAGAAGAATGATGCTGTTCTTGGTGCCTTCTTGTGAGGGTTGATGTGTGAGTTGCGAAAGTAGGTCTTTTGTATAATCTTTTGACAGATGCCAGCTTCAACCCTTAAGAGTCTCCACCACCATTTACCGAGCAGTGATTCATTGAAAGCCTTGAGGTTGATGATCCCCCACCCCCCTTGCTCCTTTGGCCTACAGAGTTGTTCCCATTTTGCCAATCGATAAGCTTTGGAGCCCTGGTGTGCTTCCCGCCAGAGGAAGTCCCTACGGATGGCTTCTATTCTCCGTGTCACCCAAACTGGGAGCATGTATATGGCCATCCTGTAGGTGGGGATCGCCGTGAGGACGGCATTGAGTAGCGTGACCCTGCCACCCATCGAGAGCAAGCTACCCCGCCAGGTACCAAGCCCGTGGCTCACCTTCGTAATTAGTTGGGTCCACTCCTCTTTTTTTGGGCGTTGTCCTGTTAGTGGTAGTCCCAGGTAGGTGATTGGTAACCTGGTTATCTGGCAACCTAACATCTGCGCTAGGTCACTTGGGTTGGTTTCCGGGGCCCCGACCGGGATGATAGCACTTTTGGTGTAATTAATTTTAAGGCCGGACAAGCCCTCAAAGAGATAGAAGATAAGCTTTAGAGTGCTGAAGTCATTCGTGTCCCCTGAGCTAAATACTAAGAGGTCATCCGCATATTGGAGTGCGTTGATTTGCGAGTTCACTTCCCTTGGCCGATTCTCAGATCCCCCTCAAGAGTTGTGCCCGTGATGCATTGTCCAAAGATGGTTGCAAAAAATCCATGGCGATGACAAAGAGAAGCGGGAAAGGGGGTCCCCTTGTCTAAGACCTCCGTGGTGCCGTATGTATCCCTTAGGGTGCCAAGTAATTAAGAAGTTTAGATTTGGATGTGTGTAGTATTGCCTTGATCCAGCTTTTCCATCGTGGTCCAAATCCCCTGGCCTCGAGTACCTCCATTAGGAATTCCCAGTCGATATTGTCAAAGGCCTTCTCGAAGTCGACTTTCATCAGTATTCCCCCTTTCCTTTTCATACCATTAATGATTTCTTCAGCTGCTACGATGTTATCCTAAATGCATCTGCCTTTTATGAAGGTTGTTTGGCTCTCTCCTACCAGTTTTGTCATAACTTTTTGTAGCCTGTTGGCCAACACTTTGGTGATGATCTTAATCGAACAGTTGAGAAGGCTAATTGGCTTATAGTCCTTGATCGAGTTTGCCGCGTTGGATTTTGGTATGAGGAGAATGTGTGCCCAATTGATTCTCTCCAGGTTCACCTTTCCTTGGTATAGTTCATGGAAGGTTTGGGTGATGTCGTTCTTCATGAAGCTCTAACCTTGTTGATATAGAGTCATGGGAAATCCATCGAGGCCCGATGCCTTGTCTTGGTTTAGCTCTTGGATAGCTTGCCTGATCTCTTCTTCTACAAAGGGTTCCTCCAGTTGGGAGAGATCAACGTGCTCCCTATTCTCAAACATTTTCCTCCAGTCTGTGGTGTACCTAAATCCTCTTTTCTTCCCCAGCAGATTGTTGTAGTGGTTTGATATAGCTGCCGTGATATGTGTTGCTTCCCTGATCGTTTGTCCCTCAACTTGCAGCTGGTGTATCCAATTCCTATTCTTCCTCTGGTTTGCTATGGAGTGAAAGTATTTTGTGTTGCGATCTCCTTCTTTTAACCATGTTAATCTTGAACATTGCCGCCAGAGCTCCTCCTCGTGTCGTATGATGTCCTCATATTCCCCCCTACTTGAGGAGAGGAGCTCTCCTTTGTCTGTGGTAAGCAACTGTCCTTCCATCCGTGTGTCTAGGTCATCAATCTGTAGGAGAAGGTCTGCCTTCCTTTGCCTTTGATTCCTCCATTTTTCCTTTTCCCATGTTTTTAGAAGGCCCCTTATATGCGTTAGTCTTTTGGACCATTTGAAGCGCCCATCTCCCTCCAGGTCACATGTCTCCCACCAGACCTTCACCATCTCCCAGAAACCTTCACTCTTTCCCCAGCTTCTGTTAAATCGGAAAGGGTATTTGTGTGGTGTCTGGTTTCCACACTCAATCACAATCGGCGTGTGGTTCGACCGAATGCGTGGGAGCGCAGTCTGCCAAATTCTAGGAAACGCTGACATCCATTCTGTAGAGAGCAAGAATCTGTCTAATCGAGTCATTATTGGCGATTCCCGACCATTGGTCCAAGTGAACTTTCTCCCCATGAGCGGGGGGTCATAGAGTTGTAAGTCTTCGATCAGTTGGTTAAATTCTTGTTGTTCTAGAGTGTTTCCTTCCCCTGAGTTCCTATCCCCTCTATCCCTTGTTGCATTGAAATCTCCTCCAATGATCCAGGGCCCATCCCATCTGTTTCTTATTGTCTTTAGTTCTTCCCAGAAAGCCATTTTGAGTGTTCTCTCACACGGTCCATAGACGGTTGTGACCATCCAGCTGGTGGCGTCCTCCATTTTCTCGAGGATGGCCGATACAGAAAAGGTATCCACCTGGCTGTCTATCAGTTTGAATTGTGATGTTTTCCACCCCATACAGCATCCTCCCCTAGTGTTGCATGCCGGGAGGACAAGACGTTCCTTATATGATGGGCCGCCTATTGAGTACCAAGTACGGTTGTCAATTGATTGTAGTTTTGTCTCTTGTAGACAAAAGATATCCACCTTTTGTGCTTCAATGAGGTCCCTGACTAGGAATCGCTTTTTGCGTTTCCCTAATCCCCTAACATTCCATGATAGTATTTTCATGAATGGAAACATGCAATGGCCCTACAGTGTTCGGGGATGGGGGGCTTAGATGCTCCCCGGCTCTTCTGAGCCTCTTCCCGCTTCTGTTTCCCTCATATGCTTGATTACTTGGCAGGCATTTCCTTCCGTATGCTCTAGGTGGACGCCCACCTTCAGTGCTTTTGAGATGATCTCTTCATCAGTCCAGTTCGTTAAGGTTAGTGGCACTGTTTGTGGTGTTGTATGATCTCTGACCTTTGCGGTGGGTGTGAGTTTCCTTTTGCTCCTTCTAGGTTGGGGGCCCATAGTGATTTGATTTTGTTTAGACTTTGGTGATGCTAGTATTGTGCTCGTGGAGGGAGGTATGGGGGGTTTATTTTTTGGGGGTCGCCCCCTTTTCTTTGGTGTCTTGACTTCCTCTGACAGCTGTGCTATATCATCCGTGGTGACCATTGCTCTATTGTTGGTTTCTTCAATCCTTGATAGTGTTTGAGGGTTTCCTTGCATGCCATTTTGCTTTTTGATTATGTCCCATGCCTCATCAGTAATAAGGTTCCATGTGTTGTTGAGTCTTCTTAGGGCGGCCTTATTTAGGTCCAATTTTATACCTCCTCCCAAGTTGATTATGTGATTATCATTTGGGTGTAATTGTAGCAGTGGATACTCAGAAGGCCTTGTGAGGCTGTTAGTTTCATTGGATGATTTTTCCATAGGAAGGCAGATTACATTGGATAATTCCTTAGAATTGTGTTCTAAGTTTAGTGGTTGTTGGGATACTTGGACCTCTGTTGAGCCAAAAGCCCTTGTTGCTGTGAGTGTTTGGTCGGGTTCAGTGGGCCTAGCATGGGTTGGAGTCACCTTGTTCTGAGTTGGCTCTTGTTGCACATGGGTTTGCTGAATATCAGGTGGGTCTCCCACGTTGTCTTGTCCGTTCGCCTTGTCACTGGGCTCTTTTGTGCCATTTGTAGCCCATTCTGCAGGATGCTCATGTGCTGTGCGCGTGATGTGGTGGGGTCCACTCAGGCCACCTGTAGTGTTAGGGTTGGCTTCCGGATTTCCATCGTACTTGGCCGGGCAGAGGGGACCCAGCTTGTCTGGGCCCCTTGCCATGTGTCCCATCCACTCAGTGGGTTTGGTGATTTCCGCATTAGCCTCTCCCTGGTCCCAAATCTGAGTCACTTTGAAGTTCCATGTGTTGTCTGCTAAGTAATCTATCTCCATGCCTTGGTCGCCCTTCCAAGCTTCAGTCTGGTGGTTTTTAATTGCTACGTCAGCTGTCGCGTCAACCTTGTCCCCAGTGTTCAACCTTCTCTTGTCCCATCTCCGCCATTTCTCCTTGTCAGGTCCTGACTTCGCCGTTTCACCATGTACGCTCGCCTGCTTCCTCTGATCTATTGGTCCTGTGGCTGCACGCTGGTCATGGTGAGGTGACGGTAATACGGTCTTGATCCTCTCGGTATTGTCCACCGGTACAACATGTATTTCTGGTTCCGAACTTCAAGATTCCCTAATATATTTTGGAAATAATTTAGAACTGATCATGTGTTTGTGCTGGGACTTATATACATTTTGAAATTTATAGAGGTTGTTAAGCTTCACAAGATAATGGGTTTCTGGAGGATCTAAGTGATTTGGGTGAATTTGAAGATTTAATTGATGTTCTAGAAAGTGAGGTAACTTAAGTGGACCATTGAATCCAGGTACCACATGGAGGTGATTATCTCTGTGATGGTGGTATAGCCAAACAATGAGTGAGTTAGTGATTAAAGACTTAACCTGTTGACTAGGGGTAATTGGTTGAAGGCTGGTGGGTTTTGGTGAATGAAGTAGTTGAGTCATTTGAGTTAAGTTTTTCTTGTTGATTTGGTGATGATAAATTGTGATCAGGTCTAGTCAATTACATATAGTTTAATAGACCAAGTTTAGTCAAGTTGGAAACTGTGAATGGCTGCAGTATGGCTGTCCCATTCAAGGGACAGTTGGGCAGCATGTGATTTTCCAATAGAGTTTTATAATATATCGTTGGAAAGATGGGGAAGAGATTTTTCCAAGGAGACTTAAATCAACTCAATTGGGTTCCTGGATCAAAAGTTGTGAGTTGTTCTTTGTGAAATCCTGGATCAAAATTATTATAAGTATTCAAATTTAATAAATTTATATATTTAATTTAATATAATATTAAGATATAATATATAATAATTATTGTCTTAATTTTAAAATAATTAACTATTATTTAATATTAAAAATAAAACCTCATCCCAGTGTATGGTTTTAATTAATTTAAAGGGAAAAATATTTCCCTTTATACTCTACCCACCCAAATCCCTATTTACACTAAGTCCCTGCACACCCTCACTCATAGATCCCTAAACAATTAAGTAACTATTCAAAAAAAGGGATGAATAGTTAAATACCTATTTAGTTAATTATAACCGATGCTACTTTTTTTCCTCATTTCTCCGCTCTGAACATGGCTGAGTTTTGAAAAAAAAAATGCTTTATTTTGAATTTTAAAAGCATGCAACTTTATCAAAAATTTTAAAAGCATATTTTAGGTTATGTTTATTTTTTTTTTTTTGAAAAAACTGAAACATTTGTCATATCAACAAACCATATCACTTTTTTTGAATTTTAAATAAAATTTTCAAAAATACCAACAACTAATCCAATCCATTTGATTTTACATGAACAATTTTAATATAAAAATAAATTATCTATTAAGGCATTATTAGAATGAATACAATTAAAAACAGGACATTTTTCATCTATCATAAAATATAAATAGATGTTATTATTATAATAATAATAATAATTATTATTATTTTGACGGAAACTGATAGAATGATAGCTGATTCAGAGTCTGATGAGGTTTTCGCTTGCATGCATCTAGACCCCCCCGATGTCTGTGATGAGGAAGACATCATCAAGAAGAGGATGCAAAAGAACATGATATATAATGAGCCTTGGCATTGTTGAAGAAATTCAACTCCTCTGATGTTGATGAAGCTTGAATGTAGAGTAGTCTCAGAAGTACGGGAGATCACAAGCTCCTTTTATGCTCGACTGATGCAGTGAACATGATAACATATCCTCCACAAGCCAACAACCATCCAAGTCAACTGCAATAACATATAAGGATAAGGATATGCAAAATTTTAGATATACATTTATAATAATATGTTTAAAAGTATAAAAATAGATAAAATAAATTTATATATAATTATAAATATTCTAATTTAAATTAGATTATTTTAAAATAAAATAATATTAATTATTTATAATCAGATTATTAATGATATTTATATTAATTAATAGATAATAATAATTTTAACTCTAAAAAAATAATATGTTACATTTATTATTAATATATAATTATTATACTTTAAAAATATTTTTAAAAATTATAAAATAATTTATATAATTATTATTTCAAATTATAAAATTATTTTATAAATATTCAAATTTAATAAAGTTATATATTTAAATTAATATAATAATTAAGTTATATATAATAATTATTGTCACACTTTTAATATAATTAACTATTATTTAATTAATAATTAATTATAGTTCCTCTGAATAGTGCGCAAATTGTCTATAGATCCTTGGGGGTGTAGGGGTATAGTGTAATAGTGTTTTGGGTGTGTGTGTTTTGAGTGGGAAATAGTGTTAACCAGTATTAAAAATAAAACCTCATTCCAGGGAGGGATGGTATGGTTTTAATTAACTATAACCAATGCTGCTTTTTTCCTTCATTACTCCACTGCTTTAAACTGAACATGGCTAAGTCTTCACAAAATAATTTTTGAATTTTAAAAGCATAACTTGTATAATTGGTTTCCTCAAATATCTTATTATTTATATGAATTATCAAAAAATTTAAAAACATATTTTTAGCGGGGTATGTTTTTCTAAAAACATTGCAGAAACATTTGTGGTTGCTTAAATAATTTTAGAGTTCATATCAACAAATTAACTCATATCTCTTTTTTTCCCATGAAATGCAAGTTATATGAAAATGGTTTAGTGCAGAAAGAACAAAATACAAATGGTGTGTGAAACAACTTTTAGGAGAATAGAAATAATAATCATAATAATAATATTTTAAAAATTTAATACTCCAATATTCTATATATATATATATATACCTCTAAAATGTCCAGTATATTAATAAGAGTTAAAATAGTATTACAAGATAACAATGATATATACTTAAAAGCTTTAATAGATATTGGTAACACTAGATGTATCATCAATATCAATAGGAAAAATAAACTCGCATGATATCTCATCTTATTAAGGGACTTAAAGAGCAAAACAAAACAAGGGGAAACTGAACCGTCTCCCCAAAAGAGATGCAGCGATGTTGAAGAGAAAATTATCTACCTTGAAATCATATCTTGGTGGGATAAAATATATGATAGGGTTGCCCGATATTGTAACGATCGTTGATCAGGAAGAAGAATATACGGCTCTTCAAGAATGTGTCTTTTTTTTTATAAGGTGGATAAACCACATGTATTGATAATGAAAAGAAGGTTCATGGTTGAACCTCTAGTACATAGTAGTCCTGGTTCGCAGTGAACCACGTAGCACCGACAAATACATAGTGATTGCATATAGGAGTGGAGGAGAAGAAAGGCATCGTCTCTGATGCTAGTACTTGCGAACAATTGCTATACACTTGCAGCGGGTACTTGATAGTAATGTTAGTTTCACATGTGCATTGTATGCCATGTCGATTGGAGCATGCGGCTGGAATAGGACTTGGAGTATGTGAGCCTACCAAGACTAGTCTTTCAACACTTTCAACTAGTAGGAAAAGACAACCATTAGGGCAAGCTATTGCTCCCACCTTTTTGACTATCTCTTCTTCTTCTTTTTTATTTACTTATTTTAATTTTAGTTCCTCCCAATTTGTGACGCAAGAGAATCATCCCGATGTTTAAAGAGCTCACTTGTACCCCTAAAGGTTACAAACCACCACTAGGGCAAGCTATTGCTCCCACATTTTTTACTATCTCTTCGCGTTTTTTTTTTCCAAGCGAATCATCCCGATGTTTAAAGAGCTCATTTGTACCCCTGACAATTGTGGTCTCCCCTATATATCCAGATCTACTGGACGTCCAAGAGGTTCTTACCCTACTCCTATTCCGCGATGCATGCACGTTTTTGGTATGGCATACAAGCTCAAGTGAAAATCAACACTAAGTCAAACTGCCCTAACTGCAAGAGTAATATCACATGTGACTTTCCTAAGCATGAGAGAGTATGAGAGAGAAGGGCAGGTCACTCCTTCAAGAATGTGTCGTTTTAGAGATTCCAACGATTTGTTTACTAATCTAATTAAAATTTTAGAAGGATGAGATAAATTCCTTGATACTTATATTAAATATATATATATATCACCATCATATCTTTAATCTAATTAAAATTTAAGTAAGATTAGATTAGAAATTTTTTGGATAAACTCATGTGATATTACATTTTAATCCTAATCTAAATAAAATTTAAAAGGCATGCTTCCTCACTTATGTAAAATCACATGATCTTAATGTTGAGATAAATTCTTTATTGGGAAACTCATGTACAATTGCATTTTTATCCTAATCTAATTACAATTTAAAGGGATAAGGCAAGTTACCTTCCGGATAAGCCTCTCCTCTAAAATAATTCTGAGACAAGTTCTCTCAAGCATGTTCTTAATCTTAAGGTTAAGATAACTTTCTCATAGACTCATAGATAAGCTCAATTGTGGATGATCTCCCGAAATGGCTTTTTTTCCGGGACTACCTCATATCTCTCCTATCCAAATATTATCTTTGGAAATATTTCATCACGAACCAACATGGAACATATCCCGAGGTGTAATCAGAGAGCGCACATCTCGAGGGGTTGACGAAGCACATATTTCGAGGTGATGAAAACATGTATCTTATGATGATGAACCACTCATCCCAAAACAATGGACACACACATTCTCCAGCGACGAAAAGGGTCAATCCCAAGGCAACAAAGTGAGCCTGACTCCCAAGACGTGAGAATACAAAATCCGAAGAGAAACAACACATATTTCAAGGCATCGATGAAACGTTCATCCTGAAGCACCAACATAGCATACATTGAGGCAATAAAGCACAAATTATGAAGTGATGGAAAGTTTTGATCCCGAGGCAACGAATTGTAACTCCCGAGGTTATGGGAATGAAAATCTAACAGTGTGTATCTTGAGGCACCGATGAAGTGCCAATCCTTGAGTGACGAAGCATGCATCTCAAGGCGGTGATGGATCACAAATCTGGAGGCACGATTGAGTATGCATCTTAAGGTGGTAATATAAAACACAAATCCCGAGATGACTAAACATAAAATCACAAAGCTACGATGCATAAAACACGAGGCAATGGGCATTGAAATCACAAGGCTAGCTATGAAGCACCCATCCCCCAATATACATCATGGAGGACGAAGAAAGTGTGTAACTTGTATAATTGGTTTCCTCAAAGGTCTCATTATTTGTGTAAAATGTCAAAAAATTTAAAAACATATTTGAACAGGTTATGTTTTTATAAAAACACTGCACAAGAGTTAAAAAAAAACTAAAACATTTGAAGTTGCATAAATAATTTTAAAGTTCATATCAACAAACTCATATCATTTTTGCCATGGAATGTAAGTTATATTTAAAAGGTTTTGAGTAGAAAGAACAAAATACAAGTTGTGTGGAAACAACTTTTTAAGAGAATAGAAAAAAACATAATATTCTTTTTAAAATTTAATACTCCAGTCTGGTTAGAGATCTTGTCGCCGCCGGTCTGTCTGTGATGTGCATGATCTGAACCATCTTTTTAGAGTTGGTGGCTGAAGTCACCAACGAGCATGGCATCCCTTCAGTGCTATATTGGATCCAAGCGGCCACCATGCTAACCACCTACTACCACTACTTCTTAAGAGCATGTTTTCAGATGACACAGTGGCCGATCCAATGGCTAATCTAGGGACGTCCTTAGATTTCAAATGAAAGGACTTCCCTAAATGACGAATTGCTATATATATATATATATATATATATATATATATATATATATTGTTGACGTTGAAACCCGTTTCTCCTAGGGATCAAGACTGGTTTCTAGGGCAATGGTTAAATTTGTTTGAATTGGGACCGCGATGACTACCGCAAAAGATGACCGCAACTTGCACAAAAACAGAAAAAGTGAGCTTGGGGCGACCATGTGGCCTAAGTGTGCTCCGACGACCAAGTTATTGGCACGAGTGATAAGAGAGGATGTGGATTGGTTTCTCTAGAGTTCCCTACCTTCGATCTCACTCCTCTCCTTTCTTTATCCTTACTCGTCAAGCCATCATCTTGCTCTCGATCCCCGCGATCGATGCCCTATAGTCAAGCCCAATCCTTGCCCACCATCCTCCTTCAGTTATTAACCTGGCCAGCTGTCATTCCTTATCGAGGTTGATGACTCGGTGTCAGCAAGTAAAATCCAAGATTTTTATTAAAATAAATGGATTTTAAATTCTATTTAAATAGTTTGGTAACTAAAGTAATTTCTCAAATCTCAACCAATTGAAAAAGGGGAATTTAGTTGATTAATTCCTTAATTAGGGTTAAACGGTATCGTCGGGGACCTTTTGGAAATTTTAGAAAAGATGAGGACTTAAGGGAAATTATGCCTCTCTCTTGATGAGGGACCTACATGTAGGAGAAAGAAAGGCAAGGGGTTTTATCCAAAATGGCATGAGAAACTATGCAGAGAAGAATATTAAAATGAAACGAACGACTGAGATTAAAAAATCTTAAGATGGAACATAAGTTCGAGGCATGAGGCGTTGGTTTAATCTAAGAAACTCGTTTCCTTTCATCTGATAGAAAATCCAAGCCATTCATCTGAGAGACTAGTTTAAGTTCGAGGTGAAAGGAGCCTCATCCAACCCACTATCCATGATCCATCGCGGCCGTTCATCAAACCAAAGAACCAGATTTGAGACACGATGGAAGATGGCTCCCGTTGGATTCTTTGCACGTAGTTCTGTTCGTCCGACCGGTGGCGACACGATCCCGAGGCAACAACCTCTCTTCTTCGCCAGTGCCAGCGCGCGCGTCGCTGGGTCCTCGTCTCTACCACAATCACCGGACGACGAGTAAGGAAGGCGAGCGGATCTCGTTGATTGACCCTCATCACCGCACTTGCCATCCTTCGCAGATTCGCCCACGAGCGCCTATAAGAAACTCACCGCTTCCTCCAACCTTAACAGCGACTGAGCGGAAAAAATAAATCACTATCTCCTGCGTCAGAGGTTCGAGAAGAAGGGAGAGAGGAAGATAGGGCAAAGAGACTCCTTATCGCCACCGTCGTCATCCTTTATGCAAAAAAAAAAACCGATCCCAGCCACCTGATCGCGATCTCCTCCTTCCTTGTGCCTCCGACAGCAGAGAAAGCGTCACCAGCAGCCTGTACTCTGGCGAGTCTCACCTCTTCTTTTATTCTTTGGTAAAATCATGCCTACATGGTAAGGCGAGGAGGGTAATCACCGGGCGATCTTCGGGGATCTTCAGCCAAGGAACTGAACGCCGGAGAAGGCGGGAGTCCGGCTGGGAGTAGGAAGCATCGACGAGGGAAGGAGGGACTTGACAGTTCTCTTCCGGGAAACTTTCACGGCCTGTTGGTTTCCGCCAAGTGGCAAGGATTCCGAGAGAAGAAAGGCCCGGTCGTCTTCGTGCACCGCCGGCGAGGCCGAAGCTCCACCCTCGCGCCAGTGGAGCTCTGTCCGGAGAGGTGGTGACGGACAAAGTTCAAATAGGGCCAATAGATTAGGCTTAGTCAATTTGATTAATCGGTTGAGGCAAGTTAGTTTATGCACACCCAGATATTAATTGGCTAGTTTAAAACAAAGTTGTTAGGTCTAACCAACTTATGTTGGGCTGGGTTTGGGTTCCTTTAAAATACGAGCTGATTTGATCAACTTGAATGGGATTAAAGGGTTAAGCAGTTAGACTTAGTCAAGTTACAATGAATCAGACTTCTTCAAACCAAGTAAAATAATGGACCAAATAAAAGGCTTGAATCGAATTGATATGAACCGGGTCGAGTCCAATCAAGTTTTGATAAATGGTTTGCCCTAACCAAGTCTGAATCAGGTTAATAGCTAAAAAGAAAAAGAAATGGCAGAAAAGGAGATTGGAACCTAAGACCTTCTACACAACATGATGGGCCTTAATCGTTAGGGCCATGTATCACATTTGGTTGGATAGTCAGGATCAGTTAACTAAAGCTGGGCCTAACCAAGTCACTAAAAGAAATATAAAGTTTGGCAAGAGAGAGTCAGGATTCGAACCTATGACCTCCCTAGTGAAACTAGTGGGCCTTAACCACTAAGACACAACATCTTTTGTTAAAAAGGGTGGGGTTCAGACTTCTTTAAAAGGAAAATGACAAGGGGTACAAGGGATGGCCCATACGATTTGACTTGGGCCCAATTTGTGCATCAAGCATGTACATCTTGGCTTATGAACTACCGTCACACTAATATAGTTTCCATTATCAGATTTCGGTATAGAGACGGGACAAGAAGAATTCCCAAGTGATTCTAGACACCATTGGTAAATGTAAGTACACTTGCCTCATACCCACTCTCCGGAGTATTTTTTTGGCATTTTGCTATCATGATTGATGATATTTCCTTTGGCTTGATTTCATACAAGTATGTTTCTTGGTTGATTGGATTCCTGTTGAGCATGTATGATTATTTTCGGGATCTTGGTATCCTTGATTAATTGTTAGTCTTCCGGCCGTATCAGTGGAACATGGGGGCTCCAATTGGGGAACATTCAGGGACGGGACACCCTGGCATTTCGGCTTGCCATGCCAGAGAGACGATACTCTGATTGTCTTGCCCGTCAGTGGGGATGATTCGCTGCCCGTGTCGACACGTACTAGAAGTGGCGCTACCGATATACGACCTGAGGACCGTACGATTGGAGGGTCGAGTTCTAGCAGATACTGTTGATGCTTGCCGAGGTAGATGTTTGCCGAGCTTCCTTTGGAACCGTTCTGAGAGCTTGAGAGTTGCTGTGGTTAAGAGTCGTTACTGTTGTGATGCTTATGGTAGACTCCTAGAGTTAGAGTTTGTGGGGCGTTTCCCCACTGTTTGATTTATGATTGTTGATCACATTATTGTTATTTATGATGGCTTTATGATCTCCGCAGGGGTACTTACCGGGCTTTCCATTCGAAAGTTCACGCACTTGTTTTCCTTTCTCTTTCAGATCCTAAGGAGTAGTTGACTCAAGCTTAGGAGTCGTGCGAGGGACGGGGTAGTTTGTAGGGGTCCAAGGACTTCTTTTATTTTCTTTATGTGAGAGACATTTCTTTATAGATCCCTTGTAGGGCCCAGATTATTGAAGGGTATATAAACCCTGATTTTATTTCCGTTGTGACTCTGATTATTTGTTTACGTTATCTTAGTTATCTGGTTGTTATTTGTTATTTGCTATTGTCACCTAGGCAATGTATCCAAGTCGGGGTGCGCCTCAACTTGGTTACGACCGATCTGTGTATGTGCTCTAGGCCTGGGATACGGGTCAAGGCGTGATATTGTTTATATAAAAAAATATACATGTCTCAATTCCATGAGGATTAAAACTCTAATCCTAAGAAATTTAATCTATCATAATCTTGACCAAATCAGGATTTGATAATGACACGAAAAAAATAAGATTATCTCAAAGTGGGCCAAAATGAAAATATTTCATGGCTCTAAATTTAAATTAGATATTTGGTTTGAAATTAAAATATTTCAAGATAAAGAAAAGAATATATCTTGTCATATTTTAAGAAAACCCGAGAAAAACACATCTCGAGGCAACCTAAAATCTCAAAGTTGTCTCCGAGCACGCATCTCAAGGAAAACTCGAAATTCCAAAATTGCCCCTGAGAATGTATCTCGAGGCAACATGACAAATATCGAAATTGCCCCCGAGCACATATCTCGAGGCAATCTCAAATTCCAAGATAGCCTGAGAATACATATCTCGAGGCGATCTCAAATCCCAGGATCATCCGGGAACACACATCCCGAGACAATCCCAAAGATGCGAATCCCAAAGCATCATGAAAATACCAATCCCGAGGCAATATTTGAATTAAAATAAAAATGAAAAAAGGAGAGGAGAAATTAAAATTAAATTAAATTAAATAATTAATTAATTAAGCCATTGGATCTGATCTTATCCTAAGTTGAGATCTTACGGAGGTTGGTTCGCGGGGAGATAAATATGAAATGTCTTATTTAACGAAAAAGAGGACAATCAAAAAGGGAAGAGGAGACAAGAAGGATAATCAGACAGAAAGATAGATAGAGGAGAAAGGGCTTGAAGAAAGAAGGAAGGTAAATAGAAAATCTCTCGTTGATCCCTTTTGGCCGCCCCCGCCTCCCCTTCGTGCTAGTGCCTCGCACCGCCAACGCCACCTGCAGATCTGAAGCCCCTGCCACAGCCAAGCTCCGCCCAAATTTGCGTAAAACCCTGCTCAAAGATCGCGACGCACAAGCCTCGCACGCAGGCCCCTCGCGCAAGCTCCCGAGCAGCCAGCAGCCAGCGCATAAGCCCACCGCAGCCCGCGCGAGTCCCACAAGCAGCTCAGCGCAGCCTCACGCAGGCCCCGTGAGCAGCCGTGCGCGCAGGCTTCCTGCGCCCAGATCTGCGCGCGCCTGCACGCCTCCACCTGCTGCACTCGCGCAAGCTTCCTGCGCCCAGGCCTGTTGAGCGCTCTTCCCCTTGCCTCCGCGCGTAGGCAGCCCCCGCCGCGCCTCAGCGCCCAGGCAGCCTCCAGCCGCGGCCCAATGCCCTACAGCCTCCAGCCGCGCCCAGGCAGCCTGCAGCCACGCCCAGCACCTCCTGCTGCCCAGCCCTGCAGCCTGCAGCTGCGCGCGAAGTTTCTTCCTCGCTGATGTACGCCCTTAGCTGCAGATCTGCCCCCAGCCAAAGCAGTACCCCACAACCCCAACACTGCCCTCTGGTTGCTGTCCCAACTGATGGTTGCTGCATGGATGCTGCTTGGATGCTGATTGAAGACCATGGATGCTGCCCGGATGCTGTTCAAGAACCTGGATGCTGGATGCTGTTCAAAAATCTGGATGCTGTTCAAGATTGGATGCTGTCTCAGACCATGGATGCTGCATAATGAAGATTTGTTGCAGATTGAAGCTGATTGCTGAAATTTGCTGCAAGAAAGTGCTGAAATTTTGCTGCAAATAAAGGAATGTTATTGCTGAAATTTGCTGCAGGAAGGTGCTGAAATAAAGGAATGCTATTGCTGAAATTTGCTGCAAAAAGGCGCTGATGTTGATGCCGCTGAAGAAGCCGACGTTGAACGCTGTTAATTGTTGCTGACATGATAATGGATGCTAACTAATAAAAATTCAGAATTGCTGCTATCATAATGTTGATTTGTTAAAGCCCTAAAATACAGAGGGAACCGTGTCAAAATTTTCTAAAAAGGAGCTGTCATTGACTGATGAACAAGAAAAAAAATTGCTGGAAACTGCTGAGAACTGCTGCAAGGATGGCTGCTGAAAATTGCTGAAGAATCGCTGAATTGCTGCAGAAATAGCTGTTATAAAAACCTGTTTTCAAAAATTCGTAACTCTTTCCTGAGAACTCCGATTGTGGTGGGATCTGCGGTGCTGGAAACTAGATATTCAGATCTTCAATAGTCATATACAGCGTAGACCATTTCGACGGCCCAGTCGGCGCGAATTTTAGTAAATAAAAGGGTAATTCCAGCAATTATGCCACCAGCAATACTGAAAGACCCACTTTCAAAAATTCATAATTCTGGCCTGAGAACTCCGATTGAGGTGAAATCTATGGCGTTGGAAATTAGATATCTGAATCTTCAATAGTCATATACAGCACAGCCCCTTTCGGCAGCCCAGTCGGCGCAGATTTTGATAAATATAAGGGTCGATTCCAGCATTACTGCCACCAACAATACTAAAGACCCATTTTCAAAAATTCATAATTCCTGTTTGGAAACTCCGATTGAGGTGAAATTGGCGGCACTGAAAATTAGATATCCAGATCTTCAACAGTCATATATATCACAGACCCTCTCGGCAGCCCGGTCAGTGCATATTTTGGTGGAGAAAAAGGCTAAATCTTGCAGTCTGTTAGACTTCCCAATCTTTCTAACAGCACCTACCGGCGGCCCAAGTAGGCGCAGTTCTGGGTAGAAAAGGAAACAAATTGGCGGATCGAGCAATGTGAATTCTGGTCACTATCCGATTCCAAATTTCAAAGCATAAGGCAACCGGCGGATTTTGGATCCCGTATGGCGGGACGCGGATTCCAAGGCGGGGGCGGTGTCATAAATAAATAAATAAATAAATATATGTTGATATGTAACAAATCATATTGCAATAAAATAAATTATTCTTTCTCCCTCTACTTGTACTTTTGCCCTTAATCGGAGGTTCCCACGATATTGTCTGGGGTAATTAATAGTAGAGGCTTGCCTCTATTAGGAATAAAAGAACCCACAAACAAACAAAAATGATATTTGTGCTTCGATGTATCGTCTGGTGTCACACGATGCCAGGCGCGTATTTTCGATCCCACAAATTCTGGCACGCCCGGTGGGGACATATTCCTCCTCCCATCTTTGAGGCAAAAGTACAAGTAGAGATAATATTTTACATCCTGTAAAAGAAAACTGACGTTGTTGATCTCCTTATTGCAGAAGGAATGACATTCAAGAGTTCAATTGCACTAGGAAGCCCGAAGCTCACCATATTCCTCGGAGAAGGAGCTGAGGTTTAACTGCCGAACTGCACCTTCAACACCGGAGCTGCCGGAGCTGAGCTAAGATTTGGCACGATCTCGGATTCGGTGCAATTTGTGAAGAGACCTGCACCTTTGGAGGAGAAGCTGATAGTCACGTGACTTCCATCCAGAGGCCGTCGCCCGAATGTGATCGTCCCTGCATCCAAAGAGGACACCGTTAATGAAGAACCAACAAGAGTATCTGCTTTCAACAGGCTATCCCGTCCTAAAAGAGTAGTCTCTCTGGAGGAAGATGATGATGAACCCGCATTCACCATTACAACAAAGGGTCGGGAAAGTGGAATCTTCTACTCATCTGATGAAGACACACCGAAGAAGAAAAGTGTGTTTTCAAGGCACAGAAATGATCAAATGGGTTCCTTCAGTAACTCGTTTGAACCGCTTAAGCTTGTAAAGAAGAACTCAACTACTGCGGAGCTACGTCCACAAGGAAAGTAAAGGTTGCAGACCTCCAAAGTCCAATCACAAGGGGTCTTTCAGCCAAAATCTGTACAAGACTTATGCGGCGTCCAAGAAGCTGCGGTCAGAGAATATGACACCTAAAGAGTTCTATGAGAAGAAGAAGCAGTTAGTTTCAAATGCACGAAGGACGGTATTTAACCGACTAACTCCCGCAAGAACCCAAACCAAGACTTCCCGCTCTAAATCTCAACCAAGGAGGGAAGTGGACGATGAAGAAATGTCTAATGTGGACGTGGAAATACACACTGTCCCGATGGTTACTGAAACCCGAGGAGATCCAAAGAAAAATGTAACAACTGGGGTGTTCACAAGGTCTCGTAGGAGGGCCACAGACTCTCACAGTGGAGCTGGAGATGAAGGTTCAAGCCAAATGCCACATGAAGGTCAGAGAACTGGGAGCCTCCCGGTATTTCCCATGCCGACGAATTATAAGGAAGCGGATTCCCCGAATGTGGAAGTAGAGGACGAACCTGCCTTTATTTACAATGGGGATGATATTACGAGAAGAGTCCAACAGATGGAAAGACTCCGGCAAATGGAGAATAGAGAAGCTGAATATCAGTGGCTCAATGAAAACATGACAATCATGATGGAGTCAATGGTAAAGATGCAAAGACAAATTGCTGCCTTGATAGAAAGTCAAAAGGCACAAAGGCCTAGAAGTCCAAACCCACAACCAAGAGAGATCCCTGGGCTAGTAGAACAAGGGGGAAGCTCTCCACAACCGAGAGAAATTCCTAGGCCAGGAGAGCAGGAGGGAACTTCATATGCACCTGTAAGAGAAATCCCTAGGCCACGAGAACAAGGGGGAATCTCACACTCTCCTGTCTAGGAACAGTCAGTTGCAATGACTCGGGAGGAGATACAACAGATAGTAGCTGCCGAAATGAAACAAGCTAGAGGAAAGGAGATAAGAGTCGATGGAGATAAACCTTATCCAAGCTACCATGATTTGGTGCCCTACCCCAAAGGGTACAATGTTCCTAAATTCAAGCAATTTAACAGGATTGGCAATCCTGATCAGCACTTGGCTCACTTCGTGACAGCTTGTGGAGATACAAGTGCAAAACCTTCGCTCCTCCTTAGACAATTTTCTGCAAGTCTCACAGGAGTGGCATTTGAGTGGTATGCAAGCTTGCAACCCGAATCAATCCAGACATGGCAACAATTAAAAGATGCCTTTCGGGTACGGTTCGGGGGCGTAAGTGACAAAATCACAATCGCTGATCTCGCGGCCACTCATCAGAATAAAGATGAGAAAGTGGTTGATTACATCATGAGATGGAGAAATCTGAGCATCAAATGTGAACAAACCCTTGACCAGCCACAAGCGGTAGGTTTGCTACTCGGGAACATCGATAGCTGGATGGCGCCTTTTCTGAGCGCATCCGGTATTACTACATTCCAGGAGTTGAATTCACAAGCTAAGAAATTGGAACTGACAAGTCCGAAGATATTCTCCAATTTTCAAGCTCCAAGGAATGACAGAGAAAAGCCAAAGAGGACTGAAGGTGTCAAGTATACCGCTACAACCTTCAATGTCGACAAAGGAAAGGGTGTTGCAGAGTCTCACAAGCCAGAGCAGGCCAAGCCACCCACTAGGCGCTGCTGGTAACGAATCAAAACCTATTCCCTCTTTGTAAGAAAGGATGAATAAGAAGTATTCTTTCAGAAGAGATAAGGTACTGAAGATCTTCAAGGATGCTGTGAAAGAAGGTCTGCAACTCCCCGAATGCAAGAGACCAGAGGAACAGAACAAGAAGGACCATCCCAACTACTGCCCATATCATAGAGTGTTGGGACACACAATTGAAAACTGTTATGTTTTCAAAGACTGGGTCGAGCGACAATATCAAGAGGGCAAGATCACACTCTCGAAAAACGTCTTGTCCGAGCCATCATCCGAGCATACCCGTTATGTGACAACCCTAAACTCAGAAGGGTCATCCCAAAAGGAAGTCATAGTAATGGGTAATAAAGTAATACTCCCATCAGCAACAGACGACAAGCCTCCTACTGTTCCAGAAGAGTTGTGGGAAGTATTTATAACCAAAAAGTGAATGAAAATGTTGAAGACGTTGGCCGAGCTTCCAGGGATCGCTTGGAAACGTTCTCAACAACCTCCTAAAAGACCCCTGACAAAACAAACAAAGAAGAAGAACAAAAAGGAGAACAAGAAACGCAAACAATCAAAGAGCAAGAAGTCTATTATAGAAGAGTATATCGACTCCCTCGATGAATATGAACAGAAAGAAAGGCTCTTGATTACTCTTAGAGATTATTTTCCCGAAGAGGTCGAAGAATTACTAGGGGAACTAGTCAAAGAAGATGATGAAGATGTGCAAGTGGAAACTTGCAGGGTTATTTCTGAAGGAGAATACCCTCCATATATCCCAGATGATTATGATGATGATAGCTTCTCCGAGCCAGAAGAATCGTATGATCGTCACGGCCGACCCTATATTAGCAAGAAGCAGAAGAAGAAAATGGCATTCCGAGAGAGAGTGAAGAAGGCGAACGCTGAGCTCTCGAAACCATATCAACCAGCAAAGCCCAAGGCACTGCATTGCACCCCTAAGACTCCAAAATATAAAGTCTTGAGGAAAGCTATGCTTGCTGAAGAGATCCCTACATTCATTCAAAGGGTTACGGAAGAGTCAGCTAACAGGCTGGCGCAATTACACATTGAAGATGCTGAGTCAAATAGATCTGAGACATACCCGCCAGGGTCATCAAACTACAATATTATTCCAGAAGTCGTGAAGTCTACACTCCCTACAAAAGCAACAAAGGCTAAGGGAGAGTCCACTTCTCAGACTATCAAAATCAAGAGAGACAAGACAAAGGAGTCTCTCAATCAAGCTGTAGGGTGGGAGGCACCTAGCTCCAGACAGTCTTATCGCAAGCAGATGGGGAAGGTGACGCTCACAGACAACTATTTTGAAGGAAAAGGTGAATGTCGCGCCATAGCCTCCCAAGATGATTCTGAAGATGAATTGAACTTCCCAGTCGAAGAAAATGAACCGCCACAACATGTGCATCAGATGCAACTCAGAACTGGAAAGACGCTTCAGTCGAGACAACCTCCTAGCTCCAACGACAAATATAAAGGGAAGATAGTCGAAATAGAGAATATCGCCCCGAAAAAGCCATCAAAAAAGCCAAACTATAATATCTTGGCACACTTGAAGAAGGTCCCTGCTCTCCTCAGCATGTATGACGCATTGATGATGTCAGCGGAAGTTAGGGATTCTCTAATACATGCCCTGCAAAACCCTGAGAAGTATCAAGCATACTTTGCTGAAATCAATATGAAGGAGGCTTTGTATGCGTTCCATGCGCCCTCAGTATCCTTCACCGATGAAGATCTATTACTTGGAACTACAGAGCACAATAGGCCACTATATGTGACAGGGTATTGTGATGGGATGAAGATCAACCGGGTTCTGATTGACCCAGGATCCTCTGTAAACCTGATGACCCTCAACACTCTCCGGGCTTTGGCTCTTGAAATATGCCACCTGTCCCCGGAGAGGATCATTATTCAAGGCTTCAACCAACATAGCCAGAAAGCATTGGGATCTATCACTCTGCCAATTAAATTTTTAAAAATGACATCAGATGTAAAGTTCCATGTGATTGATGCCGATGCTTCATACAAGGCCCTCCTGGGAAGGCCATGGATCCATGAAAATCATGTGGTCCCCTCAACACTCCACCAATGTGTAAAATATATGGAGAATGGGGAAGAATTCAGGATCGACGGAGAAATCCAGCCCTTCGGCATCCATGAAATTCATTATGAAGATGCAAGGTACTACCTTAATGCATCTAAAGGGGGCAAGTTATCCAAGGGGAGCACGTCATCCGAAGAGGGCAAGCCGCCAAGTCCGAAGGAAGAATCTCTGGTGAAGGCATCTAAGTCTGCTCCTGTGCTCCAGAAGAAGGAATCAATATTACCTCACTTTGGGAGTGACACTGAGTCATCATAAGACGAGAACGGAAATGATGAGGGTCAGGCTGGAGGATCTACTAAAGATAATGCACTGCATATTACAAGAATTCCTGAGGTACTTTACAAATCCTTGGCTGACTTAAGTGTCAACACTGTCGAGCACCTGAAGACTTTTTATGTGCCGGCTCGACATGAAGGAGAGAGAGGCGTCCTCTTCTACAAAGCCAAGAGCAACAAAATTCCAAATGATGATATCATAAATATTGAAGGGCTAGAAGATGATGAGGTTCAGCCCATAAGATTTCCTAATTATTACCCCGATAAGCTCAAGGTAATGTTTGAAAGATTTGCTGGCGAAATCAAATGGTCGAGGAAATCATATCAAAATTTCCATCGATTATGGAATCCAGCACATATAGATAAGAGAGGAATAAGCTATTCTGAATCTTCCAGGCATTCATGTTACATGACAACGTCTCAGGAGGAAGAAGAAGAAATCAAGCTGAAAAGTGCGCCACTCGAGCTTGAAGACGGGGGGCAAGCAACAATCGACGAGCTGGATGAAGTTAACTTGGGAAGCGATGAGGACCCGAGGCCGACCTTCTTAAGCACGCAGTTGTCTGAAGAAGAAAAGACATCCTTCAAAGCCCTTTTAAAGGAGTACATTGATTGCTTTGCATGGAACTACAATGAAATGCCAGGGTTGGATAGGGAGGTAGCTGTTCACAGACTGGCCATCGACCCTAATGCCACCCCAGTCAAACCGGCACCAAGGAAAATGAAATTTGACCTGGAAGAAAGGGTAATAGAAGAAACAAAGAAGCTGATTGAAGCAAATTTCATCAGGGAGGAAAAATACCCTAACTGGGTAGCCAGTATAGTCCCTGTGAAGAAGAAAAGTGGCCAAATACGGATATGTGTGGACTTCAGAGACTTGAACAAAGCATGTCCAAAAGATGATTTCCAGTTATGGAGATCAGGATCGACAACACCTCCGGGTACGAGATGTTCTCCTTCATGGATGGGTATTCTGGATACAACCAAATCAAAATGCATCCAGATGATTGTTTATATAAAAAATATACATGTCTTAGTTCCATGAGGATTAAAATTCTAATCCTAAGAAATTTAATATATCATAATCTTGGCCAAATCAGGATTTGATAATGACGCAAAAAATGAGATTATCTCAAAGTGGGCCAAAATGAAAATATTTCATGGCTCTAAATTTAAATTAAATATTTATTTTGAAATTAAAATATTTCAAAAAAAAAGGATATATCTTGTCATATTTTTAAGATAGCCCGAGAAAAACACATCTCGAGGCGACCTTAAATCCCAAAGTTTGCCTCCGAGCACACATCTCGAGGCAAAATCAAAATTTTAAAATTGCCCATGAGAACAAATCTCGAGGCAATCTTAAATTTTCCTCGGGAACACATATCTCGAGGCGGATCTCAAATCTCAAGATCACCCGGGAACACATATCTCGAGGCAGATCTTAAGGATTATCCAGGAATATATACCCTGGGACAAATCCCAAAAAATATCTATATATAAAAAAAAAAGAAAAAGAAATAAAGAAATAAAAAAAAAATAAAAAAAATAAAGAAATAAAAAAAATATATAATAATAAATAAATAAAATGAGAGGATAAGATCAAAGGGGCGGATCTTATCCTCAAGGAGCAATGGTCGGGATGTTGAGGGATTTCCCGGACCATCTCGCGGAGGGGGGAAAGAAAGAGAAGAATAAAAGAAAAAGGAAAGCAGAGAAGGAAAGAAGAAGAAAAAAAAGACAGGAAAGAAAGGAAGAAAGAACAAGAAAAAAGGTAAAAAAAAAAAAAAAAAAACATCTCTCTCCACCCTCAAGCGCACAACGCCCCATCCCCACTTGGCGAGGCGCGTCTGGCGTCCCGCCAAGGCGGCGGCAGCCCCGGCGGCGTGCTGCCAGCGCCCCTGCGGCGGCGCGCGGCGTCCCCCTAAGCGGCGGCGCAGCCTTGGCCGCACCAGCGGCCTTGCAGCGCTAGCCGCGCCCCGCAGCGCACACGCATACCTCTTCTCTCCTTGCCTCGTGCTACTGCGCCCCCCACAGCCGCCAGCAGGCCAGCGCTTCTGCGCACCGCCGCCGCTGCAGCCGCCACGCGCCCGATGCCAAACTCACGCTGCGGCTTAAGCCGCCACCACTGCGTCCACATTGCGTTCGATGCAAGCCCGGTAGCCTCATTTCTTTGCTTCTTAGCGGTCGTCAAGTTCGCTACCAATGCTCCCATCTCCGCCAGAAGGCGTCTCCAACTACCACCTGCCCGTGATGGTTCTTGACTCATGGTTCTTTGCATCTTGAAGATTGGGTTCTTTGAATTGTTCTTTGAATGGTTCTTGATGAATATTTATTGTATTTATTTCAACAATTGGATCACCAAGATGGTTCTTTGATCTTCCCAAAATCACAGTTCTTTGGTCTTCCCAAAATCTGGATCTTTGCCTCGAGACATGATGCTAAGCTGAAGCCCGATTCTTTGTTGAAGGACACGCATGCTCCCTCAAGACATGATCTTTGATTGGAATTTGCTACTTTGAAGATGGATCTTGATTGAAGTGAAGATGGATGTCTGCGAACCAGGATCTTGATTGAAGGCCAGGATCTTTGATTGAAGGCCCAGTTGCTGATTCTACAGAAGCTAGTTGCTGAATGAATGCTTGTTGCGTTGCTGATTCCTGGTTGCAGACGAAGAACTGGATGCTGAAATTGAAGCCTGGTTGCTGATTCAAATTAAAGCCCTGGTTGCTGATTCCTGGTTGCAGATGAAGAACTTGGTTGAAGACTGGTTGCAGATTCAAAGCCCTGGTTGCTGATTGAAGAAATAGCTGCAGATTAAAGAAGTGAATGCAGATCGAAGAAATGGTTGATGCCAAAAGAAGAATTGATAGATGTTTTATGGATGTGTGAATGCTTGTATAAGAATCAAAGTTCCCAAATACAGAGGAAACTCTGTCAAAATTTTGTTAAAACATGAAGAAAGAAATAGAGATGCCTCTAATTTAGATCAAGATAAACCAAATGAAAAGTTTATGGTTGCCATTCAATGAAATTTGTCTTCTACTGATATACGGCTGAAATTACTGCAAGCTGTCCGACGGGTTGCTGCAAAACAAAGAAGGAAGAACAAGATAGATGTTGGTGTAGATGCCTCTACAGATTCGCGGAGATTAAAGATTGTAAATTACGCTCCAAGAGATGTTTGGGGAAATGCTCTAGTAGATTCATTACTAGTGTACAACAGCGTGTTGCTGTTAAAAATGATGTTGCCGCCTATCGGCTGCATTACTAATGTTAATCAGCGATCTTTGTGTGATTCTTTGTCATTTGTTTAATGTTGTTGTGCTCCGGTAGTGCTTTGCGCTATGGTGCTAACGCTACTTTGGAGATCTTTGCTTTTGCTTGTGGACGTTGTGGAGTCAGTAATACGCCGCGAGAATCAAAGAATTGCGTTAGGTTCGCAAATAAAACAAACAAAGGTCGCTGTCTTTGTAATAAAGGGCCATATTCAAAAATTCACAACATCGGCGAGAGAACTCCGATTAAGATGGGATCTACGGCATTGGAAAATAGATATCTAGATCCACAACAGATTTATGTACAAGCGTAACTGCGTTGGCGGAACCGATCGGTCGCGTATTTTGATGGGGAAAAAGAATGAACATTATAGCTCGGCAAATTAATTCGTGAAACCTCGTCTGATTGCCCATATTCAAAAATTCATAACTCTGGCCCGGAAACTCCGATTGAGACGATCTCTACGGCGTTGGAAATTAGACACCTGGGTTTCCAACATTTATATTCAGCGCAGATCCTTTCGGTGACCCGATCAGCGTGGATTTTGATAAATACAAGGATAGATTTCAGCATTTCTGCCGTCAGCCATGCTGATCACACAATTTAAAAAATTCACAACCTTAGCCTGGAAACTCCGATTGAGATAATCTCTGCGGCGTTGGAAATTAGACATCCGGGTCTCCAATATTCATATACAACACAAACTCATTCGGTGGTCTGATCAGTGTGGATTTTTGATAAATAGAAGGGTAAACTTCAGCATTTCTGCCGCTAGCTATGTTGATCGCCCTATTTCAAAAATTCATAACTCTGGCCAGAAAACTCCGATCAAGATGAAATCTATGGCATTGGAAATTAGATATCTAGATCTCCAATATTCATATATAAAACAGACTCGTTCGGTGGCCCAGTCGGTGTAAATTTGGACGGATAAAATAGTCAATTTCAGCGATCCTACCGTTGACGATGTCGAAGACTCATTTTCAAAAATCCTTCATTCTGGCCAGAAAACTCCAGTGGGGGTGAAATCTGCGGCATTGAAAACTAAATACCAAGATCTTCAATAGTCGTATATAGCACAAGCCCTTTTGACAGCTCAGGCAGTGCATATTTTGATGGAGAAAAAGGCTAATGCAACTCTTAAAAGGCCGCTCAGTTGGCGATCTGAACCTCGGTCACAAGTCTCAAGCGCAAGGCAACTGGTGGATTATGGATCCCATATGGCGGGGCACAGACTCTGAGGCGGGGGGTGGCGTCATAAATAAACAAATAAACATATATCCATATATATAAACATATGCTGATATGTAACAAATCATATTATATTGTAATAAATTATTATTTTTTTCATTGTCTCTACTTGTATTTTTTGCCCTTAATCGGAGGTTCCCACGACATTGTCTGGGGTAATTAATAATAGGGGCTTGCCTCTATTAGGAATAAAAGAATCCACACAATAAAAATACGACATTTGTGCTTCGATATATCATCCGGTGTCACACGATGCCAGGCGCGTATTTTCGATCCCACAAATTCTGGCACACCCGGTGGGGACATATTCCTCCTCCCATCTTTGAGGCAAAAGTACAAGTAGAGATAATATTTTACATCCTGTAAAAGAAAACTGACGTTGTTGATCTCCTTATTGCAGAAGAAATGGCATTCAAGAGTTCAACTGCACCAGGAAGCCCGAAACTCACTATATTCCTTGGAGAGGGAGCAGAAGTCCAACTACCCAACTGCACTTTCAGTACTGGAGCAGCTGGAGCTGAATTGAGGTTCGGCACAATCACTGACGCCGTACAGTTTGTGAGGAAGTCTTCACCAACAGAAGATGAACTGACAGTCCCGCGCCTTCCATCCAAAGGGCGTCGTCCTAATGTGATCATCCCTAAAGTTGACGAAGACGTTGCTGTTGAAGATTCACCAAGAATCTCTGCATTTAAGAGGTTATCCCGCCCTAAAAGGGTAATCTCTGTAAATGATGAAGATGATGAACCTGCCTTCACTGTCACCGCAAAAGGGCGGGAAAGTGGAATCTTTCACTCATCTGATGAAGACACACCTAAAAGAAGTGTATTCTCAAGGCTCACGCCAAGGAAGATCAAAATTCCAAAACAGAAGCTGAATTTCGTGTCTTTCCAAGGGCACAGAAATGATCAAATGGGTTCCTTTAGCAACTCGTTTGAACCGCTCAAGCTTGTGGAGAAGAACTCAACTACTGCAGAGCTGCTTCTACAGCCCAAGGAAAATAAAGGTTGTAGGCCTCCAAAGTCCTATCACAAGGAGTCTTTCGGCCAAAATCTGTACAAGACTTATGCAGCGTCCAAAAAGTTGCAGTCAGAAAAGATGACACCGAAGGAGTTCTATAAGAAGAAGAAGCAGTTAGTTTCAAATGCACGAAGAACGGTATTTGACCGACTAACTCCTGCAAGAACCCAAGCCAAAACTTCCCGCTCTAAATCTCAACGGAGGAGGGGAGTGGAAGATGAAGAAATGTTCGATGCGGACGTGGAAATACACACAGTCCGGATGGTTACTGAAACTCGAGGAGATCCAAAGACCGAACGGAACAACCAGGCGTGTTCACGAGATCTCGTAGAAGAGCCACAGACTCTCATAGTGGAGTTGGAGATGAAGGTACCGGCCAAATGCCACATGAAGGTCAGAGAACAGGGAGCCTTCAGATTTCGCATGCCACGAATTATAAGGAAGCAGATCCCCCGAATGTGGAAGTAGAGGATGAACCGACCTTTATTTACAATGGAGATGATATTACAAGAAGAGTCCAGCAGATGGAAAGACTCCGGCAAATGGAGAATAGAGAAGCTGAATATCAGTGGCTCAATGAAAACATGACAATCATGATGGAGTCAATGGTGAAGATGCAGAGACAAATGGCTGCCTTGATGGAAAATCAAAAGGCACAAAGGCACAGGAAGTTCAAACCACAGGCTAGTAGAGCGAGGGGGAACCTCTCCACGACCGAGAGAAATTCCTAGGCCAGGAGAACAGGAGGGAACTTCATATGCACCTGTAAGGGAAATCCCTAGGCCACGAGAACAAGGGGGAACCTCACAGACTCCTGTCCCGGAGCGGTCGGTATGTGACTTCGAGAGGAGATACAATGTGATAGTAGGTCACTGAAATGAAACAAGCAAGAGGAAAGGAGATAAGGGTCGATGGAGACAAACCTTATCCAAGCTACCATGACCTGGTACCCTACCCCAAAGGGTACAATGTCCCTAAATTTAAGCAATTTAACGGGATTAGCAATCCTGATCAGCACTTGGCTCACTTCGTGACGGCTTGTGGAGACACAAGTGCAAAACCTTCGCTCCTCCTTAGACAATTCTCTGCAAGTCTCACAGGAGTGGCATTTGAGTGGTATGCAAGCTTGCAACCTGAATCAATCCAAACATGGCAACAATTAAAAGATGCCTTTCGGGTACGGTTCGGGGGCGTAAGTGACAAAATCACAATCGCTGATCTCGCAGCCACTCTCCAAAATAAAGATGAAAAAGTGGTTGATTATATTATGAGATGGAGGAATCTGAGCATCAAATGTGAACAACCCCTTGACCAGCCGCAAGCGGTGGGTTTATTGCTCGGGAACATCGACAGCTGGATGGCGCCCTTTCTAAGCACATCCGGTGTTACCACATTCCAGGAATTGATTTCCCAAGCTAAGAAGTTGGAACGGACAAGCCCGAGGGTATTCTCCAATTTTCAAGCTCCAAGAAACGACAGAGAAAAGCCAAAGAGGACTGAAGGTGTCAAATATACTGCTACAACCTTCAATATCGACAAAGGAAAGGGTGTTGTGGAGTCTCACAAGCCAGAACAAGCCAAACCACCCACTTTAGGCGCTGCCGGTAATGAATCAAAGCCTATTCCCTCTTTGAAAGAAAGGATGAATAAGAAATATTCTTTTAGAAGGGATAAGGTAATGAAGATCTTCAAGGATGCTGTGAAAGAAGGTCTGCAACTTCCTGAATGCAAGAGACCAGAGGAACAGAACAAGAAAGATCACCCCAATTACTGCCCATATCATAGGGTGCTGGGACACACAATTGAAGACTGCTATGTCTTCAAGGATTGGGTTGAACGACAATACCAAGAGGGTAAAATTACACTCTCAAAGAATGTTCTCCCGTCAGTCAACCGAAAGCACACACTCGCTACGTGACAACTCCAAAATCAGAAGGATTATCCCAAGGAGAAGTCATAGTGGTAGGTAACAAAGTAATACTTCTACCAGCAACGGATGACAGGCCTCCTACTGTACCAGAAGAGTTGTGGGAAGTATTTATATCCAAGAAATCAATGAAGATGTTGAAGAGGTTGTCTGAGCTCCCAGGGATCGCCTGGAAACGTTCCCAAGAACCTCCTAAAAGACCCCAAACAAAATTGACAAAGAAGGAGAACAAGAAGAAGAAGCGCGAGCAATCAAAGCGCAGAAAATCCATCATAGAAGAGTATATTGAATCCCTTGACGAATATGAGCAGAAGGAAAGGGCCTTGATTACTCTCAGAGACTATTTTCCCGAAGAAGTCGAAGAATTACTCGGGGAATTAGTCGAAGAAATCGATGAAGATGATGAAAATGTACAAGTGGAAACTTGTAGGGTTATTTCTGGAGGAGAATACCCCTTGTATAACCCGGATGACGACAATGATGATAGCTTCTCTGAACCAGAAGAGTCGTATGACCGACATGGCCGACCCTACATCAGCAAGAAGCAGAAGAAGAAGATGGCATTCAGGGAGAGAGTGAAGAAAGCGAATGTTGAGCTCTCAAAACCATACCAATCATCAAAGCCCAAGGCACTACATTACATCCCTAAGACTCCAAAATATAAAGTCTTGAGGAAAGCTATGCCTGCTGAAGAGATCCCTGCGTTCATTCAAAGGGTTACGGAAGAGTCAGCTAACAGGCTGGTGCAATTACACATTGAAGACGCTGAGACATACCCTCAAGGGTCATCAAACCATGATGTCATCCCAGAAGTCATGAAGTCTGCACCCCCTACGAAAGCAACAAAGGCTAAGGGAGAGTCCACTTCTCAGACTCTCAGAATCAAAAAAGACAAGGCAAAGGAGTCTCCTAATCAAGCCGTAGGGTGGGAGGCGCCTAACTCCAGAAGGACATATCGCAAACAGGTGGGGAAGGTGACACTTGCAGACGATTATTTTAAAGGGAGGGGTGAATGTCGCTCCATAGCCTCCCAGGACGATTCTAAAGATGACTTGGACTTCCCAGTCGAAGAAGATGAAGGGCCGCCGCGTGTGCATCAAATGCAACTCAGAGCTGGGAAAGTACTTCAGCCGAGACAGCCGCCCAACTCCAACGACAAAAACAAAGGGAAGATAATTGAAGGAGAGAATATCTCCCCAAAAAAACCCTCAAAGAAGCCAAATTATAACATCCTGGCACACTTAAAGAAAGTCCCGGCTCTCCTCAGCATGTATGACGCATTGATGATGTCAGCAGAGGTTAGAGATTCTCTAATACATGCCCTGCAAAACCCTGAAGAATATCAAGCATATTTTGCTGAAATCAACATGAAAGAGGCTTTGTATGCGTTCCATGCGCCCTCAGTATCCTTCACCGATGAAGATCTGTTACTTGGAACTACAGAGCACAATAGGCCATTATATGTGACAGGGTATTGCGATGGGATGAAGATCAACCGGGTTCTGATTGACCCAGGATCCTCCGTGAACTTGATGACCCTCAATACTCTCCGGACATTGGCTCTTGAAATATGTCATCTATCCCCGGAAAGGATCATTATTCAAGGCTTCAATCAGCATAGCCAGAAGGCATTGGGATCTATCACTCTGCCAATTAAATTTGGAAAGATGACATCAGATGTGAAGTTCCATGTGATTGATGCCGATGCTTCATACAAAGCCCTCCTGGGAAGGCCATGGATCCATGAAAATCATGTGGTTCCCTCAACACTCCATCAATGTGTGAAATATATGGTGAATGGGGAAGAATTCAGGATCGACGGAGAAATCCAGCCCTTCGGCATCCATGAAATTCGTTATGAAGATGTAAGGTACTACCTTAATGCATCTAAAGGAGGCAAGTTATCCAATGGGAGCACATCATCCAAAGGGGGCAAGCCGCCAAGTCCAAAGGAAGAATCTCTGGTGAAGGCACCTATAGTCCGCCTCACATTGCTTGAGGAAGAATGAATCGGTATTACCCCATTTTGGGAGTGACACTGAGTCATCAGAAGACGAGAGCGATGACGATGAAGATCAGGCTGGGGGATCTATTCAAGAAAATACACTGCATATTACAAGAATTCCTGAAGGGCTTTACAAATCCTTGGCTGACTTGAGTGTCAACACTGTCGAGCACTTGAAGACCTTTTATGTACCGGCTCGACATGAAGGAGAGAGAGGTGTCCTCTTCTACAAAGCCAGGAGCAATAAGGTTCCAAATGATGATATCATAAATATTGAAGGGCTAGAAGATGATGAAGTTCAGCCCATAAGATTCCCTAACTATTACCCTGATAAGCTCAAGGAGATGTTTGAAAATTTTGCCGGCGAAATCAAATGGTCAAGGAAATCATATCAAAATTTCCATCGACTATGGAACCCTACACATATAGATAAAAGAGGGATAGGTTACTCCGAATCTTCCAGGCATTCATGCTACATGACAACGTCCCAGGAGGAGGAAGAAGAGATCAAGCTAAAAAGTGCGCCACTCGAGCTCGAAGACGGGGGGCAAGCAACAATCGACGAGCTGGTTGAAGTTAACTTGGGAAGCGATGAGGACCCGAGGCCGACCTTCCTAAGCACGCAGCTGTCTGAAGAAGAAAAGGCATCCTTCAAAGCCCTTTTGAAGGAGTATATTGATTGCTTTGCTTGGAACTGCAATGAAATGCCAGGGTTGGATAATGAGGTAGCCGTTCATAGACTAGCCATCGATTCTAATGCCACCCCTGGTCAAACAGGCACCAAGGAAGATGAAGTTTGACACGGAAGAAAGGGTGATAGAAGAGACAAAAAGTCGATTGAAGCGATTTCATCAAGGAGGAAAAATACCCTAACCGGGTAGCCAAAGATAGTCCCCGTGAAAAGAAAAATGACCAAATACGGATATGCGTGGACTTCAGAGACCTGAACAAAGCATGTCCAAAAGATGATTTTCCCCTTCCAGTTATGGAGATCATGATCGATAACACCTCAGGGTACGAGATGTTCTCCTTCATGGACGGGTATTCTGGATACAACCAAATCAAAATGCATCCAGATGATGAGAAACATACTGCCTTCCGGACGCCTATGGGCATATACTGTTACAGAGTAATGCCATTTGGTCTAAAAAATGCGGGGGCAACATATCAAAGGGCTATGACCAGGATATTTGATGATCTGATCCATAAAGTGGTCGAATGCTATGTGGATGATCTTGTGGTCAAAACAAATTCTAAAGACAAACATCTTAATGATCTAGGACAGTTTTCACACGACTCAGAGAGTACAAGTTGAAAATGAATCCCATGAAATGTGCCTTTGGAGTCCTATCTGGGAAGGTTTTGGGCTTCATCGTAAGGCATCGAGGGATAGAAATAGACCCTTCCAAGATAAAGGCGATCTTAGAAATGCCACCTCCTCGCATTAATCGGCAACAAGCGATCATTTCAAGGACGCCTGGCCTATATCAGAAGGTTCATCTCCAACTTGTCCGGAAGATGTAAGCCTTTCTCCAAGCTGGTCAAGAAGAACACACCATTCAAATGGGATGATGAATGTCAGAAGGCTTTCGAAGACATCAAACAGTACTTGCTGAGTCCACCAGTGTTGGCAGCCCCGATCCCCGGAAAGCCACTGATTTTATATACTGCTGCATTGGAAGGGTCATTGGGAGCTATGCTGGCCCAGAACAATGAAGAGGGCAAGGAAAATGCACTTTACTACCTCAGCAGGATGTTGATAGGAGCTGAGAGCAAGTATACCCCCATTGAAAAGCACTGTCTAGCTCTAGTGTTCGCAGTCAAGAAGTTGAGACACTACTTGCTGGCACATAAAGTCATACTCATATCAAAAATTGATCCTCTCAAATATCTTATGACGAGGCCATTGCTTACGGGTAGACTCGCAAAATGGGCGCTGATTCTGATGGAATTTGACATAACATACACTCCACAGAAGGCTATTAAGGGGCAGGCGTTAGCAGACTTCCTAGCGGCACATCCCCTCCCCGATGATTCACCACTTAATTATGATCTCCCCGATGAAGAGACATTAACAGTGGAAGAAGCAAGGTGGCGATTATATTTTGATGGAGCATCATCTATAAAGCCGGCACTCATGTCCCAAATTCCACAAATCAAAGCCGGGATAGGACTTGTGTTCGTCACACCAGAAGGGGGAATTCTCAGATATGCACTCTCCCTTACGGAACCATGCACAAACAATGAGGCAGAATATGAAGCTCTCATAGCCGGTTTGGAACTGGCAATCAAGATGGGAATCCAACACATACACATATTTGGAGACTCACAACTCATTATAAAGCAAGTCGAAGGAGACTACAAGATATATAAACCTGAACTTCTTAAATATCACAAGAAGGTCAAAGATCTGATGAAGAAAATCCCCCAAGTACAGTTGAGGAGGGTTTTAAGATCAGAAAATGGAGAAGCTGATTCTTTGGCAAAAGTAGCAAAGGAGCTGGCAAATCCAGATTATGAAGAAATCCATATAACCATAAGAAATAGAAGGCCCATAAGTACGATCCTTGATGATGTCGAAGAGGAAAGTGCTGGGGGCAAAGCGGAAGTCTTCACCCTCGAAATGCCAGAGGAAGATTGGAGACGACCATTCATAGAATATTTGAAATATGATAAACTTCCAAAGGACAAATCAAAAGATCTTCAGATAAAGCGAAGAGCCCTAAGATTCAACCTCATAAACGATATATTGTACCGTAGGTCATATGATCAACTACTCCTGCGATGTCTCTCACATGAAGAAATTCAGGAAGTCATGCATGATGTACATTCCGGGATATGTGGTGCACACCAATCCGGACCCAAGATGCGACTCAAGATCAAGCGCTTGGGATATTACTGGCCAACCATGGTTGGAGATTGCATCAATTATGCCAGAAGATGCCATCTATGCCAGATACATGGAGACTTCATTCACCAACATCCAAATCCTCTACACCCCACAGTTTCGTCATGACCCTTCGAGATATGGGGGACAGATGTAGTCGGTCCCATCGAACCACCATCATCTTTGGGACACCGGTTCATATTGGCTGCAACAGACTACTTCTCCAGGTGGGCAGAAGCAATTCCACTCAGAGAAGTCAAGACTGAAAATGTTATCAAGTTCTTCAGGGAGAATATCTTATATAGATTTGGAACTCCGAGGAGAATCATTTCAGATAACGGCCCTGCCTTCAGAAGCTTCAAAGTCGAGAGATTTGCACAGCACCATAAAATAGACTGGAGATATACTTCCATCTATAATGATAGAGGCGAATGGGTTGGCGAAGCATTCAACAATACCCTCTCGGGTTGTTGAAGAAGGCGGTGTCCAAGAACAAAAAGGATTGGCATGAAAGGCTCCCAAGATGCTATGGGCCTATCGCACCACCTATAGGACTCCAACACAATGCACGCCGTATTCTTTGGTATTTGGAAGCGGTCTTACCCCTCGAAATCCAGATACCCTCACTAAGAATGGCAGTGCAAAATGAAATTTCAAATGAAGATAATGTTCGGCTTCGCTTGGATGAGTTGGACTCTCTAGACGAGAAAAGGTTGGGAGTGCAGCAGAATCTTGAAGTCTACAAAGCCAAAATGTCACAAGCCTACAACAAGATGGCTCGATTTCGGACCTTTACCAAAGGAGAGATGGTCCTCGTCCTCAGAAGACCCATCATCACCAACAAAAAGGCCGGGGGCAAATTCAAAGCAAATTGGGAAGGGCCTTATGTTGTGGAGACCGTCTACGAAGGAGGCGCATATCAGCTCATTGACGCCAACGGAGAAAGACCGATGCCGCCCATCAATGGCCGTTTCCTGAAGAAATACTATATATAATGTAACAATGTTTGCCTATGACGGAACGTCTGGTCCCTTATAAGGGTAGACTAGTCATGTACAATTAAATGTACTTCCCGAGGCAAAACATTAATTTTATGTGCTTTTGTACCAAATTTATTCAATGAAATAAAGAGGCATGTGTTTGTCTACGATGGAACGTCCGGCTCCTAGTTGGGGGCAGATCGGTCATGCACGATTAAATGTGCTTCTTGAGGCAAACACATTGACCCCTTATTTTTCAAAAAAAAAAAAAAATCAAAAAAAAAATCAAAAAAAAAAAATCAAAAAAAAAAATCAAAAAAAAATCAAAAAAAAAAAGAGAGTCCTCATATTAATTCTGAATTTCAGAATAAGGGAAGGAAGGAACTAAAATTTATTCAAGTCTAATGTTCATAACAAATGTCTCAAAGTCAACTACCAAAGCGTAAACAAACTAGGAAAATTAAAACAAAAACAAAAAGAGGAAAAAAGAAAAAGGGCCTTCAATGCCCAGCATGCTTCAGTAATGAATTCTTTGCTTCTTCCAACTCATCAAGCCACTTTGTAAAAATAGCCATGAGGCTAGCATCTGAATAATCTCCTTGGTCCTCAATAACCTGTGCCTTTGCCTTATCCAACTCGGCTTGAAGATCTGTTTGCGCATGCTCAGAAGCTTCAAAGAAACTTGTTGAAGTTGCTATCTTCTCATTTAACGTCTTCACTGCATCTTGAATCTCGCAAAGTTCTGCTTGAAGTTTCTGCTGCTTTTCCGCAAGTCTCTGAAGCTCCTCCTTATTCATGTTGATGTCATTAGCCCAGCCCTCCTTGCTTTTGCTAAGACGTTCAAGGGCCAAAGCCTTCTCATGCACACACGCCTTGGCTTGTTGGTTATGAATATAGGCTTGGACGCTGGGGTCCTCTGAGGCTTCTTTGGCGTAGACCGCACACTGAGCTATCCTCTCTATGAAAGGTTCAAGATTGGTCAATCCAACATTGAAAGGTTCAAGGAGTGAATTTGACTCCTTCACTTTGTTGATGACGCTTTGGTAGTTGTCATAGTTGAGAGACTTGATACTGCTAATCACCTCAGCCCGCAGACGTAATACAATACTTGGTATATTCTTCGGACCTACAAAAAGGATATATAAATGAGATTCAAGATATAAAATTCGAAACTCAAAATTCGAAACTCAAGATCCAAGATTCGATCAAAATTCAAGATTCAAGATTCAAGATCAAGATTCAAGATTCAAGATTCCAAAAAAAAAAAAAAAAAAAAAAAATCCTTGTTCTTGCTTTGATGAAGTTGGAAGTCCAACATCAGTATTGACGCCGTCACCTTCCACAGGAATAGGAGCAGGAGCATCCTCAATAATATCCTTTGAAGGACCACATATTGCGGAGAAGTTAATACCTTCTTTTTTTTTTAAAAAAAAAAAAAAAAAGGAGGACCTTGGTTTTGCTTTGGAGAAACTGGGATTTCGGCATCAGCATTGGAACCGCCACTTTCTACTCTCTCTGTTAAATCTTGTACAACTAAAGGTGCACCTTCAACATTAGTGTTGCCGACACCAGTCTCCAATTTCTCCATTGAGGAGGGACCATCTCTTATGAAATTTGCAGAAGGAATATTATTAAAAGATGAAGTACGCTCCTCGCTTTCTTCATTTACGGGCAAGTTAAGGGGTGCTGCACTCTCCGCGATTGGTATATCTCCTAACAAAAAATCGAAAGTAAAATAAAAGCATATGTACACAAAGAAGGAGGGAGGAAGAGGGGGATACTACCTTGCGTAGGATTAGGAAGAGCTTCCTCAACCTCAATGTTTCTCCGAGCTCCAACATTAAAATCTTGAGGATTCACTGAACCTGAGATCCAAATCTGTAAATTAAATCTGTTAAAGATGTATGAGTAAGGAGGTGTTTTCTTACCAACTTGAGACTCTAGAGGCATCCCCGGATTCGGTAAAGGAATATCATCTATTCTTGGAGCTGTGTTGAAAAATTGAAAAGGGTCAAATCGAGGAAAGAGAAACAAAAGAAGAAGAAAGGGGGCATTATCCTCTTACCAATTGGTGGATCATGGGCAACCCTGACATTGGCCAACGGGGCATCACGAATTTGTATACCTGTTGACCAAAGATTTTGAATCAAATAAAAATTCAGACTTCAAGTCAAATAAGGATTCAGACTTTGATTCAAATAGAAAATAAGACTTTGAATCAAATAAGAATTCAGACTTTGATTCAAATAGGAAATAAGACTTTGAATCAAATAAGAATTCAGACTTTGATTCAAATGGAAAATAAGACTTTGAATCAAATAAGAATTCAGACCTTGATTCAAATGGAAAATAAGACTTTGAATCAAATAAGAATTTAGAATTTGAATCAAATAAAAAAAAATTCAGACTTCGAATCCAATGAGAATTCAGATTTTGAATCAAAAAAATCAAAAAAAAAAAAATCAAAAAAATAAAAATAAAAAAATCAAAAAAAAAATCAAAAAATCAACAAAAAAAATCCGAAAAAAAAAAAAAATTTGAGTTTGACATACCTTGAGTTTGTCGCCGCTTCACTGGAACAGGAAGATCCGCAGGAGGAAGACCTCGTTTTTGACTGATGAAGATACTTTCATTGATGAATCGGACCCTTTTTGAAGATTGACCCTGCTCTCGATTCCTCCTAATGTTCCCCCTATCACCATAATCCTCTTGGACTAATAATGTGATGTCCTGTTGGAAGAAAGCTCGCACGTTTTCGAACCACTTCCGTGCATAAAAGAACATGAGCTCCCCGCTTCGATCCTTTTCAGGAATATAAAACGAGCTGGAGGTCCTCTGGCGGGAAAAGTGATGCCAATAACCTGCAAGCACCCGGGCAGAGGAAGCTTTTCGCGGGACATCAATATACGCCGGACATTGTTGGTCGTAACCAAACTGGCGCCCAAAACGGTGAGGATTGTAGGGCTCTGCACAGAACTCTCCACCACATCGAAGAGGAAGGATGCCGCAGCGAAGGCCTACCACATATTCCATAGTTTGGAGATCCAGCACATCGGGTCCCGCAAGATGCCTAGTATCCCGCACCGTCTCATCATTATGAAGAGGATAAGGAAAAGGACGCCATTTAAAGTTGGCTTCAAACTTAAGAAATTTCCTAGCTTCCAAGGGAGTAAAAGGAGAGGCAGAGGCGTTCATGTAATACAACATCTCCGGTACCCTTGAAAGGCCGGGGATTGTGTGTGTACCTGCATCAATTTTCCTCCGAAGAGATACGCCATGAAAATGACAACTAGCCCAAGCATACAAAAAGTGGGAGGGAAAGACTCTAGTAGAATGTCCGGGTCCTTTCCTATGATTAACCATGGAGTTTAATCCTAAGTATAAGCGTGCCAATACTGCGGGGGCAAAAGCTACTGGCCTTCCATGCACAAGGTTACACGCCATCATAAAAACCCCGGGTCTAATCACCTTATGATTATCCGGCATGATAAAGGAACATATCCACAATGATATAAAGGCGGCCAAATTTGTGTTTGAAACGGGTTTTGGAGGAGGATCAGAACTCGAGTCATAATGGGAACTGGATTTTGACTTCCTAAAGAAATCTACCCAATCTAAGAAAAATACGTTCTTATTGGCATCCCGCTTTGCAAGCCATTGAAAGATGTCAAAAAGACTCCTTAACACAGAAAATTCTGAATCTCCTCTATTGCATAATACACTATTAGGTTTGATTACCTCATCATATGCATCACCAACTATCGAAAGCCCTCCAAGACTTTTGATCTCCTACAATGAAATCCCTACTTCCCCATGCAAGAAGTGGAAAGTATTTGTCTCCGGACACCAAAACTCTACCAATGCTTTGAAAAAATTTAAATCTAGGTCATAACGACCAACAGAGGCCACAATTCCCCCAATCAAATCTACCCGGGATAATTTTTCAGAGTATCTACTAACAATATACTTAGCCCAATCAGAATACTGAGGGAAATCTATCAATTCACTTCTAATAGGATTTCTAGCCCTCCACCCCGGGTAATGGTTAAAGATCTTATGACCTAAGGTTTGAAATACAGTCAAATCCCTTATTGCCCCTTCGGGTTTCAAATAAATTACATTGATGGTGCTACCTTCATTACAACGATTTGAAGACAGTCGGGCTGTAGCCATGCGAGACGGGGGACGCTCCACCCACTCTGAGTGCTCCCTTCCTTCGTATCTGACTGCAGGCTCGGACCCGGGACCAATAATAGGATTGTGGCGGGGGAAAATCTGACCTTTTGGAACCTCATGATGATCTTGATTGACATCCCAAAAAGGCTCGAATTGAGGATTGTTGGCCATCATGAAGAAGAAATTCAAGTGTTCCTACTTCTCTCTCTCAAACAAATTTCGTGAGAGAAGTATGAAGGGGGCAATTTGTTTATATAAAAAATATACATGTCTTAGTTCCATGAGGATTAAAATTCTAATCCTAAGAAATTTAATATATCATAATCTTGGCCAAATCAGGATTTGATAATGACGCAAAAAATGAGATTATCTCATAAATAAATAAAATGAAAATAAGATCAAAGGCTCTTATCCTTAAATTCAATATTTATTTTGAAATTAAAATATTTCAAGAGAAGAATAAAAGAAAAAGGAAAGCAGAGAAGGAAAGTAGAAGAAAATAAAGACAGGAAAGAAAGGAAGAAAGAACAAGAAAAAAGGTAAAAAAAAAACATCTCTCTCCACCCTGCGCCCGCCCACTCCCCGCCTTGGCGAGAGCTACATGGCGTCACCTAGCAGGCGCTACAGCATCCCCCGGCGGGCTCGCAGCAGCGCCCTCACCCAGGCGGCGCGCGCCCTCCTCAAGGCAGGCGCTTGCCAGCGCCCCAGCGCGCTGCATGCCTCTTCTCCTTGCCTCCGGTGCTACGCCCCAGCCGCCAACCCGGCCGCCTCAAGGCGCCTGCCGCACGCGACGCCGCCGCCGGCCACGATGCTAAGTTCTCCGCAGCTTCAGCCACCACCTGCGTCCCTGTTGCGTTCCTGATGCAAGCCAGTAGCCTCTGTTTGCTGCTCCTTCGCCAGATCGTCGCTGAAGTTCGCTACCAACAGCTCCTGTCTCCCGCCGCCGAAGACGTCTCCAACTACCACTGCCCGCTGATGGTTGCTGACTCATGGTTGCTGCATACTGAAGATTGGGTTGCTGAATGGTTGCTGATGAAGATTGACTGTCGCTGTTTCAACAATTGGATGCCGAAGATGGTTGCTGATCTTCCCAAAATCTGGTTGCTGGTCTTCCCAAAATCTGGATGCTGCCTCAAGACATGATGCTAACTGAAGCCCGGTTGCTGTTGAAGGACCTGCATGCTCCCTCAAGACATGATGTTGATTGAAGCTGATCTGCTGAAGATGGATGCTGATTGAAGCTGAAGATGGATGCTGATCTGCTGAAGACCGGATGCTGATTGAAGACCGGATGCTGATTGAAGACTGGTTGCTGATTCTACAGAAGCTAGTTGCTGAATGAATGCTTGTTGCGTTCTTTGATTCACAGTTGTAGGCGAAGAACTGGATCTTTGAAATTGAAGCACAGTTCTTTGATTCAAATTGAAGCCACAGTAGCCGATTCACAGTTGTAGATGAAGAACTTGGTTGAAGACTGGTTGCAGATTCAAAACCCTGGTTGCTGATTGAAGAAATAGCTGCAGATTAAAGAAGTGAATGCAGATCGAAGAAATGGTTGATGCCAAAAGAAGAATTGATAGATGTTTTATGGATGTGTGAATGCTTGTATAAGAATCAAAGTTCCCAAATACGAGAGGAAACTACATCAAAATTTTGTTAAAACATGAAGAAAGAAATAGAGATGCCTCTAATTTAGATCAAGATAAACCAAATGAAAAGTTTATGGTTGCCATTCAATGAAATTTGTCTTCTACTGATATACGGCTGAAATTACTGCAAGCTGTCCGACGGGTTGCTGCAAAACAAAGAAGGAAGAACAAGGTAGATGTTGGTGTAGATGCCTCTCTGCCAGATTCGTGAGATTAAAGATTGTAAATTCTGCTCCAAGAGATGTTTGGGGAAATGCTCTAGTAGATTCATTACTAGTGTACAACAGCGTCCTGTTGTTAAAAAATGATGTTGCCGCATATCGGCTAGCATTACTAATGTTAATCACGCGATCTTTGTTGTATTTGGGGATTCTTTGTCATTTGTTTAATGTTGTTGTGCTCAGGTGGTGCTTGGCGCTATGGTGCTAACGCCGGAGATCTTTGCTTTTCTTTCTTGTGACGTTGTGGAGCTGTAATACCGCTGCAGAATCAAAGAATTGTCGTTAGGTTGCTGCAAATAAAACAAACAAAGGCTGTTGCTGCTGTAATAAAGGGCCATATTCAAAAATTCACAACATCGGCCAGAGAACTCCGATTAAGATGGGATCTACGGCATTGGAAAATAGATATCTAGATCCACAACAGTTATGTACAACGCAAACTCGTTCGGCAGACCGATCAGTGCGTATTTTGATGGGGAAAAAGAATGAACATTATAGCTCGGCAAATTAATTCCTGAAACCTCGTCTGATTGCCCATATTCAAAAATTCATAACTCTGGCCCGGAAACTCCGATTGAGGCGATCTCTATGGCGTTGGAAATTAGACACCTGGGTCTCCAACATTTATATTCAGCGCAGATCCTTTCGGTGACCCGATCAGCGTGGATTTTGATAAATAAAAGGATAGATTTCAGCATTTCTGCCGTCAGCCATGCTGATCACTCAATTTAAAAAATTCACAACCTTGGCCTGGAAACTCCGATTGAGATACTCTCTATGGCGTTGGAAATTAGACATCCGGGTCTCCAACATTCATATACAACACAAACTCATTCGGCGGTCTGATCAGTGTGGATTTTTGATAAATAGAAGGGTAAACTTCAGCATTTCTGCCGCTAGCTATGTTGATCGCCCTATTTCAAAAATTCATAACTCTGTCCAGAAAACTCCGATCTAGATGAAATCTATGGCGTTGGAAATTAGATATCTAGATCTCCAATATTCCTATATAAAACAGACTCGTTCGGTGGCCCAGTCGGTGTAAATTTGGACGGATAAAATAGTCAATTTCAGCGATCCTACCGTTGACGATGTCGAAGACTCATTTTCAAAAATCCTTCATTCTGGCCAGAAAACTCCAGTGGGGGTGAAATCTGCGGCATTGAAAACTAAATACCAAGATCTTCAATAGTCGTATATAGCACAAGCCCTTTTGACAGCTCAGGCAGTGCATATTTTGATGGAGAAAAAGGCTAATGCAACTCTTAAAAGGCCGCTCAGTTGGCGATCTGAACCTCGGTCACAAGTCTCAAGCGCAAGGCAACTGATATATCCATATGGCGGGGCACAGACTCTAAGGCGGGGGGTGGCGTCATAAATAAACAAATAAACATATATCCATATATATAAACATATGCTGATATGTAACAAATCATATTATATTTTAATAAATTATTATTTTTTTGCCCTTAATCGGAGGTTCCCACGACATTGTCTGGGGTAATTAATAATAGGGGCTTGCCTCTATTAGGAATAAAAGAATCCACACAATAAAAATACGACATTTGTGCTTCGATATATCGTCCGGTGTCACACGATGCCAGGTGCGTATTTTCGATCCCACAATGATGAGAAACATCCCGCCTTCCGGACGCCTATGTGCATATACTGTTATAGAGTACTGCCATTTGGTCTGAAAAATGCGGGGGCAACATATCAAAGGGCTATGACCAGGATATTTGATGATCTGATCCATAAAGTCGTCGAGTGCTATGTGGACGATCTTGTGGTCAAGACAAATTCGAAAGACAAACATCTTGAAGATCTGAGGACAGTTTTCACACGACTCAGAGAATACAAGTTGAAAATGAACCCCATGAAATGTGCCTTCGGAGTCCTATCTGGGAAATTCTTGGGCTTCATCGTAAGGCATCGAGTTATAGAAATAGACCCTTCCAAGATAAAGGCGATCTTAGAAATGCCGCCCCCTCAAACACTGAAGCAGCTGCGATCATTTCAAGGACGCCTGGCCTATATCAGAAGGTTCATCTCCAACTTGTCCGGAAGATGTAAGCCTTTCTCCAAGCTGGTCAAGAAGAACACGCCATTCAAGTGGGATGATGAATGCCTGAAGGCTTTTGAAGACATCAAACAGTACTTGCTGAGCCCACCGGTGTTGGCGGCCCCAATCCCCGGAAAACCATTGATTCTATATACTGCAGCATTGGAAGGGTCATTAGGAGCTATGCTGGCCCAGAACAACGAAGAAGGCAAAGAAAATGCCCTATATTACCTCAGCAGGATGTTGATAGGAGCTGAGAGCAAATATACCCCCATTGAAAAGCACTGTCTAGCTCTAGTGTTCGCAATCAAGAAGTTGAGACACTACTTGCTGGCACATAAAGTCATACTCATATCAAAAATTGATCCTCTCAAATATCTCATGACGAGGCCATTGCTCATGGGAAGACTCGTGAAATGGGCGCTGATTCTGATGGAATTTGACATAACATACACTCCACAGAAGGCTATTAAAGGGCAGGCATTGGCAGACTTCCTAGCAGCACATCCTCTCCCTGATGATTCACCACTTAATTATGATCTCCCTGATGAAGAGACATTAACAGTGGAAGACGCAAGGTGGCGACTATATTTTGATGGAGCATCATCTATAAAGCCAGCACTCATGTCCCAAATTCCACAAATAAAAGCTGGGATAGGGCTTGTGTTCGTTACACCGGAAGGGGGAATACTCAGATATGCTCTCTCCCTTACGGAAACATGCACAAACAATGAGGCGGAATATGAAGCTCTCATAGCTAGTTTGGAATTGGCAATCCAAATGGGAATCCAACACATACACATATTTGGAGACTCACAACTCATAATCAAGCAAGTCGAAGGAGACTATAAGATATATAAACCCGAACTTCTTAAATATCACAAGAAGGCCAAAGATCTGATGAAGAAAATCCCCCAAGTACAGTTGAGGAGGTTTTTAAGATCAGAAAATGGAGAAGCTGATTCTTTGGCAAAAGTTGCAAAGGAGCTGACAAATCCAGATTATGAAGAAATCCATATAACCATAAGAAATAGAAGGCCCATAAGTACGATCCTTGATGATGATGAAGAGGAAAGTGCTGGGGGCAAAGCGGAAGTCTTCACCCTCGAAATGCCAGAGGAAGATTGGAGACAACCATTTATAGAATATTTGAAATATGGTAAACTCCTAGAGGATAAATCAAAAGGTCTTCAGATAAAGCGAAGAGCCTTAAGATTCACCCTTATAAATGACATATTATACCGCTGGTCATACGATCAATTACTCCTGCGATGTCTCTCACCTGAAGAAATTCAAGAAGTCATGCATGATGTACATTCCGGGATATGTGGCGCACACCAATCCGGACCCAAGATGCGATTTAAGATCAAGCGCTTGGGGTACTACTGGCCATCAATGGTCGGAGAGTGCATCAATTATGCTAGGAGATGCCATCTATGCCAAATAAATGGAGATTTTATTCATCAACATCCGAATCCTCTACACCCCACGGTCTCGTCATGGCCCTTTGAGATATGGGGAACGGATGTAGTTGGTCCTATTGAACCACCATCATCTTTGGGACATCGGTTCATATTGGCTGCAACAGACTACTTCTCTAGGTGGGCAGAAGCAATCCCACTAAAAGAAGTCAAGACTGAAAATGTCATCAAATTTTTCAGGGAGAACATATTATACAGATTTGGGACTCCAAGAAGAATTATTTCAGATAATAGCCTCGCATTCAGAAGTTTCAAAGTCGGGAGATTCGCACAGCACCATAAAATAGACTGGAGATATACCTCCATCTATAATGCTAGAGCGAATGGGTTGGCAGAAGCATCCAACAAGACCCTCTCGAAGTTGTTGAAGAAAACAGTGTCCAAGAATAAAAAAGATTGGCATGAAAGACTCCCGGAGATGTTGTGGGCCTATCGCACCACCTATAGGACTCCAACACAATGCACGCCGTACTCTTTGGTATTTGGAACTGAAGCGGTCCAACCCCTCGAAATCCAGATACCCTCACTGAGAATGGCAGTGCAAAATGAAATCTCAAATGAGGAAAATATTCGACTTCGCTTGGATGAGTTGGACTCTCTCGACGAGAAAAGGTTAGGAGTGCAGCAGAATCTTGAAGTCTACAAAGCCAAAATGTCTCAAGCCTACAACCAGATGGCTCAATTTCGGACCTTTACTAAAGGAGAGTTGGTTCTCGTCCTCTGAAGACCCATCATCACCAACAAAAAGGCCGGGGGCAAATTCAAGGCAAATTGGGAAGGGCCCTATGTTGTGGAGGTCGTCTACGAAGGAGGCGCGTACCAGCTTATTGACACCAATGGAGAAAGGCCGATGCCGCCCATCAATGGCCGTTTCCTAAAGAAATACTATACATAATGTAAAGATGTTTGCCTATGACGAAACGTCTGGTCCCTTATAGGGGTAGACTAGTCATGTACAATTAAATGTACTTCCCGAGGCAAAACATTAATTTTATGTACTTTTGTACCAAATTTATTCAATGAAATAAAGAGGCATGTGTTTGTCTACGATGGAACGTCCGACTCCTAATTAAGGGCAGATCGGTCATGCATAATTAAATATGCTTCTTGAGGCAAACACATTGACCCCTTATTTTCCAGAATAGTCCCCATATTTATTCTGAATTTTCGGAATTAAAAAAAAATTTATTCAGTTTGACATACCTTGAGTTTGTCGCCGCTTCGCTGGAACAGAAGGACCCGCAGGAGAAAGACCTCGTTTTTGACAGATGAAGATACTTTCATTGATGAATCGGGGCCTTTTTGAAGGTTGACCCTGCTCTCGGTTCCTCCGAATATCCCCCCTATCACCGTAATCCTCTTGAACTAATAATGCGATGTCCTGTTGGAAGAAAGCTCGCACGTTTTCGAACCACTTTCGTGCATAAAAGAACATGAGCTCCCCACTTCGATCTTTTTCAGGAATATAGAATGAGCTGGAGGTCCTCTGGCGGGAAAAGTGGCGCCAATAACCTGCAAGTACCTGGGCAGAGGAAGCTCTTCTCGGGACATCAATATACACCGGACATTGTTGGTCGTAACCAAACTGGCGCCCAAAACGGTGAGGATTGTAGGGCTCTGCATAGAACTCTCCACCACATCGAAGAGGAAGGATGCCGCAACGAAGGCCTATCACATACTCCATGGTCTGAAGATCCAGCGCATCGGGTCCCGCAAGATGCCTAGTATCCCGCACCGTCTCATTATTATGAAGAAGATAGGGAAAAGGACGCCATTTAAAGTTGGCTTCGAACTTAAGAAATTTCCTAGCTTCTAAAGGAGTAAACGGGGAGGCGGAGGCGTTCATATAATATAACATCTCCGGTACCCTTGAGAGCCCGGGGATTGTATGTGTACTTGCATCAATTTTCCTCCAAAGAGATATGCCATGAAAATGACAACTAGCCCAAGCATATAAAAAGTGGGAAGGAAAGACTATAGTAGAATGTCCGGGCCCTTTCCTATGATTAACCATAGAGTTTAATCCTAAGTATAAGCGTGCCAATACTGCTGGGGCAAAAGCTACTGACCTTCCATGCACAAGGTTACATGCCATTATAAAAACCCCGGGTCTAATCACCTTATGATTATCCGGCATAATAAAGGAACAAATGCACAATGATATAAAAGCGGCCAAATTTGTGTTTGAGACGGGTTTTGGAGGAGGATCAGAACTCGAATCATACTGGGAACTAGATTTTGACTTCCTAAAGAAATCTACCCAATCTAAGAAAAGTACGCTCTTGGTAGTATCCCGCCTCACAGGCCATTGAAAGATGTCAAAAAGATTCCTTAACATAGAAAATTCTGAATTTTCCCTATTGCATAATATACTATTAGGTGGGATAACTTCATCATATACATCACCAACTATCGAAAGCCCTCCAAGACTTCTGACCTCCCACAATGAAATCCCTACTTCCCCATGCAAGAAGTGGAAAGTATTTGTCTCCGGACACCAAAACTCTACCAATGCTTTGAAAAAGTTCAAATCTAGGTCATAGCGACCAACTGAGGCCACAATTCCCCCAATCAAATCTACCAGGGATAATTTTTCGGAATATTTGCTAACAATATACTTAGCCCAATCAGAATAATGAGGGAAATCTATCAATTCACTTCTAATAGGATTTCTAGCCCTCCACCCCGGGTAATGGTTAAAAATCTTATGACCTAGGGTTTGAAATACACTCAAATCCCTAATTGCCTCTTCGGGTTTCAAATAAATTACATTGATTGTTCTAGCTTCATTACAACGATTTGAAGACAGTCGGGTTGTAGCCATGCGAGACGGAGGACGCTCCACCCACTATGAGTGCTCCCTTCCATCATATCTGACTGCTGGCTCAGACCCGGGACCAAAAATAGGATTGTAACGGGAGAAAATCTGACCTTTTGGAATCTCATGATGATCTTGATTGACATCCCAAAAAGGCTCGAATTGAGGATTGTTGGCCATCACGAAGAAGAAATTCAAGTGTTCCTACTTCTCTCTCTCAAACAAATTTCGTGAGAGAATTATGAAGGGGGCAATTTGTTTATATAAAAAAATATACATGTCTCAATTCCATGAGGATTAAAATTCTAATCCTAAGAAATTTAATCTATCATAATCTTGGCCAAATCAGGATTTGATAATGACACGAAAAAAATAAGATTATCTCAAAGTGGGCCAAAATGAAAATATTTCATGGCTCTAAATTTAAATTAGATATTTGTTTTGAAATTAAAATATTTCAAGATAAAGAAAAGAATATATCTTGTTATATTTTAAGATAACCCGAGGAAAACACATCTCGATGCAACCTTAAATATCAAAGTTGTCTCCGACCACGTATCTCAAGGCAAACTCGAAATTCCAAAATTGCCCTGAGAATGTATCTCGAGGCAACATGCAAATATCGAAATTGTCCCCGAGAACATATCTCGAGGCAATCTCAAATTCCAAGATAGCCTGAGAATACATATCTCGAGGTGATCTCAAATCCCAGGATCATCCGGGAACACACATCCCGAGACAATCCCAAAGATGCGAATCCCAAAGCATCATGAAAATACCAATCCCGAGGCAATATTTGAATTAAAATTTAAAAAAAAGAGAGGAGAAATTAAAATTAAATTAAATTAAATAATTAATTAATTAAGCCATTGGATCCGATCTTATCCTAAGTTGAGATCTTACGGAGGTAGGTTCGCGGGGAGATAAGAATGAAATGTCTTATTTAATGAAAAAGAGGAAAATCAAAAAGGGAAGAGGAGACAAGAAGGATAATCAGACAGACAGATAGAGAGAGGAGAAAGGGCTTGAAGAAAGAAGGAAGGTAAATAGAAAATCTCTCGTTGATCCCTTTTGGCCGCCCCCGCCTCCCCTTCGTGCTAGTGCCTCGCACCGCCAACGCCACCTGCAGATCTGAAGCCCCTGCCACAGCCAAGCTCCGCCCAGCTGCGCGCAGAAACCCCGTTGACGCCATGCGCGCATAAGCCCGTGCAGGCCAGCGCGGCTTATCTCAAGCCAGTAGCGCGAGCCCCGCGCGAGTCCCGCGCCTCTCTCGTAGCGTAGACTTCCTGCGCCCAGATCTGCGCGCGCCTGCACGCCTCCACCTGCTGCACTCGCGCAAGCTTCCTGCGCCCGAGCACATTGGCGCTCTTCCCTTGCCTCCTCAGCGTAGCGGCCCCGCCAGCGCCTGGCGCCAGGCGGCCTCGGCCATGCGGCCCAATGCCCTACAGCCTCCAGCCGCGCCCAGGCAGCCTGCAGCCACGCCCAGCACCTCCTGCTGCCCAACCTTGCAGCCTGCAGCTGCGCGCGAAGTTTCTTCCTCACTGATGTACGCCCCTGGCTGCAGATCTGCCCCCAGCCAAAGCAGCACCCCACAACCCCAGTACTGCCCTCTGGTTGCTGTCCCAACTGATGGTTGTTGTCCCAACTGAATTGTTGCTGCATGGATGCTGCTTGGATGCTGATTGAAGACCATGGATCTTTGCCCGGATCTTTGTTCAAGAACACGGATCTTTGGATCTTTGTTCAAAAATCTGGATGCTGTTCAAGATTGGATGTTGTCTCAGACCATGGATGCTGCATAATGAAGATCATTCTTGATTGAAGGCGATTCTTTGAAATTTCTTTGCAAGAAAGTGCTGAAATTTTGCTACAAATAAAGGAATGTTATTGTTGAAATTTGCTGCAGGAAGGTGCTGAAATAAAGGAATGCTATTGCTGAAATTTGCTGCAAAAAGGCGTTGATGTTGATGTCGCTGAAGAAGCCGACGTTGAACGCTGTTAATTGTTGCTGACATGATAATGGATGCTAACTAATAAAAATTCAGAATTGCTGCTATCATAATGTTGATTTGTTAAAGCCTTTAAATACAGAGGGAACCATGTCAAAATTTTCTAAAAAGAAGCTGTCATTGACTGATGAACAAGAAAAAAAATTGCTGGAAATCACTGAAGCTGGTGCAAGGATAGGTCACGAAAATTGTGAAGAATCATTTGAATTCTTTGCTTGAGAAATAAAATTTATTATAAAGACCTATTTTCAAAAATTCGTAACTCTTGCTTGAGAACTCCGATTGTGGTGAGATCTACGGAGCTGGAAACTAGATATTCAGATCTTCAATAGTCATATACAGCGTAGACCCTTTCGGTGTCCCAGTCGGCGCAAATTTTAATAAATAAAAGGGTAATTCCAAAGATTACGCTACCAAGAATCTTTGAAAGACCCATTTTCAAAAATTCATAATTCTGGCCTGAGAACTCCGATTGAGGTGAAATCTATGGCATTGGAAATTAGATATCTGAATCTTTAACAGTCATATACAGCACAACCCCTTTCGGAGGCCCAGTCGGCCCAGATTTTGATAAATAAAAGGGTCGATTCCAGCATTACTGCCACCAACAATACTAAAGACCCATTTTCAAAAATTCATAATTCCTGCTTGGAAACTCCGATTGAGGTGAATTCGGCGGCACTGAAAATTAGATATCCAGATCTTCAACAGTTATATATATCATAGACCCTCTCGGCAGCCCGGTCAGTACATATTTTGGTGGAGAAAAAGGCTAAATCTTGCAGTCTGCTAGACTTCCCAATCTTTCTAACAGCACCTACCGGCGGCCCAAGTAGGCGCAGTTCTGGGTAGAAAAGGAAACAAATTGGCGGATCGGGCAATGTGAATTCTGGTCACTATCCCATTCCAAATTTCAAAGCACAAGGCAATCGGCGGATTATGGATCCCATATGCCGGGAGGGGGATTCCAAGGCGGGGACAGTGTCATAAATAAATAAATAAATAAATATATGTTGATATGTAACAAATCATATTGCAATAAAATAAATTATTCTTTCTCTCTCTACTTGTACTTTTGCCCTTAATCGAAGGTTCCACGACATTGTCTGGGGTAATTAATAATAGAGGCTTGCCTCTATGAGGAATAAAAGAACCCACAAACAAACAAAAATGATATTTGTGCTTCGATGTATCGTCTGGTGTCACACGATGCCAGGCGCGTATTTTCGATCCCACAGATATAGCATCACATTGATCTCTGCCCTGGATTCATCCACATGTACGCCTTACTAGCCCCCCCTTCCCTTTCCCCAGCCCAAGTATGCTTGCGTCCGAGTCTGAGTGGTGGACAAGTGATTCTCAGATATCGGCCGGCTCGGAGAGCAAAGCATTTTTGTCGAATGAATGAGCCGTAGCCTCTCTTTAGTTAGAGGAGCTGAGTATTGAGCGGGACAAATGGTCGGGTAGGGCAGTGGATACGAGGAAGCTTTCTAAGGGTTGGTGTCACTATCGGTAGTGGGATCTCTGAGGATTGTATCTGATTGAAGCTCTCTTAGGCCCGGGTCAAGCATACTGGGCCTTTGGGTGGTGTAGTTTGATCCTCGACCGTGGGCAGATCTCTGGGGCTTCACGCTGATTGTTCGTGTCTTGTTGGTTTCCAAGGTGCCGGTTCCCAAGGCATCATGGGAAACGCCCACGACTTTGAAGTCAGTCTTATTGTCGGTTATCAAATCATTGGACCGCTTTTATAAACTAAAGGTGGTGGGTCCCATTCCATTACACCTTTGTGATACAGAGGGTTTAGTCTAAATAGCTTCACACCATCGTCTGTCCTTCTTCAAGGTATGCTTCACCAGGGACTTCACTTACCAGATGTATGTGGAACATGATGCTGGTCCAACATGAAGTCCTAGAAGAAGACCGCTTCAAGCAGAGGCAGACGGAGTTTCTCGTGGATCTCCAGGTTGCTGTAGGGGACTTCTTCGTGTTCTTCATGAACTTCAGAGTTGTGATCTTCGATCAGACTTCTTGTTCGAAGGTATTGTCTTACATTGCCCAACCGCATCAAAAGGCAGAGGTCCTCGATGATAGAAAGGATGGAGGAAAGGCGTGGCTGAGCGATCTTCTGAGTCATCGGACAACGCGTGACACCGCTATTGTGGCTGCTATTATGTCATTTTCTTATACCCAACGTCATGTAACCACTTTGTTGTTTATAAAAAATAATTCCATAGTATTTGTTTCTCATTCGTATATTCTTTCTTGATTTTGTTTGTTTAGGCGACTATCATTGCTTGGCTCGCGATTCATGGTTGATCTTTACAACTTCTTCATCATCTATTAGACCATAGTGTAATCGAGTGGGGTTATGTGTCATTCGCTAAGTGTGGAGTACTTGGGGGCGACCTACTATGATCTGATTAAAATCTGAGGTTCGGAAAATTCCATTAATTAAACAAAATATAGGGAACAATTAGGAAAAAATAATCACATAAAATCCTTGGACTTTACAATGAACTTGTGACTCTTTTTCTTTTTTTAATATTAGGTTTTTCATTTTGATTAATCATGTGGATTGTCTATATGTACTTCATGTTTGTGGTTTGTTAGTGGGAAAGTATGGATCCCATAATAGAAGTTCTTGATGCATGAAGAGAGATCTCGGTCAAGTTAGATCTGGATATAGATAATAGGTGGTGCACGCACGTCGAGAGATCGGGTGATTGCGGTGATTTCACAACACACTCTCCAGATTAGGGTAAAACCTAATAGTGGGAACCACAGAATACTAAATAATAATAATGCAGACGTATAGCGAAGTCGCTATATGTGACTTTCATTTGGCTGCACGAGAGATCATGGTCAAACTTATTTAGGGTTCTCCACAGTCCTAGAATATATCAATTAGGTAGTTATTATTAGGAATTGAGTCGAGCAAGGTATTTTTAGGCGGAAGAGATCTGGGGTGCAATGTCCTCTTGATTGATAAAACCCTAGATTTGCCAACGGTTCACTTTAGCTTTAGCTCTTCTTTTGATTACTTAGTTAGGAACACCAAAAATATTTTAGGCTAAATAATAGAAGATAAATTAGTACTAGCTTTGTAGTTCGCTCGGGATTCGACTACCCTACCCTCAAGGTACTTGTCAAGACTTGTCCCAATAGGCCCACACCGGCCGTGCTTCACCAAGACGGATCATTGACACCAACCGCAGTAAGGCTATTTAAGTTCTTATTCCTAATATCATTTCCTATATGACCATACGATATCATAATAATAAATTTCGCAACCAAATAAAACATCCTCTTATATATCAATTTGATCCCAAGAGTACATGATCAAGTAACCGTCATAAGCATGTGACATATAACTTCAGAGTACATAACCTAGAAAAGATGATGCGATAAAATCCGCAAGTGTACGGGTCGTATAAGGGAATAATAATGCACATGGAAGTAAGGTTGTCGATCCACAGGGAGAAAGAAGTACTAATACCCACTAATTGTCTACTATCTAGTCAATTTGAGAAAGTGGTTGGCTATGCTAATTCTGAACTAATTAAATGAAAACACAAACAGGGGAATTGAATATTTCTTGGAGTTAAATGATCATGAAAAGGGGATGCCCAGACAATTGGATCCCCCTTGGACTTCTGAAATATAAATGCTCTTCTCCACCTCAATTACGTGATTAATTGTTGCCCAAGAGTTCCTATCGTGCTTTCACTCACTCTATAATCCCGAGGTGAGCTACTAATCCTAGTGCCCTTACCGATTATGTTCTCGAACCTATGTTTTGGAAGGATTATGGGAATAATACGTCTAAAGGGCTCGCTCTCCTTAGTACCCGGGTTCCCGGTGTACTTACAATCCTCTCTATTGGAGATGGTCTACATACGGGGAGGCGTTCACTTCTTCCCCCGTATGAACTATGAAAATCCCTCCGGGCTCTCGCAACGTAGAGGGATTAACTTACATTAAAACGTCCAATAGACTCAAGCAATGCAATCAAACAATCAAAATAGAGAAGTAACATTGATTAAAACATGTCAAAGGGTTCACCAATCATCCAAGCATCTACAAAATTAGCCCTCCATGAAAAGGGGGCAACAATCCACAACAAAGGTAAAAGACATCAAGAAAGACATGGAAAATAGAACTTGTGCAATCACCGTTGGTAGCTTCTTGATTCTCCTCCTTCGATCTCCCTTCTCTTTGCTCCGATGTCTTGAAGGAGATGATCCTCCAAGCTCTCTCCAAGGTGCCTTTCTTGCCCTAGCTGCCAATCCCCTTCACCCCTCCTTTCCTCCGCTTTTTATACTCCTGGGGTTTAAAGGGTGAGATTTACTAAATTTCCCCCGGACCAGGTCTGCAGATCGCCCAAATTTAACGATGTACGGGCCCGTATATGGGCGTGTGTCAACCCGTATATGGGCCACCCACCTTTTTTACAGGCTCATATATGGGCCGTATACATGCCCGTATACGAGCTACTAATCAACCCAGTTGTTGTACGGGTCGTACGATGGCCCGTACCCTCTCCAGGGGCTAGTATACGGCCGTATATCAGCCCGTATGCTATCCCGTATGGGTCCTTCTAGGTGCTTTGGGATCCCGGCTTCTCCTGAAATGCTTTCTTTCCTCCGGGGTCCTCGTATTATGGCCTGTTTATGAGAATAAATCAATTTTGAGTATCGTTGGGCAACAAATCTTCATAATCTCATGCCAAGTATACAAGAATATAGTATGGAATTATGCTCAAATGAACACTTATCAAATATCTCCACACTTAAAGGTTTGCTTGTCCCCAAGCAAAGAAAAGTCAAACAACAAAAGAAAGTATAAGTGTTCATCCTCTTGGCCATACGAGTTATACATGAATTTCATTCCAAGTTCACCATCAAAATTCGTATTCTCCTATTTCCACACCGGGGCCTAGATTGATCTTGTATCTTGTTTCATCGCGGCTCTAGATGAACATCTTCACTCCACATGCCATGTTCTAAAGTCTTAGCAAGACAAGCATACCCTCAATGGACTCTAGAAAATCCTTGAGGCTCTAATTTTCAAGACAACTAACCCTCTATATATTGAGCAAATGGTGGACAAGTTCGAGAAGCTTTAAATTTTATATACACTTTTATTATTATTATTATTATTATTATTATTTGGGTAGGGCATCTCTAATGGATCCGACTTTCCCATACTAAAGATCAGTGTAGAGTGTAGGTGCTCTTTTCTTTAGGATGCACATGCTGTTTAGGCACCAGAACACCCTGGGTACTTAGAGGGTTACAGCTCCACCTAGATGTGTTCATACTTAGAAGTAACTTTTCGAATTGAGGAACACCCTAATTAAAGGCCGGGACCCCAAACTACTTCATCTCAATAAGTAGCGGAACATGTCTTTATTGCTTTAATAACTAAACTATTATGTACATGCTATTTTATTCTTCTCTTACCTGTCCACTAGGCAAGTTATGAAGGGTTAGAAGCTCAACTAGTGCCACGAAGCCTCTTGGAGCCATTGAGAGTAATGCTTAGCAATTAAAGTCAACAAAACATGGCAATGGGTTACCTATTGTCACTAGAGATTTTGAATTTCACAAAGATTTTTTCTAGATGTCCATGGTATGTCATAGGAGAATTCGAAAAATTTTGAGTACTATGATGGTGCACTGAGAATAAAATCATCTCATACATACTACCATAAAAATTTGCAATGAATTTTAAAAGTTCTAACTATTAGCTACCTATCTCCACACTTAAAGGTTTGCGATAAATCTACAATTAGATAGGTAGCAACCCAACTCCACACTTAAAATTGTACATTGTCCTCAATGTACGCAATAATATCAGAATTGAAACATGCATGGAGAAAGGTGAACTAAAACTTCCCCGGTTATGTTGGTGTGCCAATTGTTGTCCACGAATTTGATGCATGGCCACTACCGGGTTGTTGTTTCAACGTCCACTTCTGCAGAGCAAAGGGGAGATCATTATAGCTCAATAAAAGACGAGAGGAAAACATAGGAGTCTATAAAAGGAGAATGAGTGTAGCAGGGTGATGCCCGTGCTAGCCAAACAGGGTGCACAAATAAACTAACATGTCCACAGCACACAAAATATAAAAGACAATGCATAATGAAACGAGTCGCATCAAAACAAATGAAAGAGATGTGTCCAAGTCCTCAAAGTGCAGGGTCATCTGCTTGTGGTGCTGGCGCTGGAGGTGTAAATGCTGGATGCCCACGGATAAAGAGGGATAGCTCCGCGAATTGGTCTCCCAAGCGGCGCTGCTCCGTGAGAATCGTATCCTGGGTAGCCCGGATGTCCTCGATCTGCTCCTCCAGGTGGGCGACTCGGCTCCGGATCGTGGAAGGTGGAAGCTCTTCGGCGGGAGGTGGGCTGTCTGAGTCCTCAGCGTCGGACTCCTCCTCATCACCAGAACTGTCGACGCTTTGGCCAACCAATCTGTAGCGGCCTCTCGTGTGCCTAACAAGCCCCATCTGGCATAATGTGCTCATCCCCAAGGCCGCCATGAGCTAAAGACGCTCCATGTCCTCCGTTTTCTCCTTGAGGCCCATGCTGATGATAAGGCGAGTGATGTAGGGCCCCGCAGTGATCGTCCTCAGCCGGGTGTGGGTCCCCTGGTGCACCAAATAATCGGGGAGTACATATCCGAGATGGATAGGTACCCGCTCGAATATGCTGTAGAGGATGAATAGATCGGTGACCGTGACCACCCCCGTGCTGTCATCTCGTCCCGCGATGGAGCGGCTGACGAGTGCGTGGATAAAACGGTGGACTGGGTCGGACATGAGGCTTGCCTTGTGGTTCTCGTGGTTCCCTCCAAGCTGAACCCAATAGCACGCGGGCGTGATAATATGGTCGGGGAAAGAGGTGAGGAGCTCCCGATGCTCCCGAGTGTGGAGGGCCTCCCTGTCGTAGAAACCCATGAGTAAGGCGAATCGGGTGTAGCTCATGGTCCTCCTTTCCCCGAAAAGCTAGAAGGAGATCGTTGTAAGGGACCGCTCCTGCACGGAACTCTGATCAGCCTCAAATGTGCTGAGGACCTCCAAAGTCGCCTCTCGAAAGGTCTCGTGGTTGATGTAGAACATCTTGTCCCAGCCACCAACCCCGAGCATGCCTTGTACCCTGTCCGCGATTCCTAACTCGTTGGCGACGCCGCAATCTATGTACCACGTTCGCCCAAAGGGCTTGGCGGCCAGCTTCTGATAACGATGGAAGAAGCGATTATCCTCGAACTGAGGTGTGGTGGAAGATCCTTCGCCGGTCCTCCTTTTCTTGGAAGCGACAACCTTTCTCGGCATATCTACAAAGAATAATCGAAAAGGATGTTAGTGCTAGCAAGAATTTGTGACAGTTTAATAGAACAATGTGCACTATGGCCCTTAATAGGCCCTGTACGGTCTTTAATACGGGCCGTATACCAGCCCGTATGGGGGTACCTGGGGGCCATACGGGCTGCTATAAAGCCCGTATGCGTCGGGGTGCGACGGTGCTGACCCCCATGGCTTACAATCCCCTCATTTACACTCATTCGCATCCTAATCTCTTTCCAAACATCTATACATGCCATAGATCAACACATTCAAGCAAGAATTTGACAAAAAGAACATAGATCCATTCAAAACATATCCATTGAATCCCTAGGTTTCCAAAATGGTGAAGATGAAGAACGTCGACAAATCAATGCGTTAGGATGCATACCTAAGGGAGAATGAAGCCCAAAGTCAAAGAGGAAATTCATCTCGGTGAGGGGAGGTCGCGGATTTACGCAACGAGAGGGTATGGCGGCTAGGAAATGATAAAGCGAAGGGGAAAATGTGCTCCTTTAAAACGCCCAAACCTGACTATATATGGGCCCGTATACGGGCCGTATAACAGCCCGTATGCGGCACAGGGTGTGTCACACGGCCATGTATACGGGCCGTATAACAGCTCATATACTTCCCTGGGGGCTCTATACGGCCGTATGGATGGCCGTATGGATGCCCGTATAGGCCTGGGTTTGGCTTATACAGCCAATCCAGGGCACCACCCGAGTTCTCCTCGCTCTCCCTAATAACAATCATGTATTTCGGGGCTATCAATAGATTAACAACCAGCATGATGATACAAAAATAGGATTAATTACACTTTTCGTCCCTGAAAATGGTGTCATTGTTCACTTTTATCCTTGTATTTTAAAAATGTTCAATACGGTCCTTGTGTAATGCGCAATACAATGTTAGGGACCAAAATAGAGCGAGAATCATATACACAAGGACTGTATTGAACATTTTTAAAAAATACAAGGATAAAAGTGAACAATGACACCATTTTCAGGGACAAAAAGAACAAAATTTCCTAATACACAAGGACTGTATTGAACATTTTTAAAATACAAGGATAAAAGTGAACAATGACACCATTTTTAGGGACGAAAAGTGTAATTAATCCTACAAAAATATAATGGATATGGACACTATACATCTCAATCATTTATTTCAACCACAAAGTCTAACTACAAATAAAAGTTTGCACTAAAACAAAAGAGGAAACATTTCAAGGGCTTGGGTTGCCTCCCAAGAAGCTCTTGTTTAACGTCACTAGCTTGACGTACCTGGATATTACCTTACGGGGGTTCAAATACCATGTAGTTCTCATTGGCTCCTCCTTTAAAGCATTGTCCAAATAAACGCAAACCCAAGTTGATATACATTGAGCAATCAGTTTTGTTCATACCTGGGCTTCCCTTGGAAGTATTGTGAGCCAAAGGTGTTATGCTTACCCCTTTTTCCTTTATCTTCTTCCAACATGTTGAGGAACAGTTGAACTTGTGCTTCCTTTGCTTAACTTGCATCATTTCCACTTTTGATGTAGGGGAGTTCTCTTGGACCTCCTCCGAGTGCCTTTCTTGTATCCCCAAGTAGGGGTATAGTGGGTCTACCATAAGCAAGTCCTCAACACATTCAGAAGTGAATACATCCACTTCGTCTAGACAATATGAAGTGTCATCTTGTGCCATTGAATGCCGCATTGCATCGGGCAATTGAAAAACAACCTCTTGATCTCCCACCCTCAAAGCAAGCTTCCCTTGTGCATGATCTTCAAGAGCTTGAGCTGTGGCGAGGAAAGGTCGCCCAAGAATGATGGGCACGTCGACTTCATCATCAACATCTAAAAACACAAAATCTGTCGGGAAGACAAATTGGTTAATTTGAACAAGAACATCTTCAGCTATCCCTTTCGGTCTTCTCACAGATCGGTCGGCCAACTGTAAGGTCATTCCTGTGGGCTTAGGGTCTTCGAGGCTGAGCTTAATGTACAATTTATAGGGCATTACATTGATACTCGCCCCTGAATCCGCTAATGCCTTCTTTGTTACCCCTTCTCCTAGGATACACGGGACCACAAAACTGCCGGGATCTTTAAGTTTCTTTGGCATGGCTTGTTGAATTACGGCCGAGCGTTGGGCATTGAGCATCACCGCACCTACATCTTCCAACTTCTTCTTGTTGGAGAGGAGATCCTTCATGAATTTTGCATACTTAGGCATTTGGGCTAGGACCTCTACCAAGGGCATACTAATGTGCAGTTGCTTCAACATACCCTTGAATTTCATCAATTGAGCTTCTTCCTTATCGTTTTTCAACCCCGTAGGATAAGGAGCTTGAGGTTGGTAAGGGGGTATGGGTGGTGCATCTCCAGGTTTTTCCTTCTCCTTTCTTCTTTCATCGGAACTTGCACCGGGCTCGAACTCCTCAATGTTGATGGGGGTGCTTGTTTGAGGCTTTGAAACCGGGAGTTCCACCTCTTTACCACTTCTTAAAGAAATGGCCTTACATTGTTCACCCCAAGGGTTCTCCTCCGTATTACTTGGCAAACTACCTTATGGTCTCTCGGCGAGTGATTTTGCTATTTGCCCAACTTGATTTTCCAAATTATGAACGGTCGCTTGCAAATTCCAGATGATAGAGCCATTGCTTTGCATGTATTTCACTATTACTTCTTCCAAATTGAATTTCTTCTCTTGAGGCTTTGGGGGGTGTTGAAACCCGGGAGGGTACTGTCCTGCTTGTGGATTCCCATAAGACAAGGCCGGATGGGTCCATTTAGGAGCATATGGTCGATATTGACCATCCGGTTGCCTTGGAGCATTCCCCATATACTGTACTTGCTCCATGGGAATCACTTCCGTGCTTACTATTGGACAATTCGATGCCTCATGTCCTCCTCCACAAGTATTGCAATACATCACTGTGGCCGATCTTGAGCTACTACCAGTTGTCAATAGCTCAATTTTTCTAGTCAACATATCAAGCTTTTCACCAAGAATTGGGTCAGAAATTATAGCTTCATCTATGGACTCCACCTTTTTCACTTGCTTGTCCCGAGTGGATCAATGGGCTTCATTACCGGCCATGTCCTCAAAGATTTGCTCGGCTTCCTCCGGGTACTTGTTCCCCAACGACCCACCGGCAGCGGCATCCAACAATTGCCTCGTCGAGTTATCCAAACCATTGTAAAATGTTCTCACTTTAGCACAGGGGTCTAGACCATGTTGTGGGCAACGCCGTAGCAACTCCTTATACCTCTCATAAGCTTCAAAGAAGGATTCCGCGGGCCTTTGCTTAAAAGCGGAGATGTCCAACCTTAGCTTCGCGGCCTTGCTGGGTGGAAAGTAGCGGCCCAAGAATTTGTCTAACATTTCGGCCCAAGTTCGGATGGATCCCAGAGCAATGAAGTGAGCCACCTATATGCACCTTCCCTCAAGCTAAATGGGAAGAGTCTTAGTCGAATTGCATCATCGGAAGCCCCATTGATCTTGAACATGTTGCAAATTTGAAAAATTTTTGCTAAATGAGCATGAGGATCTTCATCGGGCCTCCCATCAAACTGAGTTGTATTCTGAATCATGCTCATTGTGCTTGCCATGATCTCATAGTTGTTCATGTTGAAATTGGGGGGGGGGGGGGGGGGGGGGGGGGAGGGGGGTGCACACTGAACTCCTCCCCGGTGTAATGAGATCTCTCATATTCGGCCAATGTCCTTCTTCTCTCGGCCATGATTGGGATTTCCCTTGCTTCACCAATAATCTCGGTAGGATTAAAGTTCACCGACTCCAAAGAGGATCCCGGGGGTGTTTCTTCAATTTCCTTTAGTCTCCGGTGCAAGGTTCTCTCAATTTCACTGTCAACTTCAAGCACTCCTTTAGAATTTTTCCGGGTCATGCTATTTGTACCTCGCAATATATCCAGAAAATGAAAATTAGTATCTCAAATTCAAATGAAATGACAAACAAAACAAAACAAAGAAAAAGAGATAAAATAAAATAAAATGACTAAAGTAGTAAACTCCTAGTTTTCCTAGTAATCTAATTCTCCCCGGCAACGGCACCAAAAACTTGATGCGATAAAATCCGCAAGTGTATGGGTCGTATCAGGTAATAATAATGGACATGAAAGTCGGGTTGTCGATCAACAAGGAGAAAGAAGTACTAGTACCCACTAATTGTCTACTATCTAGTCAATCTGAGAAAGTGGTTGGCTATGCTAATTCTAAACTAATTAAATGAAAACACAAACAGGGGAATTGAATATTTCTTGGAGTTAAATGATCATGAAAAGGGGATGGCCGGACAATTGGATCCCCCTTGGACTTCTAAAATATAAATGCTCTTCTCTACCTCAATTACTTGATTAATTGTTGGCCAAGGGTTCCTATCGTGCTTTCACTCACTCTCTAATCCCGAGGTGAGCTACTAATCCTAGTGCCCTTACCGATTATGTTCTCGAACCTATGTTTGGAAGGATTATGAGAATAATACGTCTAAAGGGCTCGCTCTCCTTAGTACCGGGGTTCCCGGTGTACTCACAATCCTCTCTATTGGAGATGGTCTACACACGGGGAGGCGTTCACTTCTTCCCCCATATGGACTATGAAAATCCCTCCAGGCTCTCGCAACGTAGAGGGATTAACTTACATTAAAACGTCCAATAGACTCAAGCAATGCAATCAAACAATCGAAATAGAGAAGTAACATTGATTAAAACATGTCCAAGGGTTCACCAATCATCCAAGCATCTACAAAATTAGCCCTCCATGAAAGGGGGGCAACAATCCACAACAAAGGTAAAAGACATCAAGAAAGACATGGAAAATAGAACTTGTGCAATCACCGTTGGTAGCTTCTTGATTCTCCTCCTTCGATCTCCCTTCTCTTTTCTCCGATGGCTTGAAGGAGATGATCCTCCAAGCTCTCTCCAAGGTGCCTTTCTTGGCCTAGCTGCCAATCCCCTTCACCCCTCCTTTCCTCCGCTTTTTATACTCCTGGGTTTTAAAGGGTGAGATTTACTAAATTGCCCCCCGACCAGGTCTGCAGATCGCCCAAATTTAACGATGTACGGGCCTGTATACGGGCGTATGTCAGCCCGTATACGGGCCAGCCACCTTTATACGGGCCCGTATATGGGCCACATACATGCCCGTATACGGGCTACTCATCAACCCAGTTATTGTACGGGCCGTACGATGGCTCGTACCCTCTCCAGGGGCTAGTATACGGCCGTATATCAGCCTGTATGCTAGCCCGTATGGGTCCTTCTAGGTGCTTTGGGATCCCGGCTTCTCCCGAAATGCTTTCTTTCCTCCGGGGTCCTCGTATTATGGCCTGTTAATGAGAATAAATCAATTTTGAGTATCGGTGGGCAACAAATCTTCATAATCTCATGCCAAGTATACAAGAATATTGTATGGAATTATGCTCAAATGAACACTTATCAAAAGACATAAATATAAACTATATAAACTCAAAATCACTCCTGCTCAAGCCTGCTAAACCATATATGGATTATGTAAATCTGGTAGATGCCTCACCTCATATCCCTGTCCTTTACTCTGGGTCAGACCTGTGATCTATGAGAGGAGAGTAATGAGCTTTCATGCCCCATGAGAGAAATACATCCCCCTCAGGGTTCATATAAGAAAATAAAAGGTACATATACATATATAGATTTTGAAAACACGATGAAAACAACATAACATCAAACACAAGCACCAAACCACACAAATACATCAAGCCATGTATAAAACATACATCCATGTCTATTTTTCACCCACTATAATGTCCTATGTTTTACCGTCTACACGAAACAATAATAAACTGCACGAAGCACTGCACTAATCAATATATATACGACACGTACGTGCAGTCCATGGTAAACACTAGGACAAGTCAAATGGGTGCATCTCAGACACACACACACACACACACACACACACACACACACACACACACACACAAATATAGACACACACACACACACACACACACACACACACACACACACACACACAACTAAGGTGAAATACAAACAATGCATATCAAATAACATTCATAAAAATTGTCACGCCCCGATCCGGATTCCAGGACCTCGGGCACGTGAGCAGACTGTCCGTAACCAAGTAAGGCACACCTCACTCGGATGCAAGGCCTATGTAATCGAAAGCAGATAACAAGATAACAAATTAATAAAGTCTCAAATAATATTATAATAATAATACAGTCTTAGCGGAATGAAAATCATAAGGGTCCAGATACCCTATAGAATACCAGGCCCTATAAGGGTCCTATAAAGAAAAATATCTCTCACACAAAAAGAAAATAAAAGAGAACCTTGGACCTCTGCAAGATAACGCGTCTCTCGTACGGCTCCTGAGCTTGAGTCACCTACTCCTCAGGATCTGAAAGAGAAAAGAAACAAATGCGTGAACTTTCGAATGGAAAACCAAGTAAGTACCCCTGTAGGGATCATAAAGACATCAAAATATCAAATATATGATAAACAATCAAGCAATGGGAACATGCCCCACAAAATATTATCTCTAGGAGTCTACCACAAAACAAAGGCAATGGTAACGACTCCTAACTACAGTAGCCCTCAAGCTTTGCAATGAGTTCCAAAGGAAGCTCGGCAAACGTCTCCCCCGCCAACATCATCAGCTACTGCTGGAACTCAACCCTCCGGTCGTACGGACCTCAGGTCGTATATTGGTAGTGCCACCTCTCATACGTATCGACACGGCTAGCGAATCATCCCCATTGAAGGGTAGGACAACCAGAGTATCGTCCCTCTGGTATGGCAAGCCGAAACGCTAGGGTGTCCCATCCCGGAACGTTCCCCAAATGGAGCCCCCACGCTCGACTGAATCCGGGCGGAAGACCAACAAAATCCCAAAAATAATCAAACATGCTCAACAGGAATCCAACACAATTAGGAAAGCATATATGAACTCAATAGATCAAGTCAAAGAAAATACAACAACAATATCATGAATCATGATAGTAAAAATGCCAAAGAAACAACGAAGAGTGGGTACGAGGCAAGTGTACTTACCTCAAACAACGATGTCTGGGATTACTCAGAAATCCCTCCTGTCTTGTCTCTATATCGAAACCTGATAATAGAATCCATATCAGTATCGACAACATCCTATAGTCTCTAGATGTACATGCATGATACTCTAATCGGGCCTAAGTCAAACCATATGGGCCTTCCCTTGTATTCTATGTTATTTTCCTTTAAAAAGCTTGAACCCCCATCCTTTTAACAAAAGAGCTACTTGTTCTAGTGATTAGGGTGTTCTACTACACTTGTGAGATCTTGGGTTCGAATCCCCCTATTCCATTTGATTTTATATCTTGGCTAGATCTAGTGTGATCTCCCTTAACTGACTAAACCTGATTGTCTATTCAAATGAGTTAAGATGGCCTGGTGGCTAAGGTCGACTATGTCCATTGAGAGGTCCCTGGTTCTATTCTCTTCACTTGCCATTTTATTCCTTTAATTTCCATCTCTTTACCTGGTTAGACCTAACTTTAATTAATTTAAACCTAACTTATCCAACCAAAAGTAAAACAAGGCCCTGGTGGTTAAAGCCCACCATGTTGTATAAGAAGACTTGGGTTCAAATCCCCTCTTCTACCATCTCTTTTTTTTTCCTATTATCAACCTAGCTTGTTTACTTGACCGAACCCATCTACTGAACCTAACTAGGCTCTTTCCTCATATTGTCTGGACTCAATATCTTCTATTGACTAGACCCAACTCCTTCCATAATCCGATGAAATCCAACCCAAAGGGATCAAACTTAACTCTTTAGTTAGACTGAATCTCAATCCCCCATGATTCCATCTACCCACCTGCTTTTAGTTCAATCTTGTTTAATTGTTACAAACCCTATTGTCTTACTATTTATTCATTCATAAACTATTCTTTGGTTCACTGTCACCATGCTCCACACCTACCAGGCATGCATGCAAGAACTCATCTTCAAATTTCTGAGCTATCATCCTTTGAGAGTCCTTGTAAGACCATACAATGCCACTACACACTATGATCCAACCCTCTACCTCCACACATAGGTATCCAAAACTTAATATAATTTAAGAACCAACTTTCCACATGCTCTCAGCTAAGTTCATACTTCTAGAGCCATGTTCAACTTCATGGAAGCTCTCGACTTCATCCCTGCTAACTAAGCTAGTCTGCAAATCCTTATTATCAACTAAACTATGTCATTGTAACCCATGCATGCTTATGTCACCACTTATATTCACCTTTAACCTAACTATGCATCTTATCACTCCTTAATCCAACAGATCATGGGATCATTAACAATAGTTAATTATGTGTTAATAATGCCAACCACACTCTCCAACTTCAGTGATCCATCTAGCTAACAATCATCAAGAATCTTAACCCTTATCACTAAATTAACAACGTATAACACAGTGATTATTTTCTCATTAACAACAGCAACTGAGCCAAAACAGTGCTCTCAGAGGGAGTGAGTGTGCTCACCGGATAATGGTTATCCTTAGCTCATCGGAGATGGGTTTTCGGTAATGGTTGCCGCCCCGAGGTCCTCTACAGCCTTCCCGTCAAATTTCTGTCCCCTGGTGTCAAGTCGAGCTTACAGCAGCTCTTGGTACTCTCAAGAGGAAGGACTTGGCAAAGTCCAAACTCCGCCGGTGGTGGCTCGCCTCCACCATTCCTCTCCGATGAGCAGTTCGCAACCCTCGAATGACGGTGTCATGTTGGAATAGAACTCCCGTTGGTGTTTGGATGAACCAGCGTCGTGACCTTCCACTCCCTCAACCCCTCTGTCTCAAGGAAGGCTGCCTTTAGGGTTTTTAGAGGCGGCTAGTTCTTATAGTGGCTCACGAGGTTGAATGGTAGCTGTCAATCCCTCTGATAAAGGGATCCGACGCGCTAAATCACCTCCTGTCCATATTTGGCCAGCCACGAACGCGAAAGGGAACCGCTCACGATGGCGTGCGCGCTGGAGAGAAGAGAGACACGTTCTACCTCGACTCATGATCGAGCCTCTAAACAGATGAATGGTCGAGATTTGTCCAAGATAAATGGTTAAGATCTCCTACTTCATCTCGAACTTAAGGGTCCATCAAGGATGAGTGGTGGTGATCTGTCCGCTTGGTAGGACCTTATTTATACCTATCTTAGAAATTTAAAACGAACGGCTAGATGTTGTTCCTGTGCTCTGAACTTAAACCCTTGTTGAGATGAACGCTGCAGATTAAATCCTCCGATGAAGGTGGATGTGAGGCCAGGATTGCATTCCTTTGCCTCGAACTTATGTGTTATCTCAAGAATATTTAATCTTAACCGTTGATTGTTTTAAATCTCTCCACCTCCGTGGTTTCCATGGAAATTTGTATATAACCCTTCTTATTTCCAGGTTACATGTGGATCCTTCCATCAAAGAGAGAGAGAGACAAACACCTGTTAAGTCTCCAGACTTTCTAAAATTACCAATAAGTCCTTGGTAGCCCCAATTTACCCTAGTTGGGGTATTATCAAATTTTAATTAATTCTTTTCCAATAAAATCTACGTTTGGGGGACTCATTTAATTAGCAAAATAATTAAAAATAATTAGAGGCCATTTATTCTAACAAAATCTTGGATTTTACAAAAATATAGTAGATCATAAACCAATCCTCACTAAGGCAATCACATCGTACATAATGAAATAGCACTTGGAAATATGAAGCATCAAATTCTTATCAAAAACATTGGTAAAAGAGAATAAATGGGGCTCATATGTATTCCACTCGCCTCTATAACTTGTTTCCTAATAATTCCTCTTCTCATTTTCATTCTTAAATATATTCTTGAACTCTTCTAATCCCATCACTAAACTCATACTTAATTTATTTAATTATAAATGATATTAACTCAAAAATTTAGGATGTTACAGTATTTTACTAAATGAGCGACCTCGTGCACTTGCGGGCTAGCAATACATCACATACAGGAGGTGATGATCAAACATTTGAAGAGGTAAGTCACAAAGTTATCCCGGTGTCTAATGGCGCATGATTTCAATCGTGGTTGTCATTGTTGACCGTCGGCTATGAGTACGAACACTCAAGCCACCGCACGCAAGCGTACATGGGCGTAGGTAATAAAATGTTGGTGAGTACTAGGTTGAATTCCTCAGGGAATGGTAAAACTAGCTCTAACTGAACAGTAGTGCACAAGGTGTGTGAAATCATATATATGAATGAAACAAAATATTGAATATAAATGGTCGGCATGCTCAATTTAGACTGAAACCAATAAGTAGATAATCAGCAAAATGACTTTCAGTACAAAGACACAAAAAACTGTACTAACTCAAACTCCCACCCCCAAACTAAATGAGTACATCGTCCTCGATGACTTTGAAGGTACAAACCAAGGACAACTGAGGATTAATAACTAAAAAGTAGAAAAGTAAAACACTCCTCTATGGTGAGGAAGGGCCGCTCTCATTCGGTGGTGATATTGGAGAACCTGGTTCAAAAGCTATGTAGGCGCTGAAGCTCTCCTAGAGTCGTGAGGTCTGGCGCAACTACTGATGAAGACCATCCTTCTGTTGCCGAATCTCAACTTTGGTTAGGCAAATTTCGCACACCGCAAACCAGAGGTAGGCCAAGCGTTGCTGATCTGTAAGCCAGCCACTCGTCTCCATGGCGAGTGAAGAAGAAGGGAGAGAACGCTATGTGGCATGGAATCGATGAGCATGCTCCTCCACGGTGAACACATCAGCCCATGAGCGAGGGTCATGCCGCCAGTTCGTGTTAGTCCTCGGTTGCATTGTCTATCAAGCAATCTAGAAGAAACAATTAACACAACACAGAAACACCCTACTTAAACATGCACAAACGGGCAATCAATGGTAATGGAAGAGGAGAACTAACGAGACAATTCACATGTTTAATTTTAGGACTCATCTGAGGCCTTAAAAATCAGGTAGAGTTTCTCCTTATAAACTTGATGTCCAAAAATTGATACTACCATTCGACAACCTTTAAAATAGGACTCCTTCACTCTAAAATCAAAATTTCAACCGAAATAATACAAATCCACCCACAATCATTCATTTGAAAAAGATAAAACATGTAAATACTCAATAAAGGTGGTGGAGATGCAAACCAAAGTGAGAGATGACTCAAAATTGAAGCAACATAGATAAATAATGGTAGGGTCTTGCCTGATTCCAGCGGGGCCGCGTGGTGACAAAAGTTCGGTATAAAACAAATGGTTGTGCACCCCCCCCCCCAATTTAAAACATTGCGGCACTTGAGTGAGTAGGATATCGCGAAGCTTCACTAGGTCTTTTCAACTTTTCAAAATAATGTCACAACATAATGGAATCACACCGTGATGGTTTCGCTCAAAGAAATCAGTTTCCAGACGTGGAGATGATGTCGCGATGCAATAGAGTAACGTCGCGACGGATTAGATCAGAGAATTTTAGTTCTCAGTCTTGGAAATTGCGTTGTGATGTGGGTTTCAAATGTCACGACGTTTTCTACAGAATTCCCGCATAAGCACTTACCCCCTTTTGTGGTTGTTGTTGGTGCTCAATTATACATTTTCAAAATGGAAGCTCAATCAACCTTACCAAATTTTTGCCGAATTGATCATTAAAAACTAAACAAGCCCAGACCTTTACACCCATTTTTGAAATACATTGGTATTGTGTCTTCGTGAAGCCCCCCCCCCCCCCCCCCGCCCAACAAGTTCGGTGCTCTACACAAGAGAGATTGAAACATTTAATTCACAAAAGCAAGTATGAGATTGACACTACTCTAGAATGGAAACTATCCTGAGAAAAATAAAGAAAAGTAAGTTTAGAAGTCTTGGGTTTCCTCCCAAGATGTGCTAAGTTTAGAGTCTCTAGCTTGATTAGATTTGTATGGTCCCAAGATTGGTTCTGACCTTATCTCTTTCGACTTGGTGTCCCATATAGAGCTTTACGGGTTGCCCAGTACTGTCCACAAAGTTGTCTTTCTTACGCTCATCCTTCAGCTCAACAACCCCATTAGAATAATTATTAATAATTGCAAACTATCCCATCGGGACTTCAATTTCCGCGGGAAGAGTTTCAAACAGGAGTTGAATAATAGCACTTGCTGTCTAGGCTCCAATTGGCGATGGAAAAGACGACGATCCTGTCATTTTTTAACTTTTTCCTTGTATAACTTTGCATTCTCGTGTGTGCATTCGGAACTCATCTAATTCATTCAGCTTAACATGCACCTATCTCCTACTGCCCGCAGATCTAAGTTCATGTGTTTAATGGCCCAGTATGCTTTGTATTCCAACTCCAGTGGGAGGTAACATGCTTTTCTGAATGCGAGCTAGTATGGTAACATTCGCAAGGGCATTTTGTAGGTAGTTTTGTAGGCCCATAATGCATCATCCAAGCAAAGAGACCAATCCTTTCGGGATGGGCTCACTATTTTCTCCAAAATTCATTTAATTTCCCGATTAGACACCTATGCTTGACCATTAGACTAAGTATGACAAGGTGTAGTTACTTTATGGGTGACAACATATTTTTCAAGTAGTTTGTTGAGGCTTCGGTTACAAAAATGTGAGACTCCATCACTTATAATTGCCCTAGGTGTACCAAATCTTGTGAAAATATATATTTTTTTAAGAATTTTAGAACTGCTTGCGAATCATTGGATGGTAGTACCACTGCTTCCACCCACTTGGATACATAATCCACTACCACCAAGATGTACATGTTCTTGAAGGATGAAACAAAAGATTCCATTAATAATAAACAAACCGGCTACAACAAGATGTACATGTTCTTGAAGCACTTCTAATCCTCTAATGTGGCACCAGCCAGGCCGGGAGTGCACCTAGCCCTTCGGTTGTTTAATTAACATCCTTATAACATTAGCAATTATTCCCAAGAAATATTAATAATAAACAAACATACTAAACAAATATACATAATCTAATAGCTCACCTAAGCCAATATTTCAATTGAGTGAAGATCACTATACAAGGAAATATTTAATTGTAATGGAAAATATGTGAATCATGAAATAATGCTAATCATATGCATTATCTTCAAGTTAATTTAACATGCCTAATATTTTAGAAAACCTAGATAAACCTAATTACCGACAGCCATAGTGTCATATCATGAATACAATATAGGCCTCATATCGATCTCACATGCACTTCTACTTCAATACTCATAAATGATACAAGATATATATATCCAAGCATACTCAATCAATGTTGTTGCCTTCTATTCAGACTCAATCAAAGATCGTAAGGCCAATAAGGTGTATAGGGTACCGAGTACCCTACGTGTATGGGAAGGGGTTCTATTTAAAAAAAGAATTTTGAAAAAGAAATTTTTGGGAATAAAATTAGAGTTTTAAAAATCCCTTCCTAACTTGGTATCATACACGGTCCAAAGACCTCTCTAGCTCTATTACTGAGCCTCCTATGGTATCAACAAGTATGTCTACGTAAGGTGAAGTCTACATATATTTTCATCATTTCTGTTGTTATGTCCCTATTCATTATTTCTCTTTATACATGCAATTTTCATTTGCAATATATGAATATAAGAATAAACCGCTAGTAATATAATAAATATAAAACTAGCAACATTGCACAAACTCCGAAGTAAAAGCTCATGCAAAACCATTTAAATAAAACCAACTATAAATATGTTTGTAAAAACATTCTAAGTGTAATGATAGTCACTCACTTGAAGTCCCGAGCTATCTAAGCTTGATTTGATCCTACTACGTGATCCTTTATTTTTTTTCCTTGTCCTATACAAGTATAAGGAATATATAATTAAAGTACTTGTACTTATTTGGAGATTCTTTCCCTCTTCTAATTACCTATATAATCACATTAGAATGTAATAATACTTAAAGCTTAATTTATCACTAAATTATCACTAACATATACTCATAGTCCACATATGTGTCTATTGAACACATATTCACTGTATATATATACAAACATGTCTAATCCTCTTACCGAGACATTCAAACTAGAATGTACAACATTTGTTGACATAGGTTACCAGCTTACAACAGGTTGGATTAACTCTCGGAGTTCTTGAGTGTGGTCATTTCATTGGTCTAACCAATAAGTATTATATGCATGCACAGTCCACATACTAAAATACCATGATGTAATTAGTCCCCCAAGAGAATATCCCATGAGAATAACTAACGCAATTAATCCCTCCACTGAAGATTAGAACATAAGTTACTATTAGTTTCTCCACCAAATGGAAAACTGCAGCCTTTTCTTCAACTAATAGCATACCCCATATATATATATATATATATATATATATATATATATATATATATATATATATATATATAATCGTGATATTATACAGTCGACCGAATGCACTGTGCATTCCCGGTGGCCTCCTATTTGGCCCCCTGGAACATGTTTGAAGGATTTCCAACTCTACGGATGGGAAGATCATCGAAAAATAAGCTAGCATGTCCATTTTCATATAATTTGGTTACCGTTTGGTCCTCCCACTTAACGGTTGAAGTTATGGACCGTATAGATTTCTATAAAATAAGAACCGTTAAGTGGGAGGACCAAACGGTTACCAAATTGTATGAAAATGGACATGCTAGCTTATTTTTCGATGATCTTCCCATCCATACGGTTGAAAATCCTTCAAACATGCTTCAGGGGTCCAAATGGGAGGCAATCGGGAATGCACAGTATTACAGTCGACTGTATAATATCAAGACTATATATATATATATATATATATATATATATATATATATATACGGGGCTAATACTATGCGACCGGCCTTATCACTGGGCAAGTGTGGTCGCCTCATTTTGGCCCACTTGCACAGATTTTTGAGGAAATCCAACCGTATGGATGGAAAAAATATCGAAAAATCTAGCATGCCAATTTTAATAAGATTTGGGAACTTGTAGGGTCTTCATCTTAATTGGTGAAATTTTGAACCGGTAAGTTTTTTATTAATTTTCACCTGTTAAGATGAAGACCCTACAAGTTCCCAAATTGTATGAAAATTAACATGCTAGCTTATTTTTTAATGTTCTTTCCATCCATACGGTTGGAAATCCTTAAAACAATGTGCAAGTCGCATAATGGGAGGCGACCTTACTTGCACAGTAATCCAGCCGGCCTAATAATATCATCCCCTTATAGGTATAGTATACTAAATACACTAACAATTTCTTACATATTTAGAGCTTAAAAAAGGAGGGACTGCAGAACCTTTAATAGCACTTATTAAGGTTTGTTCTCATGAATTTATTAACCTATGTGCACTACTAGGGTTAACCTTCTATGACTTAATAAGTAGCATATCTATATTGGCTAATGAATACTCTAATACATGGCTTTCCATCCACTAATTCAGTATGCACCATCAGGTATTTATGAAAAGTTCATGGACCTTTTTATCAATCAGTTTCCCACATAAACACATATACAAGGGCAAGTTCCTTTGTTCAATTGAACTATTAGAGATTGATAGTAAAATATAGGTTTCTTTATTCAATATGATGCTCAATCTAATTAATTAAATTTTCCAACAACTATTAGGGTGTTGTTATGCAATACAAGTTCTCTTAAACATTTCCTCGAGCACCTCTCATGCACAACTAAATACATCAATAATATATATAGTTGGACACTCCTAAACCCTCTATTATATAACATCTAAACAATGAATAACATTCATCACGCATACACACGAATAACTCTAAACCTTATCATGTGTTTCACTAGAGATGCAAGGTCACTCACCAAACTCACCGCAGGCTCCCATTACTGTTACAAGGGTTGTTGTCTAGCAAAACAATTTGGTGTCCTCCAGTCGACCGAGCTCCATCATTAGGTTTGGCCTTTCCTCCCTTGCTCGCGACTGCTAAGGACTGTGGTCTCCTTCAGCTCCTTTTGGTGGAGCTGCCTGGAAATCTTATAGAGATGGCCAAGAGGAGGTGGAAGGGTTTATATCATAGTAAAGGAGGAGACTACCATGGTTTTTAAGGTTGTGCGTTTTGTACTGGAGCTTCACATGGACTCCTATTGTGGACTCACGTGGATGAAGATAAAGCCTCAACTGTGGACTCCTATTTTGGACTCATGGGAGAAGCTTTTCCTCATCATCTCCTTTGGACCATGTTAACCTAATTGATTAGGATCAACCAAGTACGATTAGGATAGTCAAGACTTAACCATTCTAATCCTCTAATTCCATATGTATTAGTAATTATGCAATTTAGCCCTTGCAAAGTCACTAAATTAAGTCATCCTTTCAACCCACATAATAATATTTAATATGATGAGGTTTGTTATTTGATAGTTATTCATAATAAGCCCTTAAGTCAATCGTCTGAGTTAACGGTGAATTTTATTTAAGTCCATAACTTTAACCAGGATTTTTAGGAGAAAATCGCGACGTTACACTTTTTCTCTACTTGATTGATCTCTATAGCACTGATATACCAATCAGTCTCATCACAATGCAGATCTGTGTATTTTCTATGAATGCCTCTTGTACAATTTTTCTCAACCAATGCGTTTTTGTCCTTTGTCTTTCATCATCTCCAAACCCCTTTCACCTTTCATTACCTGAACTTTGAGGTTGTGAAGTAAATGGTTGAGTGCATGGAAGTTCACCTTACATAAAATCACCATCCTATATCTCTATTTTAGGCATAGACAATGATTAAATAGGACCATTTGGAGCAGGAATACTTGGAGATGGAGTGTCCATTGATGCATTAACAATGTTTGCATAATATTCTACATCACGAGAGCGTCTTCCTTCCGCATATCTCCCTATATAATGAATGTATAATCAATTAGAAAATTTGCAAATCTTAAGAGTAAACATTAGTAAACAACACATTCTTACTATCAAAAATCTCCTGCAATGCTATGAAATGTAGAAATGGTCTTTGATGTTATATCTTTGCTTTTTTATTTCTCTGCATATTTTGACAAAAATCAGGTAAAAAAAATATTGTATATAGTTCTTTGCTTATATATATATATATATATATATATATATATATATATATATATATATATATATACCTCATGTAATAGTGCCCAAACATCATCAATGGCTGATACCATGTATTTTTTATAATCCTATCCAAACCCACTTAATTCAGAAAACCCCTTCAGAAGCTTGTAGATTTTCTTCATCTCTTGCTCTAATGCTTTGACTTGTATGACACTATAGTTCATATTAGGGAATTCATTTACCATGTCACGCAATATTCTATTCCATGTTTCTTTAGTCCATCTCTTTTGTGAGCGATATGCCAGAAAATTGTAATCGCCCAATAACTTCACTAAATGAGCCATATGACTTTCATTCCATCTAGCTCTTGTTTTGGTGTTTTCTTGACTTGCTATATGTTCTGATGTAGTTCAACAACAATAGATATAAAAACACCATAAATGATATGGGTAACAACCAATAGATGTAAGCAAATATAATCTGTAAATCCTTATCTTGGTTTAAAGAATAATAAATTAATTATGTTATGGGTAAAAATCTGCAATGCATGTGACATGATCCCCACGGCTCGACCTATAGGACGCGTGGCTACGCCAAGAGGAAGAGATCAAATGCTATCGACCTGACCAGGTAATAGTGGCGGTCGCCCGGTTAAGAGCGATGAGAAGTCGCCAAGAGATGCTTGAAAACTTAGTGAACCTTCTGGAAAGCTTCGGCTGAATTGGCGGTTGGCTGTCACGACACTAGCAACCCTGCTGGTGCCCAGCTGGCACTCAAGTGGGAGGAAGCTTGCACGTCAAGCTTCAGGGATGATGGTCGGGCTGAAAGGTATAAAAGGAGGTGAGGAGAGAGAGCAAAGGGATCTCTCCAGCTCACGATAACCTGAGACTCTCTCTCTCTCTCTCTCTCTTTCACCCCCGTCCTCTCCTTCTTTTTGACCATTTTATTCTTTGATCCATTGAGAACCCTATAATTACTTGCTTGGGCTTTTAATCCTAATATAATGCCGACTGAGTTGATCATTGGAGGGTCAGGGGAAGATTCCCCGAACTTCCCTTGTAGGACCCCACCGAAGGAGAAGGCTGTGCGCCCTCACCGAGAAGGATTTCCAGCTCTGATGCCCTCTCTAACGAAAGTCGCAATCATGGATCCTCGGCTCAGAAGTCCCCCACATTACAAATTTCACTAGTTAACCCGAATCGGCACAAACCTCAAGGAGGGGTCGATTTTTGGCATTAACAGTTGGCGCCATCCGTGGGGACATTTGAACAAAAGGCTACGTCAATCCCGACAATGGCGTGAGGCAAGAAGAATCCGGCCCCTCTCCCGACAAATGGAGAAGCCACCAGAGGAGACGTGGAGCCCTCGGGCAAAGCCCCTCTCCCGGAACAAACAACAACTTTGACGGAGAACCACTGAGACCTCCAGATTAGGAAGATCCAAAAGCAATTAGAAGTACTCATTGAAGCCTTCTAAGCGCATAACAAGAGGGATCGTCGGACTCCTGTTCAGCCAAAGGGTTCAAAGAACCCGTTACCTAATGGTGAGGGGCAATCATTGAAGTGCACCTCGGGTTGTCTGGCCTACGCCCGTGGGGCAAAAGAGAGCACCCTCTTAGTGAAGATACCCGATCTACCTGATCCCGTACCTTAACTGAGGGATCGCCTTACCCCTAACACAAGTTCACCCCTTATCTGACGAAACGACGAGAAATGTAGGCCTCCTACGCCGTTTCCCCGTTTGTTCCTAGCATCTTACAAATGTCATTACCCTCGAGGTTCCGAATGCCATTGATGGAGACGTATAACGAAACGTCAGATCCTGTGGATCACTTGAAGGAGTTCAAAGTAGTAATGCTACTGAACAGAGCTCAGTGCGAGATTAGCAGCCGAGCTTTTCCCGCCACTCTGTGGGGCCTTGCTCAAACCTGGTTCTCCATCCTTTAACTAGGATCGGTCTTGTCCTTCGGAGAGCAAAGCAAGTTGTTCGTTAGCTACTTCGTGAGTAGCAAAAGGTAGCAAAAAACTTCAACCATGCTCATGAGGATTAAGCAATAAGAAGGGTAAAGCCACTTAGGTTATGTCTACAGGTTTAACATGGAAATGCTAGAAATCCCCACTGTACACCAAGACTTTGTAGTTGTTGCAAAAGGGGTACGAAGACCCTCTTTGTAGTTTTGTTGCTAAGGAAGCACCTGAGGGGCCTGACATACCCCCTAGCACGGACAGAGAAGTATATCAACACGGAGGAAATCCAAGTAGCCAAACGCAAAAAGGGTCGCCCAGAGAAAACAAAGAGAGAGAAGAAATACTCACCAGGACCTCAAAAGGCGTTCGATGGGAAAAGGTTCCCAAAAGAAGACAATGGCAAAGCCGAAGAAAGGTACCTCATGAACATAGAGGATACCAGAGTACTCAAGTGGCCAGAAAAATGAAATATTCTGGGAAGAAAAGAGACAACAGGAAATACTATCTCTTTTACCAGGACGATCATCACGGCACATACAAGTACATCCAACTATGCAATGAGAGCGAAAAGCTGATTAGTAAGGGATGCCTCATCCAGTACCTGAAGAAAAACTCACAGAAGACATATCTTCCTCTACGAAGTAGTTTGATCCAGTGGGAGTGATTCATACAATCGAAGGGGGACCCATGAGCGGAGGAGAGAGCAATTTACCAAGGAAGAGATATGCTCAGATGTCACGACAGGTCAACGCTGTCGAGAGGAAGGACCTCTCCGGACCACCTGTCGTGTTCTTTAATAATGACTTGAAGGGCGTCAAACGCCCTCACGATGACAAGCTGGTAGTAACAGTCAACATTACAAGATACAAAGTTAGGAGGATCCTCATACATAGTGGAAGCTCGACCTACATTCTCTTCTAGAGCGCGTATGAGAAACTAGGATTTGGAAGAGAAGAGCTACCCCCGATGAGGTTTCCTCTAGTCGACTTCCTAGGAGGGACAGTTCAACTTGAGGGGATCATCTCTCTGCAACTCGTGGTGGGAACCGCCCCTCAACAGTCAGTTGTGTTTACAGATTTGCTTGTAGTTCGGTCCCCTTCTAGCTACAATGTTATACTAGGAAGGCTGACTTTGAACGCGCTCTGAGCTGCATTCTCGACATACTATATAGTCATGAAATTCCCGACCAAGCACAGATATGGTGAACTCCACGGAGACTAGGTGTTAGCCCGCAAATATTACGTGGCACTGCTCAAGAGTTGGGAATGCCGAGTGAAGGGATGACTGTATCAACCGACGCGGATTCAAAAAGACGTGAAAGTATCCGCCAACAAGGCTTAGCTGTCGCCACATGCCTTCCAGGTTACAATGAAACATTTTATAGACTGGATATGTAAAACCTGCCCCGAAATAAATAAGAATTTTTATTTATTATTTTCAGAATTTATTAGATGGAAATTTAATATAGTTAGCGATGAAATTTGGGAAAAATTATAAAGGTCTAATTAATCCAGATTTAATTGAGTACTAATTAAATCAGATTAATTATTGAGAAAAACAGACAAATATTTACCTGACCCGGAATTTCAGGATCTAGGTCGGGGATGGGGACGAGTCCCGTGGATGATTAGTCGCCCTCGTGATGGTACAGTGACAGGACAAGACCAAATAAAATTGTCGGCCTTTAGTAGAATATATCTTAAAAGATAATTTAGTTAAATCAAATATCTTTTAAAAGATAAGATATTATCATAGTTTATATTAATAAAAAGAATTAATTAAAATAATTATAAAAGACTCTTTACTTAATCAAATGAGAGGAAGAGAGAGAGAGAAAAGATTTTTTTCAACTCTCTCTCTCTCTCTCTTTTCCACTCGTGCTTTCGGAGGAGCGCCATCCACTTCTACGGGCCTTGGCTATACTCGAGCTTCGCCGCCCGGCCCGGCCGACCTGCGTCCCTCGGTCGCCGGACCCGGTGGCCTTGCAGCGGCAGCAGCGCCCGGCTGCCTTGTAGCCGCCTTCCGCCGGCCAGCCCGCGCCCACTGTATGGCCTTGCCCGACTGCTTGCAGCCTGTACTGCGCCGTCGGCTGCCTCCACGCCCTCCAGCGCCCGTCGGCCTACGTCGCAGCGTCGCCCGGCTTAGCGCCCAACACTGTCGCACGCCCTACACAAGCTTGAGCCTGCGGCCCGCCCACTGCGTGCGCCACGCCCAGCACTGCGGCCCTAACTTTGGGTAAAAGCCCTATACTAACTAAGGATTTCAATTGCTCGAATAGCTTGATGTTAATTTGGTGAAATGGTTGAGATTAAGGGTTTGGATTTGCATGAATGTTAATTAAGGGATGAAAGAGGCATGGGAGAAGTTAGGAGCATGATGATATTGTGTCGAAGCAACGATTTATGGTTGTAGACTAATTATCATGTATTCATGTGTTGTTTATATGGATGTATGGATAGATTCTTGTTGAGTATGTGTATGTTTGTATATTTTCGGGGCCCGATTAATAGGGGAGATGCCGCCGAAATTTACATAGAACTCATACATATTAATTACTTGATTAATATGTTCAGGTATGATTAAAATGTAAAGCTTAAGAAGTAAAACTATCATGTTACTTTAGGAATTTAAAATGCCTACAAGGTGTTTGTTAAAATGCCATGAAGAGATTTGTGGGTTGAAATGGATGTTGTAAAATGAATTAATTGTTAACTATGTTGTATGATTTTAAATTCATGTATTGAATGGGGAATGTTTGTATAAAACCTAAAGCGCTATAAACAAAGGAGATTCCGTCGAAATTTCGTCGGTTTTATTTAGTAGCTTAATCACACCATGATTAGTTATTAAATCCTTTAAGGAGAGCATGTTAGAGCCTTCTTCTATGCTGGTGATGGAAATAAGCATGTTGTAGTATAAGGATGCTAGCAAGCAATGGAGTAATGGTGATGAGAGTAATGGCATGGATTATATAGATAATGTGCACAGATATATGGAGTTGTAATTGAGAAGATTAAGATAAGGATTATTGTTTACTAGTCAAGTTATCTTTTCATTGGCTATTGATGTTACAAACATGAATTTTGTTGCTATTGAATTAGTATGTCTTCAAAGCATTTTAATTACCAATTAATAGGATGGAAGGTGTTGAGTATTTTGGGATTTGTTTTCACACTTCCTTGGATTAAGAATAGATGTGATCAATTGCAAAACATTGTAAAGAGTTGAACTCCAAGGAATGGGAAATGCAGGAATTACTGTAGCACTACAGAACATGGACTTTGTTTCATTTTTTTAGGGGCTATGTAGAGGTGATAATGAGCCCAATTATTGGGGAAATGAAAGATAATATTGGAAACTGAATGTACTGGAAGTTTGGGGAGAAATGAAGAAGTTTTCGAGCTTCAATTTAATGTCTTTATTTCGGGATTTCCTCAGTTACTGTAGCAGTAGAATAAAGAGTGAACTAAAACTTCAATATTTTCAAAAAGACTCGGAATTCGATTCCGATCGTCCCGATAGTTCGGGGGTATATTTAAACTAATAAAAATGGTGCGGGCACGTGTCTAAGAGCCCGGATCCATCGGTTACGAATTTAAAAGACGACATTTCGGTAAATTCACAAGTAGGGTGATTTAATGCATGTAATGCATTCCTTTTGATATGAAATGTTGTGTGATGAACATTTACCATGTTTAGGACGTGGTGAGGTGGTCGAGGACCTGAGTGGAAGGCTCGGACCTGGGTAGGTCCTGGAAGCGAATAAGGTAGGATATCGCACGGGTGCTGTGAGTATTTCTAACTCATAGTATTCTCTTGATTCTTGTTGTTGTTGTGCTAGATGGATGTTGGAGTCCATCTTTTGATACCTGCTCTGTCGATTGACATGTTATGCTTGTTGCATTTATCTGAGCTTGTATGTTCTGATATGATCTGCTTTGAGTGTGATTTTCTATTTATGCTTGTTTGAGCTTTCTGATATTGCTCTGCTCAGTCTGTTGATACTCGGTTTGAGTATTCCTTCCTCCTACCCTACTTTAATTTTGTACTCTTATTTCCTCGAGAGGTTCCCAATACATATTCGAGATGGGTTTCCTCATATGTATAGGTTTTATATCTCGAGGAGATTGTTGCTTTCATGTTTTTCGTATGCGTATTTGAGTAGAGTTACTCCTTAAATACGTATTGGCTTCCGATCTCGAGGAGATCACTGATTATTATATATTCGAGATGTTGCTGCCTTGGATATATAGATATACCTGTTGTTAGGTATTCGTACTAGCAATCTCTTACGTACAGGCATGATACATCGGACGGATGCCCCGGCAGAGGGTGTATAATATCTGGCCATGAGACCCCGGCAGAGGGTGTATAATATCTGGCCACGAGCACTCGGTGCTCCAACGGACAGAGGCCCCGGCAGAGGGTGTATAATATCTGGCTACCTGGCTCAGTCAGAGAACGGTATTTTCTGGCCATGTGCACATGATTATTATAGCGCTATCCGGCTTAGGCCGAAGACGATGCTGATGGCGTCCTTGATGTCGTAGACATCTTAGTATCACATATGCCAGAGATTGAGTACATCTGTGGATTTATCCGCATTCCAGAGACTTGTTATTTGCTCGTGATGTTGTTTCACTTGCATATTTGTACTTGCTTTATTCTGTTCTTTGCTTATGGCTTTCGCCACCTTTATTGATTTATGTGCAATCCTACTGGCAATCCTACTGGGCCTTTCTTTGGCTCATGCACTTGGTTGCTTGATGTTTTTCCCAGGTGACGACGAGTAGCTAGGAGCGGGACTCAGGAGGGAGCTTCCGCGGGACAGCCTAACAGCGTCGGGGATATGTTGAGCTGAGGTCTGTGGGCCTCTATTCCTTTCTGAGTGAGGATTTCTTGTGTCATTCAGGACCTGTTAGGGTTTTGTATTAACCTTATATATTTTCTTCCGCTGATTAATAATTTAAACTCTGTATTGATTATCTGCTTGTGTTACTTAGCCTTGTGTGCTTCTAGGGGCGACCCTATAAGCACGCGGCGTTTGTCGCGTTGCCGAGGCCCGGGATCCGGGTTCGGGGCGTGACAGGATATCATGCACTACTTTACCGTCTACCCCACAAGAGAAATGCAAATACATACACGATGCCTGAATTCTCGGCAACTGATCTCGGTTTCAAAAGTCCCGCTCTCGGGCTGAGAAGGTGCTCCACACTCTCGTTCAAAGTCTCATTCTCGGGCCAAGAAGGCATTCCTCGCTCTTGTTCAAAGTACTGCTTTCGGACCGACAAGGAGCTCAGAGCTCTCGTTCAAAGTCTCGTTCTAGGGCCGAGAAGGTGTTCTGCGCTCTAGTTCAAAGTCTCGTTGTTGGGTCAAGAAGGGCCCTCATGTTCTCGATCAAAGTCCCCCTCTCATGCCGAGAAGACGTACCGCACTCTCATTCAAAGTCCCATTCTCTGGCCTAGAAGCGCCTCGCGCTCTTGATCAAAGTTCCACTCTCGGTCTGAGAAGGCTCTGCGCTCTCATTCAAAGTCACGTTCACAGGCCAAGAAGCTCCCCTTACTCTAGATCAAAGTCTCGCTCTGAGGCAGAGAAGATGCTCCGCGCTCTTGTTCAAAGCCCCGTTCCCAGGTCGAGAAGCATCCCACACTCTCGATCAATATCCCGCTCTAGAGCCGTGAAGGCGCTCCATGCTCTCATTCAAAGTCTCGTTCTCAAGTCAAGAAGGCATTATATGCTCTCGTTCAAAGTCCAGATCTCGGGCCAAAAAGCGTTTTGCGCCCTCGATCAAAGTCCAGCTCTCGGGTTCAGAAGGTGCTCTAAGCTTTTGTTCAAAGTCCCATACTCTAGCCGAGAAGCGCTCTATGCCCGCATACCAAAGACCCATACGGGTGAGAAGCGCTCAACGCTCTCCTACCAAAGACCCTCTGCAGGACGAGAAACGCACAACACTCTTGTACCAAAGACCCCTTGCAAAAAGAGAAGTGCTCAGCGCTCTCATACCAAAGACACCCTATGGGCTAAGAAGTCCTTAGCACACTTTTACGAAAAACTCCCTGCGGGACGAGAAGCACTTAGTGCTCACGCACCAAAGACCCCCTACTGGCCGAGGAGGGCTCAGCGCTATTTAACAAAGGCCCCTTTCGGATAAGGAAACGTTTTGCGCTCCCGTATCAAAGTCCCCCAGCGGGCCAAGACACAGTCATGTGCTCAAAGCAATGATGCAACTCTATAATAAAGCCCTCTGATGAGTCCAAGTTGGTAAGAACTCACCACTCGAATCATATACTGGTTAGGGAAAGTAAATAGAGAATCCTGAAGCAGTCAAACTCTCAAAGAACATTTTGGGTAACCTGGCAGCGAAGGCCGGAACATCGCTCGATGGAGTAGAAAGAATGACCTTTTAAACTTGGGGGGGGCATGCGCCCTAGTGTGTGATCGGACTGTCGCTCCCGACATGAGTAGAACCTAAGATCAGAAAAGCCTGCGAGAGCAGGCCAACCTTTGTAGCCGGATCATCGATCAAGATAGGAGTAGCAACAATGGTCAGTTAAATCCCAAGGGTCACAGTCAGGACGTCCCTCCAAGACAGAGTTTAAACGAGGTTCCATAAGGCCCGAGGCAACGCTCTCTCTCACGCACAAGGATTGGTTACAATAAGAGTAAACATAATTGCTTTTAGAAAATGGAAGTGGAGACATAACATCTTTGAGAAAACAAGATTCATAGACAGTTTTATTCAGAAATCAACGTTGAGTTTAGATGAAAGGTCGTTTATTGCGAGAAATATACAAAAGTTGTCCCTTCGGGACACAAAGGCTTTATCTGGAATATAAATATCAAGGGAAGGAGCGCGGCACGCTTAGTCACTAAGGTTGGGGGATGCAATAGCTCCAACCAAGGGGCCTGGGAGCAGCCTTTAGGCGGTAAGGAGGCCCGACCGGACAAACAAATGCTCAAAGCGGCTCCAACTACATGGGTAGGGGCGCACCAAGAAGCAGTTACTCCTTTGCTGGTGCGGTATCTGGAATAAGGAGTAACCTCCGAACTAGGAACATTCAAAACAACCTCGCATCTCCGAGAAGACATTCGTGGAAAAAGGCATGCATTGAAGGTGTGTTAAGCATGGTGAGCCCACGAAAGAGCAATGCATGAACAAAAGCTAAAGACCCAAGGTGTAAAACACTGGTGAACAAGAGAAGGTGGGGCTCCTCCATTGAGGAAGAAGAAAAGTCAAGGCAACCTCGCAATGCTTAACAGAGAGGAATGGCCGAATTTGACTCAACTAAGGTCTGTCTATAAGCTCATGAGGGAAAGGCCAAGTGACCAAGGTCAAGCATAAGAGAGATCGACACATTAATTACACGTTGGAAAAAGTGACCCTCCAGGCAGTCACAACGGCTCCCAAACAAAACATTCAAAGAAAAGCCCAGGAAAAGATAAAGTTGTTTAACAAGGACAGTTGAGTCAGAGTACCATTCTTGGGCAACATGTCAAACTCAACAAAACCGAAGAAACAAGCAATATATATATAGATATATATATATATACTTTTGCATGCAAAGAGTCACAGAAAAATTCGACGAAGAAAATGCCGTGAACCTGATTCACGAAGGCGAGGTTAGGTGGACAAACTCATCGAAAGTCGGATCTCGGTCGATTTCCAAGGCCTCAGTCCCCTCGGGAAGGCACCGGTCAAAATACTGCCTCAGAAGATCCAAGGCCACATCCTTAACAATCCCTGAGACGAGCCCCTAAGCCTTGGCAGCAATTACCTTCGTAAGTAAGAAAGACCCTGCTTATCACGTACCAAATCCAAGGGAGGAAGAAGTATAAGAGCCTCGCAGAGATCTAAGGAAGTTAAGTCCCACCTGGGATGATATGGAAGTACTTCCTAATCCACGCCAAAACCTGGCTTACATAAGCTCGACCAAAGAACGAAACACGGGAAAAGACTCGAAGTCTGCTACCGCCCAAGCTGCTATCCCTTCAGCCTGAGAACCCAAATCAAAACTTTTCGAAGAGCCCGCAGCTAAGGTAGTCCCCTCCTCACGCGGAATTGGGGCATGGTTTTCTCACGAACTCTACCATGGAGGTCCCAGAGATTCTTGGACCTAGCCATGGGCTCATGGGAAGCTGCCTTAAGTTCGATCACATGATTATGTCAAAGCTCCTCCACAGTTTCTCACAGGGACCGAACATCGAACTATGATGTAGTTAGCTTCCTCAATAACTCTCCTCTCTCTCTTTGAGCAAAGGTTATCCTCCGACAACACTAAGAACACAGCGCCTCAAGTTGGGCAATCCTTTGGTCGCGATGGGCCAACTCTGACTCTAGGTCCAACGGGGTCACACTCTCCTGCCCCAAAGAAGGTCGAGGTTTTCGAACTACAACCGAGAAGGTCTTTCAGCTAAAATGACTCACAGCTAGTCCGATCAAAGCATACGTTTACATATATCAACCTACAGTTAGAAGAAGGAAAGAGAGAGGCAAGTCGGGAAGGGAGTCGGGAGAACTTACCTCAATCCCAGTGACCGATAAACGAGAGATCAGCTCACGGGTATCTAGTCTCTCTAACTTCGACAAATTAGAGGTCGGTAAGATATCTCCCAACCTCGACAGGGAACCTAACCGTCTAAGCAGGGAAAACTCCAAAGGATAATCGGGGAGCATAGCCCCTCTATTGTCGAGAGCTCTAGAGGCATCCATCGCTGGGAAAAGCATAGGAGCCGCAGGGGATGTCATATTGGAAACCTTTGGAATGACAAGGGAAAGGGAGAGGAACCCCTCAGGGGAACTGCAAGGGAAGCGGCTCCCCCAATGAGTACTCCATGTGAGCCCGACACTCCCAACAACTTCTCGCAAGTGAACGGCCCGTCACATTACCTTTCAGGTGGGGGAGAAAGAAAAGGAGAGGAACTTTGGGCTAACTCCCTTAGTGATCGCTTCAAATATCGTACGTCCATTAGAAACCATGACAAAAGCGAAGGCGGGCCGAAGAGGATGGGGAAAGCACAAAACCAAGTAGGCCCGTCCCTTTTAGAGTTTTTGGAAAGAAGATGTGTTGTGTCTCTCGATTCCGGGGGAAAGAATAAGCACACGAATAAGGGACACATGGTTGGATCTCTCCAGCACTAACCCTCCCAGTAGTAATGACCCCGAGGGGAGCACCCTAGATATACGGGTCGACCCAAAGCATGGCGAGCCGACGAATAAAAAATGATCCAAAACCATTCGCAATTGTGGGATAAAAAATACCCGCTTGGTATCATGTCTGTAAAGAGACAGCAAGCGACACATCGAAGCACAAATGATTATTATTTATTTATTTTGTTTTAGTTATCGTGGGTTCTTCCTTTTCTAATAGAGGCAAATCTCTATTATTAATTACCCCGAACGTGGTTTCAGGAATGTCACGCCCTGACCCAGATCCCGGGCCTCGAGCATGTGAGCAGATCAGTCATACCCAAGTAGAGGCGCACCCCACTCGGATACAAGGCCTAGGGAATCAAGAACATAAAATAGATAAACAGTAGATAATCCAAATAACATTAATAAATAAACCAAAGTCTACAACGGAAATAAAAATATAAGGGTACAGGTAACCTAGAAATCTCAAGGCCCTACAAGGGTCCTACAAAACATAATCTCACTCTCAAATAAAATATGAGGTTCTCGAACCTCTGCAACCGTGTCCCAAACCCTTGTACCTCTCCTGAGTCCGAGTCAGCTATTCCTCAAGATCTGAAAAAGAGTGAGAACAAGTGTATAAGCTTTCGGAAAGAAAGCTCGGTAAGCACCCCAGTAGGGATCACAAGGAAGTCATGTAATAACAAGAGATAAGCCAATAGCAACTAAAGCAAATCAAAGAACATGACTAATCAAGCAAGTAGGGACTACGTCCCACACTATCCAACCATCTAGGAGTCTCAAACCTACCACAGAAGACTATCAATAGTAGGGACTCCTAACACATCTATAGCCTCAAGCTATGGAGGAGAAATCCAAAGAAGACTCATCAAATATCCCTCGGTCAGCATCATCAGCTTCAGTTGGAAACAACTCTCCGGTCGTAAGTCGGTAGTGCCACCTCTTGTACATGTCGACACGATCAGCGAATCACCCCCACTGACCGACTGGACAACCAGAGTATTACAACCCCTCTGGCATGGAATGCTAGAACTCTAAGGTGTCCTCGGCCCTAAACGTCCTGCAGGAGCCACACACCACTATACCAGGCGGTAGAACAGAACTTAGCAGAGCCATACCTACACGGCCAGCATACAAGCACAACATGTTTCCATGGTTAAGTGTCAGTCAACAGGTGGGTATGCTCAGCGAGCATGAACATTCAATAATAGGTAATGAAACTGACACACACCTATCAGGATGGAGCACAGGCTCACGTATGCCCACGGCTACGTGTGGATCAACGAACAGGCATGTTCAGTAAACACCATCTCACAAATACTAAATATACACATTTAATTATGGAAATAGTCTAACAAGTCAAAATGTCAAATATCTGTATATAATTAATATAGTAACAATCAAAATCATCAAGGAAACATAACAGTAACAAAAGCAATGAATATTCAACCATTGAGTAGGAACTAGGCAAGAGTAACTTACCTATATCACAGAGATGTCTAGAATCAACGAGACTCCCTCCTAACGTGTCTCTACGCTCCATGTCGGTATTTGGTAACATGACCTATATCAGTATGTTAGTCACAAGCATAAACATAACTTGTGTAATAGTATTATATGGCTTAAACCATTCTAAATCCCAATTGGGTTAGACCACTTAAGGATCTATGTGTTTGTCACGCCCCGACCCAGATTCCGGGACACCGAGCACTTGAGCAGACCGGCCGTAACCAAGTAAGACGCATCTCACTCGGCTACAAGTCCTCAGTAAGTAACAGCAGATAACATATAATTAAGATAATTAAAGATCACAGCGAAAACAAAATCAAATAAGTGGGTCCAGATGCCTACATAAGCCAGGCCCTATAAGGGACCTACAAATAAAAAAAAAAGTCTCTCACTCAAATAAATAAGGATAAATAAGATCCTCGGACCTCTGCTATCAACCCGATCCTCGATCGTCTCCCGTAAGCTAGACTCCTACTCCCCAGGATCCAAAAAACAGGAAGAAAACAAGTACGTGAGCTTTCGGATGGAAAGCCCAGTAAGTACCCCTACGGGGGTTCAAGAAAATCATAATCTCAAGTAAGAATGATAATCAAGTCAAAACTTGGGGCCACGCCCCTCAAATAATCCCTAGGAGTCTACCACAAAAACAATCAAGGTAGAACCCCTAGTTATAGAAGCCTACGAGCTTCAATAAGAGTTCCAAAGGAAGCTCAGCAAACATCTCCCCCGACCAGCATCATTAGCAAACTTACTGCAAACTCGACCCTTCAGTCATACGTCCTCAGATCGTATGTCGGTAGCGCCACCTCTCGTACGTGTCGACACGGCCAGCGAATCACCCCCACAGATGGGCAGGACAACCAGAGTATCGTCCCTTTGGCATGACAAGCCGGAACGTCAGGGTGTCCCGTCCCTGATCGTTCCCCAAACTGAGCCCCCAAGCTCCACTGAATCTGGGCAGAAAATCAAACAACAAACAGGGATACCAACATCCCAAAATATCTCAGCATGCTCACAGGAATTCCAAACGAATAGAGAAAGCATGTATTATGGTCTCAAATAATGATATCAAGAATATGACATAAGCAAAGTCAAAGAATACTCCAAAGAGTGGGTACGAGGCAGTGTACTTACCTCAACAGTGTCGCCTGGGATTTTTCAGCAAAATCCCGCCTGTCACGTCTCTATCTCAAAAACCTGATAATAAATCCTATATCAGTGTCAATGATATTTGAATTATCCGGTTGGACATGCATGATGCTCTAAATGGCCCTACTAATCCCTTAAAGAAGTTTCGGGTTCCATTCCCTCCACTTTCCTTATAGTATATCTTATTTCCTTTTGGGCGTGTTTGGCACACGGGATTCGATGGGATTGGATTGGATTGTTATCCGAAATCCAATGTCCCGTGTTTGGTTTGGAAATGTTATCCTAGGATTCTAATCCTAGGATTACAGTTTCTTCTATAATTTAATCCCATGCTTTTTGGGAGGATTACGCCGGATAACTTCCACGTCCATCAAGTTTTCGACCATCAATAAATTAAAAAGATCTTTTTTTCTTAAAATTTATCTCTTTTATTAAACTTTTTATTTCATACTATTTTTTTTAATATATATATAGTATAATATATTCTACCCCTTAGGTTTTGGAAGTTTTATTTGTAAACCATTTAATACATACTTTTAAACAAATTCATTAATTCTCTAATTTCTAAACTTCATCAAAATTTAAATATTAGATTTTAATTTATTTCATGTTATATATATATATATATATATATATATATATATATATATATATATATATATATATATATATATATATATCAGTTTGATCAATCTTGTGCTCGACCTTATTAGTTGCCTTCCAATTATTTGTCAACATTATGTCAATATATTATTTGTCTTGTTATATATACATTCTACCCCCTGGTGTTCCACCTTATTATTTACCTTCCAAATATTTGTTAACATTATGTTAAAATGTGCTTGCAAAAATATATTAAATGTATATAGTGTTTTAACAATCAAAATTACATATTGTTTTACTAATTAAATTTTAATAAATAGAGTTTTTAGAAGTGAAAAATGGTAATATTTACAAAATATTTTTATGAATAAATTTCAATATGTATTTACAAAGAATTTTTACAAATTAATTTTTGACCCATGACATAAATAACAACTTTAAAAAATATTAAAATTTAAATATTAAAATACAAAATTTTTATCAACTAATTTGAAATATATGATATAAATAATAACTTAAAAATAAATATTAAAATATAAACAATAAAATAGTCCTATCTAATATCTACCAAATATCCGATTTTCTAATCCGGTGCTACCAAACATAGTACAGTATAATATTATCCTATCCTATCCAATCCAATCTAATCCGAAATAATAATCCAATCCTATCCTGCGTACCAAACACGACCTTTATAGCTTTAATTGGCCAAACCTGGTTTATTTGATCACATGTGAAAGCATGGATATGTTGGTTAAGGCCCAATATTAGGTGGTGAGAGAGGTCTTGGGTTCTATTCTCCTCTCCACCATTTTTCTTTTTGTTAGTTAACTAGATCAAAACCCAATTCTCCTGCCCCAAGTATAAATCCATTCCTATTTGATTGAACCCGACCAGCTAGCCAACAGGTTGGCCCAACCAAGCTACTTTGTCCAAGCCCTTCTTGATTTAATCTCTATAAATCTGATTCAACCTAACAAGGTTTAATCAATTAAATCAAATTAACCTTACTTGTCTGAGCCCAACGATCTTAGCTATTAGATTGGCCAAACCCAATTGTTACTTGACTAAACCTAGCATGAATTAAACAAAGCCCAAATCTAATTACTTGATTAGACCCTAGACTTGATCAATTTAACTCAACCTTACTTGACTTGGTCAAGTCAATTTGTTAATATATAACATAACTAATAATTATTTTAATTATGCCTAACTTATCAATTTTATCAATTAATTTATATAATCAAAAATTCAGTAACTTTCTCTCTCTTCTATTCCGTCTCTCTCTCTTTCTCGACAGCACTCCGTTGAGAGGAAGCCACGCCCGATGCCTTGGTAGAACCTCTGTCTCTGCACGGTGGTCGTCGGCGATGCTCGAGTGACCGGAGTTGTTTGTGTCGCAGCGTTCCCCTCCGCTCGAAAAAATTCTATCGGCCACCATCAACTATCGGAATAAAGGACCGCCGAAATCTCAAACTGATTTCACGGTCTTCTTGGCCGGGCTCCCCCTCCTTTAATCTCCCCACTAACGCTTACTCTCTCGCAACTACATGCATGCATGATTGAACAATATGAAAGATGGGGAGAGTCGAAAGACTTACAGAGAACTCTCCGCCGTCTCCCGGGACTCCGACCACCTCAGCCTAACGCTTGCCTACTTCCTGTCTCCTTGTCTTTCTTTCTCTGTCCTCGTCGGAGTCCGAGTTCCTTTCTTACTGTTTCTCTACTCCTCACAGTGAATGAGGTCACTGTGATTTCCGGTGTGCTTCAAGGGTTCGTACTCAACCCTTTTTATAGGCCTCGAGGAAACTCCCTCCGTGTGTTCGGATCTTGTAGTCGAGAAGATTTGAATGAAAATCAGATCCCCCCACACCCCCTTTCCTATTCTGGCCGATTCCCACGCATCATTTTTGCCAGGGGCGTCACGCGCTGGCGCTAGCGGAGGGAGACGATGGTCGTCCGCCTCAAGATTGGGTCGCGTCCGGATGGAGGGCTGAGATGTAGAGTGGGGTGATGAACAAGTGGATCTTTCTCCCGTGCCTCGAATCCATCACGCTATCAGATGAGCGACCAACCATGTTTGGAGATGGACGGTGTGATCATCGTTGCTTGCTCCGAACTCAATCCATCCCTTTTGATGGACGGTCTCAATTAGCCCACGTCCGTTACTTGGACGAACAGCAGAGATTAGATATCATGCCTGAGATCCACGGTTCAGATCAGCCCGTTACTAATCCATAGATGGACGGCGTGATTTTCCCCTCGTTGCCTCGAACTTAAGCTTATCTCAAGATCTTTTAATCCTAGCCATCGAACCTTTTCACTATTCTCTCTCTCTCGGTATGGTTTGTAGATTTACGATTAAACCCTTAACTTTCCTTTCTTTTATATGAAGGTCCTTCCCGCGAGAGAGAGACAAAATTTCTTTCAGGTCCTCAACATCGTTTGTCATTGCAATCAGGTCTTTATCTCAGAGAGAAACAACTTCTTGTTTAGTCTGCAAGTTTTCTATAATTACCATATGGTCCTTGGCAGCCAAACTAATTTAAATTTAGAATTAAAATTAATTTCTCTTTCAAAACAAACCTCAACTACTACTAAACTTGGGGATTCCCTTTTATATATTTAATCAATCACCAATCTATTAATTTGTTCCATTTTAAGAATTTTTCAATTCTTTTCTTTTCTCATTCTATTTCAAATAAATTCTTAACTTAGAATTTACCATTAATTAATCAATCAATTGCTAAATAATTATTGATTTAATTATTCATTCCCTTTCTAGTCATCTCCAAGAATTTCCCAAACTTAGGCATTACTATTATTCGTTTACTTCCAAGTTTCTCAAATTTGCTTTATTACCAAAACACCCTTGATAATCAATTCCAAGGAATTTCCATGTTTGGACTAAATCACTTAGCTAAATAAAGTAGTGTTTATTTACTTGTTCCCTTCATGTTTTCCACTCATGTTAAATTACCAAAATGCCCTTGATTTTAATATCAAGTCCTACTAGGGTTTCAATTATCAAAATTTTCCTTTCAAATGATTTGGGAAATTAATTCAATCACTAAAATATTAAAATCCATTTATTCTAAAAAAATTCCCTGATTTCACAGTGTTCCTTATAGAGCCAGCTCGTATTATCTTTCTTATCTAAAGCCCAACCCACTACAACGAACTTGAGCTTTGGTTCACCAACCCTACCCAACTAATATGGGCTTGAGTTATATATGAGCCTACTCATACTTTATTTATTTAAATATGATCTTTTACTCTCGCACAGTGTTCTGGCCCATATGTCCTACTCTTCTCAACTCAGGACATATATAAATTCTCATCAAGGAAAGAAACTAGACCTCCGGATATAGCTTATAATGGACTTATCTACACTACCCATCTCTAACACACATATAAATGGGCATTCAAGGATAAAACTGAATTGTTTTGCAAATCTCTTGACCAAGCTACTATCCTATTACAACATGTACATCTATACAGATATGAATATAACTACCTTTTCTACTCTGACTCTTCTCTATACTTGATTATCCTCACAACTCATGAGCAACACTTCACACTAATAGCCTTCAAATGTAAACATAAACCCCAAAAAAACTCTATGCATGACTCTAATCTCATCACTAGGATCCATGTATATATATCCACAGATTTTTATCACTATTTATATATATCCATATATGTATACACAACCCATTGTCTCAACATCCAGTACTTGCCCTGCAGATCTAAGCATCCTCTCTTCTCTTAGCACGTATTGTTCATGGTTTAAATAAGAATTAAACAATTCATCTTAGTTGCAGGTCTGGGAACTACTCACCTGAGTCCAGATGGCTTGCGACACTCCGAGGGGACAATTCCAACGACGGGCGACTTGAAAATAGAGTGGTCGTGCCCCACGACACGCTCGAAGATTGGCTCTGGCGACTCACTTTGGTCCAGGGAAAGTCAGAGGATTGCAGCGTCTCTGTCACGCCTCGACCCGGATTTCGGGACCCCGAGAATGTAAGCAGACTGGCCGTACCAAGTAAGGCGTACCTCACTCAGCTACAAGGCCTCAGTATGTAACAGCAGATAACATAAATTCAAAATAAATATCTCAAATAACTTAATTAAAAAGCCACAGCGGAAACAAAATAAAATAAGTATGTCCCAAATGCCCTACAAAAGCCAGGCCCTAAACGGGTCCTATAAATAAAATCTCTCACATAAAGAAGTAGAAAGAGATCCTCGGACCTCAGCAAACTACCCAGACCCTCTATCGGCTACCGAGCTCAAGACTCCTGCTCCTCAAGATCTGAGAAAAAAAAGAACAAATGCGTGAGCTTTTGACTGGAAAGCTCAATAAGTACCCGTTGCGGGGTTCAAAAATCATGATATCAATAAAAAGTGATAAACAAGTCAAAGCAACGGGGACACGCCCCTAAAAACATATCCAAGGAGTCTACCACAACAAACACAAAGGTACGACCCATATCTACAGCAGCTCTCAAGCTCTACAACGGGTTCCAAAGGAAAGCTCATCAAGACATCTCCCCCGGCCAGCATCATCAGCAACTTGCTGGATCTCGATCCTTCGGTCGTGCGGTCCTCAGATAGCATGTCGGTAGCGCTACCTCTCGTACTTGTCGACACGGCCAGCGAATCCTCCCCACTGACGGGAAGAACAACCACAGTATTGTCCCTCTGGCATGGCAAGCCGAAACACCAGGGTGTCCCATCCCTGAGCATTTCCCAAACGTAGCCCCCACGCTCCACTGAATCCAGGCGGAAGACCAAACAACAAAACAGGGATACCAACATCCCGAAACAACCAAGCATGCTAAAAAAGAATTCCAAACAAATAAAGGAAGCATGTATGGTCTCAAATAAAGCAATAATATCAATAATATGATATAAACAAAGCCAAAGAAACTCTAAATAGTGGATACGAGGCAAGTATTCTTACCTCAATAAAATCGACAGGGATTATTCAGCAGAATTCCCGCCTGTCACAATTCTGTCTCACAACCTGATAATAAATCCTATATCAGTAATTCGCAACATCATATGATTCTAGATGTGTATACATGATGCTCTAAAGCTTAATGGGTCTTTCCCCATGTCATGGCCCATAAATACTTATACCTGACTATTTATACAAGAAGGCCCAGGTGGCCTGGTGGTTAGGCCGACCACTCCTTTCTAAGAGATTCATGGTTCAATTCCCCCTACTTGCCTTTTATTCCCCTTTTATTTCCTTTTATAGCTTTATCTAGTCAACCTGACTTACTTCAACACAAATGAAAGAGGGCCCTAGTGGTTAAGGCCCAATAATTGGTTGTGGGAGGTCATGGGTTCAACTCTTACTACTTACCATTTTTATTCATTTTATTTCCTTTGTGTGACTTGGTTGAATTAGCCCAACCCATTTGATTAAATCAGGTTTACTTAACCCAACCTTTTAGAAGCCGGTGTCACCTAACCACTTAGCCACACAAGTTGATTACACCCAATCAATTAACTCAATTATCCTATCTCATTGGGTATAACCCATCTCCAATTTATTTGGTTAACTTAAGTCAACTTAGTTGGACCAAATTAGATTTTAAATTTAATTCTAGCCGAACCACTTTATTTGAGTCCAACATTCCATTGCCAATTCGGTTAATCCTAACTCCACTTTTAATTTATTTAAACCGGTTTCTAGCTTAATTAAGCCTAACCACTTAATTAGTCTAAATTATTGAACACTTACTCCTTACTAATTGATTAAACCCAATCAATTAGTCATTACAATCCAGCCCACATTAATCAATTAAGCCCAAGCCCAATTCCGGTTAAACCTAACCCTTTAACCAATTCTAATTAACTAATCAATTTAATTAAACTTAACTTTTTAATTAACTACCTTAACTAACTTTTAAAATTTAATTGGCTCATCTCCTTCCTCGCGCCAGAACCAGGCCGAAGTGGAGATGGGCCTCCCGGTCGCTCGTTGCAGCCGCCCGCGGGTTTGGTGGCCTGGCCACTCATCTCCAGCGACAACTGTTGTCCGAGGTTCTCCTCGCCATCTGAAAAACCTCTACAGGCCTGGCGGTCACGTCCCTGTTACCCTTCCTAATTCTCGACCAAACCCCTCCCTCCATTTCTCCATTGTTCCACCATCCTAGCATGCATGCACGATCATAGGAAAGACTGAGAGGAAGAGCGTGACTTACCTACAAGTCTGGTGAGTGGTGACACCCTTGCAACGGCTCTGACGAGATGAGAAGCAGTGGGTCTGTACCTCCTCGACGACGTCGTGTTCCTCCACGTGGACTTCCGGCGGCTTTTCATGATCTCCAAAGGCCGCTGGCTCCACTCCTTGGCCTATCTCACGCTCGGCTTACAGTGGCCAACCGAGAAGAAGAAAAAGATGGAGGAGAGGAGAAGAGGAGGAGTTGTGCTCTTTCGGGCTCCTCCACCCGGCTTTTATAGAGGACCGAGGGTGCATGTGTGAGCGATTGCGATCCTTGATTGCGATTCACCGTGCAAATTCATGCCCAACCTTCCAAAACAGGTTGCTTCCATAAACGGCGAAGGCTAGGGTTTTCCTCTCGCGACAGCGCGCTCGGTAGCGATGGAGGAGAAGGTCATTGCCTCGAGATAGGCTCGCGGATCAGATGGACGGCTGAGAAGGGCTGATCTTCTCTTCATGCCTCAGATCCATCACTCTTTTGGATGAATGACCTCCATTGTATAAGGTTAAACGGTTGAATTTAAAAAAACCTAGCCTAGAACTTAACCGAGACTCTTTGATGGACTGCCACGATTAATTCCACTTGATGAAGGATATCGAGCGGCCTGGATCTAATCTAGTGCCTTGAACTCAAAACCTGATCCCCCGATCATCATCTAATCCCAACCGTTGATTTCCTTTTAGTACATCACTTTCATGCTTTTCTGGACAATTACCCACAAGTCCTCCAACGTTTTCTGGTTTACATGAAAGTCCTCCAGATGTGAGAGAGACACAATTTCACTCAAGTCCCTAATCTTTCTGAAACTGCATATTAGTCCTTGGCAGCTCCAATTAACTCAATTTGGAAACTTAAACAATTATTCACCTTCCCTTCAATTAATTCAATCACTAATCTTTTCTTTAATTGATTAAATCGATCACCAATCAAACAACATGAATTTACTCCAAGAATTTTTTAATTCCTTTTTAAGTTTCATAATCAACCTTTAATTACCAAAATACCCTTGGTAACCACATTTAATCCCAATTAGGGTTTTTAACTAATTAAATAGTTTAATTTATTTCCAAAAATTTTAAAAATCTATTTATTAAAAGAAATCTTGGATTTCACAGTTTCATTCTCCGATCTCCGATGTTGTCCTCAATGGGTATTCCCTGCTCGGAGTACAGTGGAACTCCCCCGCTCCTCCTCTTGGGCTCGCTGTTGGTCCTCTGCCATCGGAGGCAGTGGACTCTTCTCCTTCTTAGTGGAGACGAGGCGTTGGCTGCTAGGGTTTAGAGGTAATTCTTTTAAAGGAGCTCGCAGTGGGGATTTGGATGAGATATAATCTGTTGATGTAGGCTAACGTATAGGGATTTGATTTCCTTCCTTAATGACTAAGGCGTTTTGATTCAAAATTCAAAATCCAACCAACATCTACTGTTGGTTCCAGCCATGCACATCCTCTTATAATATATATATATATATATATAACGGTGATAGTATCAGGCCGATCGGACAATGTGCAAGTAAGGTCACCTCCCATTTGGCCACTTGGAGAGTGTTTTAAGGATTTCCAACCTTACGGGTGGAAAGAACATTGAGAAATAAGCTAGCATGTCGATTTTCATACATTTTGGTCAGGTGATGATCATTCATCTTAACAGTTCTTATTTTAGAGAACTCCCACTTAAGATGAATGATCATCATCTTACCAAATTGTATGAAAATCGACATGCTAGCTTATTTTTCAATGTTCTTTTTATCCGTAAGGTTGGAAATCCTTAAAACACTCTCCACGTGGTCAAATGGATCGTAAATGAATAGTATTCCCGCCAGCCGCATATATATATATATATATATATATATATATATATATATATATATATATATATATATATATATATATATATATATATATATAACATTATTTTTTTATTTATATATTTATTTATTTATTTGAAATTTGATTAATTTCAATTTCGAGGAGTTTTATTAATTAACCAAAATAATTAGGAAAACTTAATCAAATAAAATCCTTGGATTTTACAAGGAACCTCCGATTAAGGACTAGAGTATAAGAAGAGGCAATGAATGATTTGAAAATTGCAAATACATATTTCATTTCATTTCATCATTAATAGGTATACATATTGTAATATTATGAGGAACTTCAAGATTTGAGACATAGAGAGCTTCAACTCGAACGATGCCAATATAGTCTTTGTTTTTAGCAACACTAATGCTTGAATCTACATTCGTTTGCTTGCTCTATTTCCCCATATATGTCCGTATTTCATGAAAGACTAATTTTCCTTCAACTATCCATGCAATTGCAGATGGGAACAACATGCTTTGGGGTGTAATTCAAATCCTAATATGACCAAGAAATGCATTATATGATATATCGATTGCTTATTGTTCAGTGTCAATTGTTTTCTTTATATGGGAGATGACACGAATATCAGTCATTTCAATGCTAGTCTCAAACAACACTTATGTTGAGTCTGAAACCTTTTTCCTTGAACATTATTCTCCATTTTTTTTTTATCTTTTAGATTTACCAATTGGAGGGTCTACATGTTGGTTACATTCATATGAAGATCGCTTCCTTTTTTATGCATTTTTATTAACTCTTCATTTGAGCTAAAACTTAAATCATATATTTTGACTCTATAGCATGTTTGTGTAAAGTGGGTGCAGGGATCAAGAAATTTGTCTCAGAATCAAAACTCTATATTCAATCCGACATGCTTCATCAATACCCAATTTTCATATAGTTATGGTTCAAAATATTCCTTTGAGGCATTTCATTAGGCGGGTCATGTGCATTCTTCATATTAGAAAATTTTACATTATGTTTGCAGAAGAGCTTTCATGAATACACTTTGACATCATTCCCTAGCAATATTTCCACATACTTTCTCATAACATATTAGAGCTGCCTCTGGGCAAGAAGACATGCAATCTCTACTAATTGTATCACTTCAAACTGGTTTGTACATCACGGTAAGATTTGCTCACCTCTTTATGGAGAATCTCGGGTAGATATTCATATAATGTTTAAGCAAATCTTCTCATTTTGCAGGTGAATTTAGATCTAAAACAGTGTGGAAGTTGTATTATTATCAGTGGGCAATGCAGATTCTTAAGCAATATGGTATGAGTGAGGGTGCTTGCCAGTTTGCTCTTACTATCCTTGAGCAAATTGATGAAGTTCTTGGTTCAAAAGATTTTAATAACAGTGATGAACTTCCAGAATCTACCATTCATGGAAGGTTATGGGTTAATATCTTCAAGTTCACCTTAGATCTCAAGCACTTTTGGGACTCTTACTGTGTTATCATTTCAAACCCTGATGTTCTTTGTAAGCTTAGTGCAACCAAGGTTATTCTAAGCTACCCCATCAATCTTTCTACCTTCACTTTGCTTTACACATGAGAACTATCTCCTCATGATTTTATTGTTGATATTTCTGTTTCCTTGTGGAATTTGAGAGATTTGTTTTAGGCCTAATAAAGGAGTATAATATTGGAAATTATGGCATTGATAATGTTTTATTTATATCAAGCGTATTTGTAACATTTCAATATAAACTTGTATTCCGAAGAACAATTCATAGTTTATAGAAATTAAAGGTCCTTTTTGCTTCAAAATTTTCTTACTGTATCTTCATTTGAATTTAGGTTCTTTGTGATGAAACTAGAAGAATCATTATAATACTTCCGCACTTGATTACAATGATAAGTACTTTCATGACCATCTTCTTTGGCGCCATCATTGCCTTAGTTGAAAATGTCTCCCATTTTCTCTTTGCATGGATCTCTTTTCTTTTTGTTACACTCTAACTATTGCTACAATTGTCCAAGCTAAAGAAGGAGATTGCGAGAAAAGAACTATAGAATGAATGTAAAAATATCCAATACCTCATTGAATCAATGTCTTTCACACTCATGACTATGAGAAAACCCATGCAATCAACCCCCACAAATATATGCCATTTCACACTCAAAACCATGCCGAGTAATTTGCTCGCAATGTGATGCGCAAAATCTGCAAGTGTACGGATCATATCAAGTAATAAAGTGTACTAAGAAGTCGGGTATCGATCCTCAGGGAGAAGGAAGTACTAGTACGCACTATTTATCTATTATCTAATCGATCCAAAGGTGAGTGATTGTAATCTAAACCTAAAATTAAGAAATTGAAAACACCAGTTGTGGGATCAAATCAACCTTGATTGCAATCAATCATGAAAAAGGGATACTTGTGTAATAAATCCCCCTTGGATTTATATTCTAAAAAATGGATGAAGCTCTCTAAGTTGATACTTGGTAGAATCTTGGCCATGGGTTCCTAAGGTGCTTTCACTCCCTCTCTCGAGGTGAATTACTAATCCTAGTTCCCTTACTGATGATTTTCTAGGGAACCTAATTCTTGGAAAGATTGTGGGAATAAGACATCTTAAAGACTCGCACTCTTTAGTACCCGAGCTCTCGGTGTACTCACAATCTCCTCTATTGGAGATGGTCTACACATAGGGAGGCGTTCGCTTCTTTCCCCATATGAACTACGAAAATATCTCCGGGCTCTCACAATGTAGAGGAATTAACATACATTAAAACATCCAATAGACTCAATAGATTCAACCAAGCATTCAAACATAGAAAACAACATCAATTAATCCATAATCCAAGGGTTCATCATACCAAAGTATCTATAAAATTAGTTCTCCATAAAAAGAGAACAACAATCCAATTCGAAAATAAAGCAAATCAAAAGATTCATGATAAAGAACACTATTACATATATTGTTGGTGGATCTCTTGACTCCTCCTCTAATCTCTTGCCCTTCTCTTCCTCCAAGGGTTGGTGATGAAAATCCCCAATCCCTAATCAAGGTTTCTTCTCTCCCAAGCTGGCTCTCTCCTCTAAAGCCTTAATTAGTCAGATTATATACCCCCCCTCCCTTTAGGGTTTTAGAGTGCTATTTACCGTTCTACCCCTGTCTGGGTCTGCAGACTGCTGGAAACTTACGCTATATGGGGGTTAATACGGGACATATACGGGCCCGTGTAAATTACAGCTCAATTTGTACGACCATATATCAGACTATACAACATCCTGTATGGCTTCATACGGGCTATTGTACGGCCCTGGGAGATTGACTGCAGAGACCTCCAATTCTCCAGGTTCATACGGGCCGTATGAAAACCCGTATGCCATTGTGTTTTTTCCATAAATACTTCATTTTTGGTCTCAATTTCCCTTTAAAAGTTTCCTTTCTCCCGAAGTCTCGATATTTTTCCTTGTTAATCAAGATTAACACTTTTTAAGTACTTACAGGCCATAATTTCACCAAAATAGCATATAAAGTATACATGAATATGGTATAAAATTACGCTCAATTAAACACTTATCATAATGGATCCAGAAAAAAAAAATTACAAACATCGACATTTTAAATTTCTTGAAATAGGAAGTTGTGACATCTTTGAGGCATTTGATCAAACAATAAAAACTTTATAGCATTTTCCTTGCATGCTCAGCAACCCTTTCTTTTTTTTCTTCTTCTTTGGGCCATTTCTTTAGGGTTAAAGCCATTTTTGTCTCTGGAAACAGGTCCAATGTTCATTTCTATCCTTAATTTCAAAAGTTGTTCAATACGGTCAATGTGTATTGTGTATTTTGTCACATTTGGTCCCTAATGCTGCTGTGGCGCTGACGTGGCATACAAATGAAATATATGGTACTTGTTTGTTATTTTTATTATATAGGTGGCCATATTTTGATGACATGGCGAGCCAGCTTGACTGCTAACATGGCATGCCATATGGTAATTTTTTTTTATTATTTATTATTTATTATTTATTTATTTATTATTTATTTATTTTCTGCTTTGTTTCTCTACTATGTAAATAACGTTACAATGTACAATGAGAAAAGTTTTTTTTCTAAAATTTAAGCAAAACAAGCTGTAACGTTAACATAATTTTTCTGTGTCGCGCAGAGGCACACTACAAGATAGGGTATTTTTCTAAGCTGGCTTCGCATGGCACAGAAAATTTTTTAATGCTACAACATGCTTTGCTTAAATAAAAAAATAAATAATAAAAATAATTAAAAAAATTTGCCACGTGTCATGCCACGTCAGCAGTCTAGCTGGTCTGCCACATCAAAAAATACTGCCACCAGTAAAATAAAAAAAATAACCTGTATTTCATTCATATGCCACATCTGAGCCACATTAGCGTTAGGGACCAAATGTGACAGAATACACAATACACATGGACGGTATTATACAACTTTTGAAATTAAGGATGGAAATGAACATTGAACCTGTTTCTGGGGACCAAAAATGGCTTTAACCTATTTCTTTATGAAGCTGCACTTGTCTTCATCATTCATAAAAGAAGGAAACCCATTAGTTTTCTCTCTACCTTGGCTTGTGAGAACTTTGGGATATGTCCAACATGAGAATGCTCTAATTGCTTCTCCATTTGGTAGAATTTGTGATATGTCAATCATACTGTGCATCAATACATTTGGAATTCATAATTATGAAGCCCATTTCTCTGTGTTTCCCATGGAATGGCACCAGCAACAATGTCATCTTCTAAGCTTGACATGCCATTGCTATTCATTGTTTCCCTAATTACTAACAAGCAACAGGTTTACTGGGGACTAATTTGAGGTACAACCCACTTCTTCCCAATTGATAAGTTCAGTGAAGACAAAGCAAATTCCTCATAATCATCTTCTGCATTGTTGCCAAGGAGTTTTGAGTGCAACCGTTTTGTGGCCAAATCATAGATATGGTTCGCGAAGACATCTTCATGGATATAAACATCTAATTCCCAGCATATACATTTTGCATAAACGATTTCTTGCACTCAATGTTGCTGCAACTGATTCTTGACCATCTACTATATCACTTCATTGCTGCCTGACCAGTGTCAAGGTTTCCAAATCAGAGAATCAAATGAATAAAGGGTTGATCATTTATATTGAATCCATGGAAAGATGAGGTATTCTGTAGGCAAAGGGTTCCAAGAGCCTCGAACTTGCAGTCGCCACCATTGTAGGAGTAGAGGACCTTACCGCTATACAAGATGCAGCTATAGACCATGTTGGTGACCGAACAATCCATGGAAAGCTCATTTGCCGCAGCGGCAGCTTCAAAGCTCATATAATGGCATTTGAGCCACCACCACCATCCGAATTCAAGGATTGGGAGGAGTCACAGACAAAGCAATCCAAATCCAAAACCTAATCTCTACGGTTTGGAATTCTTCAACTGAGAAATAAGAAATTTCGAGCATGGACTAGGTGTGGGGGAGCCAGTTAAGGGGTTTGGCATCTTGGCAGATCGGGACTTCGGCAGCGGCTTGGATGATGCAATTGACTTTGTCTTTGTCTTCGGCAGTGGCTTTATCTGCGCCTTTAGCTTTGTTGTCACCTTTAATGAAGGTGGGTTTCGGCTTTGACTTTGGCTTTGACTTTGGCTTTAGCCGAAGCGGCAACAAAGCAATGGTGCTTGCATGATTATGGGACTGGGAAAGGCGGTGGATGAGCCCCAGCTGCAAGAGATCGTTCCCTCTCGTCTTGGGGACGAGAATGTGAGGGAATAGGGTGATGGACCGTATTGGGCCGCACTCACCATACTCGACATTGAGGATTTGAGGATTTCGATATTGGGTTGTCCATGATTACTGTACTATCATATGGCATATCGTCTTGACGGGCTTCGTCGGCACTTGATCCGTATCAGTTAGGGTCGTATGGGGCTTCTTGTTTGTAGGATATAATATAATATATAATTCTTCATCTCTTCTCTGTTTTTTTTTAAACAAAATCTTTTCTTTTCTCTTTTTTGATCACTCTTTTTTTTATCAAATCTTTCCTTTTCTCAAAATCTTCTGCTCCTTCTCTCTCTTTCCTTTTTCTATTTTATTTCTTTTTTCTTTTTTCTTTTCTCTCTTTTTTTATTGCTTCTCTCTCTCTCTCTCTCTCTCTCTCTCTCTCTCTCTCTCTCTCTCTCTCTCTCTCTCTCTAATTATTCCCTGTTTACGTCTCCTGGTCTTCTCGACGCAGAAAACAGGAAAGGGGGACCTTCATCTCCGACAGCAACAACAACATCAGCATAGCCACACCTAGGGTGGTGCTCCACCTCCGGCAGCTTCTTCTGCAATACTATAGTCTATGGACGAACCCAAGCCTGTATCCTTCTGTAAAGTCATCAAAGACAGGCTCGTGTCAACTTATTCGATCGAGATTAACCGCAAAGCCTCAACTTTTTTTATCTCACTTTTTCTTTCTCTCTCTCTCTCTCTCTCTCTCTCTCTCTCTCTCTCTCTCTCTATTTTTTACCCTCCTTTTCCACTCTTTGTTTCACTTCTCTCTTTTTACGAAGCCTCATCTCCTTCTCATTTTTTTCTTCTTCACCGCCATATTTCCTTATGTTTCCCCCTCTTTTCCACTATCCAATCTCTTGTTTTTATTAACAATGGTAACCTCTTAACCGAGTGGTTCATGATCGTGGGGATCAAATCCTTAGATCGGGTCGTGGCAACTACCTGATAATATGAAAAAAAAATTATATTTTATTTTAAATTTTAAACATCGCGAGAAAGAGATAAATCGGGTCCCAAGGGGATAAGATGAAATTTAATTTAATTTGATTTAATTTATCTACCTCGGGATTTGCATTCCTTCATCTCTTTAGAACTTATCTCCTTTAGACTGCCTCGAGATATATGTTCTCAGGATGTCACTGGATTTGTATTTTCTAGATTGCCTTGAGATTTGTGTTCTCAAGCTATCTTGAGATTTTAGATTGCCTCGAGATATGTATTCTAGGACTATCTTGAGCTTTGTATTTTTTTAGCTTGTCTCGGGATATGTGCCCTTAGCCTGCCTCGGCATATAACCTGATATATATATATATATATATATATATATATATATATATATATATATATATATATATATATATATATATATATATATATTCTTTCTAAATTAAAATATTTTAATTTCAAGATATTTCAAGATTTATTTCATTTGAATCATAATATTTCATTATTGGCTCCTTCAAACATTGGCACCTATTATTTTCAATGCATATATTTTTTTAAATATATACATTTTATATACAAACAGCAACCAAAAGAAAAGGCTAAACCGAGAAGACACTGCCAACAAAAGAGAAGAAGAAGAGACAAATGGAATTCAAGGAACATTGCTCCATTAAAATTAAAGGCTACAATACGAGGGGAAAGACCACTGGGAAAGAAAAAACATGACAACTGTTCATTTAGCAATCTCTCTGGGAAAACCAGGAGGGAGGTACCGAAGGGCGTCTGTGAATCTCAAGGTGGCAAAGTCCAGGTCGAGACAAAGGCGGAAGACCTCTTGAAAGATCCTGAAGCCCTCCTAGGCATCTTTACACCCCTCCACGCAAACAAAGTCCTGGAACTCGTTAGACTCTTTCAACTTTGCCACCGCCCAAGAAGAAAGTTCGCGCTCCCTACCCAGATTGTTGTTCGAAGACCGATAGGCTTCTACACCGCGATAAAGTTCCGCGCGAAAGAACGACCCCCGCTTGTAGGACCCCACGGCCTCCTCTCGGACTCGCTTTATGCCCGAGGGTGAGGGGGAAGGGTCTTCTGCCTCGCCTTCTCCTCCCTCTCCTTCTCCTTCAGGACCCCGACCGACTGTAATAGCTCAGGGTCAGCGGCCGGGGAGGACTCCGAAGGTAGTTCCATCAAGGATTGGCGCAGATAAGAAGGATCCATCAAAAAAGCTCTAGGAAAATCAAAAGAGGCAAAAGACAGTATATTGCAGATACTTTGTAACACCCCAATCCTAATGAGGACAGGTGTCACACCAAATGTACCTGTGTATCCCGAGCCCAAGGTCACAAATCAAACCAAACTCCGCGGAATAAACTGTAGACGGTAATAAAAATCACTTAATAAGTCTGGAACTCATCCAAAGGAAAAGTCGACCGATACAAGAGATTTCACGTGACTATACGCCCTGGGTCTAGTCTCCAAAAGTAAAATAAATGTATCTACAGAGCGATAATCTAAAGATACAACTATGGGACGCCAGAGCCAACTAAAAGAAAGCACACTCCTGCGTTTAACTCTAATCTGACCTCGCCCCGCTACCCGCACAAGGTGAGTGAGAAAAGGGACTGAAAGCCATGAGCTCAAAGTGAGATGTGATCTCTACCGCCGTGCCTAATAAGACCCGCATCACCGCAAATATAATCTTGTGTATGGAAAATAATCTCTACCATTTACACATGGCAAAAGCCAAGAAGCAGGGTCTATGCATTATCTTCCAACCTGAAATCATATAATGCAAGATCGACTAAACCCGATAAAAACAAAGAAATATGATCATGTATGGCTTTCTCATCTTATGTACTAGATATGGGGAGCGCCATATCGAAAAAGAATGCACCTCCATGCACCGCCACGCCGCCGATATACAAGCCAAATGGCTCGCGTGGCCAAAGAGAGGATGGATGGGCTGACCGCTGGCCATATCCTCTATCCTCAGCATCGAAAGCACTCCGAGAGTTGGACAGGGGTTTTAAAGGTAAATTCATTTGAAAGAAAGGTTTTCAACAAAAGTAAAGAAATTCCTTTGAAAGCAAGAAAACCCTTTCCTTACTTCCAGATCGGGTTGGATCACTTCAACTAGAGCCGCACTGTAGGGAGTAAAGGGTCATCATAAGTATGCATATCTATCGATGCTCACATCATATATCTCAGACATTTATCTTCTTACATTCTTATGCGTAATTCTTCTATTCTACAAATGCCAGAACTTCATAATCGCTCTCAACCAATAAAACCATACTCGGAAAGTAATATATCAAAACCCGATAAAAACTCGACTGTAAGACGAGAATGTCCAAAGAGGTCCACTCACCCGTTGTCCCAAGCAAAATCAAGCTTTGACTCCTGGGCTCACTTGAAGTCCTCACTTGTCCTTCCTTTTCCTAGTAAACGCGAATCATATCTAAGATGAGTGCTAGTCCACAATACTTCACTTTCTATTAACAATATCTTCTAATCAATCATGGGCCCTAGTCCATAGAGATTAAGGTCCGACACCCAAGCAAATCATTACATTACCAAGCATGAATGTCGCCAAGCAATCCTAAAATATAATACGATAATCTATAAGCCAAATACGAATATGCAGAATTCTGGCTTCCCTGCGCGGTTGGAAAGAATCAGTCATAACTTTTTAAGCGTAAGTCCAAATTCTCTCATTTAAAGCTCAAGTAGAAAGAGGACCTCAAGATCTTTCCATCGGCATATTACACATCCCAAACGGAGCAGTGAGCAGGAGCAGCAGCTCCCTCAAGTGGACAGAATTCTGCAGGACAGAATTCTGCAAGACCATCTACAAATCATCGCTTAAATCCTCTCCCACATCTCTGTTAACCCTTGTCTCAAACACTTAAAAACATCAATGGACTTCACATAAAATACTCTTTGAGTTCATGAACTCCTGGTTCTTTACAAACACCTTTCAGCAATAACAGTAGTACCTTATAGCACTGCAGTTATAACAGAACTAAAACTAATTCATACCAAGCTTCTCCTACAAATCCCTTCATGGACCATACACGAATGCCTTACCTCCAATAAAATACAATGCAAACTACAGCAGGCACCAAATAGGACACTAACAGCACCCCAACTCAACTATGGTATTATAGTTTGCATACTTCATTATATTCATTAATAGCTTCAACCAATCAAGAGATAACAATGTAGACTTCTTTTAGAAAATCTGGTCTTAAGGTTAATACAAACAGAGATTTTCAAGTCTCAATCACCTTCCTCTCTTTGTTATTTCATCAAACACCTGCAAGGTATAAGAGAGGGAGCAACACAATAATTCCTTACTTTGCTTCCAAAGATCAGAATTGATACAAGATGTCTTCCTTTAATCCTAAGCTAACTGCTCAAGTCAACAAAGATAGAATTTCTACCACCTCGCAACAAGCTTGAGCAACAATTCAAATGACCAACACTTCTCTTCGGGTTCCTTATGTCCAATTGAATACAAGCAAGTACCACTCTATTACAGCAGCAAGGCAACATCTAAGCAAAAGCAAGCACAACAAGCTTGTGTGTAAACAATTTTAAAATGACCCATCCGAGGCCAATTCCTCTTTAACTACAACCTAGTGTACACACTCTTCTATGTGCCTATGGCCCATTTCCATGTAGATAAAGGCCCACTATACAATCATAATATTAGTTCACATAAAACACTAAGTTACCCAATGAGCATCAAAGTATATAATCGCTATAATAAGTAAATTCAAATTGAATTGCCAACTCTTAATTCAGCCAAATCTTGTTAAGTGTTAACTGCTTACTCTAATTATAACTCACCACAAGGTATGAGACCTCACCCAATCGAGAAAACTCATACACTAATCTATACTTGGCAATTCAAAGAAGCAATTGACAACATGCATTTGATTCATTAACCACATCCTTCTTAGTAAGAAACAAGAGGGTTTATCAAATACCCTCCTCAATATAAGCCGCCATGTAAATCAATGACGTAGATAATAGACTACTTCATCTAAGCATTACTTCAAACACCTTTAGGGCATGATTAGTTTTTCATCGTAAAATCCTCTCCTTTAATCATTGAAATTCCAAAGTTTTACATTCATTCATCATCAATATCAAATACAATCTTAACGCCTACACACCAACAAACTCTCTAGAGAACAATACCCTCATTCAACCATCGATCGACATAATCAATTCAATGAAGTGCCTTCGCCAACCAACCTGTGCTTGCTTGCTCCTCTGAACCAAGCGTGTGGCCCCACCTAAAAGCCGACCGAACCGCAGGAGGTCGGCAAGTGTAGCCAGAAACGCTGTCGAGATCGCTACAGAAGCTGGGCTCCTAAAAGAGTGCGTAACTCCCACCGATGCTCTCACTAATTCGGAAAACAGAGTTCCCCCGGGCTGTGCCCCACCTGGGCCCCCTCAAGACAAGAAGACCTCATGAGACCCGTGGTAATCCCCCTGCTCTCCATTCCATGCACAAGGTCACCACGCCGCTCTTCTCGCTAACTCCCCGCACAAGCGCCAGTCTCCCGCCTCCACCGGCCCCACTTGAGAAACCACCTCCATCTCCTCTCATTCCTCTTTCTAATCCCTTTAAAGAAAAACCTTCACCCTATATTGAGCCTCGCCCATAGTAAAACAAAATAAAGCCCATTAAAAGCTTAAGGTTATATTATCATCTACTAAGTTGATTAATTAATCATTATCACATTAGATTAATGGCTACTAGCTTCCAATAATTTACTATTCATTATTAAGGACTTTTAAATACAATTATTATTATTATTATTATTTTCAATATTCAACGAGAAAACCGGTGTTACATAATTCTCCCACTCCTTAGAAAATTTCGGCCCCTCAAATTCCCATACAATCCATAACAAAACTAAGTGCTGTGTCACGCTCTCAATCATCCTCTCGCTCTCAAGTGAACTCCTCCACTTGTTGGTGACTAAAGGACCTTTACCAGAGAGGGAAGCACTTTTGTTCCTCAAAACTTGTTTCTTCGGTTTAACACGAATCGGGTCCTCCTACAAAAGTCAAATTTGGGGTCAACTCTACCGCTGGTCCTTGCATAGCCCTGCTAAGGAACCGAGAGACACTATCAGAACCGACACGCGGGAACATCATGAATCCTCGAGATAGCTTCTCCGATGAGAGTGAGCATCGATAAGCTACGGGTCCCACTTGGCCCACTATCTCTTACGGGGTTCCCATATAACGTGGACTTAGTTTCCCACGCCGAATCTCATCACTCCTTTCTGTATGATACTTTCAAGTACGCATAAATTCCTACCTCAAACTCTAGATGCCGGGCATGCTGTTGGCATAGCCTCGCTGCCTATCCTCCGTGACCGCCTCTCATTTGTTCTCGAAAGTGAGTTTAATCTTCTCGTAAGTCCACAACCAACTCAGTCCCAAATTGTAGTTCTCCTTTAAATTTATGTACAACTTGGTGTTCCCTAGATGCCAAGATATGCCGAAAGTAAATGAGCTTCATCCTCGTCTATAACCCGGAGGCTCTCATTGCTTGGTTCAAATAATCGGGAACCCACATCTCTCGCACTAATCAAGATAAGGAGAAATCACCGTGGCTTGCTATTTCTCCATTCGGTGGAAACCAAGGTAAGCCATCTAGGGTCTTACCGCTGAGCTTCACTTCTAACAATTCCAACCATCTTCTACCGTGATGTTCAACTCTCTTCTCACTCATCGATACTTCAAACTCCCCGTGGCCTGGTAAGATTTTACGTGCTTCACCATAAAGATAGTGACGCCTATATCTTTAAAGCAAAGACCACCTGACACTTAAATTTCTATATGAATACAATCATACAAAGCAAGTCTATATTCATAACTCCATTAGTTCTAGGGACGCATTTCACTCCCACCCTAAGGCTCACTTCCCTAGACTCTAGATCCAGAGCAAAATCCTCATACCACTAAATGTCATCCTATGGCATTTAGTGGACCTAAGATGCAAGAAGCATGGACGCTCTATGCAAGATCTTCCCAATCAAGAAGATCCTCTAATGCAATGTCCGAGAAACCCGGAAGTCATCAATCACTAACATGCCTCGCTCTATGCCTCTATAAGATGGCTAGATATGAGCCGCCTATCAAAAATTCTCGTGATCTCCGCATGATCACTTGCTAAGATCTCGGATAATGCCATAAGGTATCCCCGCCTAAGCAGCCTATGTGAAGCCGCGTGAGGTTTCCGTCCGGGCCTCGATAGTACCATGAGGTATCCCCGGCCTAAGCATCTATGTGAAGCCTTGAGGTTTCCCGCCCCGGGCCTTCACCCTCTCGCATAGCAAGGACCGCCTTCAATGTAATGCAATTATCTAATGCCACATCCTATCTCTAGCTTTGATACCACTAAATCATGTCAATGAGATCAGATCCTCAATTTCTATTCCAAGATCAAAAGGAGTTTGCCCATACAAAATGAAATTTTTATTTCCTTCCGATACCACTAAATGTACACACCCCAATCCTAATGAGGATAGTCACACCACCCCTGTGTATGTGATCCCAGCCCAAGGTCGTCAAATCAAACCAAACTCATGAATAAACTGAGACGGTAATAAAATCACGCATTAAGTCCGAACTCATCCAAAGGAAAAGTCGATTCCGAGCATAAAGATTTACTATACGCCCTGGGTCTAGTCTCCAAAGTAAAATAAATGTATCTGGCGTGAGTGCAATAAATCTAAAGATACAACTATGGGACGCCAGAAGCCAACTAAAGAAAGCACACCTCGCCCGCCAACTCTAATCGGACCTCGTCATACCCGCACAAGGTGAGTGAGAAAAGGGACTGAGCTACGTGAGTCATGAGATGTGACTCTACCGTCGAATAAGACCTGCATCCGCAAATATAATCTTGTGTATGGAAAATAATCTCTTACTCATTTACACATGGCAAAAGCCAAGTAGGGCAAGGTCTATGCATTATCTTCCAATCCGAAATCATATAATGCAAGATCGACGGAAACCCATAAAAATGTAAAGAAATATGATCATGTATGGCTTTCTCATCTTATGTACTAGATATGGGAGCGCCATATCAAAAAGAATGCACCTCCATGCACCGGCCACGCCGCCGATATACAAGCCAAATGGCTCGTGGCCAAAGAGAGGATGGGCGGGACCGCTACATATCCTCTATCCTCAAGATCGAAAGCACTCCGAGAGCTGGACAGGGTTTTAAAGGTAAATTCATTTGAAAAGAAAGGTTTTCAACAAAGTAAAGAAATTCCTTTGAAAGCAAGAAAACCCTTTCCTTACTTTCAGATCGGGTTGGATCACCAACTAGAGCCGCACTGTGAGGAGCAAGTGGTCATCATAAGTATGCATATCTATCGATGCTCACATCATATATCTCAGACATTTATCTTCTACATTCTTATGCAGAATTCTTTCTATTCTACAAATGCCGAACTTCATAATCGCTCTCAAATCCTAATAAAAACCATACTCGGAAAGTAATATATATCAAAACCCTGATAAAAACTCTCGATCGTATCACGAGAATGTCCAGTAGGTCCACTCACCTGTTGTCCTAAGCAAATCAAGCTTGACTCGGTTCACTTGAAGTCCTCGACTTGTCCTTCCCTTTTCCTAGTAAACGCAATCATATCTAAGATGAGTGCTAGTCCACAATACTTCACTTTCTATTAACAATATCTTCTAATCAATCATGGGCCCTAGTCCATAGAGATTAAGGCCCGACACCCAAGCAAATCATTACATTACCAAGCATGAATGTCGCCAAGCAATCCTAAAATATAATACGATAATCTATAAGCCAAATACGAATATGCAGAATTCTGGCTTCCCTGCGCGGTTGGAAAGAATCAGTCATAACTTTTTAAGCGTAAGTCCAAATTCTCTCATTTAAAGCTCGTTAGAAAGAGGACCTCAAGATCTTTCCATCGGCATATTACACATCCCAAACGGAGCAGTGAGCAGGAGCAGCAGCCCCTCGAAGTGGGACAGAATTCTGCAGGACAGAATTCTGCAAGACCATCTACAAATCATCGCTAAATCCTCTCCCACATCTCTGCTAACCTCTTGTCTCAAACACTTAAAAAACATCAATGGACTTCAAATAAAATACTCTTTGAGTTCATGAACTCCCCGGTTCTTTACAAACACCTTTTCAGCACAATGCGAGTACCTTTATAGCACCGCTAGCTTATAAATGTAACTAAAACTAATTCATACCAAGCTTCTCCTACAAATCCCTTCATGGACCATACACTAATGCCTTACCTCCAATAAAAATACAATGCAAACTACAGCAGGCACCAAATAGGACACTAACAGCACCCCAACTCAACTATGGTATTATAGTTTGCATACTTCATTATATTCATTAATAGCTTCAACCAATCAAGAGATAACAATGTAGACTTCTTTTAGAAAATCTGGTCTTAAGGTTAATACAAACAGAGATTTTCAAGTCTCAATCACCTTCCTCTCTTTGTTATTTCATCAAACACCTGCAAGGTATAAGAGGGGAGCAACACAATAATTCCTTACTTTGCTTCCAAAGATCAGAATTGATACAAGATGTCTTCCTTTAATCCTAAGCTAACTGTTCTGAAGTCAACAAAGATAGAATTCTACCACCTCAAATAAGCTTGAGCAACAATTCAAAATGACCAACACTTCTCTTCTGCCTCATGTCCAATTGAATACAAGCAAGTACCACTCTATTACACAAAGAAAGAAGGGCAACATCTAAGCAAAAGCAAGCACAACAAGCTTGTGTGTAAACAATTTTAAAATGACCATCCTAAGGCCAATTCCTCTTTAACTACAACCTAGTGTACACACTCTTCTATGTGCCTATGGCCCATTTCCATGTAGATAAAGGCCCACTATACAATCATAATATTAGTTCACATAAAACACTAAGTTACCCAATGAGCATCAAAGTATATAATCAGAAATAATAAGCAAATTCAGTGAATTGCCAACTCTTAATTCACCAAATCTTGTTAAGTGTTAACTGCTTACTCTAATTATAACTCACTACAAAGGGTATGTAGACTCACCCAATCGAGAAAACTCATACACTAATCTATACTTGGCAATTCAAAAGCAATTGACAACATGCATTTGATTCATTAACCACATCCTTCTTGCAATGTAAGAATAGAGGGTTTATCAAATACCCCTCAATATAAGCCACCGCTTTTACGTAAATCGAATGACAGTAGATAATAGACTACTTCATCTAAGCATTACTTCAAACACCTTTAGGGCATGATTAGTTTTCATCGTGAAAAATCCTCTCCTTTAATCATTGAAATTCCAAAGTTTTACATTCATTCATCATCAATATCAAATACAATCTTAACGCCTACACACCAACAAACTCTCTAGAGAACAATACCCCTCATTCAACCATCGATATAACCGAATTCAATGAAGTCTTCGCCAACCAACCTTGCGTAAGCTTGCTTTGCTCCTCTGGAACCAAGCTGCAGGGCCTGACCAAAAGCCGACCGGAACCTTGCAGGGAGGTCGTCGCAAGTAAGCTAGCTAGAAACGCTGTCGAGATCGCCAGTTGGTCGGCCTCGAAAAGAGTGCAACTCCCACCGATGCTCGGGAATTCGGAAAACAGAGTTCCCTGCCCAGTTCACCCACCCCTCAAGATGCTGACAGACCTCATGAGACCCGCGGGCAATCTGCTCTCCATTCCATGCACAAGGCCACGCCGCTCTTCTACAACCCCTCGCACAAGCCAGCTCCTGCTCCACCGGGCCCCACCTGAGAACCACCTCCATCTCCTCTCATTCCCTCTTCTAATCTTTTTTAAAAAAAAACCTTCATCCTATATTGAGCCTGGCCCATAGTAAAAACAAAATAAAGCCCATTAAAGCTTAAGGTTATATTATCATCTACTAAGTTGATTAATTAATCATTATCACATTAGATTAATGGCTACTAGCTTCCAATAATTTACTATTCATTATTAAGGACTTTTAAATACAATTATTATTATTATTATTATTTTCAATATTCACCGAGAAAACCGGGGTGTTACATACTTCACCTTTGAAAGTTATTTAAGAAGTGAAAGAAGAGATACGAAGTGACGCGCCATAGACATTCGCAACGTTCCAAAGGATATCTAGGGAAAGCATCTCCATAACGGCACCCGCATGACCATCTATGTGAGGAAGAGTTGTCTAGAGGGCAAGAAGATCGTGTGAAGATTCACTCCGCTGAGACGAGCGGCCAACAAAAGAGATAACTGACTTCTCAATTTGTCTCAAGAGCCGATGTACTAAGAAGTCGAGGGTATTATGGGTAAAAATCTGCAATGCACGTGGCATGATCGCCGCGGCTCGACTGAGAGGACATGTGGCTATGCTAAGAGGAGAAGATCAGACATTGTCGACCCGACCAAGTAATGGTGGCGGACGCCCGGTCGAGAGTGACAAGAAATCACCTGGAGGTACTTGGAAACTCAACGAACCTTTTGAAAAGCTCTGGCTGAGCTAGCGACGCGTTGGCGCCACTCTAGCGGCCCCATTGGCCCACCGCTAGCGCCCGACAGGCATTCAAGGGGGAGGAAGCTTGCATGCCAAGCTTCAGGGATGATGGCCAAGCCGAAAGATATAAAAAGAGGTAAGGAGAGGGAGCAAAAGGATCTCTCAGAGTCAAGGTAACCTGAGACTCTCTCTCTCTCTCTCTCTCTCTCTCTCTCTCTCTCTCTCCGGTCATCTCCATCTTTTTCTATCATTTCATTCTTTGATCCATTGAGAACCCTCTACTTGCTACCTTGGGCTTCTAATCCTGGGAGAATGCAAACTGACTTGATTGTCAAGGGTCTAGGTGGAGATTCCCCGGACTTCCCTTATAGCACCCTGCCGGAGGAGAAGGTCGTGCGCCCTCGCCGAGAAGGATTTCCAGCTCTAACGCCCTCTCTGATGACGGGCGTCGTCATGGATCCTCGGCTCAGAAGTCCCCCATACTACAAATTTCACTGGTTAACCTGAATCCGCCCAGACCTGGTGGAGGGGTCGATTTCTGGGTGTTAACAAATTAAAGTGTGGCAAACAAAAAAAGTTATTCCAACCATTAAGGTAACAAATAGAACAAGTCATTCCAACCATAGGCCATCAAAACATATATAAGAATATTCATTTGCAGTGACATGAAGCTTATCTCACTCTAACTTCCATCATATGTCAAGAATAAAGCACAAAACTGCACAAATACAATGCTGGTTTTGTTAGAGTAACTATTAAGCCTGTGCAAAATATGATGACCAATGTCAATAATATGTCAGTGCAAATGAAAAGAAAAAAAAACAAGGACCTAAATAATTAATCAGCAAACATAATCACAACAAAATCTACAAAGCATAAGTGAGAAATTGATTGGTGTGTAAGGCAAAAAAAAACAGTCTTTTGCATTACAAGATCATGAAATAATAATATAAGACAAAAAGACATAAACACAATGTTGGTTTTGTTAGAGTAACTATTGCAATAAAAAAGTTAGTGGAGACATACTCTAGACTGAATTTTACATTTAGTGTCTTTTTAGTGTGTGCCCAAAAATGTAAAGCATGACAATTAGTTTTCACTTTCTAAAGACCAGTTAGGTTTGTTGAGGCGTATATGTAAATAGCAACTTCGTACGCATACAAATTTAGGATTTTTGTAGGTGTATGTGTTAGTACAAAAAATCCATACATAAATGATATAATCAAAGGGTAAGGAAATGCGATAGAAAGGAGCAGAATCATACCCAAAATGACTGCATAAATCCATACATAAATGATATAATCAGAGATATGGGTAAGAAAACTAAAATACAGTACAATGCTTAAATCCATTATCACCACTCAGGTAACAAACAAAAATAGTCATTCCAAACATAAGAGAACAACAAATGTTATTCAAGAATCAGAATCACCAGAAGAAATTGATTAGCTCAATAGAAGGAATTCAACTTGCAAAAACCACCATCTTTCATTATGATCTACTTCTTCTTGGCTTCCTCGTATAAGATTCATCTAACTACTTTAATTTCCATGAATTAATTACCTTGAACTGATTTTGGTTTTACCGTTTGTTAGTGCAACCACACTAGGATGGCACCATTTGACACAACAAGTCAACGTGGTCAGCATTTGTGACTCAGGTAACTTGAAGACCACATCAAGGTGCAGCCCAAAGAAATGCTGATTCGGGTTAAGCAAATGTGAAGATCAGGCAGATCAATGTAGAAGGCTGATTGCAGACTAATTGAAGATGCCATGCAAATTGATTAGGCAGCTTCATACAAGTGGCCATGCAATTGAGATTTGTCATGCATGAGATTGCATGCTAATTGGCTACAAAATCTAAGCTGAGTTGGTGATTGATTAGAAGCCTAGAATCCAGCTGATTGGAAACAAGATTTGGCGTATGAAGAGTGATTCTCAAGGTGCTACATTGAAGCCAAATCAAGGCCATATTTGGTAAGTAAATATGGTGGATCAAGACAGGCCAAACCAGTTTTGGAAGATGATTAGTGGAGCGAATCAACAGCTCAACCTTGCATGATGATGAAGGTTGATTGATGTGTTCGCGCTATGGTGGAGTGCGACCGAGAAAGGCTGAGTAAGCGACGGAGAGGTAGATCGGCTAGTTGCGTGTCGGGATCGGGAGGATCTGATGTAGTAGACTCGGAACTCAACTAGGAGGGTTGGAGGTATGTCGAGGTCGAAGAGGTTCAATGGATGCTGTAGCCTTGGTCAAGTTCGTCAGCCGGGTCATGTTACAATTCAGGTTACAGCTAAGTTGTAACAGCCAGAATTTGAAGGAGTCCAATTTGGCAAGTTGCGGAGAAACTAAACGGTGGAGGCTAGTGCTGTGATGGCGTGAAGACAGGGAGACGTCTATATAAGACCAGGACTCTGAGGATTAGGGTGTGCGGACTAGAGTAGTCCCTTTGGAGAAGGGTGATAGTGGACACTTGTTGTAATCAAGGAGTGGAGGTGCTTATATGCGAGAGAGTGTGACTCTTGTACTCCTGTTTTTCCCTACATCTTTAGTGATTGTCTTCTCTGGGCATGGCCCCTCAGATGTAGGCATTGTTGCCGAACTGGGTAACCAACTCTCATATCTCTTTGTTGTCTTGTGTGTTTATCATTGTGTGTGTGAGTGCCACGAAAAAACTTCAGTGAGCTGAGTGTTACACCTGAGTTATAACACAAGCTATGACAAGAAGACAAATTATCCAGAACTTTCACTGTTCTTTAACTGTATACCTTATTATGTGGCCTGATTGAGTTATAGAAGCAAACGTTTTACAATCAAATTCAAACCACAATCTATAGGACCAATAAAGGGGAAAATCCATTATTCAAACCACAATCTAAATACCAAGATAGAATGAGATTGCCCAAGCATTCCAAAACCAAACAGGCCCATTCAATCCCCATTATGATTGAAAGATACCAAACAATATAAACTTGAGAGATGATTAATAGTTAGTGATGGTAGTGGCCTGCCAGGGGGCAACTCCAAGCGCACCAAAAAAAAACAAAAACAAAAAGAAAACACAAAGAAAAAGGGAAAAGAGGAGGATCGTATATGAGAAGGGCAGCTGACATCGGCCGTGGATCTAAGCGTGGAGAGAAGGCTCGTCGCTGCCCACAGATCTGAGGGTGCAGAAGAGGCTCGTCGGCACCGTGGATTGAGGGTGGTCCTGAAGAGGCTTGTGGAAGAGAGGTCGCTCATGGTGCAAAAGAAGAGAAAGGAGCATCTCATAAAAAACGAAGGGAGAGAAAAAAAAAAGTTTGGGTTGTTTTACAAATTACTATGATTTTTCTCAGTGAAAATGTATACCAAACGAGCTATAATATATGTTCCTTTGTAATGTTGTATTCCATAGGAATGGGAGTCATTCCAATGAAATATGGGTGCATCCAAACAGACCCTTGTTATTTGAAATCTTGTAATCATTATTACATCCAATCATAATAAGCTTTTGGTAAAATTATTATCTTTTGGTGGTTATATATTTTCCCCATATTTTTCCATAATTCAAGTGTATCTTTTATAGTTAAATTCTATTTAAAAATACTCGTGCAAATGATAGTAGAGAAAATCATTGCTTTTGCACCGTGCTGTAAGAATTCATAATTACCATCCTTATGGTTTCTTCAAGTCTATTAGCATTAAAATGGATTTCAACGTCAAGCACTCATGACAAATAATATTTTTTCTAAAATATCAAGGGCCACAAAAATCAAGTTTTGTAAGATTTGACATGACAAAAAAAACAAAATAAAATGTTGTGTATTTATGTAAAAAGATATCTCCAAGGCAAAGATTAGACAAAAGAAATATAAAGGAACTTCTCCTTTTCCGGTTTTATTCAATTTTTTAGATATATAAAATGATTACAAGAGAAATCGAAAAATATTTTGGGCAAATCTATATATGTATATATATTACTAAGCGAAAAGGAGTTTAATTTTAATTATGAAAAATCTAAAAGAACCAGAAAATTAGAATGGTGTTTTGGAATTTTCTCAGAATTTTGGAATTTTTAATTATAAAATCTTTCTATTTATATTACTAAGTACGAATATATTTAATTTTAAAAGAGTTTTATCTCTCTAAATATTTATGGAAGTCTATCACATAATTTTAATTTTATAAATTTAATTTTGAAAAAAATTAAAAACTAGATAATTAAATTGAGATTTTGAAAATTGTTAATAATTTTGAATTTAAAATAATATAAATATCTCAAAATTTTCTATTTTTTAATTTTAATAGCGAAAGAGAGTAATCAAAACCCATTTATATATAATGAAACTAGAGTCTAATACAACCGAATGAAATTATATATAATGAAAGAGAGAGAGAATGAGAGAGAGGGAGAGAGAGAGAGAGAGAGAGAGAGAGAGTTATCAAGGTGAAAGCACATAACAACCATGCAGGAACCCATTTTAATGTGTTTTCAACGGCTAGGATTTAAGTTGCCACATAGTGCGATCAAATCCCAAGGCATGTACAGGGAGTCTCTCCTTCGCCAACGCATGCCACCACATGACTTCGTCCACTCCTCGGTGATTATAGCACTAGCCAAGATGGGAAGTTGTGATTACGTTCCCACGATTGAAGGGATCGTGATCCCACCCACTTCTGGCCACGACATTCCATAAGAGGAAAGGGTTTGGGAACCCTAACATCACCATCATTGGAGAGAAGGAAAGAACTCCGCCACTTTGCCAGTCGATAATGAGCTTGTCAGGGAACTTTAGGAGCGCACTTTTACCTTATCCGGATTGGGATCGCCGGAGGACCTTGGAGACTCGGTAAGCACCTTTCCTCTCCACTGTCTGTTCTAGTTTGAATCCAAGTTCTTGGAAGTATGGATGCTAGTTAGGTTTCTTGGGTTTAAGGAATCAGATCTACTTGCATGCATGGCCATAGGATTACTAGGTTGTAAACATGCATGAGCTGTATTATGGTCTGGACTATAGAACTAGATGAAAAGTTGCTAGGCCTTAGTTTTGGTTGAACTCTAGTAACCTTTGTGGTTGTTGCTGGACTTGATTTCATCGAATGAATTAAAAGTATTAGTTTATTTTTGGTTTGGTTTGATTGCCTGTTGGATGCAAAGAAAAGAGATAATATAGTGAGGATGAGAATTGGGTTGTGATTGCATATATGATTTTCCTCTGGGTTTGGCAAGAGTGAACCTTGAGGATACTTGCAAGGTTGGTGAGGTCTCCATAGCCATTAACATCCTCTGAGACTAGGTAAGGAATGAAATATGTTTGAGGTGGTTGTTGGTGTGGAAGAGGACCTGTTAGTTTACAGGGAATTAACTTGTTGATGGGTCTTGCGCGATAGTTGTGAGCATACTTTGGAGATGCAAGGTTTGTACTTGGTGGATATTCAAACTAATGATTAAGTGGAGAGTGTGCACGTATATGCCTAGAAACATAATTTATTAAGTGGTGGGTTTAGAGTGATAGAGTTAATAAGAGATGATGATAACCCATGATGGGGGATTAATATATGTGGTAGGATTTAGTTGTAACAGTGCAAGGGATTGTTAATGGTTGGGTTAGCATGGGTTGCACCTTGGCCATGTTAATAACTAAGAATGGTCCAGGAGTCTTCTTTTGGGTCTAAAAAGGCATGATAATGGTTTTAATTTTTAACAATGTTTGTTAATGGAAAATGAAAGCCGGAGTAGTCATATTTATAGAAGCATGGTTGAAGGTTTGATGATGTGGAAAGGGAAAGATCTGTAACTGATTTTTTTTGGAATGGTTATTAGTGGACTCTGACCTAATTAATTACAATTGTAGTCTAGTATAGTCCAATGGGTTGAAGACTAATGTTAACAAGTGAGATAAAAAGCTGGGCAGCTTGTGATTACCCGATAGGGACGTATAATATACCATTGGAAAGATGAGGAAAAGATCTTTCCAACGAGCCTTAAACCAGCTCGATTGGGTTTTTGGATCAAAAGTTATGAGCTGTTCTTTGCGACTGCGCAACAAATTCAGGAATTTTTCATTAATAATATTATTAATATTATTGTTAATATTAATAAACCATTTTATTTTGGTTATGGTGCTAAGTTAGTCACAGTTATCAGCTATCAACGTAGAGCGCTGAGCCACGTTGGGAGGGACACGGGTCAGTCGGTTGGATTACCGGTTGAGGTAAGTACTTTGACTAGTTCCCACCCGGTTTCTGCTTTTCTTGGACTTGCTTTTATTTTTTCTTGGTTATGCATGATTTTATTAATATCATGTTTTTTTTTATGATTTGGATACATGCATTTCTGTTCCTTTGTTTATTTTGATTCTCGTGCATGTATGGTTGATTTCGGGATATTGGCATCCCTAGTGTTAGCTAGTTTCTTCCGCCCGTATCAATGGAGCGTTTGGGGGCTCCGGTTTGAGAGAGAGCGTTCGGGGATGGGACACCCTGACGTTCCGGCATTCCATGCTAGAGGGGTGATACTCTGCTTGTCCTGCCTGTCAGCGTGATTGATATGCAGACCATGTCGATATGTGGGAGAGGTGGCGCTACCGAGGAGCGACAGGTTAGTCGCTGGCAGCAGATGTTGTGTGTTGCTGACCGGGGGATGTTCGTTGAGTTCCTATCGTTAGATTAGGGGTCCCTACCGTTGGTTAGGTCTTTGTGGTAGGTCTGAGACCCCTAAGATGTGATGACATAGGACGTTGTTCCCATTTGTTTGTTGATATGTTGATGATATGTTTCTTGATCATATCTGCTTCTTTGTGATCCCTGCAGGGTGCTTACTAAGCTTTCCATTCGAAAGCTCATTCTCTTGATTCCCTCTTTTTCAGGTCCTGAAGAGCTGGGGGCTTGATCTCAGGAGACGTACAAGGGCGGGGATACTTGCTGAGGTCGAAGATCTCATTTGTTTATTGCTCATGTGAGAGTTTATGTTATTTTTTTTTTTGGACCCTAGTAGGGCTTGCTCGGTTTAGGGTATTTTGGACACTTGTGTCATTTTCCGTTGTGGTACTCTGATTTTATCTTTTTTATTTTATGGATTATTTTTGTCTGCTATACTTACTTAGGCCTTTTATCTGAGTGAGGCTTGCCTCTACTTGGGTACAGCCAATCTATTCATGTGCCTGAGGCCTGGAACCCGGGTCGGGGCGTGACATATAAATATCTCAATATTTTGGATTTAATTTTTAATTTTAAAAAGTATAAGTATATACATATACATATATGGGGCGATATGGTGCAGTCGGCCCACCATATCTCATGTGATGTCGGACCGGGCCCCAGGCCGAGCTAATTTTAATTTTGAAAAATTTTAAAAAAAATAATTAAATTGAGATTTTAAAATTTTCTCATAATTTTGAATTTAAAATAATATAAATATCTCAAAATTTTGGTTTTTTTAATTTTAAAAATTATCAAGAAAATTTGGTTGAAGTAGTTAACTAAAATATCACCTTCTTTAAACGCGACATATCTTTAGATTATGGTTTTTCAAGTGGTTATGCGAAAATATTGTCTATCTCCTCCGACTAATCTGTAATGGTTTGATTCATTGAAATGACAATCTAAGATGGAAAGATATGGGTAATATTTTTTTCCCTTTTCTTTCTAATGGATTGTGAACGTTCTTTCTAGGAAATTAATGTGATTTTCAGATGAGTTTCTAAAATATTATGTTTTTTATATGCAGTGGTTTCATTCATTCAAACGAAGGACGGTCTAAGGGGCTGTTTGGTTTCTTGTATTTCAAATTACAATGTAAGTGTAATTATGTGTAACTTAAATTACTGTATTTTAACTTACATCAAGGTTGTTTGTTTTCTTGTAAATGAAAATGATGTATTTAATTTTCCAATAAAGTAAGTGGTAAGGTTACCCTTATAATCTATTTTTTATATATATATTGGTAGGCGTTTGCTGCAAAAGATACTTGGATTTTGGAAATTTTTGGTAAAAAATAGCACAAAGTTCTGTAATTTTATAAAAAGGCCCTTGTAATAATTTTGATAAACTGAGGGGTTTTTTTACAAAATTACATCAATTTTGGAAAGTCTGCAAATGCACCTTCCAATAAAATAAATATTATTTTTATTTTTTAGGGTTTTCTGAAAAATATTACAAAGTTCGGCAATTTTTCAAAAAGGACCCTATAGTAAATTTGGTAAATTGAGAGGTTATTTTTAACAAAATGCTTTTACTGCATTTCAACTCACGGTCAGTTTGCTCGTAAGTTGAAATGCAGTAAGGGGCTATTTGGTTACTTGTAAGTAGCTGTGATGTGATTCCACTTATAGGAAAAACTTACTTTTTAGTGTTTGGTTATCTGCAAAAGACTAAACTTACATGTGAAATATTTCACTTTTCATTTTTCTTTTACTGCATTGATACTAACAACCAAAATGGGCGTGAGTTGAAATGCAGTAAAACCTTATCTTTACACTCACCTCACTTCCACTCTCTCTCTCCTCTAACTGGATTTCTCTCTTCTCTCAGCCCCCCGCCGCCGATCTCTCTCTTCCCTCTGCCCCCGTCCGTCGCTCTCTCTCTTCTTTCAATTTTGGAGAAGTGAAGACACGGGCAGTGCGATAGGGGGAGGGTGGGTGAGAGGTGAAGACACGGGCAGTGCTATAGGGGGGGAGTCCTGAGTAGCAGCGGAGAAGCCGTTAGAAGTGAGAGATGGAGAGTACCGGGAGCCTTTGTCACTAGCCCATAGGCGAGTCATGTCATCAGGCTCATTCATTGATGCACCACAGGAAAGCAGGATTTTGTCGTCAGGGACCACCACCGCACTGGTTACTACTACTGATAAGTTAAAGGAATAAGAGATTGAAAGAGATGATGAATAAAATAGTAAAATGGGCGTTTATGTTGATGAAGTGAAAGGGAGGATGGGGAGAGGGAAAAAGGTTGGAGTAATTTATTCAGCAGATGAGAGAGGAGAAGATGGTGCACAAAAACAGAGAGAAAGACTTGGAGTCTTCGCGAGACTGGAGTTGATGTTGATTTAGGAGTGAATTTTGATTTAGGAGTGTATTATATATATAATTTGTGTTGGTAGACTTGGGGTCGTCTCTTGACGGAAGTTGATGTTGATTTAGGTGTGAATTATAGATATTTGTGGAGTTGAAAATGGTGTTTATTTGAAAAGAGTGTCTTCAAATAAATTGTTGATGAATAATTTTTTTATGTCTTTTTTCTGAAGGAAAATTACATATATGTACCTCATTTATATGAATAAAGAAGAAACTTATTTAAATTAACTAGAATAAAAAAATAATTACATATAAATAAATCAACAAATAAAATGGTTGTGTTTACATGAAGATATAATATAACTTTGTGAGTTCTCCAATTCTCCGGTTTATATATATATATATATATATATATATATATATATATATATATATATATATATATATAGTTAATATTTCAGTTAATTATAAGAGTTAAATATTGAATGCTACACTCAACTAACTAAAAATATTTTATATTAAATTTCACAATATTATTTTTATTATAAATTAAATATAAATATTAAAAAAATTTGATTATAGGGGTAATCTCACCACTTACTTCCCAGAGTGACTATATCACCCAACTTACATCAAACCAAACAATGGAAAAAGAAATGCAGCATTTGAAATTACGGGCAACCAAACAACACTTGAAGTAAGTCAAAATGCAGTAATTCAAATTACATGTAATTTCATTTACACTGTGAATTGAAATGTGGGTAACCAAACAGCCCCTAAAAGTGGCTTGAGATGTAAGACAAGTTACATTTAAGTTGTAACACCAATTTCGCTAATGAAAAATAGGTCACACCAGCTGGGCCGGGAGTGCACCCAGCCCATAGGCTGTGCAATTTAAACCTGAAATCAAGGAGCATGTACTCTAAATAAGATTCATATAACATAGCATAACCGGTTACACACCGGGAGTCATATTCAAATAAAAGTCATAATAGAGAACAACACACAGAATTATGGGCAACTACTGCCCCAAATACAGCGGAAGAAAACATAACTAAAGTTTAATACAACCCAATGAAATTAAACATAGAAAAAAGTACGCCAGAGCCAGCTAGACCTCGATCCCTGCTCGAGACATGAGCTACTATCCCGATACAAGTCTAGATCCTGTAACAGAAAAACAGTATAGAAAGGGACGGAGCTATACAAGCTCAATGAGCATGGACTACTCCGCCAGGTATTATACATACCTATCATCTGTACTAAAATACTGGAACATAAGCAATGCAAGTCTAAATCATGAAGGTCAACATAGTTATCTTAAATCATGATAAGAATGTTAACACGATCAGAAATCTGAAGAAAGCACATAAGCAGTCTCATATTATATCAAGCATATAGAAAATATGTATATGCGATGGTCTCATATCATACAAGCGTGCACCCCTAGTTAAAATATCTTCGTAAGGACTCCAGCAATCACCAGGAACAGAGGCATACATCTACATAATCCTGATACCGGGAATAGAGGCATACATCTACATGAACCCGGAGCCTGACGACCAGACGCATACATCTACATGTGTACGCAAACGAGCATCTCGTATTCGATACGGGCTCTCTCAAGAGACAGGAAGGGGGTTTTTATAAAAAAATGACTTTCGCAAACATTTTTTGTTTTAGGAAATACAATTGAAAACAAATCCCCTTCCTTAGCCCGGTCTCATCTACTCAAATATTTGGGGCTCTATCCTGAGCCCCCCGCTGGGTCCCCCATACATAACTAACTAAGGTGCAGCTTCGTTAGTTAAATCAATTCTTTAACTACCCCTTAGGGTTTCCTTAATCATATCTCATTTTCTTTAAAGTTAAATCAATTATACAAGCCTGAAAACACTACACAAGTATAACGATAAATTCATCGGCATCCACAAACCGAAATAAACTCATAAGAATACGATGAAGCTGAAATCCCGATAAATACATGAATTAACACTAGATCTACGGTGAAGTCCCCTCACCTTAAGTCCTTGCAAATTCCTAGGAATCGCTCGGTCCTTCGGCAGCTCCTGCAGGACCTTTTCCCTTTCCTAGAATCAACGAGAGTACTAAGTACATACAAAGTCCGTATTTTCCATAACTTCGTCCTATAGCTTAAGAATACGAAATCTAAGAATACGGAAATCGTATTCTTAACTTAAAAATCCATTTAAGCTCCAAGGAGCATATAAGAGACATCAAACTCATAAGATCATGTGTTTCCTAATTAACGAGCATTACATGCCTTCAACACTTCTATAATATTTCTAAACATGCTTAATTTGCAAGGCCGATCAATCTAAAGCATGTAACACTTAAACATGATAATCATGGACTTTAATCATACTTAAGCATGTCAACATGATCGCTAATAGAGTATTTATACTTAGTGATTTCAAGAAAAATCGGGCAACACTTCCTCTATTTAGAGGGCCCCGGAAATTATACAAACAATCACATTAATTAAAATACAAACTAGATCATGCTCCTATGTCATCATTCAAGCCTTCAATCTCTTTAATCCCCCCTTAATCCCTTTCTAATCACAACCCTATTATGATCATAACATCAAGAAAATATTCATCATTATAGGTTCATTCAATCATGCATCTAATCCAGGGTTTTCCCCTTAATCTAAAATTCTAGGGCTTTACTTGAAGAACGCGAGCTGTCCGTTGGCGTAGGGCTGCAGTTGGGCTGCGAGGCAACAGCCAGAGGAAGAGATCACGAGAAGAGGGGGCGGGCGGTGCTGGTCCTCGCTGGAGCTTGGCCGGCGGCCGGCTGTCGACGGCAGTGGCCGGGCGAAGCAAGGGGAATCGACGGTGGCAGCGCACAGTCGCTCAGAGAGGTCGTGGGGCGGCTGCAGGGGCTCCTTTGGCGGTGAATCATGCGGGCTTCCATGGCGGAGCCGCAGCTCAACCGGTCGCATACGGCAGCGGAGGAACCGGGCGATACCAGCGGGCATAGGTCAGCCGCCCGCAGGGCTCCAGCGGCGTGTGTGGCGGCCTAACGGCTGAGGAGGGTGGACGGGCGACTGAGTTCACCGGGGTCAGACCGGCGATGACCACAGGTAGGGCTCAGGCACGGGTCAAGGAGAAAGAGAAGAGAACTAGAGAGGGCATGATGAAGCTTTCCCCAATTTAATTTTTGATTTCTCCTTATCCCTTAGGTTTGCCAACATATAGGTTTATTTATACTATTAGGGTTATTATTTTATTTCATTCCTTTACATCATGAAGATTTTAAATTATTGAAACATAACTTTTATTAATTTATCTTATCACCCAATTATTGTCACATGGACTTAAATTGGGTAAATTATCTCTAGCTTTATGTCACATCATCCTTTATTAATATTATCTTTCTAATAATGTCCCGACCTCGATCCGGGAATTCCGGGTCAATGATCTCAGTCGTCACGGGCGTATTGTAGCATCACGGGGTCTGTCTCTCGTCAGACCAGATCCGTGCATACCGGCTTTTAACTCGCCCTATCTACTTTATCGGAACTCGAACATTCGTCCGATTCTTCTACTTAATTATTCTCGATTAATTAAAAATTACGAAATCTCCCAATTTCTTAACCGAGGTTATCGTTACCGTCCACCTCCAACTATTTCAAGTGTAAGCGGCCTGGCCCAATCAGGCCTTCCCTCGGCCCATTAGTGGCGATGTTGGATTTAAATTTATTATTCCTCAATTTTCCTTTAATTGGGCTTTAAAATAATTAATTTATTTTCTGTGTTAAATAAATCATGAATCATCAAAAAATTTCTGATTTATTTACTTAGAAAATTCGGGGCATTACAGTTCTCCCACCCTTAAGAAATTTCGTCCCCGAAATTCCATACAAATACATCTAAAATAGATGAGGGTATTGTTCCCTCATCTGATCTTCTCTTTCCCAAGTGGCCTCCTCCACTTTGTGGTGACTCCATAATACCTTCACCAGAGGTATTGTCTTGTTTCGCAGGGCTTATTCTCTCTTGTCAAGAGTACGTACCGGTCCTTCCACATACGTCAAATCTTGAGCTAGCTCTACGATCAGTCTTGACAGAATCTAATGTTGATCTCTGAGATATTTACGTAAAACCGATATGTGGAACATGTTGTGTATCCTTGACAGTTCCTCTGGTAGGTCAAGTCGGTAGGCTACCGGGCCTACTCTGTCCACTATCTCGTAAGGCCCGATATACCGTGGGTTAAGCTTCCCATGCTTGCGGAACCTAAATACTCCTTTCCATGGAGATACCTTCAGGAATACCCTATCTCCTACTTCAAATTCAAGGAATCGACGACGGTTATTAGCATAACCCCGTTGTCTATCTTGGGCCTTCCTCAGCCGCACTCTAATGAGCTTCACCTTCTCCGCAAATTGTTGCACCAGTTCTGGGCCCAATATCTGTCGTTCGCCTTCTTCATCCCAACACAGGGGAGTCCTGCATCTTCGTCCGTATAGTGCTTCATATGGTAGCATACCAATACTGCTCTGGTAGCTGTTGTTGTAGGCGAACTCCAAAAGTCTCAAGTTTTCATCCCAGCAACCTAGAAGTTCCATGATACTAGCCCAAAGCAGGTCTTCGAGTATTTGGATTGTCCTTTCGGACTGTCCATCGGACTCTGGATGGAATGCTGAGCTAAGGTCCAGTTCTGTCCACAGAGCTTTATGCAGGCTTTTCCAAAAATGAGAAGTAAATCTCGGGTCCTTGTCAGATATTATTGACACGAGTACTCCATGTAGCCTCACTATCTGGTCCACGTACAGCCGTGCCAATTTACCCCGAGAATAAGTCGTCTTAATTGGAATGAAGTGGGCCGACTTTGTCAATCTATCAATGATCACCCAGAGAGCATCCTTACCCTGACTGGTTTGTGGTAAACTGGTCACAAAGTCCATTGCTATCTTCTCCCACTTCCATTCTGAAATCTCCAAGGGTACCAACAACCCCGGTGACTTCTTGTGTTCCGCCTTGATTTGCTGACAAATCATACACGCAGCCACGTACTCAGCAATATCCTTCTTCATTCTCCTCCATACATAGTTCTCTTTGATATTCCAGTACATCTTGCTGCTCCTGGGATGCATAGTATAAGCTGAGCTATGCGCCTCCTCCATGATCTGCAGCTTGAGGGCTGTCTCGTTGCATGGCACATAGATCTGAGCACCTACCATTATCGCTCCATCTGGAGATTGAGAATAGTTACACTTGCCACACCTTCGCCCCCAAAGTATTCCATTCTATAGCTCACTAGCTAATTTTATTAACTTTGGGTCCCGGAGTTGAGCTTCTTTAATCTGTGTAATCAGCAGCGGTTGAAGATGGAAGCTTGCCAGTAGGACCCTAAATTCATCCACCAATAGCTGCGCTCCTGTGGATCTCAAATCGTGGAGTTGGGCAAGGCAGGTGGTCCTCAATTGCGCCATCATCTTCCGACTTAGAGCATCGGCCACCACATTCGCCTTCCCAGGGTGATACTCGAATGTGCAGTTGTAATCCTTCAATAATTCCATCCACCTCCGCTGACGCATGTTGAGCTCCCTCTGGGTCATCAGGTACTTCAAGGTTTTATGGTCGGTGAAGATTTTACAGGCTTCACCATAGAGATAGTGTCGCCATATCTTCAATGCAAAGACCACAGCAGCTAACTCCAAATCATGCACTGGATAGTTTACCTCATGGGTTTTGAGTTGTCTGGACGCATAAGCAATAACTCTTCCCTCTTGCATCAAGACACACCCTAGACCCCGATATGAAGCATCACTATATATATCAAAGCCTACTCCAGGTGTAGGTAAGATGAGAATAGGAGCAGACACCAATCGGTTCTTCAATTCCTGGAAGCTCTGTTCGCAATCTTCAGTCCATTCGAACCTTACATTCTTCCTCAGCAGCTTTGTCATCGGTAGGGCAATCGCAGAGAAGCCATCCACAAATCTCCTGTAGTAGCCGGCTAACCCAGAAAGCTCCTAATCTCTTTAACATTGGTAGGAGCTTGCCAGTTCACTATTGCTTCAATCTTCTAGGGGTCCATATATATTCCTGCCGCTGAGACGAGATGTCCAAGAAGTTGACTTGCTCCAACCAAAACTCGCATTTACTGAGTTTGGCATACAACTGCTGCTCCCGTAGAGTTTGTAGGACGATTCTCAGGTGATTGATGTACTCCTCCACGTTCAAGGGGTATACCAGAATGTTGTCAATGAAGACAACAACAAACTAGTCTAAGTAGGGTACGAACACCCTGTTCATCATTCCCATGAACATAGCTGGTCCATTCGTCAACCCGAACGACATTACTAAAAACTCGTAATGCCCATATCAAGTTCAGAACGCCGTCTTTGGCACATCCTCCTCCCGTACCTGTAGTTGATGATAGCCCGACTTCAAATCAATCTTGGAGAACACATAGGCTCCCCGTAACTGGTTGAACAGATCATTAATGTGTGGTAGCGGGTACTAGTTCCGGATAGTCATATCATTCAGTTGTCTATAGTCTACGCACAACCGCATGGAGCCGTCTTTCTTCTTTACGAACAGTACACGCGCACCCCAAGGGGAGACACTAGGTCTAATAAACCCCTTCTCCAGTAGCTCATCTATTTGGGCCTTCAATTCTTGTAACTCTACTGGAGCCATCCTGTAGGGCACCTTGGAAATCTGAGTTGTTCCTGGAACCAACTCGATCGAAAACTCCACGCCTCAGTGCGGTGGTAATCCAGGTAAGTCTTGAAATACATCAGGATACTCACACGCCACGGCTATATCCAGAACTTCTGCCTTCGGAGCTTCCACTTCTGCCACATTTGCCAAACAGGCTTCCTCCGTCTCGAGTCGCCTCCTGTAGAAGTGTATCTCCGCCCCTCCCGGACGCTGGAAATGTACCATCTTCCAATAGTAGTCCACTTGGGTACGGTGGAAAGATAACCAATCCATCCCTAGGATCGCATCAAAGTCTAGGATCCTCATCGGAATTAGATTAGCTACCAGTTCTTGATCCTCTATCCTTATATTACATCCCTCATAAAATAACTTAATAATCATAGAACTACCTATGGCATATGCGAGACTCATTGGTTCTGCTAATCTAGTTGCATACACATTTTCAGGTACTGGAAAAGTTGTAGCAATATACGAATGTGTAGAACCAGGAACAATCAATATGTAAGCATCGGTATTAAAAATTTATACCGTGCCTGCTATCATGTCGGGGGTGTTCACAGCTTGCTGCTATGTCATCGCAAATGCCTGGGCGTGCAGTTGAGTTGGGGCCCCACGGCCTCCTCCACGGGACCTTCCGCCCGTTGACCCTCCTCGACTTCTGATATACAGTATGGCCTCAAGAGGTAGCCTGTGGAGCAACTCCACTCCCCTGAGTCAGTAGAAGGTACTCCTTGAAATGTCCTGGTTGCTTGTAGCAGAAGCATACATTAGCACTGCAGGTCCAGTAATGATATTTGTTGCAAACATGACACTGCAGTTTACCTTTCTGGTTCCCACTTGAAGAGGAACCACCACTGCTGCTGTTGTTACTCTTCTTACTAGGCCTCGTATCTCCCCCACCTTGGGAGCTTGGGCTACTTCTTTTGTTCAACCTTTCCAGTCTTTGTTTCTGCTTGTTAAGACCCCTCTCAACTTGGAGTGCAGCCTCAACCACTCCTCGGAATTCTACAAAACCAGAAGCCATGACCGGGATCTTGATCTCATACCTTAGCCCATCTTCAAACTTTCTGCATCGGTTATAAGAGTCTTCCACCATCTCTAGTGCATAACGAATCAGGGCAGTGAACTTGGCCTAGTACTCGGCCATAGTTGAATTTCCTTGTGTCAGATAAATGAACTCGGCTCTCTTGACGTCATGGTATACTCGAGGTGAGTACTCCTCCTCAAAGGCCCTCTTGAATTCTAGCCAGGTCCAGACACCCTACCTGGGAAGGCTCATCCGAGCCGACTTCCACCACATCAATTCGTCCTGTCCCAGCAACAGCTGCACCGTGATGACCTTTTCTTCTTCTGGGATCCTCATCGCCTCAAACACCATCTCTAGCTGTCGGATCCAAGCCTCGGCTTATGTCGGATCCGGTGTTTCGAGGATATGATTAAGCTCCATCTGTCGGGCTCGAGTTACCTAGTCCTGACCCCTGGGTTGTTGTTGCTGTTGGTATTGTTGCTGTTGTTGCTGGTACTATTGTTGTTGTTGTTGAAAGTTTGGAAACGCAGCAAATGTCTTAGCCATTTGAACAAAAAATTGCTACATCCCCGGAAATTGTTGCCACCAGGGTTGTACCCCAGGGCAGGATGCGCATGCGATGCATCGCCATACCAGGTTCAGGGGCATCCACGTGTGGCTCCTCCTGGGGCTCCCCACATGGCACCCTAGGTGGTCTCCCACGTCCTCTTTTTGGCGGCATTCTGCAACATCCAACAAGAGTCAGTTAAATGACATAATTCTACTTAGCAACTTATACAACTAATTTCTTATGTAAATTGACTTCGACTCCCACCCTAAGGCTCTGACCACCTCTAGAACTCTAAGGTCAAGAAGCAAACCCTCTCTGATACCACTAAATGTAACACCCATTTCGCTAATGAAATAGATATCATACCAGCTGGGCCTAGAGTGCACCCAGCCCATAAGTTGTGCAATTTAAACCTGAAATCAAGGAGCATGTACTATAAATAAGATTCATATAACATAGCATAACCAATTACACAACGGGAGTCATATTCAAATAAAAGTCATAATAGAGTACAACACACAGAGTTATGGGCAACTACGGCCCCAAATACAGTGGAAGAAAACGTAACTAGAGTCTAATACAACCCAATGAAATTAAATATAGAAACAGGTATTCCAGAACCAACTAGACCTCGATCCCTGCTCGAGACATGAGCTACTATCCCGATCCAAGTCTAGATCCTATAACAAAAACAGTATAGAAAGAGGCTGAGCTATACAAGCTCAATTAGCATAGACTATTCCGCCAGGTATTATACATACCTGTCATCTGTATTAAAATACTGGAACATAAGCAAAGCAAGTATAAATCATGAAGGTCAATATAGTTATCTTAAATCTTGATAAGAATGTTAACACGATCAGAAATCCGAAGAAAGCACATAAGCAGTCTCATATCATATCAAGCATATAGAAAATATGTATATCTGATGTCCTCATAGCATACAAGCGTGCACGCCTAGTAAAAATGTCTCCGTAAGGACTCCAGCAATTACCAGGAACAAAGGCATACATCTATATGATCCTGATGCCGGGAAAAGGGGCATACATCTACATGAACCCGGTGCCTAACGACCAGAGGCATGCATCTACATGAACCCGGCGCCTGACGACAAGAGGCATACATCTACATGTGGACATCAAGCGAGCATCTCGTATCCGATATGGGCTCTCTCAAGAGACAGGAAGGGGTTTTTTATAAAAGAATGACTTTCGCAAATATTTTTAGTTTTAAGAAAAACGATTGAAAACAAATCCCCTTCCTTATCCCGGTCTTATCCCATACATAACTAACTGAGGTACAGCTTATGATACATAAAATAATCTTTAACTACCCCTTAGGGTTACCTTAATCATATCTCATGTTCTTTAAAGTTAAATCAATTATATAAGTACGAAAAAACTACGCAAGTATAATAATAAATTCATCGGCATCTACAAAACGAAATAAACTCATAAGAATACGATAAAGCTGAAATCCCGATAAATACATGAATTAATACTAGATCTACGGTGAAGTCCCCTCACCTTAAGTCCTTGCAAATTCCTAGGAATCGCTCGGTCCTTCGGCAGCTCCTGCTGGACCTTTTCCCTTTCCTAGAATCAACGAGAGTACTAAGTACATACAAAGTCCGTATTTTCCATAACTTCGTCCTATAGCTTAAGAATACGAAATCTAAGAATACGGTAATCGTATTCTTAACTTAAAATTCCATTTAAGCTTCAAGGAGAATATAAGAGACATCAAACTCATAAGATCATGTGTTTCCTAATTAACGAGCATTACATGCCGTCAACACTTATATAATATTTCTAAGCATGCTTAATTTGCAAGGTCGATCAATCTAAAGCATGTAACACTTAAACATGATAATCATGAACTTTAATCATACTTAAGTATGTCAACATGATCGCTAATAGAGTATTTATGCTTAGTGATTTCAAGAAAAATCGGGCAGCACCTCCTCTATTTAGAGGGCACCGAAAATTATACAAACAATCACATTAATTAAAATACAAACTAGATCATGCTTCTATGTCATCATTCAAGCCTTCAATCTCTTTAATCCCCCCTTAATCCCTCTCTAATAACAGCCCTATTATGATCATAACATCAAGAAAATATTCACCATCATGGGTTCATTCAATCATGCATCTAATCCAGGGTTTTCCCCCAAATCTAAAATTCTAGGGCTTTACTTGAAGAACGCGAGCTGTCCGTCGTCGTAGGGCTATAGTTGGGCTGCGAGACAACGGCCAGAGGGAGAGATCGCGAGAAGAGGGGGCTAGCGGTGCTGGTCCTCGCTGGAGCTTGGCCGACGGTCGGCCGTGGTATGTAGCCAAGCGGAACAAGGGAATCGGCTAGCTGCATGCCGCCAGAGGTCGTGGGGCGGCTGCAGGGTCTCCTCCGGCAGTGAGTCGTGCGGGCTCGCGGCGGAACTATTGGCCAACCGTCGCAGTGGCGTGGCGGAGGAACCGTGAGACGGTCCGGCGGGCGTGGGTTAACTTGAGGCTCCAGTGGTGTGTGTGGCGGCCTGACAGCTGAGGAGGATGGATGGGTGACTGAGTTTGTCGGGGTCCGACCGGCGATGAGCATAGGTACGACTCGGGCACGGGTCAAGGAGAAAGAGAAGAGAACGAGAGAGGGCACGATGAAGCTTTCCCCAATTTAATTTTTGATTTCTCCTTATCCCTTAGGTTTGCCAACATATAGGTTTATTTATACTATTTGAGTTGTTATTTTATTTCATTCCTTTACATCATGAAGATTTTAAATTTTTGAAACCTAACTTTTATTAATTTATCTTATCACCCAATTATTGTCATATGGACTTAAATTAGGTAAATTATCTTTAGCTTTATGTCACATCATCCTTTATTAATATTATCTTTCTAATAATGTCCCGACCCAGATCCGGGAATCCCGGGTCAATGATCTCAGTCGTCATAGGCGTACTATAGCCTCACAGGGTTTGTCTCTCGTCAGACCAGATCCGCGAATACCGGCTTTTTACTTGCCCGATCTACTTTATCGGAACTCGAACATTTGTCTCATTCTTCTACTTAATTAATCTTAATTAATTAACACTTACGAAATGTCCCAATTAATTAGCCGAGGTTATCGTTACCGTCCACCTCCAACTATTTCAAGTGTACGCGGCCTGGCCCGATAAGGCCTTCCCTCGGCCCATTAGAGGCCAGGCTAGATTTAAATTTATTATTCCCCGATTTTTCTTTAATTGGACTTTAAAATAATTAATTTATTTTCCGTGTTAATTAATCTCATGAATCATCTAAAATTTTCTGATTTATTTACTTAAAAAATTCGGGGCGTTACATAAGTGAACCTTTTACAGTAAACCAAACACCCAAAAATAAAATTTAACAAGTTATTTCACAGCTACTTACAGTAACCAAACAACCCCTAAGAGAACGATAATACACAGGTAATGCTTTTTAACCTTTTCCTTTACTTTTTTTTTATTTCAAATTTAGATTTGATATAGAATGCATGTTGTTTAAATATTTGCTTAAATGTTAGTGTTATACCATTTCCATGATTTTTTTCATTTATCCTTTATTGTCCATGATATTGTTGAAAAATCAGGGATATAATAGAAATAATGACATCATGAATAACATCCCAAATTATAATAATTTGCATAATCAGAATATGATAAGTAGTGAGATATTGAAGCATCATACAGATAGCAATAGCACGATAAATAAGATCCAATAACATGCTATATTTGAAAATTAGAATATTACAACTAGTAACATGTTGAGGAAACAAGTGGATAAAGTATGTAATAACATTATAAAAGAAACCTAACAACATGGTCATTTTCATAGTCAGAACATGATAATTAATAATATATTTATTAATAGATAGGATATGTAATAACATATAGATTAAATCTACCAACATACTAATTTGTTTAAACATGAAATGGATAGGATATGTAATAACATTATAGATTAAATATACCAACATGCTAATTTGAAGATTTAGAATATGGTAAAAAATGAAAACCTAATATGATAAGATTTAAATTCATATCAAGAGAGGAGATTGGTGAATTTAAAATATCTGTGGATAATCAAAAAATTAATAATCTTACCAGATGCCTCGCAAAAACAAATCAGTGGAGAAGCTTGTAGAAACATTGTCCCAAAAAAACTATTCGCCGCCTCGTGCAAGGCTTCCACATCGATGTTTAATGGAGATACTTTTCCTCCCTCCGGTGGTGCACGTCACGGAAGGGGTCGAGAGTTGGCCTTGATACAACACAGCAGGAAACAGGACAAGAAAGCAGGAATTTTTTTCCAAAAGGAAGAAGATCAGAAGAAAACCTAAAACCTCAAGAGATAAAATCGATTGTGCCTTTCTCCTCCCACGATACCCTTTTTAATAGAGATCTCCAAAGGACAGCACCTACTCCCGCTCGTTCCTCGAGACGTGCCTCTGTTCAACCGGTGCCTTTTCAACGGGATAAGAATTGAAGTTTTTCACAATATTCCTTTAATATATAAGGTTTTACATTGCATGATAAAATCCAAAATATGTTTTGCACTATAGTCCTCGTATTTACAAAGTTTTGATAAATATAATAATTTTCCAAATTAAAGTCATAAAAGGTTTTTGCAAAACAAACCCCATAATTTTGTATTTTTGCATAACAATCCCTCACCAAAAATTTAAAAATTTTGGAAATATGGAAAGTCCTGTTAAGTGCTGATATATACTGTGTTTTTGACAAAGGTACCTTTCAGGTATGAACCTTCATCTAGCCACTAAGGGATCTATCCATTCACAGAAGCAAATGGACTATGACTTGAATTTGCAACTTGAAGTGACAGACTTCACCCAAAGGGCCCACAGTACTTAGCTGTGTAAGCCTAGCCTCGCGGTTTAGAGCATTTCGATCATTCCCTCAGTATCTACTCATGAGTGTTTTAGAGAGTACCTGGCTCTTATGGATTGCGACCTCTGATCACACTCACGTAGGTGTATTTCCAGGGTATCCTGTAGGATAAATACCCTTCCTTTCTAAGGACTCGAATATATTAAGAGTTATACTCAGCCTCCCCATACAGTATGAAGTACATATGCATTATCACGGATAGGGTATGGAGTTTCCTCCGATTAAGGTGTACTTCTAGTTACCTAATCATCTTGTTTTCCCCACTAATCTACTTTGTGGGATCTCCACTCTGATAGGATGGGTTACCACTGTTGGTAACTAATCAATAGGTCTCAAACCCATATCGCTTGATGCTTCACAGATTACCCTTCGCGATAACCCTTTAGTAAAGGGATCTGCCAAGTTCTTCTCAGTGTGGATATACTGCGCAGTGATCACTTCATGTCCATGAAGATTCCTCACAGTCTTTAACCTAGCTTCTTTTCACATGCCTTGAGGATTTCATATTCTCCTTACTACTTTTAACCTTTGCTATCACAGCTTGGTTATCACACTACACGAGAACAACTGGGATTGGTTTTTCCAACACAAGTAAATCCATCAAGTGCTCTTGCAACCACTCATCCTCGTGAGCAACTATCTTGAGTGCAGTCAGTTCAGCCTCCATAGTGGAGCGTGTTAAGATAGTCTGTTTTGTAGACTGCCATGTAACTGTTGCACCTACCAAAGTGAACACATTTCCACTAGTGGTTTTGATCTCATCTAAATCCGAGATCCAATTAGAATCACTATACCCTTCAAGAACCACAGGGTAACCAGTATAGTGCAACCCATGTGTCATAGTCCCCTTGAGGTATTTAAGTACATGCTCAAGTACCTACGATTGATCATTTCCAGGGTTAGACGTATAACGACTAAGCCTGCTCACAGCATAGGAGATATCTGGCCTCATTGCACCAGTACATCAAAGATCTTATAATCTGACTATATCTCTGTTAATCCTTTGCAGCTCCAATGTTCTTGCACAACCTCAAAGCAGGATCATAGGGTGTGGATACAGGTCTGCTCTCTAGATTCCCAAAGCGAGTCAAGACCTTTTCCACATAATGGGATTGTGATATTGTGATCTCATTCTCACCCTTGATGAGCTTGATATTGATTACATCCGCTTCTCCATGATCCTTCATATCAAAGTTCTTGGACAAAAATGACTTAACGTCATTTATTACTTCAATGTTAGTCCCAAACAACAAGATGTCATCCACATATAAACAAAGCATCACCCCTACAGTCCCACTGAATTTGTATTTTACGCACTTGTCGGCCTCATTCACGCAGAAGCCAGCGAATGTCAAAGTTATGTCGAAGTTCTCATACCATTGCTTTGGGGCTTGTTTTAGACCATGTATGGACTTTAGTAATCTGCATACCTTCTTCTCATGTCCTGGAACCACAAATTCCTCAGGTTGCTCCATATAGATCTCCTCCTCCAACTCTCCATTAAGAAAAGCTGTTTGCACATCCATCTGATGGATAAGGAGACCATATGAAGCTGCCAGTGCAATAAGCATCCGGATCGCAGTAGTCCTGGCCATAGGAGAATAGGTGTCAAAGTAGCCCTCACCTTCTTTCTGAGTGAACCACAATTCTGGCCTTCAACTTGTCAATAGTTCCATCAGGCCGTAACTTCTTTTTGAAGATCCACTTGCAACCTACTGGCTTACACCCAGAAGGAAGATTAGTGACCTCCCATGTACCGTTGGCGATGATGGAATCCATCTCGCTACAGACAGTTTCCTTCTAAAACTCTGCATCTGTTGATGCATATGCCTGTGAAAGGTTTTTAGGCATGCCATCCACTAGGTATATCACAAAATCATCACCAAAAGTTTTTGCAGTCTTCTGTCTCTTACTCGTTTTGAGCTCAAAGCTCTCAGAAGTATCCTCTACATAGACAAATACTGGGGGTGGTGACTCATTACCAGGAATTACAGTGTTATCTTTCATAGGAAAGACCGTCTCAAAAAAATGAAGCATCCCTAGACTCTATCACTGAATCAACAGTAATTTCTCCAGTCTCAGAACCCACTACCAAGAACCTATAGGCCACACTGTTATGTGCATATCCCAGAAAGACACAATCAACAGTTTTAGGTCCCAATTTTCTCTTTTTCTATTGTGGTACATTGACCTTAGCCAAACATCCCCACGTGCGCAAAAATGAGAGATATTGGGTCTTTTTCCCTTCCATCCTTCATATGATGTAACCTCACTATTTTTAGTGGGAACCATGTTCAGGACGAAGCATACTATAAGAAGGGCTTCCCCCCACCATTCCTCAGGTAAAGTTGAACTACTCAGCATGGCATTGACCAAGCCCGTTAAAGTTCGGTTTTTTCCTTTTAGCCACCCCATTTGATTGGGGTGAGTAGGGAGCCGTCGTCTCAAGGATTATTCCATGAGTCTCATAGAATTGAATGAATTCTCGGGAGGTATACTCGCCACCACGATCAGACCTTAGCCGTTTGATTTTCCTTTCTAGTTAGTTCTCAACCTCTACCTCATAGATTTTAAAGTAGTTTAGTGCTTCATCTTTTGTTTTTAACAAGTATACACTACTATATTGTGTGGCATCATCAATAAGAGTCATAAAATGTCTCTTTCCTCCCTTGGTTAATACTCCATTCATTTCACACAAATAATTTTGGATGAGTTTTGATGGTGAAGTGCTTCTCCCCTCAATACACTAAAAGGGTTTGCCAGGTTGCTTTGCTTGCACACACACTTCACACCTAGAACCTTTAACCACATCAGGGATCAATTTAGGTCTCCCAAGTAGTGTGATGCAATCATAATTAACATGACATAAACGAGAATGCCAAATGACAGAATTATTATCAATAGTGCAAGAAAGAGCATAAGAGTTATTGCAATTTTCCAGAATAAAAAGGCGCAACAATCCTCCGCACTCATAACCTTTAGCAACAAAGTTTTCAAATTTAGTTAATAGAACTTTATTGGACTCAAACATAAGCCTAAAGCGTTCTTTGCACAGAAGTGACCCACTTATCAAGTTGCGCTTTATTTCCAACACATACAGCATATTCTTCAAGGTGAGAGTCTTTCTTGAAGTAACCTTTAGTTTGACTAAACTCATCCCTCGTACTGATGCAACCGTTCTGTTCCCCATTAGGACAGTGGAACTTGTTGTGGCCTGATAAGAGAAAAAGAGAAACATTACAGAACAAATATGAACATTAGCTCCCGTGTCAACCCACCAATCAGTAGATTGACATGCCAAGAAAACAACAAGCATATTTACATACCTTGAAGCACCGGCCTCGCAAATGGTTACATTAGCCTCTTTCTTAGGCTTGTCCTTTCTATGAGCTCAAGTTCGAGCCCAATGGCTCTTCTTGCAGCACACATTGTATGCAGTGTGTCACGCCCCGACCCAGTTTCCAGGACCTCTGGCACGTGCAGAGACCTGCCGTATCCAAGCAGATGCACACCTCACTCGGATACAAGGCCTAGGTGAATAATAAAGCATGTAATAATATAAATCAATTATCCTTAATAATCAGAGTATTTACAGCATAATCAATATCAGGGTTCAAAATACCCTACAATAGTCTATACAAAGTAAGGCCTGATAGGGTCCTTGATGGGATTTCTGCAAGTGTACAAATTGTGATCAAGTGGTAAGTGGACTATTAGAGTCGAGTGTCGAACCGACAGGGAATAGATTACTAGTGTAAACTAAACTTCTATTATCTAGTCTTATCAAAGATTTGGTGGTTTTTGAGTCTAAATCTAAGGAATTAAAAGATTGGAGACAAACTTTGGAAATCGAGAATTAATTGAGAGAAAACTATAGCATGAGTGGGAGATACTTGAGCATGAGTCCCCTTTGGATTTAAATCTAAAGATACATAAAGAAGTCTATGAAGACGATTGGAGATGCTTGTGCCAAGAGTTCCTAAATTATATCCGATCCCTCTCCCGAGGTGATTGGATAACTAATCTCCTAGGAATGTCTTAAGCTAAAGGGAACCTATATCTTGGAAGGTTTGTGGGATTAAATCTTATTAAAGAGTTGTTCTCCTTCTAGCACAAGAATCCCTCGGCATACTCACAACCCTCTCTAATGGAGCATGTTCCTAATACAAGGAGGTGCTAGCTCTAACCCTTGTATCGCACCCAAGTAATCTCTCCGGGCATCCCGCAACGTAGAGAGATCAAAATCAATACAAAACATCTAATAGACATTCAAGCATACAACCAATCCATCAAAACATAGAAATCAAAATGTCATTAATGCAATATCCAAAGGTTTCTCATACCCAAGTATCTATAAGATTAGTTCCCCATTAATGGAGAACTCCAATCCAAATAAACAAGAATACAATCTAAAATACACATGATAGAGAATACCGTCGGCAGCTCTATAAGATTGATCCCCTTCTCTATCTCCTTTCTTCTCTTTCTCTCCATGATTGGGGGAGAAGACGCCCAATCCCTAATCTCAATGATCCACTCTCTCCAAAGCCAACCTCCCCCTCCTAAACCCTAAAACCTCCTATTTATACCTCAGCTTAGGGTTTTAGGAGTGACAATGATGCTTATACCCCTGTTTGGGTCCGCATTATAATAGAGGGTTACGACATACGGGCTCATATACGACCGTATAACACCCCGTATGAAGACCAGTGCCACATATATGGTCGTATAACAGTTAGTATACGGTACAGGGTCTAGTATATTGGCTATTATATGACCATAGAACACCCTGTAAGAGTTCAGACGGGTTGTATACCATCCAAGGAGGGTCAATGTGTAGGTCGTTCACTCTGTTCAATAGCATACGGCTGTATGCACCCCGTATGCCTTCCCGTTTGCTCCAAAATAGCACCGGTTCGGTCTCTTTTTCACCTCAAAATGCTTCTTTTCTCCGGGAGTGGCTTCTATATGCCCTGTTTACAAAATGTGAAGCTTTTTAAGGACCAAAGGGCCATAATTCATCAAAATAGCATGCAAAACATATAGGAAAATGATATGAAAATATGCTCATTTGAACACTCATCAGTCTTATAAAAGTACAATCTCACACACAAGAAAATCTAAGGTCCTCGAACCTCGACAAGTTGACCCAATCCCTCGCGCAACTCCTGAAACCAATCCAGCTAATCCCTCAATCCTAAAAGAGAGGAAAAAGAAAGTGGAGTGAGCTTTTGAAAGGAAAGCTCAGTAAGTACCATGCAGAGAATACAATGTAGCCAATCCAGATAACAATAGATAGTCAAGAATGACATATCAAGGAAACAGTCAGCACAACAAACCAATCATATGGGACCCTTGAACTTAACTAATCACACCTCCACGGTCAGCACAAGTGTCGCGAACCTCGATGGTTAATTGCCGGAAGTACAGGTGGCTATGCTCAGCGAGCCTGCTCACTTCACTGACGCATACCGACCCAACCTAAACACAAGCACCATGAGTCTCACAGTAATATCCCGGTCCACGGTGGCATACTCAGTGAGCATCCAACAACAACTTATACAAATAACCAATCAATAGATATGGAAGCAACAAGCCAAGTGTATGCAGGGAATCAACAACAGAGATCCAAGGCGTCATAACAACTTGCACAAGCACGAAACCAACAAAAAACATACCAAACCAAGTAACAGCAAGGTCAAAGATACCCATCACTAGGTAGGAGCTAGGCAAAGGAACTTACATTTATTCGTGATCCAACCGAACAATCTATATCTGTCCTGGTGAAGCTCAGCGCTCCACGTCGATGTCTGGTAACCACAAGTTCACTCTCAATAGACGGACATGTGTATTAAGAGTAACTACATTTACAATGCATGCTCCACTAAATGGGCCCGGCCTGACTCCTAAACTGCACTAAACTGGACTTGACGACGTCAACTTGGACTTAAAAAATAAAACATTCACCCCAGTAATCATTCCCTCTTAATTAAAACCTAATCTACTTAATTAATTCAACTCTTATGGGTATGGACCTGATCAAACTCGTCCCACAATCATAGCCCACCTAACCGAAACCATTCACTTAACCTAATATCTCACCAGAGCACACTATGCTCTGAACCTTCATTATTAGTCATCAACCAGGATCAGATCATCCCCTAAGGCTTAACTCTCACTAGTTATACATAACGCTATCATCTAAACCTGAACAACACATCAGAGACCTGATCACATGCACTAACACAACCCTCTGTCTACCCTCTCACAGATCAGCACCACCTCCATTTAATCCTTTATATATATCTCATACTTGTAGCCTCTATAAGCAGCTCAATCATATAAACCCTACCAGCTGAAACCACTCTCATGAACTTCTGAACACAACCGTCCCCCTCTCTACTCACCATTAACAACAAGCAACTGGCTTCCACTCCCGTCCATAGCCAAACTTAAACACATCCGAGAATCACACCTACAGCACCCTCAAACCGAGCTCCTATCAATACAAGACTAAGCATTATAATAACACTCATACCTACACTGTCATCTTCCCAAAACCCAAACCTCAAAATCAGTCCCCGAATCACACTAACAATCACACCTTCCTCCCTGGATCTAACCCTCAGAGAGTATCTTAGACATTCCCATGCTTGCATGGATCATAGACTACCAAGCACATAAGCCCTCTACTCCTCTTCAAACAGCAACTCCATACTATGTTATGAACCTAAATCCATTAATTGCCCTCACTCTATTACTCATACATGAACACAGATCTTCCACTTTTAAGCACCATCAACTGTCACACATGCTTTATAAAACCTGGGACCATCTAAGCCCTCATTCAATCTTGGTTACTTGATGGTTCAAGGTTGCACAATACTTACTGATTTCCACTCTTAAATACACACATATGAACCCAGGTTACTCATGCCTATAACTAACCATGCCTGCGTGCTTATCTAGTCATAGATCTTCTAGGATGATCCCACCTTCAATAATTCATCATCTCTATACTGCAGTGTAACACCATTAAGGTAGTTAATATCATCACAAGTTATTTTATTTAGATGGTCAATGGGTTTCACTTATGTGCACAAGAGTTTGACTTGGTTTCCACTATAACTTATCATACACCCATGAAATCCTCAGTCAACTTAACAATCTCTGAGGTGAAACCTAGTATCAAAGAATAAAATTTCTCCTAGCCTTTTAACCATGCTAACCTTCCTCTCATCTTTTAAGTACTTCATTAACAAACCCAAACCACAGCCCCCTTTTACAAGTTTTAAAAGCTCCCTGAGATCCCTATCCCAGCATACCCTTGTATACAACGCTAATATTGACTCTTAAACTAGTGCACAGGGATCAGAAGCCTCACCTGATTGAACATGGCTCCCGGCTGTACTGAGCTCGTCAGCCTCCCTTCCCTTCCGAGGTGCCTGCCCAGTCACCCACGTCTTGCGTCGTTACGGACGTACCGGCCTCTCCCTCTCTTGGTCTCTTTTACGGAAAAGGATACGACTAGGGTTCCAAATGATCTCGTCTATTAGAAAAGTTAGTGGGCAGTATTTGGAAAGGGATCTCGTTGCAATGATCTCTGCGGAAAGGATCCAATCTCCACCAACTCTGGCCTGCCGGTGCGAGATTAGCGGAGAAGGGTTAGAGATATCTTTCTCTATATCTCTCTCTATACCCCTCTCTATATATATATAACTCTCTATATATTTATCCTTTACCATATATATTTACATTTAAATATGGTTATCATGCACGTCCATCTCCTACAATACATATACATACCTATCTATATATATTTTTAAACATATCAAATCAAATCTGTACCTTGTTTTTGAATTCAAACCTCTTATTCACATTCATGTAATATAATAATATATATACATATATAAGACCTTATCTTTATAACCTCTTATATTATATTATATTTAATATAATATATAATATACTATATGATATAATATATAATATTCTCTCTTTTAGCCTGTTATCAATATATTATATAATATATTATATTATATATAACATCTGATAAAATCATGCATGATACCACGCCCCGACCCAGATTCCAGGATCGGAGCACGTGAGCCGACCGGCCGTAACCAAGTAAGACGCATCTAACTCGGCTATAAGGCCTCAGTAAGTAACAGTAGATAATATATAATCAAAATAAATATCTAAATAACTTAATTAAAAAGTCACAGCGGAAATAAAATTAAATAAGCGGGTCCAGATGCCCTACATAAGCCAGGCCCTAAATGGGTCCTACGAAATAAAATAGTCTCTCACAAAGAAATGAAAAGAGATCCTCAGACCTCAACAAAAATACCCCGACCCTCGATCGGCTACCGAGCTCAGGACTCCTACTCCTTAGGATCTGAAAAAGAAAGAACAAGTGCATGAGCTTTCAAATGGAAAGCTTAGTAAGTACCCCTTGCGGGGATCAAAAATCATGATATCAATAAAAATGATAATCAAGTCAAAGCAATGGGGACACACCCCTCAAAACAAATCCTAGGGGTCTACCACAACAATCACAAAGATACAACCCCTATCTACAGCACCTCTCAAGCTCTGCAACGAGTTCCAATGGAAAGCTCATCAAGACATCTCCCCCGACCAGCATCATCAGCAACTTGCTGGATCTCGACCCTCCGGTCGTGCGGTCCTTAGATCACATGTCGGTAGCGCCATCTCTGGTATGTATCGACACGGCCAGCGAATCACGCCCACTGACGAGCAGGACAATCAGAGCATCATCCCTCTGGCATGGCAAGCCGAAACGCTAGGGTGTCCCGTCCCTGATCGTTTCCCAAATGGAGCCCCCACGCTCCACTGAATCCGGGCGGAAGACCAAACAACAAAACAAGGATACCAACATCCCGAAACAACCAAGCATGCTCAAAAGAATTCCAAATGAATAAAGGAAGCATGTATGGTCTCAATAATATCAAGAACATGATATAACAAAGCCAAATAAATACTCCGAAGAGTAGGTACGAGGCAAGTGTACTTAATAAAGTCGACCGGAATTACTCAGCAAAATCCTGTTTGTCACAACTCTATCTCACCACCTGATATAGAACTTAGATCAGTGTCGGTAATCATCTTAATTATAATTTCTAATTATTATGCAAGATGCTCTAATTAGACCCGGCCCAGCTTAATGGGCCTTTTCCCATGTCACTACCCTTAATTAATTATCCCTGACCATCCATACAAGTAGGCTCCGGTGGCCTGGTGGTTAAGGCCCACCACTCCCTTTTAGAGGTCCTTGGTTCCAATCTCTCAACTTACCCTTTTTTTTATTCTCTTTTATTTCCTTTTATAACTCTAACTAATCAAACCTGTTTTGGTTTATCACAAGTTAGATATGGTCCTGATGGTTAAGGAACTATGGTATGTTTGCGAGGTTACGGGTTCCAATCCCCCCCCTTCTTTCCATTTCTGGTCTTATTTATTTACATGGTAGAACAAGCTTAAATAAAGAAGCTTATCCTATTCTATCAAAAGCAACAACAAGGCTCTGGTTGTTAAGGCCCGCCAAGTCCACCTGAGAGGTCTTAGGTTCAAACCTCTATTCTTTTTATTATTTTTTCCTTTTTGTTAGTTGACTAGACCAAGACCACTTCTCCTGACCCAACCAAGTTATCTCAGCCTGACCCTAGTCCAAACCCAAACAAGTGAGCTAAATCAAAATTCCGGACCAAGCCCAATGGACTAAACCCATTCAACTTGACTCAAGTTCAATTGATCAAAACCGGTTTAGTTTTGGTTAAAAATTAAAATTAATTCAAGCCCAATTTACTTGATCAAGCCCAACCCCCTTTTAATTGATTCAATCATCACTTGATTTAATCAAATCAAATAATTAAAACCTAACTAATCTAATTATCTTATCAAACAATTAGATTATAACGGTTAACTGTCTCTTCTTCTTTCTTACTCAGTTGCAGGCCGTCGAAGATGAGCATCCAGTTTCGCACGGTGGTTGCCGCCGGCGTGTGGAAGCCGGAGCCATCGCCCCTCCCCCGGTTCTCGCCGCCCGGGAGTCACCGGTATGCCACAAGCGACACCGTGATATAGCTGCAGTTGTTCCTTCTCTCTTCTCCTCGTAAGGTCCTTCCCCCTCACCGGCGCTCAGTCCCTCCACAAAGCATACCCTTTGTCCACGGCGACACACACTAGCTATATGCATGCATGACCGTCGGAAAGAAAGTAGAGAAGAGCACGAAGTACCTTCTTGCTTGGTGACTGGTGGCACCCTCACGACAACTCTGACAAGGTGAGGAACAGACGATCAAAACTCCTTGATGAAGTTGCCCTCCTCCTTGTGAGCTCCCGCGACTCTGTTGTGATCTCCAGGGGCTCCCAGCTTTGCTCCTATGCCTATCCCAAGCTCGGCTGGTGGTGGTCAACCGAGGAAGAAGAAGAAGGAGAAGAGCTTATGCTCTCTGGAATTCCTCTACATAGCTTTTATAGAGGACCGAGAGTGCATGTAATGGAGATAGCGATCTCCTTGACTGGGATTCGCGTGCCATAACATTGACTCCCTACCATAACTGGAGATTTCCATAATCGAAGAAGGCTAGGGTTTTCCTCCCTCGCGGCCGCGCGCTGGCATTGGTAGAGAAGAAGCGGTGATGCCTCGTGATGGTGTCTCAGGTCCGATGGGCGAGCGTGATCAACTGAAAGAATTGATTCTCTCAGTCGTGCCTCGGATCCACCACGCAAACAGATGAGCGGTCAGTATTATTTGGTGATGGACGGCTGGATTATCAGCCTTTGCTCCGAACTCAAACCAAGCTTTAGATGAACGGTTGCGATTAGATCGAGTGCCAAGGGTTTGGATGATGCTTGTTGCCTCGAACTTATTCCAGATCTTAAGATCTTTTAATCTCGTTCGTTGATTCATCATACTACCCTCTCTCTCTCACATGAATTTTGCAAAAGACCCCCTATTTTTTCCCAGGTTACAATCAGGTCCCTGGCCTGTGAGAGAAAACAAATTCCCTCTAAGTCCCCAAACAGTTTTGAAATTACATCTAGGTCCCTATCAGCCCCAATAACCTAGTTTAGGAATTAAAATCAAATTATTCCCTCTTTTCTCAAACCATTCCTCATAATTCTAAACTTAGAATTTCCTAATAAATTAAATCAATCTATTATCATCAATCTTTATTCCAAAATTCATTTATTTATTTCCAAGTTTCTCAATCTCGCTTAATTACCAAAGTACCCTTGGTAATTACCATTAATCGAATCCAAGGAATTCCCAAGCTTGGACATTTCCTTTAATTAAATCAAACAATTAACTAAATAAACTAATGTTTATTTGCTTGTTCCCTTCATGATCTCCAAACATGCTAAATTACCAAAATGCCATTGGTTTTAATAACAAAGTGGTTTCAATTATAAAACCTTCCTTTTTCAAATATTTTATATTTCTGAGAAAATTAATTCAACCACCAAAATTTAAAAAAAAAAATCCATTTATTCTAAGGAAATCTTGGATTTCACGCATGATTTGTGAGAGATATCTCCTTTTTGCAAAAATGACCATTAACCTTTTTATTTCACATATAAATCCTCCATTCATTAGAACTTCTGAGAGTGAAATTTTATGACCTAATCCCAAAAGTTTCCTGAAAGTACAATAAGGTCCCTAACAGCCCTAATTAAGGGTTTAACCACTTTAATCCTTCTTTTCAAATAAAATCAAATAACCCCCAAACACAAGGATTTCTCTAATTTTCTAATTAATTAAAGAAATTAGGAAACATTTATTCCAACAAAATTTAATTAGATCCAACTTTGGGGACTTTCTTTTATTAAACCCAGATTTTAAGAAAATAATTAGAAAAATTAATAACCTAAAATCTTCGGATTTCACACTGTGTCTTTCTTCTTCTTGAAATCTGTGCTTTGCTTGGGCCCTTGGTTTTGATTCTGGAATTTGCTCTTTGTCTTGGCTTTCTGATTGCCCTTTTGTTTTGCCTCGACAAGGTTGGCCTTGGAGTGGTATTCTTGTGTCTACAATCGGCTATCCTTTGCCCTCGCCTTCTCCTCAACATCAAAGGAGGCAATCAAGTCCTCAATAGACATGATCTCCCTACGATGTTTTAGAGTGGTCACAAAATCCCTCCACGAGGGAGGGAGCTTGGCAATAATAGAACCGACCTGGAATCTTTCCGAAATGGTATACCCAAACTGTCCAAGTTCCCTTACTATGAGTTAGAGCTCATGAGCTTGCTCGACGACAGAACTCTTGTAGACCATTCGGAAATTATCGTACTTCTCAACCAAGTACAATTCCTGACCAGCATCAAACACAGCATACATTTTCTCCAAGGCCTTCCACAAGTCCTTTGCGGATGTGTAATGCATAAACAAATCAAATAACTGGTCCGAAAGGACACCGAGAATCCTCCCTAGTGCCGAAACATTCGCTGCATCCCTCTCTTTCTCTTCATCCTTGTTGTCACGCCCCGACCCGAATTTCCGGGACCGCGAGCACGTGAACAGATCGGCCGTACCCAAGTGGAGACGAGCCCCACTCGAATACAAGGCCTAAGTAATAGAAGCAGATAACAAATAACTCAAATTTAATAATTGGACTAAATCAGAGTCACAACGAAAGTAAAATCATTAAGGGTCTACACGCCCTACATATGGTCAAGACCCTATTAGGGTCCTACAACATAAACATCTTTCTCTCAAAAGAAGAATGAGGTCCTCGAACCTCAACAAGTCAACCTAATCCTTCGATCGGCTCCCGAGTCCGAGTCACATACCCCTCGGGACCTGAAACAAAAAAAAAAGAAGCAAGTGCATGAGCTTTCGAAAGGAAAGCTCAGTAAGTACCCTGCAGAGATCTCAAAGAAACCAAAACAGCACAGATGATATAAGAAAAGTCAAACATGAGCAAATCAAAGATCATCTATCCACACTATTAGGGCCACGCCCCACACAAATCAAAACCCTGGGAGTCTACAACGGCAGGGCTCCTAACCACAAGATCTCAAGAACATACTCCTAAGAGTTCACAAGTCATCTCCCTAATCGGTTACCAGCCTAAACCGATAACGATCCTCGGTCCATGGTCTAGTAGTGTTACTATCCAAAGCATGGACGTACTTTGTCAGCGTATCATCCCACTGACGGGAAAACAAAGTTTACCAGCGTTTTACCCCACTAGAGGGAAACAAAGATTACTAGTATTACCCCTACTGGCGGGAAAACAAAGATTACCAGTATTACCCCCACTGGCGGAAAAACAAAGATTTCCAGTGTTACCCCCACTGGCGGGAAACAAAGATTACGAGGATGGGAGAATCCTTAAAACAGCATAGTTGATGTATACCAACCCGGCCAGCGCACAAGCTCACGTGATTCCACGGCCACGTGCCGGTCAACAGGTAGGCACACTCAACACTCACATCAACACTCACAAGTATACCCTACAGGTTGCTAACCTCTCAACAGGCATACACTAACATCGAAGAGGAAACCCAAAAGAACAGAATATGAGTGTATGCAATCATATCGAATTATGATATTGATAAGAAAATACCCCCAAAGGGGCATACAAGCATGCATGAGTATGGAATCAAACATCCAAGGCATGAAAGTAACGTGCACAAGCACGCAATCAAGAAAGCAATAACAAACAAGGCAACAACAAAGCCAATAAAAAACCCGAAACTGGGTGGAAACTAGGCAAAAGTACTTACCTCTCACTGGAACTCGAAGCCTTCCTAGTCACCTTTTGATATTCCTCTTGGACTCCCCGAGAGTATTTAACAGACAGAGTTTCTATTAGAGTTACAATTCTAATAAAACCCTATGTTTCTAGTTGCTCATGCATGACTCTCGTTCTTGTTGGGCTTAGGCCCACTAACGGGTCCTTAAGACCATCTCCCGGGTCACTAATCCTTATTCCCCAGTTTACACGTCCTTTGGTTGACTTCAAACCCAGCTTGGTCAAACCTAGTCAACTTCATCTTCATTTGTCGAGTCTAAACCTTATTTGGCCATCTCTAGACATTCAAGTTGATTTGGGCCCATCTCGAGCCCATTACACAATCTAGCTTGACCTTAGCCCTTTTTAACTAAGGAAGGGCATTTCCGTCATTTGAGTAGCTATGACTTTAGGGTTTAAAGTCACACCCTGCTACTTGAGTGTCCCAAGGTTTAGTTCCCTATACTGCCATCCTTATTATTAGTTATTAATGAATCCAGTTATAGTTCGACCAATTGAGCCCGGCCCATTAGGCCTCAAAACCAATGGATCCATTCTACTAATGTTAGTCCCATGGTTTTACTTAGGTATTTTAGATTAATAAGTTTGATTAATCTTCTTAGCCATATTAGCTTGGTTAGCCAATTTATTTAATTATCTTCATTTGGTTAACCTAATCAACATGTTTGATTCAACCAATCATTTAGTTTAATTATCGGATTGGACCCAATCCACTTGAACCACTTGACTAAGCCCAACCACTTAACATGGGTTAGGTCCAACTCATTTGTTTTAATCAAGTTAATCAAACCTTTGGATTTAACCAATTTGCTAATTTAACTCAATCCTATTAGGCCCAAGTCCATTTTGGTAAATTATGCCAACCAAAGCCTACTTGTTCATCTTGACTAACCCAACTAGATTGGGCTCAAATCACCTTGGTTAATCAATTAATTAAATAACCAATCGCCTATTATTATCTTTAAAACCTTGGTCCCCCCTAAGTTTTCGATTAAACCCAACCCTTGAGCCCAACCATGTTACCAAACCCAAACACCAGACCCAACTCAACAGATGGGCCCAATTGATCAAATTTTTTTTAAAACCTAACTTGATTAATCGATTTATTTTGTCACACTTTATAAACTTAAAATCAAATATTCAATTAATCAAACATTAACCTAATTAAAACAATTAATTAACTAATTAACTAATTAATCTTCTTCTTCCTCTTCTCTCTCTCGACTTCTTCCTCTCAACCCGCGGCCGTGACCCGCCGGAGTCCTGACGACGTCGCCGGAGGGATGCAGGGGCCCAACAACCTCTGCACCGAGCTCCTCCCTTCTTCCGGGATCCATTCACAGGCCCTAACCATCACTGAAAGTGGCACCTTCTTCTCTGTCTGAGCTTCACCGGAGGAGATCGCCGGATAATGGCATCTCCTCGCCCGAGAGCTCCCACCGCCTGCAAATGATACCCAGAGCTCTGTCGCGGCCTCACAATTCACTTTCACACATCCGCACCACCTACTTCCCCCTCCCGGCGTCGCTCCACTAACGTTTACAGTCACCCTCTCCGGCGAGCCCTAGCCGTGCTAACAATGCATCTAATACGAATTTGAAAGTCGGAATCGGTTCCTACCTTGACTCCGGTTCTCCTGGTGACGTTGGTGGCGACAAAGACCCCCTGTGGCCGTATACTCCTTCTCCGACCAACCCTCGCCGGCGGCCTCCTTGGTTTCCCTCTTCTCGCTGCTTCAGGACGAGCTGGGGTGGGGTTTTTATAGGGGAAAGGAAGGCGAACCGATCGCCAACGTCCCTGCCTTCATTCACCGTCCGGCGAGCTAAATTTCCGCGCGTAACGCTCGCGGCGGCGGTTTCACGTTCGAGGCGGCTGAGAGAGAAGCTACCATGCCTCGAGATAGATATTCATCGATCAATGGCGAGGATCGCTTGATTAATATAAACGGCATCCAAACTGCCTCGGATCCGACATTAGTTAGATTAATGTCCTAGATTGAATCCCTGATCAACGATCGGATTCTAGTCATTTGCCTCGGATCGCACACTTATGGGATCAACGGTCATGATCTCATCACAACCAACGATCTGATCTTCTCAAATCACCTCAAGATTGCGACTCAACCCTAGATGGGTGGTTCTTGTGAGCCCGCACCATGGGATCACTCTCATTGCCCTCACTCTCAGTGCCTCGTATCCATAAACATGATTAGATGGACGCATTTCTTTGCGCCACGTGGCTCCACGGATGAGCTAATAACGCTCCATGATCTGCACCAATCTGAGATGTTTTAATCTCAGCCGTTCGTTCATAACACTAAGGGTTTTCTCTGGAAAAGTTTCCAGAAGTCCCTGGATTTCTTTAAATTACATGTCAATTGATTCTGTGAGTAGGGAAAATTCCTCTTAAGTCCCTGACTTTTCTTAGGTCTCAACCAGGTCCCTTTCCTGTGAGAGAGGACAATTCCCTTCAAGTCCTCAATACTTTACAAATTACTAAAAGGTCCTTATCCCTAATTGGTCTCAAAATCTAATTTAATTCCCTTTTTAAAGCTTTTTAATTCTTCATCCTTCAAGCTTAAGGAATTAAATAAATTATGAATCTTATTTTATGGAATAAAAAAAAATTATTCCTAAAATTCGTGGGTTTTACACTTGTTCAAGGGTTCTTGAAGAAGGAGTGCAGTGATGATCCAGAACACATTAAGAGACGTCAGCCAAAGTTTGACTTTGTGCTGCCACTTCTTAAAATTCTCACCGCTGAATCGTTCCGGCCTCATTACATCATTATTCACGTGGGATGTAGAAGATGCCATTGCAAAGTCTATAGTTTTTCGGGATTGTTGAAAAATCAGGGATATAATAGAAATAATAACATCATGAATAACATCCCAAATTATAATAATTTGCATAATCAGAATATGATAAGAAGTGAGATATTGAAGCATCATACCGATAGCAATAGAATGATAAATAAGATCCAATAACATGCTATATTTGAAAATTAGAATATTACAACCAGTAACATGTTGCGGAAACAAGTGGATAAAGCATGTAATAACATTATAAAAGAAACCTAACAACATGCTCAATTTCAGATTCAAAACATGATTTAGAACATGATAATTAATAATATATTTAAATATCAAACATATAAAATTTATAATGACATTATAAATAAAACCTGACAACATACTAATTTTTTTAAACATTAAATGGATTGGATATGTAATAACATTATAGATTAAATCTACCAACATACTGATTTGCAGATTTAGAATATGGTAAAAAATGAAAACCTAACATGATAAGATTTAAATTCATATCAAGAGAGGGGATTGGTCAATTTAAAATATCTATGGATAATCAAAAAATTAATAATCTTACCGGATGCCTTACAAAAACAAATTAATCAGTGGAGAAGAGCGTAGAAATACTGTCCCAGAAAAACTATTCGCCGCCTCATACAAAGCTTCCACAGCGATGTTTAACGGAGATACTTCTCCTCCCTTCGTTGGTTCACGTCAGGGAAGGGGTCGAGGGTTGGCGTTGATACACCACAGCAGGAAACAGGACAAGAAAGCAGGAATTTTTATCCAAAAGGAAGAAGAACAGTAGAAAACCTAAAAACTCAAGAGATAAAATCGATTATGCTTTTCTCCTCCCACAATACCCTTTTTAACAGAGATCTCCAACGGATAGCACCTACTGGCGCTCCTTCCGCGAGACGTGCCTCTGTTCAACGGGTCCCTTTTCAACGGGATAAGAATTGAAGTTTTTCACAATAGTCCTTCAACATATGAGGTTTTACATTGCATGATAAAATCCAAAATATGTTTTGCATTATAGCCCTCATATTTATAAATTTTTGATAAATAATGTCATAAAAGGTTTTGCAAAACAAACCCCATAATTTTGTATATTTGCATAACAGATATCCAAATGTCACTTCGAATTGGTTTAAATGTTACTTCAATTCGCATTGGTTTTCAATTTTCATGTTATTAAGAAATAAATAGTATTATCCAATTTATATCAAGTTTTTTTATTTATCCTTTATTGTCCATGACATCCAATTTGAATTTAAATAGTGTTTTTCATATATTTATTGGTGAAAATTACTAATATTGAGGTAATATTTTCTATTTTCTATTATTTTAATTTCATTTAAATTTTAGTGATATTGATATGATATATTCTATTTCTTTTTTATAGTCTATCTTTTTCCTATTCAAAATTAAATAGTGGTTTTCAGGTAATAAAATTGTCGTGTTATCTAAAAAAAAGTTCTACATGCTTTTAATGGATCGTGTGTTGGTTCAATGTTCTAAGGTGATTTTCATATGATTTTCTAAAAATTATGTTTCTTATATGTAGTGGTTTCATTCCTTCGAACTATGGATGGTTTGAGAGAAAGATAATACACAGTAATGCTTTTTAACTTTTCCTTTACTATCTATTTTTTTAATTTCAATTTTAGATTTGATATAGATTGCATGTTGTTTAAATGTTAGTGTTATCCCATTAGCATGATTTTTTTCATTTATCCTTTATTGTCCTTCGAATTGGTTTCCAATTTACAGGATATTAAGATGATTTTTAAATGATTTTCTAAAAGATTGTGTTTCTTTTATATGTACTGTGTATTTGAGAGAAAAAAAATACACATGTAATGATTTCTAACTTTTTCCTTTACTATATATATATTTTTTAAAAAAATTTCAAGTTTAAATATTTTTTATTTTATAATGTCCTTTAAATGTTAGTGTTATCCAATTTCCATGATTTTTTTTATAATTTATTTTTTCCTATTCAAATTTAAATAGTGGTTTTCAGGTAATATAGATAGACATGATGTCTAGAAATAAATAATAGTGTTTAAATGTTACTTCAAACCAAATTGGTTTCCGCTTTCCATGATTTCAATTTGGGTATTTGAAATTTCTTGGAATTTTGATTTAAAATTTTACAATTTTAATTGCATTTTTTACTATATTTCCGGGTGGTTTCCTGTATCACTTCTTATCATGACCATATCTTTAGATAAAAATTTTCAAAATGTTTTTCAAAAATATTGTCCATTTCGTCATGTTAATCTGTTATTAGCTTTATTTTATCAAAGATTATCTTTCTATATTACTAAGCTGGAGAAATGGTTACAAATTTTTTTTGTTTTTAAAAAAACTCAAAAAAATTTGAGAAAATTAGATTGGGGTAATGAAATTTTATTTTTTATTTTTTTAAATTTAAAATTAAAACACAATCACGTTGTTTCTTGGTGGTTGTTATACCACGTGATATCACCCACATGATATCACTTCCTCCACGTCACGCATAATTTCAATCAATGTTTTTAAACCAGGACCGGACCGGCAGAATCGGGAACCGACCAGCAGGTCGGTCCAAGTTTATGCCAAAAGTTGACTGGGAGTTAACCCGGTCAAACCCAGCCAACTCGGTTGGGACGGCCGGTCGGACCGGAACCCGAAAGAACCCGGTTTTTGCCAATGAAGAACAATGCCTTGATTATTGAAGGTGGGGGTGATCGGAGCCGGTCTGAGAGGATTGCTCGCCACAAGGAAGCTCCGCCGTGAGGGTCACCATCTTCGAGAAGTCCACTCGTAGACCCCTCCACCGGCTTTGACAATTCGATCCTCTCAACCTCATCCCGATGGGGTGGCCGTTCACGGGAGCCTATACCGAGTGGATGCCGGTGGCTTGGAGTACGCAGCCAGCACGGTGGCTGACGAAGAGAGTGGTGGTGGAGAATGCCTTGAAAGGCATCACGGTGGTCGCGACGGCACCGTCACCACTTCCTCGTCGGTACGCAACGATCCCTGCCGCTAGTTGGGCCGAGCTCGCCGTCGCCCACCACCACCATCCTCCGCTCCCTCCTTCTCTCATCTCCTTCATCACTCGCTATCTCTCTTTGAGCTCAAATTCTTCAAGCTGCCGCCGCCATCGCCATCGTCTACACTTTTTAGGGTTCAAAATTCCTTTGAAAAGGGAGAAACAGATTGATATTATAAGGGAAACGAGAGAAATGTTGTAATTTAAAATACATCCTATAATTTATATGTCTATTATTATTTTCATAATTTATAAAAAATGAAAATCAGTGAATAATTTAGAAATTTTGGGGAAATTAATTCAAAATTTAAATTATTAAATATTATTTAATTATATATATATATATATTTATTTATTTATTTATTTATTTATTTATTTATTTATTTATTTATTTATTTATGACATCATCTGGTCCGACCGAAATGGGCCATCCGGTCAGACCGACTGACCCATGACCCAGTTGTGAGACCGGTTCACTTGCTGGTCCAATTTTAAAAACATTGATTTCAATCAAGCAGTAGGTAAACTCCTCTCTCCGTTTGGGAAGTAAGGTGAATTGGTAAGGAGAAAAGTCTTTTTTTTACAAACTCTTGTACTGTTTGTGATTTTTTTTTTTAATAATACAGACTCCTTTGCTATACTATGAGGACTTTTGGATACGATATGCCGCAAACTTCAATCTCTGTTTAGGAAGGAAGGGGAATTGGTAAGGAGAATGAGAGTTTTTTTTTTCAAACTCATGTACTATTTGTGATTTTTTTTTTAATGATTCAAACTCCTATGCTATATTCTGAGGACTTTTGGATGCAATCATCCGCAAACTTCTCTCTGTTTGGGAAGAAAAGGGAATTGGTAAGGAAAAAGGTGTTTTCTTTTTCAAACTCATGTACTCTTTGTGATTTTTTTTCTTGATGATTCAGACTCTTGTGCTATATTTTAAGGACTTTTGGATGCGATTTGCTGCAAACAAAGGTGTTTTGTTTTCAAAGTCCGGTACTATTTGTGATTTTTTTTACAAATGATTCAGACTCCTATTGATCATGAAACTAACAAAATTTACAAAGTCTTCTATTGATCCCAAAGATAATTTCTACTGCTTCTGTAAAACCCACCCCAAAATAAATAAGAATTTTTCCTAGAATTTATTAAATAGAAATTTAATATAGTAAGCAAAGAAAGATTTCGGGAAAATTATTAAGTACTAATTAATACAGATTAATTAAGTGTTAATTAATCCAAATTGATTATTGAGAAAAACAGACAAATGTTCGAGTCCCAAGAAAGGTGGATCTGGTCGGGGATAGAGACAGACCCCGTGATGTTACAGTGCACCCGTACCATTGGAATCATTGTCCTGGGACATAGGACAAGTGAATAATTGAGGCATGTGAGACTATAGTATCCATGTGACACAACAATGACATAATAAGTTAATTAAATAAGTAAAAGCTTCATGATAAAATAAACATTTGATTAAGTTATAAAACTTAGGGGATGAGAGAAAAATGATTTCCCTCCCTCTCTCACTTACTTTCCTCATTTCTTCTCCTCTCCCGTGGAAAAGAACCCAAGCCTTCTCCCTACATGGATTTCCGTGAGCTCCCCACCCAACCTTGGCCGCCCACCGCCAGCCCCGGCATCTACCGCCCCTCACAGCACCCGCGTGCTCAAGCCGCATGACCTAGCCGCGCGCATCCGTACCCTAGTCGCACCGGCCTTGGCTGGCGCCCGGCCCGCTGCGAACCACCCGGCGCTGCGCCTTTGCCAGCCAGCGCCGCCCTGCATACCACGCCGCTGCGCCCAGCCCAACTGCGCGCTCCCGGCCCTACTGGCTCACGCCTGCGCCCATGCAGCCATGTCGCCGGCCTGCAGCCCCACTCGTCGATCTCCTTCATCCCTCGCGATAGTAAGATTCCTAAACTTGATGAATGAAATTATGAAATTATGGATGGATGCTAAGGTTGTGAAAGGGATTTAGTTATGAGAATTAGTATATGTTCATGTTTGGTTTTGCTTAATAGAATGGTATGGATGTATGACTCATTGTATAAAGTCTAATGATGCATCTTTGCATGAGTTGTATGATTAAAATTGGAAGCTTAAGAAGTAAAACTATCTTGTTATTTTAGAAATTGGAATGCCTACAAGGTGTTTATTAAAATGCCATGAAGAGATTTGTGGGTTGAAATGGATGTTATATATGGATGTCATGTTGGACTAAGATTAGTCTCATAAGTGAAATTGTTTGAGTGTGTTATATGAGTTTAAAGTTGATTTGGTGGAATGAGAAACATGTAAATTGAATATCATGTATAAGTATTGTATGAACTATGAAATCCATGTGTAATGGATAGATTTGGTTGCATGATTGCACATTTTTCGAACCAGATAAATAAAGGAGATGCTGCCCAATTTTCTTTGAAAATACATGCTTAACTCTCCATGAACTTGATAGCATTTAAGCATTGAAAGGAAGCATATTAGAAGCCCCAATTTTTGCTAAGGATGGAGATGAATACATCTCGTATTATGTTGAAGTTAACTAAGGATTTAGTGAGTATTGTGGATTGGTTTTTTTAATTTGGGAGGTGTATGGCTACAGCTGTCACGCCCCGACCCTGATCAAGGGACCTCGAGCACGTGAACAGATAGGCCGTACCCAAGGGGAGACGAGCCCCACTCGAATACAAGGCCTAAGTAATAGAAGCAGATAACAAATAACTCAAATTTAATAATTGGATAAAATCAGAGTCACAACGAAAGTAAAATCATTAAGGGTCTACATGCCCTACTTACGGTCAAGGCCCTATTAGGGTCCTACAATATAAACATCTTTCTCTCAAAGGAAGAATAAGGTCCTCGAACCTCCACAAGTAAACCTAGTCCTTCGCACAGCTCCCGAGTCCGAGTCACCCACTCCTGACCCTGAAAAAAGAAATAAAGGAAGCAACCGCATGAGCTTTGAAAGGAAAGCCCGATAAGTACCCCTGCAGAATCTCAAGGAAATCCAAACCGATGCATGGCGTATGATAGGTCGAAAATGAGCAAATCAAAGATCATCAATCAACACCAACAGGGGCCATCGCTCAAACCAAAACCTTGGGAGTCTACAACAGTAGGGCTCCTAACCACAAGATCTCAACAAAGTACTCCTGAGAGTTCACAAGTCATCTCCCTAGTCGGTTATCAGCCTCAGCCAATATCGACCCTCGGTCCATGGTCTAGTAGTGCTACTAAACATAGACGTATTTTCGTCAGCGTATCATCCCACTGACGGGAAAACAAAGTTTACCAGCGTTTTACCCCACTGGCGGGAAACAAAGATTACCAGTATTACCCCCCCACTGGCGGGAAACAAAGATTTCCAGTATTACCCCCACTGGCGGGAAACAAAGATTACGAGGATGGGAGAATCCTTGAAACGGTATAGTTGATGTATACCTTTCTGGCCAGCGCACAAGCTCACGTGATTCCACGGCCACGTGCCGGTCAACAGGTAGGCACACTCAACACTCACAAGCATACCCTACAGGTTGCTATCATCTCAACATGCACACACTAATTTCGAAGTAGGTGTCCAAGAGAACAAAATACGAGTGTATGCAATCATATCAAATTATGATATCAATGAAGCAATAAGCAATTCAAGGCGTAAGCAAGTCCAAAGAAAACCTGAAATCGGGTAGGAACGAGGCAAGTGTACTTACCTCCTTCTCGAGCCAGAAGCCTCTCCTAGACTCCTCCTGGAATGCCTCTAAGTATCTTCGAGGAAATCTGATAATAGAGTTTCTATTAGAGTTAAAGTTCATTATGTCTCTAATTGCACATGTATGACTCTCGTTCTTGTTGGGCTTAGGCCCACTAACGGGTTCCTAGAGACCACCTCTCGGGTTATTGGTCCTTATCCCCTGTTCCCCTGTCCTTTAGTTGACTTCAGACCCGGCTTGGTCAAACCTAGTCAATGCTACTTTCATTGGTCGAGTCTAAAACCTCATTGGGTCGCCTCTAGGCATTCAAGTTGAATTGGGCCCATTTCGAGTCTATTTCATAGTTTAGCTAGACCTTAGCCCCCTTTTTAACTAAAGAGGGGCATTTTGGTCATTTTGGTAATTCATGACCTTAGGGTTTAGGGTCATACCCGACTACTTGAGTGACCCAAGGTTTAGTTTTCTATACTGTCATCCTTATTATTAGATAATAATAAATCCAGTTATAGTTCGACCAATTGAGCCCGGCCCATTGGGCCTCCCAAGTAATGAACCCAATTTCCCCTTTAATTGGTCCATAGTCTGACTTAGGTGTCTTTGATTAATTAATCCAATTAATCTTCATAGCTTAGGTTAGTCTCTTTACCTTTATTTGATTGACCATAATCAAATAGTTTTAGTGTCACGCACCCAAGTCTTTAATCTAGCTTCATTACTATTACCTTTTATTTTATTAACTTGATTGTGTCACACCTATATAGTTCCAATAATCATTTTAATTAACTTAGTTAATCCAACGATTATGTCACAACACTTAGGTCAATTAGACCGATTAATCAAATCCATGGGTTTTTTTTTTTGTCACCCTTCTATGGTTCTCATATAACCAATTAATTAACCTAGTTAATTAATTAAACTATGTCACACTATAGTTTATTCTCAAGATTAATAAACTGATTTTTGTCCCTTTACTATGCTTCCAACATAATAATTCGACTATGTGTCACATACCTAAGTTCCATTATAACTATTTTAACTATATAAGCAATTAGTCAATTAACCTGCCACGCTTATAAAGTTATAATTATTTACTGATTAATCAACAAATTTTGTCACACTTAGTATAGCTTTATTAATTAATTAACCAGTAATCTATTAATCAAATAAATAAATTATTTATTTTTTCTACTGACTTCTTCTTCCTCACCGCTGACCGAAAGCTCCGCCGGAGTCGCTGACATCACCGGAGGGACGCTTCTTCACCGTGGTCTCCACCGCCGAAGCTCCCCACACCTCAGATCCCTTTACAGGCCTTCAATCTCTCCGTCAGTGGCCTGTTTCTCTCCGTGCAAGCTTCACCTGAGGAGATCGCCGGAAATGGCATCTCCTCGGCCGAGAGCTCCCACAGCCCGCTAAGGCTGCCCGGAGCTTCGTCCCAGCCTTCTGCCGCCCGATCCACGAACTTCCACAGCCCCTGACTGCCCCTCCGTCGCGCACCACTCACATCTATATTCGCCTTCTCCGGCGAGCTCCAACCCAAGCTAAGATGCCTAAAATTCGAAATTGAAACTGGAAATAAATTCCTACCTTGGCTCCGGTCCTTCCGGTGGTGAAATTGGCGACAGAGGCTCCCCGTGGCCGTCGCTCCTTTCCCCGGCCAACCTTCGCCGGCGTCCACCTCGACGCTTCGTTTCACAATGCCATAGAAGGGGCCAAGGGGTGGGTTTTATAGAGGGGAGGTAGGCGAATCGACCTGTAACGTCCCCGATTTACTTCGCCGTCCGACGAGCGAGATTTCCGGGCATAACGCTCGCGGCGGCCGAAGTTCTCGCGGCGGCGCTGTGGCCGTTCGGGCAGCTGAGAGAAGAAGATGATGTCTTGGGATCAGGTCACGCCGATGGATGGCTGAGATCTTCCTGATCCCATCCAACGGTTTCAATTAAATCTTTCAATCTCGGGATTGATCCGTCAACAGATCAACGGTCCAAATTATATCTAAACTCAATGGTCAGATCATGACTTCACGCCTCGTATCCAGCACCTGACGAGATCAACCGTCGGGATGGATTTAAGATCAACGGCCAGATCTCCATTCTTTATCTCGGGATATAGGTGATCACGAGATTAACGGCTCTTGATTACCCTCACCGTGAGGTTATTTCCAAACCAACCATCTCTTTTGTCTCGTAACCGTTCCACGATCAGATGGATTCATCTCTAAGCCGACACGTGGCTCCTCGTGAGCCTTTATAATGCTCCGAGATAAGGCATGGGCTGAGATGATCTTATCTCAGCCGTTCACCTATTTATATAGAGATTCTCTCTTGGCAAATTATCCAAAGACCCCTGAAAGTTTTTAGGTTATGTTTTAGTCCAAGTCTGAGAGAGGAGACTATTTTCTTTTAGTCCTCAAGACTTTACAAAATTACTTAGAGATCCTTGAACTCCCAATTATTACTAATTGGTCTCGAAACCTAATTTAAATTTTCCCCTTTTTTTTTTAATTCACCATCCCTCAAGCTTAAGGAATTAAATTATGAACCTTATTTTATGGAATATAAGGAAAATTTTATTTCCTAAAATTCGTGGGTTTTACAACAGCTATAGCATATATGAAGGGTTGAGTGTATGAGATGAAATGTTCATTCAAATGGATAGTTGGATTAATCATGTAAGGATTAGACGCTTGACTTAATATTTGTTGGGCTGATTTTTTATAGAACTACAGATTTATACTTCAATTAATGAGTGTATTAGAAACACATATGCTAAAGGATAATAGGAATTAGAGCTTGATTAGAAGCTTAAGTAGAGTGCAGGAATTACTGTAGCACCTGCAGAACATGGATTTTATTTCATTCAAAAAGGGGCATATAAGAGACGATAATGAGCCCAATGATGATGGAAATGAAAGATAATATTGTGAATATAATATAATCTAAATTTGGGAAGAAATGGGGAAGATTTTGAGCTTCAAATTGGGGTTTCAATTTCAAGGTTCTGACAGTTACTGTAGCTACCAACAAAGAGTGAACTATAAACTCCAATATTTTCAAAAAGACTCAGAATTCGATTCCAATCATCCCGATAGTTCCGAAATATAATTAAACTAATAAAAATGGTGCGGGTAGGTGTTATAAGGAACGAACCCAATAGTTATAAATTAAAAAGTCGATATTTCGGCTAATACAACATGAGGGTATTTAAATGTATGTATTGCATTATGTTTTTCATGGGATGTCATGTGACGATTAATTATCATGTATAGGACGTGATAGAGTGATTTCGGACTCGACTGGGAGGCTCGTACCAGAGTAGGTCCTAGAAGTGAATGTAACGCCGCGGTTTTTCTAGTTATTACTTTTTAACTTTCTGAAAAATAAATCGGGGGTTATTAGTTCATAAACAAGAGTTTAAAAATAAAATAAATAAAATGGAATGGGAATGAGCCAATAATTTTGATTTGGGCCCAACCCAAGCATAAAAGAGTGATGAGAGCTAACAAACTTAGACATGTGACAAATACTATAGTGATATAGTAATTTATTTTAAATTGACGTTAATGATCTATAATGGGACATAGGAAGTGTGACAAGTTAATTAATTAAATAAAAACCAAACTTTATGTAACATGAGAGGTAAAATAGAAAGGGAGATAAAAAGAGAAAATATTATTTGTAACACCCCGGTTTTCTCGGTGAATATTGAAAATAATAATAATAATAATAATTGTATTTAAAAGTCCTTAATAATGAATAGTAAATTATTGGAAGCTAGTAGCCATTAATCTAATGTGATAATGATTAATTAATCAACTTAGTAGATGATAATATAACCTTAAGCTTTAATGGGCTTTATTTTGTTTTTACTATGGGCCAGGCTCAATATAGGGTGAAGGTTTTTCTTTAAAGGGATTAGAAGAGGGAATGAGAGGAGATGGAGGTGGTTCTCAGGTGGGGCCCGGTGGAGCAGGAGCTGGCGCTTGTGCAGGGTTCGCCGAAGAGCCGAGCGTGAGCTGGCCTTGTGCATGGAATGGAGAACAGGGGGATTGCCACGGGTCTCATGAGGTGCTGCTGTCTTGAGGGACTGGGTCAGGCCTGAAAACTGGGGGCTCTGTTTTCCCGAATTCCGGCGAGCATCGGTGGGAGTTCTGCACTCTTTTCAGGCCAGCTACTGCGCGATCTCCAGCAGCGTTTCTAGCTAGCTTCTGCACGACCTCCTGCAAGGTTCCAGTCAGCTGTTGGTCAGGCCACACGCTTGGTTCAAGGGGAGCAAGCAAGCTTCTGCAAGGTTGGTTGGCGAAGACTTCACTGAATTTCAGTTATATCGATGGTTGAATGAGGGTATTGTTTTCTAGAGAGTTGGTTGGTGTTGTAGTTGTTAAGATTGTTATTGATATTGATGATGAATGAATGTAAAACTTTGGAATTTCAAGGATTAAAGGAGAGGATTTACTGATGAAAAACTAATCATGCCTTAAAGGTGTTTGAAGTAATGCTTAGATGAAGTAGTCTACTATCTACCTATCATTCGATTTCTGTAAAGGCAGTGGCTTATATTGAGGAGGGTATTTGATAAATCCTTTGTTTACTGACTGCAAGAAGGATGTGGTTAATGAATCAAACGCATGTTGTCAATTGCTTGCTGAATTGCCAAGTATAGATTAGTGTATGAGTTTTCTCGATTGGGTGGGGTCTCATACCCACTGTGGTGAGTTGTAATTAGAGTAAACAGTTAACACTTAATTAGATTTGACTGAATTAAGAGTTGGCAATTCACTGATTTTGCTTATTATTGCTGACTATATACTTTGATGCTCATTGGGTAACTCAGTATTTTATGTGAACTAATATTATGGTTGTATAGTGGGCCTTTATCTACATGGAACTGGGCCATAGGTACATAGAAGAGTGTGTACACTAGGTTGTAGTTAAAGAGGAATTGACCTTAGATGGTCATTTTAAAATTGTTTACACAAGCTTGTTGTCCTTGCTTTTTGCTTAGATGTTGCCCTTCACTTTGCTGTAATAGAGTGGTACTTGCTTGTATTCAATTGGACATAAGGAACCTAAGAGAAGTGTTGGTCATTTTGAATTGTTGCTCAAGCTTGTTGCAGTGGTAGAGAATTCTATCTTTTGACTTGAGCAGCTTAGCTTAGGATTAAAGGAAGACATCTTGTATCAATTCGATCTTTGGAAGCAAATTAAGGAATTATTGTGTTGCTCCCTCTTATACCTTGCGGTGTTTGATGAAATAACAAAGAGAGGAAGGTGATCGGGACTTGAAAATCTCCGCTTGTATTAACCTTAAGACCGCATTTTCTAAAAAGAAGTCTACATTGTTATCTCTTGATTGGATGAAGCTATTAATGAATATAATGAAGTATGCAAACTATAATACCATAGTTGAGTTGGGGTCTTTTAGTGTCCTATTTGATTTTGCCTTTGTAGTTTGCATTGTATTTTATTGGAGGTAAGGGCATTCGTGTATGGTCCATGAAGGGATTTGTAGGAGAAGCTTGGTATGAATTAGTTTTTAGTTCTCATTATAAGCTGCTGATGCTATAAGGTACTACTTATTGTGAAAGGTGTTTTGTAAAGAACGAGGAGTTCATGAACTCAAAGAGTATTTTATGTGAAGTCCATTGATGTTTTAAGTGTTTGAGACAAGGGTTATGAGATGTGGGAGAGGATTTAAGCGATGATTTGTAGATGGTCTTGCAGAATTCTGTCCTGCAGAATTCTGTCCACTTCGAGGGCTGCTGCTCCCTGCTCACTACTCCGTTTGGGATGTGTAATATGCCGATGGAAAGATCTTGAGGTCCTCTTTCTAACGAGCTTTAAATGAGAGAATTTGGACTTACGCTTAAAAAGTTATGACTGATTCTTTCCAATCACAAGAGGGAAGCCAGAATTCTGCATATTATTATTTGGCTTATAGATTATCGTATTATATTTTAGGATTGCTTGGCGACATTCATGCTTGGTAATGTAATGATTTGCTTGGGTGTCGGGCCTTAATCTCTATGGACTAGGGCCCATGATTGATTAGAAGATATTGTTAAATAGAAAGTGAAGTATTGTGGACTAGCACTCATCTTAGATATGATTGCGTTTACTAGGGAAGGGGGAAAGACGAGTCGAGGACTTCAGAGTGAACCGAGTCAAGCTTGATTTGCTTAGGACAACAGTGAGTGGACCTACCGGACATTCTCGTATCTACATCGGTTTTTATCGGGTTTGATATATTACTTTCCGAGTATGGTTTTTATTCGATTTGAAGAACGATTATGAAGTTTACCGGCATTTGTAGAATAGAAGAATTCCCGTGATAAGAATGTAAGAAGATAAATGTACGTGATATATGATGTGAGCATCGATAGATATATGCATACTTATGATGACCAGCTCTACAAGTGCTACGGCTCTAGTTGAGCCGATCCAACCAAGACTGAGTAAGGAAAGGGTTTTCTTGCTTTCAAAGGAATTTCTTTTACTTTGCTGAAAACCTTTCTTTTCAAAATGAATTTACCTTTTAAAACCCACCGGCCCAACTCTCTGAGTGCTCGATGTCGAGGGATAGAGGATACGCGTCCCTCCATCCTCTCTTTGGCCACGCAGCCATTTGGCTGTATATCCTGACGTGGCGGTGCATGGGTGCATTCTTTTCGATATGACGCCCCCATATCTAGTACATAAGATGAAAGCCATACATGATCATATATTTATCGCTTTTATGGTTTCCGTCGATCTTGCATTATATGATTTCAGTTGGAAGATAATGCATGTAGACCCTTTAATTATCGGGCTTTTGCCATGTGTAAATGAGTAGAGATTATTTTCCATACACAAGATTATATTTGCATGCCGCGCAGGTCTTATTCGACACGGTAGGGGTCACATCTCATGCTCGAGCTCTTTTTCTCACTCACCTTGTAGCGTGCAGACGAGTCCGATTAGAGTTCTCAGCCTGCGAGTGTGTGCTTTATTTTAGTTGGCTCTGGCGTCCCATAGTTGTATCTTTCGCGCTCTGTAGATACATTTATTTTACTTTGGAGACTAGACCCAGGGCGTATAGTCTGCATGAAGTCTTCAGACGATCTGACTTTTCCTTTGGATGAGTTCAGACTTATTACGTGATTTTTATTACCGTCTCCGGTTATTCCCTTGAGTTTAGTTTCGTGATTGTGACCTTGGGCTCGTGGATACGCGACTGAGGCTGGTGACACACCGTCCTCATTAGGATTGGGGTGTTACATTTAGTGGTATCGAGAAATAAAAGTCGCTTTGTATGGGCAAACTCTTTTGATCTTGGAATAGAAATTGAGGATCTACGCCTCAATGACATGATTTAGTGGTATCAAAGCTGTGAGATAGGATGTGGCATCTAGATAATTGCATTACATTAGGGACGGTCCTTGCATGCACGAGAGGGCTGAGGCCAGACGGGGAAACCTCAAGGCTTCAAGCATAGATGCTTAGGACGGGGATACCTCATGGTACTATCTCGAGGCCCGGTGGAAACCTCCTACGGCCTACACATAGCCGCTTAGACGGGGGATACCTTATGGCATTATCTCGAGATCTTAGCAAGTGATCATGCAGAATGCGTATTTTCGATAGACGCCATATATCTAGCCATCTTATAGAGGCATGAGCGGGCATGTTAGTGATTGATGACTTCTACGGTTTTCTGACATTGCATTAGAGGATCTTCTTGATTGGGAGATACCGCATAGCGCCCATAATACTTTCATCTTAGGTCCACTAAATGCCATAGGATGACATTTAGTGGTATCGTAGGAAGTTTTGCTCTCGGATCTAGAGTCTAGGGAAGTCGAGCCTTAGGGGTGGAGTGTGCGTCCCTAGAAATCCTAATGGTTATGAATATAGACTTGCTTTGTATGATTGTAGTCATATAGAAATTTAGGTGTCAAGGTGGTCTTTGCTTTAAAGATATGGCGGCACTAGCTTTATGGTGAAGCCTCAGAAATCTTTACCGCACCAGTAGTTTGAAGTATCCTCATGAAGTGAGGAAGAGTTGAAAATGCGGTGGAGAAGATGGTTGGAATTGTTAGAAGTGAAGCTCAACGGTAAGACCCTAGATGGCTTACCTTGGTTTCACGAATGGAGAATGGCAAGCACGGTGATTTCTCCTTATCTTCTGATGGTGCAGAGATGTGGGTTCCCGATTATTTGAACCAAGCAATGAGAGCCTCAAGTTATGGTTATAGACGGGATGAAGCCTCATTACTCGGCATATGCTTGGCATCTAGGGAACACCAAGTTGTACATAAATTTAAAGGAGAACTACAATTTAGGACCTGAGTTGGTTCGGCAGAATTCTGAGAAGATTAAACTCACTCAAGAACGAATGAGGGCAGTACAGGATAGGCAACGGGGCTTTGCCAACAACCGTCGCCGGCATCTAGAATTTGAGGTTGGTGATTATGTGTACTTGAAAGTATCACCTGGAAAGGGATGAGATTCCACGCGGGGAAACTAAGTCCACGCTTATATGTCGGGCCGTAGAGATAGTGGGCCAGTGGGACGTGAGCTTATCGTCACGGCTCTATCGGAGAAGCTTCATCGGGGATTCATGATGTTCCCCGTATCGGTTTCTATGATAGTGTCCTCGGTCCTCAAGAACAGGTTACGGTAAGTTTAATTCCCCAAATTTGACTTTGTAGGAGGGACCAGTGTTAAGAACCGAAGGAAACAAGTTTTGAGGAACAAAGTGCTTCCCTACGGTAAAGGTCCCTTTGGAGTCACCAACAAGTGGAGGAGTTCACGAGAGCGAGAGGATCGATTGAGAACGCAACACACGACTTAGTTTTGTTATAGATTGTATGGGAATTTGAGGGGCGAAATTTTCTAAGGGTGGGAGAATTGTAACAGGTTTTCTCTGTGAATATTGAAATAATAATAATAATAATAATTGTATTTAAAAGTCCTTAATAATGAATAGTAAATTATTGGAAGCTAGTAGCCATTAATCTAATGTGATAATGATTAATTAATCAACTTAGTAGATGATAATATAACCTTAAGCTTTAATGGGCTTTATTTTTGTTTTACTATGGGCCAGCTCAATATAGGGTGAAGGTTTTTCTTTAAAGGGATTAGAGGGGAATGAGAGGAGATGGAGGTGGTTCTCAAGTGGGGCCCGGTGGAGCGAGCCGGGCTTTGCAGGTGTCGCGCCAAGAGCCGAAGAGCGGCGAGTGGCCTTGTGCATGGAATGGAGCCAGGGATTGCCACGGGTCTCGTGAGGTCTTCAGCTTGTCTTGAGGGATCAGCCAGGCCTGAAAACTCGGGCCCTGCTTTTCCGACCCGAGCACGCATGGTGGGAGTTCGCACTCTTTTCAGCCAAATGCTGCAAGCGATCTCCAAAGAACGTTTCTAGCAGCTAGCTCGCATCTACCTCCCCGCAAGGTTCCAGTCGGCTTTTGGTCGAGCCACACGCTTTGGTTCAAGAGGAGCAAGCAAGCTTCGCAGGTTGGTTAGCGAAGACTTCATTGAATTTCAGCTTATATGATGGTTGAATGAGGGTATTGTTCTCTAGAGAGTTTGTTGGTGTGTAGACGTTAAGATTGTATTTGATATTGATGATGAATGAATGTAAAACTTTGGAATTTCAATGATTAAAGGAGAGGATTTTCTGATGAAAAACTAATCATGCCCTAAAGGTGTTTGAAGTAATGCTTTTAGATGAAGTAGTCTATTATCTACAATTGCCATTCGATTTACGTAAAGGCAAAGTTGGTTATATTGAGGAGGGTATTTGATAAACCCTCAAGCATTTACTTGTGCAAGAAGGATGTGGTTAATGAATCAAATGCATGTTGTCAATTGCTTGGCCGAATGCCAAGTATAGATTAGTGTATGAGTTTCTCGATTGGGTGAGGTCTCATACCACTGTGGTGAGTTATAATTAGAGTAAAGCAGTTAACACTTAACAAGATTTGATCATTAAGAGTTGGCAATTCACTGAATTTGCTTATTATTTCGATTATATACTTTGATGCTCATTGGGTAACTTAGTGTTTTATGTGAACTAATATTATGATTGTATAGTGGGCCTTTATCTACATGGAAATGGGCCATAGGCACATAGAAGAGTGTGTACACTAGGTTGTAGTTAAAGAGGAATTGGCCTCAGGATGGTCATTTTAAAATTGTTTACACAAGCTTGTTGTGCTTGCTTTGCTTAGATGTTGCCCTTTGCCAGTAATAGAGTGGTACTTGCTTGTATTCAATTGGACATAAGGAACCAAGAGAAGTGTTGGTCATTTTGAATTGTTGCTCTCGCTTGTTGCGGTGGTAGAGAATTCTATCGCTTGACTTGAGAGCAGTTAGCTTAGGATTAAAGGAAGACATCTTGTATCAATTCTGATCTTTGGAAGCAAAGTAAGGAATTATTGTGTTGCTCCCCTCTTATACCTTGCAGGTGTTTGATGAAATAACAAAGAGAGGAAGGTGATTGAGACTTGAAAATCTCTGTTTGTATTAACCTTAAGACCAGATTTTCTAAAAGAAGTCTACATTGTTATCTCTTGATTGGTTGAAGCTATTAATGAATATAATGAAGTATGCAAACTATAATACCATAGTTGAGTTGGGGTGCTGTTAGTGTCCTATTTGGTGCCTGCTGTAGTTTGCATTGTATTTTATTGGAGGTAAGGCATTCGTGTATGGTCCATGAAGGGATTTGTAGGAGAAGCTTGGTATGAATTAGTTTTAGTTACATTATAAGTAAATTGCTATAAAGGTACTGCTGTATTGCTTTGAAAAGGTGTTTGTAAAGAACCAGGAGTTCATGAACTCAAAGAGTATTTTATGTGAAGTCCATTGATGTTTTTAAGTGTTTGAGACAAGGGGTTACCGAGGAGATGTGGGAGAGGATTTAAGCTGATGATTTGTAGATGGTCTTGCAGAATTCTGTCCTTGCAGAATTCTGTCCACTTGAGGGGCTGCTGCTCCCTGCTCACTGCTCCGTTTGGGATGTGTAATATGCCGATGGAAAGATCTTGAGGTCCTCTTTCTAACTTGAGCTTTAAATGAGAGAATTTGGACTTACGCTTAAAAGTTATGACTGATTCTTTCCAACACAAGAGGGAAGCCAGAATTCTGCATATTAGTATTTGGCTTATAGATTATCAGATTATATTTTAGGATTGCTTGGCGACATTCATGCTTGGTAATGTAATGATTTGCTTGGGTGTCGGGCCTTAATCTCTATGGACTAGGGGCCCATGATTGATTAGAAGATATTGTTAATAGAAAGTGAGTATTGTGGACTAGCACTCATCTTAGATATGATTCGTTTACTAGGAAAAGGGAAGGACAAGTCGAGGGACTTCAAGTGAACCGCAGTCAAGCTTTGATTTGCTTAGGACAACAGTGAGTGGACCTCTGGACATTCTCGTATTCCATCGAAGTTTTTATCGGTTTTGATATATTACTTTCCAGTATGGTTTTTATTCGGATTTGAGAACGATTATGAAGTTTCGGCATTTGTAGAATAGAAGAATTCGCATAAGAATGTAAGAAGATAAATGTACGGATATATGATGTGTGAGCATCGATAGATATGCATACTTATGATGACCATGCTCCCTACAGTGCACGGCTCTAGTTGGTGATCCAACCGTAGACTGCAGTAAGGAAAGGGTTTTCTTGCTTTCAAAGGAATTCTTTTACTTTGTTGAAAACCTTTCTTTTCAAATGAATTTACCTTTAAAACCCCTGTGCCCAACTCTGAGTGCTGAGTGCTGAGGGATAGAGGATATGGACGGTCCCCGCCCATCCTCTCTTTGGCCACGCAGCCATTTGGCTTGTATATCCGATTAATGCGGAGTGCATGGAGGTGCATTCTTTCGATATGGCGCTCCCCATATCTAGTACATAAGACTTGATGAGAAAGCCATACATGATCATATTTATCAAGCTTTTATCTGCTCAGGTTTTCGATCTTGCATTATATGATTTCCGGATTGGAAGATAATGCATAGACCATCACTTTTCATCGGGCTTTTGCCATGTGTAAATGAGTAGAGATTATTTTCCATACACAAGATTATATTTGCGTATGCACGTGTCTTATTCGACCTCGCATGTTAGGGGTCACATCTCATCAGCTCATGGCTCAGTCCCTTTTTCTCACTCACCTTGCAGTGCGTGACAGTGCACAGGTCCATTAGAGTTCGGCGAGGTGTGCTTTATTTTAGTTGGCTCTGGCGTCCCATAGTTGTATCTTTCGTTTATGCGCTCAGAATACATTTATTTTACTTTTGGAGACTAGACGGTATCGTATAGTCTGTGATAATCGTGACGTGATCGACTTTTCCTTTGGATGAGTTCCAGACTTATTACGTGATTTTTATTACCGTCTCCAGTTTATTCCGCAGGTTTGGTTTCAGATTTGGACCTTGGGCTCGGGATCACGACTTGGCACAGAGGCTGTTGGTGTGACACCCGTCCTCATTAGGATCATGGGGGTGTTACATTTAGTGTATCGTGAGAAATAAAAAGCCGCTTGTATGGGCAAACTCCTTTTGATCTTGGAATAGAAATTGAGGATCTACAGTCTCGATGACATGATTTAGTGGTATCAAAGCTAGAGATAGGATGTGGCATTCGATAATTGCATTCTGTTAGACGGTCCTTGCTATGCAGAGGGTGAAGGCCCGTGACGAAACCTCAAGGCTTCACATAGATGCTTAGACGGGGGATACCTCATGGTACTATCTGAGGCCCAGACGGGGGAAACCTCACGGCTTCACATAGCTGCTTAGACGGGGGATACCTTATGGCATTATCTGAGATCTTAGCAAGTGATCATGCGTAGATGCACTTTTCGATAGGCAGCTCATATATCTAGCCATCTTATAGAGGCATAGTAGCCGTATTAGTTAATTGATGACTTCTGGGTTTTCTGACATTGCATTGAGGATCTTCTTGATTGGGAAGATAATGCGCATAGACGTCCATGCTTTACTGTCTTAGGTCCACTAAATGCCATAGGATGACATTTAGTGGTATCAGAGAAGTTTTGCTCTCAGATCTAGAGTCTAGGGAAGTCAGAGCCTTAGGGTGGGAGTGTGCGTCCCTAGAACTAATGGTTATGAATATAGACTTGCTTTGTATGATTGTATTCATATAGAAATTTAAGTGTCAAGGTGGTCTTTGCTTTAAAGATATGTAAGCTATCTTTATGGTGCTCAGAAAATCTTACCTACCACTGTGGAGTTTGAAGTATCTCGATGAGTCAAGAGTTGAACATGCGGTAGAAGATGGTTGGAATTGTTAGAAGCTCAAAGCGGTAAGACCCTAGATGGCTTACCTTGGTTTTCACGAATGGAGAATGGCAAGCACGGTGATTTCTCCTTATCTTCCGCTGATGGTGCAGAGATGTGGGTTCCCGATTATTTTGAACAAGCAATGAGAGCCTCGGGTTATGTACTGTGGGATGAAGCTCATTGCTCTAAGATATGCTTGGCATCTAGGGAACACCAAGTTGTACATAAATTTAAAGGAGAACTACAATTTGGGACCCTCGAGTTGGTTCTCGGACTTAAGAAGATTAAAACTCACCGGTGAACAAATGAGGCGATCTGATAGCAGGGGCTATGCCAACAACCGTCGCCGGCATCTAGAGTTTGAGGTAGGAATTTATGCGTACTTGAAAGTATCACCCTGGAAAGGAGTGATGAGATTCCAGAAACGTGGGAAACTAAGTCCACGTTATATCGGGCCGTAAGAGATAGTGGGCCAAGTGGGACCCGTAGCTTATCGTCTGGCTCTATCGGAGAAGCTATCGGGGATTCATGATGTTCCCACGTATCAGTTTGCGGTAGTGTCTCTCGGTTCCATAGCTATCTGCAAGGACCAACGTAGAGTTGACCCCAAATTTGACTTTTGTAGGAGGACCAGCGTGTTAAACCTAAGGAAACAAGTTTTGAGGAACAAAGTGCTTCCTCGTAAAAGGTCCTTTGGAGTCACCAACAAGTGGAGGAGTTCACTTGAGAACGAGAGGATCAGTTGAGAACGCAACACACGCACTTAGTTTTGTTATCGTTGTATGGGAATTTCGAGGACGAAATTTTCTAAGGGTGGGAGAATTGTAACACCCCGGTTTTCTCGGTGAATATTGAAAATAATAATAATAATAATAATTGTATTTAAAAGTCCTTAATAATGAATAGTAAATTATTGGAAGCTAGTAGTCATTAATCTAATGTGATAATGATTAATTAATCAACTTAGTAGATGATAATATAACCTTAAGCTTTAATGGGCTTTATTTTGTTTTTACTATGGGCCAGGCTCAATATAGGGTGAAGGTTTTTCTTTAAAGGGATTAGAAGAGGGAATGAGAGGAGATGGAGGTGGTTCTCAAGTGGGGCCCGGTGGAGCAGAGCCGGGCGCTTGTGCGTGGTTCTAGAAGAGCCGAGCGCGGAGTCAGCCTTGTGCATGGAATGGAGAACGTGGGATTGCCACTGCGGGTCTCATGAGGTGCTGCTGTCTTGAGGGACCGGGTGGGGCCCTCAAACTCGCTTTCGAATTCCGCAGCATCGGTGGGAGTTCTGCACTCTTTTCAGGCCAGCCACCGCGATCTCCAGCAACGCGTTTCTAGCTAGTTTTCTGCACGCACCTCCTGCAAGGTTCCAGTCGGCTTTTGGTCAGGCCCACGCGCTTGGTTCAAGAGGGAGCAAAGCAAGCTTCTCGTAAGGTTGGTTGGCCAGACTTCATTGAATTTCAGTTATATCGATGGTTGAATGAGGGTATTGTTCTCTAGAGAGTTTGTTGGTGTGTAGACGTTAAGATTGTATTTGATATTGATGATGAATGAATGTAAAACTTTGGAATTTCAATGATTAAAGGAGAGGATTTTCTGATGAAAAACTAATCATGCCCTAAAGGTGTTTGAAGTAATGCTTAGATGAAGTAGTCTATTATCTACCTGTCATTCGATTTCTGTAAAAGGCAGTGGCTTATATTGAGGAGGGTATTTGATAAACCCTCTGTTTACACTGACTTCTAAGAAGGATGTGGTTAATGAATCAAATGCATGTTGTCAATTGCTTGCTGAATTGCCAAGTATAGATTAGTGTATGAGTTTTTCTCGATTGGGTGAGGTCTCATACCGTGGTGAGTTATAATTAGAGTAAACAGTTAACACTTAACAAGATTTGACTGAATTAAGAGTTGGCAATTCACTGAATTTGCTTATTATTGATTATATACTTTGATGCTAATTGGGTAACTTAGTGTTTTATGTGAACTAATATTATGATTGTATAGTGGGCCTTTATCTACATGGAAATGGGCCATAGGCACATAGAAGAGTGTGTACACTAGGTTGTAGTTAAAGAGGAATTGGCCTCAGATGGTCATTTTAAAATTGTTTACACAAGCTTGTTGTGCTTGCTTTTGCTTAGATGTTGCCCTTGCTGCTGTAATAGAGTGGTACTTGCTTGTATTCAATTGGACATAAGGAACCGAAGAGAAGTGTTGGTCATTTTGAATTGTTGCTCAAGCTTGTTGCAGGTGGTAGAGAATTCTATGTTTACTTTGACTTGAGCAGTTGAAAGCTTAGGATTAAAGGAAGACATCTTGTATCAATTCTGATCTTTGGAAGCAAAGTAAGGAATTATTGTGTTGCTCCCCTCTTATACCTTGCAGGTGTTTGATGAAATAACAAAGAGAGGAAGGTGATTGAGACTTGAAAATCTCTGTTTGTATTAACCTTAAGACCAGATTTTCTAAAAGAAGTCTACATTGTTATCTCTTGATTGGTTGAAGCTATTAATGAATATAATGAAGTATGCAAACTATAATACCATAGTTGAGTTGGGGTGCTGTTAGTGTCCTATTTGGTGCCTGCTGTAGTTTGCATTGTATTTTATTGGAGGTAAGGCATTCGTGTATGGTCCATGAAGGGATTTGTAGGAGAAGCTTGGTATGAATTAGTTTTAGTTCTGTTATAACTGCAGTGCTATAAGGTACTACTGTTATTGCTGAAAGGTGTTTGTAAAGAACCAGGAGTTCATGAACTCAAAGAGTATTTTATGTGAAGTCCATTGATGTTTTTAAGTGTTTGAGACAAGGGTTAACAGAGATGTGGGAGAGGATTTAAGCGATGATTTGTAGATGGTCTTGCAGAATTCTGTCCTGCAGAATTCTGTCCACTTCGAGGGGCTGCTGCTCCCTGCTCACTGCTCCGTTTGGGATGTGTAATATGCCGATGGAAAGATCTTGAGGTCCTCTTTCTAACGAGCTTTAAATGAGAGAATTTGGACTTACGCTTAAAAAGTTATGACTGATTCTTTCCAACCGCGCAGGGAAGCCAGAATTCTGCATATTCGTATTTGGCTTATAGATTATCGTATTATATTTTAGGATTGCTTGGCGACATTCATGCTTGGTAATGTAATGATTTGCTTGGGTGTCGGGCCTTAATCTCTATGGACTAGGGCCCATGATTGATTAGAAGATATTGTTAATAGAAAGTGAAGTATTGTGGACTAGCACTCATCTTAGATATGATTGCGTTTACTAGGAAAAAGGGAAGGACAAGTCGAGGACTTCAAAGTGAACCCGAGTCAAGCTTGATTTGCTAGGACAACAGTGGAGTGGACCCTCATCGGACATTCTCGTGATTCTCAATGAGTTTTTATGGTTTTGATATATTACTTTCCGAAGTATGGTTTTATTCGATTTGAGAACGATTATGAAGTTTACTAAGCATTTGTAGAATAGAAGAATTCTCGATAAGAATGTAAGAAGATAAATGTACGGATATATGATGTGAGCATCGATAGATATGCATACTTATGATGACCACCTCCCTACGAATTGACGCTCTAGTTGAAGTCGATCCAACCCAGCATCTTAGAAAGTAAGGAAAGGGTTTTCTTGCTTTCAAAGGAATTTCTTTTACTTTGTTGAAAACCTTTCTTTTCAAATGAATTTACCTTTAAAACCCCGTCCAACTCCCTGAGTGCCAGTGCTTGAGGGATAGAGGATATGACGCTGTCCCCCTACCATCCTCTCTTTTGGCCACGAGCCATTTGGCTTGTATATCCGACGCACGTGAGCAAAGGTGGAGGTGCATTCTTTTCGATATGACGCCCCATATCTAGTACATAAGATGAGAAAGCCATACATGATCATATTTCTTTACCTTTTATGGGTTTCCGTCGATCTTGCATTATATGATTTCAGTTGGAAGATAATGCATAGACCATCACTACGCTTTTGCCATGTGTAAATGAGTAGAGATTATTTTCCATACACAAGATTATATTTGCAGATGCACAGTCTTATCGACCACAAGAGGGGTCACATCTCACCGAGCTCATGGCAGTCCCTTTTCTCACTCACCTTGTGCGTAGCGCACGAGGTCCGATTAGAGTTCGCACCTAAGAGGTGTGCTCTTTTAGTTGGCTCAAGGCCCCATAGTTGTATCTTTCGTTGTGCACTCTGTAGATACATTTATTTTACTTTTGAGACTAGACCCGGGCGTATAGTCAATGAAATCAGACGGTCCCACTTTTCCTTTGGATGAGTTCGGACTTATTACGTGATTTTTATTACCGTCTCTATTCCGCAGTTTGGTTTCAGATTTGTGACCTTGGGCTCGTGATACGCACTGGTACGTGTGACACCGGCCCTCATTAGGGTGTTACATTATTATTATTATTATTATTATTATTAATTAAAAACTTATCTCTCTCCCACTTTCTGTTGGAGATTAATTCAAAACTAGATTTAGTTTTTAAGATTTTATCTTTTAGTAGAATTTTATCTATTAGTTAATTTGTTATTTAGTTTATTAATTAGGGAGATCTTATCTGATCTTATCTATATATTTTTGAATGAACTTTGTAAGCCTATATAAGTAGGTTACTTGGATGAATTTCTATGGAATAAAATTTATGATATTTTGAGTTATTTTTCTCTTCATCTTTCTTCTTCCATCTTCCTTCTCAAATTTCAACATGGTATCAGAACCATATAGATCTTGAAGGACCTGTGAGTGCAAGGCTTTATTCATCATGGCGTCTAGCAATGCATCCGCTATCTCACCACCAATTTTCAATGGAGAAAACTACCAAGTTTGGGCTGTCAAGATGAAAGCTTATCTAAAAGGTCATGGCTTATGGCAATCCATTGAAGATGAAAAGGGCATACCACCTCTAGGAGACAATCCGACAATCAATCAAATCAAGGCTCACGCAGAAGAAGAAGCAAAAGCCTCTAGAACTTTATCCTTTATTCATGCTGCTATCTCAGAATCAATCTTCACGAGAATTATGACTTGGGAAACAGCGAAGGAAGCTTGGAATATGCTGAAGGAATTATATCAAGGCAATGAAAGAACACGGCGAATGCAAATACTAAATCTCAAAAGAGATCTTGAGATTCTAAGCATGAAAGAACAAGAAAGCATACAAGAGTATTTTGATAGGCTGCTGACAGTGGTAAACAAAATTAGACTGATGGGCGAAGAGCTACCTGATAGCAGGATTGTTGAAAAAGTATTTGTAAGTTTACCTGAACGATTTGAGGCAAAAATTTCATCTTTGGAAGATTCAAGAGACATTAGTAAAATTACTTTGCCGGAATTGATTAATGCTTTGCAAGCTCAAGAGCAAAGAAGATCTATGAGAAAGGAAGGAGCAGAACAGATGAATATGGAAGCTTTTCTAGCAAAGAATTCATCCTCAAAAGGAAAAAGAAGAATTCCTCAATGCAACCATTGCAAGAAGCCAGGTCATGAAGAGGAAGATTGTTGGCACAAGGGAAAACCTCAATGTTTCAAGTGCAAAAGATTTGGGCATCTACAAAAGAATTGCAGGTTTATAAATGAAGAACGTACAAATTTGGTGATCGAAGAAGAATCTCCTTTTTGAAGTTAGAAAGTAGTGAGTGTGATGAGAAGTGCATCATTAGTGGAGAGAAGTGCTTCACAAATTTTTTTTTTTTGGAGAGAGGTGCTCCATAAAGTTTTTGGAGAGAGGTGCTCCATAAAGTTTCATGTTAGAGAGAAGTGCTCTATCAAATAAGAATTATTTTTTTTATGTGTTTTGAATTAAGGGGGTGTGTTGGAGATTAATTCAAAACTAGATTTAGTTTTTAAGATTTTATCTTTTAGTAGAATTTTACCTATTAGTTAATTTGTTATTTAGTTTATTAATTAGGGAGATCTTATCTGATCTTATCTATATATTTTTGAATGAACTTTGTAAGCCTATATAAGTAGGTTACTTGGATGAATTTCTATGGAATAAAATTTATGATATTTTGAGTTATTTTTCTCTTCATCTTTCTTCTTCCATCTTCCTTCTCAAATTTCAACACTTTCCCCATTCTCTCTTCTTCAACTTGAGCCTCAGCCCACACCCCTCACCCGTCTCTTCCCCCACGTCCGGCCAGCAATCAGCGCCGGCCATCTACTTGTCGATGCCGCCCAGGTGCGCCTTGCTGTCGGCCAGGCCTGCGCCTCCAGCTCGCGGCTGCTCCATCTCCACCGCCACGACGCGCCGCCAGGACGGCCCCTCTCGCGCCATTCAGCTCTGTCGCGCCACCACAACGCCATCGGACCCCTCCGCGCCGCCAGCAGCGACGCTCCAGCAGCTTCGTCCTCTTCGCGCGACGCCACCGTTTCTGCTCCGGCCGGCAGCTCAATTTCACGGACAGATCCTTCTTCCCTTCTCCTTCTCCGGTGAGTAACAGCCATCTTGGCACGCCTCCGTCGCCGACCAGAACCACGGCCGAGCTTCACCGCCGGTCTGCTGCTCCGGCGTCTGCACTGGCCAGTCACAAACAACCCCAAATCCTTCAAATCTGAGCGCTGACAACCCTACTTCCGACGAGATGAGATTCCCTTATCCCTGTTGTCCTGACGATGTACAAATATTCATGACAGCCCCGTGAGCGTGTCCAGTTCTGATCGAAGCTAAGCTAGTCGTCAGTGAGCTTTTAATATGTAGAATAAAGGGGAGTGGTGTTGATTTGGTACTAATTCCCTAATTGGTTTTAGGAAACGCGAATTTGAGGCCGGATGAATTGAATCGAGGTGGGAGGCCATCTTAATAGAGATTTAAACTCCATGGATGGGGATTGGTAATTTTAATCTTAGTGTTAAGAATTGCAAAGCTCAAATGAATGATAATGGGAAACAAGTATTGTATGAATGAGTTTTAAATTATTTGGAGGTATGTTTGTATAATTTCGGGGCCCTTCAAATAGAGGAGGTGTTGCCGAATTTTTGTAGGAAATTTTGGTATTAAAGCTTGATTAATCTCCCATGATCATGCTTAACAATCAATCACTTTTAGAGAACACGTTATAAACTTTAAAATTTAACTTAGGATGATTAGAGCTAAATCCTTTAATTGAACAATTCCGTATTTCCATGTTTTAGAAATACGAATTTCAATTTAAGAGAAATCATACTTAGTTAACTTGATGGAAATTATCATATTCTAACGAATCTAATTGCAGTATAAGGTAGGAATACGGATTCCATATTCCTAAACTTCCATATTTATTTTATTGTATTCTTAGTGATAGAACTAAAGCTATGAAAGGTGATCATAGTAGTTATGAACTTTACAAACATGTATTAGATGCTAAGTAAAAAATCATGCTTAGAGAAATTAATGGAGTTATCGTATTCGATCGAGTTTAAATTAGAGTACGAGTAAGGATACGGTCTCCGTATTCATAATTTCCGTATTTCAATTCTAGGAGGAGATAAAGGATAAAGGCAAACGTCCGCGGGAGCTTCAGCAGGACCGAGCCAGACCTAAGAACTTTCTAAGGACATCAGGTGAGTGACTATACTATACTTAGATATTACATGATCGGGTTTTTTTTTATCGTCGGATTTGTTTATATGAGATTTATCTCGGTTTGTGGATGCCGATGGATTTATCACTATACTTGCATAGTATTTTTATGCTTGTATGATTGACTTAACTGTAAAGAGCATGAGATATGATTAAGGAAACCCTAAGGGGTGGTTAAAGATTATTGTATGTATCATAAGCTGCACCTTAGTTAGTTAATGTATGGTGGACTCAGCATGGCTCAGGATAGAGCCCAGATATTTTAGTAGACGAGACCGGGATAAGGAAGGGTTTTTGTTTTTAATCGTTTTTCTTAAAACTAAAAACGTTTGCGAAAGTCGTTCTTTTCATAAAAATCCCCTTCCTGTCTCTTGTGAGGGCCTGTATCGGATACGAGATTGATACTTGACGTACACATGTAGAGGCATACCGCTGGTCATCAAGTATCAGACTTATGTAGTTTTTGGTTATCAGGATCATGTAGAGGAATACCGTTGTTCCTGATGGGAGTTGGAGTCCTTCCGGAGACATTTTTACTAGGGGTGTACGCTTGTATGATACGAGGCCTTAGCATACACATTTATGTGATTGTGATATGCTTATGATGATTGAAATTTCATATGTGTTTTATTCGGGTTTTCTGAATTGCTTGGCATGTTAATCTAATCAGAAGATAATGCATATGATTAGCATTATTTCGGTATCTTTATATCTGATATTATATTTGTATCTTGTATAGTGATTCTCACTCAAGTGAAATATGCAGGTAGACGAGATTGAGTACTCCTGTAGGTGGCTTTGACATAGCAGATAAGGATAGAGGCTATGTATTTGATGTTTAGACTTCTAGAACTCTTCCGCAAATTTGTAAACTCTGTATAAGATTAAACAGTTCCTTCATTCTTATGAATAGTAGTTTGAGTATTATCATCATTAATACATTTAAATTAAACAGCTTATGGGCTGGGTGCACTCCCGGCTCAGCTTGTGTGACATACGTCTCAGTGAAGAAATGGGTGTTATAGTAAAACAGGTAGGCTCTCGTACGGGGTTGTGAGTATTCCTTTCTCCTACCTCTTATATATGATTCTCATACTTGTATTCCTTGCGATGCTTCTTCTTACATATTGAGTTGAGTTTACTCCTTATACATGTGATGGCTTCCGATCTCGAGGAGATCTTTATTTTCTTATATATTCGAGATGTTGTTGCCTTGGAGATATATATATATATATATATATATATATATATATATATATATATATATATATATATATATATATATATATATATATATATATATATATTATAGGAATACCTGTTGTTAGGTATTCGTACTGGCAGTCTCTTCTTAACAGGCATGATACATCGGACAGAGGCCCAGACAGAGCAGACGTTGCTCACATATAGGCTCAGTCAGGGAGCAGTATTTCCGGACCATGTGTACATGTTTGCTATAGTACTATCCAGCGTAGGCCGAAGACAATATGGGTGATACCGTAGTATCGTATATGCCGGAGACACAGTATATCTGTGAATTTATTTCACATACCTGAGTTGTGTCGTTGGCATGTGATTGTGTTTCATTTGCTTTTGCACTTCATTGCTTTCTATTCCTTGTTTATGGCTTTCGCCATATTTATTGCTTTACTAGCGATCCTATTGGGCCTTTTCTTTGGCTCACGCACTTGATTGATGCTTTCTCAGGTAACGACGAATAGCTAGGAGTGGGACTCTAGTGAGAGCTTCGCGGGACGGCCTAGCATCGTCGAGGACATTTTGAACTGAGGTCTGTGAGCCTCTATTTCCTTCTAAGTGAGGATTTTGTATTATTCAGGACCTATTGTAGGACTCTAGATATTTGCATCATTTAGGACATGATATTTGTATAGGATTGATTATGAAAATCCTAACTTTCATTTACTTCCGCTGATGATTTCTATTTTAACTTTGTATTAATTATTTGCTTTTGTTAATGAGCCTTGCGTGTTTATAGGGATGACCCTATAAGTACGTGGCGTCTGTCGCGTGCGCCGAGGCCCGGGACTCGGGTTAGGGGCGTGACAGATTAAATGGTATCAGAGCAAACTGATATCAAAAGTTGTTTACATGAGCAAACATCTTTGATATCAGGAAACAGCAGATAAAAGACACCCTAATGGACCTAGTGACTTAGAAAGATTAGCACTCTGATTCTGATTTCTTTCTGAGAGTGTGGGTCTCGGTAGAGTACTCGTTAAAGTAGTTATACCGATATTTGATTCTGTCTAACAGCTAAACATGCCGAGGGGATGAGGATGACTTCGTAGGACGTCGGTGAGTCCACCCCCATAAGTAAGGGAGTGGGAGTTAAAGGCTCGTGCTCACGCGTTGTGAAATCCAAGATTCCTATTATCTTGAACAAATGGATTTTTAATAGATTGGTAATAGAAATAATTTGATTTATTTGAAATGGGAAGGTTTATTAAGTAAAAACCCTAATTTTGATTTAATTATAATCACCAAGGGTACTGTGGTAATTCAGTGTGATTGAGAAATTGAAAACTTAGAAAGGAATAATAATTTTTTGGAGTAAACTCATGATGATAGATGGGTGATTGATTTAATCAATTAAAAGAAATCTCCAAGTTTGGAATTTCTTGGACTTGATTTCAAAGGGGGAATAAATTGATAAATGCTTTGAAATTGATTTATTTAATTAATGGAAATTTCTAGGGTTGGAAATTTCTTTGATTTGTTTGAAGAAAAGGGGATAGTTGATTAAATCCCAAGTTTAGAATTAATAGGTGTTGATTGAGAGAGAATTGAATATTTGGTTAATTTTATGAATTAGAATTATTGAGGCTGCCAAGGACCTCTTTGTAAATTCATAAAAGATCAAAGACTTGAGTTGAATTTAACTTCTCTCACAAGAAGGGACCTACATGGGATTATATGAGAGTGTAGGGGGTTATTTATCAAATGCCAGGGAAAACCATGCGGAGAGAGAGATAGTTAAGAGAATCAACTGCTGGGATTGAAGATAAGAGGAAGTGTGGATCGCAAGGCGACAATCCAACCGTCCAACGCAACTACTAAGGTGACGGTGCGTGTGCCCTCACCGTGCGAGCTGATCAGAGACGTCTATCTGAGATGACGATTAAGTTCGAGGCATGAGCGCAGCTGTGAGTCGTTCATCGCCAAATAATCCGGGACGTCCATCAAACGTGGTGATAGATCCAACGCAAAGTCGGAGAATCCTCTCCCGTCGATCGCCAGCTTGACGATCTCAGTTGCTCGTTACAGCAAGTTATGATCGCGAGGCGATCATCTTCTCTCTCCAGCGCGAGTAATCCTCCTCCACCTGCGCGCCGTCGTGCGAGAACCCCAGCTCCTCCGCCAAATATGGAAAGATCCAGATAAGGAAGGTAGATGATCTCCTCCCATGCTAATTCTCAATTAAAGAGATCGCAATCTCCACCGATTGAACCCTCAGATCTCTATATAAGCCAGCGTAGAGGAAAACCTAGAAGCTCACCAAGCGGTGGCGAGACTTTCTCCATCGTGGGAGACCAGGAGCGGAGGAACCACTCACCGGCGATGCGGAATAGGGAGGAGGAGAAGAACCAGGGGAGCCAAAATATGAAATAGGGTGACTTTTTGATAAGCGTCTGTCATCCCATTTCCAGAGGTCTAGTGGGGTAGGTGGAGCCTCGTCTGAGTCTTAAATTACCAGGATTTTGGTTGTTCTTCTCCCTAACTAAATGATGCTCAGGTACCGCATAACAAGATCACCTTAGAGGAGCACAGAAAAGCGTGGTTGACATCAATAGGGAAGGACAACGACGGCCAGGACTTCTCCGATGAGCTTTCTATTCTCTGGTTCTGTTTTCCAGTCTTGCATGCAAACATTTAGATTAGTTACGTCGTTGGAATGAAAAGAGAGGAGATACTGGGGTCCTCCGTCATTCTCTGTCGAGAGCCTGAGCGCCAGAGAGAGAGAGGTAGATCTGTAGAGGAGAAGGCGTGGACGGTGCTTCTACCACATAGAAAGGCCCATGGAGGGTTGTCCATCTCTGGCCGGTAGGGAAGTCGCGGCGAAGATAAGTCCGGCCACCCGAGCGTCGCCGGCGACCACCGCACGTGGTGCAAGAGTAGGACGCTTTTCCCTTCTCTCAGCCCGGGCACAGGCGCAATCAGAGGAAGAAGAAGACCAAATAGGGTTTAATTAATTGGGTTTAATTTTGTGTGTTTAAACATGGTCGAGTTCAATCAAATAAGGTTGGGTTGAGTTGATTTTTAAATTAAACCGGTTAGCTATTTGATTTGGGTTTAGTCATCTTGTAATAGTAGGGTTAGGTCAACCGATTAACTATTTAGATTTGGGTCCGAGTCTCAATTTAAGTTAAAGAGGCTTGATCAAATCAGGTTAGTGATGGAATTGGGCCAAGCTTGAGAATTTAACATAGTTGGGTTCGATCGATTGTGATTGGGCTTGGCTTGGGTCTGAGCAATCTCTAAAACGGTTGAGCGAAATCAAGTAGTTGGATCTATTATAATAGATTGAGCCTGGACCTATTTCATAGCCTAGCTGACTAAATCAAATCAACTAACAAAAATAAAAAAATAAAAAAAAGAAATAAAGAGTGTGAGAGAGGGGGTTTAAACCTAAGACCTCTCAGGTGGGCTTCGTGGGCCTTAACCACTAGGACCTTGCTGTTGCTTTTGGTAGGATAGGATAAGCTTCTTTATTTAAGCTTGTCCAGCCAAATAAAGAAATAAGAGCAAAAATGGTAGGTAGTGGGATTGGAACCCATAACCTCTCAGTTATACAACAACACACTAACCACTAGAACATGGAAGCCACAGTGATGACTTTTGGTATTTTTAAAATAAATAAAACTAGACCAGCTTGGGTCCAAGGGCTTGGTTAGTGCCACATGCATGTGAAACTAGGAAATTTTAAGTTTTGCCGACACTGATTTAACGTCCTATTATCAGGTTATGTGATAGAGTTGTGACAAGCGGGATTTTGCTGAGTAATCTCGGTCGACTTTATTGAGGTAAGTATACTGCCTCGTACCGACTCTTCGAAGTTTCTTTGGCTTTGCTTATATCATGTTATTGATATTATTGCCTTTTTGAGACCATACATGCTTTCTTTACTTACTTGGAATTCTTTTGTTGTTTGGTCTTCCGCCTGGATTCAGTGGAGCGTGGGGGCTCCGTTTGGGAAACGCTCAGGGACGGGACACCCTGGCGTTTTGGCTTGCCATGCCAAAGGTACGATACTCTGGTTGTCCAACCCGTCAGTGGGAGTGATTTGCTGGCCGTGTCGACACGTATGAGAGGTGGCGCGATCTGAGGACCGCACGACCGGAGGGTTGAGATCCAGCAAGTTACTGATGAAGCTGGCCGGGGGAGACGTCTTGATGAGCTTTCTTTTGGAACTCATTACAGAGCTTGAGAGCTGCTGTAGATAAGGGTCGTACCGTTGTGTTTGTTTGTGGTAGACTCCTAGGAAATGTTTTGAGGGGTGTGTCCCCTTTATTTTAACTTGATTTATCATTTATGTTGATATCATGATTTTCGAACCCTGCAGGGGGTACTTACTGGGCTTTCCATTTGAAAGCTCACGCACTTGTTCTTTCTTTTTCAGATCCTGAGGAGTAGGAGACTTGAGCTCAGGAGCCAATCGAGAGTCAGGGTATTTTGCAGAGGTCCGAGGATCTCTTTTATTTCTTGTGTGAGAGACTATTTTATTGTGTAGGACCCATTTAAAGCTTGGCTTTTGTAGGGCATCTGGACCCACTTATTTATTTTGTTTTCGTTGAGACTGTTATTTTAAGTTATTTGAGATATTTGTCTTGATTATATGTTATCTGCTATTACTTACTGAGGCCTTGTAGCCGAGTGAGGTGCACCTTACTTGGTTACGGCCGATCTGCTCACATACTCGAGGTCCCTAAATCCGGGTCGGGGTGTGACATGCGTCTTATATCCGAGACGATTGATACAGTTTGGTTGATTATACCACTGGACGTCAGGCCTCGGGTACTGGATCGGATTATTCCGCTGTCTTCCGATCATCAGGATCCGGTTATTCGACTGATGACAGCTGGGTTCATTCAGATTATTGAACTAGGGTTGCACGTTGATATAATACAAGGCCATTGCATATATATGTTTATTATATGCATGATATGATATGAGATTGCTTGTGTGTTTTCTCCGGATTTCTGATCGTGTTAGCATGCTTATCCATATTTAAGATAATTGTGCTGACCTTCATGATTTATACTTGCACTTCTTTCGTACTAATATTTTAGTATAGATGACAGGTATGTATAATACCTGGGGGAGTTGATATCACTCACTGAGCTTGTATAGCTCAACCCTTTTCGATTACTGTTTTTCTATTGCAGGAGCTAGACATGGATTTGGATAGTAGCTCGTGTCTCGAGCAGGGATTGAAGTCTAGCTGGCTCTGGCGTACTTGTCTTTATATTTTAATTTGTTGGGTTGTAATAGACTTTAACTATGTTTTCCTTCTGCTGTATTTGGGGTCGTAGTTGCCCATAACTATGCGTGTTGTACTCTATTTGTGACTTGGGTTTGAATATGACTCCCGGTGTGTAACCAATTATCTTTATGTCATATGGATTTTTGCCTAGAGTACTTTATCGATTTCAGGTTTAAATTACACAACTTATGGGCTGGGTGCACTCCCAAACCACCTGGTGTGACATCTGTCACATTAGAGAGATGGGTGTTACATATATAACATGAATTAAAGGGGTAAGATGGGACTTAGGGTATGGTTCGAGATTAGATCCATGAAAATTTCCTTTTTTTCTCTCTTATCTCGTGCTCTAGCCTACCCGCACCTCCCTCTTCCCTACTCCGGCGAGCCCCGGCGAAGTCTGACGAGGCCCACCAGCGACCAGCAGCCTTCACCCGAGCTACCCCTGCTCGCACACCTCTGTCGCCATCTCGCGTGCCTCCGTCTACCGCCTTTCACGTGCGCGTCCCTGTGCGCAGCCAGGCTGCGCCTCCTCACACAGCCGCCCGAGGTTCCTCCGGCGGCCCTTGACGCGAGCCGGTACCTCCAAGCCAACACCACCACCTCCACCGACGACCCCATCACCTCTAGCGAGCAACCCCACCCGCGCTGGCTCAGCCCGCCTTTGCTCCCCCCCCCCTCCCCCTGCAGCCGCCCTTGTCTCCCTCTCTCCGGTGAGCGCCACTCGGCCTTCTTCCTTACGACTGTGAGCCGAAATTGGGGGAAATTATCTCGCTAATTATTGATTAATTGCACATTAGGGGCATGAAATTGAATGTATTGTTGATAGGTTTAAGGGGGGCTGTCGAGGGCTCTGAGCAAGAGAGTAACTTGATTTCTGATTTTATAATTAATGAATGAATGGGTTATTTTAGAACTGTGTTTATAACACTCATTTCGCTAATGAAACAAATGTCATACCAGCTAGGCCGGGAGTGCACCCAGCCCATAAGCTGTGCAATTTAAACCTGAAATCAAGGAGCATGTACTCTAAATAAGATTCATATGACATAGCATAACTGGTTACACACAGGGAGTCATATTCAAATAAAAGTCATAATAAAGTACAACACACAGAGTTATGGGCAACTATGGCCCCAAATACAGCGGAGGAAAACATAACTAGAGTCTAATACAACCCAATGAAATTAAACATAGAAACATGTATGTCAGAGCCAGCTAGACCTTGATTCCTGCTCGAGACTTTAGCTACTATCCCGATCTGAGTCTAGATCCTGTAACAGAAAAACAGTATAGAAAGGGACTGAGCTATACAAGCTCAGTGAGTATAGACTACTCCGCAAGGTATTATACATACCTGTCATCTGTACTAAAATACTGGAACATAAGCAATGCAAGTCTAAATCATGAAGGTCAATATAGTTATCTTAAATCTTGATAAGAATGTTAACACGATCAGAAATCCGAAGAAAGCACATAAGCAGTCTCATACCATATCAAGCATATAGAGAATATGTATATGCGATGGCCTCATATCATACAAGCGTGCACCCCTAGTTAAAATGTCTCCATAAGGACTCCCGCAATCACCAGGAATAGATGCATACATCTACATGATCCTGATGACGGGAACAGAGGCATACATCTACATAAACCCGGCGCCTAACGACCAGAGGCATACATCTACATGTGTACGTCAAGCGAGCATCTCGTATCCGATACGGGCTCTCTCAAGAGACAGGAAGGGGTTTTTATAAAAGAACGACTTTCGCAAACATTTTTAGTTTTAAGAAATATGATTGAAAACAAATCCCTTTCCTTAGCCCGGTCTCATCTACTCAAATATCTGGGCTCTATCCTAAGCCCTCCTGCTGGGTCCCCCATACATAACTAACTAAGGTGCAGCTTATGATACATAAAATAATCTTTAACTGCCCCTTAGGGTTTCCTTAATCATATCTCATGTTCTATAAAGTTAAACCAATTATACAAGCATGAAAACACTACGCAAGTATAACGATAAATTCATCGGCATCCACAAACCGAAATAAACTCATAAGAATACGATGAAGCCGAAATCCCGATAAATACATGAAATTAACACTAGATCTACGGTGGAGTCCCCTCACCTGAAGTCCTTGCAAGTTTCTAGGAATCCTCGGTCCTTCGGCAGCTCCTGCTGGACCTTTTCCCTTTCCTAGAATCAATGAGAGTACTAAGTAAATACAAAGTCCGTATTTTTCCATAACTTAGTCCTATAACTTAAGGATACGAAATCTAAGAATACGGAAATCGTATTCTTGACCTAAATTTCCATTTAAGCTCCAAGGAGCATAATAAAAACATCAAGCTCATTAAATCATGCTTTCCTACTTAACATGCACTTCATGCTTTCAAGACCCTCAGAATGCCTCTAAGCATGATTAATTAATCTAAAGCATGAACAATTATGCATGTTAATCATGGAAACTAATGGGGCATTTACACTTAGAGTTTTCACGAAAAATTCGGCGGCACCTCCTCTATTTATAGGGCCCCGAAAATTATACAATCATGCTCTCATAATTAACCACATGCAACTGAATCTACTCAAACATCACAATACATAGCATCTAAGTTCACCAATTTCACAGTCCTACAATCCCTAATTCATGCACACATTCAATTCCCCAAATCCCTTCATAACCCTAAATTAAAATCAGGGAATCTCACTGTGATTCTTCAAGGCTTGAAATAGTTCGCCGGTTAAGAGGGATTGCTCGCCGGAGTAGACGGAAGGCGGGCCGACGCTTGCGGGATAGCTGCAGGCCGGAGAGGGAGAAGAAGAAGACTGGCCGAACAGGGGGTCGTCGGATCCGAAGCTCAAAGTACCGATCGGCCAGGGATGCGCAGCGAGGCGCGCTGACAAGAGAGGCGTGGGCCGGAGAAGGGTAGCCAGTAAGTGCGGACGCTGGGCGGGGCCGAGTCAGCGACAGCGCAGTGGTCGCTGGCCAAGCCTAGCCGAAAGTGGCGGCTACGGGCGCAGTACAAGCCGCTGTCGGGTGGCATCGTCGGCGAAGGGGCAGGCGTGGGTAAGGGCTCGACTCGCGAGAGGAGAAGTCGAGAGGGAGAGGAAAGAGAGAAGCTCAACACTTCTCTTAAAATTAATTCAATCCCCTTTCCTTCTCAGACCTAAGTCTAAGATATATACATGTAATTTATAATATTTTACTTTAATTATTTAATTCAATCCTTACATTATCTTATCACTTTAGATTATTTTAATTTATCTCCAAACCACTTGAATTAGTTTATGTTATCTTTCCCCACTTTATGTCCCATCGCCCCTCTTTATTAATATTATCTTTTTTAATAATATCCCGACCCAGATCCGGGAATCCTGAGTCAATAATTCCAATCTTCACGACGTACTGTAGCCTCACGGGGTCTGTCTCTCATTAGACCAGATCCGCGAATGCCGGCTTTTTGACTCGTCCGATCTACTTTATCGGGACTCTAACATTTGTCTGATTCTCCTACTTAGTTAATCTTGATTAATTAAAACTTACGAAGTCTCCCAATTAATTAATCGATGTTATCTTTACCGTCCACCTCCAACTATTCCCTATGTAAGCGGCCTAGCCCAACTAGGCCTTCCCTCGGCCCATTAGTCGCGAGTCTTGATTTTAATTCCTTAACCCTCGATTTTTCTTTAATTGGGCTATAAAATAAATAATTTATTTCTCATGCTAATTAATCTTATTAATTGTCGAAAATTTTCTGGTTTATTCACTTAGAAAATTCGGGGCATTACAGTGTTATGATTGGGTTATGATGCTATGTATCTTATAATTGTTGAATGGTAAATTGTATAAGGTTAATTTTATTAATGGTGAATGTTTGTATAATTTCGGAGCCCTCCAAATAGAGGAGGTGCTGCCAAATTTTCGTAGAAAGTTTTAGTATTAAAGCTTGATTAATCTCCCATGATCATACTTAGCAATTATTCACTTCTAAAGAGCATGATAGAAGCTTTTAAATTGTGCTTAGGATGACTAGAGCTAAATCCTCTAATTGAGCAATTTCGTATTTCCATTCTTTAGAAATACGAATTTCATGTTAAGAGAAATCATACTCTACTAGCTTGATGAAATCATCGTACTCTAACGAGTCTAATTAGAGTATAAGATAAGAATACGGTCTTTGTGTTCCTAAAACCTTCGTATTTAGTTTATCATATTCTTAGCGATAGAACTAAAGCTACGAAAGGTAATCATAGTATTTATGAGCTTTAGAAACATGTATTAGGTATTAAGTAAAAATCATGCTTAGGGAAATTAATGAGTTATCGTATTCGATCGAGTTTAAATTAGAGTACGAGTAAGAATACGATCTCTGTATTCATAATTTCCATATCTCAATTTTAGGAGGAGATAAAGGAAAAGGCAAAGGCGCAGCGGGAGCTGCCAAAGGACCGAGCCAATCCTAGGAATCTCCGAGACTCAAGTGAGTGACTACACTATATTTAGATGTTATATGATCGGGTTTTTATCGTCGAATTTGTTTATATGAGTTTTATCTTGGTTTGTGATTTACCGATGGATTTTATCACTATAGTTACATAGTGATTTCATGCTTGTTAAATTGAGTAAATGTTAAAGAGCATGAGAAATGGTAAATGAAACCCTAAAGGGTAGATAAAGATTATTTCATGTATCATAGGTTCCACCTTAGTTAGTTATGTATGGGGGACCTAGTAGGGGCTCAGGGTAGAGCCCAGATATTTAAGTAGACGAGACCGAGTTAAGGAAGGAAATTTGTTTCCAATCGTCTTTCTTAAAACCAAAAACGTTTTTGAAAGTCATTCTTTTTATAAAAACCCCATCCCTGTCTCTTGTGAGAGCCCGTATCGGATACGAGATACACGCTTGACGTACACATGTAGATGTATGCCTCTGGTCGTCAGTCGCCGGGATTATGTAGATGTATGCCTCTATTCCCGGTCATCATGATCAAGTAAATGTATGCCTATGTTCCTTGATGGGTGTTGGAGTCCTTACAGAGACATTTTAACTAGGGGTACACGCTTATACTATACAAGGCCTTTGCATATGTAAATGATATTGATACGCCTTCTGGTAATTGCGATTGCATATGTGCTTTATTTGGGTTTTTTGAAATGCTTGGCATGTTAATCTATTGAGAAGATAATGCATATGATTAGCATTATTTCTGTAAAATCCAAGATTTTTTTTTTTTGGAGAAAAAATAAATATGTGCTTAAATGTTCTTTAATTAATTGATTAATTAAAGAAATTCACTAAGTAATTAAATGGTTTGATTAAGTGGGGAAAAGTGGAAAATTTAAAAGAATAAAACCCTAATTAGGATTAATTAGGGTTATTGGGGACCTTTTGGTAATCTTCAAAAAGTAATAAAGACCTGAGGGAAATAGTCCCCTCTCACAGGAGAAGGACTTAGTTGTGACCTAAGAAAAGTCAGGGACTTAAGAGAAATTTTCCCTTCTCACAGAGAATGGGTTGATTTGTAACCTAAAATGGACTAGGGACTTCTGGAAAATTTTTGAGATAAAACCCTTATAGAAGCAAATGAATGGTGGAGATTAGAGGATCTGAGATTGGTGCTGATCGTGTGGAGTTATAAGGGCATCCGTGATGCCACGTGGCGAGATGAGAGGCGATCATCTGGCTGGTGTTTGGATGCAAGGAGATCTGCCCGTTGATGACTGAACGATCTCGACCAACGATCCGAGTGAATGCTTGATAAGAAGCAACTAAATCTATTAAAGCCGTTGTATTTGATCCAACCGATTTCCACCACCCATCCACGAAGCCTGATCTCGAGGCGTGATTATCTCCTCCCTCAGCCACCAAACGGTCGCGCCAGCCCCGCCACCTTCGCCGCCCGTTACCTGCGTGAAGGCCTGACATCACCAAAGGAAACTTGCATGGCCAGGCAACGTCGCCTCGCCTCCCTTGTCCTATAAAAAGGGATGGTTCTGGCTCGGGTTAGAGCACTAAGCACGGAGAGCCCGAGCACCACCGCAAGAAGTTCCGGCGAGTGAGATCGGAGTGAAGGAAGAGTATCCCGGTTGTGATCGCCGGGTTCGCGTCCACTATTGAGCGCGGGACCGTTGTGGCCATCTTCAAGTGGAGGAGGAGACTGAGATAAGGAGGAGGAAGCTGCCTTCCGCCAAGCTCACCGGGAAAGTCAGAACTGCTCAGGCGTCAGAGAGCTCTCTGGAGGCTCTGTTGGCATTCACCAGCTTCTGGTAAGCTTCTCTGCTCTCTGCAGCGCGTTAGTGTGGCTTGCATGCATTTGTGTGTCATTTTGAGCTCGCCGGAGAAGGTGCATCGCTCGGCCGAGACAATGAGGCTCTAGCGGAGTTGACGGAGGGAAACAGAGCTCGGCTGGACCGCAGGCGATGCTCGGCGAGGGTCACGGGCTCCGGTGCAGGTCCTCTTGGTGGGTTGGGTGCTCACTAGAGATTTCCACGAACTCCGGCGAGGCTCAGGCGAAGACAGTGAGAGAGAAGAGTGAAGAAGAAGAAAATAAAAAATATATATATATAATTTAATTAAAAAAATAAATTTAGTTAATTTAATTAATTGTAAGATTAATATTATTTAATCAGTTTAATTAAGTTAACAAGTTAACCGACTAAGTGGTGTACTTTAAGCTTGGTCAAATAATTAAGTTAAGTGATTAAGCCTAGTCGATTAACCAATGGGTTGGGTCAAGTGGTTTGAGAGGGCTAGGTCTAACCCGTTATGTGAGCTAGTGCTTAAATGAATGGAGTAAGATGACTAGGGTTAGCACATTAACAAGTTGATTCGACCCATATCCAAAAGTAGTCATTTAGATTGGGTTGACAAATAGGTCCAGGTTGGGTTCAAACTGGTTCGGACTCGTGGGTTGGATCTAATAGCTTGAATGGGTTAGGTCTAACCCATTAATTAGACTAGTCAGTTTAAATGATCAAGTGGGCTTGGAATCAATTTAGGTTAATCAAATTAATAAATTTGATTAGGTTAACTTTGTTAAGACTGGACTGGGTCCAATTTGGTTGGGCTCAATAAGTTGGACTAAAAAGCACTTAGGTGAGCTCAAATTAGTTAAAGTGCTAGACTTGGTCGAGTAAGGTTTAAACCTCAACAAGTGGGCTAAAAAAAAGGGGCAATAAGTCTAAGCTGAGCGAGTTAAAGATAAAGATCAAGTAATTGTGAAAAGCTAAGCAAGAGAGAGAGAATAGTGCTAGTACATATAGAAATGTTAACTTGATAGTGCTTCTGACACAAATAGTAGACTCGATTGTCAGATACTGTCATGGAGATTTAGAGACACGTCAGGAAGAGACTAGGGAGGTTTTCAGTTCTTGTAAGAGGTAAGTACACTTGCCTTGTACCCACTCTTCGGAGTTTTTCTTGGCTTTGCTATCATGTTTATTATGTTCATACATGTTATCTCCTTGGTTTCACTTCTGTTGAGCATGTTTGATTGTTTCGGGATGTTGGTATCCATGTTTTTGTTGTGGGTCTACTGCCCGGACTCAATGGAGCGTGGGGGCTCCGTTAGGGAAACGTTCAGGGATGGGACACCCTGGCGTTTTTGCTTGCCACGCCAGAGGGGCGATACTCTGGTTGTCGTACCCATCAGTGGGAATGGTACGCTGGCCGTGTCGACATGTACGAGAGGTGGTACTACCGACTTACGACCGGAGGGTCGAGCGACCAGAATTAGGTGTTCTGACGTTTAGTTTGGATATCTTGGCCGGGGTGATCCTTGAGTTTTCTTTGAAACTCAACACAGAGTTGAGGGGTTCTGTTGTTAGGGGTCATACCGTTGTTTTTACTTGTGGTAGACTCCTAGAGAAACTTTCTTAGGGATGTGGTCCCATTATTTGACGTATTATTATATTATGTCTTTGTGACCCTACAGGAGTACTTACTGGGCTTTCCATTCGAAAGCTCACGCACTTGCTTTTTCTTTCTTTTTCAAATCCCGATGTATAGAGGGCTTGTGCAGAGGAGGCTGTCAGGGATCTAGGAGTTGCTGAGGTCTGAGGATCTCTCTTATGTTTCTTTGTTGTGTGAGACACTTACTATGTAGGACCCTTGTAGGGCCTAACTATGTATAGGGCTTATGGACCCTATGGTTTTATTTCTTTTTGAATTGTTTATGTTTACCTTTTGAATTGTTTATGTTTATGATTATGTTGTTATCTGCTGAGTTACACTTAGGCCTTGTATTCGAGCAGAGTTTAACTCTACTCGGGTACGGCCGATCTGTACACGCGCTCGAGGCCTGAAATCCGGGTCGGGGAGTGACAATTTCGATATTCTTATATCAAATATTATATTTGCATCTTGTATAATGATTCTCACTCAGGTGGAATGTACAGGTGGACGAGATTGAGTACTCCTGTAGATGGCTCTGACATAGCAAATGAGGATAGAATCTATGTACTTGATGTTTAGACTTGTAGAACCCTCTCGTAAGATTTGTAAACTCTGTATAAAAATAAAGAAGTTGCTTATTTCTTGTGAGTTTTAGTTGGATTATGATTATTATCAGGTTTAAATTACACAGCTTATAAGTTGAGTGCACTCTCGGCCTAGCTGGTGTGACATCGGTCTCAGTTAAGAGATGGGTGTTACAATATATGCAGATCTTATGTAAATTACATTTAAGCAATACAGCTATAAAAATTTTACATATATAAAACCCAAAAAAGTTGTAAATTAGATAAACAAAATACACAATCGTCATATACTTACAAATAATTTATGTGCAGTACAAAGCAATACATTTGAAACAAATTTAAAAATTACATGTATTGCATTTTACTGCACATAATTTATTTGTAAGTATATGACGATTGTGTATTTCGTTTATCTAATTTACAACTTTTTGTGTTTATACATGTAAAAACTATATTTTTATAGTTGTATTGCTTAAATGTAATTTAAAGAAGATCTACATATATACATATAAAAAAATGTGACTCATTATATATCAATATCAAAAAATTTATATTATATTTAAAAAATTAATAATATTAAATAATATTATTTAAAAAACCTGAGCAACATTTGGTTTGTAAAAAGCTAAAATTCAATAATAGTTAAGAAAATCAAAAGTCATCATAATATACATTCACTTTACATTTCATAATAATGTTTTTGTTTTATCTAAATATACAGTCCATTTTGGAATTTTTTAATATACATATTTTTATTTGAATTTTTTATTTACACAATATCTGGCTAGTGAATCGTTTGTTCAAGATGGAACCCGTTCATTCGCCTTTTTGGGCTTCCAGAGCGTTAAGAATTAGAGTTAGGGTTAGGTTTCGGGTTAGGGTTAGGGTTAGGGTTTGTCGTTCGGAGGGGAGTGGCGTGATCGCTGCCTCGCAATCGATCGGTCCCTAAATCCCTGGCGATGGAGGAATCCAAGTGCAAGATCCTAAGGTCGTACTCGGATGAGCTCGCCCTGAAGGAGGTGGACAAGATCGAGCTGATATCCAAATGCGAGAATCTGGAGAAAGAGGTGGAGAAATACAAGGGGATTGGTGCGACGTTTGAGGAACAGATGACGAAGATGTACGAAGAGTGTAGGACTATGCGCACAAGAGAGCGAATGGCGCAGGAGAGGATCTTGTGCGCCATGGATGAGATTGATGAATGGAAGAGGAAATGCGAGAACTTGGAAGCCAGAGTTGTGGAGTTGATGCTGGAGAACAAAGTGATGTATGAGTGGAAAAGCAAGTGTGGGGTTTTGGAAATACGGATGTCTGAATTGATGGAAGAGAATTCAAGATTGAAATCACTCCACTGTGATAATGTTATTGTGATTAGTGATGGAGAGGATGATGGGGTAAAGATTGATGTTAAGGAGGGAAGGAATTCAGAAAGGAAAGGTGAAGTTTTGATTACAAAGCAGAGGAGTTTGAATGTGATGGTGAATGATGATGGTTGTAGAAAAGAGGAGAGGTTTCTTTCTACTTCTACACCGAAAAGGAAGTGCTCTTCCAGAGTGATCACTAGTGACATTGAGGATGATGATGGTGATGATGATGATGATACTCCAATTGGGAAGCTTAAGATGAGGAAAAAGGCTAAAGAGTATGATGATGAAGATGAGATTCCCATTGGCGAGCTTTTGTCTGGGAAACACACTGTTGATGGTGATGAGGTTCGGGAGGATGTAACTCCATGCAGGAGGAGGTTGTTTCCACTTCGAGAATATGACAAGATGAATAGCAAGAAGAAATGGAGTGATCGAGACAAGACAGCTACTAGTAAGATGGACAGAATTTCAAGAAACAAGGGAAATGTGAGCCGGAAGGTTGGATTGTTGGATGAGGATGATGCTAAAGAAGGGGAAGAAGATAGAATTCATGAGGTGAATGTTGGGGACTCGGATAGTGGGAGTGGAAGCTTGAGAGGATTCATTGTCAATGATTCTGAAGTTGATGAAAATAAATGCAGTTATGATGATGATGATGATAGTTCCTCTAATTCTCTATCTGATTTAGACCTTGGTGAAGTCTTGGCTCGGTTCAGACGAGAAAAGCACAAGAAAGAGTGGGAATATGAGGCTGATATGCTGGCTTCATTCTCGAAGAATCCTGAGCTCTGTATGAAAGCTGTTTGTGCTATTTACCGACAACAAACATCAGAGGAGCAGACTGTGAAAGGGTCGTTGCTTACAAACAACCGTGGATTTAACAAGCTTGATGCTAACAAGTATGTGCTCGGGTTCCTTAATGTTTGCTTTTAGTTTATTATGCATTCTTACATCAATTACATTGGGCAAGCTATGATTTTAATGAAGTTTTCTTAAAGAAGGCCATGCATGATTACATGAAAAGTTATTTGCTTGAATTTCTCATAAAGAAAAAGTACATGAATAGTATTTATGTCAGCTCCTTGGCATATTGATCAATTCCAATTTCTCCATGTTTGGTTAAAGAATAACTGGTTTTCTCTAGAACTTGGCCTTTAATGATCTAAGCATATTGTGATAAAAACTCAAAAAAGACAGATTCATGACTTTGAATAAATCAAAGGAATGGCTCTACTAATTCACACTCGAACAATTATCTTCAGAAATAAGGAATTAATATAATTATCTTCAGAAATGGCACTACTACCTTTTTCACCCTCTTCCATACATGAAGCAGGACTTATCCGATATGTCATTGGATGGGCAGAGAAAGATGGAGGCAGTAGTGCAACAATGTGAAATTAGCTCATCTTTATTTGGCTACTCCAATTACCCTAAATATCTAAATTCCATCATCATCTGATAACCATTTCTGTTGTTTTTCTTTTGCTCATACCTGCAAAATAATAATAATAATTGCTACTATAACCTTGGAAAGACCATATTTGTTTATATGCCCTTGCAAGTCGTTGCTATTTGCTTGTACAGCCCTTTGATAGTAAGTTAACTTAAATATTTTCTAAAAAGATCAAACTACCTCACTCTTAACCCATTTCAAGCTTTCTAGATTAAGAGCAGATAAGAGTCCAAGATAATTTATCTTTTCATAGGATTTTTAAGTTAACTTTTAAGCACAAGAGTATATGATAGGAAGAACTCTGTCCCTTGACTGAACCTGAGAGTGAAAAAGGTGAATGAGAATGAGACCAACTTTTCTTTATGATTTTTACTAGAGTATATTAAATAATTGCCCACTTTTATGAAGGTATACAAGCAATTTTCTCTTTATAAAATTGATCAAAATAGCATGCAGTTGTGAAGCTAAAACTCTGAGAATTTGTTTCAGGGGATCAAGGATAGCGGAGTTTCTTTTGGATGGTGATCCGACTGGCCCATTGAAGAAGTCCCTTGAGGAACTGCAGAAGTATGACCCGTATGGACTCGACTACTGCTTGAAGCTGGCAAGACATTACTCCAAACAACTTTTCATGATTTATCAGAACAAAGAAGACCCCTTCTTCCTCCCATCCTAGCAAGTGCCATTTGGAGCTATAAGTTCACTAATATGTACCTATTTTCTTGGCCGATAGCCTGCTGCACTTAAGGAATTTTGATAGCCTTGTATATAGGCTTCTGATTTTGCCAATTATGAGAATATGGAGTTATTAGGTTTATATTATGCTGCTGAACATGATATGTAAATACCGTAAAGTTAAATAGAACGTGTTGTTACAGAATGCCACCATTGGTTTAGTTAAATTGTTGGAATTCCTTCATATTCATTGTTCTTTATCCAATTTATGAAAAGAACTTTACTGCTAAGCCAAAAGGGGTTAAACTTCCATGTTGTCTTAAATACCTAGAGGCAAAGTACATATTGCAAAGGGAAAAAGAATCACTTGGTACGTCCAATTCATAACAAAGTCAAAAAAATTGATCTAAAAGACATTGTAAGTTGTTAACATGACACACAAATCTTTAACAAATCACACTTAAATTAGAAATTTATACAACACTTGGTAATCAACCTTGTCTCATTGTTTACAGTGTCAAAATGACAAAACAAGAAGTGAGCTCAGCTATGCAAACTCTGGATCAGAAACATGCCCAAATGTCCTCCGGCTTCCCGGGCTCATAATCATTGATCTTGCATAGCTCTCGGACTTTGTTCTCAAGCCACGCCCACAGTGTGTTAGCTGCGGCGGTCTTACTCTCCCTTTCGGGCTTTTTACTGCAAGATCAAGTTAAAATTTGTAAAGAAGTGTTACTATTCAAATTCTAGGATCAAGATGTAACCTGAATCATCAACAGCAATGTGCTTTATCTTTCATTGTAAAGATTAAAAGATTGATTTTCATTCAAGAGAAAGGAAGAATAAACCAATAGTAAACAATAGGATCCAAGTAAAAAAAGAAAATATTGAATATTTAACAACTAAGAATCTTATGCTTGTTAAAAACTAGCAGATTGATGTGCAGCTGTATCAACATGAATACAAATAAGACAGTAAGTTCTATGCAAAAGGAAGGACTTTAGTTTTTACCTAAGTAGGTTTTAGACTTGCCCTCTAACTTTCTCACAGATACTTTCTTGGTAGGTTCAGAGTTGAGAGTAGAAGATTGCTTCAAGGAATCCAAGGTAGAGAAAGAATCATCGTTAATGTTCATGGCAAACACAGCCTCATCTCCGCATATAGGTGTCCCCTCACTCCCCGAGTCCGAACTCTTCTCTCTGATGTTCATAGAAGTCTTCTCCCTCTCTATAACTCTATAAGCAAACATTTGGAAAGGAATTTCAGAAATTCTCATGGTTCCTGTTGTTGTCTTGGTCTTGAATATCTTTGACAAACTCATGTCAAGATCAAAGAAGTCCATAGGAGGGGCCGGTCCTGGAAAGCCTTGATCAGGGTTCAAAACTAAAAACTTCTTGATATACCGGAGAACTCTACATATACAAGAAAAGCTTGGTCGCACACTTGGATTAGTGTGCCAACATCTCTTTGTTAGGTTAGTGAGGTACTTTGGAGATGGAAATGGGAACAATGGCCTCTCTCCTGCTCTTATATTTCTGCTCATTTTATCGCCTTGAAGATGGCTATCATCAAAGGGGATTTTCCCTGTCAAAAGCTCAAAACAAATCATCGCAAAGCTATAAACATCGGCTTTCTCAGTGTACTTGGAATGACTTGAAGACCCTGATGTTTGATCTTGATCGACAAGAACTTCAGGTGCATACCAGATATATGGATTGGAATCTGTTTGGTTTGATGAGGGTTTCAGGTTCTTCAAAGCAGAAAATCCAAAACCGGTGATCTTTATGTGCAAGTAGCCCTCTGGTGAGTTCCTTGATTTTACTAAGATGTTGGCAGGATTCAATTCTCCATGATATATGTTGTGTGAATGCAAGTACTCCATTCCTCGTGCGATTTGTAGCATTATATCCACTGCAACCTGCAAGGGAAATGGGATCCTTCTCCTAGCACAACAGATCTCCTTGATATACTTTGACAAATCCTTGCTCATGAGTTCCATCACAAGAAAGGACTCTTTCTTAACTTCATCAGAAAACGCATACTTTACATTCATGACATTCGGGTGCATTATTGATGAAAAGAGAGAAATCTCATGTCTCAAAGCCTCGACGTCACCTAAGAAATGCCGAAGAGCAAATGTTTCCCCCATCCACTGTATCTCCTTGTAGTTGCTACCACTTCCCAATCGTCTTCGGACTTGATACTCTTTCGATCCAACAAGAAACGAGGCCGGAAACATCTTTCCTTTAGAACCTACAAGAAGTTCAGCAATGTTGTTCTCCTGCTTCGTTAGAGGTGACGATACCGAGCTTCTCTTCTCGAAGACCATTTCTGAGAAAAGCCATCTGTCCTCTTTCAAGACAGTATCGAATCTCTTACAAATCTCTTGAGAGACTAAATACTGCATTCCGAATTTGTGTTGGAAGAGCTTGGGGTCCATCCATTCCCTCTCATACTTCTTTGAGTAGACAATTCGCTTCTTGTGTATCACTTCTTGGTCACAACCAGAGATCTCTCCCACAGTCTCAATTGCCTCAAGAACAATGGGGATGCACCATAACAAGTTATGCAGATGAAAGTCAATGCAATCTGTGTTCTGATGCAGAGATAAAGCTTTCGCCCACCAATCTTTCGGATCCGAGCACTGCCTAATGAATTGCTCGCCTTCCCGGAGTATTCTCTGGAGTTCCCTCAATGGATTCTCAAGACTCTTCCACTTGATACCTTTCTCATCAAACTTAAGGTTCTGCCTGATTTCCTCCGCAATAACCTCAAATGCCAGATTGAAAGCATCAGCTAACAAGCAGCATTGCCTCTGGTTTATCCCTATCTCATCTTGAAACACCATCAATGCCCTAAGACTTCCCAAAACTTCTCCAATTTGACGAAGTTGCTCCATTACCAAGCCAGGGAAGGAGCAATCTCACCAGCAACAACTTCAATGTTAGGCTTTCTTGATTGCTGCTGCTGCTGATCAAGTAACCTAACCACATGATATAAGATAACAACTACTTCCACAATTTCAATTACAAGACAAGCAACTGAGAATGCATTGAATGATCAAAGCTAAAACAGGAAAGTAAACATCAACAGATTCAACACATACATATCAAATAAATGCATTCAAGGAATGGATAGTAGGAACAAAATGCTTACCAGATTTGAAAGAAACAAAAGATTGCTAACCAAGAGATGATTGGAATGAGTTCTCCTCCAAAGAAGGGAGGAGAATTTTGGGAATTGGGAGAAACATTGTTTGAAGGGTTCTGTGAGGGCTCTGAGCACCAACCCGAGGACGGATGAAGGGGCGTACGAGTAGGCATAGATTTGGATTAGCGGTTAGAGACAGAGAACAGAGAGAGAGATTTATTCTTTGTTTTTTTTTTCTTTTGTTTTCTTTGTGCTATTTTCTAAATTTAGGCTGTGTTTGATTGCAAGATGGAAAATTGGGTGGAAAAGAAAACTTTTTCATGCAAAAGTTTGTCATGGAAAAGTTTTCCAGGGAAATAAGAAAGTGGTTGTTTGATTGACAGTATTTTCCAGCTACATTTTTCAGGAAAAATTCATATTTTGCCGTTTGATTGCTCTTATTTTTCACGGAAAATCTATCATTTTCCATGGAAAATGTCAAATTTATTGTTTGATTGAATCAATTTTCCCTAGAAAAGTAACATTTTCCATGGAAAATTTTTAATTTTCTTTATATTAAAAATATATATTTACATATTTTTTTTCACTACTTAACCTTTACACAAGAAATTATTATTATTATTATTATTATTATTATTATTATTATTATTATTATTATTATATATGGCAGTGATAACTGCTTTTATATGTTAAATATATATAAAAATATATATTATATATTATATAATCTATTTAAATATATATATAGATTTATCTATATATTTTACATAATATATAGATTATAGATAACCCTATATATATACACACAAAAAGCATTGATTTCAAACATAAATTTCAAACACCAATCAAACATAAATAAAAAAAACAAAATACATAAATTTCAACTTCAAATTTGAAACAATCCAATAAAAAACATGTTCATATAGTTCACCAATGAGGAAGGTTCAAATATAAAAAGTTTGAGTAACTAAGCATGCTCACATATAAAAAGCATGTTAACATAATTCAAAGTACACATTTCTTCCAATAAAACAAAACTATAATCCAAGACATGGATTACTTGTTGAGCTTGCGATTGACCCAACCATGCAAAAATGCTTCATCATTAATCTCAAGGAAAAAACGAGCCTCTTCCTTGTCATGCACAAATATTTGCATGAGATCCATAACATCACCATCCACAAGACCCAATCCTCGGAGTTTCTCTAGAATTGCTTGCATATCGACACGACTTTGAGTTGCTTGCTCCTTGAACACAATGGCCATTTCTTGTGAGGATTGAGCCATAATTTTGAGGGCCGAGGCAGCATCATCCATTGGTTTCCCACGTTTACGTTTAGCTCTCGAGCCTCTTCCTTGTGCGGCTTCATTGGGGGTATTGGGCACATTTGAGTGAGTTGAGTGTGTTTCCTCCAACTCATCTTCATCCTCTAGACCGGCTCCCACTGGGTCGTTGATTTCAACTTCATTCATTTGTACAAAGTCATTCCCTGAGATAGCTCGATCTCCAGTTGCAATGTCATTGCCAAAAATGGTAGCCAAATCATAATAGCGAGGACATGACTTCCCCTTCATATTTTTTGCATCCGGATTATCCTAAAAAATCACGAGACATAAAACCATAAGAAATTATTAATAAACTACTAAACCAAATAGAATACTAAAAAGTTTGTAAAAAGCAATGGAACATTATTAATATACAACTACTTTTCCATATAAAAATTTACTAAACAAGTCCTATTATTTTACAGATGCACAAGTTATGCATGAAATCCATAAAAATTGTCATCTTCATATTCAATAACCAATAACATTAGTTTTTATTTGATATAATTGATAGATAAAAATCTTAAAACTTCAACTAAAAAAAATTAACATATAAAAAGGAAAACAAAATACATGAAAAAATTGCAACCGAACACACACACACACACACAAAAACAAAAGAACAATGTAAATAGAGATTTACACTTTTTTTCAAAAATAAATATATTTCAAATCAATAGTATAGAAAATGAGAGTTGAACCATGATATTCCACTTGTTGTTCAATGTACTACAATGCAAACAGTTGTTGGGATTATGAAGCATAATTTTAATTGAAAATTACTATGTTTTTGGAATGTGGAATGTCATGGCATCTAATAAAACTATTTAAAAATATGAACTTTAATGTCGGAGAAGAAATGAGAGAAAAATCATATTTACCTGAAGGTACTTCTCCCAAACAAGAGGATCCGCTGTGACTCGGCCATTTTCATCCAACCCAAACCCGCTTATCTTGAGCACCTCCGTGATCTCCTTGTAATCTGCTTTGATGGTCTTCAATCTAGCCCTCACATGAGTAACTCCTACAACCACTTGGCAGCGTTCCAATACTTTGTTGACAACCTTCATACATTGCTCCGCCTTAAATCCATTTTCAGTTCTTCTTGGCCCCGCAAGTACCACCTCTAAAAGAGTATTAATCAGTGCTTCATCCATATCGTCCGACCAACGAACTTGCCTTTTTTTTGTTTCTACTTGGGAGGAAGCTGGATTGTTTTCCTCAACATCATGTACAGAGCTGGAGACTGTAGCAGGCCTAGGAATAACAAATGAGCCTTGATTGCCAAATCGTCGACTTCCCATTTTCTGTTTCACTTTAAAAATCAATAACAATACCATGAAAACATAGTACATATATTGCTAAAATATGCAATAAAAAACTCATAAATGTGAAGTGTAAAGTTATGATATAACATAACATAAGTTGCTGAAATTTACAATTAAAAGTACATAAATGTGCAATATAAAGATATGACATAACAAAACATAACATAAGGTGCTGAAATTTATAACATAACATAACATAATATTCAATCCTCGTAGGTTGCGTCATAGCTGTTAGCGTCGAAACCATCCCACATAATGTTAGACAGTGAATCTCGTTGGTTGGTCCATGTTACTTCAGGTGTGATTCTGATGTTGGCATTAACATGTGAGTCTTCAGGTACATCGACATGCGGGGGGTCTACTTCATTGTCACTAACCTCATCATCACTACAAAGATCATCTGAGTCATCAACACGTAAGAAGTTATGCAAGGCACAACATGCAAGGACGATCTTCGCTTGTGTATCTATATCATGAAAGGGTTGATGCCTAAGATAGGCAAACCTCTTCTTCAACAAGCCGATGGTCCTCTCAATAACATTACAAAGAGATGAGTGTCGAAAGTTGAATAGCTCCTTGCGATTTTCAGGAAGTAGACCCCGAATGTCTCTACGATGATAGCGTGTACCCCGATAAGGTGTCAGAAAACCAGGGACTAAGGGGAACCCCGCGTCAGCAAGATAGTATTTACATATATTATTAGAAGGAAGAATTAGAGGTATCGTCATACATTCTTCTTAATTTGATGGATCAAGGGATATATAACATACCAATAGGAACTGTCAACCTAGCTCCTTGTCTAGAGACTGCACTCCTCAACAAACGACCATCATGTGTTGATCCCTCCCAACCGGCAAGCACATAGGTAAACTTCATATCAAATGTGCATGCCACCAATACATTTTGAGAAATGACTTGTTTCCTATTCCGATACCTCGGTTGTTCCTCCACAGGGACATAAGCAGCAATGTGAGTACCGTCTATAGCACCCACAGCATCCTATTAGAGGTACAATATATTTGGTAAGTATCTAAATCCTAACAGAAATAGAAACAATCTTATTATTATAAACATCTAACCTGAAAGTAATGGAACCAATCTTGGACATTCTTTTTATCAAAGGGGGAGTTTTGAGCAGTGGCATTGATGACAACATCTCTATAGAGATTAAGACATGCATTTAACACTCTATGAAAATAATGGCTAACAATTTGGCCAGACCTAAAAAATGTAAAACTTCCAACTCTGTTGCGATGGTCATGGCCAACTGTGTATAGGAAAATAGCTACTTGCTCTTCAACACGCACAAATCGGCTATGAGCTAAGCCGTAAGCACGTAAGCGATTGCACAAATTGTGGAATGCACCCATTTTCATCCTGAGTAGCTCATGGCAAGTCCTATCACTGGTGTTGAACATTCGGTTCAATACTAACTCTCTATCAGCTCTCCAATTCCTATGAGGAGCTCTATGGAGAATTCTGTTATGATAGTGTTGCCTCATATAATCATAGATCGCTGAAGCTTGCATGACCATCATCCAAAACATTAACACAAGTTGCCTTTGAGTCGGTGCTCTCGCCATTCAATAACCTATTTAAATTATTAAGTAAAGATAAATAAATAATATTATTATTAAATAAAGATACAAAAATATTATAGGTCCCAACATTAATTAAATATTGTTCTGACTAAGGAGTGTATATAATATCATTATATCAATGACAAAGGGGCCTTATTCCAATTCATAACTTTTTTTAACCTGAAGGTGAAGAGATTTTAATAATATTAGAACATGAGCAAAGAAATATGACCCACTTATTGATTCGGTACCAGAGGATGGAGATATTCTAAGGTATGAAGCTATACCAACTTATTGATTCATTTGGATTTCGTTATTACTTTGCATTTGAATTCCGGATTGTTGGTATAATTCTTGAGAAGTATTATCCTGTCTTTCTTGAGTTTTGATAAGATGCTGCTTGTATGCCACTAAGAATTATTTTGGTCAGATGGTTTACAAGCATATTATGATAAAAATCAGACTTTGGTTTATACTAGAAATATTGAGCATGCAAACAAAACCATGAATTAGAATTTCTTGGATATAATAGTCGAGGATTAAACAGGCCAAAATTCATCAAATAAATAGAAGAAATGAATCAAATTGTAAAGATAAATATTACAAAACAAGAAGATAAGTATTACAAAACAAGAAGTGTATAAATATTACAAAACACATCTTTATCAAATATCAGAATAATTTATAGGAATAAAAAATTTAAATGATCAAATAACAACCAAGGTCGGCCTCAGCTGTATTACAAATAGAAAGAAAAAAAAAATTAAAATTACATCCTCCCATTCATTTAGCAGTGAGGAATGAAGGAGAAGAAGAGAACATTACCAATATTGTGACTGCCTCTTCGCAAGTTGGAATAGGAGAGTACCACTTCAAGTCAAAGGATGGCCCAGCTGTATTACAAATCATTAAAAAAAAAATCAATATTACATCCTACCATTCAAACAATAATTAAGATTTTTCAGGGGTGTGCATGCGAAATAATTGAATAAATAATAAATAAAACCACCAAACAACAATATTGTTATGAATTCGGTTGCAATTTAAAATGGTAGATGTTGTACTATAAAAAAATAACAGCTAATGTAATGTGCTAGTAGTGATAAGCTTTAATATTGTCCTAGCAAACAATAATGATATAAAAATTCCAAACCTTCAAAGTCACTAGCAATAATGGTCTTATATAGGTGTCAAGAAAATTCATAGTTTGAGCAACCAAAATTAACATGAAAAAAAGGTTAGTACATGCATTTTAGATAGTTGACAATAAAGCTAGTAATCATGTAGGCATAGCCTTCTTGCAGACTTCTTAACATTATCTTTAAAGAAGATAAGTTGGAGCTTCGATCCATCCACAAATCATGGTCCTCCAAAACATCATTGTGAAGAAGCATTACTAAATGTCCTGTAAGAAATGCAGGTCTTTTGAGGTTTTTTGAATCTCTACGGGTGTGCTTCGATCCTCCCTCTCCTTCTCTCTTTCATGAAAGAACTGTACGATATTATTTCATTGGCAAATGGCCCAACAGAAAAATTCCCCGCCCTATATAGTATAACTAGTTACAATAGCACACAAAATTCACTAGCTTCAGATAAAAATAACCACTTGAAACTACACAAAACCACAGAAACTAAACAGAGATTTCTAATAATCTACCAATTAATATAAGACCTTTTTTTCCTCCAATTTTTAAGAAAAGGAAATACAGTAGCAATTTCCAAACTAAAAAATAAACAACCTGATACCACAATTATGAGATGCTCATCAATTTCACAACCTAAAGAAATCTCAATGAATTGAATCACCAAGTAGATTTTAGCAACTCAGACTGCTCAACTCATGAAATACAGAAAAAAATTGTCCACAAGTAAATCACTATTTCTCATCATCTATTTCCAAATGTGGTTCTTCATTTTATCTCAAAATTTAGTCCTTAGGGTTTCAAGCTGGTACATGCTTCTCATATAGCTAAATTTTGAATACGTATATACAAGTGAGAATAAATTTTCCAAGATGCTTGACCGCCTCGGGCCTGTGCATGACTTGCTTCTATCAATTGGCAGGTCTGCCAGCCCCTTTTTTACTAGTGTAAGGCTTCTTTAGTTCTTTTATATGGGAAAAGAGTGCTAACTAAAACCAAAAGAAAAAAAAACAACCAAGTGTTTGCACAAGCAAGCAAATGTTTGCCAACAGATAATTACATGTGTATAGGATGACACCAGACAAAACTATTATTAGCTTATCTAAACTAACGAAAAACTTAGATAGAAATGCAAACATTAGATTCTTAATTAATTCCACCTTTATAATAAACTCTAATGTAAAGAACATTATATCATTCAATTGACAGGATTGAACCTGATTTGCATAGAGTTTCCTCCCTATCCTTCGATGCCATGTTGGTGTATGCCCCAACATCAAATAGCAAAAAAAATAATACATTAGCATGATGCCATGTTGCTAATTTGATAAGATTTATAGACATTATTTCATGAAAGCAAACAAGGCACAATTTTTGAAAACATAATGAAACTTCATGGGCAAAAAACCAAATCCTAACGATGGAATAATCAAGAATACAGGATTAAATGACAGCTGAACACATGAGAACCATGAGATTTTATCAAATGCCCATAATCTCATCTTTGATGAAGTATTCCAAGTATATGAAAAATGAAATACTATTCAAGCAATAACATATTATTTATAATTGATTTAACATTAGATGATACATGAGCATGGGAGGCCACAGAATGATAGCTTTAAAGACCTCTCAAAACAACATGAGTGTTACTAGCAAAACAGCCAGTTCACACAAAATAAGAAAATCAAGTTTTAAAAGGTTTTCAAAGATGTAAAATAGTCATGAAATGGCAGTTATAACAGGAATATAAGCAGATTATTTAACTAAAAGCACAATGACAACAGGACAACCAATTAGATGTTCACAGTAAAGAGAGTGTTAATGAAATCAACAAAGAAGAGAGCATTACCAATATTGTGACTGCCTCTTTGCAAGATGGAATAGGAGAGTAGCACTTCAAGTCTAAGGATGGTCTCAGCTATATTACAAATCAAAGGAAAAAAATTAGAACTACATCCATTCATTTAGCACACTGTAATATTAAAACCCCACACAGAGATGAGTTTAGTTAGATAAATGAGAAGCAAGATACTCAAATCAACATTCCATCTGTGTTTTTTCACATTCATAGTTGTCAGGTTCTTCATGTTTCCTATTCTTTTGATGCACAATTTTTAATTTGTTTATTCCTACTGGATTATGAGGAAAGTTTCTGCAATTATAGGTTGCTAGTCTTCACGAGCCAATTCAGTATCCAAAGCCTGATGGAATAGTATCCTTTGATGTGCCAACCTCACTATATAAGTTTGTTTTAAAACCATGAGCTCTATAATCATATCTTTTTGTCCATGATTGCATGTATATGCTTGTGGCAAATTTTCTTGTCCATGCAAGAGCTGAAATGCATACTTTGAGGAATTCTTTTCCTAGTGCGCCTTTTGGTGCAATAATCTATGGTGCATCTGCCTTAATATTTACTGCACCCTTCATATTATCATAGATTAAGATGGGATTCATTTGCATTTTCCTGCTTACTGTTGACTAATACCGGTTATTAGGTGACCATATTATCACAAATGGACCTTTCAATGTTTTCTATAAAATTTGAAAATAAAGTAGTCATTAAGTAACTTTGAACAAAATTCTCATCTTGAAGAAGGGGGCCAAATAAGAAAATCCATGTTTATTGTGCAGGTAATGAGTGATTTTTTGTCCAAGCTTTTCCAATAGCTGGAGTTACCAAACTGCCTTTTCCTTAAGATAATGATTGACATTACATTAAATTTAGCTGGAAGTCCATGTGATATTAATGTACTTTTGGCCATTAGCTTACATCTAAGGTTTGTTTAGAATTAGCCATGCCTATCTTATGTGCCTTTATTATCTTCCCTTGAGTTTTGTATTCTTATATGCAGGAGCAATACGAATCATGAACATGATCAGCCTGTTCACCTCTGTTTAAAGGATCCTACAAATTTTCTGAAGATTATTGTCAATGAAGAATAGGAAGCATGAAGAACCTGACAACTATGAATGTGAAAAAACACAGATGGAATGAAAAATAGATCTAAAACAAGATTTTCGCACAAAATCACAAGAAAAGAAGAAGCAAACTTACAAAAAAAAAAAAAATTGTGAAGCTCGCCTGATGGGTGTGAGCAGAGAGGGATAGAAAGGAAGAGGGATAGAGAGAGAGGAACGCTAACCTGATCGGTTTGAAGCTCGCCGGAGGTTCCATGGGTGGGAAGAGCTCGGCGGTGGGAAGGTCTGACGAGCGCCGCGGAGGGGGAAACCATCTAGGGTTTTCACGTTTCGGTCGCGAGTTTAGCCTTTTTGTTTTTGGTTTTTTTTACAAAAAACACCCTTTGTTTTCTCTGAAAAACTTTTCCTAGGGGGGAGGCTGGAAAAGTTTTCCATCTATTTGAGGGAAAATGGGGTCACGTGATAGGGTTTGTGGAAAAATTTTCCAGGGAGAATTTTCGCAATCAAACAGCCCAAAAAGCTGGAAAATCGCTGGTTGAAATATTTTCCATGGAAAATATTGTCAATCAAACACAGCCTTAGATTTTTAAATTCCCGTTGTTGACGGCTATCCGCATCGCTATTTAATTCGTTTCTCGATATAATTAACCACACGGTATGATTAGATTAGATTAGATTAGATGGTTAAACTTCTCAATCATTGTTTTTTTTTAATATATTGGGGATACACCCCTCCACAGAGGGACGCAAGGGACGTAGCCTTAAATGACGAGCACCTTTGACACCTCACCGTGCTATAGGGACTTGAACTTGAGAGCTTTATGCTTACCAAGACCCCATTTGATAACGGAATTAGCCAAATGGAATTGTTTTTTAAAAAATTTTGAATTTTTGAAGGAAAAATTTTAAACTAAGGCATTTTTTTTTTATAAAAGTGAATAAACCACGTTCCTTTATTTGATTGTTAAAGCATGATATAGAGGTCCCTTATTGGACCGAGTGTCCTTGTATATTGCGGGAGGGAGAGTGAGATTGGTCCTTCGAGGTCATCCTCTTCAAAGTCTGTCCTGAGGGGTCTTGGCGTGCTCCTCCCTAGTGAGGGTAAGACTATGATTGATGAGGGTTCTCATTGCTTGGAGCTGCGTCTGTTGGGTAGCATGAGCACTGTTAAGCCACGAGAGGAAGAGGAAGTCGGCTTATCGGATGAGTCTCTTACAAACGCGACGTTTTTCATTGAAACATCTCTCTTTCCTTTCCATCCAGAGGTTCTAGGTGACGGTCAGCACCAGCAAATGCCACCCATTTTGGAGTTCTTTTTTATAGCCTTTGGTTGATCGATTGCCTCCCCCACAAATCTTGTATCTTGTTGGGGAGAACTCCGACCCCAAGGAGTTAAGCATAGCGTGACCACACTTCAACTGCATACTAACATCTAATGAATAGATGGTCGGTACTCTCCTCATAATTGTTGCACAGGTAACAGTATGTCCTTTCCCTTACTAGTTTCTCTTTGTTAGGTTTTGTAGCGTAGGGAGATTGTCCTCCCACGCTAGCCAAGGGAAGAGCTTGACTTTAATGGGGGCGGCTTGCTTCCAGAAGGGTGTCGGGAGAGAGTTTCTCATACCGCCATTGATTATGAATTGATAGAGGGATTTGACTGAGAATTCCTGACTTGGAGTGAATCTCCATTTCCTTTCATCCGCTTGTTGAGTTCCTTCTTGGGCAAGGTGCTCTTATAGCCCTTGCCACATTTCTTTCACCCCTTGTGACAGGGGCCCCGGTCTAAGAAGTGGTGGACCTTTTTCTTGGAGTTGTCGCGCTTCTTGGATCGTGTGCTCTGCTTTCATCCAAAGAGTTTGTTGTTCCGGGAATAGTCGGGAGAAGCTACGTCCATTGATCCAGTTGTCGAACCAAATTGTAGTTGTTCTCATGTTCTTGGGATTGCTATGATGCCTGCCATGGTGAGGTCACGTTGCTCCATAATTCCTTTCCAGAAGAAGACCCGATTTGGTACGTGCTTGTATGGGTTTATCTGTGTGTTCCTGAAGTAGGCTTGTGTGATGATCCTTCCACAGATTCCGGTCTGTCCTTTCAGTAATCACTACCACCATTTTCCAAGCAATGCTTCATTGAAGGCCTTCAGATTAATGATGCCCCATCCACCTAGGTTTTTTGGTTTGATGAGGGTCTCCCATTTCACTAGCCGGTGGGTTTTGGATTCCAAGTTCGCTCCTCTCCATAAGAAATCTCAGCATATACCTTCGATGCGACGAAGGACCCATTTAGGCAACTTGTATATGGCCATCCATGTATCGGTTATTGGAATTCAAAAGAGTCATTATTACACCTCTAAACTTTATTAAACTTTTTGGTGGGAAACCGGGTCCATTGGAATCCACCTAATTCCAATTCCACTTGGCCAATTCCGTTACCCAACTGCTCCCTCCGTTAAGGAGGCAAAGACTCGAACTTGGGAACTTTGCTCACCAAATGAATTACCCAACGCACAGGACCCGAGATACCGTTAGGTAGGGATGTAAACGAACCAAGCTTGATTGGGCTGGGCCCAGCTCTAATTCGGCTTGAAGTAGCCTAGCTCGAGCTCGAAATTAGCTCGAATAAGTTTGCTCGAGCTCGGCTCGATTTTAATTTCAAAAGCTCGAGCTTGGCCTTAAATTAAGAACTCAATTATAATTTTGAAATCTCGAGCTTGGCTCGATTTAGCTCAAAATTAAAAACTTATTTATAATTTATTTTTTTTATATTTTATACTATATATTAATACTAAATATTAAATATTTTATTCATATATTATATTATATATTAATATTTATTTATATTTATATATTAATATTAAACTTTGAGCTTTCGAGCTGAGCTCGAGCATGGCTCGAAATTAATTTCAAGCTCAAAATTGAAGCTTGAAATCGGCTCGAAAGCCCAAAATTTCGAGCCGAGCTTGAGTTTTACCGAGACGATCTCGGGCTGCTCACGAACAACTTGATCGTTTGACAGCCCTACCGTTAGGCCAATGGTCCTTTGGTATTTCTCAATCATTGTTATGTCCGCTTCTTACCATGTTTAGGCTAGTAATTGATATTTTCAAGAAAGATAAAATTAACTTTTTTTACCCCTATAAATTGCATAAATTACTTGTAAGTTTTCTCATTTGCATCAATTACCCTTATAAAACCCCAAATTATAAAAATGTCCTCATAAAGCAGGTATACTTCTCCATACCATTAATAAATAATAATTTTTAACCTTTAATTTTGCATTTTCTCAAATATTTTTATTAATGGTATAAATATAACAATGATATACATAAATATATTTTAAGAATCACACAAAAATAAAATAATAACCTATAAAAGTATATATATAAAAAAAACATTTCACATCAATCTTACACATTTACAGGGGGAATTACTATCCAATGGTCTCCATGGTACCGAGACGTGGCATCATCTTGGCCGCAAAGGGCGGCTCGGGATATGTGCACGTCACACATCCCGAGGCTTGCTTTATGGCGTGCCTTGGGATGTGTAGCCCGAGCAGCCATTTGCGGCCGAGATGATACCACGTCTCGGTACCATGGATGACTCCATGGTACCAAGACCATGGGATCAGCTTTCTTTACAGGGGTACATGTATTATTAAAAAAAAAAAAACTTACAAAATTTTGTAAGGGTATATGTACAAAAATAATCCGGGTTTAATTGAACCGAACCCGGATTTAGATTCAGACCGGGCCGCCTCCGGTCTAAAGCTTCACCCATACGCTGATCAGCAGCATTGTTCACGCTGTCCTTGGTTTTGCCATTCTTGGGAGATCGAGGGCTTCTCCTGAGTCGAGGGGAGCAGCGGGCGAGGAGCAGCCATGCGTTGGTACTTCGTTGCGGCGCTTCTCACTCTTCTCACTAGTTCTCAGGTCCTTTGCTTCACCTCGATCCTTAAATCTTACCCGATTCCATTTAATCTAAGTTTCTCCTTATATTCCATAGTAGTGTGGATGGATCTATTCGCCATTTTCTTTCATTTCTTGTGAAAATTTTTGTTACTTTGGAGTGTGTGTATTTGTGTGTGATGAAGTATCAATCTAGGGTGAAAATGGGATTTATGATGCTCAGAAGATTTTATTATTATTATTAGGTGTTAGTTTATTTGGATTATTTAATATTGCTGTTATTTATGTTTATTGTAATTTTTAACATTTTGAAAGTAGAACCGTTAGGATCATGCACAATCTTCAAGCAAGAAGGTTTCATCAATGGAATGTTTGTGGAGTTATCCCCACGGAAGGCTACTTTAGAAAAGATTAGGGCTTTGCATTTTTCATTTAATTGAGGCTTATGCAATTTTGTGAGGAAACCTAATTTTTACAGTGGTGGGGGAAAAGAAAAGATGTTTACTCAATGTTGAACATAAGTCAATTCATTGCTTAAACATGTATTTTTGTGTGCAGTATTGTGACTTCTGGTCATGGGAAAAGATGCCTCAATGGTTGAGGGTTTATAGATGATGGTTTTGTTAGCAACTTTCATTTCTATCCTTGGAACTAAAATAGTCATGAACTCAAAGCACTGTTCTGCTATGTTCATCTCACATGGAATTTTGTTTTATGAGCTTCATAGAGAAATATGATGGGATTTTTTTTGAAATTAGGTAGACTTTTTGTGAATCACTGTTGAATCTGCCTATAATTACCTTGTTGTTGTACAATTTAATATTGCGGATAATATTTTGAATTTCAAGTGGAAATTGGCTTTTCAAATCCTTAGTGCTACAAGAAATACATTAAATACACATAATTACCGGAAAAAGTTTTTTAAAGTGAATCAAAGTTGAATCTGGCCATGAAATTCTGTTAATTATAACGTTTTATTCATTATTAATGTTGATAATGTTTTGCATTCAACAATAAAAACATTAATGACAAATATTAACAGGCCTTGATCTGCTTTTGTTTACATACCAGGGAATTCTGACAACACTCTCCCAAACTAATGGTAGATATAGATATGATTATGCCACCATTCCATTTCTTGCGGAAATCTTCAAGGTACCATAATCTGCTCTTACTTAACATTCTTGTTCATCAATTCACCTGAAGCATTGTGATGAATATCTTTGTGATCATATTGAGGCATATGGGATTTCAGGCAATGTGTCCTCTCCCTTATGCATCTTGGGTCTTGCTGATCTCTTTGTTCTTTTACTTGATCAGCTCCTGGTTTCCAGCTTTCTTCTGTGGAAAGAGTTTCAAGGATCATACCCACCAAGGATGACAACTGAATGGAAGACTGTGCGGCTGTTTCCAATTCCTTCTATCATATACCTTATCCACAACAATGTGCAGTTTGCAACATTAACTTTCGTGGATCCATCAACTTATCAAATAATGGGCAATTTGAAAATTGTCACAACTGGGATCTTATTCAGGTACTCCTTTATTTTCAAGTCTTGCATTGTTTCAACTAATTATTTATGAACTTAGCAATCAACTCTTGATCTTAGGCATTTCGTGGATGGATTAGTGGTTTGTGGTATTTTGCTAAGTTGATTGTAACATAATTTGTCATGTAGATGTAGGATCCTCACTGCCAAGGTTTTCTTTTTTAAATGCTTTAGGCTGTTTCTGAAGAGGAAGTTATCGAACCTACAGTGGATGGCTATTGTTCTCTTGGCTGTTGGGACAACCACAAGCCAGGTATGCATACTATAATAAATCTTCTATATTTTTCTTAGAAGTAGCTTTTCATCAACAGTGGGAAAGTAGTTATTTCCAAAGTTACTCACTCTATAATTCCTTGTTCTGCTCACCAAGTATATAAACTAAAGCTCACTTAATCTCAGAATAACACCTAAGTTGTCCATATTTTATAATATGCTGATGGGACCTAATAGAACCGAACATGGTTGATCCTTGTATGCGAGTTGGGTTTGTTGGAGATAGTTTTCTCTCATCTCTTAAATTCAATGCCAACCCTTATTTGCAAACTTCTGGATTTCTATTGATGAGTATATTGTTCAATCCAAGCAGATAAGAATTTCATATAAAAAACCTTGAAAAACTGTTTGGCATAAGTATAACAGTTTTATCTTTGTAACTCATTTCTAAAGATGGTTCTTGTTCTCTTAATAGTCTTCTTTATTGTGCAAGTTTTTTTCTTTTTTTTTTTAATTATTTAATGTACATTTCCAAATTATTGTATGGTGGTTAACAAGAAAAACATGCTGTTGGGTTCCATGTAGGTCAAAGGATGTGGAGAAGCTACTTGTGATTCCATCTTTTCATCACCTATACAGGGTTACATGCTGGGACTCTTGTCTGCCTGTCTTTCAGCCCTTGCTGGTGTTTATACTGAGTATCTAATGAAGAAGAATAATGACAGCTTGTATTGGCAGAATGTACAGTTATATACGTAGGTATCCTTACAAACCCTGTTTGCCGGTTCTGTTGATTTTCAAAATTATAGAATTTTTTAGGCATGATCCTAGAGAAGCATATCAGCTTGATATTACTTCTCAGCTCAAATGCATGACTGATTTATCTCTGTAAAAATGTCCTTGGTGCATTTTGTTGAGTGATAATTTTGTTAGCTTTTGACAGGTTTGGTGCAATCTTTAATATGTTACGGCTTGTCTGGGATGATTTTAGACTTGGCTTTTATAAGGGACCTTGGTGGCAGCGCCTTTTCAATGGTTACACTCTTACGACATGGCTGGTCGTATTGAATCTAGGATCAAGCGGGTTGCTTGTGTCATGGTTGATGAAATATGCTGACAACATTGTCAAGGTAACTCACTCGCTTATTGTGGGCACAAGATGATAATTCAAGTGCATCATGTAAAAGTGTGATGTTTCTACCCACATGTCATGCATATACTTTCTATTATATAATCATGGCATTGAGAAGAAACATAAAAGCTTGTCACATTTAAGATGCTTCAACATGCCAGCAAACTCATGGGACTTCCACAATATGATGTTTTTCCACTTTAGGCACAACTAAATTTCACTTATATTGTCACTTTACTGCTGAAGGGAGAATGGGAGCATGTTGATACTACAAGATATGATAAGAATGAAATTGAGAATCATCTCATCCTGCAAGTAATGCGGGAGAATTCTTCCTAATTGCTTTGGCTGGTTTTTGATGGTCATATTAGACCCAATTGTGTTATATGACTGTGCTAGCCTGCTCTATTATGTGCTGAATACTCTTTACCATCATCTTCAATCTCTCTGTCCAGGTATACTCAACATCAATGGCGATGCTGCTAACTATGATTCTATCAATATATCTGTTTAGTTTCCAGCCTACCATTCAGGTACAAATGTTTTTGTCATCAATCAATATTGTCTCCAACTCCAGTTTCCAATTTGTTGCCAGTGTAATCTGTTTCGATCATTGTGCTATTATTCATGTTTTGTTTTTCTGCTTTCATAGCTTTTCTTGGGCATCATAATCTGCATGATGTCGGTGCACATGTACTTTGCCCCTCCACAAATTCTTATTGACATGCCATCATCATCAAAGACTGCCCCTGATACTCTGAAGGATGTCGTCGTTGAGTGAACAGTTGAATCATGATCCAAGTTGATTACCAAATTCAACACCAACATCAATGGTTACTGCATTTCAGCTTTCACAAGATTCAACGCACAGGGAGTTGAAAACATTTTTTGATCAGCAACACCAAATTGTGCAAAGCATGATTAGACAGTAAGCAAGATTCAGAAGGAAATATATTTTTGCAGATGAACAACACAATGCAAGCAGTTCAGGTTTGAAATCTGTCACACTTGGAACTCATATTGTGCCTTTTTCTTTCTCTACTGGTCATTGTTCTCATTACTCTTGTTATTTGAAGATGAGTCTCCTCCAGGAAGAACTCTAACCACATATGTTGAATTGAAAACTTATTAGAGAGTAATATGCCAATGGTGCTGTATATTGGAGTTTACAATGTTTCTTGTTTTTCTCTCCATCTCTGTTTCCATTTCATCCAAATTTTTTCTACTTGTAAATACCCTATAAAAATGGGTAGAATTTGCATTTTTAGGGGAAAATAATTAACCAGTTTTATTGGGGCTTATATGTAATATTCTCCTCGTCAGGCTCGCCCAATACTTCCTTGTTCTGGAGTATCCAAGCCAAGAGTTGTCAATAATATTAATAATATCCATGATTTGATAGTACCAAAGTATATATTTGGTACTATCTATGAATGTATAGTTTTTATAAAAAGGAAACCAAGTTCATTCCAAATGGAAACCAAGTCCAAGATTAGCAATGTTTCCTTATTTAAAAACCTCCTATAAATACAATGCACCTTCCTCTTTGATTGCATGAATAGACTTGATTACAAAAGAAAAATAGAAAGACTAGGCTTCATTTGAGTGGGATGGAGACAATGGCAAAGAGTACTACCAGGCAACAAGGGAGGATGAAGCAGAGTAATAGTTTTGGTGCTTATGGGAAGGATAAGAAGAGTTCAAACTTTCAGATGCCATTGCACTATCCCAGATACACCAAGGCTGACTATGAGATCATGCCTGAGTGGACCTTGGACTGCTTGTTAGCACAATATGGCCTTCCCGTCTCCGGTGGCATCGCCGAGAAACGGAGCTTCGCCATGGGGACTTTCCTTTGGACCCTTCACTGAGGGTTAATTTCCTCCTGCTTCTTCCATGGAGTTCAATGATGATGTTTTGAGTTGAATATGATATTGTGTCATCATGTTTTTGTGAGTGTTTTGTTGTTTAGTTTGTTAGGGTTTTTGATGCATTGAAGCACTACTTTTCCATGGAGATGAAGAGAGATTTATGATTTTAAGTCATGATGTTTCTGTTAGTCATGTGGTGGTGTTTGGTTGTTAGGGTTTTGCTGCATGGAAGAACTGCTTCCATGTTTTGAGTTGATGATTTTAGATGTCATATTGTTTGCGAGTGTTGTTTAGTTTTTAGGGTTTTGGGTGAAGGTATAATAGGTGCATGTATGTTATTTTGTGACATTAAGCTTGATTTTTTTTTCTTTTTAATAACAGGTTGGTTATTTTGTGATTGTGGATTGAGATTAAAATAAAAGTTGAATTTTATTCTTTTTATAGTATTATTTATCTTTTAAAATTCCACCTTTATTTTTCTTCAACATGGACTTTTATATTTGTCATCTTAGCCCTTGGATGTTCCCTTTATCAATTGTATTCTTGTGGTTATCGTTATCTTCAATATCAAATGAAATAACATATTATCAAGCTTCACAAAAATAAAATACTAAATGACACTCTTCTCAAATGAAAAAAAAATAATAATAATAAAAGAAATAAAATATTTTCATAAGTTGGAATGTAAGATCATTTGTAATTTTAATGAAATCAGTAAGTTTTGCTTAAAGAGTTGTGATATTTTTTTAAAATTTTGTATTTAAGTTGTATACATTTAATACATAAACCATAAAAGGTTTTAATTGCTTATCCAACTCATCTTCTTCATTTTCTATTTTTTTTTTTCTATTGCTCAACTTTCCTAATTGAATAGTATCCAAAAGTAAGTGGAACCTAATAATACATGGCTTTAATAATTCTAAGTTTCTTTTGTAGGTGCTTCATTGAAGCTTGCTTGCTTGGCCATGTGAAGAGGAATCGAATCCTCTCTTCCTAATTCAGTGCAAGAATTTGTGTTTGTGTGTATATAAATATATTTTAAGTTTTAACATTAAATTATTCATAAAACAATATAAAAATTTGGAGTAGCTTATATTGTTTGCACATTTATTATTATTTGTCTAGTCTCATTGTCTGCATTTCTTGGTAAATTTTTTATATAGTTTTACATTTTATATGGATCCCCACTTGATCTTTCTGATTATTCATTTACCCACAATACTAAAAAAAAATACAAAAATTTAATTTTCTTTTTATTTGGGTTAAGATACAGTTGAAATCTTGAGGAGTTTAATTTCATCCATATGAGGGATTTTAAGGATGTGCACAACTGCACGAAACACCTAAAAGCTCACGTTCGTTGTGCCCTCATCCTGCGCAGAGGGAGATTCGAATGTGGGATTGTCCCCAAATAAACCCCACCTCTTAACAGGAGACTTAGGTGCTACCTTGTGCCGAGTGGAAGCTCAAACCCTAGACCACTCGTCTAACGCAAGGGAGCAATAGCGTTAGGCCAAAATGCCTTTGATTCTTGAGGAGTTTAATTAATCTTTTAGATATTTAAAAAATATATATATGCTCATTTTGTTTAATAGGAGAACCTAACAACAAGAACCTTATTAAAGAAATTAGTTTTTTTTTTCCTTTAGACATGGTCCCCTTCAATTTTGTATTTTATAAATACAAATTGAATATAAAATTGTAAATGTTGACAACAAAAAAAAAAGAAGCATTTTCCCATTAATAAGAAAATTCCAATATTTGATGGAATTTTTAGGCATTAACTGTTGGAGAAGTGCTCTAAAAACAATCACTTTTGGCACTTTATGTACAAATTTATTTATCTAATAAAAGGCTTTTTCATTATTTAGATGTTCACTACTATGAATATGATATGAGATCTTAAATCTAATTAATGAAGTCCATGATACAACGCATAGCATGAAGGAAATTATGATAGAGATCATAATGTGGGATTTCTATCATGTGTAATATGTACGTATCTAAATATCCCTAGTCGAAGGATCAATGAGACAGGACATCATTGATCCATCAAGACTAGCACATGTTATGCTCCTTGATCCGATCAAACAGTTGTTCTCACAAGCTGTAAGCATGAAGATGTTTTGAGTGAACATGTGGATGCTTGCTAAGGGTAGCAAGTTCATTGGATGACCTACCATGAGTCTTCACATGGTTATCCTATTAAAATGTCAGTGAAAATCTCATTGCAACAATAGTGTAAATATCCTTAGACTTGAGGTACACAAGTTATCTTGCATATGGATCCTGTGCTTTGACGCCATTCCTACGTTTCCCTTCAGGGGTTACTTATAGGGTGGTGATTGGGTACAGCTTTGAAGTATTCGAAGGTATTTGGGTAGCCAATAGAGGATTTACCACTTTTAATAGAAGGAGAGTATACCCATGGCCACTTGTCGGGTCATTACTCAGGAATCTCTGGCTAGAGTAACTTGTCATGAAGATAGTCTTCGATGACATAAGTTTTGAGTAATAGATCCCATAGGACGAGGAACTAATACTTGGGCTAGTTGTGACATAGTCAGTCTAGTGGGAGTTGACACATAGGCCATACTCCGAACCAAGTTGGTATAAGATGGTAAAGGACAAATTGCACACTAACATTGGCTGCTGAAAGGTTCCAAGTCAGACCACCTGACTTTCCAGTCAATTGGGGGTCATGATGTATTGCTAGATGCCACTCATGATCTATTTGTAATCAATAGTTGATTATGAATGGCCAACATAACCGGGAACCTAATTGGTCACACGCATAGAAGATATCAATGAGGTATAAAACGGGTTTTTAGGAATAGATCCTCAAACGAGAGAATTAAAGGGAAGAGAAAGATTGTAAGTCGAATTTGATTATAAGTCAAATTTGATTGTAAGTCGAATTTGATTATAAGACAAATTTGATTATATGTCGAATTTGATTATAAGTCAAATTTGCTTGGTAGTCGAATTTGATTATATGTCAAATTTGATTAGATTGTTAGCCAAATTTGATTTGGGCTTCAATCAAAGTCCCAATCCGCCCTAATCTGATTAGGGAGGCATATAAATATGTGATACTCTAGGCCATAAAGAGATACAACTTAACTTCTTAGTAATTGATAGAGATCAATAGTCTTTTCTCTTCTCTCCCAAATCCTCTCAAGACCTTCCACCATAGCTAGCGCTAGCACCTTGCGTGGAAGATCACCCCGTCGCCTTTGAGGTTGCTTCTGCGGATCTTCGCGTGGATCACCATTGGAGGCACTCCGTCTACGGACTGCTGTGGTTGACGCAACGTCTTCTCCGACTCAGAGAAAGGAATTCGGTACAGATTTCAAAAGGTACATACCCTTCAACTTTACTTGCTTGTGTTTTGATAAACGTAGGGAGATCCGTTTGGGCTAGGGTTTAGAAAATTTTAATTTTTCCGTTGTGCCATGTATATGATACATGCTTTTGATTTTCTACAAAACCCAACATTAACAAATATATATATATATATATATATATATATATATATATGAACATTTATATAGTATTAATGTTGCAAGAGGCATACACCAAGAATTTCCACTTGATCATTTTGATTAATAGACAATTATCCACAATTATTTAAAATTAATTTTTCTAAAAGTAAAATTCAGTGAGATTTCCACATGCTACATTATTATTTCAAGTCTAATTCTTTTTATGGAATACAGTTGAAATCTTCAAGAACTTAATTAAATCTTTACCTATTTTTTTTAAAAAAATTTTTGGCCAAGCTAACAGTAAAAGCCTTATGAAATAGATTGGATTTATTATCATTTTTTTCAATCTTGTTTTTTATACAAACAAATTGAACATAAAATAAAAAATTAACCAAAACAAAACATTTTCCCAAATAATATAAAATTTCAAATATTTGTTAATGTATCTTGTTGTTGATGTTGAAATCTGCTCCTCTTAAGGATCATAACAGATCAATGGGTCAAATTGGTCAATGATAGTTATAGAGCTTCAATTGATTTTGAGGGAGTAGTAGATGACTTATTGGACAAACTCTTTCGTGCTCACAGGATCAGCGTCTTCTTTAGAGATTGAAACTCACCTGGAGATGGATCTGCAAAGAGAGGAGGTCCGGGCGCTCGTGCTCCAGGATAGTCTCCAACGCTCAAGTTAGAGACTCTAAATGTAGGGAAGAACGAAGAGGAGAGTGAGAGAGAGAGAGTGGAAGACATTCCAAGTAAGAGTGATACACAAGTTAGTGACCAGTCTTAATGGAATCAGAACACTGTGTACTAAAGACTGTTAGTGTAACATCCCAAAATTTCCTAAGTAAAATTCAGTAAATTTTTAAAATTTTAAATGAAGTCAATTAACTTAAATCAGATTAATTAATATTAACCTCGAAATGAAAGAAAATTAGAATAAAATGGACCGAAATCCATCCTCACAACTATAGGGCCGAGAGAGGCCTTAATGGGCCAGGCCAGAGTTACATAGAATAGTTGGAGATGGATAGTCGGCCGAGTTAGATTATTTAAACCACAGATTAATTAAATATTAATTAATCCAGATTAATTAAGTAGGAATATCGGACAAAAGTTAGAGTCCCGATAAAGTAGATTTGGCCGAGTCAAAAGCCGAGATACACGGATCTGGGTCGGGAGAAGAGACGACCCGTGATGCTACAGTCAGCTCGTGTCACGGGGGTCGTCTGACCCGGGATTCCCGGATCTGGGTCGAAAGAATTATTGATAATTATTGATAAGATAATATTATCAAATAGTGATGTGACGTAAAGTAAATAAAGATAATATTATTTATCAAATTCTTTTTATAAGATAAAGTATTATAATAGTTTAGTGAAGGAAAAGATTATTTAAATAAAATAAAATAATAAATTAAAACTCACATCTGCCTATTTAGACAGATGTGAGAAAGAGAGAGAGAGAGAGAATCGTTCAACTCTCTCTATTTCCTTTTTTTTTCTCTCACGATCAGAGAAAGCTCAGGGCTTTCTCTTTGTCTCTCAAGTTCGACCCTCGCCTCGGCCAAAGCAGTGAACCAAGCGGCCAGCGCCTCCAGTCGGCGGCGACCCGCTTCCGGCTCCTCCTCATGCGCCACGGCCACTCGATCCTGCGCGCCAGATCTGGCCGCCCGAGCTCCGATCAACCTCAGTCCGTTCCAGACGCCGGCCGCCAGCTTCTCCGGCCACCCTCTTCTCCACGCGTCCTCGTACCTCCAGCTGCAGCCGCCCCTCGCGCACCTGCAGGTCCGCCAGCCCTAACAGTGAGATTTTGGGAAATAATTGCATGGTTAATTGATGGATTATATGATGAGGAGAAGGGATTAAGGGCATGGTGTTTAATTAACACATAGGGGCTGTGAGTTATGTGAGTAATTGATGATTTGGTGGTAGAACTGATGCCATGAATTAGGTGTTGATGTGCATAGATGTATATGACTTGTTGAGTATTTATGTTGTGAATGTTTGTAGAAAATTTCGGAACCCTACAATTAGAGAAGGTGTTGCCGAAATTTTTGCAGATATACTTAGATTTATCAAACACTATTTAGCAAGTAATTACCTTAATAAAAGCATGATGGTAGTTCTAAGATATGATAATGATGAAGAAAAGTATAGTTGGTTAGAAGAGAAAATCTCATATTTTTATCGTATTCCATTTAGTCTAAATTAGAATACGAGTCAAGAATACGGACTCCGTATTTATAGATTTCTTATTTCAACTATCAGGAAAGGGTAGAGGCAAGTCCGTGGCTGCTGAAGGATCGAGCCAGTCGTAAGCTCGAAACCAGATTCAGGTGAGGGGATCTACTTGTACAGTTCACTTGTTTTACCGTATTTTTATACGATACAGATTTCAGTTTTGAAAAGCATGAACTAGGAGTTTTATGAAAGTTTCTGGAGTTTTACAAACCCATTTCATGCTTAGTATTCAGTATTAGAAAAGAGGAACAGTTACAGATACAGATAGATTACATTCTATTAATATGCTTATATAAACTAGTGGTGGCTCGTGTAGAGCCAGAGAGTACGACACTAAGTTAGGAGAGGGGTGATTTAAATTCTGATTTAAGTCCGAACTATCTGTTTTAAAAATACTTCCATTTTATAAACATCAAAACCCCCTTTCCATCCCTTCGGATGCTTAGTGTACGTATATATAGTCGACCACGTGTATCAAATATACTCGTTGGTTGCTGGCCATACAGTATTGAAGTAGATGTGTAGTCAGAGAATTAGTCTTGTGTTTATCAGATGATGCCGCATTCCTCGCCTTCTAGAGATAGAGCTCATCTCAGAGAGAGAGAGAAGGCACAGGTACAGATTACCCAGGGGGAATGTCGGTTTCATATATAATTCACAAGACAGAGAAACAGAAAATCAGATATGCATTTAAAAGAGAATACACTGATCAACATTTACTTGCTCAGTATTCAGTTCAGTTTTCAGTATTTAAATTCAGTATTTTCTATTCATGTTTTTATACGTCAGATTTCTTTTACAGTTTTACTTATTATACGGGTACAGTTACACCCGACAGACTTGTTCCCGCTCACTGAGCTCCAGTAGCTCAGCCCCTCTTCTTTGACATTGTGATTGCAGGACGTTAGACAGGAGACCATATAGAGGGTCGTCTGATCACGAGTAGTGGAGATGTCCTGTAGCTGGCTCTGACTCCGCGTCTAGTATTATGTTATTTCGATTATGAGTGTTTGTGAGACATTAAGCTTAAGACAATATTTATTTGGTGTTGTATTAAACCAGATTGAGTTGGTGTTTTAATATATTCAGTTTGCTTGTTAAATTCCGCATGTTGTTAATTAGCAGTTTATAGCCTTAAGTCTAAGGTTCATTCTCTCGACCTGGCTGGTGTGACACCTGCGTCCTGAAAAGGATAAGGGTGTTACATTTAGTGGTATCAGAGAGAGATCAATCCTAAGGAAGTCCTTAGGGTGGGAGTATGTGTAGCTAGTTAGGAGACAGTTGGCTACCAACTCGGAGATAGCAAGGAGCCACCTCAGAGGCAACTAGGCGCCATCTTGGAGGCAGTTAATTGCCCGCTTTAACCATCTTTTGGGGCTTTCTGGAAGCTATTCTCTACTGTCGAATGACTAGGCGATTAAATTGACAGTGATCCCTTATCTAGGCACTTACGATCATGACACGTTTCCTCTCATATTTTTTCCCCAATAACATATCTCATAAACTTAAATAAAAGCTCCACCAACCAAATACAATATCACAATCATTATTATCAGAGAAATCAACATATCTAACCAAACAAAAAATATATATATATCTTTGGAAATACATCACTTTTATGGGGTGTAGTTTTAAAATTTTACATTTTAGAAAGGTTTATTTGCAAATTTCTCTTATTACTATTATAGTATATATTTAATTTGGAAAATCTACTATTATTACTAATTATTATTTATTAAATAGGAATTATATTTTTAAAACTGGCCAATGAACCAAAGCAACCAATAAAGAAATGCCACGTTGGAGGTTGTGGTCCCCACAACGGTGGATTGGACAGACAGGTGCCACGAATTTACAGGCTGGAGTGGTGAACAAAGCGTGGGCCCACCACTCGGAACAAAACCACTTTTGTCGCTTTCCTCGCTCTTGTGTATATATATATACTCCCCCATTTCTCTTTTATTTCGTCGAGTGATCGAGAGAGAGAGAGAGAGAGAGAGAGAGGAGCGGTTTGAACGTTCATTTGCTTTCTCTTCTCTTCTTCTCGCTCTCTCTTCGAGAGATCTTGGCCCTCCAGAGAGAGATTTGTGGCAATGGCGGTGATCCCGAGGTTTTCCTTTGCTTTGATGGCCGTCGTTCTCGTTCTCGGGATCGTCTCACAGGCCGCCCACGCCCAGGCCCCCGCTCCAGCCCCTACCAGCGATGGTTCGTCTCTCTCGCTTGCTTTCTTTTCTTCTTTGATTCTTGTTCTTCTTTCTTCTCTTTCCTATGAATCTGTGTAAATTTTAGGTTAATTTTTTTTTATTTATTTATCCATTTCTGGATTTGAAAAAAGATTTGCTTTTAGATGTGAGTTGCGAAAATTTTAGTTTTATTTTTACCAAATAATTGGCACAAACTTTAGAATAATAACATGAAAAGTTGTTTTCAATAAAGTTTGAATGCATACCAACTCTTTTTGTGATTAACTGATGATACTGCAGGGACATCAATTGATCAAGGGATTGCATATGTGCTGATGTTGGTGGCCCTGGTCCTCACATATCTCATCCATCCCCTGGATGCCTCCAAGCTCTTCTGAGATGTTTGGACTTCCTTGTTGGACATACATACACTATTCATTCATCATTTGTTTGTTCTGCTCATTTGGATTTCTTTCTCTGTTTGTTCATAACCAAACCATGTTCTTGTATTCTTAGTCCATTGCCAGGTTCTCCATTTTTTTTCTGCCTATAATTATCATCATTGGTTTCTCTCCTACTTGGTGTTACAATTATGCTGGTTAAATTTTCAGTGCTTATTATTGATGAACTTGGTCATAAAAAAAACCTTTTTCGCATGTAAAGTGGCAGAATAATGTATTTAATGACATTTATTCAAGAAACTACTGTAATTTTTCATGCCTCTATTGTAAAACATACTTGACTACTTCATAGAAGGAGACAACTATACCGACGGAAGGGCCTGCACGTGCGACGCGTGGACCTACACCTGTAAAAAGTCTCTTGACTCCTTCATTCCTGTATCAGAAATATAGCATTCTGTAAATATTATTTAATGTAGGTAAAATATGGCATAAAAGAAATTTCTGAATTAGAATTTTGATTTGAATCTATAATTCCAGAGAATTATGAAGATGAGATCAATTTTTTCATCATCTCTTTTATTTTACACATACCATGAACTATGAAGATGTGAGATTGATTTTAAATGGTATCATCATCTCTGTAATTTAGCACATACAATGAACTATGGAGATGAGATGTATACCTCCAAACCTCAACTAGTATTTTCCTTGTGGTTGTGTGAAGCACTTTTTCGGGATCTTTCTGTTGTCAGCATGTCAATGATAATCAGTGATGTGAAAAGAAAAAGACAAATGTACATGAAGAATTGGGATAATATGAGAAACTAGACTATCTGACAATGGAGTGATATGATACCCTTAAAATGCTAGAATTCAGAGTTCACCTCTATTTGTCTTCGGGTTTTGGCAACATCAAGAGGGCATGTAGTAGCAGCAGCAAGGCTACCTGCGACAAAGCCAGCAGAAAAGTTTGCCCCTAAAATGGTTGCTGCATTGCTTTCCTTGTCAACAAATCCCAATAGTCTTCTTCTAACCTGTATTAGACACAAGACCAAAAAACTGAATTAATCATATCGTAACCAAATAAGCAGCCAGACATAAGCTTTGACTGATGATACTCCATAGAAAAGCCTCACCGGCTCAAGAGTTGACCAGCAAATAGCAGAAAAGGGGACATCGCGAGCTAGTTGTGCACCAACACCAGTCCAAAGAATGCGATACTCCTTCCCTGCTTCCATTTCAGCATATCTTAAATAATATTGAATCCAGGAGTATAAGGTTATCATGAACTATGGCAATCAAATATCCTCTAAGTGAATATTTCTTTTTCTGTACTTATTCAATGGTACATTTTATCAACAAGGACATACAGTTCGGTAGGTTATTTTTACTCCTCAATGGTGAGAGAACACCAATCAAGGTATTTGAAATACCGGGGGGCTTTACACCTGTTCGAAATTCTTTAAATGCCTGTAATCAGTACCACAATGATAGTTTGATCAGATAAAATGGGAAACCATTTTTGCAGCAACCACAAAACCTGAGCAAGAAAATTAATTGAAAAGCAATTTTTTATGCACAAATATGGAAAATAAAAAATAAGAGTCTAAGGTGTGATAGTATCTTTTCTTCACTGCCTCTTGAGAATTATCCGATAAATAAGCAACATTATCACAAACAATCTATAACTAACATTTCGTACCTCTTCATATTACATGAAGAATATATAAATATCGTACCTCTTCATATTACATGAAGAATATATAAATATAAATATACAGTATTTAATCATATGAAAAAAAAATTAAATTCTTTTTAAAATTTTAGGATTTTGAGTGTTTCATTTCAGTGATATTATAATAAAAGAGCGAATTTGACACCCTAACAGCGTAAAACAAAACAAAAAAACGTAAAACAAAAAACTTGATTTACATCACCGGTCGTAAAGACAAAAGAGCGTAAAACAAAAGACCGAACTCTATCAGCTCAGCTTAAAACAAAAGAGTGAATTTGTCGGCCAATGTAAAACAAAAGACCAAAGACTAGATTTGCACTCCTATCAGCGTAAAGATAAAAGAGCAGATTTAAAACCATCTATCCATTTATATAGATGGTTTGAGTAAATAGAAATCACTTCCTCAACCATTCAAGCCTGAATCAGAAATTTCAAATGCTATCTATATAACAAGCAAAATGATTCAACTAACTAAAAGAATCTCACAACATAAAGATTTTTTGGTTTGACAATCCATGGGCCGCTGTTATTCAATGACACTCATCTATATTAAGAGAAAGAACATGTACATATAATAAATGGTATATCAGTAAATTGATGTCTAAAGTACAGTACCTGCATGCGTGTTCTTGCAAGTTCGATTGGAGAACAAGCTATGCACACTAAAGAACGTGCAACCGAGCCTGCAACTAGGGGAGCATAAGGTGTGAGGTTAGGATAATTCCTATTCGTGAATTCCTCAAGCCAGTTGCGGAAAACGTCATAACAAGGTAAATATATACCCACCTGTTACCGAATTAAAGAAAATAGATGAGCAGAAAAGCCTGGGCGGCCTTCCATATCAGGTGTGATGAACATGCACTAACCAGAGATATAACATAATATTATCCAGAATATAAGCAAAATAAAACAAATCTAGCCAGAAATAATACACCTTTAGTAGTGTTTTTTAAAAAAGACAAAATCATTTGGTGCATCCGGAATATAAGTGAAATGTAGCAAATCTAGCTAGAAATACTAAAAGTTTAATCGTGTTTGTGAGGAAAGAAAAATCATGTGGTGAACATGTATGATCAAAAGATGTGTCGTATTATCGTGCAGAAGCTAGAAATAATACAAATCTAATAGTGTATTTGAAAAGAGAAAAATCATGTTCTGCATGATGGTACATAAAACTGAAGTCAATTATGATAATTAAAGTTGCTAATAAAAGGAAGGCCAACAAATGAAGAAAAAAAATGATGAGAAAATGATGCAGCCATTCTAAAATACAAGGAGGAACTCACAGTTGGTACAGCTAATGCTAAGCTTGCATTTGTGCCCCTCCACAATCTACCAAATCCTTCCTGAAGAGTTATCCCAATAACAAGTGATAATCAGAAAGATTACTGAAACAGGTGGATAACTCTACAAAAAAGATGAGAATTATATATAAAAGAAAGCATAAAGGTGAAATTTCTCATTAAGAGCATATAAGCACCTGCCTCTTTAATGACTTTGAAGAATACATCCAGTGTTCCATTGTACTGAAATCAATCAAGAACATAGATCATTTTAGCATAAGACATTAGCCAATCATTGTTGAAGAAAACTATGAAGTCTCATCACCAAATAGTCTAGTTAGCACTCAATTAAATACTAAGAAGCATAACATTGTGAAACCAAACACCAAATCACATTTTTGTCATTGACAGGATGATAAATTCACCATCTCAAAAATGAACTTTGACCTTGCTCAATTTTATCACCTTTCTTTGATTTGGTACTTGAAATTGTTTTAAAAAAAATTTAAATAAATCAAAACAAAACTTATTAAGGATACATAGCAATCCCAAGCATCAACAACTCCTTTTAAGTTTTAACAGTGATCAACATTTACAAATGCCAGAAAACATTCTAGTAAAAGAAAACTGGACGACTGATTTAACACACCTTCTTGAAGCCAGGGGATACTAAATGTTGCCCAATCTGATGATATTGGTGAGAATGGTGATACGGAACTCCCGCCGCCTGCGCTTGCAATCTGGTCTGCAATTCAGGAACCAACCAAAAAAAACCTAACCTTATCAAAAGCACAATCTCATGCATGCATTGATTTCCAAACAAAATCACAACAATAACGAACAAAGAAAAGAGAAGAGCCATAAAAGAAAGTTGAGTTTCACCTTGGCGACATCGAGAGGGTTGGTGAGGGCGGCGGAGAGGACGGCGGCACAGGCGGCTGCGAAGGCACGCTTGGGGAAGCCGACGTTGGTATCGGAGGAGGCCATTATCGATCGACGCGGAAGAGAACGAATAGGAATCACTTGGGAAGTTCTTGAACGCAAAGGCTTGCATTTTGAAGAACGTGACACGAATCCTTTTGCCACGCTACTTAGTGGGCACGGGCTGGTTAACTTAGCCCGATCCGCCGATTCCCGACAGGCCAAAGTCCAACCCGGAATCAGCCCGGGCTATAAGACTAACCCGCCGGGCCGAGTTGACCGGCCTGACCTGGCGGGTCACAGGGCACCTTCGAGTGATCTGTAACCGTCGAGGCTGTATTGTAGTAATCGATGGTAGCCCAACCAAATTTGCTAAGTTAACCGTACACACCGCTTTTAATTTTTTTTAATATATAATCTAAATTATCTAATCTCATTAAAATATATATTAAAAAATATAAAAAAATGATAAATTTTTTAAAAAACTATGATTTTATGTATAGAAATAGAATGAGAAAATGTAAAAAAAAAAAAAAATGGAAACTATGATATATGATAATATGATATTATGAATCATAAATCATAATATCATAGTTTTCAATTTTTTTAAAAGAATAAAATGTAATTTTAAAATATCAAAAATTTGAATTTTTTTTTTTTTAAAAACTATGATATTATGAATCATAATATCATAGTTGTTCATAATATCATAGTTTTCATATAGAAATAAAATGAGAAAAATGAAGAAAAAAATTGAAAATTGTGATATAATGCTATTATGATTATATGATATATAGAAATAAAATGCGAAAAATTAAAATAAAAAAACTATGACATTATAATTACGGCTTGCACTTAATTCATTTACCTATCAAATTAAGTTGCCTACGTATCCTCTTGGGTGTAAGAGGAATCAAAGCCAACATAGTTCTCTTACCTTAAACTGGACTAGAGTTGTCACCCACTTACCTATTCGTCGGCGTTAGGTTCTGGCTCTTGCTCAGTATCAGGGGTCGTAGTTGTGCTCATCATGTTATCGGTGAAGAAGAAGTCACTCGCTTCTAGACTTCCCATCTCTACTTTTTGTTGTCGTCGTTGTGCACGCTTCCAATCATCTTGCAAAATTGAATTTTAATGTTTGGTGCCAACAACTGGGAACGTGTTGAATCCAGCATGTTTCCACTTGCACTGAAAGTCTGCTCGCATGCTACTGTAGACATAGAGCACGCAAAAATATCCTTTACAAGTAATGAAAGAATAGGATACGGATTTCCATTACCTTGCCACCAATGAAGAATGTCGAAAGTCATATCTACATTCTCGTCCTCAGAGAACTAGAAGGTGGTATTCAAATACAGGTCGACCTCTGTGCATTGAGAACCCCTAGGCTTCTTCTTCACTTGCCTTTGTCAAAATGATTCTCCCCTACTACTGCTAGACTATCCTACCGCCTCAGTTGCAACCTGTGGATCTATATGACCATAACGAGAGGAATAGCTCTCATACAGTTCAAAAAGTTGTGACCTAACTTTACTAACAATTACACTAACATCCATATAAATGTCAGGCCCCGGTCTATAACTCACTCATGGCCCATGTTTGAGAATCCTGATCTCCATTAAACCCTAAGAACTTATAATAAGCTTCTAAATATGCATTTAAACCTTCTAATTTCTGCCTAAGATCTAAAACAAATGCAACTAAAGCAAAAGGAGGTATATTTCTATAATAGTTCAACCACTTTGCCTTCATCTCTACAAGGCCCATAACCAATTGAGCATCTAATCGAAACTTCCACATTTGTTAAGCAACATCAACAGCACTATACAAAAATAAATGTGCGGTGGGAAAATAAACTTGCGAAAATAAATTTGTACATGTATTAAATACAGAAAGCAAATCCATAACTATAGTAGCAATATTCCATTGATATTCAAATAAACTAAAACCAGGCAAAGCTTCATTAACAAAAGCAGTCAACAATGTCTTATAAGGAAATGTCGCATTAAGAAGCCTATATGTAGAGTTCCATCTGGTTTTAACGTCTTTCGGGAATTTTTTAGGCCTTATGTTATTTGCTCTACAATAATGACCCCATTGTTTCATCAATGTCATATTCCTTCCTATATATGATACTATATCCCTAATTGGTCCTAGAAATTGTTTTAGTGACTCTAGTCCAGTTTGCACACATAAGTTCAATACATGACAAGCACATCTAATATGAAAATATTTTCCCCCGCATAAAAACCTCAAATATTCTTCTAAAGGTCTAATCGAGGCCGTATTAGCAGAGGCATTATCAAATGAAATTGAAAAAATTTTAAAACTCAAACCATATTCTTCGATGATCCCACGAATCATCCTATAAATATTATCGGCGGTATGAGACTCATTGAATTCCCTAAAACTAATGACTCGCTTTTGGATATGCCACGAGTCATCAATCCAATGTGTTGTAATACCCATAAAAGAATTTTCATGGAATACATTGGTCCATATATCATAACATAAAGAAACAAAGGAGGTACAAGCGCGAAAATACTCACAAAGTTGTTCTTTACCATGTTTGTATTGTTTGAAGATCGTTCTTTAAATGGTCCTCCTTGATACCTTTTTGCATGCCGGTTACAATGTCTCATTGATGCACTTCTGCACTTGGCATCGCTCTCCAAAGTTGAATGGCAAGTGCTCCACAAAAATTGTCTCCGCAATTTTATCCCTGTATCTCGGTTGAGAAAACGTAAATAAAGAAGAGTGGGAACCCATATCTTCGTCTATGGCGAATCGAATTTGAGATTGATTCCGAAGATTTCCTATCTTGTCCGAATGCTTCTTCTCCATATGTCTAGTAAATGTGCCATACCTTCCTCTCTTGCTATGCTTAAACTTGGAAGAACAATACTTACATTTAGCATGAGTTATAATGCTATAATTATCATACACTTTTGTAAAATGGACTTTAAAAATGTCAAAATTTGGCATTGTTTCTGTAGTGGGATTTGTTCCTCCAGTCTTTGAGGGTGCAGTAGACGGTGTTGGTTCATCAGCTATACTTTCGTACTCTTGTCATTCATTGCTCTCTTGAGTAGGCAAGGAGGCCGAACCGACAATGCCCTTTCCCCTCGAGCTTCCACCACGTGATGCCATTTCTCTTCTGTAAGTCGAACCAATGAAGAGAATTATTGAGAGAATTGAAAACTTGAGAAATTAAGAGATAATGGAGTGTTTGGTGTGAGATTTAAAGAGAGGTATGGCATAGAAAGGGAAGACTATATATAGATCTAAGTAAGAAAATTAAAAGAAAAAAAATTAAAAAAAACAAAAGAAATCAACCAACAGCTATGTCAGTCAGCCGTTGGTGGATATGGTCACCAATGGTGACCATATTAGGGCCCAGATTTTGGGCCCCAATTTGTCACCAACCCACCGGTTCAACCCGACTGACCCGGCGAGTTGAACCGGTCAGCCGGGTTGAATCGACGGGTCAACCCGTCTGATCCGGTGGGTAGAACTGTCTTGTCACGGGTTTCATTTAAGTGGACCCTGTAGCAGGTCGGTTACGGTTTTCCGGCCCGACCCATCGGGTCAACTGACCCGACGTGTTTTGCCGGGCCCGGTTAAAACCTGGCCCATGCCCACCTCTACTTGAGGTATGCAATCACTTTACAGATTACCCCCTCAAAAAGTTTGAAATCAGTTATGGCTCTATATATAGCAACATTTACATCCAAAACAATAGAGTAAAATTGCATATATACCCTGTAAAACCTCAAAATTGAACATAGACCCCTACAAGATTTGTAATTACATGTATACCCCTCTAAAAAATTTAATAACTTATTTATGGAAAACTGTTTAGGCTACTGAATCACCAAACAGCAGTAAGCATCAAACTTTAATATGTTTATCACATTTGGAGCAAAAGCAAGTTTGGTGCTGTAAATTACACAATTCGGTGTAGCAAAATTGATGGATAAATGAACTGTAACATTTGTATTGTTATTTAACAAAATTTACAGATTATGATGAACTTGTTTGGAGTTTTCCTTAATATTTGGGGCTTGATCAACCTATTTCTGCTCGGCTAGTGAGAATTTCTTCACCTTCTGCGCAAATGAGAGAAACTGAAGTTAATGGTATTGCAGTCAAGAAAATTAAGAGTGATGTCAATTCAAGCGTGGAGACAAGATGTATAATTCCAAAACATATCAAGTAAAAGTTGGCTTTGAAAAATAAAACCTTAGTCCAACACACATATGAAAAATTCTAAGAACAAACCTGAAGTATTTGGGTTCAGCTAGTTAAGTACACCTGTAGCCTGACTGTGGAGATAGTTAGGATGCATATTTAATTCACGACTTCTGACTCTCACGAGGTACCAGGGCTGAGAAAGATGAGTGGATAATACAAATTTAGACATGAGTGTTAGGATATAGATAGAGATCCTGGTCACTAGAGTCGCAAGAGTCCAGGTGCATATAGATGATTTAATGTAACAGTAAACAACCCTACATTGACAACTTTGGAGATTGACGAGGAAGTTTCAGATGATTATACATGTATCAGGACAGATGCAAGAACATCAAATGAGCCAAAAACATTACCTGAATATGGATTAATCAGAAAGAGAAATGGATTGCCAATTATACAAATACATGAAGTCTACTACAATCAACCAAGTTGATCAAGTTTGTAATTTTTTTGGGTTATGGTTTCAGAGTGATCGTGTGGGGATTAGTGGGCGAAAGGCATAAGATCAGCTTCTAAACTTGAGGCTTCTAATTGAATGGTTTAAGTTTCAATTCAGAATTGTTCAAGTTTGTTTATGCCATTGATGTTAAGGCATGAGCACTTGAGCCATGATGGTGAAAATTTGAATTGCAACCCTTTAATTACCTGTCCAAACTACAGTCTTTAAACTCCAAAGCTGTGATTAATTGACTTTAATTCTTACCGTCTACTATACCACCACTACATCACACCCACCATTTGTTGAAGTTTTAAATCTTACAAATCAAAGACCATAACCACATGATTTCACCTGCATCTACATCAGTACTGCATCACTCACCAACGCCTTTGATTGTGTGCTCTAATTGAATTGGATTCCATAGGTTAACTTGAATCCTTAGTACCGAACCTACTCATATTCCTTTTTCTGAAATTTGGAATTCCATTAAACTGCATCACAACAACTAGCATTCTCAATATTCTGCTTTTGATTAATGGCATCACCTTCCACCGTAGTTCCTTGCCAACTGAATAGCATGTAGATCATAAATTGCTTCTATTTCAACTCATTATCACACTGATCTGATTTAATTTGAACATTGTTTCATACCTGTAGTTCTGTAATTGTTTTCCTGATCACTATTTCCTTCCTACTGATTGTTGCTACATTGCTGCATATAATTATGTTATTTGCTACCATATTTTCTGCTGTTAGACTACTGAAATTCTGTTGTCATACTGTTGCAATTATAGTTTTTATTGCCATAATTTCTGTTGTTACATTGTTATTCTTTTATTTTCACCTAATTACTCGTTAGTTTGCTGAAATTTCTGTTTTGCATTCCTAAATCATTGTGTAATTTCAGCTATTGTTCACTATTATTTACATGCTATCTTGCTGAATTTTACCTAGTACTGCCTTGATTACCTATCACTAATTCATCCAATCCCACTCAGTTTATTCACTCACTTTGCATATCATATCTTTCCCATAATTTATCTTGCAAGCCCGAGAAGTTTGATGGGGAACTCCTCTTCAAGAGATAGCAAGCCCAAATATAGTTTTTTTTAACCACCCAAGATTCTTAGCAATTGATGATGAGATCAACTCCACTCTTAACTATAACACTTGGATTCTTACCACTTTACCTTTAGGAGACAAGTCACTAGGATGCAAATGGGTGTTTAGAAAAAAAAACTTAGAACTAATGGAACTATAGAGAATTTCAAGGCCAGATTTGTAGCTAAGGGATTCAAGTAAAAGAAAGGGCTGAATTATTTTGACACATACTCCCCTGTTGCCCATTTTGTTACTATTAGGAACTTGATTGCGTTTGTCTCTGCATTTAACTTAAATTTCACCGTATGGATATCAAGACTGTTTTCTAAATGGTGATTTGGAGGGAGAGATTTACATGGAGCAACTTAAAGGCCTCATTATCCCCAAAACATAAGTATAAGGTTTACAAACTAGTAAAGTTCCTATATAAACTAAAGCCAACCCCTAAACAAGCATACCAAATTTGGATCCATCATCATTTCTTATGGCTTCATAGTCAACAACTATAATAGATGTGAATATTGCAAGCAAGTGAATGATAATTGCACCATTATTTGCGTATATGTTGATGATCTACTTATATTTGCTCTTGATATGTAGTTGATCAAAGATGTTAAGAGAATCTTATCTAGTAAATTTGAAATGAAGGACTTGAGAGGGCCAATTTGATTTTAGGCATAAAACTTACTAGATCTGATTCTAGCATTACCCTCATCATAGTCACATTACACTAAGAGGGTACTAGAGAAGTTTAGTTATCTTGATTGTAGACCTTTTGCAACATCTTATGATTCCAGCATACACTTTAAAAAGAATAAGGATAAACATGTAAAGCATGATCAATTTGCACAAATCATAGGATTTATCATGTATATGTCTATTAAAACAAAAACCTAACATCTCAACAATCACGCCCTGACCCGGGTTCCAGGCCTCAGGCACATAAACAGATCGGCCGTACCCAAGCAGAGACAAGCCCCACTCAGATACAAGGCCTAAGGAAGTACAGCAAATAACAAAGCATAATCCATAATATCTCAAAATAAAAATCAGAGTAGTACCAAAATAAATACAAGGGTCCAAAATACCCTACACAAGTCCAGGCCCTACCAAGGTCCTAAAAGAAAACACAATCTCTCACAAAATGAATCAAATAGGTGAGATCCTCGACCTTAGCAAAAATCTCAGCCCTCGTACGATCCCCGAAATCAAACCTCCTGCTCCCCAGAACCTGAAAAAGAGTGAAACAAGCGAATGAGCTTTCGAAGGGAAAGCTCAGTAAGTACCTCGCAGGGATCACAAGGGATCAGATAAGGTCAAGGAAATGTCAATCAACATATCAACAAACAGATGGGGACAACGCCCCATGTCATCACAGCCTAGGGGTCTCAGACCTACCTCAAAGACCTAACCAACGGTAGGAACCCCTAATCTAACAATAGCCCTCAGGCTTCGGAAAAAGAACTCAACGAGCATCCCCCGGTCAGCAACACACAACAACTACTGCCAGCGACTAACCTGTCGCTCCTCGGTAGCGCCACCTCTCTCACATATCGATATGGCCAGCGTATCAATCCCGCTGATAGGCAGAACAACCAGAGTATCACCCCTCTAACATGGAATGCCGAAACGTCAGGGTGTCCCATCCCTGAACGTTCTCTCTCAAACCGGAGCTCACCTGCTCCTCTGATCCGGGCGGAAAACTAGCTAACACTAGGGATGCCAACATCCCGAAATCAATCATACATGCACCAGAATCCAAACAAACAAAGGAACAGACATGCATGTATCCAAATCATCAACAAAGCATGATATCAATAAAATCATGCACACTCAAACAAAAATAACAAGAAGTCCAAGAAATCTCGAAATCGGGTGGAAACTAGGTAAGTATACTTACCTAAAATCGCGTAGTCTAGTGTCCCACGAAACCTCCTCCCGACGCATCCACGTCGATATCTGGTAATAACAAAATTGGTATTTTAGCGTCTTTCTAAATACCAACTAACTCCTTGGCCAACTTGACTAAGTTAGGCCTCTTAGTTTGAATCTATTCAACAAGCTTATTTTTATTAATCTTTTAAATCACCTGAACTTGACTAGACCCATTCTTAACTCTTCGAACTCACATTAGCAGCCTAATGTTTGTGCCAACCAAATCAATGTACTAATGTACCTTACCCTTGATGATCAAACACTGCCATCTATTCATGCACACTATCACTACCTAGTTAACTTCAACAGAGAAAACTCTCTAACTCTTGAGGTCCATGCCCATATACTGTCTCAAAGAATCAATCACATTACCATCCAAACCATCAAGGATTAACAACTAGATTGGTAATCTAACATTAATGTTCACAAAGTCATTAAAATACCAAAATCCAACACCAGTAGCCCTGTACTGTCTAGACTTCTATATGAGCCAAAAACCCTTGCCCAATTACTACCACACATGCACATACGATTTGTTCACATACAAAGAGGCTCTATCATTCCACCTCTCTTTCTTCTTTCATAATTCTTTAATCAACCAAGTTTAACCAAAGCTAATTTTAATTTTTTTTTTGACTTGTGTGCAGGATTAAATTGTGCATGTATGTCCAGGTGGGACTGACCATACTTGTGACTCAGTTGCGTGGCAAGTCCTCAGTAGTGGCTTGCATGCTCTCTACTTCTTATCTTGCACAGAGACTTATATAATCAAAATTGTGAGAAGCTCATTATTTTCAATTATTTAACTTAGTCTCATCTTTACATGACCATAGTTATTGATCAACATCATTATCTTCATTGCCCCATGGTTCCCCCCACTAATGTCTGTATGTGCACACATGCCATCTCAGAGAATCAAATAGCCTTTAGAATAATCAACTCCCTAACCTTATGCTAAACCAAACATCACCTGTATGTACTACTCAGAAGAACTTTGACCTCTATCCATTTACTAGAAAATAGAAGCCAAAACAAAACCTTATATTCTACTCATTCAACCCATACAAACCTGATTCTCAACACTAGAAACCTCTTCAAACCTATCTGCATTCATTCTCTCAAACCTTCTCAAACTCTTATACATGTAACCAATCCAATCCTTTCCACACTTCCACAAAATAATCCTAACTAATCTCATAACCTCTGCACACTTGATCCTAGTTGTTCAAAACCTCAAACACCTTAACCCAAGCCACAACCATTAGCCTTCAACCCTTTTAAAACCCACCCAGGCAACCCTCAATCATGTTTTTACATGGCCATGCATGTCTTCTGAAGCTTTAACCTAAATTGGCAAACAAAACAATCAGAAGTAACAAGATACTCACCAGATCGTGACTTCCCCGTGGTGCTCAAGTGGTCGGTACCCTCCTCACCGGCCAAAGCTCGCTGACTCCCCTCGGCTTCGATTAGAAACTGGTAGTCCGTGACACCTCAGACGTTTCTCGGCGACGAGAACCTCCTCCTATGCTTCTGCCACCCCTACTTTCCTTCCAAGCACCTCCACGGCCTGAGCAACTTGAAGACATCATCTTATTGTCACCCGTTAAGGGATAAGATAGAGAGCGGTTCCATCAACGACGACCGACGATCGGGGAAACGATCTCTTGCTGTTGGCCAGCCCGGAGATCACGCGATCGGTGCTTATCGCTTCCCAACAGTTCGGTGCGAACCCGTCGGGAGGGACGTGGCTCGCGGTGGCGTTCAAGCCCACGTTCGCAACCGGCTCAACGACAGGTGGATGGGGGTTGGGTCGCGCATGAGATCCAACGGTGGAAGGTGGCTATGGTGCCTCGGATCCAGCCCACTGTTCGGATGGACGGTTGATGCGCCCAATCTTGCCTTGAACTTATACTATCCCTCGATCACTTGATCGTAGCCTTCGATCTTTTCCCCATGAGCCCCTCTGCATGGCTGCTGGGAAAATTCTCAATAAGTCCTCCATTGATTTCTTATATACATGCGGATCCTTCTTCTATAGAGAGTGACAAACTCCAGTTAGGCCCTTATAATTTTCCAAAATTAGATTTTAGTCCCCGGTAGACTCAACAATCTCATTTCAAGATTTATTCATTTAAATCTCCACTTTTTAATTTAAAACAAGTTTAAGGGATTCCTCCCATCAAAAAAATCATTAAAGAAAATAAAATTCTAATTTTTTCATCAAAACCATTGGGTTTTATAGCAACTCCTAACTCAAAGCAATGGACTGCTCTTCTGAGGGTTATTAGATTTTTTTTATTAAACCATATCCCTTGGACTGAAATACACTACAATGGTTTCCTTAGTGTAATTAAGGGGTATAAAAACGGATATCCAACTCTATGAATATATATCCACTTCTAAACAAGTATTCTTACTTGGTAGAGGAGTTATCTAATGGAAATCTGCTTAGCAAAAACTCAATGCTAGGAGCACCATGAAAGCTAAGCTCATTGCATTGATTCTACGTGTACTAAAGTTGAATAGATTAGAAAATTACTTTCTGAAATTCTAATTATGTCTTCTCTGCTACCTCATATTGCTATACATTGTGATTCTAAAGCTGTTATTGAATTGTGTAATTGTGAAAGGATAAATGATAAAATAAATAGGCACTTGCCGATCCCTTACCAAATCAATGTAAAGGCACTTAAAACACAACAGTGTGAACATCAATTATGTAAAGTCAAAGCTAAATTTAGCAAATTACCTAGTTAAATGGTTATCAAGATCAATAATATCTGATGTGTCAAGATAGGGCTCTACTTATAAAAGTCAATAATAACAGTGACCATTTCTTTGAGTGGAAATCCCAACATAGAAGTTCAAAAGGAAGTTATCTGATCGGTTAACTAGGAAAGTACAATACTTATTCATTAGAGATAGACTTAACCCCATTTATAAAGTGAGTGCTCTCATGTAGTAGTTTAAAGTTAAAGATTAACTTTTAAGAAGATCCATAGTTGTACATATATGAGATATTTCACTATAAATATCTTTGAAGATCTCACCTATGTGAAGGCCACTATTAGCCCGCAGTTATGAGGGTACCAGAGCTAAGTTTGTAAAATCTCCATAATACAGTATTAAGCACATAGACAAGGAATGTGCCAACCCACTTAGTTCAAAATGTTACATTAGATTTTTGTATTATTTTAAGAATTAATAAAATACTTTCTTTGCTTTGAGTTTATTCACCTATACTTCTTTAACTTGTCAATGCTTGTTTATGGTTATAGTGGGGGACTCTTAGAGTGGAAGTAGTTGGGCTCAAGTTCCAACCCAACTTCCCTCTTCTTTACACTAAAACAAGACAGCACATATGATTTTTTAGAAGACTTTAGTCCCACATCAAATAGCAAGAGAAACTGAAACACCCTTATATATGTTCTCAGTCAAGCCCACTCACATTGAACAGTGATTGTGGGCAATATCTTATACCACACACACACACGCGCGCACCCACACGCGTTGTGGTGTGGTCAGGCTAGCTAGAGGCTCATGTGTTGTCTAGTGAGCATTATTTTTTCTCGACCTAAATTTGTTTTTGCTTTCTTTTTCTACTTTTCTGACCACTTTTTTCTAGCCGTTAACACTACTCCAATGGAATTTTTTTTTACCCATTTGATCCATGGATCTATAAATCTCCAACAGGTTCTTTAAAACCTATGAAAGAAAAATTAAACACCTTACCTGTAGGTTTAGGAAACCAGTAGCTCCTTCTTCTTCACTTTGACCTTATTGCTTTCTCTATTCTTAGGCCAACAGTTGAGCATCATCTCCTCTTGGAGGCATGCAAGGAGAAGCCACTTGGGTTCGTTGTATCCTATGGACTAGGGTGTTGCCAGAAATCCTTATACAAAGGGACAAAGTTGGTTATAAAACAGTGAATTTGCAGGCCTCAATCCCATATTTGGCATTCTAATTCTTGTTTGGTTAATTACATGTTGTTAATTTAAGATTTTGCATATAGAGATTTCCTAACAAAAACTAGATATCCAACAAGACCTATATCCTCGATGAACCTAGCAACATATGCTAATCAAGTTAACGGCTAAGCTGTTTATTGGAATGTTATTACTGAATATTATTTGGATTGAATTGGCAAAATCATTATCTCAAACAGTGCATTGTAACTCATAAGCAGAGCTTTACTACATTAGCATTAGAACACCACTTTTTATCCTCTACTTTTGGCTTTTATTAAGCACAAAAGTTGAAGCTAATAAGTGATGGTACCCATATAAAGTTGTCATGTTCCTAATTTTCTAGACCAATACTTGTATGATTACCCAAACTTAGTAGCACCGTCATCCTAACAAATCAAGCTATCATTCATCCACATTCTCATCCTAAATATCTTTATTTAATCAAGCTTCTACCTGTTAAATCTTTTTGGGCTGGACCCTACTAGTCCAGCCAGAACCACTATCGGGCTTAGTCTAAATCTCCACACTAGTAGTGATATTGTCCGCTTTGGGCCTGAACCCGCACGGTTTTGTTCTTGGGCTTAACCCAAAAGGCCTCACTACTAATGGAGATATGCTTTATTACTTAAGCCCTACACTTTTTCTTCAACAGTCGATGTGGGACTATTGTTTGATTTCTAACATCCTCCCTCAAACAAAGTCCCACATCGACTCGAATGCTAACTTCTATCCAAGTCTACCGCTTGACAACCAACTGCAATCCAGGTCCACTGCCTGGCAACCACTGCAATCCAGGCAACTGCCTGGCACCAACTCAATAACCAACTGCAATCCGTGTCCACGCCGATAACCAACCGCATCCGCACTCACCGCTACCAACTTTTTTTTTCCATAGACCTACAACCTGTTTTGATACCATGTTAAATCTTTCTGGGCTGGACCCTTGTTGGTACAACCAGAATTACTATCGGGCTAGGTCACATTTCCACATTAGTAGTGATATTGTCCGCTTTGGGCCTGAGCCCGCACGGTTTTGTTCTTGGGCTTAACCCAAAAGGCCTAGCTACTAATGGAGATATACTTTTTTACTTAAGCCCTACACTTTTTCTTCAACATTAGTAGCGAGGCCTTTTGGGTTAAGCCCAAGAACAAAACCGTGCGGGCTCAGGCCCAAAGCGGACAATATCACTACTAGTGTGGAGATTTAGACTAAGCTCGATAGTGTTTCTGGCAGGATCAGTAAGGGTCTAGCCCAGAAAGATTTAACATGGTATCAGAGCAGGTTGTAGATCTATAATGAAAAAAAAATGGTAGTTGGTTGCCAGGCTGTAGTAGACCTGGATTGCAGTTTGTTGCCAAGCGGTAGACCTGGATTGGAGATGTGGTCCTTTGTTTGAGGGAGGATGTTAGAAATCAAACAAAGTCCCACATCGGTTGTTGAAGAAAAAAGTGTAGGGCTTAAGTAATAAAGCATATCTCCATTAGTAGTGAGGCCTTTTGGGTTAAGCCCAAGAACAAAACCGTGCGGGCTCGGGCCCAAAGCGGACAATATCACTACTAATTTGGAGATGTGAACTAAGCCCGATAGTTGTTGGGGCTGGACCTGTTGGGTCCAGCCCAGAAAAGATTTAACACTACCAACTTTCAACACCAAAATCAATTGAATACCAGCATCAAATTGCATCAAAATGAATAAGAAAACTCAAATAAACAAATTCAGCTCAAAGAAAGGAAAAGATCAAAGCAAAAAAGGGGGACCTTTTCCAGCACGCAGCTCCGCAGTGCGTCCAAGAAGCAAATGCATTGCTCGCGATCAAATTGCGAATCTGCCGCGCAGTTGAGCAGATCGAGCACTTCTTTCGCGCAAACCGGATTCGGTGTCACTGCTTCCATCGTCCGTCAAAGCCTCTCACCGCCAAAGTTTGCAAGCTAGTTTCTCCTAGGGCTGCCGCATCGGCGTTGGTCCACTTTTCCTACATTCAGATATTTTACATTTTAGCCGCTTCAAAGTTTCAAATTCATCTTTACCCCCTCACATCTCAAAATGTACACAATTACTTAACTTGTATTCTAATTAATAATAATAAAATACTAGAAATATCATATTAAGATAAATATTTGAATATATTAACATATAAGTTAATAAAATTAGTAATTTTGTAGTATATTCTTTTGAGTTATATTATTTATTAAAAATAGGTCCAGATCCAGTAAAACATAATCATATCTAAATAGACTTTTATGTATTAATAAAAAAGTAATTTATTTTTATTTGATTTTCTTTTTCAATTCTTTAATAAACAAATGAAATGACAAACACCACCCAAAAATAAAATTATATTAATTTAATTAATTTTTTAAAATAATAAATGAGGAATAAAATTGATTATATAAATGAGTTCACTTCTTATATTTTCATTAGTGAATTATTGTGTATTTTTCATGTTGTTTTTCCTTCTTATGTTGAAGGAAAGTTCTTCTGTTTTGAGGCTAACAATAGGGGTGCTAAAAAAAACTATTTGGGAAGGCATAAGACAGTGGTGATAGATAGAGATTTCTACAACTTGAAAACACTGGAAGAAGACCTATCACAGTTTTTTACTTGGGATATCAAGACCTAATCCTTGATGAATCTAGCAACATATGTTAATCAAGTAAACAGCTAAGTTGTTATAGTAATGTTATTACTGCATATTATTTTGATTAGATTGGCGAAATCATTATCCCAATTCTCAAATAGTGTGTTGTAACTCAAAAGCATATATTTACTACATTCGCATCAAAATACCACTTTTTTTTTGAGTTTTTTACTTGTTACCCTTGAAAAATAGTCAAATCATTTATCACCCCTCCTTTTTCAATAATACCCCATAACCCCCTCCTTTTTTTTATTTTACTTATCACCTCCTAGACCAAAGTTTTATGCTTTAACTTGGGTTAAATATAAAACTTTACTTATAATAGATATAAAGTTACAATTTTGCCCTCTTTTTATACATAATATCATTTTCAATGATTTTTCTCAAATTTCCTATTTTCAAAACCTTAACTTCAATTTAGCAATTCAAAAGGTTTCCAATGTACTCATTTTTAGTTTTTGATGTATTTTATATTTTTTTAATGAAAATATAATTATTATGTTTTACTTTGAATATCTTACAATATTTTTTTTTTAAATCTATGTTATTAAAATTAAAATTAAAATATAGGTTAATCAAATTTCTTTATAAATTTAACATAAATTTATTTGTAGTCCACAAATAAAATCATAATTTATTTATAACCCCTTTCAGAATTTTTTAATTACTTATTGATCATGGATAAATATTAATTATGAAAAGAAGAGGGTATTTATGTCTTTTATTTTATCTTTTAATTGTTTTTTAAAAACTACTCAAAACATTTGGTTGGAAGAACTAAGCCAAGGGGTGACAAGTAAAATAAAAATAAAAGAGGGGGTTTGGGGTATTATTGAAAAAATGAGAGGTGACAAGTTATTTGGCTATTTTTTCATGGGGTGGCAAGTAAAAACTCTTCTTCTTCTTCTTCTTCTTCTTCTTTTGTTTTTGTTTTTTTTTTTGACATAGGGGATTAACCCCTCCACAGAGGGACATCAAGGGGCGTGGCCTTAGGCCTTGCTTGGATGAGGTGAAGGAGGGTTTCATAAAGTAAGGTAAGGTAAAAGTTTGGTTTGAAGGTAATGGGAGGTAAGGTTATATGCTAACATTAACATTTATCAAAATATCCTTTGAAGAAATAACTTAATATTTATAGGAGTTTGAATTTATTTAATGTTATATATTAATATTTAATTAATATTCAATGTTATATATTAATAGTATTTATTGTTTTGGTTGTGGGCTTTCATATTAGGGAAAATTATTTTTTAGTCCCTGTAAGTTTGCAAACATTCCAGACAGTCCCTCTGACATAACTTATGGCCAGACAGTCCCTCCTTTTTAGTTTAGTGACTTTTTGGTCCCCAAGCATAACTCCGTCCATTTCTTTTATCATAATACCCATTATACCCAAATTTCTTTGCTTTGTTTTCCCAAATCAATCAAAGAAAAATTTCAAACCTAACTTTTACCCATCACTTCACCTTTTTGACAACTTTTCCACTCACTTTGTACTTTTGTACCCAAATTTTCGCCATCGCTCTTCTTCTTCATCAATCCATACCATATTGTTCTCTTTTTGAGCCCTTTGTTTCCATTTTTGTTCCCATTTGCGTGAGAGAAACTTGGAGCTTGTATCATCTATTCCTCCGTGAACTCGGGCGAAGTTCTGTGACCTTCTCTCCCACGCAGAGTCACCAAGGTTAGTCGAAGAAACATTCACTTTTGAGTTGGCGATGGACCGTGTTGACTTCGTTTTGAAGTTTTCTGCGTAAGGTTCGTTTGTCACATCTGGATGCACATCGAATCGCCTTTAATTAAACGGAGCTGACTTTTCAGTATATATATACCACATGTTCAATCATACCGCTTAATCTTATCATTCGATACCGTTGAAGATTGGATGTGCCCTCAAGCTCCTCATTTCCAAATATTATGTCTTTCCTTTGGTTGAAATAACCAACACGTCGGTATGTGTGATATTTCTCTAATTTTTTGAAGAGAAATATTGTTGTTGCTCTCATTCTTGGACCCCCTTCCTTACGTCTTTTCTTAATTTTTGTTGTGTTGTTGAAATTTTCATCCTTTTTTTCTTTTTGTGTGTTGTGTTGTGTACTTTTATTTATTTTAATTTGTGTTTTGTGTTGTTTTGAGCGTTTATCAATGTCAATGTTTTCTTATTATCCTCCATTGTGGATTGTGCTTAAAACGACTCTGAAAGTGTCAGAGTCTCCTTTAACATAAAAAGTTCCGGAACATATAAGCGTTTGGTTTAAAATACAAATTTTATGTTTAATATGCCAAGTTCCCGCTTTAATATATAAGGCTTCAATTATAATATGTCAAGTTGGTCTTTATCATACATGAGCTACACACCAAAACTTAATAACATGCATAATATATACATTGGTAGCGTTAATTGTTAAAACTAATAGTTCCTTGAATTATCTAATCATATCAAATACTTCTTGTATTTAAATTGCATTTCATGTTCGTTGCAGATTTATCTGCTTTCGCTTAGATATATTGGTTTTCGCTACTATTCTTCTTTTCTTCCGCTTAACATTACTACTTTATGTTTTAACATTACTACGTTCGCTTAACATTCTCATTGGTTGGAAAAGAGGTGGCCATCTCATTCTCACGGGCCCTTTCCCATTTTTCAATGGTTTGCCCCCCCCGTCAGCATCCATTTAATTCTCCCTAATGCCTTTTCTGCTATTTACGAGGCTCGGGCGCTTTCTCATTGGATCTAGACTTGACGAAATTATAACCACACTACCCGAGATACATTACCCAAAGGCCAACTCATTTCCTCTAGCGCCCCTCATTCCTCTAGCGTCGGCCTAATTCCTCTAGCGTCCCCTCGTTCCTAGCTGCCGCCTCAATCCTCGCAGGCGTTGCATCAATGCGTCGTGGCGGGCGACTTTCGCTTCTTTAAATAGCCCTCCATAGGCATAACCTCCTTAATCTTTCATCTTGATTGGATTCGCATACAGCTTCGCAGAATTGCTAAGGGAATTCGTGACAAGACCTCCACCTCAAACCTCGAAAGCTCGAGTCCTAGAGTGCGTAGTCCGAGTCAATCTGAAGAAGAGCACCAAACGACGGAAAGGATCCGGAGGCCTTGCGTAGCCTGCATAAACGATCGGTTCTCTTTACCCGATATTAGATGGCTTGATGGAGAACTACATCCTTTCGGATGAGAACATGGCCCTTTCCTTGTTTGTGTTCTCGCACTTTTATTTATTTTCATTTGTGTTCTAGGATGTTATCAATATCAATGTCAATGTTTCCTTCTTCTACTTCATTTGTGGATTGTGCTTTAAACGACTATGAGGTCGTGGTTCCGTTTAACATAACAAGTTCCGCTTGAACATATAATGTTTCCGCTTAAAATACAAATTTTATGTTTAATATTCCAAGTTACCGCTTAATATATAAGGCTTCAAAAATATGTCAAGTTTGGTAACATATGAGTGTTAAACACCAAAAACTTAATAAATACATACATATATATACATTGGTAGCGTTAATATCGCTCGCGGAAAGCTTGTTTGTAAAGCGAATAGTTGGTTAACACGCTGTGGATCCGCTTGATTGCCCACTTTTGATTCCTCGCTCATCAGCCCGCCTCGGGATGTGCCCATCAATATGCGTGACGGCGAAGGCATAACGTAGCAGTGATGCACGTCCAGGTGTGGGGAGGCGGAGTTTGTCACCATTGAAGATCCGCTTCTATGAACCGTACATAGATGGGCGCAAGTGGTCCCATCCTTCACATGCGGGTATTCATGGTGGGAAACATTCTCTTTTTTCTTCTTCCCAAATGAACAAATGAGTTGGTGATGAGGATCGTGTATATTCTATATATTTACATATCATTTAAACATCCATATAAAATCAAAATAAATTAAATAAAATAAAATATCTTATCACATGAAACATCCAGCTAAATCTAAGATATTTATATTATTTTAAATTTAAAATTATGAGAATTTTAAAATCCCAATTTTATTATCTATTTTAAAAAATAATTTAATCCAAAATATTTTTTTAAATATGTTTGATTGCCTTATTTTATTCATTATGTAATATAGATAAATACTTTTTAAAATTAAAAAATCCGAAATTTTAAGTTCATTATCCATATTTTTTATATTCAAAATTATGAGAAAATTTTAAAATAAATTTTTTAAAATTAAAATCATCCGATTCATTCCTTTCGCCATGCAATATAGATAAATATTTTTTAAAAAATTAAAAAAACCAAAATTCTGATATATTGGGGGCATTTCGGTCAATTTACCGACTCATTCACACTACCCTAGTTACTTTTTGAATTGAGGGCATATTTGTCAATTTACCTGCTGTGATGTTTTCATATATTGGGAGGTGGGCCTGATAATCATATGTCAAAGGGCATTTTTTACTAATATTTAAAATGGATGGTGTTAGTGGATGGAGGGACTTATAATTCATTAGTTGTAAAAGGGGGGATGGTTTGGGAAAGTCAAACTTTAGAGGGACTTTTTGTTCATTTTGCAAACTTGGGGGGACTTTTAATTCATTACCAGTTCATATTATCCACTTATGAAGTAATTTTATATATTAAAAATATCATTATACAATTATTTATATTTTTAGCATGACATTGGAATCAGACTAACTCTTTCTTTGGGTGTTGTTAAATGAAAAACAACGTCATCATTATTTCAAAACAAAACAGAAATTTCACAACATTAATATTCAAAACCAAGGACACCTCAAAAAAAAAAAAAAATCAATTACATTGCAAGCACAACTTTCAAAACATTAATAATCAACCAAGTCATTTCACAACATTAATAATCTAAAACAACCAAGTCATTTCACAACATTAATAATCTAAAACAAGGACATCTCAAAACTAAATCATTCAACATTAATAGTCTAAAACAAGGACACCTCAAAACAAAATTAATTACATTACAAGCACAACTTTCACAACATTAATAGTCTAAAACAACCAAGTCATTTCATAACATTAATAGTCTAAAACAAGGATATCTCAAAACTAAATGATTAAACATTAATAGTCTAAAACAAGCCACAAGAGAACAAACATAGTTCCACAAAAGAACAAGCCACAAAGACCCTCCACTAGCACTTGACATCATAGTTGTGTCAAAATATGCCCTCCAAATTTGGTTATGTTACACCCCGAACCCGATCCCGGGCCCCTCGAGCACGTGACAGATCGGCCGCACCTGGACCAAGGACAAGCCCTGGCCCGAATGCAAGGCCTAAAAATTATATCAACCTGATTACAATTATCACAGTATAACAATAATATTGAAAATCAATCTGATAATAAGCGGAAGCATAAAAGGGTTCTACATAACCCTACAACAAACCACGATACATATCGTGTCTCAAATACAAGCTCCAAATACAAGATACCCTATAAGGTTCATAATCTCACACACAAAGGAAAGACACAACAATCCTCGCAGGCACTACCAACCTTGTCGGGGAACCAACAAGGATCCAAGCCTGCATGTGACTCCCTCCTAGTCCGCGCCTGGCTCTCCTCTACTCCTCGTCACCTGTGGCGAGAAATCAAAACACAAAGGTGTACTGAGCACACCAACTAGGCTCAGTGGGAACCATATACAAAACATGTGCATACAAGAAATATAAATATAGTAAGTAAACCGCAAATATGAACATAAGGCCCGTGGCCCAAACATCATCAACATAGATATATATATCTGTGAGGCCCGCTGCCCAAAATTTCTATAAACACTGAGCCTGCGGCTCAAATCATAAAACACTGCCAATCCTCTAGTGGCCACTCGGTTCAAGGTCCTTTTCGGCCCCCGCAAAGCCTGCTCAAGCCCCCGTGTGGAGTCCGGTCAATCACCCCGCCGGGTGGAGCATTCAAGCCCGTGTCGTCACACGTCCTAACTCAGATCCTGTAGGAGGTCGAGTCTATCCGATACCTGCTCTCGCTACGAATCGAGTCAACCCTCAATCTTCGATCCCGGGTAGAACGTGTCTATACAACTACAGATCCACTCCCCGTATCGAGTCGAGTCTCAAACACGAATATGCTCATAAAACCCATTCAATGAAAATACATTTCCATACATGCACACATGAAAATAATCATACCTTTACTATGAAAGAGTTTTCATGCAAAGTTTATAAAAAGCACATACCGTGCATTTTTCCGTATGATTACCCATCTGTACTCGAATCTGGGACCTATTCGGGTCCAAGCTGTCCAGTCAGTTCCTCAACCGCGTTACCACGTCCTAAGACATGGAAACTACCCTCACCGATACATTCATAATTAAATGGAATATAATATATGTATTTAATTACCCTAATCACGATTATAAGAATATATAGGTCTATATGATCACACACTTGGATCATGTGCGCAGTCCCAAAGAACAGCTCATAACTCTTAATCCGCCAATCGGATTTTGTTGATCCAGAATTCGTTAGAAAGATAACTTCATAACCTTCCTAACGATATGCTAAACATTCCGATCAAGGTAATATTACTGACTAAAATGCCACTCAAAATTGGCAGCCTTGGAAACTATAACTTCTACAGAATATTATACGCAATCCGAAAGAATTGCTCATATCTCTCAATCCGCAAGTCGGATTTCATTGATTCGAAATTCATTGGAAAGCTCTTTTCATAACCTTTCCAATTGTATATAACACATCCTAATCATAGGTGTATGAATGACTTAAATGCCCCTCAAAAGGGACATCTTAGAATCGTATTTAGTGAAATTTTTAACAGCACCTCCTCTATTTATATGAGTTAAACTTATATACAAACATGCACCCTAAATGTAACACCTGCCCCTAGAACTGGGACGAGTTTCACACCAGCCAGGCCGGGAGTGCACCCAGCCCGAAGCTATCTAATGTAAACCTGATAATAATGATAATAATTATTCTGATAAACAAATATAATAAACAAGGTGTTTAAACTTATACAAAGTTTACAAAACTGGCAGAAGGGTTCTAGAGGTCTAAACATCAAATACATATACTATATCCTCATCTCCTATGTCAAAGCCAGCTACAGGAGTACTCAATCTAGTTCACCAGCACATTTCATTTGAGTGAGAATCACTATACAAGGAAATACATGTATATATATTGATATATGAATCCAGGAAATAATGCTAATTATATGCATTATCTTCTAATTAGGTTAACATGCCAAGCATTTCAGAAAACCAAGTCCGGATACATTCAATAACTCATGCATTCATAGTGTCTCGACACCTATGCAATACTGGTATTATATCGACCTCACATACACCTCTACCTCAATAACCTGGCCTATAACAGACAAATCCTGGGTCGAGCGTATCCCTGCCCAGCGATCTTCTGATATAACTGGCATGTCTTGCATAGGGTACACCTCTATCGATATTTCCAACATTATTGTTATCTTGTTCCTGTTCTTTATTTCCTTTCACATATACATTTGCACCCATAGTGCAAGAATAAAACAATCAAGCTGCTAGTAAAATGATCATAATATAAAACTAGCATCACAGCAAAAACTCTGATATAAAATCCATACAAAACCAGGCAAACCAAATCCACGATAAAACTCAGTCATGAAAACATCCAAGTATAATGTAATCACTCACCTGATATCCCATCTCCAGCTCTCCCGCCGAGTCCACGATTCCTTTACCACATCCTAAATATGTTATTTCATCATTACTAATCATCTCATAATATTTAGAAATGATTTTAGCTATATATGTGCATGTTCATGCAATTTCTCTAAAATATCGGTTTTTCACACTATTTGGTACTCTAGCTCTTCGGCTCTTTTCCTTATCTCAATTTCAGAATTTATCAATTACAAACTTGTTCTATATCGAGTGAGATACTTGGGAAGATACTTAGAATCATATTTGGGCGAACAATTCCTATGTATGCCCTATATGTAGAAAACCTCAAAAAGTCGGTTTTTAATTTATAATAGACCTTAGAAAGGCCTCATACACCTGCCCTACATATTTAACCCACCTCTAGCATGCCCCCAAGTTAGTGGAACACTTGAAAATCAATTTAGAAATCATCCGATCTCTCAATGCTGCAGTAACTCTTTTTCTTCATGTGCTACAGTAATTCATGTAACCCGTTTTGAGACAAATTTCAACTATACTAAGGATATACTATTTTGGAACAAAAGGGCTAATTATGAAACAAGTGGATTTGAGCCATAAGAAGGAAAAGTTTGCACTAAACAATGAAAGACCCTACTATCTCTTATATATGAAGGTCCAACCATTTTCAATCACAAGTATACAAGCATAACTAATTTCTTCAATCAAACCTACAACAGGTTATTGATGCCTTTCCATCTTAATTAAATGAACTCTTGTTTACAATGGAGTTAAGACTATTTAAGCATGAATGCTCTTTGAGACCTAATGATGAGTGTTCAAATGAGCATATTTTCATATCATTTTCCTATATATCTTGCATGCCATTTTGATGAATTATAGCCTTTCGGTACTTAAAAAGCTTCATATTTGTTGAACAAGGCATATAGAAGCCACTCCGGGAGAAAGGAAGCATTTTGAGGTGAAAAAGAGGCCGAACTAGCGCTATTTTGGAGCAAACGGGAAGGCATACGGGTGCATACGGCCGTATGCTACTGGCAAGAGTGAACGGCCTACACATCAACTCTCCTGGATGGTATACACCCCGTATGAATTCATACGGGGTATTATACGACCGTATACTAGGCTGTATACTCGAACCTGCACCATATACTGGGCACTGAGCTTCATACGAGCTAGTATACGGCCGTATACGAGCCAGTATATCGTAACCCTCCCTTTTTATTGCCGGCCCACGCTGGGGTATGAGCGTCATTTTCATTCCTAAAACCCTAAGCTGAGGTATAAATAGGAGGCTTTAGGGTTTAGGAGGGGGAGATTGGCTTTGGAGGAGATTATCATTGAGATTAGGGGTTGGGGGTCTTCTCCCCCAATCTTGGAGAGAGAGAGAAGGAAGGAGATAGAGAAGGGGATCAAACTTGTAAAGCTGTCAACGGTACCATCTATCATGTCAAGTTTTGATTGTATTTTTGTTGATTTAGATTAGAGTTCTCCATTTATGGGGAACTAATCTTATAGATACTTGGGTATGAGAACCCTTTGGATATTGCATTAATGACATATTGATTTCTATATTTTGATTGATTGGATGTACGCTTGAATGTCTATTGGATGTTTTGTATTGATTGTAATCTCTCTACGTTGTGGGATGCCTGGAGAGAATACTTGGGTGCGATACAAGGGCTAGAGCTAGTGCCTCCTTGTATTAGGAACATACTCCCTTAGAGAGGGTTGTGAGTACGCTGAGGGATTCGGGTACTAGAAGGAGAGCGACTCTTTAATACGATTCAATCCCACAATTCTCCCTAGATATAAGTTCCCTTAAGCTTAAGATAATCCTAGGAGATTAGTTATCCAATAGCCTCTAGAGAGGGATTGGATATAATTTAGGAACTCTTGGCACAAGCATCTCCAATCGTCTTCATAGATTTCTTTATGTATCCTAAGATTTAAATCCAAAGGGGACTCATGCTCAAGTGTCTTCTTCTCATGCTATAGCTTTCTCTCAATTAATTCTTAATTTCCAAAGTTTGTCTCCAATCTTTCAATTCATTAGACTTAGATTCAAAAATCACCAAATCTTTGACACGACTAGATAATAGAAGTTTAGTTTACACTAGTAATCTATTCCCTGTGGGTTTGACACTCGACTCTCATAGTTCACTCTACTACTTGATCACGACCCATGCACTAGCGAATTCATCTCATCACCTAGTATTTCAACGCCGAGACAAACAAAGCTAACAACATCTATAACAACTCAACAGAAGCGCATATATTTGAGAAACACCATAGAGAATGTTTAAATACATTTTTGATGGCTATTAATACTCCTAAGGTGCGCATTATACAGTAGATTATTTAAATTAAAGCATTGTATGAAGTGCAAATTTTTTTGACAGTTTGCGCAGTCTGAGAAAACTATAAATATCTCTTGATCCGGAAGTCCGATTTTGTTGATCTTGGATTCATTGGAAAGCTCTTTTCATAAACGTTCAAATGGTATATTATACATCCCAATCAGAGGATTGTAGAGGACCCAACCTACCTCTCGAAATTGGCAGCCAGTAATTCGCATTAAGATTCCTGCAGTGCTATAGTAAATCCAAAATGGAAGATGCTTAATTGGAGCCTTATAATCCAAGATTCATTCCAAATTTTTCAATTCACCGATTCATACTTATTTTCATCCATTTATACTTCATTTTCTTCTCTAATTCCCCATAACCTCTTCAACATTCAATCAATTTATACTCAAAACCAAGAATGCATGTTATAACACCCCCTTTCTACAAGGAGACCGGTGTCACACCAGCTGGGTCTGGCGTTCCTCCAACCCATAAGCTGTGGAATCTAGACTCATGATATAAGAAAACTACTCTCAAACAGAGTCATAATCATAACATAGCCTCGCTTCCCTATTAGAGTCCGTGACATGACCGAGATCATGTCATAACACAATACACAATAAGTCAAGCAAAGAAGCCCCAAATACAACCATATAATCCAAATTACAAAATAAATTCTCACACTAATATTACATAAATGTAAAATGTAGTCAAGCCTGTAGCCATCTAGACCTCGACCCTTGCCCGTAACATCTACCTAATCGTGGCGGCCCTCGCCTAGGTCCCCCAAATGTAAGAACAACAACCTAGAGGTCGAGCCATGCAGCTCGAATTATGAACAATTACGCGTATTCAGATACTGCTCCATACATCCAAATCTCAAACTAAAGTAGGATACTAGCATGTAAGCAATTCAAAACATGGGAATCATTTGTTATCTTGGATCGAGTGAACATGCCAATGTACTCGGAAACAGGAAAAACCCGTATAAACAAATATGCTGATCACAATCATCCTTGGCATAGTATATGCGCTAAATAGATATGCAATACCTCCTGAAACACTAGCCTGCACCCCTAGGTTCGATTTCCCCGGAAGAAACAACTATCAGGGGGTATGTCCTGCCGCACCTGATCCTAGGGCGCAGAGCACCCATCCTCGACGATCAGAGGTATGTCTCACCGTGCCTGAATCGTCATGCAAAATGCACCTCGCACTGATATGGGCTTCTCGGAGTCGGGATGAAATTTCATGCTAAAACAGTTGAAAGTATGAATTTTAGGAAACCGTTTGAAAACCCCTCCATCCCTAACCCAATATCAATGCTCCTAATTCTATCCTCGCTGAATCTTCCGGACTGTCTAGCTAGGATGCAAATTTTATCTTACTAACTCCTGTTCTACCAATTTAAGGCATTTCTTTATGAGAATATGCTAGTTCACTCTTCTTAATCCGCAAGCTTGAAGACCAAAATACTAATATAGAAATGAAAACCATCGGCAAACACAATTTAATTCAAAACTCGTATAAATCATGAGAAATTCAAGATGCGTTGCAATTCTGGAACAAAGCATAATGTACAGAAAGTCCACTCACATGGAGTCCTCGCAACTTCCTAGGAATCACTCGGTCCTTCGGCAGCTCCTACTGGACCTTTCTCCCTTCCTAGGATTAACAGGAGTACTTATTAAGAAAAAAAATCCGTCTTTTCCCCAAACTCAGTCCTATAGCTAAAGAATACGAAATCCAAGAATACGGAAATCGTATTTAAATTTAAAACCCACTTTGAGCTCCACTGAGCATATAAGAGTCATAGAACTCTTAATATTATGTTTACTCTACTTAACAAGCATTATATGCCTCCAACACTTCTAAATAAATTCTTAAGCATATTTAATTAGTAACATAGATCAATCTAAAACATGGCAAGTAAGCATGGGAGCTAATTACACTTAGGTATATTAACTTAGAAATTTCATGAGAAATCCGGCAGCAGCTCCCCTATAATTAGGGCTCCGGAAATTAAGTACAACCATACACATCAACTCTAGTTAAATACATGCATTACATAACATCTATACTTAGCTATTTCATAGCTTCCAATCCTTAAGTAACTTCATGAAAAATCCATTCGCCAACTCCAATTCCCTAACACCATTCTATAAATTAAAATCCAAATTAAGGGTTCTTCAGAACGCTTGGAGGCTTGGAATAGGTTACGGAGCTGCTGATGCCGGGCCGAGTCGAGTGGGAAGGAGAAGGTTGACCGGGTTCGGTGATGCGCTACCGTGACGCTGAAAGGACCGTAGAGGGGTTGCGAGGGAGAAAAGGTACGCAGCGAAAGCTTGGCCAGTGGCTGGGGTACCAACGAAAGTGGCTTGGTGCGCTAAGAGCTCGGCAGGTGCAAAGCCGAGGGCGCACCGCGAGCCGCTGCCGCCGCTGCCCGGGAGGAGGCTCACCGGCCAGCAGTGCGTGGGTGGAGCGCAGCCGAGCTTGAGCTGCAGAGCGATGTGAGGGGACAACGGAGGCGCAGGCCGTCGGCCAAGAGCCCGGCCGGAGATGCTCATGCGATGTCCTGCTTCGAGAAGAAAAAGGGAGAACAAACCGAAGGGGGGAGACGCGATTAGCTCTACTAGGGGCTCGGTTGAGAGGGTTTAAAGAGATGAGAAATCTCTCTCTCTCTCTCCCTCAATTATTCACTATACTATACTTTATCTATTTAATGAATCTCAATCATCACCTTTTAATCAGTAGCATCACCGGATGTTATTCATTTCTACTAGATCCGAAAAATCGGATCTAAGATAAATACCTCTCTACGATTGTAATTATACTCTCCTCACGGTCTCATATCCCACTGCATCCGCGAATATCACTTTTGACTCGCCCGATCTTCTTTATCGGGACTCCAATATTTGTCTAGATTCTTCCAGTTAATTAATCGGGTTAAACTACTATTAAATAATTCATCGTCTAATTAACCTACTTTCACTACTATCCACAACCAACTATTTCGTATCGAAGTGGCTTGCCCCAATAGGGCCTTCTCTCAGCCCAATAGTGGCGAAGTCATATTTACAGCCGTTAACTTCCGATCTTCTCGAGGTTGGGGTTTTAACCACAATCGAATCATTACTAATTTTTTTTTTCCAATCCATCTCATTATTTATTAGGAATTTATCCAAAAGATAACTTAGGATTTTCTGGGCGTTACACATGTCACGTGTAATTTCACTAACTTAATTGCTTCCATAAAATGTAATTTCACTTACTTGGTGACTTGAGCCCTAACAACATGCATTCCCGGCCTTGATCACTTCTCTTTTGATCTTCTTCTCAAAACCCTATGTCATGTAGACAAATACATTTATAACCATGAAAAACATAAGCATAATGATACGCCTCAAGAGGTATCAAGGCCCTTTTCGAGCAAGGGTTGGCTCCAGAATGATAGCAAAGAGGAAGAGAAGATAAAGAAGAAGGAGAAGAAGTTATGAGAAAGAGGAGAAGGCCTCAGCCACCAAACAAATACGATAATCAGCAATGCCTTACAAAACACAAACCCTAGTGCTTATAAGGAACACTAGCAACCCCTAATCACGTGGTTCAGACACCACTGGCCACTGGCCCAGCTACGTGACAGACAACATGAAGGAAATAAGTAAATGATAAGGAAATGACATTAAGGAAATCAAGGCAAATGCATGATTAGAGGATTTTCCTAACTTATCACGCGTGGTCCAATCTCGTAAGATAATCCTTCATCCACTGGGGACGTCTCCTCACTCGACGCTTGTTGACTGTTCCTTCTCCCTCAGTGGTCCCTGGTTCATTATCTCTCCCTTTATCTCCAATAGCTGTGTCGTCCATTAATCCTTGGTTGTCTGAGTCGTGAGGCGTATCACATAACAAGGAGGGTTTAGGTCTTAATCCACCATCCATTCATCTTTTACCTTGTTTAGATTAAATCCTTATGCTCATTGAAATCTCTTCAAGGTTCCTATGTTGCCACTCCCCTATCCATCGGCTCCAAGGGGAAAATAAGAAAAGTCTCATTCTCTCTCTCTCTTACAATGATATAATGATATTTTGCAATTTAGTCCCTATCTTTTATTTCTCTCATTTTGTCACACTTGGTTTATTAATTTACCAAGGTTTCCAATCAACCCCATTTTGCATATAACCTTTCCTAGTTACCTAAGTCTTATTTGTTCCACTGAACCAATTATTATACCAAGCTTTTATTATTAATATCAAATTAATTATATGTCACACTAAACCTTATATTATTAAAGCTTTTAATTAATTGATATATTTTAACCATTTTACATTTCAACCCTCTCATAATCAAATAATAATTGATTTACCATTCAATCTTTCTAGAGTAAGTTAATTTTGTATTAACACCAATTTATTTTCCGGAAATTAAACGATAATAACTAGAGAAAAATTCAAGGCATTATAGGTTAGAAAACCTGCAACAATAATATACACAATTTTAACACATATAGGTTAAAATAAACATACACCGAATTATTCAAGGTTGGCTAGAAAGAGGATGCTAAACTTAACCTTTAATTTCGTGGTTCATGCCCATAGCCCATCAATCTTAACAATAAAGACTTACGGTGTTCATTTGGGCATCTAATCAAACCTTTCAACATTTTGGCATCTTTGAGGAGGAACATGTAAGCATCCGTAAAAAATGGTTCTGAGAATCCAAAATCGGTAAGCATGGCCCACACATCAAAATATTTAGTTGGATCTTTGTTAGTCCTCGTTATAGTGTTGATAGCTTCAATCGTTGCATTGGTTGATTGCATGATAGCATTAGCTACATTATCAACTGCATTATACAACTTGTTATTATTGTCATGACCATTGCATCGTTTTCCTTTCTTTGACTTAGAAGAACTTGGAGCTTCAAATTGTGCTTGTTGATTTGTAGGTGATGGTGATGCTTTAGCTTGAACATCGTTCTCACTCAAATTTTCTAAGTTTATGGTGTTTTGGGAAACCAATAAATCAATATCATCAATTGCATTTCTGGAACAAAAGTTTTCAAAAGTATTTCCTAAATTTTGCGCTCTTCTTTGTCTCATCTCAGGTGCAATTTCAGGATGTTGCCCAGTTGCCCTATCTTGTCCATAGAGTTGAACCAATTTTTCATAGTTTATAAGACTCTTGTTCATCCATTTAGCAGCTTCCGATTTTGCCTACATATGAAACAATGTTATTAGCAATATCTATATTACATTGTACAAATATTAACAAAAAACTAACCTCAATTAGATGTTGCCACACTTCAGTCTTAACGCTCCACATTTCTGTAGTGGGATTCCATGCGAATCCACTCATTCCATTCTTGAAAATATCATAACATCGAGTAAATGTCCTTTTTATATTTTTCATGCGGTTTTGAGCCTTTTCTTTGTCTATTGGTTTATCGGGAAATTTACTCTTTAACTCTAGGACTATGTTTTCTAATGCATGCGTAGTAAAGGTTCCCCCAACTTTATTCCCCATTGTTTGTTGATGCAAATATGCATCAATTAAACAACATCCATATTACATGTCCATGTGCATGTCGCATTTCTATCGGTAGCACTTGAAGTAGTTTTTCTCTTTGGCATATTTTAAGCTACATCAAGAAGAAAGCACATTTAGTTAACTTGTGAAATTAACATAGGATTTCTCTTAACATTTATTATCCTTGAAGCATTTATCACAGAAAATCATTATTGGAACAAAACTATTTACATATACAAAGTTGTTAAATAAAAAGCTAATGTTGGAAATCGCATGAATCATGAATATCAAAAAAATTTATAAAAATGCACTAAAACATGGGAAATTGAATACATATTTGATACATCAAGGATTTTCATTGCATACATATTTGATACATCAAGGATTTTCAATGGCAACTCGCATTCATATTAGCAAAGCGAAGTTTTAAGTTTTAACCACAATAAAATCGTAATAAAACACAAATCATACATATTTGATACATCAAGGATTTTCATTATAATTAATCCACATTTCAGCCGCTACGTCATCTCTAATAATCTTCCCTTGAATGGTTTCTTCATTATTTTCCCCGCTACCATGATGTTCCTCTTGTACTTCATCCCCAAGTTCATTCTCAACTTGTGCAAGTATTGTATCATCAGGGTCTACACCTATTAAATAATTATGCAAGATACAACATGCAAAAATAATTTCCTTTTGTGTTTCCAAACAATAATGTGGCTCCGTCTAGCTCCCTATTATAGGGAAACACTTATTGAGGATACCAAATGCACATTCAATAGCATTCCGTAAAGATACATGGCGAAGATTAAATAATTTACGCGCATTTCGTGGTGGAGTTCTTGAATACTCCTTCAAGTGATATCGTTCCCCTCTGTAGGGTGTAATAATCCCACTTCTCAACATGAATCCAGCATCAACAAAATAATAGTTTCTTAAATATAAAATGCACTTTGTTATTACGCTTCATGAAAATATAACTTGATGTCTTATAAAATATTATATTATATCAACTAGTACCTTCTGGAATTTTAAGAGGACAAGATCTTGTTAATGCATTTTCATAATTCTAGAATCTGATGTTGTGCCTTCCCACCCGGGTAACACATATGTGAATTTTAAATCAAATGTACAAGCAACCAGCACATTTTGTGTTGGGTATTCCTTTCTTCCACCATATTTGGGGGCTTCTGTGCTAGAAACTTTTACACAAATATGTGTTCCATCAATGGCACCAACACATTCATGCCACCAAATTTTATATTTCATTCTCACCATGCACACAATTGTAGTAAAGCTATAATTCAATATTAGACATTTGATTACCTTGAAGTATGGATAGAATCTGTTGCTGCTGAAAATTTCTGAAGGTATTTGTGAGGCATCTGGTTGTGTTAGGTATTTATCCTCTAACTCCATTATAGCTTGTAATACATTATGAAAATGATGAAAAATAGTCTTTACGTGAACGACGAAAAAAGAAAGCTAGTTCACGATGGGAGACATTATGACCTAATAAGTAAACTGTTTTGGCAACTTGTTCCTCGATGGATGATTGTAAAGTTGGTCTAAGACCACCCTCTCTAACCAATATATCACACAATCCTATGAAAGCTCTAGGACCCATTCTTATCATGCTATGACATAGATCACTTGACAACAAATGTGACATTAGTTTATCTCTTACCTTTTTTGTCACGCCCCGAACCAAAATGGGACGTCGGCAGATCGGCCGCATACTTGTGGGGATGGGCCCCACTGTGTATGCAAAGCCTCATAACCTGTTTACAATTACTACAAATAAATGAATAATATAAATTTATTGCTTAAAGTCAAATGTTCAATTCGACATCCAATATTATCTAACAAATGGGCAAAGTCTATGAAAAAAACCAGTACAACTTAATTTATTCAACACACTAGAGAAAATCCCTAAGACACTAAGGATAAGATCGAGGCTACGTCAACTCATCTACCCACTTAGCTACTCCTCGTGATCTCAGAAAAAAAGTCCAGATTAATGAGCTTGGGAGCTCGGTATTACCACTAAAAGCGATGAACCATGCATGCGATGTTTTTAAATCATAAATAAAAGATGTTTCATGAGTAGCGTAAAATAGTAAAAGAAACAATTTAGAAATAATTCAATAAATTCATGAAATACAACCTCCAAAAGTATCACTTAAAACAAATTATCGGTAAGTTTATTTTTGTAGCAAAATACTAGAGTCTCCCAAACTTTCTATGACCACTATTTTTATGAGTGCGGGTCAAAATTTCATATGTGTGATCTCGGTAGCCTAAAGTGAGAAGCGAGACACCTCCCAAAAGAAGTTGTCTCTACCGATTTGTTTTACCTCGGTGGCCCGAGTCAAAATCAAAAAGAACATTATTATTCCCGGCGGCACCGGGTTGAACTAGTTCCACGGGCAAAGCATTTGGAAACTACGGTCAATGTATAACCCCCATTGGCGTGGGTCAAAACATAGACCGCGTTTGGAGACGCATACCTGCGAAAATCAAAATGATCCTTACGAAATAATAAGCCATAGCAAACATAACATCTATGTCAAAAGGTGTTTCAAGCAAACAGATGTCAATAGTTTTAAATCCAAATATACATGCATGGTTCAATTTCGTACAGAAAGTAGATCGATTACAGATTCTTTGAAATGTCAGATAAAATCAATATATAACATAAGTTATAATAACAAAAAATAATTTTTACAAATTGATAAGAAAAACCTTGCTTAATTTAGGTGGAATACTTACCTCCAAACTCCAAGATTATTCTAACTTACGTAATTCAAACCTCTACCCGGTGAAATGAATCTATATAAAACATATAATTTGATGGCGGTATCTAAACTTTATCCACTATTGTATTCATTAGGCCTAACTATAAACACTAATATACCTATATTTCATGTCTTTCTAAGCAGTTTACTAGACACTTATAATTATTATCCATAAGATGTATCACAATCACCAATAAACTCCAGTAATTGTGGTCACGAGGAAATAAAATAAAATAAATAAATAGAAATGAAAACAAAAGTTAAAAGAAAGAGGGTGGGCAAAAGAAAAAGCGGATGGTATATAGTGAGAAAGAATGTGAAATAGAAAACATAGTTTTTAATTAATATAATAATGACATTGGCCCATTAACTCACGAAATTACAAAGTCTTTATGAAAAAAGCTGATTCACAGCTCTTACTAAAAGCTAAGCACAAAAATAATTCCTCACTAAATATTAATAATAAACTATTACAAGGTTTTGACAGTGGCTCTACAAACCACAAAATTCATTTGCGTTTCACGAACTAACCATATAAGTGAATAAAAAAAATAAAAATCACATCAAAGAATGCGGTACATATTGCATAGAAGGCGTTTTTTTCTTTTCTTTTTGTTTTTAATTTTTAAAGTTCGCAAATCCACAATCTTGCATGATAAACAAAACATAATAAAAACAATTCAAAAATAGTTTCAATACTAATACAAAATATTTGATTCAATACAATTAGATCTCATATTTATTGAATCCGATCTCATAAAACTTATTTGGTAAACAGAGAATTGACGGAATAGAAATTAGCGAGTAACACAAAGGAGAAAAAACAGGTTATCAAACCAAGCCAAGATTAAAACTCATTTCCACATAAATAAATTCTATTATCAATCCTAATCTAACCTAGCATCCACAACAACAAGAGGGTCTAAAACCATCCTCATCACACAATCTATACGATTCTAACAAAAGTTCCAACTAAGATAAACTAGAATGAGGATCAATTGAGGACTCACCTTGATAGCCTACCACTCAAAACCCGGTCATCTTGGGGAAGATCTGAGAGAGGAAGAGAGGGCGATAGGGATTTTCAGGAGTGAGGAGATAAATAATATTTTCATATGTGGGGAGATAAATAAGGAGGTAAAACTGATAAGGAGATAAAAATGATTTTAGTTGGGTTATGATAAGCATCACCCGTTTTACCTTTTGACCCCTATACTTTTATATATCTGTTTTTAGTTTTTTTTTTTTTACCGTATTATTACATTTTTTCCTTGAAGCCGTATTTCACGGTTGATTTGACCTCGAACATGTGTACGTTCATTCGTGCGTCTTGCAATCCAAGCAATTACAGTAACAACAACTTAAGCCTCTGCTAAATGGTGGAATCGTTGTAATTTTATGAAATTGTTCAACATAGCGAACATATTTTTTTCATCGGCCATCTAAACATAAAAAGTTTATTGATCACAATTATAACATAATCACAATCAAACTGAATAACCTATGTTATTCAAACTATATGAAGTTAGTTACTATAATATTTTTTATTTTCAACAAAAACGCAAAAATAAAATCAAATCAAACATCCACTCTAGATAAAGTAACTAATTTTTCTACTGAAATTACTTCAATGGATGCCAAAGAGTCATGCAGCTTCTAACAAACACGTAGCTTCTCATAAACACGATGCAAAAATGAATATTTATAAGTTAAATTAAATATTTTGGAATTCAATCAGAAACATACCTTTAAAGTCAGGAAAACCCTTACGATAAAGAGGTCAAATCGATCTGCATTACCACCAAAGGCACAAAGAATCAACTACAAAATGAGTCGAAAACACATAGACCAATCTTAAGAGCCACATATATAAATGACAATAAGATTAAAGACGGAGGATTTATCATTTATCATCACTATGGAAAATGAAACAAAACCTAACGAGAAGCAAATAGAAAAAGGAAAACAAGATCTGGTTATCAAATCCGGTGCTATTGGTGCCGGCAAAAGGCAGGTGGTGAAGGTGGAGCTCGGCGACGAGCGGTGGATCGCTCGGAAGCTCTGATCGCTGAAAGAAGCTGTGCAAAGAAGAGAAGGAGAGGGTGCTGGCATAGATTGGTGTAGATAGAAGCCCTAAGAGCATTTTGGTAAACTTATTTAATAAAACCTTCCCAACCCCCCAATTTGGAGGGTTGAGAAGTAGAGGTAAAATGGAGGCTTTCAAACCTTCATTTTACCTCCATTTATCTTACCTTCCCCAAACCCTTAGATCCAAACATGGGTTTGGGGAAAACCTTACCCTACAAAACCTCTCAAAACCTCCATCCAAGCAGGCCCTTAGGTAACATGCACCCTTGACATAGAAAATATATTGGGGCTCAAACCTGGGAGCTTTGTGCTCACCAAGTAAATTACCCAACTGCTCACTCCGTTAAGGAGGCATGGACTCAAACCTGGGAGCTTTGCTCACCAATTGAATTACCCAACACATGGGACCTGAGATACCGCTAGACCAATGGTCCCTTGGTCAAAATACCACTTTTATCCTCTGCTTTTGGCTTTTATCCAGCCTAAAAGCTTAAGCTAATAAGTGATGACACCCATATGAATCATGTTCCTAATTTGCTAGACCAACACTTGTATGATTACTCAAAGTTAGTGGCAATATCATCCTAACAAATCATGTTGTCATTCATCCACTTTCTAATCCCAAATATCTTTATTTAATTAAGCTTCTACCAACTCCCAACACCAAAATCAATTGAATACAAAATCAAATTGCATCAAAATGAATAAGAAAACTCAAATAAACTAAAGGACCCATTTGGATGAGGGTAATCATCCCCACCTTGATGGATACCATTAGGGGAATGATTACCCCCTGTAATGAAATGTGATTCCCCTCCTGGGGTAATAGCCATGATCCTAGTAATGGTCATTCCCCAACACCAAATGTCTATTTTATCCTCAACTTTTCAAATATTTTATAAATAAATGAATTTATTTAACTTAATCATAATAATTAAATTGGGAAATCATTAAAGTAAATATTTAATATAAACATTTAATTGTATTAATTGAAATGAATAATGATATTTGCAATATTTTATAAATAATAAAATGATTAATAAATTTATATTTATTAAATAATAATTAATAAATGATTAAAAAATGATTAAATTGAGAAATTTATTTAATTGAAAAAATGATTAAATATTGATATATTTGGTTTAAATAATTAATTATGATAGGGGAAAAGTGGTAAGGCATGTGGCGATCACCCAAGCGTACTTAACGACAGTCAGTCCAAAGCATTCCCTCCCTCGGACATCCAAAAGTCAAGGCTCCTCGGGAGCCCTTCCTTCGGATCAAAGGAGCGAGCCGAAGCTCTTTGGAGTCACCTCCTCGGATTAAGTCCGGATCGGCCCGAAATAGTGACAGAAGCACAGTGTAAGCATCTGACGGCTGATACGAAGACAAGTGGCTTTCCAGGATCTTAGTACGTGTATTACGGTCAACAATGGCAAGTCAATCACGCACGAAATATGGGTGCTGAAATCAAGGTGAAAAAGCTTATCTTTAAGAGGGAGGAGCAAAGAAGAAAAGGGGAAAGTGATCTAAAAAAACAAACACAAGGAGGCCTTCGGCCAACCCCGTCCACTCCTTCCCCTTCTCCCTTCTTCAGATTGTATGATGAAAGGTTAAAGGATTTTGCTCTCACCGCTAGAGCCCGTGGTTTTTCCCCAATTTGAGGGTTTCCACGTTAAATGTGTGTGTCTCTCCTTTGTTGTCTCCTTTTCTCTTTCGATTTCCAATGAGTCCGAGTCCTAATATAAATTCAACCGTTAGAGTGGAATTGGGATCAAAACCGATTTCCACCCTAACAGTTTGGCGTCGTCTGTGGGGACTCTAAACAAAAAGCACCATGGCGACTACTAGGAAATCGAAGAGAATCCTCCAGGACAAGTGGGAGAAGCAGGGCCCTCCAATATAGACCTTGAAGCAGAGGAGGCCCCACCTATTCTTGAGCAAGTGCCCCTCTCCACGGCCCCAGCAGGGGCGACGACCAGCAGGAGCACAGTTTCTTGGCCTTGGAAGAATGGCTTCAGCGGCTCACTCGAGTCATGGAAGTCGTCTAACACAACATATCCCATGTGGCTGTCCCACCTGCGGCTCACTCGCTACCTGAAGGTCGTGGAAGATTTGATACCCGCTCAACGACAAGGTGCCGAAGGAGGTCCGACAGAAGGAGCCCGAGCCGCACTGATGGGATGTGTTCTGCAAGTATACGGGTCGTGACCAAGTAATAAAGTGGACTGTGGGAAGTCGGATGTCGAACCACAGGGAATAGAGATTGCTAAGTGTAAACCAAGCTTTACTAACCTAGTCCGAAGAGTAAATTGGGGGGTTTTGGTTTTCAAACGTAAAGACTAAAAAGGATTGCGAATAAGAACTGAAAATTGAGAGTTGATTGGGTGAATCAATGGCAAGAGAGGATACTTGGGTATGTATCCCTTTTGGATTTCAATTCTAAAGATGAGCAAAGATGTTTATGAATCAATATTGGTATTTCTTGTGCCAATAGTCCCAAAATTATATCCAATCCCTCTTCCAAGGTGATTGGATAACTAGTCTCCTAGGACTTGATATGAAGCTCAAGGGGTCATTCCTAAATTACACCCAAGCCCTCTTCCAAGGTGGTCGGATGACCAGTCTCCTAGGACTTGATATGAGGCTCAAGGAATTTTATATATATTGGAAGAATCATGGGGGTGAATTCGTATGAAAGAGTCGTTCGCCCTTCTAGTACCCGATTCCTCGGTATACTCATGAAACTCTCTAATGAAGCAAGTTCCTAATACAAGGAGGCGCTAGCTCTACCCTTGTATTGCACACAAGTAATTTCTAGTGATGAAATTACAATCAATACATAACATTCATTAGACATTCAAGAAGGTACCAACAAATCATCATAAACATTCAATGCTATTAATGCTCAATCCAAAAGTTCAACATACCCAAGTACCAATAGATTAGTTCCCCATAAATGGGGAACTCAAACCAAAATAGGAAAGCTTACAAAACAATGAAAGATTAATGGAGAACACAATTACCTCCAATGCTTGTGACTCCAAGGGTTCACTACTATCAAGATTTGGGGGAGATGACCCCCCAAGCCCTAATCTCTCCTCTAGCCTCTCTCCCCAGCCAAAACTCTCTCTAAACTCTCATACTTAACTATTTATACCCATGAATCAGGGCTCCACTAAAAAATTACAATATTACCCTTGATTGGGCCCATGAAACTGCAAAAGTTACGATGAACGGCCTCGTGAGCGGCTCATTCATCGGGTCCGTTCAAATTGCTCCGAACCGGGTAGTCAACGGCCGTTCATCACCCCGCTCACCTCTCAAATTGTTCTCGAACTGTGTAGTGAATCTGGCGGTTCATCACCGGTTCACCTCACAGCCTTGCTCACGAATCGGCGGATTGAGCGACCATTCACAAGGCCGTTCACCCTCTTTTAGTGCCTGCCGCTATACCCAGGTGTGAACGGTCGTTCACAAGGCCGTTCACCCCCCTATTTCCTTCAAGATAGCCTCGTTTGGTCTTCATTTTGTTGATAAATGCTTCCTTTTCATCGGAGTGGCCTATTTATGCCCTGTTTACAAAATATGAAGCATTTTAAGTACCGGCAGGCTACAAATCATTGCATTTGACATGAAAATAAGTATATATATGGTATGTAAATATGCTCAATTGAACGCTTATCACGCACCCCCTCCATTGACAGCTCTGGGCCTTGTTAGTCCCGTGGGAGATGAGGCTGAAGGAGTTCTCCTCGGCGATGTGGACGGCGCGGCCACGGGCCCGAGGAACATTCCTGGAGAGACAGCAGATCCCCTCGTCGGTGCGAATCCGCTTCGCCCCTACCCCACCGGCGAGAATACTCTCCTCGGCGTGAGTCGCCGGCGCATTGTTCCCCACGTAGACATCGAGCTAGACGCCATATGACAGATAGGGAGAGGGTTATGAGGATTGTACCACATCTGTCACCCCCTTTATCTGAGCGATATGGGAGGTACCCTTCCTAAACAACTTCAAGACACCACATATTCACCTATATGATGGCAGCATAGACCCCCGACGATACCTGGAATCATAAAGCACGGAAATGATGGTCAACAACCCCACTGAAGCTACCTTGTCTTGAAAACTCTCACCGGGAACGCTTACGAATGGTTCAAGAGTCTCCAAGTCGGCAGTATAGCGAGCTTTGACCAACTCGCCAGCCTCTTCTCCCGTCGCTTCGCCCACAGCAGGAGAGCAAAAAGAAACCAGATGATACTCCTCAGATGCAAGCAAAGGGAAGGAGAAAGCCTGCGGGATTATCTAGGGCGCTACAATGCCGAATTGGCGACGGTCACCGACCAAGATTCATTCCTCGTCTTTGGGGCCGTGGTGGAGGAGCTTTACGACGGGCCTTTTAAAGACGAACTCTCACGAAGAACCCCTCCGGACTTCTCTGAGCTCCTCGATTTGGCCGAAGAATTCATCGCTTCGGAGGAGATGAAGGCAGGATGGAGGGAGGAAGCCATGCAATGGGAGAGAAGGATCAGAAGACAGGAGACCCTGAGGGGTGAATATCGAGTGTCACGGCGAGGAGAACCAAAGAGGGACCTACCTAGAAGAAATGCTGGCAGGAATCGAGACAGGCCCCTTCGGGCAGGTAACCAAGGGCCTCGAGCAAGGTATAATAACTACACCCTCCTCAATACCTCTCGAGAGAATATTTTGATGCAGATTTGGGACCAGAAGATCCTACAATAACCTTCTCCAATGAAACACCCTAATCAGAAACAACGCGGCAAAGGGTTCTGCTCCTACTATCAAAGCAAAGGACACACAACTGAGGACTGTTGTCAGCTGAAAGACGCAATAGAAGATCTCATCCGAGGGGGGAAACTAGAACGATACCTAGTAGCCGACCGAACCAAAACGGATCCTTCCCCCCAACGGAGGGAAGTACCTGCGGATGAGATCCCCGTTCAGTTCATTGCTGGAGGGTCGGGTTATGGAGGAGAAAGCTCATCCTCCCGAAAGAACCATGCGCCAGTGGTAGGCTCAATGTAGGACCTCGTCATCTCCATGAAGATTGGGGTCTACTGTGTATACAGGGTCCTGGTTGACATTGGGAGTTCAGTGGACATCATCTTTTGGGACACCTTCGAACGGATGCAGTATGGGACCGAACATCTGAAGCCTGTAAAGTCTCCCCTCGTGGGGTTCAGCGGAAGTCCTCTACAGCCCGAGGGGGCAATTACTCTCCCAATGGCCCTCGGCAGCCCTCCTCGGGTAACCACCGCTCTAGTTAACTTCTTGGTTGTCCGCTGCCCATCAAGCTACAACGCCATCTTAGGAAAGCCTTCCCTCAATCTCCTGGGAGCTGTCGTCTCCACCGGACACATGAAGTTAAAATTCCTTACTGAAGCTGGGTGTGGAGAAGTAAAAGGAGATCAGTCCGCGTCCCGCCAATGTTACGCTACCATGCTGAGAAACCGAGGGGAAGGAAGCGGCAAAACTTCCGAAGCCTTAATGGTGGAGGAGTAACAGGAAGAAGATGAGAAGAGAGAGGCGTGTCGGCCAACCCTTGTTGAAGATTTGAAGGCACTGCCCCTCGAAGAAGCTCACCCTGAGCGTACTATTCGCCTCGGTGCGGAACTGAGCCCAGCTCTGCAAGGGGAACTCATGACTTTTCTATGGAGCAACTCGGATGTGTTCTCCTGGTTAGCTGATGAGATGCCTGGGGTCCCAAGGGAGATCATGGAGCATCATCTGAGTGTAGACCCAGAGCACAAACCTGTGCTATAGAAGAGGAGGAACTTCACCCCGGACTGACTGAAGGCTGCCGAGGAAGAGGTAGACAAGCTGCTGAAAGCTGATTTTATTAGGGAAGTACAATAATGGAAGTGGTTATCTAATGTTGTACTCGTCAAGAACTCCACAGGAAAGTGGCGTATGTCTATTAATTTCACTGATCTCGATAAAACTTGTCCGAAAGATTGCTACCCCCTGCCCCACATTGATAGTCTGGTTAACTCCACATCAGGTTATGAGATGCTTAGTTTCCTCGACGCATTCTCCAGATATAACCAAGTCCGAATGGCGGAGGCGGATGAGGAGAAGACCTCCTTCATCACAAGCCAAGGAACCTACTACTATAAGGTTATGTCGTTCTGGTTGAAGAACGCAGGAGCAACTTTCCAAAGGCTGGTGAACAAAGTCTTTAGGAACCAAGTTGGGAGGAATGTCGAAGCCTATTGTTTGTGCATAAAAAATAAGATATATGGTTTGATCCCGAGGCGATGTTGGAAAATACAAATCCCGAGGCAGGCCCATGGTGCAAATCCCGAGGTAGCCGAGAACAAATCTCGAGGCAAATCTCAAGTCTTAAGATAACCCGTAAACATATCTTGAGGCAAGTCTTAAATCTTAAGATGGCCTAAGAACCGATCTCGAGGCAATATGGGGAAATATAAATATATTTTCTAAAAAAAAATAATAATAATAATAAATCAATCAAATCAAATTAAAATTTGAAAACAAAAAAAATCAATCAAATCAAATTGGCCAAGAAAGGAAAAAAATCAATCAATTCAAATTAAAATTGAAAAATTGATCTTATTGGCCAAGAAAGGAAGAAATCAATCAAATCAAAATTAAATCAAATTTGGATTAAAAAAAAAAGGAAAGGAAAAGAGGATTGATTATATATAGGAGAAAAGGGAAGAAGAAAGGGGGGGGAGGGGGGGATCAAGTTTACCTCTCCCGTTCTCCCCCCCATCATCTTCGCCGGTCAAACGTCCCCTAGAAGCTGTGCGGTTGATCTCGATCGAACAAGCGGACAAGATTCTATCTCCGATGGCTTTGCCGAAGGAGATAGGGTTGGGTCCACCACCAACGAGATGCCGTTGCCGACAAAGTGTCGTTGATAATGATGCCGTCGCCATTGCCGCCGTTGTTCGTCGCCCCCTTTTGCCGCCGCCACCGTCAATCGTCGCCGCTACCGGGATGGATACCATCCTGGTGGGCGGCAACTCTATCATCAGATCTGCCATTTTATCAGCCCGCTTGGCTATCCTTCTTCATTGATGCCGCCAAGCCGCCGACGTTCGCTGTCATCGCCCTTCCGCCATGTCGCCGAGCCTCCCTGCTGCTCACCGTCATCGAAGGAGAAAAGCATAAGCTATATAATAGCTCCCTGCTGCCTACCGTCACCGGAGAAAGGGACAAAGGCTATACTTAGCTTCCCCTCTAAACCACTGGAGAAGAAGCTGAAGGTAGCATATATAATATGCAATGGCCGTCGCCAAGTCACCAAAAAGAGCCCTGCACCTCTGCGCCATCGCCGCTGCCCAAAGGTGATTGAGGAGAAAGATGTTGCCACACGCCTCTTCCCGGAGATGATGTTGACCTATCCGATCTTCTGAAGTGAAGATGAAGATGTTCATGTTGATCCCATATGGCGAGCAGCTCCTCACATATGCATTGGAGCCAATTGAGAGGCTGTTGGGCGCTTCATCGAATCCATGTGTTAAGTATAGAAGCTTGCCACAGCTAAGGACAGATGTTGCAGGAGATGCCCAATAATGTTTTTTTTTTTACAAATGAATGAGAAAGAGGCTGACTGGAAAAAAAATCCCTACAATGCTTGGTTGCTTCTCAAACATGTTAGGATTTTTTCTTTTCTTTTTTCTAAAAACAAAAAGCAATATTCAAAGAGGGGTTATGAGTCTCATCAACAAATTCTATTATTGGTTTGATTCAATATGGATTCTCTGATGTTCTTTTCTTCTCCATTTCGAGAAGCTTGCAGTGAGAAAACCTTCTAGAGTATGCTTCTCTTTGGAGTTTTGGTAGAACCACTGTAAATTTTTTAAGAAACGCCCAGTTGCAACAACGCCCCTCGGATGCTTAATGAAACGCCTTCTACATGTTTGATAGAATGTCCTAAAGAGATACTTTGAAGTAATAGCTATAACAAAAGGCGATTAAGAGAGGCTGGAAATATATATATATATATACAATAAAAAATACAATAAAAAATAAAATAATAAAAAAAGAGGGGAGAAGGAAAGCAGCTTGAAGTTACCAGCATTTTCTCAAAAAAAGGATACTTATGAAATATATCATTCAATGTTGAATTATAATATTGAAATCATTTGAACTCATTAATGGAAGGAAGTGCTTTATATGTCTTTTTATATACTTCATGTTGATGGTCATGATGTGACTACCATGACAAAAATAATAATAAAACAAAAAGTCAAAGAAGCATTTATAACTCAATTCTAGATAATTTGTTAAAGAAAAGAAAACAGGGAGTATATAAATATCACTATACATAGAGAAGGACATGCATATTCTGATCATGTATCTGTAAGAAGGCTCAAGAGGTGGGAAACCGGTTATGCTTGAGAAAGCTTGAATCAAACTCAAGCTTCTTTTTTATGATATTATGATCAAAATTGATGAAACAAAAGTTTCAAAATAACACGCATCTTGAGGCAGCGACAACGGGCACGTATTTTGAGACGCTGGTAAATATTAATCCAAAAGTGACATGCATCTCAAAGTGGTCATGGAATACATATTTCAAGGCCACCAGTGAAAAATAAATCCCGAAATGTCATCGGGCGTTCGATGAAAGTACAAACTCTAAAGTTGTGTACATCTCAGAGCAACACTCACTTTGAGACGCAAATAAATATGAATTTCAAAATGACAAGCATTTCAAGGCGATACTCAACACGCATCTTGAGGCGGTCTATGAAATACAAAATGGTGAAGTGGCACAAATCTTGAAGCGGCAATGAACACGTACCCTGAGGCGGCTAATAAATACAAATTTCAAAGCGACATGCATCTCGGGACGGCGGTGAAACACTCATCTTGAGATTGTCAATATGAACCAAAATCCTAAAGCGGTGCAAATCTCAAAGCGGCGACGAAGCATGCATTGCAGGGGCCGATGAAACACAAATTCCAAAGTGGCGAAGCATACGTCCCAAGGCGGGAGGCGACGTCATTTAAATAAATAAATAAATAGATAAATAATATGTATAAATATCCCATGATGATATTCATATGTAATGAAATAAATAAAATCATATATTTTTTTATTATTCATTTTGCCCTTAATCGGAGGTTCCCAAGACTCTATCTGGGGTAATTAATAATAGAGGCTTGCCTCTATTAGGAATGGAAGAACCCACAAATCAAAACAAATATGATATTTGTGATTCGATGTGTCGCCTGGTGTCTCTTTACAAACACGATGCCATGCAGGTATTTTCGATTCCACACCTATATCGATGACATCCTCGTCAAAAGTGAGAAAGCCGAACATCATGCGGCTGAGTTCGCAGAAACATTCAGTGCACTCCGAGCACATGGCATGAGTCTTAATCCAAGCAAGTGTGCCTTCGGAGTCTGTTCGGGGAAGTTCCTCGGCTTCATTATCACACAGCGAGGGATAGAAGCGAACCCCGAGTAAATCCGAGCCATCCTTCAGACAAGGTCTCCGAGGAGCGTCAAGGAAATACAGAGGCTCAATGGGCAGTTCGCCGCCCTCGGGCGCTTCATATCAAAATCTGGGGAAAAGAATCTGCCCTTCTTCCGAGCCTTGCAGAAAGCCCCGAAACTAGAGTAGACGGAGGAGTGTGAGAAGGCCCTAATACAGTTGAAAGATTATCTCCAGTCCCCTACCTTGCTGGCTAAGCCGAGGCCTGGGGAAGAGCTCTATGTCTACCTTGCGGCTACAAATCATGTGGTCAATTCTGTGCTCTTAAAGGAAGAAGAGGGGTCTCAGAAGCCTATCTACTACATAAGTAAGGTGCTCACCGATACCGAATCAAGATATCTCCCACTCAAGAAGTTGGCTTATGCCCTCGTCGTTTCCGCCAGGAAGCTTCGCCCCTACTTCCAAGCTCACAAGATTACAGTGCTCACTGATCAACCTTTGCGGCAGGCGCTCCATCGACCAAAAACGTCTGGACAATTGATGAAGTGGGTCTTGAGCTCAGAGAATACGACATCACCTATCATCCACACACTGCTATAAAGGCCCAGGTATTAGCTAATTTCATCACCGAACTAACCATGACAAGTGCCGAAGAATCCTCAATCGAAGAGCTCCCGAGAGTCGAGGAGCCACCTCCTCTGAAGTGGGTCCTACACACAGACGGTTTTACGACATCCGACAGTGCCGAAGCAGGAGTCGTCCTGTGCTTCCCCTCGGGCTGGAGCACATCAACAATTCTAAAGTTAGGGTTCAAAGCTACCAACAAAAAGCTGAATACGAGGCCATCATAGCCGGATTGTAGCTAGCCCGAGGTCTCGGGGTGAAAGATTTGCAAGCCAACACAGACTCACAATTGGTAGTTGGGCACTTGACCAAAGAGTTAGAAGCAAGGGAGGGCAACATGATCAAGTATAAGGCAATGTTAGAGAAATTAACTGCCAGCTTCCAAAACTTCCACATTGTCAAAGTCCCCAGATCTGATAACCAGGAGGCGGACTTCTTGTCGAAGCTCGCCTCCTCGGGCGCTGACATCGGCAGGCCTATCAACCTACAGTATTTATTGGTGAGAACTATCGAGTGTCGCCTCGAAGAGGAGTTGATGAAGATCGAAGGCGAGCCTAGCTGGATAGATCCAATCCTGAGCTACCTGTAGGAGGGTACACTACCATCAGATTCGAAGCAAGCCCACCGGATTGTGACTAGGACAGCTCGGTACAGAATCGTAGAGGGATAGCTCTACAAAAGGTCATATACCTTGCCCTTCCTCAGATACCTGCGTCCCTCCAAAGCAAACTATGTCCTCAGTGAAGTTCACAAAGGAATAGCGGGAAATCATTTGGGAGGAAGGGCGCTAAGTCACAAGATCCTTCGGCAAGGATACTACTAGCCCACCCTCTCCAAAGATGCCAATGAGTTCATCAAGAAGTGCGATGCTTGCCAACGCCATTCCAACATCCAATGGCGCCCAACAACCCTACTAATACCAATAGTCAGTGCGAGACTGTTTGTATTATGGGGAGTGGACATCATTGGCCCTTTCCCAGTTGTAGCTCAACAAAAGAAATTTTTGATAATCGCGATTGATTATTTCACCAAATGGGTCGAGGCCGAGCCACTATCTTCCATCACAGAGAAGGCCTGTCCAAGTTTCTTGTGGAAGTCAGTCATCTGCCATTTTGGGATTCCTTTGTCTTTCATCACCGATACTGGGTGCCAATTTTACAATGCGGCCTTCAAAGCCTTCTGCACCAAGTTGGGGATTCAATCCAAACTTACTTCGATTATACACCCCCAGGAAAATGGCCAGGTCGAAGTCATAAATCGAACCTTACTCCACAGTCTGAAGACCCGAGTTCTCCAAAACGACACTAACTTGGTGGAGGAAATCCTAGGCACACTATGGGCTTATCGAACTACAAGCCTAATACCAACTAGGGAGACCCCCTTTGCTCTCGCCTTCTGCACCGAGGCAGTCATCCTATCAGAGATCAAGGTTCCCACTCCAAGGACACAGAACTTCGATCAAGCTAGCAATGAGGAGCAACTTCGAGCCGAACTCGATCTCCTCGAGGAGAAGAGGGATCACTCCAATATTCGAGCTATGGCATATCGCCGTAGTGTCAGACGCCTCTACAACACCCGAGTGAAGGAAGTAACCTTCCAGCCAGGCGACCTGGTCCTCCGAGCGAACAGGTTCTAGGGCAACAAGAGCTGAGCGGGTAAGCTGACTCCCAACTAGGAAGGACCTTATCTCATTCAAGAAGTTGTAAGGCCCGGGACCTATTGGCTCGCCAAGGTAAACGGGCGGAGGCTTAAACGTCCCTACCACTCCGAACATATGTGACAATATTATCAATAAAATCAATTTTCACTTAATTTGTCTTTTACGTATCTTGTATCAACGAAAGCCCTTTGTAAGTGCCCCCCAGGCCCAAAGGCGTATCCCCTTCGAGAGAGGATCCGACGGGATCACAACGCCTCGGAGGATATCAACAAAAGCCCTTTGTAAGCATCCCCCGGGCCTGAAGGCATATCCCCCTCTAGAGCTGATCCGACGCGATCACAACGCCTCCGAGGATATTAACGAAAGCCCTTTGTAAGTGCCCCCCTGGCCCGAAGGCGAATCCTCCTCGAGGGTCGATCCTATGTGATCACAACGCCTCGGAGGACATCAACAAAAGCCCTTTATAAGCGCCCTGCGGGCCGGAAGGCATATCCTTCTCGGAAGTCAATCACAACTCCTCGGGGGATATCAACAGAAGCCCTTCGCAAGCGCCCCTTTGGCCCAAAGGCATGTCCTCACCGAGGAACAACTCGGTCATCTTCTCCTTACGCCTTGTGAAAAATTTCAATCCATTCGAGGACACAAATCTTGGATCCCGACAACCTCGCACCCAAAGGGGAAACACCCAACACACAACTAGGATTATGAAAAAAAGGGGAAGGTGAAGATGAAGTTATAATATTTTATTTATTCAAAACGTGCAGGAGAAAAAAAAAAGATACAATACGTTGGAATATCGTCCTCACACCGACGATTCAGAAGAAGTAGAAGATTGCGAGTACCACTCTGGGTTCAGGAGGAGACCAGGGGTATACCCTTTCATGAAGCCACCGGCCCCCGTTATGTCAACCTCGAACACCCTTCCACCGAGGTAGGTGACAACTAACGACTCCCCGTCAAGTACCTGGTGATCTGCCAAGAACTCCCGCCACCCCTCTTTGAATTGCATTTCTCCAAAGGTATCTTCTTGGGCTAACGTGATGTCCCACTCATTCCCGCTTGTCCCCCGCAACAATGTCGGCCCAGCTACTAAATGATGAATAAGTTGACAGAACCCGGGGGGGAGTTGAATATGGTCCGAAGGACTGCCGGCAATGAACAGCTTGCTAAAAGAAGGGCGAATTCCGTCATTTATCGCTTCTGGGAAGCATGCGAGCTCAAGAAACCTTCTAATGTAATTTATAGTCCAGGATGAACCGCTAAGGGACTGACCCTTGTTCTCGAATCGGGGTCACGGGTCCAGCAGTGTTCGGTGTCGGATCCTAGCTAAAGCGTTACAAACATCAAGGCAGACACGAATAATTAAGAGAAGTTTGACCACCACCTGCTTCACTTTCTATACAACTTCCTTGACGGGTCGCATTAACAACAGGATGGCACCTGCTTCACTTTTTGAACAACTTCCTTGATAGGTCACATCAACTACAGGATGGTACCTGCTTCACTTTCTGAACAACTTCCTTGATAGGTCGCATCAATAACAAAATGGTACTTATGGACCGAAGAAGACAAGTTCACATTAGAAGAAGATGGAGTCACATTCAAGCAATTAAAACAGAAAAAGATAAGTGTCTGCGATTTTTGTTAAAATAAAATTCATTACAAAATATTTCCTTATATAAAATGAGAATCTAATCCTAATCGCCTATTCTTCGGCTGGAGCTGGAGTATAAGAAAAAGGAGAAAGGGGGGCTCGGCCTTCGGTTGGAGGCTCTTCGGAGACAACCGCCGAGGTCGGCTCACCGGCAGGCTCGGCAACCTTTCCCCTGAGAACGGCCTCGGGAGAGTCTTCTTCAAGGAACTCATCCTCAGACTCTGTGTCAGGGTTCTCCTCGGCCAAGATCTTCAGCCCTTTTTTGAGGGTCAAAGTGTTGTAGTCCAATGGAAGCCCTCTTCACACCAGTTCTGTAAGGACCCGTAAGCCCTCCTCGGCGCCAAACTTGACCCCCGCTGCATAGCCTCCATCCTTCTCGTTGCTTGCTTCAGCCCGGGTCTCCAGATATGTTATCTGCCCCTGACATAGCTTCAGGGTCTCTCGATCCACAGCCAACTCCACCAAGAACCTTTCTCGTTCGGTCTCGGCGGCTGCCTTCTCAGCTAGAGCAGACGCAAAGAGACATTCCTTCTCCCTCAAGGCCTGCAGAGATTCTCCCTCTCCTTATCCAAGTTGACGACGAGCTCCTTCTCCTCAACAAGATCGGAAGATAGCTTGTCAACTTGCCTCTACAACGAGGGGCATTGCCTCTCTGTTGCAATGCGCGCGTCCTCCAAGGACTGCCTCGTCTTCTCCGCCTCTTCTCTCCCATCGGAAAGATCCGCGATTTGTTGGGAGAGGCCTTCAGCCTTCCTTCTCCAGCCATCCCTGGCAGCCATCATCTCGTGGCAGTGCTTTGTGGACAGCTCTAGGGAGGCGGAGACCTCCTTCTTCTCCTTCTTCAGGCGGGTGACCGCTGCCTTGTACACCTCGACGTCAGCCTCCAAGCACCTGACCCGTGCCCGGGAGCTATCCTTCTCCTCAAGGATCCTGGCTGCCACCTTCACCAATATGCCGGCCTGCATAACGAACAACAGTTTATTTCCTTTTAACACACACAAGAACTCGAAGCAGGGGCCTAGCAAATACTTACGGAAGCAGCGTTCAATCGCAGATGGTCAGCGATGTCCTCGTCCGCCAACCACCAAATGGTAGATTCAGACGCGTCCGTCCGAAGCAGTTCTAGGGAGAAGGCAGCGGCCGCAGGGTTATAGTAGAATAACTTGTCAGTGGGGTTAATCACCACCTTCTTCCCCTTCTCCGAGCCCGAAGCACTGGAAGGATCCTCGGTTGGCATGTCCTTCCTACCCTTTCGCCGAGGGGCTTTGGGAGAAGGCTCGGCTCGTACCTCCTCTCCATCCCCTTCGGCCAAAGCCGCCTCAGGGGCGATCGCCTCCAGAGTTGGGCCCTCGATAGCAGTGGATGGCATGTCCGTCAACCTCGTCAGTCTCCTCTTCCGCTTGAGGGAGGGATGTACACAACAATGGCGTCAGTTCCTTGCTCAGTGGGCTGAGCAACTGGCTCATCATCCTTTTTGGCGATAATGATCAACGTCGGGGAAGCCTCACGCCCTTCCTCGAGGCGACTTAAAGAGGCAGGTTCTCCCGTCTCCCTCCTCTTCAGCGGGGCCCCCTTGCCCTTATTTGAGGAATCCTCGACCTTCCTCTTCTCCTTCCTTTTCGTGACGTTCGGCCCCAGCTCCCGAGAAGAGCGCTTCGCCTTTGCCTCGCAGGCACGCACTACAGACAAAAGAGGTATGCCGAAGCCTTGATATCCATCAGTCTACCTGTCGACATAAGGAAAGCAAAGTTAATATCAAACTAACAGCTAGGCCGCCGAAGAAGAAGAACCGAAGCAAGCCCTACCCCGAGCTACGAACAGCCCGCAGTTCTGAAGGATTTTATGGGTTAGGTAAGAGTCGATTGAAAGATCACGATACTTCAGCAACTTGTGGAAGCATTCCTTCTCATCGTCGGCCAGATCCTTGTTGTCCAACTTGAAGACCTTCAGGGTGCCCCATTGGGTCCTCACCCCGAAGCCAGCGCTTCTTGAAACAAAAAAGAACTTACTCTTCCATCCTTTGATGGAAGAAGGCATCTTTCCGAGGAGCCTCCTCGCCAACCGAGCACCAAAGTAGTACCAGTCAGTGTCGTGTTCTCGGCTCAATCCGAAGAAGGTTTTGAATAAGGGAAGAGTGGGTGTGATTTCACATTGGAAACACACGATGATAAACCCACACGGGCATCTCCACAAGTTAGGAGCCAATTGAGAGGGATAAACCTCAAACTCCTCGAAAATATCTAGGAAAAGTTGGGGGAAGGGAAGCCTAAGGCCCACTAATAATGCATTATAGTAAATGACAATCTCATGGTTCCCCGAGGGAGAGCTTACCCACTCCGACGGGTTAGGGACCCTATAGGCCAAGGTAGAATCACCACCAGAGACCAAATATTCCGCCACCAGCTTATCTATAACGCTCTCCCTCAAGGTGTTCGGATAGGCATCGCAACTAAACTCATGCTCCCTACCAGAGTCAGAAAGAGTCCTAGACGAAGAATCGGGGGGAGAAGAAGGTTCCATACCTCTATTCAAGAACGGAACGCGAATTCACAAGATCGAACCAGGGATCATACACTAGACGCGCAGACGGAGAAGAAAGCCAGTAGAAGAAAGGTTTGGAGATTTTCTTAGGGTTTAAAAGCAACAGTCAAGACTTTTATCAAAGGCTCAGATAAGCCGCGCCAGACGAATCGATTCGTATCCAACAATTCGGGCGTAACCGCTGCAATGACTTGAACGGGCGCCTGCCACGTGTCCCATCGGGGGACGCGCTCATCATTACCAACTCCCTCTCACGCCTTGCCTGTACTTGCAGCAGTTTCGGGGGAGTTGAGTCGGAAGACGGAGTACCCCTTGCATTTAAAGCCCCTTACCTGGGGGCCCCACACCTAGCGAAGGAAGAGTCGTCCCATCCACGTGAAGCTTGCAAGGTAAGCTAAACCCTTTGGTACTCACTCAAGACCAAAGGGGACACGGCCTAGGGCAGAAAGGATCACCATCGCCTCGGATCCCCTTTGGTACCACTGAACCAGCCAACTGTATGCTCAACTACCGAGCCATCCAATGATCATGCGTTCATTGTTCGGGCTTGTCGCGACCATACTTGGGGGGGGGGGGGGACTGATGATAGGGGGAAAAGTGGTAAGGCATGTGGCGATCACGTACTCAACGAGCGTCAGTCCGAAGCATTCCCCCCCTCGGACATCCAAAAGTTAAGGCTCCTAGGGAGCCCTTCTTTCAGATCAAAGGAGCAAGCCGAAGCCCTTCGGAGTCACCGAAGCTCTTTGGAGTCATCTCCTCGGATTAAGTCCGGATCGACCCGAAATGGTGACAGAAGCACAGTGTAAACCTCTAACGGCTGATATGAAGACACGTGGCTTTCCAGGATCCCAATACGCGGATTACAGTCAACAATGGCAAGTCAATCACGCACGAGATATGGGTGCTGAAATCAAGGTGATGGCGAGGATTCGGGAGAAAAAAGAGGATTGATTATCAGTCCAAAGCTTATCTTTAAGAGGGAGGAGCTAAGAAGAAGAGGGGAAAGTGATCTTAAAAAAACAAACACAAGGAGCCCTTTGGCCAACCCTGTCCACTCCTTCCCCTTCTCCCTTCTTCAGATTGTATGATGAAAGGTTAATGGATCTTGCTCTCACTGCTAGAGCCCGTGGTTTTTCCCCAATTTGAGGGTTTCCATGGTAAATGTGTGTGTCTCTCCTTTGCTGCCTCATTTTCTCTTTCAATTTCCACTAAGTTCGAGTCCTAATATAAATTCAACCGTTAGAGTGGAATTTGGATCAAAACCGATTTCCACCCTAACAAATTATAATAATTAAATATAAAAAAGTTAAATTGAGATATTTATATTTTATTATAATAAGTGAAACGAGTAATTTTTTTGAATATGTCATAAATAAATAAATTTACTTAATTAAATAGTTAATGATTTATTTAATTAAAAAATCAATTATAATAATTAAATAAAATATTTCTCATCAAATGAATTGCATCTTCTTCTGGAAATCCTTGCTATTCTTAGCATGATATCGGGGAATCTCATTGCTATTACTCAAACAAGATATTTAAAGTATTTTATAAAGAGTTTTTACTTACCACCCTCTCAAAATTAGCCAAATCATTTATCACCCCCTTATTTTTCAATAATACTATATAACCCCTTCTTTTATTTTTTTTATTTTACTTATCATCCCCCTAAACCAAAGTTTTATGCTTTAATTTATGTTAAAAGTAAAACCTAAGGGTTTAATATATAAAAAGTGATAATTTTATCATTTTTTATATAAAATATTATTTTCAATGATTTTTCTCACATTTGCTATTTTCTAAATCTTAAAAAGCTTCAATTTATGTCATGGCTCGAAAGTGCCCAGGTCGCGCAACAAGCACAACTACAAACAATGCATACCTTCATAAGATGCAGTCTCATACTAACGAGGGAAGAGCACACACCAATACTTCCAGGAGCAGACTTTGAAGAGAGAGGCCCCTCCCCAACCCCTCGGGACAACAAGATGTAATCCTTATAGGCCAACTAGCCCAACTAAGGGTCCTGTAAACCTACTTTATCTCTATTTCAATAAATGAATGTGGTTTATCGATTTTTAACCAAAAAAACTTAAATTTAGCAACTCAAAAGGTTTACAATGTAATCACTTTAGTTTTTATGTATTTTATATTTTTTTTAATAAAAATATAATTTTTTTTACTTTAAATATCTTATATATAATATTTTTAATATATGTTATTAAAATTTTAATAAAAATATAGGTTAATCATTTTTTTTATAAATTAACATAAATTTACTTGGAGCATCCTTAATATTAACCTTGTTCGGAATGTTTTATTAGTTATAGATAAATATCAATTATGAAATAAAGAAGGTGCTTTTGTCATTTATTTTTTTAAAAAATAATTTTTAAAAACTATTCAAAATTTTTAGTTTGGAGAACTAGTTGAAGAGTGGATAAGTAAAATAAAAATAACAAAAAAGTTATAGGATATTATTAAAAAAAAGGGCAAGTTATTTATTGGTCTCTGCAACTGTTTGCAGGGACCTTAGAGTTAATACACACACAAAAAAACACTATACACAACTATAAACAAACCACTTTAGGGACCAAATGATAAATAGTTCATTATCCAAGGGATGAATAGTGAATTATCTGTAAAAAAAAAATAAAGAGGTGAGAAGTGATTTGTTTGTTTTTGAGGGATAACAAATAAAAAACATTTTTATAAACAAATAAATTCATTTTTTCATATTAAAGGTATAAACATATTTTTTGTTTTTTACTATTCTCGTTCCATCGTCCCACAAAGCCTCTCACCGCCAAACACCGCAAGCTAGTTTCGACTCACCCTATCTTGCTTCGTTCTCCTCCTCTTTGAATCCGTGTCCTTGATCGGATTCTTGGTGGAGAAGATATGTATGGCGGGCAGCACCAGGCGCAGCAGCATCAGCAACCGCAGCAGCATCAGCAGGGTGGGGATTTCCACAGGACCACCCTAATGCGACAGCCTTCGGCCTCCTCTACGAATATCCCCCAGGAGTACCCCCACCCCCTCCCCCACCCCTACCCTCATCCTCATCCTCATCCTCAAACTCACCCCCACCCTCACCCTCACCCTCACCCTCATCCTCCTCCTTACGATTGTAAGTTGCCAATCCATTTTTATTCTGCTTTTTAGCTCTCTTTTAGGGTTCAATTCTTAATTTTTTTCCTCTGTGAATGAACTCTTTGGGAAGAACTTGTGAACATATAATCATTTCCTTGGTGATTGCTCGTGGTTGGTCCCAGGGTCTTGAATATTGATTTAAAGCTATCCAGTGTTTACTTTGCGGCGTTTTTTTTTTTTTTTTAATTTTTTTGCTTGTGAAAGCATTTTTTCAGTTTTACTGGAAATCTACTAGTGCTTGGTGTTGTCCTTCTTTTAACTTGCTTTCAGTTGCCATTCTATCGGGGAATATATGTTTTCATCATTCAACTAAGTTTTAAAAGGTTAAACTTTGAATTCAGATGTCTTCATTGTGTATTTAAGTTGAATAAAAGACATATTGAGAAACCTCCTTGTCTTGTTAGTCATCAATTCTGTGGCCCTCTGATAGGGGTTTTGATGAATTTTACCAAAGGCATCTCCTGTGAAATCATGATTTATGAAGTACCCAAATACCGGGATAAATTTTTTTAAAAATCTTTCCTTGACAGATCATTTAATAACTCTTACCTCCACAATAAATATTAGCTTCTTATTGACAGATCATTAAAGTGCTAGCATTCTTGTTGACATAAGATAATAATCTAGTGCAAGTCCGTAACCATGGGGAATCTTTGGGTCACAGTGTCGCATTTCATGCCCTTCAATTCAAATACTCTCATGGTCACATTATATTTTTCTTAGACATGCTGGCATGTAAACTCATACACCATGTAATAACGTAGGTTGAAATAGAGAAATGTGCCTAAAGTCCACCTGTGCCTTTCAAGCTCAGGGAGGATTTTTCTTGGACATATAGGTATTTTATTTATCTATTTGTTTTTTTGATGTCATGTGGTTTTAATGTTTGACATTAAAAGGTAGCATTGGGTGGACTTGATGGTTTTGAGATGGAGCTGTGTTTGAACCAGAGTACAACAAATAATGTATAGATCATGAGGAATATAATAATGGGTTTATTTGAGATCAGTCATATGGAGAAACAAAACTTGTGTAATAAAGAATAGAAATTTTGAACTATCTGTCTGAGCTGATGACAAGCTTGCTTATTCAAATGTTGACTTAATATTATTTTTTCATTTTCATAGATCATGACATGTTTTTTATGCTAATGATATGCTGATAGTAATAGTATTATGCTTGATTCAGCTTATGGAGACAGTTTTGCTGCAAAAAGAGTTCGCAAGCTTGTCCAACGGCGAGCTGTTGATTATACCAGCACCGTTGTTCGGTATTTGCAGGTGCTGTTATATAGTTATACTTTTATTTGTTCACCTTTTTGTTCTACAATCCTTTATTGAAACTCAAAGGATTATTGAATTTCATTTTCTGTTTTTCTCATTCTTGAAACTTTCTAAAGTTTCTCATCAATTGAAACATTAGCCCTATGGTTTGAAGATCAAGATGTTGAGAAATGTGAAAAGTTGGAGGCAATGACACTCGGGGTGTCCGACACTTGAATCAGTCTTATGTGTATATATACATGGCTTTGATTAAACTGTATTAAAAGAACAAATTTTAGGGAAATAAAATACATAAATCAAAATTGTACTTTTGACCCATTCATGCTCACTCATGAATGCTCCCTCTCCTTATTATGATTCCTATCTTATCATCTCTAATGTTGGCCGGGAAATTCTACACATCCAATTGTCTCTAATGTTACCTAAATGCTTTGTATCTAATGGAAAATCCACATGTCCTCCATGTGAATTTTTTAATTTACCTAATTGTGTTAAACTCCATAAATCTATTTCATCTTTTCCTTTTTTTAAATTTTTATGAATCTTCCATATCTTCTTAAAATCTTTGTGAATCTTCCTATCTTGTCCTTTATCTTTCTAAATATCTTTGAATCCCGAGTTTTTTTGTGTTTTCTAGATTTTATAATCACATCTCACTGATTAAACTCTTTGTATAATTTGGTAGTTTCATTTCATGAAAATCAATATGATTTACTACATTTATTTATAATAAATAATGTGACGAATGTTTTCTTGATAATTTAATTATGTATAATGTTGATGCGAAATTAGGATGAAACCCTAATTCCTCTCAACATCTGAATTTATATTTGGAAGGGGAGAAGAAGCTCAACCAAGAAATCGAAAAGAAGATCAAAAACCAAGATAATGACACCAGAAATAACGTGGAAACCCTAGGAATCGGGGAGAAAACCACGGATCTCCCAGTTGGGAGTAAAATCCACTAGAATATCATTCGGATTACAATTAGAGAGCTCCATTTGTGAGTGGAAATATAGATTGGAAGAAGAAGATGAGGAGCTAGGTTTTTAGTGGAGCAGGGCTTCGCCATGATGCTTGACCTTGAGAATGAGCTGAGGAGCTCCTTTATTTATAGGCGCGTGGGCGGGGGTTAGGCTTGGACAACAAGCCACCTCTAATAGAGCACGTGGATGCCCGCTCAGATCAGCCAGCTCAGCCTTCTTCTAGAGGCTTCTAGATGCCAACATGGATTCTAATTGCCAAACCGCTTTTCATCTAGAAGATTCTCGAAGTTTCTGGGCGTTCTCTGACGTTGCGCTTCTTCGCTACAACTGCCATAAGTGGACTTATGAGTAGAAGATCGAACAAGGGAGGCGTGGTGATAGTCTGTGGAAAGGCTTCTTTGGGGACCGAGACCGAGTAGGTGAGCTGTTCGGTCAATTGTAGGGGATTTTCCGAGTAGCAATTTTGCTCGGACATGATTAGGGCCAAGGGAGATACTTGGAGATACTCTGGGATGTCCCCATGTGGCCAGTTGCCAGAGTGACACGTGTTCCTTTTATTCCTAATCCCATCATTTCTAATATTTGAAATTACATCTACCTGATAATAGTTGCATTTTTTTAATTGGATTTTTATTAAGTTCACATTTAATAAGTCAGATACTTTGACACCCTTATCCATGCTTACTTCAACCTTTATTCTTCTCGCCACACCTTGTTTCTCTCCTTTTAATTTGTTGCTAACTTACCTTCATCCTTTTTACCTTGTTATGGCTTGCAGCTTTCTTTCTGTAGTGTACACCAGTACCAACTTCCAACAGTTAGGCTACCCCTTCCATTTGGGTACTGAAAGCAGAGGTCTTATTTTGGGCATAATGTGGTTGTTGATTTTTCCTTGAATCATGTTAGTTTGTTCAATTTGGTTTTGATCTTGATCCTTGATGGAATGAAGCTTATAGACCTTGTGCTAGACAGACCACCATTCTATTGTGTGATTACAATTCCTCCAATATATTTGATGCTGGCAGTTGATTAAGATACTCCCAACTTTTTTTCCCTTTACTTGTCAGGATCCTTTTAGATAATTTCCAGCCCACTGCTGCTCCTTTTTCTCATAATCTTTACTTCTTATTGTACTCTATGTAGCAATTCTCCTCCTCCTTGAATAGTCCAAAACACGGCTTCAGTGGTAATGGCTTAGTGATTTCTAGCTTGTTCTTGTCTATTTTGTGCTACAAGTGGACTGTAAGACCGTAACATTGTGCCTGAAAAAGATTAACTTTATGCCCATGTAGGTCTCAAATCTCAAATCATCTATTAGTAAGAGTTTTTTATGTAATTGACTTTTCCCAAATTTGTTACATCTCAACACCTTTGAGTTTCATATGTGAAGATATGTATCCTTTTGTTATGGATGTGGTATATTGTATCATTGCACTTATTTTTTGGTAGTTGCAGGGTTAGCTCTGCACATTTTGGAAGAAACGGTTTATGCATTCCTTATTCTGTAATTGTTCTAGTTAGCTACTGAATCATCCCAGTGTTCTAGTTAATTTCTTACCGTTATATCTATCATTTATATCCCAGTGTTGTGGAAACATTCTCTTGCAAGGGTAAGGTTGCGTACAATAGACCCAAGTGGTCTGACCCTTCCCCGGACCCCGCACATAACCGGAGCTTTGTAGCACCGGGCTGCCCTTTTATATCTATCATTTATATGTGGATATTGTTCCCATAAGTTTTGATGTAGCATATGAATCAATTAGTTTACAAGTCATGTTGCTATTTTGCAGGCTCGTATGTGGCAGCGGGATGCGAGAGATAGAACTGTATTGCAACCTACACTGGCTGCGGTTTTAGATGTTAGTTAACTTGATTTCCTGTGGCATGTTTGTTTTTTCAGGCTTTGGTTTCAGTGTTTATTGGTATGTTTATGTATTCTTTGATAGTTTTTTAGGGATATGTTTCTCAACATGGCATCACATGATTTATCGCCCATCTCTTTCTTTTCACTTTATGGTAGGTTAATGATAGTATATCTCTAATGCTTTCCAGTTGGGTTTCTGATTTTAATTTTTGATTCCACCTTTTTGCATTTATGTTCAACTGCACTATTGAAGTTGCTTCTGGGTGCAGATGTTACCTACAGTTGCATATGCTGACAATCCTTCAACAAGTTTTGCTGCAAAATTTGTGCATGCCTCTACAAACAAAAATAGATGTTCAATCAATCGAGTTTTGGTAAGTTAAATGAAATCTATCATTTTTGTTTTATTATTACTGCCATGGAAACCTTGAATCAGATTGTCTAATCAATTTCAGTTGTGATATGTGTATTCACTGTCACACTGTTGAAAGTTTGCAAAGCTAGATATTAGTTTTATTGCCAAAACATAAGAAATTTCTCTGTGGATACTGTTATTTTCTCTCGAACCATACTAGTATTCTAATTTAATCAGATTATTAAATCATTTACATCTCTTGATAGTTGTTTAATTCTAATTTGATCAACTTTTCCGTGCTGACCATAACTTTGACCATCCCATTCCTACAAATTTCTTTTTCCGATGTTTACCAGAAAAAAAGAATATATGCACATGTTTTTGATCAACTAGAATTTGTAAATTATAAAATTGGTTGTGCTTGCTCTGGTTTTTTACTTTAGAGCGAGCAACCTTTATCTTTGATCTATAGTATAGACATTTTGTTGATACCAACTGATGCATTCTGCATAGTTTCATTATTTCATACTGCAGGAATTTTTTATAGTGGGTGGTGATTTAGGCAAACAAATGCATGGGATTATTCATGTTCTTAACGTTGACTTTTTGGGACCATGAATACTTACCCTCCATCGCAAATGCAATAGCTTATTTACTTGGCTTGAATGCTTGAGTGAAATTTTACATTTCACGTCAACCTTAAACTATGGGCAGGCCATCTGTTATACTTGATGCATTCAAGAAGGACATTGTATTATTCCTTTTATAATGAGAAATGTTTGAAGATGGCCTGGTTTTCTCTCAAGGATAAGGCAATTATGAGATGTTCTAGAACCTGGATTGTTGTTGTTATTAGATTCATGTGATTATCTTATGAAAGGGAATTTGATCTGAACTAGTTCCTTCAGATTCCATTTAGCTTTTTCTTCTTCACATTGTAAGTTCAGATTTTTTGGATGATTGACACATGGTTGACAACTTGCTTCTTTTCTCGAATATTTGCAACTCCTCTTATTATGGAAAATTTACTTTTCAAGAGCTCGTATTATTTAAACTTATCATCTTTAGTAATGTAAATAGAGGTACAATTGGAGGCTTTTGCCTTTTTTTTTTCATTTCTTCCAAATTATTATCTTATGGTTCCCTTGAGTAAATTTCCCTTGCTGATCCGTCTTGTGGTATAAACACACCTCAGTGTATTCTAACTCTTGATTCTGATTCTTGTTTTTGACATGTTATTACTAATTCATTCTCATATTGGGAATATGTTACCAAGAGAAGATGAGCTTTACATGTTCATTATTTGTGGAAAGTAAGTACCAACATTACTTTTCAGTGTGCAAGGAATTCCCATTTCTACATCTCTTTTTAAATAGCTCATGTGCATTTATAACTTTAATTTTTACTAATAGGAACTCATATATGTGCACGTTTGCCTCTTGGGTCAGGTCTTCCCAAATGCAATTAGTAGAAAATGTTGAAAATGTATGAAATGACCAAACTGTTATTGACTTATATCCTTGTAACAATCATATACATGATTCAACAAATTTAGATATAACTTTAAATTATTGTTGACCAATGATGGCAAAGCCATTAAAGCAAAGATCTGGATTTTGTAAGGACACATGCAATTGCAAATTTTGCATTCGTATGTATGCGATTAACCTCTTTTAGAGTGGTTTCTCCCAAGAAAAACAATAAAAAATATAATCCAAAACTCTAGAAAACTTTCCTTTTAGACTGGTTTCTCCCCTAACATCTTTTTATCATTTGGAAAATAAAAGGTATCATTCTATATATTATAAAATACAACAAAACAGGGAATGGAAATGAGCTTATCATTTTAGTGTCATATTAATACAACAACATTCTTCAAGGACAGAGGAATAACATGGAGAACTAGCTCCAATTCCATAGAGGAAATTCAGATAGGAATTCAAAGACAGAGGACAGTCAGTGCCTAGAAACATTTTCCTAATTATAAAACTAACCCTGTGAACCTACAATGTAATCTTCTTTAAAAGATGGAAACCACACTTTCTCTTAAAACAAAAAACAGTTAAGTAGAGCAAAACATAAGATCACAGGGTCATTTTAGTTAGCAAGTTCTTGTATCACATATCAAGTTTGTAACCAAATGGTAGAATGCAAAAACATCATTATTAGGATTTTCAAACCTTTATCTGAAACTTTTGTCTTAATGTAAACTTAGATCTCATTTATTCAGTTAAACCAATACACAAAGTGGATGATGCAGCAAAGTGCCCCACATGAATAGTCTTGCAGTTTCATACCTTACATAATTAGATGAGTATAGAATCATGGTAAAGCCACATCACTGAAGACCATTCACTTGTCCCTCCCCACATGTTAATGATTGTCAATGAGCAAATTTACATGTTTCTGAAAGTTCTATAAGTTTTAGAACCCTTTCTTAGGCCCTGCTCTTTTGTCTGTCAATGGAATTTACCATATGTTCCATACAATTCAAAAAAGAAAAGGTTATATCTTATATATTTTTTGAGTATTGTCTGAAGCAAGATGGCAGGAGGAATGTTGATTGTTGTTCTATTGCAGTTGTTGTCATTTTCTGGATGTTTTCTTGTCTAATAACTCTGTAAAATGAAACAAACTTCTATTTCAAACCTTTTTGTTTGATGAGATAATTTACCTTATTTTCTCTTATTAATGTCATTGCAAGCTGCAAAAACTTTTCTATTTATTTGGCGCTATTTATTGATGTGTTAGAAATTGTTTAAGTATCGGCTAGATGTTTATGCTTTTACTTTAAAAACTCAAAATTAGCCTGATCTGTCTGTGGAAATGTTACCTAACTCTTTTATAAAAAAATCTTTTATTATCTCCTCAGTTAACATATTGGGCTAAGTGCCTCTATGAACCGCAGAAAAATAACTGCCAAATAGATAGTAAAATGATGAATAAAGCAGCAAAGTTCTCAAAAACAGCCTAAATTTTGAGTAGTTAGTTGATGAAGAGCTCAACTTTCCTGTTTACTTTTCAGCTTATGTTGATTTTGTTACTAATCTATGGCTATTTGTTTACTAATGTTCGTCTTTAAAGTTTGATAGAAAAGCCTTGTCTCCATCTAAAGTTCGAATTATTCTATAGAAATTTGTGCTTGAATGAGGTGACTAATCGATGTTTCAGCAGCAAATCTGGTCTCTTGCTGTCTCTTTATACTTCTCTTTTTGGATTAGTGTCTTTTATCGAAAATACTCCCCTCTTTTTTTTCTTCCAAGTGTATACTTTCTGTTTGGTTTCTAGGCTATCTGCAATTCATACTCAACAGATTTCTTTTACTTACAATATTTTTTAATATTTCATGGTGAAGTGGACACCTACTGGGCGTCGCCTTATTACTGGATCACAAAGTGGCGAGTTTACACTTTGGAATGGGCAGTCTTTTAACTTTGAAATGATTCTTCAGGTATGCTTTTAAATTTACACTCTTATGCTGTTCCTCTTCATTAAATGAAATGCATTGGGCTTGTTTGACAATCATTTTGTTCTATAGGCTCATGATCAGGCAATTAGGTCCATGGTATGGAGCCATAATGAAAACTGGATGGTCACTGGGGATGATGGAGGTGCAATAAAGTACGCTGTATTACAACCCTTTATTATCTCACTTGGCATCTTTATCTTCGTGTAACATATGAATTCTAATATTCTAATCTATTGGACACCTCTCCTCTATCAACTAATTAGGTATTGGCAGAACAACATGAACAATGTGAAGGTCAATAAATCTGCACACAAGGAATCAGTGCGTGACTTGAGGTATATTATCCTGCATTTTACTCAAGGAAAATATGCTTTATTTGTTGTAGATGGCTGGAATCTTTTTTATGGATAGAATTTGAAATACTTGGTGATTTACATTGGCATGTCTTTACCAGTTTTTCTAGGACGGATTTGAAATTTTGTTCATGCTCGGATGACACTACTGTTAAGGTGTGGGACTTCGCAAGGTGCCAAGAGGAGAAATCACTGACAGGTAATTACTGCTACTTTTTATACCATATTTTTTGCTTAACTATCTTAGTAATAGAACTCAAGTTGATAATCTTAGCAAGTAGCCAGTGGTATAGGTGCTCAAAATGAAATTATTTAATGGAATTGGATGCTTTAGAAAATGCAGTTAAATGTGTTTTAGAGGATGTATGTGCTGCCATGGTTTGTTAACTTTGTTTACTGTCATATTAATTTTGCATCTATGGAGGGAAATACAACAGGTTGGCATGCAGTTGGAGGGAAAAACCTTTCTTCTATAAATTTAAATGCAGCTTTATGGTGTTAAGGAAGGGAAAACTTGTTCTAAGTAGTCTGGCTGGAGATTTCATGTAAAAATACTAGTGAGCGTTGCTGATAATAGTAAGAATGTTAACAAATATTTATGTTTTAAATTTTTAATTAGCTGAGGTCCCAGATGAACAGTTCACAAAGCTCATTAATTCTTCATGATGATGTAACTAAGAAATCAATTGAATCCTTAATCCATCCATCAATATGTAAAGTTAAAAATAAAAAAGTAAAAAATAAAAATAATTCTTGTGTTTTTATAAATCATATTTGGATACTGGACTAATTTGAATTCAAGAATGAACTAGCAATGTGACTGGACTTTCAGATTTTTTATAGACATCCTGCATAATTTTCCCCACAAAATCCTCCAGAAATAAAATAACATGGTATATCATAGGGTAGTCTTATAGGTTACCTGATGCCAAGGAGGTATTTTGGAGGGGCCTTGAATTTTTTGGTTACTACCTAAAAGGGCAGCTCGGTGTTACAAAGCTCCCGCATGCGCGGGATCCGAGAAGGGTCGGACCACTTGGGTCTATTGTACGCAACCTTGTATGCTTTTTTTTTTGCAAGAGGTTGTTTCCATGACTTTTTGGCTACTACCTAACTTGTGTAAATTTTTTGCCAGTACCTTAAATCTTTAGATGATCTATCTTATTGGCTTGTGTTAATGTCAGTTATGGCGATCAAACTTTTGGAAGTATGGGTTTAGTAATAACATTTAGCCTAGCTTTTCATCTAGAGAGCAATTCCTAACCAAATGATGCGCTAGTTGCTGACAAGCAATTTCTATCTTTACACCAAGGCTCATCCATATGAAGAAGTTGATCCCAGTATAGACTACTGTTTTACTTCTTTGAACAGCTAAGAGGAAATCTTTTTTCCAAATCAAACTTATTTTTATTTCTTAATTAGATAATAGAGTTTTATGAATGTATAATTTGTAGGGTTTGGGAATAACCTTGTCCTGCTAGCCAAGGCCATTGACATATGACTCTGATCCTTGATATACTCTTTGGTTTATGTAAATTGCCATTGTCTTTTCCATTATGAGGTAAGGTCCTAAATCTCCTTGATGTTTGTTTCTGTCTAACTTCATGGCCTACAAGGCATCTAAAAAATTTCCAATTTTAGCAATGTCTTTGCATCTATCCTCTTCCAACTTGCATTTCTCAAGTTGCAACTTTTCCCAATTCATAACTCCTCCCTTCGAACAAATTGCTATCTTAAAAACACCAACATCAAACTTGATGATTCCCCAACTTGCTTCACACTGGTCCTTCATATTTGAATTGTAGCATATTGCTTATAGTCATTGTGCATACTGCCCAATGCATAATGCCTCACATAACCCCATTTTTCGTTTCATCAAAGCTTGTCCCATGGGAAACCTAAATTATTTGCATTTTGGAATGAATGGTACCTTGAAAACTTCTGACATTGATTGTTTGATGGAAACACAAGTTTTATATTAAATTCTAATTTAGTGAAAGATACTAAGATGGTCGGAGACCATGGTATGACACTGAAAAACTCTAATCATATGAAATTTTTATCAGTTAATCATTCTGAAAACAGATCTTGATTTTTGCAATGCTGAAAATAAAACTTGATGTCTTTTGATAAATCTAAGTATTTTTTTAAGGTAAATATAATGAAGATGGAATGGATGATTAGCTATATTCATAAAACTTTTCTTTTCTTTAATCAAATGCACAAAACCAATAGCAGATATGACTCAAATTTGTTATCGAATTGTCGAAGTGCTAGTACCCACTGTTCTTGAGGGATCCATACTTTTATACCGGAGATTTGACGCAAAAGAAGGCCCTAGGTTTGGTCATAGTCAAGAGTGTTGTCCATGAATGCAAAGGGTAAAATTGGTATTTTATAGTCCCAAGTTGTGTTATAGAATGGGTTTGGATGGATTCAAATCAGGCTAGGAAAATGCTCATATGATAAGAACCCATTTGATTTTCTGAAGATTGAAAAAAAAGATAGAAAAAGAAAACCAATTCCCTACAAAAAATGAAATGTGTTAACTTTTCATTTATTTTCTTTCTTAATAGTTGGTAGGATGAAAAGTGGTTATTTTTATTATTTTTTTCTTTCCATCAAGTTATGTTTTCTTATGTATGATCATCACAGTCTTCTGTGTTTGAAGTGTGCAAGACTATTTTTGGAAAACAAAGTCTCCATTGTCCATCTTTGAGGAATTATTCACTATGTTCTGTGCGACTTTTCATTGAAACAAACTCGAAAATATACTCTCTCTCTCTCTCTCTCTCTCTCTCTCTCTCTCTCGCTCTCTCTCTCTCTCTCGCTCTCTCTCTTTGAGATTTGAACATTCAATCTATTTCTCATGCAACCTGATGTAGCTTGACAGAACCCAACATATTTGTGTTTTTCATACCATGTTATCTAGTAATTTTGTTTTTTTTTTTTTTTCCTGGGATCTAACTGTATGGTTGCTCATATATTAAGCATCTTCTTTAGTCATTCTAACTACAAAGCATTATATGTCTTTTCAGTGGCAAGGGGATGACAGCAGTCAGCTTCTTGATGTATGCATTTAGTGATCATGGATACCTTCTAATTGAGATTTACTTTACAACCTAATACATCATTTAACAGATAATTCATATTCTTCGAAGTTAATATTAACCGAATAATGAATATGGAATATCAGCCACATGGATTACTACCGCTGTCTTCCACCTTTCATTAAAAAATTTATTGGTCCTGCATCTGTTGACATGCGATGATCATCTCTTTTGTATATAATCCCATGGCAATTCCTGATCTTCGCAACATACCTTTATAGTTGATTGAATGGATATAGAAATTGACCTTAATTGTCTTGTACATCGAATATCCTTTGATGCTCTTTATCAAGTATAAGTTGATTTGTCTAAAAGACCGATCCATTTTTCTGTTTTTGCACTGTAAGGCTAAAGCTGCAATTAGATATTATACATATATGATGAGAGTTTGAACTTTCATGTTTGACTTGAGCTTTCTATGAGCAGATTTTATTGGTGCAATTTTGGGAGTTCCAACATTCTCAAAGTGAATCTTTTGGCTTTGCCTTATTTAGCCTAATTTAATCATATGTGACAATTTTCTTAAATTACTAAATATACTTAAGTTCTAGACTGTTAGTTGAGGAAGTGAAGCAGTTTTCAATTTTATTTTACCATGATTTAACCTGATTCTTTTTTATATGCCTTGAACTCAAACAGGCCATGGTTGGGATGTAAAGAGTGTTGATTGGCACCCAACAAAATCGCTGCTAGTTTCAGGTCCCTTGCTTACCTCACTTATATATGTAGATTTGTTGGTTTTCTTTTTTTTCATTATTATTTTGTATACCTTTTCTTTTGAATGTGGTGCAATAGGTGGGAAAGATAATCTTGTAAAATTATGGGATGCAAAATCTGGGAGGGAGCTGTGTTCATTGTAAGGCTATTTGACTGATCCCTGTTTTTGTTCATTTATGATAGTCTATTAATACACTATATGCAGCCATGGACACAAAAATACTGTACTCTGTGTGAAATGGAATCAGAATGGAAACTGGGTATTAACCTCTTCTAAGGATCAGATCATAAAGGTGGGTTATTCTTCTTACTCTTTTGAAATATATTGTATATTATTTCTTCACTGCATTTGCAATGCACTTGATCAAATTTGGTCTCAGTTATCCATAACCTAAGGTCGAAGGAACCAAGTCATGATAGCATGTTCACATTGATATTTATACCCATACAAGTTGAAATTAGTGTAACTCTCTTTTGATGATTTGTCGTGACTCTGTTTCCATGTTTTTTGTTTTCGTTTTTTTTTTGTCGTTGAATTTGTATGACTTTTTGCTTAATTATTGTTTGTATAAATATAATTTGTTTGTTGGTCAAGCTGGTCTTGGTTCAGGGTAGAAATGGGTTGGTTTTGCTTTTACTGTCATTTAAGTGTAATTAAAGCTTAAATATATGGGTTTCTTCGCTATGTGTTGGTGCTTGCTAATACCTGATCTATACTCAAATAGGTTGAATCCATAAACTAAGATAGCTTTCTCACCTCACTCATAGTTCTTATGGTCTTCTTTAAACTTTTCATCACTGTGATTTGATGGTCAACGAGTGCAAGCACAACGCCTCTATGCATAAGCTTACATGGTCAAAGTAATAAAACTCAGTAAGTACCAAGGTCGAATTCCACAGGGAGTAGTATGAAGGTCAATTGAACAGGAGCCTACTAAGGTACTCCGAACCTTCAGTAATCGATTCAGTAAAAGTAAAGTAAAATAAACTAAGCTAATACCTAGAAAAGCAGGAAATTAATGGAGAGTTTAGGTGTAACACTCAAGTATAAGAATCTAGGGTTGATTGGTGATGGATATCAAACTAGAGGGTAATGGCTATTCAATGGCTTGCTAGGTAATTACATACGCACACGGGCGTAGATAATAATTCCTTACTGTTAAGGAGTGTGCCTAACCACTTCCATCTGCCACGTGGAGTGATGCATAATCGTTCCTAGTCAAAAACTCTGACCATGGATGATCTACAGTGTATTCCTATATTGTAGCAAATGCCAGTTTGTCACATCGACCTTCCATCTTGCGATGTACAGTTTTCCTACGCAAACTTTAACATGCATATTAAGCACAATAGTCTATCATTGTCTTCCAGTTCATTGATTCCTAGATTCATGTGAGTGAAGCTAGATGACTGTCATTGTCTTTCGGTCCAATGAAACTCATTTAGATGTTGGTTGTTACCTTCCGGTCTAAGGACTACATAAGAACAATGTCCCAAGCACGCTCTACGTAGCTATCAATCCATACCATCAAAAGATAATATATATATTCATATCTAAATCGTCATAATAGAAAAGTGATCTAGCCGAGTTAGGGACTTAAGAGATTCGAACAACAAAACATTCATGTTCACAAATAAGGGATGAAAATCAATAAAAATAAGGAATGTTGCGGATCTTTAGCCCTTATTCGTGGTTACCTTTCCTCAAGATGGCTTGAGGTCCTCTGGATCGTCATTAACAGTTCTAGATTCAACCTTCTTCTCACCCAGATTGCCTCCAAGTAGAGGTCGCCGTTTCAAATCCGAGATGTGAAACCTTAGAAGTCCACAAATCCTTATATAGTGGCAATCTGTGATGCGTCGCTCAAGGTTGAGCGGCGCATCGCAAAGCATCATCGCCCGAGCTGCTCGCACAGAACCAAGGGAAACATCTAAAATCCTAATCTCTGTCAGTCGCCTGCAGCCGATTAACAACGCGTCGCACAAAGATGGGTGACACGTTGCATTCTGTCATTCTTTTGTCAGTGAGCTTCACTCTGACTGCAGCTTGATTTGCTTTGTTCTTGGGTCCTCCCTTCCTTATGTTACTGATAATGATGGCCGAAAATTGGCCTTTTCTGATACAAGCACAAATACCCGAATTAGTGCCTACAAATACGATAATTCTATATAACATGGACTCTGAGTGAGCAAATAAAGTACATTTGATAAGAAATTAAGCTAAACATGCAATAATCTCATCTATTAACACACATTTAGCTCTAAGCATGAAACATATGCTCTGGAAAATAGCTTTCTTTAGAGAGCTAATATACTCTCAAAAACTCAGAACTATTGCTTCTCCTTAAGCAATTTAAACAATATACACACATATACAATGGCTAAGTCTCAAAACTTTGGTTGTCACTTCATTGGCATTGAATACAAATACTTTTAAGAAAAACATAAAGGAACAAAACTTTTTAAGCTAGTAGAAGTCAATATCGAGATGTTCTACACTCTTGCATAAGAACTGCAAAAATTATGATATTTCTATAAAAAATAATGTATGCCATACGGATTTGTGCATCCCAAATAAAATTAGAAGCACGAATCTACAAAGTTTAGTCTTTCATCACTATTTACCAGTAGGGGACAACTATTGGAGCAAGCTATTGCTTCTACAGTTTCTAAATACAAGAGTGTATACTATACATGACCTTCCTAAGCATGAAAAATAGAGTTCCTCCTAAGTCATCACATGTCATAAGTATTTACACTAGGAGAGCAACCAACATTATGCACAACGGTTCCGCTTGTTACTTTAAAATTATGGTAAAAAAAAAAGATTTTCAATTAAGCCAAAACATGCATTAAACTGTATATAATATGCTATGAAATCAAGTTTTTAGTATACAAGAGCATAGGTAACAAGACAAGATAACCAAAACTTCCTCCAAACTCGAGACGAGTCATCGCCCTCGATGACTTCATCAAGAGTATAAAAAAAAAAACAACACAAATATAATGAGCAGGAAAAAAAAGAGAAAAGTTAGAACAAGACTCCCTTATGGAAATGTGGCGTTGATGCCTGTCTCCTCACTGCTCGGGCTTGACGGTGCTGGTGGCTGTGTTGGGGGTAAAGCCTGCATCTCGCTCGAAGTAATCCTTGCTCGCGAACACAGGAGATGAAGGAGCTGTAACTGATGTTGGCTTTACTGTGTGAGCAACTCTATCTCTTATCGCTGGACTGTTACATCATGTCGCAACACCGCTAACTCAAACTCTAAGATGTCCTTGCGTTGCTGCCTCGGTCTTTGGATAGTCGACACAATTGAGGAGGATCACGTCGGTGGTGCTGTGAAGATGTTGGGGTCGTCCTCAGCATTGGGCACCATCTTCTTCATAATGAGTGCCTCATTGATAATATGGCGAGGGAGCTACGCCTTCTCGTTTGTGCTCTAGCTGACTCTCGCTTGTAGAGCTCAGTGATCAAGGATGGGTACCAGAAGCCATTGCTGGTGAGCGGGCTGAATATATAATCATACGGCACACCAGGAATCCCATATCGATACTCATTCCCTGAACGAGTGCATACAAAAGGAGTGCTCGATCTTGTGTCACCTCACTCGTGTGATGGCACGACATCAAGCGGGCGTAGATGAAGTAAAACCACGCTATGTACTCTTTCCTTAGGCTGGTGGTCTTGAAGATGCACGGTTGCCCCCTCGTGTTGATCCATATGGTCCCGGAGACTTTGAGAGCATACATAATCTCATCATTATCGAACTGGCCGTTAAGCCATCTATTGTACTCATCAATGGGGAAGGCATGTGTCTCAAGATCATCGTTGATGGTGGCTGCATCGAAGGGCACGGGGCAACCTCAGACCATCGTGACGTGGTGCTGGTAGTCTAGTACATTTGTATAGAATTCCTGGACCAAAGGGATAATCGTAGATCATGGATGGTAGCGAAATGTTTCCTTCCCCTGTTCCACAATAACGGTGTGCTGAGAAGCGAACCAGCCTTCCCTCCAGTTAATCCCTGCTTTGGAATCGGGGCCCTTGAGTGGAGAGCTCTCGTGTACCTCGCTACGGCTACAGTAGATGTGAACCGTTCACTGGGAGCCGATGAGAAAGAGATGTGTGGCCTTTTTGCTCGTGACTTCACATGCATGGTCTACTAGAAGAAAATGCACCAATGAGTTTAAAGAAGTGATAAAGTAATAGGAAGCGGTATAGCATAGAAATTAGGTAAAGCAAAATATGAGTATTCCAAAAATGCCTACGATAAACAAGCAAGATTGCTCAAAGAATTTTCAATAAGAATTAGCATGCAATCCTAGTTAGGGTCAGGGAAAATTGAAAATTTCAACAAAGTTCTCTCTTGTAAAATGGGGTGTTGAAAGTATCTGTAGAAGCATTCCAATCACAAGATTTTGGTTCACAACCCTCTTTACTACATTTATCCATCCATAATTGATCACTAACCCACATTTAAGCCCATTCATGAATATATATATGAGAAAATGCTAAAATTAAAGTGTAGCAATACTTATAAAGGTGTACAAAGGGGTGGGAAGGCCTTTCAAATCCTTAGGAAGGCTTGGAGGAAGTATCCTTTGTCGAGTTCGCACGAAGAGGGAGAGCCTGCGAGGAAAAAATGAGAGAAAACGCCACCAGTTAGCCCTTAAAAACCCTAAACCCTGATATCCAATATGTCGCTCAGCACTCTGCGACGCGTCGCAAATCGTTAGTGCTTAATTATATGCGCTTTAGCGACGCGTCGACCCAGCCCGAGCAAGGCGTCGCAAATTCTCAGGTCTATTAGTCAGTGAGCTACGCATCGAAAAATGCAGAAAACTGTTTTTTTTTGTAGTTCTGAGAATTCTGAATTGCCATAATACTGTCCGTCATGACTCCATACATGATTTAAAGTTATAATCGTATTTGTCATGATTGAATTTGCCGAATTTAACCGTTTAAAGCTTTAATTTCACTCTACTAATATTTATTTGATTATGAAGTGAAGTTTGCTTCCCCTAAACTTATAATGATCACAAAGTCCTTGACTATGCCTATTTTTATTGCCAAAATTACTAAAAACACAATAACTTTGACAAATAACCCATAGTGATTTCAAATAAACTGGCCTAGAACATGAAAATGCAAATTATTTAAAACCTTATTGCCTTGGGTTGCCTCCCAAGAAGCGCTATTTTAGAGTCCCTAGCTAGACATCAGTGACCCCTTCTTTTGTGAACGCCGACCATCAAAATTTTTGGCACCGTTATCGGGGAATAGTTAAGTCCTAGTTGACTTTAGCCGAATAGGGATCTAAGCTCACTTCAGTTTTATTTTTGTTTAAATTTTTTTGTAATAATTTTCTTACTTGTCTATATATACTGCTTTGATTTTTCTTAGATAGTGATTTTGGTTGTTTATACATAAAGTTATCTCACTTTTATAGGATTTTTATAGATTAACTTTAGAGTAGGTTGAGACACTTTTTCTTTTTTTTCATTGATGTACGTGTATGAGTGACAGTGACATAAAGCTTTTCGATCTTTTCGAACGAATCTGTAGAAGGCTTAAGAAAGAGAAGAAGAAGAATCAGGAAATTCCAAGTTCCTTTTTAAACAACATGGACAAAATCGAAGATAATCGTCCAATGTACAAATACACAGTTCCTTCCTCACAGGGGTTACACTCGAGTATCTAACGGCCATGAGTTCAAGCTGCGACATTTGAGATCAAGCCTGCGATTATCCAAATGCTTCAATACTCGGGCATATACAGAACTTTCTAGAAATTTGTGACATTTTTAGGTTTAACAATGTCTCGGAGGATACTGTGCGCCTCGGATTGTTTCCCTTCTCTTTGAAGGACAAGACGAAGAACTGGTTGTATTCACAACCTCCCGCATCAATCACAACATGGGAGAACTTGATGCAAAAATTCCTAGCTAAGTTTTTTCTGCTGGCAAAGATAGTACGCGTCCGGACGAGATCATCGTGTTTACTTAACAAGACTCGGAATCACTGTATGAAGGGTGGGAACACTTCAAGGAGATGCTACGAAATTGCCACCATTATGGAGTACCCTGCTACATTTTAATTTCAACTTTTTACAATGGATTGCATAGTTCCACCAGGACCACGCTTGATGCAGCTGCGGAGGGTGCATTCAACTTAAAATCTATAGATAAGCGTTATGAGCTTTTAGAGACAATGGCATCCAACAACTACCAGTGGCCCGCCGAAAGGAATGTCCCTCGGCAAGTTGTTGGTGTGCAAGATTCAGAGTCTCTCAAAGACCTCCACACTAAAGTCTCAAATTTGGTGAAAAAGGTTGATAAGATAAGATTGTTACATGGGTACTTGCCAACTGTTATAATGAGAATAAATAGAGTTAGAGAGAGAGTGATATTGTAAGTGTGAATAAAGTTAAAGAGAAGTGACACTATAGATGTAAGTAGCATTATCGAGAGTGCTAGTATGATTCGAACAAATAGAGTTAGAGAAAAAGTGGTGTCATAGATGGAGCAAATAGAGTAAGAAAGGAAATGTTTTACATAAGAAATGGAGTTAGAGTGGAAAAGTTGTGTTTTATAGACAGAAAATGGTGTTAGATAGGGCAAAATGTATTGTAGATAAAGAAAATGACGTTAGATATGGGAATGTGGTTATGTCAGAGAAAATTGAATTAGAGAGGAAGTGTTGTAAAGGGAATAAAATTAGAGAGAGAAAAAGATGATAAAATAGTGTTGAGAGAAAGAAAGTTGTACAACAAATATTGTGTTAGATAGCAAGAGTTTAGCGGTGAGAAAATAGTGGTTCAGTTAGAGAAAAATGAAGTTTGAGAAAGTGTTGGGTAGAGAGAAATTAGAGCTAGAGCTAGAGTACAAGTGTTGTCGAAAAAGAAAATAGAGTTGGAGAGAAAACTGTGTTTGCAGAAAGAGAAAGAAAGTGGTGCACAGATAGAAAATGGTGGTTTTGATGTAGAAAGTAAGAGTGATGTAGAGGGAGAATATAGGGATTAAATTATGAGGTTGCTTAAGAATAAAGAGTGTTGAATAAATATAAAGATGATTAGATAATAAAATAATTTGAAGTTGGGTCGGTGTTGTGTATAATATAGAGGATTAGAGAGTGAAATGTTTTGAGAGAGGTTTTTTGTAGATATATAAAAGATTGTAAATAGGTAGTTTGAAATGAGATGGTTGGTTTTATTTTATTTTTTAGTACTTTGAGGCATTGTTCCTCGTCAAACTTTAATTATAGCACATGACCAAACCTCATAATATATATATATATATAAGTTAGGCTGCATTTCGAGGCATTTGGAGAGTATTTTTTTTTCCAAATCCAACCGTATGGATGGAAAGATCATCGAAAAATAAGCAAACATATCGATTTTCATACAATTCAGGAAGATGATGATCATTCATCTTAAAAGGTGAAATTCTTAACCGATAAGATTTATATAAAATTTCACCCTTTAAGATGAATTCTCGTTAGTCGTTACCTCACCAAATTGTATGAAAATCGACATGTTATCTTATTTTTCGATGTTCTTTCCATCCATACGGTTGGATTTGGAAAAAATACTCTCTAAATGCCTCAAAATGAGGCGACTTTACTTGCACAGTGATGCGACCGGCCTGATTGTATTAAGATTATATATATATATATATATATATATATATATATATAGGGTCCGGTTCATGGGACACACTATTTTGACACACCGTTTGACATCTTTTTCATTCATTGGCTTGCACAGTATTTTAACCAAATCCAACCGTATGGATGGAAAGGGCATCGAAAAAATAAGCAAACATGTCAATTTTCATACAATTTAGGAACTTGTAGGGTCTTCATCTTAACGGGTGAAATTTTATACGGTTGCAATTTCACCATTTAATATGAAGACCTACAAATTCCTAAATTGTATGAAAATTGACATGCTTGCTTATTTTTCGATATTATTTCCATCCATACGGTTGGATTTGGTTAAAACACTGTGCAAGCCAATGAATGAAAAAGGATGTCAAACGGTGTGTCAAAATAGTGTGTCCCATGATCCTAACCCATATATATATATATATATATATATATATACAATCATGATACAGTCCGACCGACCTTAATACTATTCATTTACTGTCGTCTCATTTTGAGGCAGTTGGAGAGTATTTTTTCCAAATCCAACCGTATGGATGGAAAGAACATCGAAAAATAAGATAACATATCAATTTTCATACAATTTGGGGAGGTATGATCATTCATCTTAAAGGGTGAATTTCTGAACTGATAAGATTTCTATAAAATTTCACCATTTAAGATGAATACTCATCACCTCACTAAATTGTATGAAAATCAACATGTTATCTTATTTTTCGATGTTCTTTCCATCCATACTGTTAGATTTGAAAAAAATACTCTCTAAATGTCTCAAAATGAGGTGACCTTACTTGCACAGTGATGCGGCCAGCCTGACTGTATGTGAAATTTTATAGAAATCTTATCTGTTCAGAATTTCACCCTTTAAGATGAATGATCATCATCTTCCCAAATTGTATGAAAATCGACATGTTATCTTATTTTTTGATGTTCTTTCCATCCATACGGTTGGATTCGGAAAAAATACTCTCCAAATGCCTCAAAATGAGGCGACCATAAATGAATAGTGATAAGGCCGGTCGGATTGTATCATGACTGTCTGTATATATATATATTCCGGGTCGGACATTCTGAATTTTGGATGTTTGACAACTGTATCCATTCATACATTTGTGTAACAGTAGGTGGGACATCTATGACTTCTTAGACTTGAAACTAACTTGTACTATCATTGTGGATACTTTGACAGTTATGTATTATATTGGGGTAAACCAAAGTCAATACTGGCAATACTATTGACATTGATATTATGAAAGTAACATGAGCTTAAATTGTTGTCAGATTTACTTTTTGGTTTGATTAATTTCTGCATGACTTTTTTTTTGTTTTTAGTTTTATTTAATTTGGTGAAAAAGTAGTGATTGGAACTGAAGCTGGTCTTGCTTAAACCATATATTCAGCTGCATGTTGATTGTCTTAATGAATTTTTGTGTGCAGTTTCAGATTAAATTGTCTGTGAAATCTGGCAAGAGAATAAATATAGAAATTTGTAATGTTTAGACACTCAGTTTCAAGTTAGAACTGTAGCTGGTTAGAAACAGCTGTGATTTCTTTGTGTACTAGTGTATGAATGCAAGTCTTTCAGTTCACCTTTGAGAAGTTTGTTGAGTTATTTATTTATTTTTTTATTGTAAGATTTATATCGTAGAGCAAGGTAATGATATCAGAGGGGAAATTCTGACTCATATTTGTGGGGTTGCGGAGATCATTTCATTTTACTAAATCCATAAGTATAAGAAACTTTGATTTGGCAGCAACTGCTCATGGAGATAGGGCTTATATGGAAGGAATACAGTTTATTGGTTGTAGTGATCTCTATTTTTGTGATTGTTACCAGCATCGATGACCACTAGTTCTGGAAGTGTTGTAACTCAACAATTCTTGTTTTAGTTAACATACTGATGCTGTTGAATCAAACTCATGACTACCCTTTTTTCATTAAAGCATATAATATATTTGCACCCCTTATATTGTTTTTTCTTTATTCTTTTCAGCTTTATGACATTAGATCCATGAAAGAGCTTGAATCATTCCGTGGTCATAGCAAGGATGTAACTGGTAAGAGTATATCTTTCATTTGATTTATGCTCATGATATCATGCGCGCTATATGATTTGTGCAGACAATCAATTGTATATTCATATAGTCTCTTTTTTCTTTTATATTTACCATGTAATGGACCATGATTTTATGATTCCACTGAAACTAAATTGTCTTGGTTTTGGGGGAATCTGATTTGAACTCATAGGTCTATTCTAGCTTGATTTCATCAAATTTTGGTTGGAATTTGGTGACTTCAAGTCTTGCTTGCTGAATTGGCAACAAATTGGGTGTGATAGGTGGAATCTCGGCACTATTGCTACATGAAAAATATAATTCTCCACAAACATATTGTGCCATGCTTGCGTTAAAACTGACTCAACCCTTTGTGGCCTCATTTAAGAAAAGAGGGCTGTGCACTTCTTCATTTAAGAAAAGATAAAAACCTCCTGGCCTTTTTTGAGGTCATGTGTTGTATTATGTATTTTATAAAATTTTGATAACTAATTAACGACAATAGTTTATCAAATAATGAAAAACAATAGAAATAAAATTTATTTAAAAAACTAAATTTAAATTGGTTCATATGAGGCATTTTCTAGTAAAGATTAATTTTGATTAATTACCTTAAAAAAATTGTTTGTTAGAACAATAAAAGAAATAGATAGCAATTTAATCATTCAGCTAGGTTTTAGTAATAAACTATGATTAGTGGACCGGTTATGAGACATAGATTTGGAAGTGATTCACAAAAAGTTAGTCAACTGAGTACAAATGAAGCTGCAGTTTTAATATGATAACAACTATAAATTATTGCTTAGAATTATTAGTGGGAATTAGGTTCCAATTACGTTGTTAATGATTGATACATGATTTAATATTTATTTTTTAAAATTTATGTTATTCAATATGATTCATTCTTATATTTCACACTTAATTCAAATACTGATTAATGCATATTATTATCAGTCATTAGTGATTAGAAAAGTTAGCTGTTATCTAATTTTTCTTATGCATATCCCAAATTTCCGGACAAATTGTTTATGCATTTAAATAAGGTTTCATAAATAATTATTTGAAATCACAATTGAGTTTGCATAATGAAAATGGTTCACTTTTTCAATTAACACATTTTAAAACAAGGTGGTTGACGCAGATAAAGTGTTGAAAAGGATCACAACGTGGAAATTACTATGGGATATTTTTCCTCATTTAATAAATTTCCATGGGATAGCCCATATTTGGTTGCTTTTTTAATTTAGCTTTTACAAACAGAATGTTCCAAAAATATTATGGGTGAAACTGCTAGGACCCAAATGGCCAAAATGGTTTTGTTTTACTTGGGCCTATACTAAACTTGATATGTTGAACGCTATAAGGCTGGAAGGCAACTCAAAATATATGACCCATTTTGTTACCCTTGGAGCACTTAATGGTTGGTGGCTGATTTTCATTTTAAAATGGTTTTTTTACTTAGAATGAAACTCAACAACTAAATCGGCGATGCAAATCAATTATTTTGCTTTCTAATATGTAGGAGAAAATTTGTCAATAAGACATGCAACTTTCCTGCCTTGTTAGTTAAATCAATTAACATCTCTATATTCATTGTATATATTCTTAAATGCTTCTTGCTTTTGATGGGTGTGATAAGGATGCCTTAAATGTGTGAATTCCCACAATTTTTTATGTTACTATTTAAGGCAGCTTTTACTATTCATTTTTCATTTCTATAACGAGTTTCCTTTGGACAGACATTATTGCATTCAGTACTGAATTGTGGCATACTATTTTGTTTTGGTAGCATTGGCTTGGCATCCATTTCACGAAGAATACTTCGTCAGTGGGAGTTTTGATGGATCCATCTTTCATTGGCTTGTAGGGTAATTCATCTTAACTAGATGTTCTTTTACATTCTTTTTCCAAACATTTACTTCTGCATTTATTTTTGTTTTCCTTGCAAAATGCACTTTTTAAAAGGAATTTACTGCAGTCTGATTTCCTTGTTGAAGTTGCATTAATCAGTTTATCCCTTTATGGGTAGAAGCTTAATCCCTTCTTGTGTATGCAATTACTTGCTGTATGTTAGTGCCCCTCACTAACTGTTGCCTAAAGTGAAGTGTATGATAACTACTGTAGATTAGTGATCGTTATTGATATTTTGAATATTTTAACTTATGAGGAACAGCATGCTTGCGCAATGTGAAATATCTGTTTGCTATGAGCAAGTACTGTCTACATGTAGTTCATCTCAGGAGATTCTTTTTTAAAATAAAATCAGAAGTTGTGGTTTGTCACCTGTCTCCTATATAAATGAACTATTGTTTTGCAGGCACGAAACCCCTCAGGTTGAATTGCCTGGTGCACATGATAATAGTGTGTGGGACCTTGCTTGGCATCCTATTGGTTATTTACTTTGCAGGTATTTCAGTTTGTTCACTTGTTTTATCCCTTCATTCTTTGTGTGAACATAACCTGTTTGGCTATTGCCTGCTGAGCAATCTGCATATATGCATTGTTTGGTTTGCAGCTATTGCTCTTAATCTGGCTTGTTCTACTATTCTTTGTTTTAATATTTTACAGAATATTTGTTTTGAACCATCATCTAAACTGAATTGATTGAAGTTATGGTTGTGGTTTTTTTTCTTTATGTTATTCATGTTGATTCTTTCTGCTTTTTGAGTTTCTCCTCACAATATAAACTATATTTATCTTATTCGATATGTAATAAAAGGTCTCATATATTTTATGTGGAAGAGAAGATAAACAAGCAATCTACTCCTGAAGTTGTTTTCCACTTGTATAATTGTGTAGTGCCATACTCCAATATTTGATTTTCTTTGTCATTCATGTTAATTAAATTCTCAATGAGTAATTCAGGAAGAATTGACTTAGTTAAAAACAACTTTTTCTTGATAGTCAATACTGATATGAATATGCTTGGGGTGCTAAATCTCCTTTCAGATTTATTAGCGCATTCGGTCTTCTTTTTCTTGTACAAGCTTGTCAAGTAATTCCAAATTTTTAATATGAGGGTGATTATTAAATCACTGGTTGATTTCTTTTGTCATCTCTGATGAACATGTGGACTACTTATATCAATCCCACTTGACAGATCGATTCTTGCAGTAAAAGTTTAATTTTATGTATCACTATTACTTGGGGTTTGGGACCATCAAGCATTGTAGGGGGTAATTATAGTCTAATACTGGTGGACGTTCCAGATGAATGCATAAGATGGATTAGTGAAACACCTTCATTTGTGCAGTCTGTCACCATATGAAGTCACATTCTCCGAACCCATTCATATTGACTCTCTCTTGCCCAATAGCAGTTTCCATGAGTGACTTCCTGAAAATTCTCTCATTTTCAGAGTTCCACAAGGCAAGCAAAATGTGTATTAAATAAATAATTGATAATTAAACTCTTTGATGGCCATGTTACTTCCAATCTTTTGAGGGAATAAGTGGATTTTGGAGAAATGAAATTCCATGAATTACTCATGTCAGTGCTGGTTTTACCATCTGGGTTGAATCTTTGGATGGTGAATTGCATTTTTTAGAGCCACTTTCCTACTTCTATAGCTATTGACATTTTAAACTGTTTAAACTCTCAAGTCATCCAAGGTGCTCCTCGGTTGCTTCGAAATTTACTAGGATTATGCTCAGGTCCTTTTTTTTAATTATTTTTTTTCCTTCTTTTTTTTTCTTTTTATGAAATACAATGATACAATGATTCCTTTTTCCTGGAGAATTTTCTAACTACACTAAGATTTTATTAGTGTACAATGAAACACTAAGGGCTGTATAGAGCCACTGACCACCTGTATAGGTGTTGACATTTTAAACTCGTTAGTCATCCAAGATGAATGCCTCGATTGCTTAGAAATTTACTAGGATTAAGCTTATGTCTTTTTTCTTTTTTCTGTTTTTTTCTTTCTCCCCCTTTTTTCTTTCCTTTTTATGAAGCACAATGAGACAATGATTCCTTTTTTCTAGAAAAATTTGCTAACTATGCCACGATTTTATTAAGCTAATTTTCAGTGGCAATGTTCAATAACAATCATGATTCTCTGCTGTTGTGCTCCAATTAAATTTAAAAGATTGTTTTTGATTCTTGTTTGAATTTACAACAATTTTTACTTTTTCATGTGAAGTACTGATATTAACCTCAGATTATATATATATAAAAAAAAACTCTCGAAATGACCTCAACTTTCAAGTCGATCCTATTACACAATTAGTGTACATGTTGACCATGTCACTTATATGTTATGCATGTCTAACAGTTGGTAATTTTGTTGGCGGTAACTAAAATTCTTATGTAGTTATCTCTGTCTTTATTAATGAATTCTTACAGCCTTCTGAAGTTAAAAGTTTACCATACAGATCAAATGTGGAGCAAACTAAGCCCATGAGTGTCGGTTACATCTTTAAGGTCACCTAGTCTTCTGCAAACACCAAGCATTTCCTAAACATCATATGATGGATCATTGATGGCACCTTAGAATCTTGAACCAGGAAGAAACATATTGCCAACCACTTTTGTACTTTTTGCTGAAGATTTAAAGAAAACAATACTCTCCTTTAAAATCGCTGGTTTGTTAAAAGCCTGCTTAGACAATTTTCTTGGCCATGCCAACTTGTCACTCTCCCCTTTGTGTTGAGGGAGAAATTTCCTTTCTAGCATGATATACAATTATTCTTTCATAGTCTGTTGGGTTAACATCTTGTAATCATGTGGGGAAAATCTGCCTTATGGGATTAGTAACAAATATGGATTTTCCCTTATTCATGTTTGATAGGGGGATATCCCCAGGTGGGATATCCCCAACACATTCCCCAATGAAAATTTTTCCCGCCAAAAACTTTAATTTAAGTTTAAGAATATAATAATAACCCATCCACCAATGCATGGAAGCCACATAACTATCTTATCATTAATATCTTTACTTTAAAATTTTCCCCCAAAAAATTCAAAACTTTTCAAAAGTTATTCTTAATCCCAAGTGAGATATTTCCCTATCAAACACAATATGGGATTAATAACAAATATTTCACTTACAAAAATCTACCTGCAAAGGCTACAAGAGATTAAAGCTATCTTCAGGTTTTAATTGGCTTTATATTCATGCTCTAATGGCTTATGTTTGTCTTGGAATGGACCTTTGTAAATTATATGCCTTATCTCTGAACAGCATTTCACTTGAAGTGTGAGCTGCAGGCAAATTTGTAGTTATGACCTGAAGGCTTATAAATTTTCCCATCAAATGGTAACTTGTGATTTTGAGGGGGTAATGGCAATGAGGCCTCTAACAGTTAGTACTAAAGTGCTCATCATTCTTTATTGTTGCCTGGAAGACCTATAAGTCTGTCGCCCTGTGATTATGACCTCGAGCCAAGAATTTTGGTAGCCATACTTGCTGATAGTTTTCCTTGCTAATATCCTTCCTTTCTTTTGAGTTAACTTTAAATTTCTTATCCATTTTATTTTCTTCTTATTTTGCACTCAGTTCAAAATTACTTTTGTAATTTTTTCTGAGAATGCCTTTTGATGGGCCTTTTAGGTTTAGTTTGCATCATCATTCTCAGTTAATGCCTTTTTTTGGTAGTCCATCATGGTGGCATGGCATTATGGCAAAATAGTCTTCTTAATATTCTTTTATTACTGTATCCTGCACATACATTATACATTCTTATATTTAACTTCAGTAATTGTAATAGAGTTTTTTCTTTTGCAGTGGTGGCAATGATCACACTACAAGGTTTTGGTGCAGAAATAGGCCTGGAGATACTTCCCGTGATAAATACAGTATTGCTCAAAATCAAGGTTGAGTCTTTTTAAAGTCTTTTTTCATGAGCTTTTTCTACCTCTGCTCTGTTGTGGCGCTCATTGAGATCTTTTTATGATTGACATTTGACGAAAGCTTAATCTCTTTTCTTGTGGTAAAATGAAGTAAAAGAATGCATTATTACATAATTCTTTTGTGCCTGTCCTCCCAGGCTATGGCGACCAGAATCCTATGTTTGCCAATCGTGTTGGAAGTGGTTTCCCAGTTCCGGAACCTCCACCTACTCCGGGATCATTTGCTGCTGGACTAGCTCGGAATGAAGGAACTATCCCTGGTGTAGGAGTTGCACTTCCAATATCTGTCCAATCTCTTGATGGTTCTGATCAGGGAGAACAAAGACAACCTCCACCAAATGTTTTGCCTATTGGAGCACCACCTCTTCCGCCAGGACCCCATCCTTCTCTTTTGGCATCTGGGCAGCAGCAACCATACCTGCAAATTCCATCTCACCAACAGCAGAATCAGCCATTTTCCCAGCAAATGGTCTCATTATCATTACCCCCTCAAAATTTGCCTCAACTCCAGCCTCCCTCGCACTTACCAATGCTTGCACATCCTCACCTACCTCGGCCTCCTTTACCACAGCTGCAACCAGTTGGCATTTCTGCACCCAGTCTACCTATTCCATCATCAATGGCTGCGTCAATGTCCCTGCCATTACCAAATCAAATGGTATTTTCTCCATCCTTATCCCATAATCACATGTATGCAATCAGCAAGTTTCAAACTATTTTCATGTACTCTTTGATTCCATTAGTCATCATAAGTTGATAAATATTGTGCTAACAAAGACTTTAGATCTTCTAAAGGGCATTTTAAGCTTGATAAAAAGTTTCTGGGATTTGATGTTGACCACCCCATTTGTTTTATTTTTTACTGTAGTCCCCTTCCTGTGGCATTTGCCTATTTGCTTCATGTTACTTTTTTTTAGCGAGCATTTTCTATGGGGGACTTTTTAGCTTGATGATTTTTCAAAAGTTTCTGGAATTTTACTGTGAGTTCCTTTTACCCTGTTTCATAATTTTTAGCTTTCATAAACTCTGGTGTCTGTCGAATTCTATTATTTATGCTCAAAATGTTTAAGGAAAATAGGGAAAATTTGCTCTATCAAGTGAACTCAGTGAACAATGGAGTCATGATAGCACAACCTCTAGTCTGACCTATCTAACTGTTTAAACTTTAATGCTTGGACTTCAGAAATATTTTACTTTTAAATCTTCTTATTCCAGCATCTGTACTTCCTGATATGTCCTATTTCCCAGCAATGTTTTCTTCAAGAGTTGGTTTACTTGTACATTTTTTGCATTCTGATTGGTTTTCCTACACATGTAACAATTATGTATTGTCTAGCTAGACTTTATTTAAATATTAAATTGGTTACTTATTACCTTATCCAATAGCTTTATTTCTTCTTAAAGGATACAAGATACATTGATTAGTTCTGAGATTAACTTGTGCACAAGGCCTTTTGTCTTCTATAATACGCAAAACTAATACATGTTATGGACCCTACATTGACTTACACATGATGCATTTTGTTGATTATCATCTCCAAAAATAAGGATGTTTGCCAATTGAAAAAGATGAAGGCAAGGCATCTGTTATATAACATTGTGGGAGTTTACTGATGTTACAATTGCTTCCTGTAATGAGCTAGAGATGATTAATATCTGATTGCTCTTTGAATATATGAATGTGTTTCCAATTAATTTTGATGCAAGGTTATAATTATTCTATATTATTTTACTTGGTTGAAAAATTAATTGATTTTTTATTTTATTTTATTTTATTTTTGGTTCAGGTGATGCAAGGTTCTGGAAATCCGATGATATCTGCATTGCCACAAGGGCATCTGATGAGTCTCAATCAGATGCAGACTGGGGCTGCTCCTGGTAGCAATATCCCACCTAACGTTGGTATTTTCCCGAATGGAATGACAAATGTTCAGGGTCTTGCAAGTGGGATACAGAACTTTCAGATGACTGGCCTATTCAACAGGCCACAAACTGTGCAAATGACTCAAGTTCCAGGACTCAATGCTTTTCAGGTTTAGATAGATTTTAGTGTTTTTGCTATTACTTTTTCTTTTTAATTGCATAATGAACACTATTGTCAGCATTTTGGTAGAATATTTGCACCACTAATTCTATATTGTGTTGATGGTTTCAGCCTGGAACAATTGATGGCCGAGCTCCTGGGATGGGACAAGGAGGGAATATCGGACTTCCACCACCGCCACCGCTGCCCCATGGCTCTGCACCACAATAAAATACTTGGTTTATATAACCTTTCACAGTGAGGAACTTAGATTGGATTGCCTGATCACTTTACCATGATTTTCAGTTTGGGACTTTGCTCAGCTTCAGTCATTCTAACATAGTTTGGAATAGGTGCTTTATTTAACTGGGCTTTCTTGAGAGTCCTTTTAATCTGTAGTATATTTTACCATTGTTACATGTCCTGTTAATTTAAAATGAGTACTAAATGTTCTGTTCTCCCTATAATGTCAGCAATATTTTTGGGCCTTAAAACAGAAGTAGATTGTTATGTTTTTTCCTAAAAAGACAGGATACCCATTTGCTGCGTGAGCGTTCCCGATCTGGTTTGCTGGGCAAGAAAGTTTCTACAATGCGATCAGCATATGGATTGCATTTTTTTATTTTTTTTATTTTATTTTTATTTTTTTATATCGAGCCCCAAGCGGCTAAATAAATCATGGGCATGCAAAGTCTTCAGCAAAGCGGACATGAGTGGCGGGGCTGCACACATGTGCACATGTCTATAACGGGTAAATCCTACACACAATCATTGTTCAAACTCTTTATCAAAAAAAAAAATCATTGTTCAAACTCCTAGAAAAGTATCCTCAGGTGTGAATCAAACCCGCGCTACATTGATGTGGAGCTCTTACTGGGACAGGGGTAACCGTTGAGTAGACCCTTGAGTAGTTGGTTATTTGGTGCTTTGTATTTGCTTACTCGGGGGTTGCGTGAAACCACGTTATTTCTTCTGTGCAACCTCAAGGATGTGGTGCTGTGTTTGGAATGAACTCATCCCAACAGAGAGCTTGGCATGAATGGTGTGATTAAAGAAAGCACTTGGAAGAAATTTTATTAAAAAAAAAAGCATTTGGAAGAAATGATGGAGTTTGGACTTAATTAATCAGAGGTTCTTGAGATTGTTTAAGGTAATTACTAATAGAGCTAACTACAAAAAACTTACACTACCTTTATTTGTACTTAAGCTGATAGGAGGTTTTTCATATTTTGACTCTTGAATTCAACTTAATTATTATTTAAACTCAAATTTGGACTTCAACTTCAGTTTGTTATTAAAATGTTCGAGTCAAATTTTCCATTTGAACTATTTGCGAACAATTTGATTATTTGCCAGCCTTAGACTTAGATATATATTATTGATGCAGAAATCGGCTCCTCCTTAAGATCGAGTTTGATCCTTGATCAATGGTTAAGATTTATTTGTTACTGAGACTTCAACGATCGCCGGAGAAGGTAACAGCCTGCTCGTCAGGCAGCCTACACAGGGGAAAAAGGTGAGTGCGAGCGGATTGGGCACCCGGGGATAGCTCCGACGCTCAAGTCAGTGGGAGAATTCAAATTTGTGGAAGAGTTCTTGGTCGAGAGATGGCATACCTTAGTTCTCTGCTTCTCTTCCTCTTATCACTGCTCGTTGAGACAGTGCATGCATCCTGAATCTTGTGATTGGTGCCTAACTGTTTGCCTCCAATCTCTCTGCCATCATCCCATGCAATTGATTTTGCCAGCTGTCTTGTCTAGAAGGGATGTTTGAGCTAGGGATCGGCATCAGTCAGATGAGTGCCTGGGATTTCTCCACATATATGCCTAGGTTAAGGCCACGTGTCTATCCATATTCACATATCATTAGTCCCCCTCCAATACTCTTGCGTCCGAAGTTGAGTGATGGCCGAGTTGCTCTCGGACTTAGGTTGGCTCATAAAGCTAAGCATTATGTTGGGCCAGTTGGTTGTAGCCTTGGGATCAACAGGCGAGATAGAGGGTCTGAAGTGATCTTCCGAGGCTTGGTGCTTGTGTTAGTGTAAGTATGGTCGGCTGGACTTCTAGGGCCTATGCTGGGTCGAAGTATAGGGGCCCAAGTCACAGCCGAGTGTTCGAAGTCTGAGGAAAATCAATATCTCGGGGACTTAGGTTGTGGCCGAGTGAAATCCGGACCGAGCTGATTTAATGTTGTTGGTTGAGTGTCAGTGATCCGAGCTAGGTCAACATAACGGAGGCTTCGGTCGTGGTCAAGTGTTTGAGATTCGAGTTGGACCAATGTGCTGGAGTCTTCGATCGAGTCGTACATTCAAGACCCGAGTTGTGTTGTTAGTCATCAATTCTGTGGCCCTATGATAGGGTTTCGATGAATTTTACCAAATGCATCTCCCGTGAAATCATGATTTGTGAAGTACCCAAATATTGGGATAATTTGTTTTTAACAATCTTTCCTTGACAAATCATTCAATAACTCCTACCTCCACAATAAATATTAGCTTCTTATTGACAAATCATTAAAGTGCTAGCATTCTAGTGCAAGTCAGTAACAATGGGGAATCTTTGATCACGGTGTCGCATTACATGCCCATCAATTCAAGTACTGTCATGGTCACATTATATTTTTCTTAGACATGCTGGCATGTAAACTTATACACCATGTAATAACGTAGGTTGAAAAGGAGAAATGTGCTTAAAGTACGCATGTGCCTTTTAAGCTCAAGGAGGATTTTTCTTTGATATATAGGTATTTTATTTATTTATTTATTTTGATGTCATGTGGTTTTAATGTTTGACAGAAGCCAGAAAAGGGCCTTTTGGCAAGAATTGGAGAATATCCGAGGGCTTTACCAAGGCCTATGGATGATTGCAGGAGATTTCAATGCCACCAGAGGAGATGAGGATAGGAACATCCACATTGCTAGCCAAGGAGATAATGATTGTTTCAATGATTTCATTCTTAGAGAACAACTGTATGATCCATTTCTTACAGGCGGACGATTGACTTAGACCAACGGGAAGGCAACCCCAACACTTGCCTGGCTTGACAGATTCCTGTTATCCACAGAATGGGTAACCAAATACCCTAGGATTTGTCAAACTGCTGCCTCACGAGTGAGATCTGACCACGTCCCATTAATTTTAGAATGCGGCCACCAGGAGAACCGCTAACACCCTTTCAGATTCAACAAAGATTGGGCCAAAAAGGAAGGCTTTTGGGACATGGTTAAATACTAGTAGCAGGAGGAGACAATACAAGGAGAAGGAGCTTTCATACTGGCCAAGAAGCTCACCATCCTCAGGGGTAAACTCAAGAGTTGGAATAAGGAAAGGGGGATTAGCTAATGGCAAAGGATTCAGGAGTTGTTGGAGCTTATTAATGAGGTTGACATTGCGGCTGAATCTCGGGTGCTTACTGAATTAGAGGTGGAGGCCCTAATCACATGACACAAGGAATATGAGGACATAATCGGAGGGGAAGAGTTCCTCTGGAGACAGAGATCTAGGGTTACTTGGCTAAGAGAGGGAGACATGGATACTAAATTCTTCCATGCCGTCACAAACCATCGAAGAAACCTATCAGCCAACTGCAAGTCCAGGGCAAGATTATAACAAAAGAGGAGGAGATCTCATAAGAGAAATCAAGATATAACCAAGACCTTTTTGGGACAACAATGGTTTTCAATTTCCAAACAAACTGGAACTCCCTGATGGAGGAGGAAATAAAGAGAGCGATTTTTGAGTTGAGCCCGAACAAGGCCCTTAGCTAGTACAGTTTCCCCATAAGCCTTTACTAACAGGGATGGCACTTCATCAAGGAAGACATTTGCCAGATATTCCAGGAGCTCCACCAGAGGAGTGCAAACCTAGAAAGGCTCAACTGGGCCCACATCCTTCTCATTCCAAAGACTGATACCCCAACGGAAGTCAAGGACTATAGGCCGATTAGTCTTCTCAACTGCTCAATGAAGACTATCACTAAGGTCCTTGCCAACTGGCTCTAGGAGATCATAGCGAACCTGGTTGATAAAATCAAACAGCCTTCATCAAGGGACGATGCATGCATGACAACATCGTGTTGGTAGACAAGCTCATTTACCGCATGAGGAGAAACAGATCTAATAGGGCGCTTATGAAGGTCGACTTCGAGAAGGCCTTTGACATGGTGGACTGGAATTTTCTTTTAGACAACATAAAGGCTAGGGGATTTGGGGATAAGTAGATTGGTTGGATAAGAGCAATTCTCTCCTCTTCCAAATCCAAGTTCCTCATTAACGGATCCCCCACAGGATATGTGAGGCATAAGCGAGGTCTGAGGCAAGGCGACCCGCTATCACCACTGCTGTTTGTGCTAGCCACTGACATTTTTAGTACTATGCTAACCAAGATAGAGAAAGCAAACATGTTCAGGGGTGTTCAGGCCGGACCAACAGGGGGCGAAAGTATCACCTCGCTACTATATGCAGATGACCTATTAGTGCTCTATACCAGTGATGATTCCCATTTCAGGGTCCTGAAAACTCATCTTTCATCTTTTTGAAGGGCTCTCTGGGCTGAAGGTGAACTATAATAAGAGTAGTATCGTCCCCATCTACACCAGCAGATTCATGTCGGACTCACTAGGAAGAATAATGAATTGCAATATTAGGGCACTCCTAATTGAATACCCAGGAATGACTATATCTGGGACAAAACCTAGAAAGGAGGATTGGCGAAGATTGACCGATAAACTAAAGAAGAGAATTGCTAGTTGACATGGAAGACTACTCTGGATGGGAGGAAAGGTGGCCCTTCTCAACGCAATTGTAAGTGCTATTCCCAACTACTGGTTGATGAGATACAAGCTCCTGGCTTGGCAGTTAAAAGCATTGATGGAGTCCGGAGAGACTTCATATAGAGGGGAGCAGAACAAAATCCGAAGGCGTACGTGCTGGTAAACTGGCACCGACTTTGCAGGCCAAAGGAGGAAAGGGGTGGAGCCAAATCAATCTCAAATCTTTCGATGAGGCCCTCCTTGGAAAGTGGTGGTGGCAGATACTAAATGGAGAATCTGGACTCTGCAGGAAGGTTTTGGTTGCTTCATACTTCAGAGGGCATGGGATAAACCCCTATGGCAAGATATGGAGAAACGCTTGGACATTCTGGAGGGACATATCGGAGCAAAAAAATAGTACTTTGGTCAACATAAAGGTGAAGGCGGGGAAGGGGACCCACATGAACCTGTGGAAGGAGAATTGGATTGGGGGAAGAGCCCCAATAAATGTGTACCTAGAGCTCCAGCATATGATACTGAATGAATATATGACCATTGAAGATGCACACAGGAGGATACTCAACAACAAACCAATCTTGAAACAGGGGCCCCTTATCCCAGTGGAAACACAACAGCTTTTGGATCTCAAATACCACATCACCCAACTAGATGATCAGGCGGAGGACAACCGACACTGGAAACTCACGACTTCCAGGGCGTTCAAAGTTAAATCCCTCAAAATTTCAAGGTGGATGGAGGACATAGGTGCCCGCTGTGGAGCAAACTTTGGAAGACCCTATGCCAGCTAAAGGTAAAATATTTTGCATGATTAGCCTGGAATGACAAGATCCTAACCCTGCATAACTTGGCTAAGCGGAAATGGAGGGGGGAGAGGACCTGCTGCTACCTATGTGACATTGAGGCGGAAACAACAAACAATCTATTATTCCAATGCTCATATGCGACAAGGATATGGGGACACTTCTGTGCATTGGGTGGTTTGTAGGGTACGCCGGGAAACACAAATGACATCTGAGGCACTGCGTTGTTCACTAAACAAGTTACTAAGGAGCAGCAAATGGGATGGAACCTGGTGGGAATGGCAATAGCCTGGAGTACATGGCTAGAAAGAAATAGGAGATGCTTCCAGAACAAACGCCTTGTTTTTCAAAAACTAATTCGATCAATTGATTTCCTCATACTCTCCTGGACTAACACTGCACTCAAAGCCAAAAGACACAGGCTGCAAGAGGTGGAGACAATTGCAAAAAGAAGCCTGGTGTCCTCCAGGACGAAGACCCCCCCACCCCCAAACCGCCCGGGATCCTATTTCGAGGATGACGATCCTCCAACTTATGTTCAAGTACCAGATCGACTGGTTAACCAAGACTCAGCCGACCCCAGTTCACACTACCAAGAAAGCTTAATGTAACTTTCCCTTAAAAATCCTTGGTTCATGCACCACAAACTTTGTTATCTTTTCTAAATTATTTATGAAAGTGGTTTATCCACATTTATCAAAACACGAAAGTAAAAGGTAGCATTTGAAGGAGTTGATGGTTTTGAGATAGAGCTGTGTTTGAACCAAAGTATAACAAATAATGTATAGATCATGAGGAATATATTAATGCGTTTATTTGAGATTAGTCATATGGAGAAACAAAACTTGTGTAGTAAAGAATAGAAATTTTGAACTATACATCTGTGCTGATGAAAATCTTGCTGATTCAAATTTTGACTTAATATTATTATGCCCAAGTTAGTAAGAGAAAAAGTTTTTGGAGGTAGAGGAAGCTCCAATTTTCTGTCTAGAAGTTGCCTACCTGATCTCTTTGTTTTCTCTACTCTCATCTCTCTTCATTGAGGTCGGCACCCATCCTCTCTATGTCAAAGACCGTACTTATCTTCTAACATCTTATCCTCTGCACCATATCTCCCGCCATTTTATCCCATGCCTTGACTTTAGAAACCTCCTTTTTGACCAAGAGAAATGTCCAAGCTGGGAATTTGTACCGCTTGAATTGGTGCTCGGGTTACCATCACATATACGCTTCGGATGAGATCGCGTGTCTATCCAGATTTACCCATATCAAAGTTCGTTTACTCGACACCATCGTTGGTAGCTGATGGTTTCCCAGTCTCTAGCTGGAAAAGTCACTTCTCACCAAATCTCACTAGTTGATGTGAATCAGCTCTGATCCCAAGCAGCAGCCGATTCTACGCATCAACAAGAAATGTAAAAAATTATAGTAAACTTACTAGCCACATGGCCTACCATCCATGACCGACCCTCATGTTCCTGGTTGTTCCAGGACGCAGGCCGTTCAAGGGCGGCATGGTTCCCCACAATGGAGAGTTCCTCGCATCTGACCTAAATTGTAGCACTTTGTTTAAGCCGTGCACAAAACCTCGTTATTTGCACCAACCATCACCGCATAAATATTGATGATCAAATTAAAAAAAAGAGCATTCCTTATTCAAAATATATATATATAATAAAATAAAATTGAAAAGAGCATTCAATTCCGATTCGGGTGACAAAAAACCTAGACCAAAATCTTGGGCTCGTTCTCTCCTATTCTTCTGCAAATTGTATTGGTAGTCCCCCCTAGAGGGTGGCAAAGGCTGGTTAACCAGGCCGGCGGGTCCGGGTCGGCCAAAAGCTGACCTAGAGCCTGCCCGGGCTATAGTTCCTGCCCGACGGACTAGGTTGACCTGACGGACCCGGCCCAGGCCACCTTGTAGAATCGGGGAGTCGGGCCGTAACCCGTCGGTTCACAAGCTGGCCCACCGGTTATTATTATTATTTTTAAAAAAATTTGAAAATCATAAAATATATATATATATATATATATATATATATATATATATATATATATATATATATATATGACAAGCTACTTAAAATAAGGAAATAACCATAAAAAAGCCTTCATTATTTATAATCAGATAATGCAAAAAATCTCTCTCCAAAGACAAAAAAAAGAAGAAGTTCAATCTATAAAATTTATTATCCTACACTAATTATTCAAACATTAAGAAAACAAAAAAATATAAAATCACCAAAGAGCATATAAATGTTAAGCTACTTAAAATAAGGAAATAACCATAAAAAACCTTCATTATTAGCATTTAGAGAATGCAAAAATTTCTCTACAAGAAAAAAAAACTCAATTTATAAAATTCAATGGAAAATAAGTTTCTGGCCCCCAAATTGGGTCAACCTGCCTGTTCAACTTGGTGGACCTGGCGAGTAAACCCGTCGAGTCACGAGTTGGGAAAATCCCAACCCGTAACCGGGCCACTACTGTAGTGAGTAGGTTAGTTTTCTGGCCTGGCCCGCCAAGTTGATTGACCCAACGGGTTTTTCCAGGCCAGTTCCTGGCCGGGTCAAATCTCGGCCCGTGCCCCCCTCTAAGCTAGAGGTGGGCATGGGCTGGTCCACTGCCTCGCCTGAATCATCCCCTGCCCCACGCCCTGCCTAAATAGTGATTTTTTGAATACCACAACTGCTACCATGGTTTTTCCTCATTGCCCCGCCCTGCCCGCCATGCCTATATTTTTAACCTTTAATACATGATTGTAAGTTGATAGCTTGTGTTTTATACTTAGAAAATTGATAATAAGCGTTGCACAAGCATTGACAATGCACATGAAATGATCTAATATATATATAGGGAAATGTTAGTGTGAGGCCGGCCGTACTTGCGGCTGGCCCGCTATGTGAGACAACTTAGCTGGGCCAGCCTGGGCCGCCCGAGACCCGGCTCGATCATGCAATCACATGGAGGGCCGGTCGCAAGTGCGGTCGGTCTCACACTAATATGACTCATATATATATATATATATATATATATATATATATATATATATATATATATATATATATATAATTCTGATATAGTAAGGCCGGCTGCATCACTGTGCAAATTTGGTCGCCTCATTTTGAGGCGTTTGGAGAGTATTTTTTCCAAATCCAACCGTATGGATGGAAAGAACTTCGAAAAATAAGATAACATGTCGATTTTCATACAATTTGGTGAGGCGATAAGTATTCATCTTAAAGGGTGAAATTTTATAGAAATCTTATCGGTTCAGAATTTCACCATTTAAGATGAATGATCATCACCTCCCCAAATTGTATAAAAATTGACATGTTATCTTATTTTTTTTATGTTCTTTCCATCCATAAGGTTAGATTTCGAAAAATACTCTCCAAATGCCTCAAGATGAGGCGACTGTAAATGAATAGTGATAAGTAGAATTTGGGGTATCATGACTAATATCTAATTACGTCACGGTCGGTGGTGCATCCATTTGTGCAAGTATGGTCGCCTCATTTTGATGCATTTAGAGCGTATTTTTTCCAAATCCAACCATATGGATAGAAAGAACATTGGAAAATAAGATAACATGTTGATTTTCGTACAATTTTGTGAGGCGATGAGTATTTAAATGGTGAATTCAAAATTTCACCCTTTAAGATGAATGATCATCATATCCCCAAATTGTATGAAAATCAACATGTTATCTTATTTTTCGATGTTCTTTCCATCCATACTGTTGGATTTGGAAAAAAAATACTCTCCAAATACCTCAACATGAGGCGACCATAAATAAATAGTGATAAGGCCGGTCCGGACAGTATCATGACTATATATATATATATATATATATATATATATATATATAAGGATATTTTCATAATTTTTTTAGCGGGGCGGGGCGGATTTAAAATGAATGTTTACCAAACCTGCCCCACCCCGCCCCGTACTCCTCACAAAAAATCCCCGCCCTGTGCCTCCCCTGCTCTTCAACAAAAGAAACCACCCCATTCGGGGCGGATCTGGTCGGAAACCACGGATTGGCTCGGGTTTTGTCATCCCTAGGTTGACTCGACGGACCCGGCGGGTCACGAGTCACCTTCGGGTGACCCGTAACAGGCCCGAGCCACCCCATAGAACTGGCGGGTCGGGCCGTAACCTGTCGGTTCACAGGCCGGCCCACCAGTTTTTAATTTTTTTAAATATAAAATATATATTAAAAACAACAAAAATGTAATTTTTTTTAAAAAAAACTATGATATTATGATATAGAAATAAAATGAGAAAAATGAAATATTCAAATGTAACTTTAAAAATATCAAAAAATATAATTTTTTAAAGAAAACTATGATATTATGATATAGAAATAAAACGAGAAAAATTAAAAAAAAAACTATGATATTATGATATTATGATGTATAGAAATAGAATGCAAAAGGCATTCGAGTTTTGGCTCTTGTCTACTTATAAGTAATCTTAGCCAGATGGAACTGTTTGGGGGATTTATCTTCCAATCCTCTGTCATTTGTTGATAGATAGGGCTTCTCGCCCCTGATGGGACTACTTGTCTTTCTATCCGCCGCATTGGTGATTCAGTTCGAATTGCATAAAAAATGAAAAATTTAAAAAAAATTATGATATTATGGTTATGGTTTGCACTTAAGTTATTTACCTATCGAATTAAGTTGCCTACGTATCCTTTTGGGTGTAAGAGGAATCAAATCCAACAATAGGTCTCTTACTAGGGCGCTGCAGCGTCGCGTCGGTCCAGTTTTCTATTCGGGTATTTTACATTTAGCCCCTTCAAAGTTCCAAATTCATCTTTATCCAATTACTTGTATTCTAATTAATAATAAAATACTAAAAATACCATATTAAGATAAATATTTGAATATATTACCATATAAATTAAAATTAGCAATTTTTGTAGTATATTAAATTGATTTTTATACAGGTCGGATATAAGTCATATTATTTATTAAAAATGAGTCCAGTTTCAGTAAAACATAATCATATCTAAATAGGCTTTTATTTATTAATAAAAAAATAAATTATTTTTATTTTTAATTCTTTAATGACAAAATGAAATGACAAGCACCACCCAAAAATAAAAGAGGAAATTATTTATTAGTCCCTAGCACTATTTGGTACTATTTTTCACCCAAAATACACACATCCAAAATACTATTACATTAAATCCCTACACAACCCCCTCAAAGAACCCGGGAAAAAACAAATAGTGTCAGGGACCAACAGTTCATTATCTAAAAATAAAATTATATATAAATTGAAATTATTATTAATAATTTAATTAATTTTTTAAAAGAAGAAATGGGGGAATAAAATTGCTTATAAATGAGGGCGTGTGTATAATTAGCAAGGGTCGGTGTTTCCTTGGCCTTGATTTTTGCTTTCCCTCTCTTTTTGTTTTCTCTCCGAAGCCATCTCCGAGCTCTAGAAACCCTAGCTTCTCTCCATGAGATGGGAGATGGAGATGGAGGAGATCGAGGCCGTGCTAGAGAGGATCTGGGACCTCCACGACAAAATCAGCGATGCCATCCACGCTATCTCCAGGTCCCAATTCCTCCGTTCCATGAAAACCCTGGGAAAGCCGGAGATGAAGCACCGGGAAACGGACGAGACCGCTGGAGGGGATGATTCTAGGGGAGGGTTCGTGTTCGTGAAGGGCTTTGGGGTTGCTGATGATGCGGCCTTGGCTGAGGCCAGGAGCCTCAACAGCATCAGGAACGCTCTGGAGAGTCTTGAAGACCAGCTCGAGTTCTTTCATGTGCGTTCATTTCGTTTCCTTTCCTTTACCTTGTTAAATTATGCAATTTAAGAACGTGATGCTTGCTCTATCTGAAGAATCTATGCAATCCGTCAAAAATGCTCCTTTTTTTTGTGATTAGTATCTCGGATTATTATGAATTTCCATGATATGAATTCAAATAAGGTTGCTGTGATAAGGTCCAAATGGGTTATTTTTCAAAAGGTTAGATTTTAGGAATACTGTCAGGTAACCTTTTAAATTCTTAGTTTTTATCGTAGATTTTTGGTTTAAGAGTGGAAGGGTCATTTTTATTGGGTTGTGATAAAATGAAGATAAGAGCAATGAATTTAAGTTTAAAAGTAATTTCTAGGGCAAAAAGTATTCATGGTCTTGCTGGAAGATGTAAAAAATCCATTAGAAAGTCCAAATGTTAGGAATGTTCTTTGCATGAACCATTTAGTACACATTAAAACCGTTGTACTGATTTTGTTAGAAATGTGAAGTTGCCTTTCCAAAATCACTGAGCTTTAGAGCATTAGATGATCAGATTAGAATCAGGGAAAGTCGCTTTTGATGAAAAGAATTATGTGACTATGATGGGATGGTTTGTATTGAATTCAAGCTATACATAGATATAAGGAATATCCTCTTCTTGGAGTCATCTGTTTGGTTGTTGGTCTATGTTTGCTGGAATCGGTTTTAGAATTCTGACATTTTTGGGATTGTTCAACTACTCAAATCTTTGAAAGATGGTACCTTCAGGAGTAGCACTAATTAGGTGACTACAAGTTCTTACTTGCTGTAATCGCTTGATGTGTTCTTAGCTCTCTAAAGGACGTTGAGATTGAAGAATTGTTGGTGCTTAAGATCTAGCATGAACAACTAGAGAAAAGAAGTAGAACATAGGAAGGAGATGGATAGGTGTTGTTTTTGTGTCAAATTTGTATGCTCTTTTTAGGAGATTTGAAGCTAGCGAAAATCGATAGATGGGAAACTGTAATTCAAGGAATATGTCTTAGAATAAAAAAGCATTTCATACTCATTGCGTCTTTGTTGAATCATCTTTTATAACCCGGTCAGTTTGCTTTCAAGCATCTTACCATTACATTGAGTCTCTTGTTAGTTCACGTACTAGTAACTTGTTTTGTGTCTTCCAAACCTTTCATTATCCAATACCTTTTACTTTTTGTGTGGTAATTATTGTTACCATTTCGAGAGAGAAAATTTGGACACATGCAAGTTGATATTATTATTCTCCAATCAAAATTTGTCGATAGAAATATACTCTTTGGTCTTTGTATGGTACAGAGAGGGCTTTGAATCTTAAGGAAGGATCAAGATTGTACCGTGGTGATGAGATAAGAGGCATTCTAGACGTTATGCATAAAATAAGATGAGTATATTATTCTCCAATCAAAATTTGGGTATAGAAATTTGTTCTTCGGTCCTTGTTTGGTACACAAATGGCTTTGAACCTTAAGGAAGAATCAAGACTGTACCATGGTGATTGGATAAGGGGCATTCGAGAAGTTATGCATAAAATATGAGTGTGCCGTAGACGATGATCTCTTGGTTAGTGCGTGATGACCTTAGTAAAGATATGATGAGAATACATCAGGACTATGTTTATAAATAGTTGAAGTATATCGTGAAATAAGGATAATAAAATTTCATTTAAAGGTATTGGGCCCATTGCCATAAATTAAAACTGGTAGAATAGTCTTTATTTAGGAAAGGAATCATTTCTTTGGTTTTTTGAAGTGGTGATGGAAGGTGTTTGGAAAAGAAAACAAACCTTTAGACGTAGTGATTGTGATTTAAGATTGTTGAGTTAATCATGAACGCCCTTTGAATCATTCATCTTAACGAAGCTTGTCAAACTCAAGGATGCTCTGTTCATGGTTGTATATTTATTGCTTAACATCTCTACCACCAAATAATGGTGTCTGTTGTGTGTTATCTTAATTAATCTTTGCATTGTAAAGTAATTTGAACAACTTTGAGTTAAAACTTGATAAATAATCATGAAAATGCCCCATTAGTATCATGACAATTGGAAATCATATCTCAGAAACTTAACCACATGAAAGTAAGTATTTGTCAACTCTTAAATCTAACAATTTTATTAAAGTAATTTTAACTTGTGAATTTTGGTACTCAAGCTACTTTATTTCGCCCAAGTACCAAAACTTAAAATTCTGTAATCCAAAGATAAAAGGTTCATTTAAATGTCAAGACTTGAAAATTTTGCCTTGCGATGGTAGGGAATTTTGTCCAAGCAGTTTAACTTGGAAATGGTCATCGACTACTTTGTTGTGGGATGGTAGGGTAACTTATTTCAGAAACTTTACCCATATCCATTCTTAGTGTTTTTTTGAATTCCTCATTTCCTTCTTCTGCATCAGAATCTCCATTGAATAACTATCCAAGAATGTTTAGTTAAACTTCCTAACTATTTGTCAATTATCTTATTTCTCATGCCTCTCTATTCTTTAAAATTTATTCTTTTAGTATCCTACAATAGCTTTGTTGTCTTTTAGAAATGGCAAATCTCTAGGATGGTCTGACATACATTTTTTCTATTTCTAATTAACTTTCCTTTTCCATTTCTTTTTTCACTTCATTTGAGAGATGTGTTTGGGAGGGTTTTTTTGTGGTAATTATGCATTTGAAATGTTAGTTGATTACATGCTTATACATAAAAACATATTTACATACAACTTACGGATTGAACTTTGAAGAAGGAAATAAATCAAGTGAATTACAAAATCACATAGCTACATTTCAAAAATAAAAAATAAAATAATGGAAGGGTTGTCATTCAGAACATTTTAGTCCCTAAGATCTTAAAACCTACAGCTTAGTCTTTGAAGTTACTAATGCATTTTGAGTAGGAGTCCCTGTCTGTTAGATATTAGTTTTCCACTAACCCAAGCATATTACATCTATAAATTTACTCTAGATTTATTTTTATAAAACAACTAAATGTTTCTTTTCTAAGTTGCATAAGGTTCCATGAAATGTAATTAGTGACTATACATAGGATCATGTGCATTTTTGACCTCCTATTAATGGCTCCATTTTGTGGAAATTTTCTAAGAGACTATTAGACTGAACTGAAGGTTTTTAAAGTTTAGGTATTCTAACCAATAAATCTTCTGTTTTTTTCAGTAATTTACTTGAATGAAACTTGTTTGTAAGATGAACCGCTAAGAATTAACCTACTTATTATACATAGTGATCATAATACTTGGAAACAATTTGGAGAAGGTGTTAGGTTGTGTATCATGTTGCAGCTATGTTTAGTATGATCCTTTTTATAAAACAACTAAATGTTTCTTTTTTAAGTTGCATAAGGTTCCATGAAATGTAATTAGTGACTATACCTAGGATCATGTGCATTTTTGACCTCCTATTAATGGCTCCTTTTTGTGGAAATTTTCTAAGAGACTAAACTGAAGGCTTTTAAGGTTTAGGTACTCTAACCAATAAGTCTTGGTTTTTTTTTAGTAATTTACTTGAATGAAACTTGTGTGTTATATGAACCACTAAGAATTAACCTACTTATTATACATAGTGATCATAATACGTGGAGAAGATGTTAGGTCGTGTATCATGTCGCAGCTATATTTAGTGTGATCCTTGACTGTGGGTTAATTGTAACTGTGATGTTTTCCCTCCGAACCAAATGCTAACATCCAAACCCTATATCCAACTTAAACGCATTTATCCTCACTCCAACCAAGCACCACCAAAGGGATTAAATTGCAGGTTTTAAAATTTTAGGTATTTGAAGCAACAAACCTTGATTTTTTCCATAACTTGAGTGAAACTTGTTTGTAAGATGAACTGCTAAGAAACAGTTTCCTTTTTTTTAATGTGCTGCTATTATACATAGTGATCATAACACTCAAAGAATTTGGAGAATCTATTAGATCATGTATCATGTTGCACTTATGCTTACTGTGATACTTACTGTGGGTAAATTTTAATGGTGATGTTTATACTCCAATCGAAGTTGATCATTTGATGTTGTTTACAGACTGTACAATCTCAACAACGAGCGGAACGAGATGCCGCCCTTGCAAGATTGGAACAGAGTCGTATTATTCTTGCCATGAGACTGGCTGAACATCAGGGTAAGAAGTACAAAGTCATTGAAGAAGCTCGAGCATTTGTCGGTGATGTGCATGACACAAGTGGTCATTTTGTTACACCCGAGAACCTCTTTGAAATGCCCAGAAATAATGACAACTGTGATGAAAAACGATCAAGTTTCTTGATGCAGATGTTGATTTCCGGTTTATCAATAGCTAAACGGACTATCAAATTGGAGAATTTCAGAGGTTTAGTGATGAATGCTTCTGTATTTGCTGTCAGCATGCTCGCATTACTACAGTTGCATCAAATGGCGTCCAAGAGTGAAACTAGACCGATACAGGATCAATTTTTTCCCAGGAAGAGAAATGAGAAGAATCTCTTTCAGCCTGATACATCCCCTCCAAGTAATCAGCAAAAGCAGTTTAATGTATTGTCCGCTAGGGGCTAGTCTCAGTTGATTATCGTAGGCTTGTGTTTGTTGTTTATGCTTGTTCTAACACTCTTTAGGAGATGTGGTTTTTTTTTTTTTTTTCTCACAGCAAATAGCTTCCTTGGTGGTGTTCCTCGCAACCGTGTTGTACCATGCAATCTGTTGAGTGTCCTTAGAATTAGCACGAATGATTTTCTTGCCTCATTGCACTTACTTTTATCTCATAATTTATCAGTACTCGACACTAATTCCTCAGGTTTGTAAAGTTGACAAAAATACGTTTATGTTAGCTAACGATAAATTGTTTGAATTGAGTTATTCTTTCTTCCTACATTTTCTTGTTGAATGGTTGTGTTGTGGGTCAATAGATGCAAATGGACCCTTGTGAAGAAGTATCATGCTTGCATTTGCTTTTCTATTCCCATCTTAATAATTTCTCTACCATTCAACTGCAAAGACTTAATTGTGTGTAGACTTCTTCACCACCAAATAGTTCACAACCATATATAAAATGAGATGCATGCATGCCAAACAGGAGGAGTACATGGAGGAATGGCTGGTAGGAAGACCAATCAGTGATATATATCACCAAATGGAGACAATGTCTGAATCCACACCTACATTTATCAGTAGCCATTATCCTCCTTTCCTCTTTCTTGTTTGGTGTAAATTGTTTCACATCTAACTCACAAATAAGATCATGTGCTTTATATATATATATATATATATATATATATATATATATATGTCTTTAACTTCTTTACCTGAGAGTTTCTCCAGTAAAAGAATGAATAGTCAACCAACCCTAAAGTGAGTGAATGAAGCCAAGAGATGACAATGAGAGCACACCCTGTCCATTTTGTCCCACAATGACTGCACTAGACCACATACAGCTGTGCATCATCTCAAAGCAAGTGGCCTTCATTCTTCCAAACATTCCCTCATACCAATGCAATCTCCAACCTCATGAGACAAACTCCCCATATATCTATCTATCGAATTTTTTTTTGAATAAATAGATAAATCATATTTATTTATAATTTGAATAACTGGGATACATTACATAACTTAAACAGAGGAAATTAAAATACATCACATGCTAACTTAGTTCCCTGTTCAAGGTGCAATCTTCCCCTTCCCCTTCCTCCTTGGCCTTATGCCCTATCCTAGGATGGAGGTGGGTTATCTTCAAACGTATCACCATCTCCATCATCCCGTCTTGGTGTGTTCGAAGTGAATTCGAGGCTACGCTTCACTAGGCTTCCTGCTGCCTCAAGCTTGAGCCACTTGGCCATCCGAGCTGTATTCAACTAAGAGATTATGAGAAAAGAAATATCACATATAGTTCTTGAGGAAACGCGTTGTTTGTCTTGAAAACATCGCCTATTTTTTTCTCCCCGGATGCTCCAGGTGATTGCCAGCACCGCAAGGTCCCAACCGTCTCTCTGGGTATGGTCCACCCCATAGGACGTGGCCCTGGCTCCCTAGAGGACTTGCTTATCTGGCCCACTTGCTTGAGATCAAAACAGATTCCCAAAATGATTCCAAATTTGAGTTGTGTAGGCACTGTTGGTTAATCTCGTTACGTAGGAGTCATTGGTATTTAGTTATTACAAATAATGCATGTAACGCATACTCGGTCAGTGAACGTTGCTTCACGACCGAGTCCTCAGCAGTTTGTTAGATAGGTTAGTAGTGAGATGGCACGTAGATCGTGTCCATGATTTGCTCCTTTCTTGTTATCTTTTGGTCAATATATATGGTAGTGAAAAATGAACGAAATCTACACAAAAAAAAAGGTTTAATACCCAACTTAGTCCCTCTAATATACCGAACCAACCCATTTAGTCCCTCTAATTTTAAATTGAGTCTTTTTAGTCCTTCTACCTTCACAATTATAAAAGTACAATCTCTAAAAGCATATATATAGGAACTAAAAAGGCCTAAAAAGTATATATGGTAGTGAAAAATGAAAAAAGCTGTAAGTTAAGCAGCACCAAAATCTCTCTTGTTCTAATAGCCTTCATTGTCTCCTGTGCCTGTGAGTGTTCCACGAGGGTTGCACAGCATAAGCAGGCCTCCTGCAACCACAGGGACAAGAGATAAGTAGATGGGTGATCGTTTTATTCTCCGTGTCGTGTCGCACAGATAGCATCTTGTGCGTTTCTCTCTCCAGTCCCTTTTATGTAGATTATTCAATGTTAGGATGCAGTCCCCTTTTGTCAACCACGCAAATAATTTAACCTTCAGGGGACATGGATGTTTCTAGAGCCAGTTGCTAATTCTGGCCTTCATTTCACTGCATTAAATGGGGGTACAAGATCATTTTATTTTCCCTCTAGAAATGGTCAACCTGAACCTATTGTGACAAATATGTCAGCATGAAGAGGTGGTGACAAGCCCTGGGAAAAGCTTCAATTAATAATACTAATACTTCTTCTCTCTCTCTCTCAATCAAAGTTCAGTGATATTATGGCCATGCATGCAGTGCAGTATCTATCTATCTCCCTTCTGCAGATTCAATCAACGAAAGCAGCCCTACATGGTAATTAAGGTGGCAGTTGTAAGTTGTAAAACATTTAGCAACTTGGTCTGCTACTTCAGCAACACCTTGATTGAAGACAAACTTCCCTTTCATTCAGATATTCATTCAATGCCCCACACTGGCCTCTTATTATACATATATATAATATAACACTCAAAAGAAGTGAAAAAGTTAAGACATCTCATGATAATTAGCAATAAGAACAAGTTTGAACTTTGTTAGAGAGATCATTGATGTAGATAAATATGAAAACCATGAAAAAGAAAATTTTAATGGCCACCTAATTAGTACTATTTGTTGACATTCTTGAAGCTTTGGACAATGGAGAGGCATATGGTTTCATTATCTTGGACCACTTGAAGAAGTTGGTGGTCCATAGTGATCAAAATGGGGCTTGTCTCCTTTAAGAAATCAACTTGCATATCTAATGACAAAAAGCTGTGTTTTAAAGCTTGTTTTGGAATATATGTATATAGTCAGGTCATACTTCATGAGATGCTCTCTCTCTCTCTCTATATATATATATCTATAACTAGACAAAGATGTAGGCCTTCAAATTTATACAAGTAATTTCAATGATTAGCTATATTCTTTGCACTTCTTCATTGGCCATTTCCTCTTTAGAATATGTTTCCTTTCTTCTTTATTTTGAATTATTGACTAGTCAATAAATTTATAATTTTCTTGTTTTAGTGATTGCATGTCTTAGACAATAATGAACCTCCTCATAAAAGATAGAATCTTTTCCTCTAAAAGATAGTTTATTTTTCCCTTGAAAGGGTTATATATATTCATATTAAAGAATTTAACAACTTTCAATATAACATGATTAAGTTTTGTATCTTTTTGCATCACTACTTGAAGGCCTATCAAGAGTCTTCTCATATATAAAACTCATGGTATATATATTATATTATATGAAAATAGAAAAAGTTGATGGATAGCATCTTGTTGAGGTTTGCCAAAAGCTTCTTTTGGCTCTTTGTTATTAGAGAATCTCTTGCACTCTTAACACCTCATTAGGGAAGAAAACAACAAATGCAACAAAATTTTATTATTTTTTTTATTGGTTATGAACAAATATCTTCTTGTCATCTAATGAGATAAGTTATGCACACAAAAACAAGATTTAAGATGAGAAAAATTATTAGTGATTTTGATTCTGTCTATATACTTTCATTTCTGTAATTAATTTTTTAGATGCAAAATTTGAAATATTTATTCTTATTATAAAGCACTAAGTACAAATATATCATCAAAACCAATATTTGAAGTCATCTTCATTTACAAAGTAATTCATGTGGCAAATTTAAAACATAAAACAATTAAGATTTAGTTACAAAATTTTATAGATTTTTTTTGCAAATATACCCCTTAAAATGTCGATATTATATATATATCTTTAGCGTTCTCTCGCCTTCTCTTAAGATATATATATATATATATATATATATATATATATATAGTGATAGTATGCAGCCGGTCGTAATTGCGGCCGGCCCATACTATCACCACTGCTCCTTGGGCGATGTTTTTGTTTGGGTTTAATTGGTGTTTAGTGGGTAGCATAGTTAGTATGGGCCAAGCTAGTGCGGCATACTAACACCACTAATATATATAGACCTGGGCAACAAGTGCCCCTCAAGGGATCAATTCGTCAAATTTAACGTGCACCAATGCAGAGTCTAGTACTAGACACATCTGGTGCCCTCACCTTGTTCAACTAGAACAGGCTCGATCTTAGGTTTGTCCTGAGAGAACCTACATCCACTCCACCGGCATAATGCTCCTATGGGGATTCGAACCCGGATTTAGCCCAAGTGAATCCCTCACAAGGGACCAAATACCGCTAGGCCAAGAGGTTTTTGATTTTGTTAAGATATTTTAGACCTATGAAAAGACCATTATAACTTTTACAAATATACCTCTGAAAAGTTATCATACTATAAAATTATATATATATATATATATATATATATATATATATATATATATATATATATATATTTGAAATGTCCCTTAAAAATATAAAAGATATTTCATAAAAATACTTGGTCTTTGGATTGGCAACTATTGGCATGGTTTTCCAGATATACACACAATAATAGGGATGGTTTTGAATACAAAGATAATTTTCTTAATTTTATATTAAAAAAAAAACAAATAAACAAACTAGAACTAGAAGCCTCTAAACCTACTAAAAAACACGTTAGATAGATAAACACCGGTAATTTGGTACATTGAACTTGTAAAGCTTGTTTTTTTTTAAAAAAAAACAAAACAAACAAATTGAGAAGTTACCATCCATGCATGACACGTGTTTACATTAAATGAAGTACTTATCTCAAGGAGGGACGTATGGACAGTCTTTGTCCTCCTATAGTACTCCTTGCACCCTGTCTTCTCTGCATGCCAACCCAACACCAACACAACCTTTCCCATTTCTCTCTCTCTCTCTCTCACACTCAAAAGCAATCATGTATATCAACCTTGTTTTCCTCACAAATATATATTTCTTCTATCAATTCATAAATTTTCAAGTTTAATATTTTAAATTAATATATTTTTTTATTTTTTATTTTTGGTGTGTGTGTGGTAAATCAAATGTACTCCATTGGGCCACAGGCCCATTGGGGTGGTATTGGAGAAAAAGAGTAGAAATCAGAAACATCAGGGTCTATATATCAATCAATATATTATAAGTTTGTTACCATAAATAACAAAAAGAACACTTATATATATATTACCTTAAAAAAAACACGCAAAATTTAAAAAGAAACAAATAAATGAACCGAAAAAAGGAAACAAAAAAGAGCCGCTGCTACAAAACCGGCCGATTACTCGGCGCGCGGCGGAGGAATCCTCGGGAAGCCGAATGAGAAAACAGGTCTCAGATCGCGGGCAAGGGCTCCACGGGAAAAAGATCGGCGATGTCCTGAAAAAAATCGTCCCCTTGCCATGTGGACGAGCCGATGTCCATCATTAAATCGTCGGCGAGGAAGCCGATCTGCGCCGAGTCCTCGAAGATCATCGGCTCCGACGCGCCGAAGTCGAGGAAATCGCTGTACAGCGGTACGTCCTCGAAGGGCAAGAACTCCCCCAGCTCCTTCTCCGGTATCTTCACACCGTCGGTGAGGTTACCGACACCGCCGCTGCTCTTTCCCGACGATTGCTGCGGGCTGCTCTCCTTCTCGGGATCAGCGGTTGAGAACGGGCGGAGAACGGAGGTGGGTGAGGAGAGCGCGTGTGACTCGTCGCCGGACTCGTACCCACCGGACGTCGACGTGGCGTTGGCGTCAGGGACGTTGACCGGCGGCAGAGACGGTGGAGGCGGAGGCGGAGGCAGAGGATGAGAGAAGTTAGTGGTGGCGTCGGGGCCGCGGAGCTGGATGGCGGCGGAGTCGTAGACCATGGCGGCCTCTTCGGCGGTGTTGAAGGTCCCAAGCCACACTCTCACCCGCCGCCACGGGTCTCTTATCTCCGCTGCGTATTTCCCCCACGGCCGTCTCCTGACACCACGGAACCTGGTCGAACCTCCAACCACCGGCCCCGCCGCCGCCGGCTGCGCCGTTTTCTTCTTCTTGTGCTGGGCTTTCCCCTGTTTCACCGACTCGAACCTGATCTCCTGAACGCATCTCTTCACCCGCCTCGCCGCACACGGCTGCTCGTCGTCGCTGGACGAGTCCGTGGCGTCGTAGTCATTACATGATATTCTAATCATCCTCGGTGTCGGCGCCGTCGCCGGAGCAATCACTTTTGAAACCACACTAACCCTCTTCATCAGATTGAACAAGAAACAACACAGTAAAGAAGACTAATTAAGAGAGAAACAGAAGAACCAAAGAAAGACTCAATCTTTGACGCTCATTTCCTCAATAGAACAAGAAATTAAAAAAAAAGGAAACGATTCCGATTCCAATTCCAATTCCTCTGGGGTTCTCTCACAAGTCACAACACAAAGGGGGAATAAAGGAGAGAGAGAGAGAGAGAGATCTGCAAAGAGTCTAGGGAGCAGAAGAGACCAAAAGAATACGGAGAAGATAGAGAATAGAGCGCAGTGAGAAATTTCTGGGAAACGAGGGGAGGCTTTGAAGGAAACAAACGAAGGTTTGAAGCCCAAAAAAGGATTGAACTTCTCCACTGTAGTACTACTACTACTCCTCTACTACTCCAATGACTCCTCTGCCAATGTCTGCAACCCTAAAAGCAAAAGAAAAACCCCAAACCCCTTTATTAGGGTTTCTCTTTCCTTCCTTTTTGAGAGAGAGAGAGAGAGAGAGAGGTCGTGGTCTCGTGCGGAGGAGAGGGGGAGGAGGACTTTTTATATAGGGAGATTTTAGAGAAGGATGGGAAAGGAAGGAGATTAAAAAATGGAAGTTTTTAAATTGATTTATTTTATTTTTTTTGCAGAAAGGTCCTTGTGTTTGTTTGGATTTTGAAAAAAATCCTTTGGTTATTTGCTGTTATGTTATGATATCGCGGTTTAGATTTTGTTCTCAAGTTTCGGGATGGCGGGGACCGGAGATTCCGATAATCCCCGATGAGCGGCAGAGCCACGAGCCGCCGCGTGCCACCACTGTGGGATGGACAGCTGGCGGTATCTGGCCGGTATGGTACGCCCAAGTGGCCGATGTGGTCTGACCTTTTCCCCAGAATGTTATGACCACAAACGTCCCATCAGATGACTGACACGTGTCCGTCGTGATATTTCAATGCACAAAAATATTGCTTACCATTTTAATACAATCTATTCTTCTTTAAATAAATAATAATCACTTGTTTTATTTTATTTTTTACGATTTTAAGTGAGTTTTTATTTTTTAAAAAATAAAATAAAATAATAATATGTTGTTGAATGTAGCTATATTATTTATTATTTTGGATTTTTTTCTTAATTTTCTTAATTGTAAATAAAGTTAGCTTTATGTTTGGATTATTTTTTTTTTGTAGGTATTTGACAGATGATTATTGTTAGGATGATAGCTTAATAGATAATTCACTAGTATTATTATTTTTTAAGTAAATAACTAAATTATATATATTAACCATGGCTGAGTTATTACATGGAATCATTTAAGTTAAGTTAAAGAAAAGATTTTTATTCCCTCCAATAAATATAGTGGCAAATCACAACTTTCCAATTTCATTAACTCAAATATATTGTGTTAGAAATACAAACATTAATCCCACATCGGGTAGTGAAAATAAAGAAAAGGAGATTTATAAGTATGAACATATTCTTTTGAGTTGAATTCAAAAACAAACCCATGAGAATGCAAATATTATTATTATAAAAAAAATTATTATTTACTAAAAAAGAAAATAATAAAACAAAAAAAAAGAGTTTATTATCATAACAATCCTTTATCCTAACATTTGAGTCACAAGCAGTAAACCCAGCTTTAAAAAATTTTAAATTTTGACAAAAAAAGGGAAAATTATCAAAAAAAAAGTCTATGATACTGTTTGTGCACTATTTGCCTTTATACCATACCCACCCAAAATACTATTTATGTTAAATCCTACACCCCCACCCAAGGACCTAAAAGTAAAAAAGCAAACAGTGCAGGGGTGTCCTGCTAATTATCAGAAGAAAAAAAAATTCGTCAGATTGTTTTCACAAAACTAATCTGTCACAGATTGATTTCACCTTACGGTGGTTTGGTTACAAAGAGTGAAATCCATGGCCAAGCGAAATCTACACAAAAAAAAGGTTTAATACCCAACTTAGTCCCTCTAATATACCGAACCGACCCATTTAGTCCCTCTAATTTTAAATTGAGTTTTTTTAGTCCGTCTACCTTCACAATTATAAAAGTACAATCTCTAAAGGCATATATATATATATATAAGAACTAAAAAGGCCTAAAAATATATATATAGGCCTGTGGGAGGGATTGATATTTCTCGATTGTGAAAGTATAAGAATAAAAAAAGCTCAATTTATAATAGAGTGACTAAAAAGACCGGTTTGATATAATAGAGGGACTAAATTAAGTATTAGACCAAAAAAAATTTTGAATTTATAAATTTTAGTTTTGAGAGATTTGAGATTTCACTTCCCGAGGTCATGTGTACGATGAGCTTCACTTATCACTCTATCTTTGTACTAACTTGTTCATGATCCGAATCACAAGTACCAAACCAAACCATTCTCTTCATTATTATTACTTCATTTATCCATAACAAAACTATATTAATATACTCATATTTTTATTTGAATGCCAATGTGATATAATATTTTTAGGGTTTAGGGTTTCGGGTTTAGAGTTGGTTGGTATTTTAGGGTCAACTTGGTTCTTAGATGGGTCCTGTTTTTTGGTCCAAATGTAAAGGGGTCAAATCAGCACCTAACTCCATTCAATTTCAGGCTGAAGCCCCAGCTTGCTCACCGACACCTTTAATTATGAAATTGAGAAATTTAGAAGATAAAAGAAACATGTTTAGTATGATAAATAAGACTAAACCAAACAATATCGTATCGAATAAGTGTGTCGATGACTTGAATCTAAACATATGAAGTGTGATCAACTTTCATAAAGAAAGTTGGCTAGTCAATTTCCTGTCATAAGAAGAGGTTAAGAGTTTCAATCAGACCTGCACATGTTTCTAATGGCTTATTCATATTTATAAATATAAAAACAAGTGAAGTGTGTATGATGGACCAAAATGAATAATTCCTCACATGTGTTAGATCATTTTTTTTTCGATAATATGAGCGGCAAGCCGTTAGGAAACCAAAGGTGTGCATGTACAAGTCTCCCGAGACTTCTTGGTCATTGGAATTCTTGCAGGGGTAGACCACTTGATCATTGGTGTGTTGGATCAGGTTGTTTTTTTTGACTGAATGAGCGAGCCAGTTAGCCCGGACTCGCTAAGACAAATCAAAGGGCGGGGCTACCTAGGATCGAATCCGGCAGCTTGCATGGGGGAATAAATGCCATCAAGGGTGGCTCCCACCACTAAGCGCAACAGACTCGCCACAGGAAACCCTCCAGCGTCACTCGAACCCGCGACGGGGTGCGAGGCACTGGAACCTAGTACCATCAAACCAAGTGCTCGTCGGTGTTGGATCAGGTTGTTACTAGCTACATTTCTCTTTGAGAGATAATCATAAATATATCTCGAGTTCATATTATTAATTAATCTAATTAAACAATATTCTTTGGCTATTATATATATATATATATATATATATATATATATATATATATATATATAAAGGTTACTTATAATTGTTAGAAATTCCAACCCTTTCACAGATTCTTGAGAGAAATAAGCATAGTTAAACAGATATGAGAAAAAAAAATAATGTGAATTTGATGAGGTACTTTATCTATAATTACAAATTATAGAGAGACATAAGTATAATTAAAGAACTTTATGGGGATTTGCAAAAACTCAATGAATAACAGAATAACTCAAGGATCCAAGGCTCTAGTAGTATTATTATTCATTTAAAAAGCCAAAGTTAGACTTATTGTTGCAGCTTTTTAAATGATAAATAATTAAGAAAACTGTCTATGTATAATGTATCCCTAAAAACTATTTTAATTGTGTATATGCCCCTGAAAAATATTATATGAACGAACCAAAGGTTTTAACTATTGTTAAATGTAAACCATACATCAATGAAACATGTCTTATACCACTAAGAGAAATTTCATTTTTTTTAAAGATATATTTAAAAATTTACAATTAAATGAATTTTTCAGAGATATATATAAAGGATATAATAATATTTCACTAGGGTATAACAACCATACATCAATGAAACATGTCTTATACCTAAGAGAAATTTCATATTTTTTAAAGATATATTTAAAAATTTATAATTAAATAAATTTTTTAGAGATATATTTGTAAAGGATATAATATTTCACTGGGCTATAACAACCGATGAACACCCAATGTTATACAACCAATTATGATTTTCCAGGGTTTTAAGGTTTACATGCAAAAATTAAACCCTAAATAATTTTATATTTTAAAAAAATCTATTATTTAGCACTTATTGAATAATCAACACCATTGTGTCCATTTGATCCATCTTCATGAGTCAACAACATCCATTTGCTTAAATAAATTCTAAAATCATGCATGGAATCCAATAACTTAATAATTCCTTTAGATTTGCAAAATATTATTTTAATAGCCATTTTCTGTGTAATGTTATTGTTATATTGAATTAATTTTTATGTTTCTTAATATTATGTTTGTAAATAATTATAAATAACAAAATGCAAGAGATACATATATATACGCGTGACAGAGTCAGGTCGGCCGGATCACTATGCTGATTTGGCCGCCTCCCATTTTGACCCTGGAATATGTTTGAAGGATTTCTAACCTTACGGATGGGAAGATCATCGAAAAATAAGCTAGTACGTCTATTTTCATATATTTTGGTCCTCCCACTTAACGATTTTTATTTTAGAGAAATTTTAATGGTTTAAAATTTCAACCATTGCGTATAATGAAACGGCCACCAAATCAGTGTATGAAAATGGACATACTAAATTTTATTTTTTACGATCTTCCAATCTGCATACAAATCCTTCAAACACGCCCAAACGCTAAAATGGAGTAGAATTGGAATGTTGTTCTAGGCATCGCATAATAACACGCTTATATATATATATATATATTCATGAGATAAAAACTTATGAAATTGGTTGATATAGATAGAAGGATTAAAGTAATAATTTGTGATTTTTATGGTATTAATATGCAAATAAAGCCGAGATTTGGGAAATTGAGAGTAATTTTTATGGTATTAGCATCCATCAGTTTCGCATGTAGGTCCCTCAAGTTTGCTATAATTACATGTAGCCAATTCTAGAAACTTGATTGCCCTCACTTCACTCGGTCGTACGCCAAGATCCGGATCCGGTCATGCTCCGTACTAGATGGTCACTGGGGCCCACCTACTTTAACTACGCCAAGCAGCCAATGTACGGAAAGACATTAAAGAAATACTATTTTCAAAAATAATATATAAAGTATATTCTACGTGACTTTCTTAATTGTGAAAAAAAATTTATTTCACAAGAATGTAGTTAATTGATTTCTTTTAAATATAAATAAATAAATAAATAAATAAATATATATATATATATATATATAAAGAAAAAGAGAAAATAGAAACTCTTCTTTGTTGTCTACTGCAATAACTTGAGATTGAAGTCAGAGTATTGAAAGAAGAGATTAGATATTATTAGAGATGATAATGAAAACGAGAAAAGAAAACATTCGCCGAAGCAAACGCGAAAAGCGAAACGGCGCCGCTTCACTGTTTTCCGTTTTTTCTCTCTCACTCGTCCCATCAATCACTCCACCATTCATTTCAATTGATCTCACAAGTCCACACGTGTGGACTTCTTTTTTCTTTGAAAAATATTTGTAGCACATGCATAATAATAAACTAGCCTAAAATATGAAACCAGAACATAGGGGTAGGGGTGTGTGTGTGTGATTACGTTCGTGCAAAACAAACAAGTCAATGAAATGACTTACATTTCTGTTTTTAGGGGCAAAAATGTAAGTCTAATATGAATTACATTTCTGTTTTTAAGTTTAAAAGTCTGATATTTTAAATCTCTAAAAAAAATAATTTAGATGTCATATTTCTCAAATAAATTTTTCAAAAATATATTTATAAAAGATATAATCATCTTTTTATAAAAAGACCAATCGAGCCAGCATGGGCCCGACTCGTGTTGAGCACTGTGAGTGCCCGTGTTGGCATGACTCACAAACTTTTGGGGGCCAGTCCGACACAAGGCATGGCAAGGCCTCTGTCGTGCGGCCAGTCTGCGGCCCACCAAATTTAATTTTTCTAAAAAACTTAAAATACCTTATTTAAAAAAATCCCAAAAAATTAAAAATTAAAAAAACCACTTAAAATTAAAAAAAATCCAAAAAATGATAAAATCCCCAAAACTTTCAAATTTTTTTTAAAAAAATCTCTGAAAATTTCAAATTCCAAAAATTTCCCAAAAACCCAAAATTACATAAATTTTCCAACAAAATTCTCAAAAATTCATAAGTTTCAAATATAGAAACTTTATAGCTAGTATAAAGGTTTCTTTATTTAAAAAGATTCAAAATTAATTTTTTTTAAAAAAAACATAGTGGGCCAAACAAGCCTGTTAGGTCATTGTGCGAATAGTGTCGTGCTAGCCCATGTGGTTTGGCCGACATGGCACACATGGGCCGTGACTGGTCCACTCCCAAGCCATGCCTAGGTAGGACCCAGATGCTATAGTGTCGGGTCATGCTTAGGCATGACCCGATTGACACCTCTAGCTAAACCTAGGGTATATCCAACGAGAATGTGTTAATGGGAATATCCCCTAACCAAACATGGCCTAAGGGTATATCATAATTATGATTTTTGCAGTTGTATATATGTAATATCAACATTTTTAAGGGTATATATGTAAAAATAATCCATGTTTTCCTTGTTGAGGATTTCCACGTTACAAAGATGTTAAAGGAAATGAAATAGTGAACCTCTTTGACTCTATGAATGGCTGATTCAAAACGATGGAGATATTTATATTTGATGATGGTAGTAAGAGATCACAACCATGCAATACGCAAATGATCTACTAGTCTTTTGTACATGGGGAATCCTTAATTCAGAATACTCAAATTGATTTTCTATCTTTTCAAGGGCTATCTAGATTATGAATCAATTTCAACAAAAGTGCAATTATACTGATAGCTATACAGGGACACACCCCTCAGGAGATTGCATGAATTATTAACTACCCAATATTATCACTCCCTATCAAATATCTAATGATCCTAATAAAAAGGGGGAGGTCGAAGATAGAAGATTGGTCAATACTCATCAACAAGGTAAAAAACAAGATGACATCCTGGAATGGAAGACTTTTATCCCTAGGTGGATAGACCACACTTCTAACTTTTGTATTTTCAAAAATACCAATATAATGGATGTCAATTTGCTGCCCACGAGAGATATGAGGAATTGACACATTTAGGAGAGACTTCCTATAGAGATGAGTAGACACGAAGTTACATACATACCGGTGGGCAAACTGGGAGCGTCATGCAAACCCAAAGAACAAGGAGGTTGGGGCATCCTGAATCTTCGGCACTTCAACGAAGCTCTATTAGGGAAGCGGTGGTGGAGAATCCTCCTCATCGAGGAAGTAGGCTGCAAAATTTTTAAAGAGCTATATTTTAGGAGAGAATTCACAAATGCGTCCAAGTCACCTATGGCCAAAACCTCCTTTTATTGAAAGAAATTTGTTAAGAGAGAAGTATGACCCTCCTAAACATCGCTACAATACCAGGGAACGGGGAAACCACAAATGTTTAGATGAAGAACTAGATAATGGCCTGAAACCTATGACCAACACTCTAGCACCAAATACTAAGGAAGAACACCTCAACCAGTAGGGCCAAGGAACTCATCTAGAGAGAAACATCAATATTAAAACTAGGGCCGCTATGAAGGGAAGGAGAAGAGAAATACCAAATGCTAAAACTTTCCCTAACAAGGATGCAAGAAGCCACATATGATAAAAGAGTTTGGAAAGCTCGCATCTGATGTAGAACATGTTGCAGAGGAGATTCTAGACAGGTTGGACCATCAGAAGCATAAGAAATTTTAGTGGTGGAATCGCATGAAATTTGGTCGGTGACTTGGAATCGATGTGAGGATCACAAGTCACTACCTACGACCTTGAAGAGAGTAGATTTTGGCGAATTCAGTCCTATAGGACTTCAATTTTGCAATTTTATGTTTTTGGAGGATTTTTATGAAATTTTCTATTTTGGCTATTTTTTATTATTTCCTTTTAAGATTCCTATTTTAAGTTGAATTAGGGTATGGGGCAGCCTAGATAAAGGCTTTTATGATCATTGTACGGTGGCTTGGATGAAATAAACACATTATTCCATACATTTTTTCTCTGTTTGTGGTATTGAACGACTCTTATACGCTTTCGCTGATCAGATGTTGGTATTAGAGAGGGTTTAATCCTGATCAAATATCAAATGCATGGAGTGAAAGAGACATCCTTGATGGCGGTGACCGTGAGGAAAACCCGATTATAATGGTTGAATTCAAAAGTTTCTAGTGTGAGATCCAACAGGCATTGAGGGAGCTCCAAACGGTTGTTGCTAGGTTGATAACCGGAAACAATAAGTGGGGTGACGATCCTATGCGTTGTCAATATTACTGGGAGAGGGGTGAAGTTGTTCATGAACACCCTCCAGAATCCTACTAGGTGCAGTTAGCCTATAAGAATGATTTGAGTGAGGATGAAGAAGAAGTTGAAAGCATACTTTAGGGAAACCAGAGGGGATACCAAAGGGAGGAAGATAGGCATACCTTTCAAATGAAGATGGACCTTCCTAGCTTTAATGGTCAACTTCGGATCGAGGGATTTTTGGATGGGTTAGCTCAGGTGGAGAGATTCTTCAATTACATGGAGATCCCTGAAGACAAGAATGTGAAGTTGGTTGCATATAGGCTAAAAAAGGGAGATTCTACCTAATGGGAGCAATTACAGAATACCCCATTGTGGCAAGGAAAAGAAATGGTTCGGACGTGGGCCAAGATGAGACGGTTGCTACGAGTCAGGTACTTACCTCTAAATTATGAGCAGATCCTATTTCGCCAATATCAGGAATGTAAGCAGGGAAACAAGACCCTGGAGGCTTACCTAGAGGAGTTCCACAAGTTGTCATCACGAAAAAAACCTGATAGAAAGAGATGTGCAATAGGTCACTAGGTTTGTTGGGAGACTGCGATGGGATATCCAAGATAAGGTTGCTATGCAAACAGTCTATACCTTATTTGAAGTTCTCATTCTAAAAAAAGAGAAAGGGCGATAGCTTTCCTCTCCGTAGGGAGGGTTTTTCTCTTTAAGAAGGAACCTTTCCTCTCCTCAGCTATTTCGGGCAGCAAAGACTCAATTGGACAAGGCGAAGCTAGCGATTGTTGGAAGGAGTTCCTTTGATCGCGCACCAAGGAAAAAGCACCGATGAACCAAGCACCACCTCAACCTAACACCACCTATAGTATCAACAGCAGCGGGGGTCCAACCAAGCCATCCAACACTGTTCCAACAGATGTTGTTGCCCGCAACCCTTATGCTCTGCCAGTGATGGACAAGTGCTATGGATGCGGGAAACCAGGAAACCACTCAAACCAGTGTCCAAAAAGGAGAGTTGTTAATTTAATAGAGCCCGAGGATGAAGGCAGATGTGAGGCAGAGGAGGATGAGAATGAATTGGCCTACGAGGAGAAGGAGATAACGAGCGAAGATGAAAGGGAGTTGTTATCTCAATCTTTGGTGGTTCAACGACTTTTGCTAGCCCCAAAGCAAAATGAGTCATCTCAGTGGCACAACATATTCCAAACCAAGTGTACTATGAATAAAATAGTATGTAATGTCATTATCGACAATGGCAGTAGTGAGAACATTATGTCATGGGTGATGGTTACCAAACTGGGTTTGCTAATAGAGAGACATCCCTTACCTTATAAGATTGGTTGGATCAAGAGAGGAGCTGAAGTAAAGGTAATTAAAATCTATCGTTTTAACTTTTCTATTAGAAAAAATTATGCAGATGATGTTGTGTGTGATGTGGTGGAGATGGACGCCTGCCATATGATTTTGGGGCGGCTATTGTAGTTTGATGTGGATGCTACATACAAAGAGCGAGACAATGTTTATATCTTCATGAAGGGAGGCGTGAAGATTATGTTAGGACCCATAAAAGAAAGATTTTCTATTTGGGATCCAAAAAATCCAATGGAAAATTAGTACTTCTAGTAGATGGGGGCAGATTCATAAAGGAAGTTAAGGAGTGTGGAAAGATCTTTGTTGTAGTAAATAGAGGAGGAGTTGGCCGAGAGTCCTAAGAAGTTCCAATCGCCATTTGTCTTTTGATAGAGGAGTTTAAGGACATAGTATCGTCTGAGTTACCGGATGGGTTGCCTCTCATGAGAGATATACAACACTACATCGACCTTATTCTTGGGGCAAGTCCACCTACGCGCCTACATTATTGGAGGAGCCCCAAGGAAAGTCAGATTTTGCAGAACTAGATGGAGGAATTGATGAGAAAGGGATTAGTATAGGAGAGCATAAGCCCTTGTGTAGTTCCAACCTAGTTGGTCCCAAAGAAGGATGGAAGCTGGTGCATGTGTATTGGTAGCCGGGAAATCAATAAGATCATCATCAATTACAGGTTCCCTATCCCTCGGCCTAGGAATGCTGGCAAGATCCAAGGTGTTTTCAAAAACTGATTTGAGGAGTGGGTACCATTAAATTCGGATTAGACCTTGGGATGAAGGGAAGATTGCATTTAAGACAAAGGAGAGGTTGTATGAGTGGTTGGTGTTGCCATTTGGACTGATCAGTGCACTTAGCATGACTTTCATATGGCTCATAAACCAGGTATTAAAACCATTCAATGGAAAATTTGTTGTGGTTTACTTTGATGATATTTTGATATATAGCCAGAGTGAGACTGACCACCTTAAGCACTTAAGGGAAGTACTTATAGTTTTGCAGAAAAATAAACTATATGTTAATTTGAAAAAGTGCAGCTTCATGACTAACAGCTTGTTGCTTTTGGGTTTTGTGGAGAGTGCCGATGGGATTAAGGCCAATGAAGAGAAAATTCGTGCAATTCAGGAGAGGCCAACCCTACAAACATTGGGTGAGGTTCAAAGTTTATATGGTTTGGCGACTTTCTATAGGAGTTTTGTCAAGGATTTCAGCCGGACTGTTACACCAATTACTGAGTGCATAAAGAAGGGAAAATTCCATTGGGGAGAGGAGGCAGAAAGGAGCTTTGCACTAATCAAGGAAAAATTGTCAATTGCTCCAGTTTTAGCCCTAGCAAATTTTGACAAGTTGTTTTCAAGTAGAGTGTGATGTCTCCATCCATTGTTGGCATTGACGCTGTGCTTTCTCAAGAGGGCAAACCAATGCCGTTTTATAGTGAGAAACTCATTGTAGCTCGACAAAAGTGGTCCACAGATGAGCTAGAGTTGAATGCTATGTTTTGTGCTTTGAAGGTATGGGATCATTATTTGGTACAAAGGGAGTTCATCTTATACAGTGATCAACAAACACTGAAATTTTTAAACAACCAGAATAATGTGAACAGGATGCATGCCCGTTGGATTGCCTTTGTACAACGCTTCAAGTTCACATTGAACCATAAGGCGAGACAATTAAATCTTGTGGCTGATGTGCTAAGTAGGAGGGCTTCTTTGCTGGTGACAATGTTGGTTGAGGTAGTGAGGGTTGACTCACATTCAGGAGGATTTCCTGTTTCGGGGGCAATCAACTTTGCATCCCAAGGTGCTCACTTCGGGTGTAAATAGTTCATGAGCTGCATGGTGGAAGTTTGAGAGGCAATTTAGGGTGTAACAAAACAGTAGCCCTTGGGGATGAGAGATATTATTGGCCCCAATTGAAGCGAGACATTGGCAGCCATGTCAAGAGGTGTCATGTTTGCCAATCAGCCAAGGGTCAGTCGAAAAACACTTGTTTGTACATAACTCTGTCCATTCCAGCAGCACCTTGGGAGGGTCTGTCCTTGGGTTTTGTATGGGGTCTTCCGCGTACCCAATACAGAGTTGATTCTATTTTTCATGTGGTTGACAGGTATTCCAATATGGCTCACTTCATAACATGCAAAAAGACCTCTTATGCAGTATATGTGGCGAATTTATTTTTTAGGGAGATTGTTCGTCTGCATGGAGTCCCGAAGTCCATCACCTCTGATAGGGACACCAAATTCTTGAGTCATTTTCGGCGGACCTTATGGAGAAAATTGATAAATCCCTGAATTTTAGTAGCACGAGTTATCCTCAATCTGATAGTCAAACAGAGGTGGTGAACCGCACTCTGGGAAACTTAATTAACTGCATTTCAGAGGAGAAGCCAAAATAGTAGGATTTTGTTCTTGCTCAAACTGAGTTCGCTTACAATAGTATGCAAAATCGGTCTACTATGAAGTCTCCATTCTAGATTGTGTATTGTTGCCCTCCAAGTCATGCTTTAGACTTGGTTCCCTACCCAAACTTCTTGGAATGAGCATTGCAGCAGACAATATGGCATATCGTATCAAGGCTCTTCAAGACGAGTTGTGGAGAAATTTAGAGGAGGCTAATGCCAAATACAAGGCAACTACTGATTCAAGGAGAAGAGCTAAGGTATTTGAAGAAGAAGATCTGGTGATGATTTACTTGTGCAATGGGATTCTGCCAGCGGGCAGCCACAACAAGCTGATAGCCAAGAAATATGACCCTTTCCCCATCTTGAAGAAAATTAAATGTAATGCTTATGTTGGGGATTTTCCTGCAGATATGGCCATCTTTCCCACCTTCAATGTTGCCAACCTATTTGAGTATCATCCTCCAGATGTGGCGCCTGCTCAATCGCTTAACTTGAAGGTGAGTACTTTTCAAGCAGGGGAGCCTAATGTAGAATGGGTTGCAGAGGAGTTTCTAGACAGGTTGAACAGTTAGAAGTGGAAAAAATTTTAGTTGCAGCATCGCGTGAAATTTGGTATGTAACTTGGAATCGATGTGAGGATCACAAGTTACCGCCAATGGTCGTGACGAGAGCATATTTTGGGCGAATTCAGTCGTTTAGGCCTTCAATTTTATAATTTTCTGTTTTTGAAAGATTTTCCGAGATTTACTATTTTGGCTATTTTTTTTTGTTATTTCCTTTCAATATTTCTATTTTCAGTTGAATTAGGGTTTGGGGCAGCTTATATAAAGGCTTTTATGATTATTGTACTGTGTCTTGGATGAAATAAACACATTATTCCAAACATTTTTTTTCTATATTCGTGGATTTGAACGACACATACGCTTTCGCTACATCAACACCCTCCAAAAATTCACAAAGTTAATGTAGATATTCAAAGTAGGTGGGGGGATTAGAAGTGATTTAAATTTATTTCATGGTTGATAAAGGAGAACAAAATCCTAACACTAGATAATCTACGCAAAAGAAATTGGAGGGGAACCCACATGGCCTGTTTCATATGTAATAAAATAATTGAAATAGTCACTCATATGTTTATCTCCTGCCCCATTACCTCCAACATTTGGTCATATTACTGGAATCTCTTCGAGTTGAGCATATCCCCATAATTAATCAAGGATATCTGGGAGAACCAAACCTATCGCTGAGAAGATGGACAAGACCTTAAGGTGAGGGTGAGAACTAACTGTAATGGCCATCACATTGAGTATATGGATCGACGCTACATTTAACATACAACTTAATCAAGATCAAACAAATATCTAAAAAGTAAGTAATTAATCAACACAATATTTTCATTTTGATGCTTAATTAATAAAAATAAAACAAACTATATATTGCTCCCTCGGAATAACAACTATATATTAAAATTTGTGTGAATCCCTTAAGCTCTTCTTGTAAGCCCATTCACTCTCACAAGTAGAGGTTGAGGGTTCAAATCACGTTAGTGGTGTGGTTCTAGTGACTTGTCCACATTCATACACGTAAAAAACAATTCATGTTTAGTAAACGGGCCAAACGCGACACTAGACTGGTTATTTTATATCAATAAACAAATTCGATAGGTTAACTCATTTAATTAAAAATTCAATTAAACCCTAAACCCTACACCCATCTGATACAAGTAAGAACAAGGTTGAGTCAAGTGTGTTTAGCTACTCCACACTCGCCAAGTGGTTGATCAAACTAGTTTAGGGTCAAAAATTATATAAATAGGTCCATAGAACGTGAGCATCAAAGACTTGGGAAACTCACTACCACACAACCCGCGGCATGTCTTGTGGTCTTTGAACTCCGTGTGTCTTTTGTTTCTAATGCCATTAAGACTAATCACACACTCTTTTGTTCTTTTCTCTTCTAATTAATGGAACTTCATTATGTTATTTTGCATCATAATTAAACCATCATATCGAGAACATTAATTAATTTCATATAATTCATAAAACCAAATAATTGTGGATAACTTTCCGATTTGAAATTTTTTTACTTAACCATACCAATCGAGTCACCGACATGGTTTAGCTTCAATGAAAACTAGAAACAAAGAGAAATTTTCCATCTAAATGAAAAAGTTTAGAGTCGAGTGAGTCTCACTAATTTAAAGAAATATAACGAAAAATCAGATATAAATATGGAAGATTTAACATAATATGAGTGGTAGCTAAATTGAAAGAGAGGAGAGAAAATATGGATCCTATCATTTATAAATAATATTGCTAAATATAAGCTCATTTAATGCATTAAAATTCCAAAGATATTTGGGGGAGTTAAAGAGTTGAGAAACAAATGTACACTTCTATTTCAAACTAATTACTAATTAGAACTTAAAAGGGATAGAGTTTAAATTTAAACTAGTTTAAAATTTTAAGGGACATGATGTTCAACAATTATGAGAATATAATCACATAAAACAAATGATCTAATATATTGAATTAAATATAGAAGATGGTCTATTAATATACCTATCAATGGTCAATGAGTTTAATTTTAAGTTATATATAAAAAAACCTATTTTCTTGTCCTTCATTTTTCCTCCCTTCTTAGTGGAAATTTTGTTCCTTCGTAATCTAAAGAAAAAATATTTGAATTTTTAAATCAAGTATTTGGTTGTATTATAATCGTTGGAATGAGAAATATATCCTTGAACTATCATTAATAAATAACAACATTAATAAAATTGGCTTCAAGAAGATTTTTGATATAATGGATTGGGATTTTTTGTTGGAAAACTTAGAAGCGAGAGGTTTCCGACTCAAATAGATCGGTTGGATCCACTCGACCCTCATCTCCTCAAAAGCCAAATTACTCGTCAATGAATATGACCTATAGGATATGTCAGGCATAGAAGGGAACTTAGACAGGGCGATCTACTCTCTCCCCTTCTCTTTGTCCTCACAACGAACGATTTAGAACAATACTAACAAAGGCTACAAGGGAAAATATATTCCGAGACATCCATTGCGGCACCCTGGGGAATGAGTAACTAATCTCTCTCTAGTATGCAGATGATCTACTAGTGCTCTGTTAAGGTGAACTGAAATATCTAAGGACCCTGAAATTAATTTTCTACCTATTCGAGGGCCTATCGGAGCTTAGAATTAATTATCACAAGAGTGCCCTAATCCCTATCAAGTTGAGTATACAGAACCCACAACAATTGGCAGCTATTATGAATTACAACACCGAAGCACTCCCGTTCATATACTTGGGTTTGCCAATCTCAAAAACAAGGCCTCATAAGGTAGATTGACACAAACTAATCGACAAAGTCAAAAAAAGAATTAGCTCATGGAAGGGGCAACGGGAGAATCACCTTAATCAACTCGGTGCTATCCACAATCCCGAATCACTGGATGGTAATATAAAAGATACCTCAATAGGTTATCGGTCGGACTGACGCGCTCCCTCACAATTTCCTATGGTGCGAACCAAGTCTAGAGGCCAAAACATATAGATTAGTCAACTGGGGTCGAATTTGCAAGCCAAAGAAGTAAGAGGGATAAGGGATCTTAGATCTAAAGAGCTTCAACGAGAAAATGCTCGAAAAATGATACTGGAGGATCCTCACAAAGGAAGCTGGCGAATATCAGTAAATCATCAAGCACTCCTACTATAGGCAATGCTTCATCAACCCACGCTAGAAGGTACCAACCATGGCATCATTTTTTCCGAAAGGGTATCAACCTCTCCAAGGATGTTATACTACATAACATCACGGTGAGAGTAGGTGACGGGAGTTCAACAAACCTTTGGTGGGACAGATGGATAGGCGGGGCATGCGCCGTAAATCCTTTACCATGATATGGTAGGGTCGATGGGTAGTTACCACATTAATGTGGACAAGCCAGAAGCAAGGTAATACAAGAGACCCATCTTTGGCTACTTGGACCGCAAAGCTATAATGGTGAGGCACAACTAGCTGCCATAATAGCAAGCCTGGAATAGCCCACATCGGAGACCCCCAACCATAGAGAATGGGTACTAACCCCCCAAAGGAGGTTTACGTTGAAATCTCTATACCTCTTCTTGGCAGATGAGGGGTTACGGAGCAAACTGCAAGGGGAATTTTGGAAACAACTATGCCCAAACAAGATCAAAATATTCATGTGGCGACAACTTGGCAAGGAGATGATGGAGAGGAAAAATATCACAATGTTTTCTTTGCGAGCAGGGCCAAGAAACAATCCCACATCTCCTTACGCATAGTCCCTACATCAAACGAATTTGGTCGTACTATTGCCAGCTATTTGAGATAGGGAGTATGCCTAGCAAAATTCAAGACCTCTAAGGCGACAACACAATCCAGAAATGGATGGACAAGGAAAAAAGGCTTGGATGGAGTCTAACTGTCACGAAAATTACCTGGAGTATATGGAGAGAGAGGAACCAGAGATTCTTTCATGACAAACATTGTGTTTTCATGGAAACTGTAAGTTTGAGAAAATTATTTTCAGCATTGATCATTCTAATATGAAATCAAATAAATGTATACAACACTAGTTTAACTACTTTACAAGATATCAACAATAAAATATCTATCAGGTTATAACTAACTCCTAAAAACTAGGAATACTAAGGGGGACTTTGGTTTGGACGTTTTCCGCGTTTTCACCGTTTTCTGCGTTTTCCATTTTTCACGAAAACACGAAAAACGCGTTTGGTTGCAACGTTTTCTGGAAAAAGCTGAAAAGGAAAACGGCTGGACAATGGAAAACTGGAAAACAAAAAAAAGTCGTTTTCTAGATTTGGAAAACGATTAGAAAAGACGGCGGCATTGTTGTAAATAAACCAAAATCCAAAATTAATTATAAAAATATATATAAAATATCATGTTTATCATTTTTTTTATTTTTTAAAATATATTTTCTTTAACTTTTGTTATTGTAAAAATATATAAATATCATGGTTATTTTTTTTATATTTTAAACTTTATAAAAATATCATGTTTGGCATTTTTTTTATTTTTTAAAATATATTTTGAACTTTTGTTATTATATAAATATATAAAAATATCATTTGTTATAATATAAACTTTATAAAAATATCATGTTTGTCATTTTTTTTATTTCTTAAACTTTATTTATTATATATAAAAAATATAAAAATATTATGTTTGTTATTTTTATATTTTGAACTTTATAAAAATATCATGTTTATCATTATTTTATATTTTGAACTTTATAAAAAAATATGGGCTTTTTGCAGGTGTATCCCTGAATAATTTTGAAATTGGGTATTTACCCCTGAATAAAACATAATTGCATACATACCCCTGAATAATAGGTATAATTGCTTATATACCCCTGGGGTTAAAATCAAATGAAAAACCGTCAAGTTAACAAACGGTAGACATGTAAAATGATCATCATACCCTTTACATATATACCCCTAAAAAATTTGTTTGACTATAAATTTAAAAATACCCCTTTAAAAATCTAAATTTTAAAATAGTTAAAAAATATATAAAGATGGGTATTTTGGACATTTTTCAACCCTTAACCTAAGTTGTAACCATGGTTAACATTACTTGGTTAACTTCTATCAACGGATCCTAACAGTAGGGGTATATCCGCAATTCAACTTGTTTTTCAGGGGTATACAAGCAATTATGATTTTTTTGGGGGTAAATATGCAATTATGAAACTTTTGAGGGGTATATAACCAATTTCCCCAAAAAATATCATGTTTGTCATTTGTTATTTTTTATATTTTGAACTTTTCTTATTACAATTATTATGTTGGTTTATAGTTCTATTTTATATTTATTATATTATTTTACAATAGTTAAAAAAAAAGTTTATACATATTTGATAAAATCACCAGAAAACATATTACACAGTTTTCTATTAAACCAAACAGCTTTTCCATTTTCTGTTTCTGAAAACAGTTTCCAACCAAACAACTTTTTCATTTTCCAGTTTCTGTGTTTTTCATTTTCCACATTTTTTATTTTCTACGTTTTTCGCCTTTTCAGAAAACGGGAAATGGAAAACAAACCAAACACCCCATAATATTCTCCTTTACTAAATTCTACAAAAACCATCCGGAATATTAATTTTCTAATGCTTTCTTGATTGATGTAATGCACGCGTCCAAGAGGTCAAAGCTGGTGGCTTCGGAGTTCCTAGCAAAAAGAAGTCTAATGCTCACCCGGGAGGAGGAGGTGAAAACGCTACTGGAAACGACTTTGAGGATACAACCTACGCTTCAAAAAAAAAACAACGTTTAGGGCGAGGCCAACCATGACATTGGCTATTAGAGAAAGTTCCTAGGGCCATCTAAAGAGCACGAGAACCTTTTATATATCATGTAATCTTTTCATAGGATATCAATAAATGTGATTTATTTTGTGATTAATTTTATTTTTTTTAAAAAAACAACATTAATAAAATAATAAGCAACAGATTATGCTTTTATTGTAAATTGGCATTAGATATTTAGTCCAGCGCAAACTTCCATGAATATAAAACAATGACTCTATTATTAACTAATGTCTATATTTTATATTTTATATTTTTATTGTTTTAAATACATTTTATTTAATAGATAGAATATATCTATATACCTCTATAAAAAGTTCCTATATATATACACACACGGATACACCTCATAAAATATATTTACAAATGTATCTGCAAAAACACCAACATATATATATATATATATATATATATATATATATATATAAGATTTTGATAGTATAAGGTCGGCCGAATACTATTCATCTTAGGTCATCTCCCATTTCGGCCTTTGAAGCATGTTTGAAGGATTTCCAATCTTAGGGATCGGAAGATCATAAAAAAATAAGCTAGCATCTCCATTTTCATATAATTTGGTTGTTGTTTGGTCCTCCCACTTAACGGTTCTTATTTTATAAAAATTTTAACGGTTCAGAATTTCAACCATTAAGTGAGAGGACCAAACGGTCACCAAATTGTATGAAAATGGACATACTAGCTTATTTTTCTATGATCTTCCCATTCGTACGGTTGGAAATTCTTCAAACATGCTCCAGGGTCCAAATGAGAGGTCGGCCGGAAATGAACAATGTTCCGACCAGCTAATAGGTCTATATATATATATATATATATATATATATATATATCAGGGCTGATATTATGCGGCCGACCTTATCACTATGCAAATGTGGTCGCCTCGTTTTGGCCCACTTTCACAGTGTTTTCAGGAAATCCAACCGTATGGATGGAAAGAACATCGAAAAATAAGCTAGCATGTCAATTTTTATACAATTTGGGAACTTATAGGGTCTTCATCTTAAATGGTGAAATTTTGAACTAGTAAGATTTCTATAAATTTTCACCTGTTAAGATGAAGAGCCTACAAGTTCCCAAATTCTATATAAATTAACATGCTAGCTTATTTTTCGATGTTCTTTCCATCCATACTGTTGGAAATCCTTAAAACGCTGTGCAAGAGGCCAAATGGGAGGCAACCTTATTTGCACAGTAATTCGGCTGACCTTATAATATCATCCCTATATATATATATATATATATATATATATATATATATATATATATATATATATAGTCGTGTTATAGTTCGGCCGACTATACTGTTCTTTAAGGTCATCTCCCATTTGGCTACTTGGAGAGTGTTTTAAGGATTTCCAACCGTACGAATAGAAAGAACATCAAAAAATAAGCTAACATGCTGTTTTTCATATAATTTGGTGAGGTGATGATCATTCATCTTAATGGTTCTTATTTTATAGGAGCTATAAAATAAGAACCGTTAAGATGAATGATCATCACCTCAACAATTTGTATGAAAATCGACATGCTAGCTTATTTTTCGATGTTCTTTCCATCCGTACAGTTGGAAATCTTTAAAACACTCTCTAAATGGCCAAATAGGAGCAACTTTACTTACATAGTGTTACTGTTGGCCGGTCGCCTAATTGTATCACCAGTATATATATATATATATATAGGGCGCTGATGAGATGCGGTCGGCCGGATACATTGTGCATTTCCGGTCGCCTCCCATTTGACCCCATAGAGTATGTTTGAAGGATTTCCAACCGTACGGATGGGAAGATCATTGAAAAATAAGCTAGCATGTATATTTTCATATAATTTGGTTACCGTTTGGTCCTCCCACTTAACGGTTGAAATTCTGGATCGTTCAGATTTTTATAAAATAAGAACCGTTAAGTGGGAGGACCAAACGATTACCAAATTGTATGAAAATAGACATACTAGCTTATTTTTCGATGATCTTCCCATCCGTATGGTTGGAAATCCTTCAAACATGCTACATGGGGCCAAATGGGAGGCGAGTGGGAATACACAGTATTACAGTCAGCCTGACTATAACACGTCCCTATATTCCCCATATATATATATATATATATATATATATATATATATATATATATAGAAAAATAGCTCCGCGATCAGAATAAAAGCAAAAGTATATGACGAAGATATGCCATTCTGAGAATAAGAACCCATCTTCTCCACTCATCATTCTGTCAACTGATTTGAACGTCAGAACTTTCCCCGGTAATGAGCCCGCCTACGCTCACCCTCTTCTCTTGTGCTGGTTGTTGCCTGCTCTAGCGAGTGACACGATCTGAACATCAAACAAATTCAATCGTTGATCGGGGATCGGGTTCAATCTCAAGGAGAGAGCGATTTCTACATCAACATATATAAATATAAAAGTTCGCTCACACACACAAGTGCACAAATTTCTCTTTAATCATTAATGTTAATGAAAAAACTTTGGAACATGTTAGTTAAATGCTCATGCGGGGTAGTGTACAGAGATCAGCTTTTCTCATAACATAAGGAAGATTATTATTATTTTTTTAAAAAAAATAAAAGGTTTTTTCCCATAATTTTTTTGAAGAAAGATGTGTTTTTTTTTCCCATAATTTAAAATTGAGGATACTGGTCTAACGGGATGGATGTACGGTCAGAAGTCACGTGAGTTGGGAGCAGTGCGTGACGGGAAGGGGCCCACAACCACTCCGACCGGCAATTAATGGGTAGCAGGGGTGGGTGACTCGGCGCGTCGAATGAGGACACGTGCCCGTCGCTTGTCTTCTCATGTGCTCGTCACGTGTCAGTACGCGGATCTCGAGGCAACCGTGGTCCGAGCCTGGATGGACGCTGCTGCTGCTCTAACACTCCCTGTCTCTTGTGCCTTTCTTTTCATAACTTTCTTGTTTCTTTTGACGAGTCTACCTTCAATGAAACAAGATATAGATAATAATAATAATAAACTTTTGGAACCATTTGAAGCTCCACTTAACTTAAATCTAATTATATTATTAATTCATTAAAAAATAATAATATAATTATTATTTTTGCTGATGCTTTTATATTTTTGGATGGTTGTGCATAATGCACTGAAATAATAATAAAACAGAGTTAGTCCACACGTGTGCATGATTCTTTCCTGTTTGTGCTCCTGTAGACATCGAGGGCCTTCTTCTCACGTGTGGCCTTTAATGTAGCAATGGATGGGCCTACTAATAATAAACACATGTCTCCCAGAACTATAATATCTATAGTTTTGTCACTTGGATAAAATTAAAAACAGAGCACAGTGAATGAACATGAACTTAAAGCATGGCATCAAAGTAGGTGCCACAAAAGGAAAGGGCCCTTCCCTTCAAAGCCCTCCTTTCTCTCAGTGTTATGTAACTCAAAAGAAAACATGGTCAATGAGCATCAACAATTCAAGAACAACACATTGATTTAGAAATTATATTTAGATGCTGCTTCACTTTTTCTTTACCTTTCTCAAAAAGAAAATTAAATAAATAAATAAAGAGCCAACTTCTTGGCATCTGGTCTCACTTTAAGGATAAGGAAACCTTATGAGATTCATTCAGAGCATGCTTGGAAAGAAGCATTTGAATCATCCATGCATAATGAGAGAACTAATTGCATGATAAACACCAACCTACAGAAGTGATCATTCAGGCATTCAGGTGTTGTTTTCGCCGAAATCTCATCAACCTTGGATATTACAGTGCTTTCATATTATTCTCCCTCAACACAAACTACGGTGGAAGTTTGGGTCTGATCCACTTCATAAATTTTGACTTCATGAATATGTAACACTGCTGTCCAATACACATGACCTCCATTTTCCAGATTTAGAACCAACGAAGATGTCATTAAATACTGGTCCTACCCTTCCCATGATTCTTAAATAATGGTTCTTGAAAACTAGGTTTGAGTTGGTCCACAAATTTGGAACTCAATTGCTAAATGTCAGTTTTGAATGTAAAACAGACTTCAATTGGAAGTTTGCCAACAAGATAGAAAAGCAGGTGATAGAGTGCAGACACTTGCAGTGAAAACCATCAAATGTTGTGCAAGGTGGACCCAGAGTAGCCAGGGCCATCCATGAAGGCAACCAAGTGGGTGGGTTTCTCAAGTGGATAGCTACCACTGCACTGGGGAAGGTGGAGTGGAGTCTATCCCATATAACAATGGTCCCATAACTGGACCCAACCCAACTCATCATAGGTGGAACACACTCATGAAGCTCTCTGGTTCATTCTAAGAGTAACAGGGCACTTGAGATGATGAAACACATTTATTTCTTGACAAAGATATTGAAGATGTCACAGTGGAGATACAGACAAATTTGGAACAATATTACCCAACTTGGCGAATAGTTAAATAGAGGCAAGATAAATATTACCGTGCTTGGTATTTGAACCACCAGAGCACTTACTCAGAATCAGCTATATTGGTGGTTGTCAAATGAAATCAAAGAGTGATAATGAACTGAATAGAACCAGATTATGACAAGCTTGAGAATTTGAAGGTTTGATGAGAATACAAAACAAATAGCCTTGAAAGAGATCTGAAATGGCTGGTAAAATGCAGATCAAGAAGTTACCATGAGTTATACAATCAGACAGAGAATTTTACTCCTTCATCATCAGTAGACGTTCCCTTAAAAATTGTGGCTTTACCCTTCTGTTCCAGTAATCTCAAAGCGCGCATCAGCACAGTGCGGTCGATTCCAGCAAGGTCTTCAAGCAAAAGGAAAATTGACATCAACAAAAGGAATTGCTTACCCCAGATGGAACTGAAGCTTTGAAAGAATGGCTAGTCACAAAATTTTGTGCATGACCTAAAGATATAACCATGAAATTACATTTTATAGAACAAGGGCCAAGTTGCCTATGCAAACAGTATTAAGTTTATCCATGAAATGTGCTTCATGAAAGTAAAGGATAACAAGAACCAGCTGATCCAAAGTTAATACTTCATGAATTGTCATTCCAATAGATTAATTATATTATCTGGAAAAACCAATATCTTTAACAATCAATTTGATGAGAAATAGCGCAAATTGACGCACTTAAGCCAAGTCAACCATAATTACCAGTTCCACGAGATTCAATTCCTGACCGTATATCTTCAACAGTCATGACACCATCTTCAAATCCATTTTCTTTCACCTAAACATATTTATGAAGAAAGTTAAGTGAGTGATTAAAAATCACCATTGCATAAACTTCAACATGAGTCAGTGTGAGTGGACTTACAAAATTTATAATGTACTCAGCCCAATCTTGAATCCTCATCCAGAGGATAAGACATTTTTTATGTCCTTTATCCATCCATTCAGCGCGACCTGCAAGATGGTGGAGCTTTTAAAAGCTAATAATTCCATCTTCTTCCAAAATATTTTGCTGAATGTTTGCAATTTGTTTAAGGTAGAAAATCAAAGGTGCACAAAGACTTCAAAGAAAAAAAAAAAATCACAGCTTACCTTCATTGACTAAAGCAGCAAGAAATAGCTCCTTTGCTTCATGGCTGAGAGATCCTGCAGATCCACCAGCAAAATATAACAAAATCACACAACAAGACAGCTTGAAAGATCAACATGGTATTTATATAAATTCACACTGCATCATTTAACAAAAAATATCATAGCTAAATTCATAGGGCTATAAATCTTGATAAATGCATGCGCAACTAAAGTAAAAAGTAACCTGTTTAATAAGAATAAGGTGGATGTATCCCTTAAAAAATTAATGACAAAAAATGAGAATAACATAAAAGCATAACTTACTCTCAATTACTGGATTAGAAAATAGAGGAAAGTCATCCTCTAATCCAATTACAAATATCTTTTGATTTCTACAATAGTCAAGGATGAGTTCTTTCCACAACTGCACTTGTTTATCACGTGTTTCCCGCACTGGCTGCAGACTAACAAAATAACATAATCCACACTAAATAAGATAGAGCACAAAACCTATTTATTGGCAGGGAAAGCTAAAAAGCTGTCGATGAAAGAATGTAATATATAATTTGTAAAAACAGGCACGAGTTCAATATGTTGCACCACTGATCTACATAGTGTTTAGGAGAAAAATCACAATGGAATGAGCTACAGAATTTTCAGCCTCACTTATTATGGGAAAACCTGAAAAACGTATAGTTCAATAAAATAGATACTTCCTCTCAGCTCTCTACTGCTGCAACACAGATAGTAATAGGAGAAACCATTGCAAATCTACCATACGTGGGAAAATGTTACATGAACAATAAACCATGGACATGTTAGTATTAAACAAGAAAGATGAGAACTTCTTATATGTCTTCAGAACAAATGGAATAACATACATCATTAAGCTTAGAAATATCCTGCATAAAAATTTATTGAATGCCATGTTGGAAACAATTCAGGGAAAATGGTTGGAGATAAGTACAAGAAAGTGTTGGAGTCTATAATAACACTAGAATGTTGGTCATTGAAACCCTTAAACATAAATGACCCACAAACATAACCCATAACTACTCACCAGCCAGGCACATTGACTTCCTCAAACATAGTATGGCAAGAAATTCCTTTGGCTTTTGGTCCCACTCCAGTTCATAACAAAACCATATTGGTTCAGTTTCAACCAAGCTTTAAAATAATATCTAAACACAAGGAAACTAAATAATCATAATATTTCTTATACAAGGAACAATATGAAAGCTAGTTCCATAGAGATAATGAAACAAAGTCCATTGTCATTACAAGATAGGTGTGTGGGCAATTGGTCACCCAAACTAAAATCTGGAAACTAAATTACACTCCTGAAGTAGGTAGCTATAATGCACTATCAAGATAAATTCCACACAGGCAATTCAAGCAAAACACTAAGGTTCCGTTTGATACGTAAATAAGAACAACACAAGAGTACATCACAATACAAGTGGCTATGAGACAACACAACTGTTTGTACCGTTCTCTGTTTGATATTCAATGGACATCACAAAACTGTTTGTACTGTTCTCCGTTTGTTTTGCACGAGTACTGGACAAAAAACTGTAAAATTACTGCAATACCCTCATACTGTCCTATGTTGTTTTGGAATAAAAAAATTCATAAATTTTGAAGTTTTCTCTCATCTTTAATAGTGACTACTTAAATTTTTTTATAACTAGTAAAATTATTAGTACATAATTAAAATTTTAATTTTTAAAATATATTAATAAATAATTGCTACAAAAAAATATCATAAATTTTGTCTTTTGGGGGCATTGTTGTAATTTTAATATAAGCTGAGGGCAAAATTGTCTTTAAATTGAGGGCATTGTTGTAATTTTAATATAAGTTGGGGGCAAAAATGTCTTTAAGTTGGGGGCATTGTTGTAATTTTAATATAAATCGGGGGCAAATTTGTCTTTAAGTTGGGGCAATGTTGTAATTTTTAATATAAGTTGGAGGCAAAATTGTTTTTAAGTTGGGGGCATTGTTGTAATTTTTAATATAAGTTGAGGTCAAAATTATCTTTATGTTATGTTGTCCCTCACTTAAAAAGTTGTACCATATACTTTGTGGAACAAAATTTTCAGCTACTTGTGCTATACTCAAACAGCTTCTTATGTTGTACTCCTATCCTATTTGCAAATCAAACAAAGTACAAGACAAGTTGTCATGTGTTGTCCCTCGCTTTTTCTCATGTTTTTTTTAAAAAAAAAATGGAACTTAAAGTAGGTTTCATCATTCAAGTGAGTCAACTCTACCCTCTACCTAAAGGTTGTAATGACACCACCAGTATTTTATTAACAAAATAAAATTCACAGCTTAGATAAATCTGTAAAACAACAAATATAATAAAATTTTCTCATAAGTAATCAGTTCAAGGGAAGTAAAAAGCATACGTGAAGTAAGGTGGATAGTTGAAAAAATGCGGTAGCTTGAAATCTCCCAGCCTCTGCATTTCACTATTAGGCTCCTCCAATCAAATCATCCAGTAATGGAGTAATTCCTATAACAAGAAAATTAGAAAATCATGAAACCTACAAACTTTCCTCGATGAATGAGTATGTCCATTTGGATATGGATCCTGGTAAGGATCAATCCAAGAATCCTAGGTTCAGAATCCCAATCCAAAGGACAAATATTGTAACAATTGGGTCACAAATTGGCTGAATCGAAAGCAAGGAGTTTAAATTGAAGAAGAAAAAGAAGAAGAAAAGAGAGAAGGAAAGACGGTGTTATTAATTCTGCATGGTTTTTATATAGCTTTTTCATCAATTACAATAAAAAACAATATAAACACACAAAAAAACTCATGAATTGAGAAATTATATGTCTTGAACTCATTCAACTGCACAAAAACACACCAAGAAACTCATCAATTGATGTTAAAAATTGCAACCCATTGATCTTCACAAAATCATAGTTTATCTTGGACTAATTATCATCAAAGAAGAAAAGGGAGCATTATTTCCTATACAGATGGTTTTCTCCATAGCACAATCATCAATCCCCAAGAAATTTTGATCTTAACTTCAAAACAATATCTTGCTTTACAGTTGCAACTCATTGATATTCACAAAAATCAGATTTCATCTTGGTAGAAAGGCAATGGAAATAGAAAAGGGATATGAAATATAAAAGAGCTCAGAAAGGAGAGACGAACAAACCAAAGGTGGTCCTGCGGTGGCTGATGGGTGTCGGAGTCGGGCAACGTCGGCGTTCGGTTTGGGGCTTGCTGTGGCCAGCGACGTCGGATGCTTGAGGGTGGCGTGGCGAGCGTCGGCCGGCGACTCGGCGGAGGCGCGCCGGATGAAGATGAGAGTAGCTAAGGGTTTGATCAGAGAGTCCGTACAATGGAGATCGTTAATGAGGGTTTGTGGGTGTTTTTTTCTTATAAACCCCATAGTTTATATTTTTTTTAAAAAAACCCTGAAATTTAATAAATATATATTATATATAATCATTAATTTTAGAAATTTAATAGGATAATTTTTGGGATAGATATTGGTCAATTATCAATTTGGTGATATTAAAACGGTCACTTACCTTTAATTTGGTTTCACCGGAAGTCATTTAAAAGATTTCGACCCCCAATTAATTACGTGGCTGTCGGAAAATCTAAGTGAACGCCCACGCCAGATGGGACAAACTTCAATTTGGTGACTGAACTTCAGTTTACATCAAAACGGTAATTGACCTACCAAGATATTATAAAATGAGCCATCGCCGGAGAAGAGGAAGCAGTCAGGCAAGTGGGAACCTTAGCAAGCCAGTCCATGACAAGGGTCTCGAGCTCCATGGCTGTCGAGGAGGAGCGCCAATTGAAGTCGGTGGCATTAAAGCCGGAGTTGAGGACCTCACCGAGAAACCCAGCCATGCTCCCGCTTGAGGGAAAGTAAGCAAAGTAGTTGGGGCTCATCCAGTGGGCCAGCCCGGCGACGATAAAGGACTGGATGGCGCGGAGGATGGCATCAAAGAGTTTATTGGAGATTAGAGCGTGGTTGGGTAGCAGACAGTGGAGATTGCGAGGCTGCGAGTGGCTACGGACGCGGAGCTTGCTTTGAAGGTTGCACTAAGATGAGGAAGGAGGAAGAAGAAGTGACTGTTTTGAGAAGGGTGATGCTGATGTGGAGCAATGTAGGTGACAATGGCAACTTTCCAGCAACTACGTAATCAATTGGGGTTGGAATCTCTCGAGTGACTTCCCGGTAAAACCAAATTAAAGGTAAGTGACCATTTTGATACAAATTGAAGTTCGGTTACCAAAATGATAATTGGCCCAAGTTAAGTAACCTACCAAAAAATTTAGGTATAATCCTCAAAATAGTCCCTCTATTTTAACCAGGTGACCCTTTTAGTCCCTTTAATATAATTTGAGCCTTTTATCGCCCTCTATTTTTTGATTTCGGTCTATTTAGTCCTTTGGTCAAACATGAGTTAAATTTCCCGTTAACTTATGATGACGTGGCTTTTTATAATAATAAAAAATTATTTATAAAATAATAATTATAATAAAATGAGTACCGGGTTCGGATCCAGATGATGATAACGGATCCAAACCTGTTACTGAACACTTTGCGTGGTAATAAAATGAGGGTTTGGATCCGTTATCATCATCCGGATCCGAACCCAGTACTCATTTTATTATTTATTATTTTTAAAAATAATATTTTAATATTATAAAAAGCTACATCAATATAAGTTAACAGAAAATTTAATTTCCATTTGACAGAGGGACTAAATGGACCGGACTCGAAAAATAAAGGGAGATAAAAGGCTCAAATTATATTAGAGGGACTAAAAGGGCCACCTGGTTAAAATAGAGGGACTATTTTGAGGATTATACCAAAAATTTACCCAAATTTCATATATGGTAATACATCATTTAGAGACGTCCCTAAATTTAGTCATTGGATCAAAATCCAACAGTTATTGTACAAGGCATCACATCTAGGCGGCGTTTGGTTCGAGATATAAGATATGACTACGGTAATGTGATATGCCTAGTAATGGAGTCGAGAATGCTATATGCCTGGAAAGGTCAAATACCCAATTTAGTCCCTCTATTATTACGATTTGTCCCTTTGGGTCCCTCTAATACAAAACGTGCCTTTTTGGTCCCTTTAATTTTACGTTTGTGCCTTTTAAATCCCTCCCTTCAAAGTTTATAGGGACCAAAAAGGCCTGAAAAACATAAATAAAGGGACCAAAAAGGCTTGTGGAAGGATTTAAAAGACATAAACGTAAAATTAAAGGGACCAAAAAGGCATGTTTTATATTAGAGGGACCCAAAGGGACAAATCGTAATAATAGAGGGACTAAATTGGGTATTTGACCGCCTGGAAATGTTGTGGTAATTAGGGCTGTCAAATGGTCAAGCTGTTCGTGAGCAGCTCGGTAAAAGCTCGAGCTCGGCTCAAAATTTCGAGCTTTCGAGCCGAGCTTGAGCTCCAATTTTGAGCTCGAAATTAATTTCGAGACGAGTCAAGCTCGATCAAGCCCAGCTCGAAAGCTCAAAATTTAATATTAATATATAAATATATAATATAAATATTAATAAAAAAATAATAAAATATTAATAAATATTATAATATATGAAGAAAATATTTAATATTTAGTATTGATATGTAATATGTTAACACACAAATCAGGGAGAACCCATGATTTAGGTCAACAATTGAATTTATAGATTGATTGGGGATTGATTTGGATGAGTTTGAGAGAGATCAAAGAAGGAAAACTCGAAAGAGAAAGAGAAGACGCCAGGATTTACGTGGAAACCTCAAATCGTGGTGAAAAAAATGGGAGATGTCCATTGATGCAGATGAATTCACTATTAATTCAATGGGAGTACATGATTTATAGAATTTGACTCTCTGGAACGGCAGGGCTTCGCCGACCATCCAGACCTTGAAGATGACTTGATGAGCTCCTCTATTTATAAGCTCTAGGGTGGGGGAGTTGCTTGGGGAGCAAGCTATCTTTAATAGGCCACATGGAGGCTAGTAGACTAGCTCCTAATAAGCCACGTGGGTGCCAGCTGGAGCCAGATAAGATGACAGCTCATCATTCTTCCAGATGCTTCTAGATGCCAGGTTGGTATTCAGTTAGATCTCAATGGTCTTAATAGTAATTCCTTCTAGAAAGGGCTTAAGTCCTTCGATTCTTGTTGTAGCTTGTGAGCTCGGGGTTCGTTGTGCCTTCTTCGGGCTAAGGGTGCATGGCCTCTGAAACCCGAAGAGGTGAGCCTTCAAAACCCGAGGAGGTCCGCTTTGATGGAACCGAGACGCTTGCTTTCCTTCTGTTTCTCGAGGAGGACAATTCTGGGCGTAAACTTGAGGAGCTTGCTGTTCCGGATGGAAGGATGAGGTTAGTCCACGTGTCAGATGGCGGACTCCTCGGTTTTTACCCCTATCATTTAGTACCCCCCCAAGTATGCTTGCGTTAGCTAAGCATATGGATAGATTGCTGCTTGGCTGCCAAGTTCTTTGGAATTTTGCGCCACAAGGCAGCGATTGATCTGGGGTTGATTTCTCTGACTGACGTGGCATCCATTCATTCCTTTTGACGGTAAGGTGCATTTAATGCGACGCGTTTCTTAGCGCATCGTTGTGTTTTTCCAAAAGCGTGCACAGTTCAAAGCAATGATGATTCCCTGGCATGGTGGCCGGTCCCATGACTGATGACACGCGGCGTTCATCCAATGACGCTCGAGTCCGTATTTTGATCCTGACCCCTATTTTTTTGAATTTAAATGGGTGTCTCAAATTATCCGTTTCTTTGAGAGTGAATCTGGTCCATCGAGTCAGATCAAGACGGTTCAGATATTGTAACGCCGATTGAGTCTTATTTAAAGAAATCTCCCCCAAACTGTCAAAGATTTGCATTCTTCTTCGTCTTCTCTCTGCGCCTGTTTCTTGGAGCGGCCTGCACTGCGATTTATCTTCATTTTTAGAGAACTCATAGATGGCTCCAGGTACGATGCCTCCTTCTTCCCCTATTCATTCTCCGGTTTCGTCTCCTGAGCATGAAGTTGAAGTAGTTGAAACTGTCCCTAAGAGATCGAGACCAGACACTCGCTCGTCTGAGTGTCCATGTCTTCTTCCCGCCGATATGATCAATCAAATAGCTGTAGATTATGGTATTTCAGGAATCCCTTTCTCTTTAAGTTATAGGATTCCCAAAGCTTCCGAGCGTGCTAGCTCTCCATCAAAGGAAGGAGAGATTGCTATTTCCTACGAAGCCTTGATCGGTGGCCTTAGGCTTCCTTTTATCGACATTTTCAATGAATTCGAGATTTGTCCTTCTCAATTAGCCCCCAATTCTTGGAGATGTCTTTGTGGTTTTGTTATTGTCTGCCTCCATAGTGGTATACAACCCTCGGTAGATCAATTCAAGTTTTACTTCGGTCTGAGCCGGGAGAAGTCTACTGATTGGTAATTCTTTAGAGCTCGACCGAACCGTTGTTTCTTTGGTCCTGTGCCGTCTTCCCTCAAAGGCTGGAAATCCAAATTTTTCTTTGTCTCTAGTTCTGAGAATTTCACATTCCTAACTAAGTGGGGTACTCTCAGATCTCATCCAATGGAAAAGAGAGATTTTACCCCTGATGAAGAGAGGGAATATAATAAACTCTTAGAGTGCTCTGACCTTCGGGTTGATACATACCTCATTTAGAGATTCTCCAAGCCATCGACCTCTTCATCGCCCTGGGTAGGGCTTATCCTGAATTTTTTTCCTTTTATTTAACACTCGATCAGATTCATAGTTGATTCGGTTTCCTACTTTGATTCTGCAAATCAAAGACCGGTTAATGCCCGAGCCGCCGCGAGCAGTTTATTATCTAGCATTAGAGCCAAAGAGGCACAACTGAAAGCATCAAAATTGGAAAAGAAGAAGAGGAAGGAGAGCTCCTGCATCGAGCCAACTGAAGACCTTCCTCAGAAAAAGAGAGTTGCCGTGGGGGCAAAAAATCTCAACACCATTCCCGAGGCGCGTGATGAAGCTCCTCGGGCAGACTACTTGGGAGCCCCTGCGATAGAGCCAAGGGGACTTGTAAGGAGGACTGCAGTGAGGAAGGTGAGCCTCCCCGTTGCTCTCCGCCCCGAAGTCATCGAGGAGATCCCAACAGTGACTCCTCTCGAGGATGTGGATAGCGACGATATCGTACCGCTCTCAGCGAGATAGTTTCGCGCCTGTCTGAAGATTAATCCTCTTCCTGTTGCTGCTGCCCCCGAATCTGCTGTTCAGGAAAGGGACTCAGAAACAGCGGTTGATGAACTTCCTTCTGCTTCCCCAGTTCTTGAGGAGGCAAGAACTGTTCCCGCTCCACTTGTCCCCGAAGACGTTCAGGTAGGGGCCAAGTGAGAATTGAAGAGCCGGCGGGAATCGCAACTACTGCTCTACCTGCGTGGAGAAGCTTCACCGCTGGCGAGAAAGGAAAGGGCTCTGCCACTAGTAGTTCAGCAGGAATGAATATAAACCCACTCAATGACCTCTTCTTTTTCAACCCAGAATCGGCGGCTTTCAGTTTGGAGCTGCTTTATTCCGAGGACACAGAATCGAGGCTAGATAATCTGGAAGAGGATGAGATGGCTGCTCACCTTCACATAACTGCGGTCTCCGTAAGTATTTTTTATTTAGTACTTCACTGCGTTTCCTCCCTTGCGTTGTTTGACACTTGATGCTTTACTCACTGCAGAACAGTAATCTTTCTGACCGAGCCGCCTGCCTGTTAGAAGAGAGGAAGGATCTCCGCCTCGCGCTTACTCTTCGCGAGGGGGATTTCCTGAATTTGAAAGAAGAGCTCTCAGCCTTAAAAGTGAAGAAAGACAAAATTCAAGCTTCGTTGGACTCTTCTACTGCAAAATGTCAGAGCCTTCTCGATGAGAGGAAGAAGTTTGAGGAGAAGATTAAATCCTTGTCTAATGAGATAAAGACTTATAGGGCTGCTGCTGATGTGATGATCAAGAATCAAGAAGCCCTCGAAGACAGTAGCAAGTTAGCCGAGGAGAAAGTGGGTGCAGATGAGGGAGAAGTCCAACAAGGTGACCTCGGAATTGACCCAGACTCAGGAGCAGTTGAAATCTCTGGAGGAAGAGAACAAGAAGCTCCTGGGAGACCTAAATGCCAAATCTCTTCTTCTTGATGAGGCGAACCGTCTCCTTATATCGCTAAAGAGGAAAAAGAGAAGCTCTCCTCGGAAGTGGTCTCTCACCAGGAGACTTTAACTCTTTGTACTGATCATATCAAACAGGCCGAGGCTATCTGCTCCAGTGATAAGTCCGGAGGATACGGCATCGATTTTCTTGCGGGTGGAACCGATGCCTTTCGAGTCCTTCGGGAACTAGTATTGCAGACCGTTCCCGAGGAAACACTGAAGACCCTTCCAATAGACTTCTCCTCTCTAACTTACAAGAAGGTTCTTAAGGTTCTTGCCGGAGAAGATCCCAACGTTGAGTCGGACAATGAATGGCAAGAGGACCCTTCTTCCGGTGAGGAGGACAAAACTGAGAGAGGTAATAATTTTGTTTCAACCCTTCTCCCTTTCCTTTCATACCCCACAAAGTAACTTTATTTACTTGAACTCTTTCTCTGTTTCACAGGTGCAGAGGATGTTCCCCCCAAAGGAGTTCAGGACAGAGCTGAAGACGATATTGACGTTGGTGCTCCTCCCATTGATCTCTCTATTACTCCTGCTGAAAGAAGCGACGTTCCTCCATCTTGAGTTTTATTATAATTCTTGTCTTGTCACAATTCATTTTCTTCCCATAACTTGAATTGTAAATTTGAATCTCACGTGAATGAGAATCTTTTGTGATGCTTCCATTTGTCATCAAATGAATGATTTTGCTTGTTTAATTCATGCCTTAATCAAGCCATCAAAATGCTTTAACACTGTCGAAGTGTGCTATAGGTAAGTGATCAAGGCACTTTTGGTTTCGCAAGGAAGGTTGTAGCCAAGTGATCAGAATGTTATAGGTTTTCCTGAGGCGGGTCATAGTTGAACGATCGAAGCACTTAAACCTTTTCTCGAATTGAGTTGTAGTTGAGTAATCGAGGTGCTTGGACTTTTCTCGAGGCGGGTTACAGCCAAGTGATCAAAACGCTTAAAGCTATTTCCCGAGGCGGGTTATAGACAAGCGATCAAAGTACTTAAAGCTTTTTCCCGAAGAGGGTTATAGCCAAGCGATCAAAGCGCTTAAAGCTATTTCCCGAGGCGGGTTATAGCCAAGCGATCAAAGTACTTAAAGCTTTTTCCCAAAGAGGGTTATAGCTAAGCGATCAAAGCGCTTAAAGCCATTTCCCGAGGCGGGTTATAGCCAAGTGATCAAAGCGCTTAAATCTTTTCCCGAGGAGGGTTATAGCTAAGCGATTAAAGCGCTTAAAGCCATTTCCCAAGGCGAGTTTTAGGCAAGCGATCAAAGCGCTTAAATCTTTTTCCTGAGGAGGGTTATAGCTAGCGATCAAAGCGCTTAAAACCATTTCCCGAGGTGGGTTATAGCCAAGCGATCAAAACGCTTAAAGCTTTTTCCCAAGGAGGGTTATAGCTAAGCGATCAAAGCGCTTAAAGCCATTTCCCAAGGTGGGTTATAGCCAAGCGATCAAAGCGCTTAAAGCTTTTTCATGAGGAGGGTTATAGCTAAGCGATCAAAGCGTTTAAAGTCATTTCCCGAGGCGGGTTATAGCCAAAAGATCAAAGCGCTTAAAGCTTTTTCCTGAGGAGGATTATTTTCGCAAGAAGGTTTTTACTGAAGTAACAAAAATGCTATTCTTAAGAAATTGCAATTGAAGGACTAATTTTATTTATAGTACCTTCGAAGATGTTCGGAGTGATATGGGTGCTTTAATCTCTTCCCATTCATCCTAGTGAGCCAGTATGTTCCAAGCCTTACAATTTCTTGAACAATGTATGGTCCTTCCCAATTTGGGATCAGCTTCCCTGTTCGGCTTTTGTTACAATCGAACTTGTTCGCTGATGAGATTCATCCGCAAGTGCACGGGTCGTGATCAAGTAGTAGAGTGAACTATGAGAGTCGAGTGTCGAACCCACAGGGAATAGATTGCTAGTGTGAACTAAGCTTCTATTATCTAGTCTTGTCAAAGATTTTTTGGTTTTTGAATCTAAGTCTAAGTAATTGAAAGATTAAAAACAAACTTTGGAAATCGAGAATTAATTTCAGAGAAAACTATAGCATGAGAAGGAGATACTTGGGCATTAGTCCCCTTTGGATTTAAATCTAAAGATACATAAAGAAATCTATAAAGATGATTGGAGATATTTGTGCCAAGGGTTCCTAAATTATATCCAATCCCTCTCCCGAGGCGATTGGATAACTAATCTCCTAGGATTGTCTTAAGCTTAAGAGAACCTATGTCTTGGAAGAGTTGTGGGATTGAATCGTATTAAGGAGTCACTTCCCTTCTAGTACCTGAATCCCTCAGCGTACTCACAACCCTCTCTAATGGAGTATGTTCCTAATACGAGGAGGCGCTAGCTCTAGCCATCGTATCGCACCCAAGTAGTCTCTTCGGGCATCCCGCAACGTAGAGAGATTACAATCAATACAAAACATCCAATAGTCATTCAAGCATACATCCAATCAATCAAAACATAGAAATCAATATGACATTAATGCAATATCCAAAGGTTTCTTGATAAGCGTTCAAATGAGCATATTTACATACCATATATATACTTCTTTTCATGTCAAATGCAATGATTTGTAGCCCGCCGGTACTTAAAATGCTTCATATTTTGTAAACATGGCATAAATAGGCCACTCCGACGAAAAGGAAGCATTTCTCAACAAAATAAAGAACAAACGAAGATATTTTGAAGTAAATAGGGGGTGAACGGCCTTGTGAACGGCCGTTCACACCTGGGCACAAAGGCAGGCACAAAGAGAGTGTGAACGGCCGTGTGAATGGCCGTTCATCTTCCGGTTCAAAGCAAGCTGTGAGGTGAACCGGCAGATGAACCGCCAGTTCACTTGCCGGTTCAGAGCAAGCTGTGAGGTGAACGGGGTGATGAACGGCCGGTTGACCTGCCGTTCGTGAGCGGTATGTCATGAGTCGAGCGGACCGATGAAATGTGCCGTTCACGAGGCCGTTCATCGTAACTTTTGCAGTTTCATGAGCCCAATCAAGGGCAATGTTGTAATTTTTTTAGTGGAGCCCTAATTCATGGGTATAAATAGTTAAGTATGAGAGTTTAGAAGGAGGTTGGCTTGGGAGAGAGGCGAGAGGAGAGATTAGGGCTTGGGGGGATCATCTCCCCCAAATCTTGATAGTAGAGAACCCTTGGAGTTGCAAGCATTGGAGGTAATGGTGTTCTCCATTAATCTTTCATTGTTTTGTAAGCTTTTCCATTTTGGTTTGAGTTCCCCTTTCATGGGGAACTAATCTATTGGTACTTGGGTATGTTGAACTTTTGGATTGAGCATTAATAGCATTGAATGTTTATGATGATTTGTTGGTACCTTCTTGAATGTCTAATGAATGTTATGTATTGATTGTAATTTCATCACTAGAAATTACTTGTGTGCAATACAAGGGTAGAGCTAGCGCCTCCTTGTATTAGGAACTTGTTTCATTAGAGAGTTTCATGAGTATACCGAGGAATTGGGTACTAGAAGGGCGAACGACTCTTTCATACGAATTCACCCCCATGATTCTTCCAATATACATAAATTTCCTTGAGCGTCATATCAAGTCCTAGGAGACTAGTCATCCAACCACCTTGGAAGAGGGGTTGGGTGTAATTTAGGAATGACCCCTTGAGCTTCATATCAAGTCCTAGGAGACTAGTTATCCAATCACCTTGGAAGAGGGATTGGATATAATTTAGGGACTATTGGCACAAGAAGTACCAACTTTGATTCATAAACATCTTTGCTCATCTTTAGAATTGAAATCCAAAAGGGATACATACCCAAGTATCCTCTCTTGCCATTGATTCACCCCAATCAACTCTCAATTTTCAGTTCTTATTCGCAATCCTTTGTAGCTCTTTAGTTTTGAAAACCAAAACTCCCCCCAAATTGCCATTTAGACTAGGTTATTGAAGCTTGGTTTACACTTAGCAATCTCTATTCCCTGTGGTTCGACATCCGACTTCCCATAGTCCACTTTATTACTTGATCGCGACCCGTATACTTGCGGAAAACACACCCATCATTTCTCATACCCAAGTATCTATAAGATTAGTTCCCCATGAATGGAGAACTCCAATCCAAAACAACAAAAATACAATCAAAACTTGAGATAATAGATGATACCGTTGACAGCTTTGCAAGTTTGATCTCCTTCTCTATCTCCTTTCTTCTCTCTCTCTCCAAGATTGGGGGAGAAGACCCCCAATCCCTAATCTCCAAGATAATCTCCTCCAAAGCCAACCTCCCCCTACTAAACCCTCAAGCCTCCTATTTATACCTCAGCTTAGGGTTTTAGGAGTAAAAATTACGCTTATACCCCTGCGTGGGTCCGCAATAAAAAGGGAGGGTTATGACATACGGGCCAGTATACTGCCGTATACTAGCCCGTATGCAGATCAGGGCCCTGTATATGGGCTGTATGACGCCAGTATACAGCGCAGGTGTGGGTATACGGCCTAGTATATGGTCGTATAACACCTAGTATGCATTCATACTGGGTGTATGCCATCTAGGTTGGTTGATGTGTAGGCCGTTCACTCTCGCCAGTAGCATACGGTCGTATGCCTTCCTGTTTACTCCAAAATAGCGTTGGATCGGTCTCTTTTTTACCTAGAAATGCTTCCTTTCTCCTGGAGTGGCTTCTATATGCCATGTTTAACAAATATGAAGCTTTTTAAGTACCAGAGGGCTATAATTTATCAAAATGGCATGCAAGACATATAGGAAAATGATATGAAAATATGCTCATTTGAACACTCATCAAATATCTCCACACTTAAACATTTGCTTGTCCTCAAGCAAATAAAACAATTAAAACAAAAGAATTAATGAGTGTCCAACCTCCGACTATAAAAAAAAATAATTGGTTCTACCCTATTCAAAGCTCCCCATTCAAAGATGCATTCTCCTATTTTCATACCGGGACCTAAATTACGTCTTGTGTTTCGGTTCCCCACGGCCCTAGATGAATATTTTCACTCCACATACCATGTTAAAAGTCACAGCAAGATAAGCATTCCCTCAATGGTCTCTAGAAGATTCTTGAGGCCCTAAGCTCAAGACAACCAACCATCTCTTAGACATAAGTTAGTTCTTTTTGTAATTTTTTCGGATCCTTTTCTTCTATGATTGTTCTTCTTTTATAGCAAATTAAAGGCGGTTTAGGAAAATATCCTAAAAGGCGGTGAGTAAGTATCTTATGAGACGGTAAGAAAATATCTCATGAGGCGGTAAGAAAATATCTGCCTAGTGTACTATATAGGTAAGTAGAAAATATCTGCCCACTGTAGAGGCAAGTGGATAAGATCTACTTACTGTAGAGGCGTTAGATATTTTCTTCCCTAGGTGGCTATGAGCCCCTTATGAGACAGTTTCTTGATAAAAAGGTTGCTATAATTCCGACGGATTTGTTTGTAGGTTGAACCCTCATTCTTATTTGCCGAACGGAATTTCGCTAGAATATTTGGTGATATTGCCACGTGGCCAGAGGGACGTGGCCCTGTGCGTGAGACAAGTGGCCATTTAGGTAGGTGACACGTGTTTTACCAAATATCTCCTCAGAATATATTATAGCCAAAGCCGATCAGAATAATCAGATATTTCGGTCGCCTCCCATTTGACTCCCTGGAGTATGTTTGAAGGATTTCCAATCTTAAGGACGGGAAGATCATCGGAAAATAAGTTAGCATGTCAATTTTCATACAATTTGGTAAACGTTTGGTACTCCCACTTAATGGTTCTTATTTTATAGAAATTTGAACAGTCCAGAATTTCAACTATTAAGTGGGAGGACTAAAGGGTAACCAAATTGTATGAAAATGCACATGCAAGCTCATTTTTCAATGATCTTCCCATCCGTACGGTTGGAAATCCTTCAAACATGCTCCAGGGGGGCAAATGAGAGGCGATTAGGAATGCACAGTGTATCCAGCCGACCTTAGAACATCAGTGTTCTATATATATATATATATATATATATATATATATTTGCAAACTCCACCTTCATCATAACTTTGAAAAAAATTCTCACCAAAACTGGCATTCCTAATGACAGCGTTAATGTTTTTTTTATAATAAATATAGACAAGTCACTCGAAGTATATCATAATTATGATTTGAACCCTCCACCTTATTTTATAAAAGAAAATGGGCTAGCCAATTTTCCTTGTGAAAGATAGTATACCAACATTAAGGGGGCGTTTGGTTGACAGCAATGAGAATGAGAATCATTCCTTACTCAAAATACGCCCTCGTTTGGTTAACAATGGGAATGAACAGTGGTTTAAGGAGGTATGAGATTCCTTGAAAACCCCTAATGGCATTCCTCCCAAATTGGGCGGAATGGGCATTCCTTGATGGGGAAATACCATTTTTGCCCTTATTCATAATCTTTTTCCATTTTCAAACTTAACAAACTAAAATTATATAAATGTTATATATAAAATAATTAATAATTAAATAATAATTAATATTTAAAATTTAATATTTTCATACTTAACAATTCTGCCATTCAATAATAATTAATAATCAAATTATTAAAATAATTGCATAAAATAATTATTTAAAGGGAAAATTGGTTATATACCCCTCAAAAGTTTCATAATTGCATATTTACCCCTAGAAAAATCATAATTACTTGTATACCCCTGAAAAACAGGTTGAATTGCATATATACCCCTACTGTTAGGATCCGTTGACAGAAGTTAACCAAATAATCTTAACCATGGTTACAACTTAGGTTAAAGGTTCAAAAATGTCCAAAATACCCCTCTTTATATATTTTTTAACTATTTTAAATTTCAGATTTTTAAAGGGGTATTTTTAAATTTACAGTCAAACAAATTTTTTAGGGGTATATATATAAAGGGTATGATGGTCATTTTGTATGTCTACCGTTTGTTAACTTGACGGTTTTTGATCTGATTTTAACCCCAGGGGTATATACGCAATTATACTTATTATTCAGGGGTATGTATGCAATTATGTTTTATTCAAGGGTAAATACGTAATTTCAAAATTATTCAGGGGTACACCTGCAAAAAGCCCTTATTTAAATATTTATTCATAATAATTAATTTATTATAATAATTTAATATTTAAAAAATAGTTATCATTTAACAAACCTATTATCCTCTCTTATAATTTAATATTTAAAATAATTAAATAATAATTAATATTTAAACTTTTCTCATTTTCATACCTAACAATTCTTCCATTCAATAATAATTGATAATTAAATTATTAAAATAATTGTAAAAAATAATTATTTAAATATTTATTCAAAATAATTAATTTATTATAATACTTTAATATTTTAAAAAATAGTTATCATTTAACAAACCAATTATCGTCTCATATAATTTAATATTTAAAATAATTAATTAATATTTAAAATTTAAAATTTTTCCATTTTCATACTTAACAATTCTGCCATTCAATAATAATTAATAATTAAATTATTAAAATAATTGTAAAAAATAATTATTTAAATATTTATTCAAAATAATTAATTTATTATAATAATTGAATATTTAAAAAAAATAGTTATCATTAAACAAACATATTATCCCCACATATAATATAGTTATTTACATAAGGGGCACAATAGTCATTTCATCACATATCTCCTCTTTTACTTTCCGATTCCCAATAAACTACCATTTCAATCCCTACCAACCAAACATAGTTTTCATTCTCATATTTTTCATTCCCCCTCATCCCATTCCCATTCCATACCTGACAACCAAACGCCCCCAAATACTAAGTCACAACGAATTGATAGCACAAACAGCAGTTTTGACTAAGAATCATATTTTCAATAACTCTTTATAAGAGTTTATTATTATTATTTTTTAAAATTGCCTAAACATGTTTTTTTGTTACAATAATGAAATTTCATATCAAATAAATGTTAATAATTTTCTGTCACATTGAATTTAAATATAACAATTCCATAGCCAACAATTAACCAGAATGGTTTAGAACAGAATTTGTGGAACAAAATCCAATGCACTATTATTATTATTATTATTCAAACAGTGAAGCAAAGCACATAATTGTCTCAAAACATCACATTATTTTTGTATATCTCTTGAAAAAATGGCCTTCACTTATATCCAAATACTAGCTTCTCTCCCCAAGTAATAAAAAAATAATAATTACACATAAAATCTTCTGCAAATTCATAAGCCAAGCCAGGTAAGCCAGTTCATCCCAAATGCTAAGAGGACCTCTGATGACATGCAAAGAATGGAAGCAATACAAATACACTTTTGTTCATCTATATATGATCACCAAAAGAAGCATTTTCTTGTAAACTCCACCATGCTGCTCTCTTTGTTTGATCGATCAATGTAGTTTAATCCTGCAATTGAATAAGAGAGAAAACACCAATGAATAACAATATATTTGATTAATATGTTTGATCAATGTATTTTGATCGAACTGAGAAATTAAGCAGCAAAAGAGTATCAAAGAGGAGAAGAGATGCCGAGATGAGATTGAAAAGCAGGTAATATGTCCCAATCTAACAGCACAAAGTGTATACCCTACCACAAAGAAACAATCATAGAAGTCTAATTTTCTTTATCTTTACATGTCTTTTTATAATAGAAGCCCAGACAAGATTGGCCATCTGTACTTGTCAAGACTTATCATAACTAGTTATCCATGAAATGGAACCAATTCAGCATTCCACCAAAGTGCAAAACATCACAAAATTTCCTAAACTCATGAAACACTTGATTTATCAAAAATCTTCATTCCATCACCAGTTTGAATCTCAGTTTGACCTGGAATATATAAATATATATATATTTTTTAAAAACAGTGATAAGTAGTAATATATGGTTAATGAGAACTGAGCTTGGTTTCATTCCAACCGAAATAATTTTACTAGTATGTGAAGTTTTAAGTTCATCAGCAGTAACTCAAGATTCACTAGAGGCTGTAATTTCAAAAGATATAGAACAGGGGAATAGTCATATGATTAGGGCAGTGTTCCTTCTCATTGGCTTCTTAACCCAAATGCTCTCTAAGTGAGCTTTACCTTTTAAGAATTAAACAAGTTTGGTAATAAGTTCATTAACTGTCAACAAACAATAGTTGTTTAGCTAAAGTAAGGCAATAACAGGAATCTGAATGATTGATTAATAGGTATTCCTGAAGGATAAGGCCACTTAAAGTTGATGCATGGCATCATTACAATTATATATATATAGTCTACCCAACTGACAGATCAAAGCAAAACATGAAGTTAAATAGCACGTCCACCAGAAAAACAAATATAAATCAACCTAAAATGAGCTGTCGTATTATTAAATATCTCTTGCATGTAGTATAATTCTTTTTGAACAACTAAATTTCCAGAGAACAAATCTTCTTTTCTTCGACATCATAGGTCTCAACCAAAGTAAGTCCCAGTGCTACATCCTTATATTCAGAAAGGTTAAATTTGGAAGACCAATCCTTACTTTTCACCTACTTTCTCGAGTATTTTCACAACTTTAGGTTATCTATGGTGTTAAGAGATCTCTCTTGAGCCTTAACCTCCAATATCAAGTTATATGAGAAGCATTTTATTGACCCTCAGATGGTTCAATCAACCATTATCACATAAACAAAGTCAGTCCAAAAAAACAGTATAATCGATCTACTTTCCTTAAAATAATCCATCAATATTATGGTTTTTCTTACAATTACAAAGCTTCCCCAAATCATGTGAAAGCAATGTAGAAATTTGGACATCCTCATTACACCTCAAATCATTTTATCTTTGTCATCCTCATGAACTATGCACATCTAAGCACTAACTCAAACCTTAAAATTAAGTGGTTCCTTTAGATGCAAACAAATCCAAATACTACAATATCGAAAATAAAGTTCAATTCTTATTCCTCTTCATCAACCTCTTTCACTTTTTTCTTTTTTTTGGAATATGACTAAACATTCAAAGATTCAGTGTCATTTTACTTTTAATTAATTTCACAGAAATGTTTTGCTTGAACAGCAGATATTGAATCAAATCAGGTCAAACTGTAAAGCTAACTAACTGTTTGTTAAGAGAAAAAAAAAACATCAAACGGATGGATGGTTCACTGAATCACTAACAATAATAATAAATAAGTTGAAAAGGAACTATCTTTTTTTTTGCGAATAATTAAAGGGACTTACCATCTGAACAAATAAATGGAACAATTGGGAAGCACGCCGCCGTGGCCACCGCCGCCGGCGGTGGCAACTTGCTTCAAGCTCACAGCGCCGCACACCACCCGGATGGGCACACGCCTGGTCCGCTTACCGCTCACTCTGGCAGCCACCCTCGTCCGCAACTCCAACCCAAACCTCAGCTCCTTGCTCTTAAACCTCACCGCCATCCTCCTCCCCACAGCTTCATCCACCATCATCCCCTTCACGTTGGCCGAGAACCTCACCACCGTCGAGTTCCGTTTCCCCTGCACGAACCCCGAGGCGCCCGATGACCCTATGGTGACGTCCCCGTCGTCATCGGCCACCGAGACCCACGCCTCGAGATCCGCGTACGAGAGCTCCATCTTGCCGTTATGGTTCGCCGCCTGGACGGCGACGGCCGCGGCGGCGTCGAGGTAGGACGAGCCGTCGGATCTGGAGGACACGTTGAATCTCGAGACGCGGATGGACTCGATCCGATACGAGGGGAGGCGAGGCTGGAACCAGAGGTAAGCGAGGAAGCAAGCGACAGCGAGGACGACGACGAGGGCGAGGAGTATGAGTGTGACCCAGAAGCAGGTCCTGCAGCAGCATGAGCGGCGCGGCCGCCTCCGCGCCGGGGGCTTGCCAGGGTGCCGGAGGGTTGGCGGGAGCTGTGGAGGTTTCCGCGGCACCATTGGCGGGCGAGTGGCAGCGCCGCCATTCGTCGCCATTGCGTCTCTGTATCCCGGAGGCTTCTGGAGCATCGTCTTCGCCGCCGCCGCCGCCGCTGCCGCTTCCGGCGGCCTCTCCGTCATCTCTCTAGTCTCAGTCTCTCAGATCTGGTACTTTTCTCTCTCCCCCCTCTAATTTACTAAATTTATATATCGAAAATTATAATTAAAAAAAAAAACAAAGATAAGTCTAAGATGATGAACTAGAGGGAGAAGACGCGTGTCTGGTGTCTCGCAAGTGCAACAATACAAAGAAAGGAGACATGAAAAATCAAAAATCTCGTTTGGGGGTGAACGATCGACGAGTGCCTGATCTGGGAGAGCACTGTAAGGTTGGTTGTACCTGCGGAGCAGGAGAAGGAGGAGGGTGGCGGATGGGGTTGGGAGCGGAGGGAGGGGGTGGGCTTAAATGGCGCGATTCACGCTGGGTGGTGACGTGGCGAGTGATGATTGGGCGGGGTGGACCTAGTACTTATGTCGGTAAGTGGATCCGATCCAATAATGGGTTTGGATTAACGGAATCTAATGGCTGTCTCGGGATCAGCACTAGATCTTGATTGATTGGTGGGTTTTAATAATCTCAACCACTCATTTAATTTTTTTAATTTTAATTAATAAAAAAATATTAATGAAAACTAATAAACTTTGTTGGAAACCCACCATCACAACATGAGAGTATACACACAGTTACCGAGTTTTCCGTCCCTAATTTTCAGAAAACACTTGTCACTTTTGTCATAAGAAGAAAAAAAAAAAATTTGTTCGAGACGTGAGGGAGGCAATGCAATTAGTAGTGAATTATTCCACAATAAAATTTTGTGAAGAATTGATTGATAAAATGTGATGAATAATGAATAAAGTGAAGAAAGGGGGCATGCACTTTATTTGTTGAAAGGTAGGGCTAGGGTTTACTTTGATTCTTTACTTGTCTGTGTTTTTTTTTTTGTTAAATATATTTTTTTATTAATGAAAAGTCTAAATCTAAAATCAAACTTTGATGAGGGCAGCAAGGAAGAGATAAGTTTGCACGTATGGTATGGTATGGTGGGGCCCCAATTTAGTTTCATTGCATTTTTAATAAAGATGATTAATTTATCACATATATGATTAATTTCAAACAAAAACATGGATGATAGCCGTTGATAATCATATAATGTAAGTATGTATACCCATGAAACCGAGAGGTGAGCCACAATTTGCCTTGGGATATGTATTTGTTTTAAGTTCGAGGTAAATGTGTGGCTATAAAGCTGCCATGCCTAGTGGAACCGAGACCACCAGATCATTTCTGTGTAAGTATACCCTTTCCTAATTTATGGATTAACACTAATTACTAAAAATTAAAGTTTTTTATTTGGTGTTTATAAAATATGGCCATCAAGGGTTATTAGATTGGTAGTAAGGGGTGTGTTAGTCTTTTGTTGTGTTTATGACATTTTAATGAGAAAGTAATTGAAGATTACTTGGTTAATAAACTAGCTAGTAATTTGAATGGGTACAAACAAGTAATTTGAATCTCTAATTGAAAATCTAAAGATGATTCTCACAGAGAGAAAAACTATAATTAATAGAAAAGGACTTGAAAACCGTAGTTTTTTTTTTTAAACAAAAAAAGGATTCTCACTTTATCTCGCTAATAAAAAAAAAAAAACCCTCATCAATGATCTCTTTATTATTTAAATATTGATTCCTATAAAATTAATCAAAAGTCGAATACTATGATAAGTTAGACTATATCAGTTTAATGACATTGAACTAGAATAATAATCTCTTTATTATTATTTAGACCCCAAATCAAGTGAATCTGGTTTCAAATTTGTAATGCACTCAAAGTATCGATTGAGTAACAACTCATAAGTCTAAATAAATCCCTCTATATATGTAGTTAATCTGAATGCCCGAGTAGGTCAAGTAAAAAAAATCATATGTCGCGTTATTGGTTAAATTATTAATTAATGATGACATAATCAACCAATATAAATTTCATCCTATAAAAAATAATCAAAATAAGAAGATGAAAGTCAAATGGCGAAGGGAGAAGCGGACTAACCTACAAGCACCAACCATAAGGATGAAAACAACTCACGGTGAAACTAACAACCTGCTACAAACAACAGGTTGGAGATATCAATAGTATCACCGTCCCCTATGTATGCCATGTTAGTGATATGAATCGTCATGTATCCCTTTTTGATATATAATTAATGAATGTGGTTCATCTATTTTTTTCATAAAAAAATAAAAAACCTTTGAAACTTATTATGTTATTGAGTAACCCATCACAATTATAAAGTACTTCAAATCATCTCCTTGTCTATTGGATAGAGTCATCTAGTATATCAATATCACTGTATTAATTGTGGAGAAAATCCTATACTACTAAACTCAAAATCAAGACATGCATAATGAGCCAAAATTTGATTGGCATAACTTTTATCACATCAACGTGTAATGCCAAATCTTATTTAACATATATTCAACTAGATTTTCTAAAATCTCACTTTAGATGTTCTCTAAAATTGAGGATAATCTCAACCCTAAGCATAAGCATCCGAGAAATAACTTAGAGTGCTCTACAACTTTGACCATATAGTGTATCCTCATAGTGTTTGACATCCATTTAGCAATAGATCTCTCAAGTAATAAACTTACACTAAAAGGCATTACCCAAATAGTATATATTTCATCGATTTGCTTTTATGGTTGGTTTGTCAATAATTAATAACATCCTCAAACAATAGAGTATATCAATATGTCATAATTGAACAAATTTATTAAATATTTAATGGTTCTCTATTACTTTGGTAACCGTGTTAGTAAACCATTTATGCTCACTCTACATTGTGACATATTTAAAGCGCAAGGATTTGGTTATTCAGTATTTCACTTAAAGAACTATCAGAATGTCCTACAAGATCACCGATCGATCTCTTTGTATCTCATACATAAGTACTCACTAGATGTTACTAAACACTAACATATATATAAATAAATAAACCTTTATATATTTATGAAATAAAAGTTAATAAATAACATCTCAAACATCATAACAATTGATAAAATGATTTTACATGGACACCAAATCTAAGAAAACTCCATAAAAGTTGTAATATTATTAACATCTCAACATCACATTGTTATCAATATTGACATGATCCTACTTGATTGGTATAATGTTCTATGTTTTGTTTTTATCTAATAAATTAGTTTTTTTAATGATTACCTCTAATTAATGTAATATGATACGAGCTAAATCCAAAGATACATATGGCTCCATCCAAGACGTTCGGAATCCGGATAAGCAACAAAGATCCTCAAAACAACATCCCAATTGGACATGATGGTGAGGGCCCTGATCAGGAGAAAGGATGGCGGTATGACAGAGGATAAGTGGTTTGCCAGGGGATAGCCCTCGTCACAATGGGATGGAGACTGGGATTTGCAGCAACCGACCAGGGAACCAAAGACAGAAAGGAGAGAGGTTGAGAAAAATAGAAGGTAACCAATTTCACATAACAGAAAGAAAAAAAGAGAAATGACTCTTTTCGCCTCACTTCTCATGTAAGACCCCTTACTAATTCGGGCGTTGGAGCTACCCCGGGGCACGAGGCCAACCCCTTTGTTGTTTTCCTCTTAGCAGGTTTAGTTGCTCGAGAGCACTCGTCTGAAGAAGACTCCCACCTGAGCGATCACACTAGCTACAACTGGCGGGTTTCTCCCTGTCCATCATCCAACCTCAGGAAATGTATCACAACCGCTGATTATAATTGGTGCTAATTTCTAAGGAAGACAGATATTGCATCATCATAATAAAATTAATAGATCTAATACTCAATTTAGTCCCTCTATTATACTGAACCAGCCCTTTTAATCCCTCTATTATAAATTGAGCCTTTTTGGTCCCTATAATTTCACGAATGAGAAATATCAGTTCCTCCCATGCGCCTTTTTGGTCCCTATATATGCTTTTCAGGCCTTTTTGGTCCATGTATATATGCCTTTAGGGACTATATTTTTACAATTGTGAAAGTAAAGAGATTAAAAAGGCGCAATTTATAATGGAGTGACTAAAAGGGCCGGTTCGGTATAATAGAGGAACTAAATTGGATATTATACCAAAATTAATATATGCAAGATTAAATCTATCATGTCAAACATTTCTTTGAATTCTTGGATCTATGCCCTGTTTCATCTCATGCAAATTGGTCAACTAGGTGTCAAAGTTAGGTAAGAGATAGCTTGTATGTTTTGTCCTTGTCTTGCTCTGAGTTTTGGCTGTGAGCATCTATTTTTATTGGTTTCCATAACATGAATGCCACCATCTAAGCTTACATTATTAAGCTTTCACTAGATTTATATACAATAATTATTAAAATAAACATGTTCTATTTAATGATTGCAATGTTGATAGGACTTATAAATACATGTAAACCATCCCTAGATTCCCATCACCTGTTGAACCAAACATGCTTGCCTTCAATGTTTCTTTCTATCATAAAGTATGTGATTTGTATCCATTTACTCATAATATATATATATATATATATATATATATATATATACACATATATATAGGGACTCATTATACTATAATATATATATATATATATATATATATATATATATATATATGGGTTGGTGTTATGGTCAAGCCGACCGGTATGGGCCCATATCATCAATCTATATATTTGAAAGAGAAAGGGTGGGACGGCTGCAAATGTAGCCGGCCTGATCTTTTCACTTTCCTATATATATATCACAATATTCTCATGTGTCTTTAAAATATAATAATTTTTTTTAATAAAACAAAGCTGTTAGAAGACCGATCATAATTCCTCAAATTAGTCAGGTTGTATCATTTTGATGGATTACGAATGAATTAAAAATTTAAGAATAATTAATTGAGTATTAATTAGAATATGGGATGGGTCGGCTGCAAATGTAGCCGGCCTGATCTTATCATTTTCCTATATATATATATATATATATATATATATATATATATATATATATATATATATCACAATAATCTCATGTGTCTTTAAAATATAATATTTGTTTTTTAATAAAACAAAGCTGTTAGAAGACCAATCATAATTCCTCAAATTAGTCGGGTTGTATCATTTTGATGGATTACGAATGAATTAAAAATTTAAGAATAATTAATTGAGTATTAATTAAAATATGTATATAATTCAAACTTGATTGCATGTTGGAGAACTATTTAAATACTAGGTTGTTTCTTGCCTCTATTATTCCAAGTACCTAACGCGAACATGATTTTTTGGATGCATCTCTTACGTTATAGAAAGAATCCATATATTATAACTCAAAATGATAAAAATAACCATAAATGTTATGTGTTGATGTAGAATTATGTGATGAATGATAGATAATCATAAACCCCCTAGTGTTAGTATACACTTCCTCGTGTAATTCTTGTCTAGTGGACACGATATATTACACCAAACCAATGAAGATAAGCCGAGTGAAAAAAATAATTTTAAATATATATTTTTTTTTCTTACAAGTTCTACAAGTAAGAGGTTGAAAGTCGAAAGAGTTGCTAGACACTTGTCATATTTTTATAGATAAATTATCTAAATAGTCACTCAACTATTCGATCATTTCTATTTAAATCAACAAACTATAAAAAATTTCAATTTGGTACTCTAATTTTAGTTTTATGTTCAATTGGGTCACTCATCATCACACTGTTAACAGCAAGCTGACATGGTATGACACGTCACTGAACATGTGCCATGTCAACTACAACATCTAGCAAATTTTTTATAGTTTAGTGACTCAAATAGGAATGATCGAATAGTTGGATGACTATTTAGGTAATTTATCCTATAAAAAATTGGCCACGTGTTGTGGCTGATGTGGCACATGTTTAGTGACGTGTCATGCCACATCAGCCTGCCATTAACAGTGAGACGATGGGTGACCCAATTGAACGTAAAATTAAAGCTAGGGTATCAAATTGAAATGTTTTATAGTTTGGTGACTCAAATAAGAATGATCGAATAGTCGAGTGACTATTTAGGTAATTTACCCTATTTTTATTTGTATAGTAATAAACCATGGTCCATACAAAATTTTTTCTTAGGTTAACACTTATTACCGATAATTAAATATCAGGATTCATGAGTCATTAGATTTAGTTGTAGAGGTATCTTGTTTTTTTTTTGTGTGTGTGTGTGTGTTTTATAATATTTTAATAAAAAAATTGCTGACTAATTACACAATAAAGTATAACTAAGTTCTATTTGAGAATTCAATTTAAATCTATAAAATATCAATATTTATAATTATACCTAGAGCTCGACTGTGGGCCGGCACGACCCGGGTCGTGCCGGCTCCATTTCGTGTCATGCCTGTCACGACACGAATTAATTTCGTGTCGGGCCACGACATGATGTAACTTGGAGCTGGCCCGGCACGAAGCACGGCCCAGCCCGGGCCGGGCCAACTCAGGCATGGGCCAAGCACGGCCCATTTATTAAAATATTATTTAAATTGTAAAAAATCTTTAAAAATCTAAATATATATATATATATATATATATATATATATATATATATATATAAATTATAAAAAATCTAAAAAATTATAAAATAAATCTAAATTAATAAAAAAAATAAGTAAATTTCATATCAAGTGAAAAGCCAGCTTCATCCACATTAAACCCCAAAAATGAGAAAAAAATAATTCAACATAATCAAACGTGAAATTTAGACAAGTTGAACATTTAATCAGAGAAGTAATAAAAAATAAACAAAGCACAGTTTAAAGATCCATGGGAAAAATTTAAAACAAAAAAACTTTTTTAATGAACTAAAACTAAACCAAATTTCCACAAGCTTATCTATACATTGGCATTATAACTTTTTATTTTCTCTTAATAACATATTTCCTTTATATTGATTCACCAAATCAACATTCTCAAAACATATTTCCCTTATATCTTGTGATAGGTTTGCTTAAGCACAGGTATTCACATTTCTTAGTGGTTAATTGGAAGGAGTTACTTTTTCATTGAACAATAAAACATTTCCTAAAGATTGAACCTTAACAACTTGTACAAGAGCTCATCTCCACCACAATAGTTGCAGCTATACAACAAAATGAATAAATAAATTAGTTAATTAATTATTTCTTATATATTATATACATATATTTATATATATATATATATATATATATATTTTAAAATTTAAATCTGACATGTGGCGATTCACGCCACATGTCGATTTTTGGGCCCAGATGAGCAGTGCGCAAACCGCTGGCCGTGCAATACCCAGCATGAAATATTTGTGCCTCGCGTACCACGGGCCGTAGGGCTTTGGCCTGGCACGGGCATGGATCCCGCCGCGGCCTTCGCACAACCCGTTATCGCTCATTACGCCATGCACGCCAGATCATGCCAAGCACGGCCCAGAATCTAGCTCTAATTATACCTTATGATTAAAAAATTAAATAAAAATCTTAAAATAAACTAATTTTTATTTTATATATCTGTAAATATTGGTATTTTAATATGGATGGGTCCATTCGCAAATATACACTTTTTACATGGGTATACATGCAAATTTCGCTAACCAGTCCAGCAAAGCAATTATTCGCTGAAGAAATCTCGTGCAAGTAAACTCGAAACATCCAACGGTACACGTGTCCAAATAGCTGGCGATCTCTGGCAGCATTACGAAAGAGCGAGAAAGAGGGGATCGGCGAGGAGATTCATGAGCCCTAGAAATTCGACCGGTGAGATCTCGCGATAAATTTCATCATCATTAAATCTTTCCGAAAATAAAGGGCCACACTTCGCCGCCGCGATAAATCGTGTAATTTCTCTCTCGCTCTCTCGTTAATTATTCGTTTTTTTATATTTATATCGTCTCAACAACATCACTCTTTTTTAGTCTTCGCACTTGATCCACTCCAAACAATAATCAAACCCTAGACATTGCTTGCTTGTTCTTGTTGCATTTCTTGTTCTATTTGTGTGAATTTGTGAGAATTCATGTTTGACTTGGATGTTTATTGCCCATAATTATTAATGAAAACCAAAAAATGTAGTGTTTGCTTATTTATTCTTCTTCTTCTTCTTGGATTTGTGAGAATTCATGTCTTAATTTGATGCTTCTTGGGCATATAGTGTTATGGGTGTTAAGAAAATTCACATTTTATTAGGTTGACTCACTTGATAGGGTAAAACAATGTCTACGGACAAGCACAACTTTTGCAAAACAAGGAGGTAATTAATATGATGGATTCATTGGCCAACTTAGATGTAATGATATAATGTTCTTGTACACATATGAGTTGTTATCATATTAAATGGTAAATACATTGCTTCTTGTTGATTGTGAACTTTCTTAATTTAGTCATTGCTTCTTGTTGATTGTGAACTTTCTTAATTTAGTCATCCATGACTCGTATATTTGGCTCCAACTGTCTTTTTTTTATGTGGTGGATAAACCACATTCATTAATATGTTTTTAGAGGACGTAGTTACTGAGATAGATGTCATTCCGGCATTACACAAGTTTCACAAGCTTTTCTTAGGGGATTCCATTTAATGGAGCAGCTTGTTTAGTTTGTCCGCGCTTGCTAGCCGCTCCGGAAGCTTGTGTTCAAGCAAGATATGGCTTTAAAAATTTAGATTAAAATTTTGAGATGAAGATGATATTGTGCTAGAGAGACCTTTATGTCTGTAGATTTAGATAACTTTGTATTTGGTTGAATCTTCATAAGTATTTGTTGATGGCAGACATTTCTACTGTCATTAGTCATTATATGCCATTAAATAACACATGAGAAGCACAACTGCAAAACAATTTCATGAGGCCATTGGTCTGTGCTGATTTAGTTTTTCTTTTTAACTCTTTTTATGTGTTAAATTGTTCTGTCTTATTGCCACTTTAATAAGCAATAGCTGCAATAAAATTTACAAAGTCTGCTCTTATTTGATGAAGTGTAGTCTACTTAGTTTCTATTTGTTCTAAATTCATAGAAAAGAAATTTGTTAACAGCAATGTCCTTGTGACACTGATGCACAAGCACGGGAACATATTCTATGGTTTGCTGTTTAAACTCCTGGACATAATGTAAGTCCAAAAACTCCCATACTAGTATAGATTGGATTACATTGCACAATAATGGGAATTCATAAGTTTCTAAAGAATTGAAAAGGACCAGACTATGGTGCAATGTTTTCCTTTTTAATGTTACTCAAATGATAAGTTTTCTTCAAATGGGAGAAATTTCTTGTGTGTGTGTGTGTGTGTGTGTGTGTGTGTGTGTGTGTGCAGAAATATTCCCTCGTAAATTAAGTTAAAACATAATTTGGCTGATATATTCTATCTTGGTTGTGCGTGTTATACTGAGATATGAGCTTGTATGTGTATCAAATAGGCTTCCTAATGCCCAAAATTTTCAGAAAGATAAAGTAGTTCTGTAATTAGAGTATCCTATCAGACTGTTTATTAAATTATTGTTGCATTTGTGTAGGTGACTTATTAGAGAAAGAAGAGTAATCTGGAATCAGCAGTAAGTGATCTTGAATAATGAACACATTTTTTTTTTTTTAATGTAAGATCATTATGACCTGTGAAATTTGGTATTACATTCAGTTCCTTCCGGTTCTATAATATGAGACTGGCAGTCCAAAACCTGAGCTTTTTGTTGACAATGAGGTGTCTTTCTATGATTTTGGCAGTGGTCAGGGAAAAAGATGTTTGTTGGGAATACTGTGAGAAATTAGAAGGGAACAAGGTGAGATGCAAATTTTGTCTTAAAGTTCTAAATGGTGGCATTAGTAGATTGAAGTTCCATTTGTCGCGGTTGCCAAGTAAAGGTGTGCATCCATGTAGTAAAGTGAGAGACGAGATTACTGAGAGGGTAAAGGCTATCATAGCTCTAAAAGAGGAAGGAAAGGAAGCTGCTAATGTCAAAAAGCAGCGACTATCGGAAACTAAATCACCCGGGATAATACCCAATACCAAGGCTGTTATGCCCATTGAGGCCGTATCGCCTGCAGCAAAGCTTTTTCCTACTGGTACAGCAATTGTGCCTCAATCTTCCTTGGATCCCGAGAGATGTATTGCTGAGTTCTTTTTTGAAAATAGATTGGATTTCAGCATTGCACACTCTTCCTCCTATCAGCTAATGCTAGAGACAATTGGCGGTCCGGGATTCAGATGTTTGTCCCCAGAAACATTGAGGACTACATGGCTTCAAAAGCTTAAATCTGAAATCACATTGAACATAAAAGAGATAGAAAAGGAGTGGGCAGCGTCAGGTTGTACAATCATAGCTGATACCTGGACAGATAATAAAACCAGAGCATTAATAAACTTTTTTGTGTCATCTCCATCAGGGACCTTTTTCCACAAATCAGTAGATGCCTCGACTTACTTCAAGAACATTAAATGCCTTTATGACTTGTTTGATTCAGTCATTCAAGATTTTGGACATGAAAATGTTGTGCAAATAATAGTCGATGGTGCTTTGAATTATGACAGTGTCGGGGGTCTTATCATGCAAAACTATAGCACCATATTTTGGTCATGTTGTGCGTCTTACTGCCTCAATTTGATATTGGAGGATTTCTCCAAGATTGATTGGGTGAATGGATGCATCTCACATGCACAATCTTTGACAAAGTTTGTTTACAACCACGCCTGGGTGCTTGATTTAGCAAAGAAATATACTGGGGGTCAAGAGCTCGTTCGCACTAGTATTACAAAGCATGCGGGACACTTCCTCTCCTTACAGTCTCTGTTAAAACTGAGACCAAGATTGAAGCATATGTTCAATTGTCCTGAATACACCTCCTCTCCATATGCCAACAGACCTCACAGTATCTCATGCGTTGACCTTCTCGAGAACAATGAATTTTGGAGATCAGTTGAAGAAATTGCATCAGTTTCTGAACCTGTACTGAAAGTTCTGAGGGATGTTTCAGGAGGTAGACCCGCGGTTGGTTCTATCTATGAATCCATGACCAAGGCAAAGGATTCCATAAGAACTTATTACATTATGGATGAGGGTAAATGCAAGACCTTCCTAGACATAGTTGATAGAAGATGGCAGAATCAGCTTCATTCGCAACTCCATGCAGCAGCAGCCTACTTGAATCCTTGCATCCAGTACAATCCAGACGTTAAATTTCTCGGAGTCATAAAAGAGGAGTTCATTGCTGTTCTAGAAAAGTTATTACCAACACCCGAATCAAGACATGATATCACATCACAGATATTTGTTTTCAAGAAGGCGCAAGGGATGTTCGGTTCCAATCTAGCTCGGGAGGCACGCACTGCCACATCTCCAGGTTTGTATCTTTTAAACTCTACCTGCCATCTATGTCTTATGTAAAAAAAACTATTTAACTTTTAATGAATGTGGTTTAAACACTATTTTTTTTTTTAAAAAAAAAAAAACTCTTCATTGATTCCTGGTTTTTCGTACTCCCACTAACTCCATGTTTTGATTTTAAGAATGCAGGGATGTGGTGGGAATTATATGGTGATTCTGCACCAGGATTACAGAGGGCTGCTGTTAGAATACTCAGTCAAGTTTGCAGTGCTTCTAACTTTGAGAGAGACTGGAGTTCAATTCAACAGATTCACTCAGAAAGGCGTAATAAGCTTGACAAGGAGACATTGAATGACCTTTTATATGTACACTATAATCTGAAGCTCAGGGCGAAAGCAAAGCCTTCTGATGAAGATCCTATAGTTCTTAGAGACATAGATATGACTTCAGATTGGGTCGAAGGGACCGAAAACCAAAACCCGACTCAGTGGCTCGATCGGTTTAGCTCTGCATTAGATGGCAGTGACTTGAACACAAGGCAGTTTGGGAGTTCTATTTTTGGTTCAAATGATCATATATTTGGATTGTGAATTTGGCACCTTGTATCTAGGCATCGCACCCATGTAAATTATATCCTGGTTCTATTGTGCCTTGTTTTGGTAAACAGTGATGTATTATTAGTTTATGGCTTATATTCCATCAATTGTTGTAAATATTCTTAGATTTCCAGCAGAAATGTCATAAGAAGTTATCATGTTCCTATATTATGCCTTAATTTTTGCATAATGTATTTTGCTATCCATATTATTTCTAAATACTCAATACCCTTCTGTTTTTTTTTAAAACACTTGAGTTATTATAATAAAAAATAAAATAAAATATTTGTTTTGCAATATATAGGCGCGTTATCGTGTTAGTATCCAGCCAGCCGCATTTACAGTCGCCCCATACTAACACCCAAACAAAAATAAATAAATAAATAAAAATCCAACAAACACAAACCCATATACAATTTGATAGTATGGGCCGGGCAGATACTATCAAATCCTTATATATATATATATATATATATATATAAAAGGATTTGATAGTATCCTCCCGGCCCATATAGGGTCCTTATAGGATGAGGCCGGCTGCATTTGTAGCCGGCCCACCCATCAGGACCATATATATATATATATATATATATATATATATATATATATATATATATATATATATATATAGATGATGGTTTGGGCCCATACCTAAGAAAGATGGGCTCATTCCATCAAATATCATATAGGATGAGTGATAGGGTGGGCCGGCTGCACATACAGCCAACCTCACCTTATCACCATCCTATCTCTCTCTCTCTCTCTCTATATATATATATATATATATATATAGGAGAATGATAGAGTCAGGTCGGCTGCACTTGCGACCGGCCTACTCTATCAATGCTACAGAGGGGGTGTATTGGGTTTTGGGTTTTTATAAATTTGGGTTTTGGGTGTTAGAGTGGGCCGGCCGCACGTGCAGCCAGCCGCACTCTAACAGCCCTATATATATATATATATTATAAAGCTCATAGGATTACTATGCAAGTAAGGTCACATCCCATTTGACCAATTGCACAGTGTTTTAAGGATTTCCAACCGTATGAATGGAAAGAACATCGAAAAATAAGCTAGCATGTTAATTTTCATATGATTTGGGAACTTGTAGGGTCTTCATCTTAACGGGTGAAAATTTATAGAAATATTACGGGTTCAAAATTTCACCATTTAAGATGAAGAACCTACAAGTTTCCAAATTATATGAAAATTAGCATGCTAGCTTATTTTTCGATATTTTTTTCCATCCATACGGTTAGATTTCCTCTGTGCAAGTGGGCCAAAACGAGGCAACCACACTTGCACAGTGATAAGGCCGGTTGCATAGTATCAGCCCCGTATATATATATATATATATATATATATATATATATATATATATATATATATATATATATATATATATAGGGACGTGTTACAGTCAGGCCGATTGTAACACTGTGCATTCCCACTCGCCTCCCATTTGGCCCCTGGAGCATGTTTGAAGGATTTCCAACCGTACGGATGTGAAGATTATCGAAAAATAAGATAGCATGTCCATTTTCATACAATTTGGTTACCGTTTGATCCTCCCACTTAATGGTTGAAATTCTGGACCGTTCAGATTTCTATAAAATAAGAATCATTAAGTGGGAGGACCAAACGGTTACCAAATTGTATGAAAATAGACATGCTAGCTTATTTTTCGATAATCTTCCCATCCGTACGGTTGGAAATCCTTCAAATATGCACCAGGGGGCCAAATGGAAGGCAAGTGGGAATACACAGTGTTATAGTCGGCCTAACTGTAACATGTCCCTATATATATATATATATATATATATATATATATATATATATATATATATATATAGCCATGATAAGGTACGACCGGCTTTATCATTGTGCAAATGATTTCGCTTCCCATTTCGACCCTTGGAGCATGTTTTAAGTATTTTCGACCATACGGATGGAAGATCATTAAAAAATAAGCCAGCATGTCCATTTTCATACAATTTGGTGACCGTTTGGGCCTTCCACTTAACGATTCTTATTTTTTAGAAATATGAACGGTTCAAAATTTCAACCATTAAGTAGGAGGACTAAACGGTCACCAAATTGTATGAAAATGGACATGTTAGCTTATTTTTTGATGATCTTCCCATCCATATGGTTGGAAATCCTTCAAACATGCTCCAATGGTCGAAATGAGTGGCGGCCGGATCTATATAGTGATCCCGCCGGCCGCACAATATCGGGACTATATATATATATATATATATATATATATATATATATATATAAGAGATGAGGTAAGTTAGAAGCGGTATCAATCGGGTCATTGTTAGCAGTTATCAGACTGACTTAGTCTTCAGGCCATTCTTCAGTAATGGCACTTATTTAGGAATTGATTTCTGGTCCACTTACATCATGATTCCCACTTCTGTTGTAACTGAACTATGGTTCATAGTTAGTATAAATAAAGTATTACACCCTCAGGGTGATTATTGCTGTAAATACATTGTTTTATTTACATGGTATCAGAACCAAGTTACTGAAAAGAGAAACATCCTCAATAATGTCCTTCTCAACTTCTAATTCTACCTCTACCACCATTGCTTCCTTATCCTCTTCTCCTGGATTACTTCCCACTCCATCATTCAATCATCTTATCAATGTAAAGCTTAATCGTGACAACTATCTTCTATGGAAGGCTCAATTCATGCCTTATCTTCGAAGCCAGCAGCTTCTCGGGTATGTAGATGGGACAATTGTCTGTCCTTCTAAGACAATTACTGAGGCCACATCCACAGGAGCAGCCCAAGTACCCAACCCAGCATATCAAACTTGGTTTCAGCAGGATCAACTAGTTCTTAGTGCCCTTCTGTCTTTACTCTCTGAAGAGGTTCTCACTCATGTTCTTTTTCTTTCCACCTCGTTTGAAGTCTGGTCAACTTTGGAGCATATGTTCTCCTCTCGTTCCAGAGCCAGGATTATGCAAATTAGACTTCAATTATCTACTTTACAGAAGAAAGATCTTTCGGTTACTGATTATTTTCATCGAGTGAAGAATCTTGCAGATACATTATCTGCTATTGGTCAACCTTTACAGGAGGAAGAAATCATTTCTTACATGCTTGCTGGCCTTGGTTCTGATTATGATCCCCTTGTTACATCTGTTACTACAAGAACAGATACCATTTCTCTCAATGACGTATATGCTCATCTTATGAGTTATGAACTACGTATGGAACATCACAATACTTCATTTCAGATTCCTGTTACAGGATCAGCTGCCAATGTTGCCACACGCAACAACAATCGAGGAGGCTCTGGCTCACGCAGTCGAGGACGTGGCCGGGGCAGATCAACTCCTAACAGGGGAGTTTTCTCGTCAAGAGGTATCTCAAACTTTCCTCGTTCCAATACCAGACCCGTGTGTCAAATCTGTGGCAAGATTGGGCATGATGCTCTCCGGTGTTATCAGCGCTTTGATCACTCCTATCAGCCTGAAGACACTCACCTTGCTGCTCTTGCTACAACTCCATCATATCCTATTGATCCCAATTGGTACACAGACACTGGTGCCACTGATCACATTACTAGTGATCTTGACAGGCTTACAACCCGGGAGCGCTACACTGGTTTTGATCAAGTTCAGGTGGCAAGTGGCTCAGGTTTGTCGATTACTCATGTTGGTCACTACAAAATACACACTCCCACACAGTCTTTGCTTCTTAAAAATGTCTTGTGTGTTCCTCACATTACCAAAAATCTTCTTTCTGTTCACAAATTTGCTAAAGACAACAATGTATTCTTTGAATTTCACCCGGACTACTTTCTTGTTAAGGATCAGGCGTCGAAGAAAAGCCTTCTTCACGGCAGATGTGAAGGGGGCCTGTATCCAATCACTCCTGCTCACATTGCCCAACTCAAGACGGCCTTGATCAGTGAGAAACCAAGTCAAGATCAATGGCATAGAAGACTTGGTCATCCCTCACATTCTGTTGTTCAGACTGTTCTTCACTCTCATAAGCTTCCTTTTTCAGTAGATAAGACTGTTCATGTTTGTGATGCCTGTCAGCAAGCTAAGAGTCATCAACTACCATATTCTACCTCCACTCATATGTCTTCCTCTCCTTTGGAACTTGTATTCTCTGATGTTTGGGGGCCTGCTTCTCATTCAGTTGGGGGGTATAAGTACTATGTCAGTTTCATTGATGATTTCAGTAAATTTACATGGCTTTATCTTTTGAATTCCAAGTCCGATGTTGAACGTGTGTTCTTCCAATTCCAAAATCATGTTGAACGCTTACTTGAAAAAAAGATTCAATGTATGCAAACTGATTGGGGAGGTGAATACCAAAAACTTCATAAGTTTTTCAAAAACTTAGGCATTGAACATCGAATTTCCTGTCCTTATACACATCAGTAAAATGGTTCAGCCGAACGAAAGCATAGACATATTGTTGAAGTTGGCTTAGCCTTACTTGCTCAAGCATCAATGCCTGTTAAGTTTTGGGATGAAGCCTTTCAAACTGCTTGTTATCTCATTAACCGATTACCAAGCCGAGTCATTCATAATTCAACACCTTTAGAACGCCTTCTTGGCACTACACCAAATTATTCTCTTCTTAAGACTTTTGGGTGTGCTTGTTGGCCACATCTTAGATCTTATAATAATCACAAACTGAATTTTAGATCACAACAGTGTGTGTTTCTTGGTTATAGTGCCAATCACAAGGGATACAAATGTCTTCATATGCCCACTGGTCGTGTCTATATCTCCCGGGATGTTGTCTTTGATGAAATGGTGTTTCCCTTTAAGACAAAGTCTGATAGACCTACATCTAATTCTTCCTTCAATACTTCTGTTTCACTTCCCTTGATTCCTATTGTTCATTCATCTCAATCTTATCCTATTCCTGATCAATCTACAACAACAGATCTCTCTGCTTCCCCTCTTAGGAGTGACCAACCAGTAATTGAGCAACATGTTTCTTTGCCTCCTGACTCTGTTTCTGCAGGACTATCTTCAGCAGGGCCTCTTCATAAACATCCTATGAGGACAAGATTGCAAGATAATATTCATAAGCCTAAACAGTTTACTGATGGTACAATTTGTTACCCGTCTCGTCAACGTGCACTTTTTGTTGGTCTTGATTCTGTCAGTGAGCCTGTATCTCATATGGAAGCTCAACAACATCCCAATTGGAAACAAGCAATGGATGTTGAGTTTGATGCTCTATTACAAAACAAAACTTGGCATTTGGTCCCTCATCATCGTGGTCTTAATGTGATAGATTGCAAATGGGTATTCAAATTGAAGAGGAAGGCTGATGGTTCTATTGATCATTATAAAGCACGCCTTGTGGCCAAGGGTTTCAAACAGAGGTATGGTATTGACTATGAAGATACCTTTAGTCCAGTGGTCAAACTTACTACAGTTCGCCTTATTCTTTCACTTGCCGTCTCTCGTGGTTGGAACCTTCGTCAAGTTGATGTCCAAAATGCATTTTTGCATGGAATTCTTCATGAGGACGTATATATGAAGCAACCACTAGGCTATGAGGATTCTAAGTTTCCTCATTACATTTGTAAGTTGGATAAAGCATTGTATGGCTTGAAACAGGCTCCGCGTGCTTGGTATTCTCACTTGAGTTCTAAATTGCAGGAACTCGGTTTTTCTTCTTCCAGATCTGATACTTCATTGTTTATCTATAATCATCATGGCACTATTATGTACATGCTTATCTATGTTGATGATATTATCATTGTTAGTTCCTCCACCACTGCCACAGATATCCTTCTGCACAATCTGAAAAAGGACTTTGCCATCAAAGATGTAAAAGCCGTGCTTCTATTTTGCCAAGAGAAATGTTTAATCATTCCTTTAAGCAAGTTTTTATTAATTAAAAGTTAGGAAAGGATGATTATGAAGGAGTTCAGGGGGGTTGGTTGCAAGACTCCTACTCATAGCCTTTTTTAGAAAAATAAAATAATATATATAATGAAAATGTTAGACTAAAGTGAAAAAAATTTATAAGCAAAGAAATAATAATAATATAATATAAGTAGTAATTGAGAATCGCGGACTTCAAACCGTAGTTTGAATTCTTTTCTTGGAGTTCTAGAACCCTTGGATTAATTAAACTATTCATACTTTGGGTCACTTATTCAAATCCCTTGCTTTCAATGGTGATCCACTCATTCAACCTAACGCTTCACGTGATATTAAGATGCTAGAACATTCAATGAGCTAGGACACATCACGCGAGGGGCACCCACGCGGAGGACCATGGTGTGGATTAAACATCCATGCAAGAGTACATCAAATAGAAACCGATGATGCGGGCGGAAAATATTGAATAATTGATAGCCATCACATGGGCGGAAGAGGGACACATGGCGGGCACGGGAAATAGATTTCCCCCCTTCCCCGCCTCTCGACATGCAGTAACCAAAGATCGGGCCGCTCATCCTGGCCGAGACTCGGATCCAGAACGCATTTACCTGACGCATGACTCACGCCAATTAAGTGTTGCCGGTGAGGCGATGCGGTGGCCGGATTTCACATGCAAGAGGATCCGAGGGCGGCGAAGCGATGGAACCCGTGAGTTGATCACTTTCACCGGAAAGAGAGATCGCAGATCTCTCGTGACTGGCGCAAATTCCCAGGGATGCCTTCCTCTCACCCCTAAGAAAGGGACGATCTACTTTAAGAAGGGGAGAAGAGAGCGCCTTAGATGCCGCTTGAGCCACCAGCCTCACTCCCTTGACGCTCGGCCAGAGCTCCAAGCCTCCTCTCTCTACTTCCCGTGAGAACCCGAGAAGCGGCCTCGCACTTTCAATAAACCGTAGTGACCTCGGCGGAGTGGGACGATTGAGTCTCTGACGACGGCCGCCTTGACCTGACGCGGCACGTGAGATACCGCCAGTGAGCATCTTTGGTCTTTCCCGGATAGTAGCATGTTCATTTTCAAGTTCCATAAATGCATGCATGAAAGAGCCTTTAGATTTTCATTGGTTCTCTCTGTGAGGTTGCATACATGAATATTCACGAGGGGTGTGAGTGGGTTATGGATAATGATAGGCCGAGCATGGTCTTGGATTAGTATGAGCCTTGTTAAAATGCGCTTAAGAAAGGTGATGAGTTAGAGTTCAATTAGTTGTGAGTAATATATGATTTAATACACCTAATATTGGACCATGAACCCGATTAGGTGATATTAGAGATCAGGCATGTGATTAGGGACTACTGACCTGAGGGGATGATACTATTTTAGAAGGTTAACATAGAAATATGAGAGAGTGAAAAAAAAAGGGTATATATATATATATATATATATATATATATATATATATATATGAGAGAGAGAGAGAGAGAGAGAGAGAGAGAGAGAGAGAGAGAGAGAGAAGGGGGATAACACATGCAGAGAACTCAAGAAAAGAGAAGAAGGGGAGAAATAACTTAATATATATAGCTTAGGTGGGATATTTAAAATCCTTAATTAAATATCTCTCACTTTATTCAAAACAAGATATTACATGTATTATTATTAGTGTGGAATGGACCCGATCATGAATAATCACTCTTATATGCAGTCACGAGGTATACTAAGAAATAGGTTCTATTATCGATCCCGACCCGACGCAGGAGCGAGAGTCACGCCGTGGAGAGTTAATACTAATCATTAGACCCTTCAAGACATTCGTAAGTTACCATCGCTTCTAGTACCTACTCTACCGAGTGTTTATTGGATTTGCTATCGTGTCTTTTAGTAAGTCGCCTTTGCTCTAGTTCCCCGCCAACATGGGCTTTATTGGCATTACTTGATAATCTTCGATATCCATGTTTGTGCATCGCAAGTGTTATTGCTTATTATGTTCCCTTTCTTGTTGATGATGTGATCTAGTTGATATTCCTCTATTATCGCTACAATGATATGCACATGTCCGTCTACGAATTTCATTGGATTATTGTTTCCATAATCATGTGCATTGGCATGTTGGTTGTTGGCATCCTGGAATGTGTGTTCTCGGATACCTTCCGCCCGGATCAAGGAGTGTGGGTGCTCCAACTTGGAGCCGCCTAGGGTCGAGGGCACTGCGGCGTCACATCCGCCTCGACAGTGGGGGGACGACTACTGCTCGGCCCTTGCCACTGACGCATACAATCGCCGCGGTAATGCATGTAGAAGGGTAGCGGCCGACTCATTCCTACTCACGGACGATTCCATTCGGTGGCCGATGGTCATCGGGGATATTCCGGTGAGTTCTACGCTTAAATGATCTTCCGGCTCAGGCCAGTAGTTGAGATTGGGAGCCCACTTCGCTGCTTGTCTCTCGGGACTCCTAGATGCTTGGTTGTGCTGGTGTAGCCCCATGTGCTTATTTGGTCATGTTTCTTGATTTGCTCTTTTGCTTATCTTTTGTTGTTCATGACTTGCTCACCCACCTTAGAGGTGCTTATCGGGCTTTCTCCAAAGCTTATACATTTGTTCTCATCCCTTTTCGCATCCAATGAGTAGGCAAGCGGAGCCGCTGTGATCGTGACGTGGGCAGTGTGGTAGCCGAGGTTGGTGACCTCTTAGGCATTTTGTTTATGTGTGTGAGGACATCTTATTTGGATCCGTATGGGATCGGACTTGTATTAACTATTAGGATGCGCATTGCATTCTAGGCTCTCATCTTCCTACCGATACTATACTGATTTATGTCATCCGACTTATTATTACTATTCACGCTTTTGTGTTGTTGCTTTGTGATCACTTAGGCCTTGTGTGCCCGAAAGGGCTCACTCTCCGCTTAGGTACGGCCGGCTGCCCCACGCCACTTGTGGGGACTTTTGGGGCCGGGGACTTTTGGGGCCGGGGCTTGACAAAAGATCTTGGCACTTTAAATTACTTCTTGGGAATTCAGGTCACTTCTCTGAATGATGACATTCTTTTGTCACAACAAAAATATATTTCAGATTTGCTTCATCGGTCAAATATGACTCAGTGCAAACCTATTTCCACTCCTATGGCTACTACTGAAAAATTGTCCAAGTTAGCCGGTGTTCCATTATCTGCTGATGAAGCTTCCACTTACAGAAGTATTGTAGGAGCTCTTCAATATTTGACTATTACACGTCCCGATATATCTTATGCTGTCAATAAGGTCTGTCAATTTCTCCATGCTCCTACTAATATTCACTGGACAGCAGTTAAACGAATTCTTCGTTATCTTAAGTATACTTCTACTCTTGGTCTGTCCATCAGAAAGTCTGCCTCCACTCTTATTAGTGCCTTCTCTGATGCCGACTGGGCAGGCTGTCCAGATGATCGGCGTTCTACTGGAGGTTTTGCAATATATTTTGGTTCTAATCTTGTCTCTTGGAGCTCCCGGAAACAGGCTACAGTATCACGATCAAGTACTGAAGCTGAATATAAGTCTGTTGCCAATGCCACTGCTGAAATCATGTGGATTCAATCTTTGCTTGGAGAACTTGGCATTTTTCAGACAAGACCTCCCTGTCTATGGTGTGATAATTTAGGTGCTACTTATATGACTGCAAATCCGGTGTTTCACGCTCGCACAAAGCATATTGAAGTTGATTTTCACTTTGTTCGCGAAAGAGTGGCTCGTAAAGCACTAGACATGGGGTTTATTTCTTCCCAAGATCAAGTTGCTGATATCTTTACCAAGCCATTGCCCATGCAATCATTTAATTCTTTTCGGCACAATCTCAACCTTGTATTACTTGGTTGTGATTGAAGGGGGTTGTTAGCAGTTATCAGACTGACTTAGTCTTCAGACCATTCTTTAGTAATGGCACTTATTTAGGAATTGATTTCTGGTCCACTTATATCATGATTCCCACTTCTGTTGTAACTGAACTATGGTTCATAGTTAGTATAAAATAAAGTATTACACCCTCAGGGTGATTATTGCTGCAAATACATTGTTTTATTTACAGTCATGACGGGCGACATGGCCTGACATGAGTTGGCCTTGCTTAAGTGGGCCCAGGAGTAGCCTGGTGACGGCTGGTCCTGCAGGTTGACGCAAGGTCTTTTTTATAATAAGAAAACCTTTGGGAGGTAGTTTTTGGATTTTGTGAAATTTTTATTTTGTGGAATTTTCATGGGAGGGGGGGGGGGATGGGATTTTTAAGGATTTTACTTGGATTTTTCTTTTTTGGGGAATGTGCGATTTTTTTTGGATTTTTTGTGATTTTTATTTTTATAATTTTTTGAGATTTTTTATAAATTTTTTGAGATATATATATATATTTTTTAAAAAAAATATGAACTTTAGTGGGCCAACACCATGTTTAACATCTATTTTAAATTATGATGTGCTGCAGGAAGGCAATCTTACAACATGAGGAAGGCCTCTATCAGCCAAGGCAACAAGGGCCCATGTAATTCCTTTTGATATATAGAAACATACTTGTAATATGTAACCATTCACTTATCCATTAATGAATGTTATTTATCTAATTTTTTAAGAAAAACAACTATATAAATTGGGTTAATTATGTTTGGATTTTGGGTTTATTTTTTTGAGTAATGATATATAATACGTGGTAGATTTGGACTACATTTGGAAATGATCTCAACCATTCTGTCATCTCGATCATCAATACCACCATCTCGGCATTTACTTACTGGATGGATATCATTTCGTTAATGAATGTTTCCATGCTATAAATCATTACTCTATTTTTTTTTATATTCATTAAGTGGGGAAGTTTTTCATCTTTAATTTAATTAATACTAAGTATAATAAATAATTTTAATTAAATTTATTTATAATATTATATAATTTTTAATTTGTTATAAATAGAATAAAATTTTAAATATCAATTAATAATTATATATTTAATTAATTAATTCAATCTTAGAAAAAGATAATTTCAAAAACATCCTCACAACAACAGTCTTTAGCGTGCGTTACACCAAATTAGGGCGTGTTGTCTCCGAAGATAGTGGGCCCCACACTAGTGTCTATTTAGCATTTAGAAAGTGTTTGAAGGATTTCAACTGGATGGAGACACCATAAAAAAATAAGCTAGTATGTCCATTTATACAATTTGATGACAATTTGGTTATTTTACTTGACGATTGAAATTTTGAACAGTTAAAATTTCTATTAGTGGGAGAACCATACAGTTATCAAATTATATAAAAATTGACATATTAGCTTATTTTTCAATGATCTTATCATCCGTATAGTTGGAAATATTTCAAACACTCTCCAAATGCTCAAATGAAAGGCCATTAGATATTAATGGATAGAGACTTTATTGGATTGAAATCGGACCCTTTGAATGGGCCCCACCATGAGGAATAACATGCCAGGTCGAATCACAAAATGTTAAAAAAATCTTGTATGGAGACTGATGTACATACCAACGGTCGAAATCCTATTGGGGGATGGATGGCGTGCCCTAGGTTGGGAAACTTCAACCTAGTGACTACTCCAACGAGACTTTGGAGTTATATATATATATATAATAATATTATATTATATTATATTGAAGTGGAAACTTGAAAGCAAAATCATTGAGTAATTAAATTGAAAGCAAGCCAATCTTTATTGATTCATATACTTAAAACATTCATGTTATTTATTGATTCTTATATAATATTATATTATATTATATTGAAGTGGAAACTTGAAAGCAAAATCATTGAGTAATTAAATTGAAAGCAAGCAATCTTTATTGTTCCATATACTTCCTTAAAACATTCATGTTATTTATTGATTCATAACTCCTTAAAATTTCATCCTTCATGCTACTTAGTTATTATGTAAAACTCTAATTCAACTAGTGTTAAGAGTAAAATCTCAAGAATAAGGATAGTTCGGTGCTACAAGCTCCTATTATATGTGAGATCCGGAATAGGGTCAAATCACTTGTGTATATTGTATACAATCTTATATTAATTTTTTGTAAAATGTTTTTATGACTCTAACCCGTGATCTTCAAATTATATAGCAATAATTTTATCGTTGCGCCAAGACTCCTCTTCAAAATGAACATAAGAACTCAAGACTATCTTATAAAAACTTACATATATTTGGGCATTAGATCTAGATTTTGAAATGAACATAAGAAAAGAGAAAAAAAATTGACAATTAAAAATCTTATTAAATTTGATATTGGCATTGAAAGGGTTTGTGTGAAGTTATGTATTTATGATTTCCACATATAGAAATCTTTCTTTTTCAATGCAGAAACATGTATTATTCAATAACTTTCAGTGATAATGACTCGATAACACCATAGTATTTACAATTGGACAAAACTTTGTCAACTTTATCTTGTTAAGACTTGATTTTATGTGTGAGCTTGTTGATTCGGTAGGTATCCAACTTTGTTTTCAAATAGTATTTCATAGATTTTTTTTATAGAAAAGTTGATAAACCACATTTATTAATATCCGGGACTAGTATATTGAAAAATTATGTATTTTGATCACCCTCTTTCAACCATGTGATCCGGAACCGTTGTCTCTATACGGACTCTTCCATGATGATATTTTCATATTTATTTTTTATAAGTTATGTCTCTGGTCTTCTTCCTGTATTAGTGGTCTATATTTCGAGGTGGTATCCGCTAATTCAATCCCTTTCAGTAGCTCATTCTTCCTCTCAGCTTGACTTACCACCATTTTTTTTTACCATATTCCCTTAGTTTGTCTCTCATCAAAGTGATTTTGAAAATCATATTATGCCCATTAAGTCTTCACCTGCTCCTAAAATGCCTCTTCAGAGCACTTACACTGCGGGCAGTCTCACCCGGGCAAAGTGCAATTCCAGCACTTTCAAAATAAATTAGTTTATTTTCTATTGAATATTAAAAAATAGTGCTTGGCAATCATGTAACACACACTCCACTTTAATTGGAAGGTGAATCCATTCAATTTTTATTTTCTTCAAAAATGAGAAGACATGAAAGCCCACAAATAATGACAGATTCTACTTGCCTGGTTTGCGAACCAGACAAGACCTTGGTTCATTGCAACGTGACAGTGAACCATTGGTTCTGGGGTGGGGTAGGGTGGATTTTATTTTATTTTTTGGGTGGTGCTGGACACCACCATTCTAAAATACATCAAGTCAAAGCATGAACCAATGGTTCACTGCCACGTGGCAATGAACCAGGGCTTGCCTGGTTCGCAAACCACGCAAGACGACTCCAATAATGACATGTAACTGTTCTTCCATTTCCATTCAAGAATATGATTGATGTAACATATTACTTATAAGTTACAATAGAACTTGGAAAAAAAACATATCCACACATAAAAATTAAAATCTAATCCATGTATATGTAGTCCTCAAAATGATGTTTCAGTTAATTCATAAAAAGTAATTTTTAAAAATATTTATGAACATGTTATATACATAAAATGGTTTTTTATGGACAACAATTTAATAATAAAAATAATTTACTAAATTAATTTTAGTTTAATTTTATTTAAATATAATTAAAATAATCCCTAGTTAAAACGGGATAGTAGTTTTACAGAAACACTAGGCCTGTTTGGTATGGGCGTTTTTCGCCTTTTCCACGTTTTCTGCGTTTTCCATTTCCTGGAAAACGCGAAAAACGCAGAAAACGCGTTTGGTTGCACCCTTTTCTGGAAAAGGCGGAAAACAAATAGGGTCAGGAAAACGGAGAACGAAAAAAGAAAAAAAAATCGTTTTCTAGGTTTGGAAAACGATTGGAAAACGTAGTGGCATTGTTGTAAATAAACAAACTCCAAAATTAATTATAAAAATATATAAAATATCATGTTTATCATTTTTTATTTTTAAAATATATTTTCTTTAACTTTTGTTATTGTAAACATATATAAATATCATGTTTTTTATTTTTTTTATATTTTGAACTTTATAAAAATATCATGTTTGCCATTTTTTTTATTTTTTAAAATATATTTTGAACTTTTATTATTATATAAATATATAAAAATATCATATTTGTTATTTTTATATTTTAAACTTTATAAAAATATTATGTTTATCAATTTTTTTTATTTTTTAAAATATATTTTGTTAAACTTTATTTATTATATATAAAATATATAAAAATATTATGTTTGTTATTTTTATATTTTAAATTTTATAAAAATATCATGTTTGTCATTATTTTATATTTTGAACTTTATAAAAATATCATGTTTATCATTTGTTATTTTTTATATTTTGAACTTTTGTTATTACAACTATTATGTTGATTTATAATTCTATTTTACATTTATTATATTATTTTATAATAGTTAAAAAAAATTGTTTATACATATTTGATAAAATTACAAGAAAACATACTACAGAGTTTTCTATATTTGGTTTTCTATTAAACCAAACAACATTTTCATTTTCTGTTTCTGAAAACAGTTTCCAACCAAACAGCTTTTCCATTTTCCAGTTTCTGTGTTTTCCATTTTCGACGTTTTCCATTTTCTGCGTTTTCTGCCTTTTCAGAAAACGGAAAACGGAAAACAAACCAAACGCCACCTAAATTTACTAAAGGAAATGAAAATTTTAATTTCAAAGAGTTTTTTTTTCTTTCTTTTGTTACGTTGTTTTGTTGTTTTCTTTTTTTTTTTTTTTTTAAGTGGATAACTTAAGAGTGGATTACAAAAGGATTACATACTGTTTAACATTGTGCCATGATTGTTCGGATGGTCGGGGAGGACGGGATTTGCTTCGGGACTTTGTGGATTGTGGGGGTGTTGGTGTGTCGCCTCTTGGGTGGGTGCGTCCTAGCCGTTCTCTTCGAAGTCCTCGTTCGGGTGGTTCTGTCCTTGCTCTTCTCTGGTGAGACTGAGGTTGTGCCTGATGAGGTTAGCCATCGCTTGGAGTTTTGTCTGTTTGGAGGCGTGGGTACCGTCAAACCAAGATAGGAAAAGAGAGTCAATTTGGCAGATGAGTTGCTTATAAATGCGTCATTTATCCTCGAAACATCTCATGTTCCCTTCCAGCCATAGGTTCCAAGTGATTGTCCTCGGAAGCAGTTGTCATCCATTGCGTCGGTCGCTTTCTAGGTTTTTACCCACCGATGACTCCCCCCATAGATCTTGTATCTTGTTGGGGGAGGTCACCATTCCGATGGGGTGAGCATAGTGTGACCAGATCTCCGATGCGTAGTGGTATCGGATAAGGACGTGATCCGTAGTTTCTTCCTGTGCGTTGCATATATAACATTGTGTTCTTTCACCCTGCTATTTGCGCTTTGTCAGGTTATGCAGCGTAGGAAGTTTGTTTTCCAGTGCAAACCATGTGAAGAGCTTGACTTTAAGGGGAGACCTGCTTCCAGAAGGATGCTGGGATGTGGCTTCTCATGCCCCCATCGAGTCTGAAGAGTTAAAGGGGCTTGACTGTGAAATCTTGGTTGGGGGTGAATCTCCAAATTCTATTGTGCTCGAGTCGGGAGCTCCCATGGGCATGGTGCTCTTATAGCCCTTGCAATTGTCGTGTCTCCTGGATCGTGTGATCTACCCTTATCCATAGTTTCTGCAATTGTTTTCTTCTTTTGATAAGATATCTATTCAACCAAATATTTAGTCCAATATTTTTACCCTCTCTGAAAATTTTAATTTTCTTAATTTAGTATCTGCCATCAATCATAGTACTACATGTAGCGTGCATTTGCTAGTTTGCTTGCCTTTTATTTCGTTGCATGAATCGCCAACGTCAACTACATGACTTTACAGCACATTATAATTAAATTTTAATTTTCCACAATTCAATTGACAAATTAGAATTTTATAAACTAATAAAAAACTTAAAAGTTATTTTATTTACTTTTAACCAAACACACAAATAACACTGTTTCAATAAAGTCGCCTCCTATTTTGGCCCTTGGAACATGTTTTAAGGATTTCCAACCGTATGAATGGAAAGAACATCGAAAAATAAGCTAGTATGTCAATTTTCATACAATTTGGGCTTAATAGGTAAAAATTTATAGAAATCCTACCGGTTCAGAATTTTACCAGTTAAGATGAAGACCCTAAAAACTCTCAAATTATATGAAAATTGACATGTTAGTTTATTTTTCGATGTTCTTTCCATCCATACGGTTGGATTTTCTCAAAACACTGTGCAAGTGGGTCAAATAGAGGCAACCGCACTTGCACAGTGATAAAGCCGACCTCAAAGTAGCATATATATATATATATATATATATATATATATATATATATAAAATGTAACACCCTATCCCGATACAGGGACAGAATGTCACACCAGCTGGGCCGGGAGTGCACCCAGCCCATAAGCTGTGTAATGTAAACCTTTTGACAATAATAATTAAACTAAATAACATAATTAAATAACAAAGTACTTGAAGTCTTATACAAACTTTACAACTCTTGCGGAAGCGTTCTAAAATTTAAACATCAAGTAAGGACAGACTATCCTCAATTGCTAAGTCAGAGCCATCTACAGGTGCGCTTAATCTCGTCTACCTGCACATTTCACTTGAGTGAGAATCACAATACAAGGTATAACTATAATATCAAATAACATAATGCCGAAATAATGCTAATCATATGCATTATCTCTCAGTCAATTAACATGCTAAAAGCATAAGAAAAACTCGGATAAATCCAAAACATGAAAACCTCATTGTCAACACATGGATATAAACACGATCTTACAATTATTATAGCAATGAAATCATTACCCTAGCCTCCAGGTGTGACAACTCATAATTTTGGGCAGTCAGGTTTAATAATATAACAATTTAATATGAAATCATGATCTCAATGTCAAGAAATCTGGTCTCTACGGACTGTGCTCCCACAGAAACGTAGGTCTGATTGATAGCCGATCTCTACGAACTGTGCTCCCACAGAAACGTAGGTCTAATATGGTAAACCGGTCTCCACGAACTGTGCTCCCACAGAATCGTAGGTCTGATCTAGTAAACCGGTCTCCACAAACTGTGCTCCCACAGAATCGTAGGTCTGATCGAGTAAACCGGTCTCCAAGAACTGTGCTCCCACAGAAACATAGGTCAGATCTGGTGGCCGTCTCTATGAACTGTGCTCCTACAGAATCGTAGGACTAATCTGGTGGCCTGTCCTATCTCAATGCCCAGGTATGATACCAGACAAGTCCCGGGCGGAACGTATCTCTGTCCTCAGCAACCCTCTGGTATAACCTTGCTTATCTTAATTAATGTGCAAGTTTGTCAATGATTTTAATATCTCTTTTGTCTTGTTCCTGTTCTCATTCTTTATTTCCTCTATTCTCATATATTTTCATTTACAATACATGTAGTAAACAATGAAGACGCTAGTAATATGATCATAATACCAAACCAGCGACATTGCACAAATTTCGATATAAAACTCATAAAAATTCGGATAAACAAACCCGACGATCAAATCCGATCATAAAAACCATACCAATGTATAGTGAAATCACTCACCTGTAGTCCTTCGCTAAGTTTAAGTTTTACTCGGTCACACAACGTTCAGGGATGTTCTTCTCTTTTTCCTGATAATAATAATACGGAAATTGTGAATACGTGAACCGTATTTCTTATTTTATACTCCAATTAAACTCGTTAGGGTATGCTAAGTTCGTTAAGCTGAGTGAGTTTGATTTCTCTTAACATGTATCTCGCATCCCTAAGTGAGTTTGATTTCTAACTTATAGAACTTAGCTTTTCGTCCTTCTATTCTCAACTTAAAAGTTTCTAACATGCTCATTAGGAGTGTTAAGTTGCTAAGTATGATTACGGAAGGTATATTTCACTATAAACACTTAAAATTTCTACAAAAATTTCGGCAGCACCTCCTCTATTTGGAGGGCTTCGAAAATTATGCAAACATTCCCCACTCGATTAAACTTATACACAATACATACAAGATAACAATGTAATACTGTTTATTAATTCAAACTAGTTCCCGATCCACCGAGCAGCTCACAAAACAATTTAAGTGTTCGGTACCCTTCAGAAATATTCGAGAGAGAAGCTCCCTGCAACAATTAACAAGCACACTTAAGCATACTAAAATACAATAAATCAGTACCTATCTGCAAGTTATACCTCTGAGTTTTAATCAAAATCCTTAACTCTCCACTTCCCCCAATCATTCATGTAACAACAACGAATCATTTTAAATTAAATCCTATGATCTTAATCGTCTAAACTCAGATGACATGCCTCATTTCAAAAGGAAAAACAAACTTTTAATTCTCCAACTTACCAACCTAATTTCTGTGAGGAATTTGTAGCTTGTCTGAGCTGAAGAAAAGGTGAAAACGATGGCTCTGTGCTCGCTGGGAAGGAGCGAGGAAATAACAAGGAGCTCAAGTACAGGCGGCCTGGCGGTGGAGATCTAGGCGTCGGCCGCCGGGCGCCGCTGGCGCTACTGTCTTTGTGGGTCGGCTACGAGATAAGGACTCGCCGGCGGTTGGAAGGGGCGGAGCTGGGCCAACAACGGTGGCCGACTGCGGCAAGGCCCAACAAGGGCGCTCAGGCAGTGGGCGTGGCGACGGGAACAGGTGCACGACGGTGAGATGGCTGGAGTCGCGACCTGAGCTGAGGCGGAACGGCCTGCGCGCACGAGCGAAAGGGCGGCGCAGCTCACCGGACCGGCGACTCGCTGGGGGACGTGCGAACACCACACGCGCACAGCTAACAGAGGGATCGAGGTGATCAGCGGAGCGAACAAGGGGGAAAAATCACAAAAGGAAGAGAATGATAAGGAATTCATAGTTTTGCAAAGGCTATCTTTGAAGAGGAGGGCTGCACTATCGCCTCACAAGATCTCTATGTGCTCACGGGAAGAAGGGAACCCGATCCCCCCTTTGCGCTCTTCCCTCATGCGAGCACAGTTCCCCCTTTTTCCTCTCGTGGGCGAACAAGGAGAGAAGAGAGAGGGATGGCTGATTCCTCTCTCTCTCTCTGTTTTCATTTATTAAGTAAATTTAATTAATTTAATAAACTTAGGTCTCCCAAAGATTTCTTAACTTGGTTGCATTAAACCAGTCCCATATAAATTAAACTCTCTTCTAAATCTCTTATCACTTAGTTTAAATAAAGCTGGTTCCTAAAATTAAAACTCGGTAATTCTTTCATATGAATTAACCAGGGTTACTTCTCATTAGCCCGACCCAACATGGCCTTCTCTGGCCCAATTTCTTGTGAGATTGAAGTTTAGACCCATTAACTCCCGATTTTCTCTTAATTAAGTTTCACCAGAAACAAATTCATTTTCAGTGCAATTAAACTCATGGGATTTTCCATAAATTTCAAATTTAACATTGAAAAATTTTGGGGCATTACATAGGGGGCTGATATGATGCGGTCGGCCGCACTTACGGCCGGCCCGCCATATCTCTACATGATCGGGCTAGGCCTTGGGCACCCCAGGGCCCGGCCTGATATCATATAAGATATGATGGGCTGGTCGCAATTGCAACCACCTGACTGTATCACATCTTATATATATATATATATATATATATATATATATATATATATATATATATATATATATATATATGTCGTGCTTATCATCAGCAAGTGCGGTCGCCTCGTATTGGCCGACTTGCACAATGTTTTGAGAAAATCCAACCATATGGATGGAAAGAACATCGAAAAATAAGCTAGTATGTCAATTTTCATACAATTTAGGAACTTGTAGGGTCTTCATCTTAAAAGGTGAACTTTTGAACCGGTAAGATTTTTATAAATTTTCACCTGTTAAGATGAAGACCCTACAAGTTCCCAAATTATATGAAAATTGACATGCTAACTTATTTTTCGATGTTCTTTCCATCCATACGGTTGGAAATCCTTAAAACACTATGCAAGTGGCCAAATGAGAGGCGACCTAACTTGCACAGTAATCTGGCCGGCCTTATAATATCACTCCCGATATATATATATGATGAGGGTAAAAACTGAAGACCCTGATACATGACACGTGGGTCAATTCTATCCTTTGATCCGTGGCAATAACCCCCTCGGGTCTCCGCTCGAAGTTATCCTCCTCGGGAAATAGAAGGAAGACAACCGCCTCGGTTCTCTTAAGGCAAGTCTCCTCGGGGAAATTAACTTACCTCTTCGGTTTTCAAAGACTACGCTCCCTGACCCGAAGAAGGCATCACAGACCCGGAGCTCGCAAGCTGCGCCACGAACCAAAGGACTTGACGCCCTTCTAGAAAGAATTACAGTTGAGGCCGTTGGGATCTAACTGAATGACAGCCTGGCAGTCTGGAAGTATCTAGAAGAAGAGGCCGTTAAGATCTAACTGAATACCAGCCTGGCAATCTAGAAACATCAAGAAGCAAGATGAGCTGTTAGCCTAACTAACTCCAGCTAGCAAACACGTGGTCTATTGGGTGTGACTTGCTCCCCAAGCAGCTCCCGCTCCCTGAAGCCTATATGTAGAAGAACTCTCCAAGTCATCTTCAAGCTCTGGATAATTGGCGAAGCCCTGCCTCTCCAGAAACTCAAAATCCACTCCAAAGACTTGTAATTCCATCGATTTAATAGTGATTTCATCTCCGATCTTGGAGATCTTCTGTGGTTTTCTCCCCGATTCGGGGTTTCCACGTAAATCTTGTGTTCATCTTTCTCTTTTGAGTTTTTTTTCTCTTGGTCCTTCTCAATCTCATCCAAATCTATCCCCAATCAAATTACAAATTCAATTGTTGATCTGAATCGCGGATTCTTCCTGATTCTTGCATCAACAATATATATATAGTAGTGTTACTATGAGGCCGGCTACACACTACTCTATATATATAGGGTCATATTACTATGAGGTTGGCCTTACTATTCAAGTAAGGTCACCTCATTTTCACCCATTTTGAGAGTGTTGTTTACAAATCCAACCGTAAGGATGGAAATAACATCTAAAAATAATATAACATGTCAATTTTCATACAATTTGGTGACCGTATGATCATTCATCTTAAAGGGTGAAAATTTAACCCGTTAAGATTTCTATAAATTTTCACCCGCTAGTAGAACACAACCACAACATATTGCTACTGTCCATTGCAAAAAGATAAAGTACGTGTATCAACAACCAGATGCCTTTCAAATAAGAATACTAATTCTACAGTTACATATATATAAGTCTACAACACAGTCTCTAAGATGCTTCTTCAACAGGGGAATCACGAGAAGCATGTCAGGGGAAATACCACTCATCCTCAAAATGACATGACATGCTTGCCACTCTTTTACTGCATGCTGAGCTTTTCATCAAGGTTGCTCATTAATCTCCTTCTTCAGATGCTTCCATGAGGGTGTCATAGTGTGCCCATAATTAATCAGGCCAATTCTTCACTCTCTCGACGTGGCAGGTCTTGAGTAGAAGTCAGTAAGCCCTAGACGTGTCCAACGTGCCTGATAAAGCATACCATAATGCAGAATTTGATCATGTCAGCCGCTTCATCACACATAATTAAGTGAAAATATCCCAAAACACAACTTACTATGTTGCGTTCACGAATTGGTTTGGTGTCATACTCATGCGGTGTGACGACATAGCTCGATAGGGAGATGTACCAGAATGTAATTTGCCAGTACTACCTGCGGTATTGTCATTTCCGAAGCTCTGAGTGCTGTAACATTCCCTAGACCTGGTAAGCGATTACGGTAATTTCGGTCATCCCATTCTGCGATCAACTCAACTATAGTCTCCAGCCAGTCAACATGACTGCGTCCTCAACACAGGAAGTTGTCGTAGCACACAACATTTATGGGGATGTGTTGTAGAAAACCAAATTCCTGCATTACTCTGTGGGGGCAGTACGACTTAGCCACGTGCATATAAAAGAGGGGGACGCAAGCCCTTCACACTTCACTGCCAACCAAGCATTGTTGGGGCAGCTTCGACTTAATGTTGTCTATGTATGACATCCAACACACCTACAAACCAAGGTATTGCATCAGGATTATCAACTAGTGTGTAATGCATTAAATTACCTCCCTACCCCTTGCTCATCTACCAGGTCCAAATCATGGCGGTAAACAAGCACATTAGAGGTTCTTAGCCTTTGCTCATAAGTTAGCGACACCATCCGCCTGCTGGAGGATGATGCAAGTTGTCATTGAACATTCAAAATCTTAGAGGAAGTTATGTGTAATGTACAAATGAGTTACCTCACACCCAATGGGTATCTGTTCTCATAATGAAATGGATTTGAAGGATCTCTTAAGTCAGGCCGAAAGGCGAGGAAACTCTCCCATTCTTATAACTGTAGTGGAATTTATTAAATCACGAATCTGTGTAGGGCGCAAAGTAGAATAATGGACCTTTTGTCATACTTGAAACAAGCTGTAGCAAGCAATTGTGGTAATGCAACTTATGTGGCATGTCCACCCTATCTCGTGGTACAAGTGGTTGAGGACTGCCGCACCCCATGCATACTGGCCGAATAGGGTGAAGTCAGATATGAAAAAAGATACTTGTGGGGTACCAAGTTCCCTGAGAAATACGACATTTACCACGTTCCATGGAGGTAGAGCATATATGCATGCTACTGTAATGTAATTTGACTACCGATTGATAGTTGGTGACATTTCTTTGAATTTTGAATACAACCAGTCAATATTTACCATATATACCTTTCTCGATGTGAGGTGGAATTTAACCTAGGAGGTTCGGACACAACATGTAGTTGTTCGACATGCTCATATGATTGTTGGGCTATCAACTTACAACCCAATCAAGACTTAAACATCCTGCATGGTGACCGTCATCTCCCCGATGATCATATGGAAGATGTTGGTTTCCCTTCTCCATCGCTCAACTAGCGAGGTAAGCAAGGCATGATATAATCTTAAATATCGGATAGATGACACGAGGAACAACCCTGTACTCTGAATCCTCTCTCGCATAGAATCATTGGTGATTTCCCACTGCCTGGACGTCAGATCATACCTCTTTGTTGTGGTGTAGGTTTTGTGTTGTAATTGGTGGAAAGCACAAGGGGGCATGCCACACTAGCGTTTGCAATATTTGTGAATGCTCCGTTGACGAAGGGACACAACTCTTCAGTAGTCAGAGAGGACAATGAGGTGGCTTTGCATTAATTAGGCCTTAGAAGGGAGATGTGTTATAGTTGATAGAGTACTTATGTCATTTTTTTTATTTTATTTTATTTTATTTTTTGACTAAGGCCATAAAGACCCCCACTCACGGGACAACCAGGGACGTGACCATGGGCTCCGAAGAGTAAACTCACTAAATCACCCTTGACCTCTCACCGTTCGTGTACAAGTCTCGAGGAGTAAACTCTACTCTGCTCACCACCCCGCCATTCTGGGATTAGATTTGATCCCCGACCTTACCTGTAGAATGCCCCAACGCATCTTAATCTCGGGGATATACCTTTGTCATTTCAGTGGCATCTTTTATTAAACCCACTCATGACTAGTATATTAGTATCTAAAACCGCACTTCATCGTTAAAGCTTAATCACCAAAATTACTTTCCAACAAAATTTGAATTTTAACCACCGTTGGATACCCCACTTGTGTCCTCTTTCCAAACAAGGCCGATTCATAAGTTTTTAGTCGGCTCCGCACTAATTGCATTCACTTGCATATAATCCACTCGACACTGATGTCGTTTAGTTATAATGTGATTGAATGAGAAATACGTGGCCAACTATCCACTTGTTCAATATTTTAAAATTTCCAAATTTTTAATTAATTAATCTTTCCTCTCATTGCTTTAATAATAGAATAACCAACCCACAGAGTCATTGAAATCAAGGGGCCCTCCAACATCTTATCTACATATCCTCCACCCATGACTTCATCCAACAAACTTTTCTATAAATCAAGCCACCTCTAGATCATTCATCTCCATTCAGAAATTAAAAAAAAATAGGAAGAAAATTACAAAGATGAGTTCAAGTGGCAAGGCTGAGATCACGACCACCACCACCACCAAGCTCGCCGGAGCCACTCAACGGCCGGCCAGCTTATTCTCCCCTCCGACTCGCCGGACGCGGGGAACGGAGGTGCCGGAGTGGAAGCTCAGCTGCCTCAACACCGAGTACGGCCTCCCTCCGACCATGCGTGGCGCCCTCCAGACCGGCGGCCACTTCTGAATCAAACCACGCATACATACACGTATGCTTAATATTACTAGGGATAATATTAATCAAGGCTTTTGTGCGTTGTGTTTGTTGTATCAATCTTACTGTTTCGGTTTGTGTTTAACTACTTCTTAATCGTTTGTTAGATCTCTGTATTATATATATATTTATATATATATTATGTAACAAGGTGTGGAGTTCATGGAGATTTTTAGGGTTTCATGTTCAGGTGTGTATATAGTTTGGAACTTTGGAGGCCCCAGAGTCTGGATCAGGATGTGAAGTCCAATTTCTCCAAGTAGTCACCTTTTTTTTTTTTTGAGTGAGCATGATCGGCCGGTTTATGTTGTCTTGCATGTCATGTATTTTATTGAATCAATTATTTGAATAGAAGTGGTTTATCTATTTCTATTAAAAAAATTGATTGATTTGTTCTTCAAGGGATTTGATTTATGTCTTTTTTTTAAATAGATTTTGATGTTTGTGAATGTTTGAAAGTTATGTGATTTGCATGAGGGGAGTTGATTTTTATTGATTTTTATAGATAAATATCATCAAAATTGTGATTCTGCATATTAATCTTGTTCAGGCATGGACATGGGAAACCATGTTTGCATTTAATTCCTCATTTCCTTAAACTATTTTTAAAATTTTTTCTTTTACCAGATCTCAAGTAGTAGTTATATATGGTTCAACTATTTTTCATGATTTTGATCTTATATTTTTTAAAATAAATTATACAAAAGAAACCACTTAGATTCAAAAGTGGATGCTACAAGAACAGAACGAGATGGCAAAAATTCATGGAGAAATTCCACTCTCAATCAAAGGATGAGTTCTCACCATTGCAGCAATTGACGTTTTTTTTTTGTTTTTTTTTTCTCTTGTTGTTTTTGTTGTTGTTGTTGTGGTGGTGGTAATATGAGTGACAAACCGCTAAGAAATCAATAGCTTGCACAAACCTCGGCGGAGCGGAGCAGACATGAGGGTGGGACCCGTGCACACATGGGTGCTCGGACCACCCACCACAACTGTAGGACAGCAATTGACATCTTGTTTTTCCCAATCCAAACACTCTTCAAGTCCTCTCCTTCCTCACCCTTACAGTTTTGATCATCATCTCCATTTTAATCCTACTCCAACTTCCTCTATAATTAAACATTAAAATATGTTGTGTTGGAAATGAGTTAGTTGGCGTCATTTGACATGGTAGCGACGGCACGTGGCTGATGATGTGAGTTACTGATCGAAGACAACAAGATAGTTAATGATCGAAAATTTATCTTGGTATGGGGAAGATTGATTCAGCAGCTCACTGAAATAGATCTTTGAAGAGGTTCGAATGGAGCGATTTCATGCATAAATCCCGGGAAGGAAGTATAAATCAAAGATTGAAGATTACATCTGGCCGTATATGAAGAAGATTGATTGTACAGAAACGTATGGAAAGTTGCCGATTTGGGGCTGGATTGGTGAATAGATTTGGCAAGCTATATTGGTGATTGATGAGTGATTGATTCAAGCCAAATCATAGAAGTATATTTGAGTAAAACAAATATGGTGGAGCATATGACCAAACCGGTTTGGAAGATGATTGGTGGGAGTCAATATACTCAACCTGTGATGAAAATGGAGGTTGATTGATGGATCATGGTAAGTCGAGTGCGGCCGTGAGTGAAATCTGTGACGGAGATGGATCGGTTGCGTGTCGGATCAGGAGGATCACGGCGTAGTAGACTTCGGGACTCAACCGGAGGAGGGTTGGAGGTGCGTCGATGTCGAAGATAATGCGATGGATCTTTGTAGCGCTTGGTGGGGTTCAACCCATGGGTCGTACTCATTATTCTAACTAAAGTTCAGCATCCCGGGTGGAAGGAGTCCCCTACGGAAAGGCTGCGGAGAATCCCGAAGGTGGAGGATGTCTTTGTGATAGGCGTGAAGGCGGGGAGGGGCGTGTCATATAAGACCGGGACTCGAGGATTAGTAGTGGTAAAGCCAAGAGTAGTCCCACTTGGTAGGAAGGGGTGATAGAGTAATCAACTTGTTGAGTGGGAGGTGCTTATGTGGTGAGAGTGAGGAACTTCTTGTACCTCTGTCTTTCCTACACGCTTTAGTGGATTATCTTTTCTCGGGTATGGCCCCCAGGATGTAGGCTTGGTCAAATCAACCGGGTTACCAACTCTGTTTGTCTCCTTGTGTGTGTGGTTTTACTTGTGTCTCTTCTTGATGTGTTGAATGTTTCTTTTGCGGAGATAGTGTGAGATTACTTGTGTGTTCAATTCATTTGAGGAGTTTATAATTCTTAAAGTCACACAATCATCTTGGTGGATACTAACAAGATCATGATACTTGAAACTCCACAAGATGCTCTGCAAGTTGCCACAGAAGGTACAACACAAGATACAACACGCTGACAACCGAACCCGACGGAACTTACAAAACACAATTAATTAAACGCAACAAAGCCCAATCCAATCACTGCATGTACTCATCTGCACATCCTATTACCACCCATTTCCTCCATTCATTAATGTAATTCCCTGAATTCATGTCCGAAACTACCAACATGTAATTGCCTGTACTCAATGCAATGCAAGTTCTCAATGATGCCAAAGAATTACATATACTGATTCATCCATTTCGGGTGAAGATGGCGCATTTTATTGCAGAAACATTCACTCCTCTTGGCAATGCTAACTGTGGAAATTTGATCTTAACCAGGTTTTTGGTGATCAAGAACTCAAGCTCAGTTATTGCACTTGAGTTCATATCGATCGGAAGCATAACTGATGACCAGAGTGATGGGAGAGTAACAAGGTAATTAAGTGTAATAGGATGAACACCAGTTGCCTAAATCTTCATAGACAATCATGATTTTTGGAGGGATGTTGAACATCTTGCTAGAATTAATGATGCCATTGTTCCAAAACTCCATTGTACTTCATGGCCTTATGGTGTATGCTGTTATATATATATACCGCAGCTGAAGCCTCACTTCTCCTTGTGGCGTGGCTACGTGCTTTATGCTCATTCTTTGTAACATGGTATCGAGACGAGCCCCGATCTAGAGACTCGCTGCGCCACCGCTGCGTGCGCATCTTCCCTTCTTCCCTCGTTTCTCGTGCCTACTACTCTTCTTCTTCTTCTCCTACTTGTCCGCTGATCTTCCTGGCTGGCTGGCCAGGCTGACCAGCTTCCTGCTTTCAGGCCGCGAGATCCCACATGCGCGATCTCTCGCAGCGGCGGTACCTCTCCTGCGCGATCTCACGTGCGGCCCAGTGGCCTCTCCATGCGCTGATCTCTATGCTGACGGCAAGGCTGACCCACCTCCAAGACGCCGTCACGCCTGCGACCCCATCCACTTTTGCTCTTTTGCAAGCGCGGCACCCAAGCTCCTTCTCAATGGCATTGTTTGGCCTTGGTGGTATGCTTGATGAGGTCCGGCATCGCACCATACATCAATCCGATGTGGTGCTTTCGATGGGCACTAACTATCTTGCTTGGAAGCTCACCGTTAGCGGCTTGATGAGTCTTGGGTTCTTGGCGCGTTGATGGCACTGCCCCCATCCCCCTTGTTCCTCCTCTTCCTGATTCCTCTGGATCTTCTCTTGGTGATGCGGGTCATCCTTCTTCGGCCTCTTCAGCGGCTCTTGAAGCTTATGAGAAAAAGTTGGAGAAGTGGTATACTGATGACTCCAATGCCAAGGTCATGATTTGCCAGACGGTTGTCCTTGAGATTCGGTCCCAGATCGCCGAGTTACCCACTGCTCGAGATATGTGGGACTACCTTGCCCGTCGTTATTGTGGTTCTAGTCATGCGCAGCTCTACACCCTCTACCAGACACTTGGCAGTCTTGGCCGGGGGTGATGATAATCATGATCGGTTCTCTGGCCAAGTATTGTGAGTTTGGAGTCGATTGGCGCTCGCTGCTTGCGTATCCGATGGTTGTTGCACATTCTCTTACTTGTACTCATACTTGCGCTCTTCGTCATCAGCATGATGAGACTCGACGTATGTATGAGTTTATCATGCGTCTTCGCCCCGAGTTTGAGCAGTCACGTGCGCAGCTGCTGCATTCTCCCACTGACTACACATTAGATGAGGCCTTTGCCTTGGTCCTTGCTGAGGAGACACGCCTCCGGGCTTCTTCCTCTTGTTCTGGTGTGGGTACAGCACTTGCCGCACCGCGTCTTGCTTCTCCGGCTACTCTGTCGTCTACTTCCCTGCGTCCCTCAGTTACCTCTGAGTCTTCTCGGCCTCCTCCTCGGCCGAAGAAGAATGTGACTTGCTATCATTGTGGCATTATGGGCCACGTTGAGCGTGATTGCTTAAGAAGCAATTGCTTTTTTCCGCGAAGTTTCTCTTGCTTCGGCTTTCACCTCCTCTTGCACCCCTCGGGTTTACGCTCCTCGTGCAATTCGTCTAGACAGATTGGACTTCCCGGTGTCTATCACATTGTTGACTCCAGGAGGATCGCCAGCCGCCTTGTTTAGCGCTTCGGTTTGGTGATGGACACATCTTCGTAGATTAAGTACTGCTCTGGCTCGGGGTTGATCCTCCCTTACGTCACCGGGTACTCCACTGTCCTCTATGGCTCTGGATTACGTGCGTCCCTACATATGACTTACATGCCACCCACCTCACTCATAGTCGCCCACTTCCTTTCCGAGTTACGTATTTGATGGTATCCCGCTTCTGTCTCCTCTGTTGATGCGTCTTACTACCGGTTCATTCTACTGTCCATCATCTCTCCCATGTTCCGTCTTCTGAACCTTATGAATACATGCCTCACCGACTTTTGGTATCGAGTTGTATTTGATCGGTACTTCTTCTTGTCGTGTGCGAGGATCCTTGTGGATGATTGGAGTTGGTAGAAGCCATAATAGTGGGGTGTATACTTTGGAGCTCTTCTTCCATTTACCTCGATCTTTCATGTCATGCTGCTGTTTTGGACTTCCATCAGTGGCATCATCGTCTAGGTTATCTTTGTCCTTCTCGTTTATCCTCTTTAGTTAGTAGTGGTTCCTTGGGAGCTGTCTCTCCTAAGTCTGACATTGTCTGTTATGGTTGTAAGCTTGGTAAACAGCTACAACTACCTTACCTATCTAGTGAGTCGAATTAAATGCACGCTCCTTTTGATCTTATTTACTCTGATGTATGGGGCCCTACTCCTTTTATTTCAAAAGGTGGCAATAGATATTACGTTTTGTTTGTGGATGATTGTACTCGATTCACTTGGGTCTATTTCATGCGCGTACCTTGATCGATTAGTTAAATCTTTACCGCCTTTTGTTGCCATGGTTCGCCGGTTCTACGCCTCTATTAAGATCTTTCGATCGATTCCGGTAGGGAATACACTTCCCATGTTTTCGTCGATTCTTTCCTCTGGGCACCTTGCCTCAGCTCTCCATACGGGGCTCATGTACTGGAAGCGGGGTTGCCTTTGAGGCAAGCGTCACATATCTTGGAGACCGCTTCGTGCTCTTCTTTTAGGCCTCGTCCCTCCCATTTTTGGGAGATCAGTATTGTTACCCCGGTTTACCTTATTAACCCTGCCGCCCTCTTCTCTTCTTCATGGTCGTAGCCCCGGTGAGTGTCTCCATCGTGCTCCCCCTCGCTATGATCATCTTCGTGTTTTGGTTGTATTTGCTTTGTCTTGCTCTCTCACGGGAGCCGCCAAAGCTCACACGCTGATCCACGCCCTGTGTTTCCTTGGTTCTGATCTAGAACATAAGGGGTATCAGATTTATTTATGATCCGGTTGCTTTCGGAGGGTATAGCGATCTCGGGATGTCACTTTGATGAGTCCAGCCCCTTTCTATCTTCCCTTCTTCTATCAGATCTTCCTCTCCTCTATCTCTTTATCCTTTCTTTTCCAGTTTCTTCCTCTGAGGAGCCTGCTCCTCCCTCATCTTCTTCTATACCTACATTGGTTGTTGCTCCTATTGTTCCTCCCTTTATTGACTCACCTTCTCTTCCCCCTATTCACCCCCCTATAAAGTTTCAATATAGTCGCCGACTCCGAGCTCCTGCTGTGGCCCCACCTGGTTTGGTTTCTCCTCTCTCTCCTCCTGCTGATGATCCACCCGCTGAGGTACCTCCTCACTCTTATTCTCTTCGTGATCGTTCTACTTTAGCTCCCCCTCCCCGCTTTGCTTGGCTACCACCGCTTTCTCACGGAGTCTATGAGCAGTACCTCTGAAGGAGGCAGTTCGGTCGCTTTGAGTGGCTGGTTTGCCATGGCAGGGAGGCTTGATGCTTTAGCGATACTTTCCGGACTTGGGATCTTGTTCCCCTTCCTGCTCATGTTGTTCCCATTACTTGTAGATGGATCTACAAGGTGAAAACTCGCTCTGATGGGTCTATTGAGCGCTACAAAGCGCGTCTGGTGGCTCGTGGATTTCAGCAGGAGTACGGGAGGGACTATGAGGAGACCTTTGCTCCCGTTGCTCATATGCACACCGTTCGTACCTTAGTTGCTGTAGCTGCTATTCGTGGTTGGGCTCTTAGTCAGCTAGATGTGAAGAATGCATTTCTTCACGGTGATTTACATGAGGAGGTCTACATGACACCTCCTCCTGGCCTTCCGACTTCTCGGGGATGGTCCAGTCATCTTGGCGTGCTCTCTATGGTCTCAAGCGGGCACCAATGCCATTTGAAGCGTTTCAAGATCTTTTGTTGAGGCGTAGGTTTCCGTGAGCATTCATGATCCGGCCTTGTTCACTCACTCTTCTTCACGGGGTCGGACAGTTTTACTTCTATATGTTGATGACATGATACTTACGGGTGATGATTCTGCTTACATTACATTTGTAAAGCAGAAATTATGTGAGACATTCCTGATGACAGATCTTGGCCCTCTGCGCTACTTCTTAGGCCTTGAGATTACTTCCCATCCTGATAGATTTCATCTATCTCAGCAGCGCTATATTCTAGATCTCCTGTCCGTCGTCTCACTTACACTGCGTCACTTCTTTGCTGCGAATGGAGCTTCACCTACTGGCCTCGATGGGATACCCCTGCGATCCTACCGCTATGCGTCATTTGGTTGGTAGCCTAGTCTATCTTCTTGTCACTGTCGTCGATATTTCTCATGCTTTGTTCATATTTCTTAGTCGATTCGTAGGGTGTGCTCCTCGCCGATTCACTATGCACATCTTCAGGGTCCCTGCGTTATCTTCGCCGTGGTACCACCTCTCGATCTCTTTACTCGTCTTCGCCACTTCACAGTTTATTCGGATGCTACTTGAAGTGATTGAGATGATAAACTCACATGCTGGCACTCTTGCTATTTCTTGGTTCTTCCCTTTGTATGCACGGAAGACCAAAGAAAGCATTCTCATTCGCTCGGTGTTGAGGCTGAGATACGTGCTTTTAGCCTCTCTTGCTCGAGGAGATTATTTGGCCGTTGGTTGCTTTTGGATCTTGAATTGTTCCCCTTGTCCCTCCTACTCTTCTTCATTGTAATGATCGGTGCCCTTGGATAGCCGCCGATCCGGTCAAGCATGAAGTGACCAAACATATAAATCGTGGATGCTCACTTTTATCCTGCTCGCTTGTGATCGTGACGGGGTCTCCCTTGGCTATCTTCCACGAGTTCGGGTTCTTGATTTCTTCACGAGGCTCGGACCGTGATCCGGCCATTCCTTTTATTGTCCAAACTCAAGACTTTTGATCCGCCTTGAGTTTGAGGAGGGGTGTTATATATATATACACAGCAACTCACTTCTCCTTGTGTGAGCGTGTGGCACAGGTACTGTTCCTTCTCCTCATTTACTGTAACATATGCTTCAATGCCATAGAGGTTTTCAGGGAGCTTTACTTGATATAATTAATTAACTTGCCTGTCTTCTTCCCTACTAGAGATTCAAAGGCACAGCTTCTGATCAAGATATGCAAAGACTCTGAAGAGTAGTTCTTGGAGTTCATTCCATAAGAACAAAGAACCGAAGAGAAGAACAAGAAAAACGAAGATCTAAAGAAGCACATCAAATAACAAGGTCGACATCATCAACACATGATCAAGAAGAAGAACATCATCAATACATGCAAAAAGGAGTACATACATCATCAACACAAGAAGAAGAACATCATTAATTATAAATATGTCAAAGTAGTGGGACATATGATATGTATAAGGATGTTGAAACTTTATTGAAGAATCTTTCAAGCAAATGAACTGTCAAAGTAGTAGGTGTGGTTTTGGATTTTGTCGAAAGGAAATGATCCGGTCGATTAGCCTAAGACACCGAGAAGGGAACAAATTGTGGGGTAGTTAATTTCAATGATTAATCCAAACTTGAATTTGGAGTTCATGAGAAAATTATAAGGGGTATACCAATTTAATGATAGGTTAAGTATATATTGATGTTTCTTATTAATTACAATGACATTTAGCCGGCCTTCTAATAGATTAAATGAGATTGAGGCCAGAAGAAAAGATGAAGAAAAAATTATTTTATAGAAGTGGAACTGTAATTTTTCTTTGATATGCATAAACCCCTGCAGTAAAATACATGTTACTCTCTCACATAACAATTAAAATAATCTTACATTTAGTTAAGCCCAAAGCATGCAATTAGTACTGAAATGAAGACAATTAGTTCTTGGTGACATTCTCATCTATAGGTTTAATTAAGAATATATATGTTAACTCGAAATTGGCACACAGTGACCCATATATTTAAAAAGAAAATTTAAATACTCCAAAAATCCCCCCAAATAAATAGATGAATTGGATGAACGAAAAAAAAAACTGAAATTTTTATTAAAATTTAACTGATAATTATATAAGCATCAAATTCCAAAAATTTGATTTTATTGAAAATTGAATGACTAAAAACATTATGTTTTATTTGAAAACTATGATGAATAAATATTTATGTCATGAATTCTTAAAAATAAATTCCAATTTCCAACGTTCAAATATAGAAATCTTCAACTTCATGGGTACTAAGCTTTTAAGTAATTTCCTTTTAAAGATCAATCTCAGTCAGTATGTGATTTTTCTTGTAGGAGATTATGTTAACTCGAAGTCAGTTGTTAAACTAGCTGTGTCAGGCCGGGTCGGCACATGACCCCTAGGCTAGCTCGGCATGGGGTACAGCCTGTGCCGGTGTGGGCTCAGATCGTGTTGGGGCACACATGTGCCGCATATATTTTAAAAAAATTAAATCCTACAAAAAAATCCCAAAAATAAATAGACAAATTAGATGAATGAGAAAAATCTAAAATTATTTTATTAAAATTTAACTGATAATTACATAAGCATCATTATTTTAATAATATATATATATATATATGTGTGTGCGCGCGCGCGCTCGCGCTGTGTTGGGTGTGTTTTTATATATATTTGCAGTAAATAAAAAAATAATAATTTAACAACGACTAAATAACTAAATTTTAATAGTCTAATCATTTTTTATGGCTACATAATTCATAAAACTTCCATCGGAATGGTTCATGATCTCGACGAACATCTCGAGACGGGTAGGATTACTCCAATGCTTAGTAGTATGGGTTCGTTTGATACGTAAATAAAAACAACACAAGAGTACAACATAATACAAGTGGCTATGGGACAACACAACCATGTTTGTATTGTTCTCTGTTTGATATTCAATAGACATCACAAAACTTTTTGTGATGTTATCCGTTTGTTTTGCATGAGTATTGAAAAAAAAACTGTAAAATTATTGCAATACTCTTATTCTGTCCTATGTTGTTTTAGAATAAAAAATTTCGTAAAACAATATATTTTGAAGTTTCTCTAATCTTTAATAGTGACCACTTAAATTTTCTTATAACTAGTAAAATAATTAGTACATAATTATATTTTTAATTTTTAAAATATATTAATAAATAATTACTAAAAAAAATATCATAAATTTTGTCTTTAAGTTAAGGGCATTGTTGTAATTTTAATATAAATTGGGGGCAAAATTATCTTTAAGTTGGGGCATTGTTGTATTTTAATATAAGTTGGGGCGAAATTGTTTTCAAGTTGGGGGCATTGGGGGCAAAATTATCTTTAAGTTGGGGGCGGTGTTGTAATTTTTAAGATAAGTTGAGGGCAAATTTATCTTTAAGTTGGGGACATTGTTGTAATTTTTAATATAAGTTGGGGGCAAAATTGTCTTTAAGTTGGGGGCATTGTTATAATTTTAAATATAAGTTGGGGCAAAATTAGCTTTAAGTTGGGGGAATTGTTGTATTTTTTTTTAATTTAACTTGGGGTAAAATTGTCTTTCAGTTGTGCTCTCCCTCGCTTAAAAAGTTGTACCTTAATTTTGGAGGGACAAAATTTTCAGGAAGTTGTGCTGTACTCAAAGAGTTTTTTTGTGTTGTACTCCGTTACATTTACAAATCAAACGAAATACAAAATAAGTTGTTGATACAGGAGGCTCGAGTCAAATATTGGTGCCGTGTTGGCGGGTCAACGTAAAGATGGGAAGCTATCGAGTCAATTCCAAGATTGGGTCGGTTTTGGGTGTGGTTCGGTATTTTGGCCATAACTTTGGCTACCGATATAGGAATCAGGCATTCGACCCCAATTCGGAAAGCTCTTTGCGGCGTGCACGACATGGGGACGTCATATTAGAGAGAACTTTAGTTTATTTTTTCTATTTTTAGAAATATTTAATCCACCGAATTAGGGTTTTTGGTCTTTTTTTATTTTTTATTTGCCAAATTAGGATAAGATTTGAATTTTGATCTCGGATTTTTAGGAGTTATCTGATTTGTTTAGAGTTTTATATTTAGATAAGTTTAGTTTTAAATAATAATTTATCAATTTTAGCAAATTTAGATTAGATGATAAGATTTCTAGGTTAATCGTTGAGGTTATTTAACCCGGCTTGTGGGTTAGTTTTTTATTATTGAGTTTTGAATAAAATTATTTTTCTGAATTTCAAAGTATTTTCTCTGGTTCTTTTGGTTCTTCGTTTGTTCTTCCTTGCGGTCCTTGGATCCGCTTAGCGTAAGGATAATTACTCTACCGTCCGGTTATCGATATTGTCCCTTATTTTTTCGCGTATCAAGCGGGCCGTACATCCACATCACATGTTACAGATATATGTAAATCAAGAAAGCATGCAATTTATATGAAGAATAAATACACCTGAGTAATATATAAGTGTAGTGGTTTATATACCAATATGTGCTTCACGTGAGAAAAGGTTCTCCTACCAATGCAGGACACCAACTTCAACTTTTCTCTATTTCAAGCATTTCTAGTACTCATTCCCTGCAAATTGAGAGGTTTATCTATTGCTTTAACTATTTGATGGATGTAAATAAATGATACTAGCAAAAATACGCATAACCAACTTGAAATTAATTGATGTTCCAATAAGCTATTAAATATTCCCGGCCAATCCTCCTTGCTCAGTAAGTCATGAAGGACTTGCACTACTTTCCTGAGATTTGTATGCTCTCTCATTGTAAATCGTGTACAACTTGCTCCTGTATTCCCAGTAAAGATTGTTGAGCTTCATTGTCAGGTATCTGGTCCTCTTCGCCGCCACATACGCAAGACAATCTAGACAATACACGACAAAATAGTCTTGTGCAAAAGAACAAAATAATAGCAACAATTTGAGACATAATAATCCAAAATAAATTCTCATACAATTCAAATACTGGTACAATTAATTGCTACATATCAATGCAAATAATGTTTACTTCACAAACACAACTATCAAAAGTTAGTAGTTAAGCTTTTTTTACTATCCCACCTTAATTCCATTCAACATAGCCAGAATGCATTCTGCTAGTGTGTTACACTAGCCTTTGATCTTTAGAGATGCCATGTTGTGGTTCCTAATTAGTTGCCTGCACATACTTGATAGTTATGTGACATGCTCTCTAATGGCCCTATGTTTTTCATCCCACGGTAACATCCTTTAGAGCATAATTTCTACCAAAGGCGTGGCACATTGTCCTACCTCTACATTTTCATGTCGTTGGTGGAACAATGCTTGCACAATTAAACATTAATATATACATACATGCATGCATAGTTATACATATGTCGCACAATTAAACAAGTACAAGTTCAAAAATTATTCAGCAATATACATTGCTTGTTGTTATGGGGGGAAATCGGGTTGTACACGTGGCATGTTGAGACATGATAAAGAAAACAGAACCGTGTACTAAGCCGACCCACTCTCGGGGAGCCATGTGGAGATTCCCCACTACCCATCTTTGAAAGGACACACTCCTACGCTGATCCAGGGGTGAGGCCTGGTAGGGACGCACCCACATCTGTAGAATAGGTAGTTGAGGACGTGTCTCTATACGGGCGGGCTGGCATGGTGTCAAGGATGACACCCCGTGACTAACGGCCCAAAGGCGACTCATCTTCAACCTTGAGATTCCTCTTCTTTCCCTTGGTCTTCCTTATCTTTGTGTAACTCCATTTTTCTTACTTCTCTTCATACACCTCTAGATATGAACTCAACTGACTTGTGCGTTGGAGGGTTCGGGGAGAAGCCCCTAGACATCCTTTGCAAGATAGGAGCCTACCGGTGCCTGAAGCACTGCTGCGTTCTCACTGGACAACCACCCGAGTCTAGCGTCAAGCTCTCAGAGTCCCCAATCCGACCCACTCATTCCTTATTTTTTCAGTTAATCTTTGAGCGGAGTGCGGATCCCGAGGTCCTATCCATTTTGAGCATCAACAAATTGGCGTCTTCTATGGGGATCTTTCGAGCAAAAAGCCTTACTACTCTATTGGCAGTGGTGAGCAGAAGTTGATCGGTGAGGCCCCAGGCAAGAGATATTCCGCGGGGGCTTACATGGCTTGGAAAGCCACAGATGGCCACCAAGATCGGTTGGCAGCCGCAGAGGAAGACGTAAGGGACACAAAGATTTGAAATCTCCTAGGGCGACTTACAACACTCGCCAAAACCCTCCAAGAGTGGAGCCTGGCGCACCTATCTCTAGAATGACAGGAGGAAAGCACAAAGAAGCTGTCCAAGGATGAGGAAGATTCAAGACCTAGCGCACGCACCAGATAAGGGGGTGCCATGCCATGTGGCATGGGACAGACTCCTCAACTTGAATTCCAATCAGAGGAGTCGTCGCGACTTCAGCCTAAGGCGACCTCGCCCTCCGCCATGGGAGTGCGGGGGTTATCTCTCTTGAGCCACTTCCCCTTTCATCTGGGAAATTTTTGAGGCCCCTCTGCTGGTTGGTTTCCAGATGCCACTAGTAGAGACGTACCATGGAGACATGGACCCAGTATATACCTCGAGTCTTACACAACCGTGATACAGCTCCATGGAGCCCTCGATGAGATCTTATCCCGGGTCTTCCCTGTAACGCTAAAGGAAGAGGCCCAAACCTGGTTCTCTCACCTACTAGCGGCTCCATTTCCTCGTTCGAGAAGGAAAGGACCTATGCATCACTAATAGAATCAAGCAGCAAGAAGGGGAGGGCCTCTGCGACTGTCTCTGGAGGTTCAGCTTGGTGACCTTAGAAGACCTTAGAAGTACCCAGACTCGACCAGACTATGGAAGTTGTGGCCCTTAACAAGGGCCTTGGTAAATCTCTCTTCTAGTTCTTCCTGCGCAAAAAATAACCCGAAGGTATGCTCGATCTCTTGTCTCGAGCTGAGAGAAATGTAAATGCTGAGGAGGACCTGGTTCCATGACTATATGAGGCCAAACGAAAGGAGCCAAAAAGCAACCAAGCTCGGAGACAGAAACCCTCGTGATTGACCAAAAGAGATAGGCCGCCAGCCAAGGAGTGTTCTCAGAGCCTGCACCGGCCCATTTTTGGAAACTACTCACCCCTCAACGCGAGTCAGATGTATATACTGACAAATATCAAGGGTTCCCAGATCCTGGCATAGCCACCGAAGTTGAAGGGTTTAACCAAGTAGAAGGACAGTGATAAACACTGCCCCTTCCACAACGACCACGGCCATGACACTGCATCCACCTGAAAGACAAAGTCGAGAGTTTATCCACCGGGGGTGGCTCACACAATACCTGAAACGTCCTGATTGGGAGGGGGCCCTTCCAATCCCCAGGAAAGCCAAGCCCTCGCGGGAGTCATTCACGACATCACTGGTGGATTGGAAAGCGGGATGGAAGGTGGCACAATAGGAGACAGTCATGTCGGGGATGAAGACCGTGCCAGCGGGTCCAAAAAGAGGCCCCGCACCACAACACCCATCACCTTCTCGAATCACGATATGGAGTGATCCAATTCCCCTTACCTATTATATTGGTACCTTAGATTTTATCTAACATACTCAACAAGGCAGCTTAAATCAATATGCTTAGAGAAATTAAAATTACTGAGACTGTGAATGTTAAATCACATTCTCTATGCCGATGACATGCTAGTAAACCACAAGAAGGTTTTCCATAAATTTTATCTTCTATTCGGAGATGTATTCTAGGATTACAGATTAGAAGCTCAATGTGAGTAAATCTAGAATGTTCGGTCTCTCCAATAGGTTAGGTATTCAACACTTTAATTTCCTTGTGGTTTGGGTTAAAAGTAGACTATCATATTGGAAAACCCTGCACTTGTCTATGGCTACAAAAATCACATTAATCAACTCTATCATAATGGCTCTGCCTACATATGAACTCGGTACATATGGTGTTCCTAATTTGATTCTTGATCCAATTATAAAGCTCTTTAGGGAGTTTACTTGGTCTAATAATGGCAATCAATTAGGCATAAACTTGGTCAATTAGAGAACAATTACTAAACCCAAAGTTGAGGATGGCTTGGTGTTAGGGATCTCAGGACTATAACAACCTCAGTTCTCACTAAATAGGCTCTTAAGTTACTTAACCACTCAGATAATATGTGGGTGAATTATGATATATAATTCCTAATATTTGGCATGATTTTGGTTTGCACATGGTCTCTTGGACATCTATTGTTGAAGATACCTGGCATTTTGATATAGCTATTACTATTAAGACTACCTTTATTAATATTTATTATAATATTAATGAGCTCAAGATAGGAGATTTATTGGTTAATCAGTCTTAAAATGTAGATGTGGTAAGTGAAATATTTGAAGAAGAGATCGCAAGACAAGTGAGGACCAAGAATGTTGATAGCAATGAAAACGGGTTGAGTTGGAATAAACTCTAGATATTGAGAGAAGGTTTCTTACAGCTGCTGTGTATGATAAATATAGGCCTCAACAAGAAGGAGTGCAATGTGAGGGCTGGAAACAAATGCGAAAGCCGGAAATGTTGGAAATCAGCTTGTAAAAAGGGTTGAAGAAGAAGAAGAACAAAAGAAAACTGAAGAAAACAGAGGAAAACAAAAGAGAGGAGCTTTAATGAATACACTCAGTATATGCAGAAAATGACAAGGAAGAGCTTTTTTGTGTTTTAAGATATTGAGAAAAACCATACATAACACGACAGACATAACACTGAATTTAAAGACGCATATACGTAGAAATACTCTACTTAACTTGCAACTGATTAACAGTCAGAGACAAAGTCATATGACTTATTCTCCTTTATTTGACTCTACGTGAGCTTCTCTTCATCCCTTCATTGGTCCACGATAGCCTTAGAATTATCCTCAACAACCCCTGTAATTTTAAGCTGCAAACATCTAGTTGCATTAAAAAATAGTTAAACTTTTGAGCAGATAAAGGCTTAGTGAGAATACTGTGATTTTCTCCTCTATACTGTAGTACTTCACAACAATTGAACCATCTGAAATTAAGCTTCATATGAAATAAAATCTAATCTCAATGTGCTTCGTTCTCCCATGCATAACATGGTTCTTGGTCAATGCAATTGCTGATCTATTGTCAAAGATAGCTTATTTGCTTCCTTCTGTTCTTGACTAATGTTGGATAACAGTCTTCTGAATCAGATTTCTTGGCAAGCATAAGAGGTAGTTGCTATATACTCGGCCTCAGTTGTGGAAAGAGTTGTGATCACTTGCTTCTTTGAGCTCCAAGTAACAGCTGTTGAACCTATGGTGAAGATAGACCCTGACGTGCTTTTTCTATCCTCAATTGACCCTGCCCAGTCGCTATCTAAGAATCCATACAGTCTAAAATGAGCTACCATTGTTTAATGAAGCCCATAGTCTAGAGTTACAGCAATATATCTGAGGATTCTTCTTGCTATCCCGAGATGTTGCCTTGATGGACTTTGCATAAATCTTGAGACAATGGCAACTGAGAATGTGGTGTCCGGTCATGTGTGAGTTAGATATATAAGTCCTCCAATGAGTCTTCTATAGATTGTTACATCTAGATCACCTGAGCCATCATTGAGATAAAGTTTCTCACCTGTGTTCATTGATGTGGATGTCATTTTGCATTGAAGCATATTGATTCTCTTTAGAATATTTTGAGCATAATTCTTTTGTGAAACATAGATCCCATCTTCATCTTGTTTGATCTCTAACCCAAGAAAGTAGTGTACAAGCCCGAGATTAGACATCTCAAACGAATTCGTAATCTTCAGCTTGAAATCTGCTTCCATATGCTTGGATGATCCCATGTATATGTATCATTCATGCAGAGACAAACTAACAGCACAACATGATCTCCTTGTTTCTTCTTATATAATGTAGGGTTACTCTCACATCTTTCGAATTCTTGGTTAATGAAGGTTAGTCGATCTTGTTGTACCAAGCCCTGGGGGCTTGTTTCAACCCATATAGGGACTTCCTTAGGCTTAACACCTTGTTCTCCTTCCCTGCAACAATGAATCCTTTTGGCTGGGTCACGTATATTTCTTGTAATTTGCTATTAAGGAAGGCTGATTTCACATCGAATTGGTAAACAAGCCATTGATGTTGTAGCCAGAGCAAGGAGAGGTCTCACAGTTTCAAATAGAGCCACTAGTGAGAATGTCTTGTCATAGTCCACTCTTTGTTCTTGAGAGAATCCCCTCGCAAGTAGCCTCACCTTGTATCTCTGGACATTCCCATCTGAGTCAAACTTGGTCTTGAACACCCATTTCAAGGTCACTACTTGCTTGTCTTCTGGTAGATCAGCAAGGTACCAAGTGTTGTTCCTTTGTATGGCTTCAATCTCCTCTTGTATGACTTACCTCCATTCTTCTTTCATTGCTACTTCTTCATAGTAGATAGGGTCAGAGACAGTGAGTGCAAAGGTACAGCTTTCGTAGATCTCTCTCAGAGATCTAACTCTTTTGTGAGGTCTTTCATTTGAAGATATAGGTATTGTGACTGAATTTTGATCAGTTGCTTTTGAGCTTGAGGAATTGGATGCCTCTCCTGCATTGGTTCCACCATAGGTTAAGCTACTGGTTGAGCTAATTGTGGTGGTGGTTGGCAGTGGTGCAATTTTAATAGATGTCAATGGAAGCTTCAATTGAGATTCTTCATTGAGATAACTCTAGTTCCACCTATCATGCTCATTAAAGACAACATCCTTACTCACAATGACTTTACAAGAGATAGGGTTGTACAATTTATAAGCCTTGGACTCATGACTATACCCTAAAAGAATGCATTTATCAGACTTGCTATCTAGCTTCTGATGATGTTGAGAGGGAGTCAATGAGTAAGCAATGCATCCAAATACTTTTGTAAATGACTTGCAAAAGGCTTCCTATTGGTCCATGCTTAAAGAGGAGTTCGATTGAGCACAACTTTGGCTGGTGATAAATTTAGAAAATATATTGAGGTTGCCACAGCTTCTTGCCATAAGTTGTTTGGAAGACCTCCCTCTTTGAGTAGACTCCTTGCCATCTCGATGACAGTCCTGTTCTTCATCTCCACCATGCCATTCTATTGAGCAGTGTAGGAGCTAAGAGTTCTCTTCTAATGCCATTCTTGTCACAGTACTCAGTGAATTCCTTGGATAGGAATTCTCTACCTCTGTCTATGCGCAAGCATTTGACAGTGCCCACTTTGCTTCTCCACCAGAGCCTTGAAGTTCTTGAAATTCTCGAATGCTTGGGATTTGTTTTAAATGAAGAACAACCAATTCATTCTACTATAATCATTAGTGAATAGGAGAAATAATCGATTACCTCATAGGGACTCAGTTTGCATTGGACCACACAGGTCAACTTGTATGAGCTCTATTGGTCTTGATGCTCTCCATGCGCCTCTAGACTGGAATGGTCTTCTGAATTGCTTTCCCAGAACACAGCTTTCACAGAACTCCATGTCTGTGATTTGTGTAAGACCTTGTACCCTTTTCCTTTTGCTCAGTGTCTTCAGACCTTGAGTATGAAGGTACCCATATTTCAGATGCCACAATGTGAAAGCCTTGCAGTCACTTACCTCCAATCCAAGGTGCTCCATGCTAGATACTTCAAGTGGAAACATCCTATTCTTTGTCATCTAGATGTTTGCAAGAGTGTGACCTGAGTTCTGGTCCTTGATTAGGCAAGGCTCCTTGTCAAATGGCACTGAATATCCTCCTGATATCAGTTGGCCTACACTCAGGAGATTGTGAGCCAATTTGGGAACATATTGTATATTGTGGAGAAGCTTTACCTTGCCATTCTTAGTCTGGATTGCAACTGTCCCTTTGCCTTCAACTTCAACTTCTTTATTGTTGCCAAGTCTCATAGTTTGCTTCTATGTTTCATTCAAGTCTTTAAACAACTCCTTTATGCTTGTCATATGGTTGGAGCAACTACTGCCTACTACCCATATACTACTTGGAATTTGATCATAATTAGATTGTGCCATATAGAGATTGCTAACTTCTTCTTGTTCTTTAGCAATTTTGACCGTCTTCTCCTTGAACTAGCATTCAGCCTTGACATGCCCATTATTCTTACAATTGTTGCACTGGATATTACTTCTATATAGCTTCTAATCAGTGTATTATGGCTTTGAATCTGAGCTTCTCCCTCTACCTCTTCCTCGGCCTCTTTCTCTGAATGTACCTCTCCCTCTACCTCTGCCTCTGCTAACAGGCTTGCGACTTCTCCTTGCACTACGTACCTCCTCCTCAACTTGAAAGGCTTTAACTTCTGTCTTCTCTGCTGATCGGTTGAGCCTCACTTTGTGAGCTTGCAAGGAGCCACTGAGCTCATCCAAGGTGAGTATTGACAAGTCCTTTGCTTCTTCAATTGCAACAACAGTGTGATCAAACTTGGCTGCAGGCTTCTCAAAACTTTGGCCACAACTGTCTGGTCTATGAGAGGGTCACTATACACGCACAGCTGGTTGATCACGCCCAATACTCGAGAGATGTACTCTTGCACTCCTTCATTGCTCTCCATTTGAAGGGTTTCAAATTCCTATCTCAGGGTTTGCAGCTTCATTGTAATGATTTTGGAGGATCCCTGAAACTCGGTTTGCAAGATTGACCAAGCTTACCTTGCTGTTGTAGCTGCAGCTATGCGTGAGAAGATCGTCTCATCCACAACACTTTGGATGAAGAATAATGCTTTGGAATCCCTTCTCTTTTTGTCCTTCACCCGAGCTTCCTCATCATGCTAAAAATAGTCAGACTCTACCAGATCCCAAAGGTCCTGAGATCTGAATAGCGTGCATATTTTGATCGACCAATAGTTATAGCAATCTTCCTTGAAAATAGGTAGCGATGGTTGAGAGATGCTCTGGGTATTACCATTACTTGCCATGGCTTGGAGATGCACTAGCTTTGATACCAGTAATGTTGGAAATCAACTTGTAAAAAGGGTTGAAGAAAAAGAAGAAGAACAGAAGAAAACAGAAGAAAACAAAAGAGAGGAGCTTCAATAAATAAACTCAGTATATGTAGAAAATGAGAAGGAAGAGCTTTTATGTGTTATTAAGATACTGAAAAAACCATACATAACACGACAGACATACCACTAAATTTAAAGACGAGTACACGTAGACATCCACTACCCTTTTAATACTCTACTTAACTTACAACTGAGTAATAGTTAGAGACAAAGTTGTTTGACTTATTCTCCTTCATGTGACTCCACGTGAGCTTCTCTTCATCCGTTAATTGGTCCACGATAGCCTTAGAATTATCCTCAACAGAAAACTGCTCCTAAGTTCAAAACATTTATGTAGAGGTTGTTTCATGATAGGCTTCCTACCAAGGAGTATATGCATTTTCTAAATATTGGTCCTTCTGACTTTTGTCCTCTTTCTAGTTTATAACCTGAAACAATTAACCACTTGTTTAATGATTGCAAATTAGTGCAAGAAGTGGTGGACATCTTATATCACAAAGAGTATTTGAAGGATTGTCATAGAGGAATACTGATCCAAAGGGGCTCATGGCTCTTGCAAGCTAACAGAGTCCAGATTTTGTGTAGGAATTGCTAGCCAACATGGTTTGGCAAGTCTAGAAAGCTCGATGCAAAAAGTTATTTACCAATCAACATGTTCTACCGGTTGTTGTTGCTTCAACTAGCATTCCGATAACCATGAAAATTAAATGACACTCTAATCATATTAATTACCTTCACAAACCAACCTTCTCACATTCACCTCAACAAGTTACCATATACTGATGTGAGAAGGAAACGTGGAGTGGAGGAATTGCCTTTGATTATTCAGTAATATTGAAGGTGTTATTATATGTGCAAGTGTAGAGAAGACTCATGGAGACTTAGAAGTATAGATTGAGTTCAAAGCACTACAACTAGGAATTAAAAGAGTGGTGAAGGAATTGAAGGAGGCTAGTCACTACTCTTGTACATGGATAATGCTAAGATTAAAGACAAAATCAACAATGAAAATAATAAACAAAACACAGATTTATGTGAAAATAAACCCTTAATGGGAAAAAACCATGGGTAGAGACTTCAAGGTGATAGCTCTTGGAAAAGAGCTATTTTAGTAGGTGTTTGTTAAGGAATTTAGAGTTAAAAAGTGCAATATTGAATGAATACATGTTGTTTTAGCTCTAAAATACATTACTTGTGTATTTGTGCTGTCTTGTACGCTTTCATGATGTTTTACACCTGTTTGCAGTCGATAAATGCTAAAACAAGTGAAGTATTTGTGCAACAGGTTACTTGAAGTAGCACAAAAGAAAACATCATGATGCTACAACTTAACATCGCGATATTTAATAGGGACAGAGTGCCAAATCCACCCAACAAGACAGATCACGATGTTCTCCAGAACATCAAGATGCAAAAGGAAATAACATCGCGATGTGAGATCGTAGCATCACGATGTTTAACACAAGCTGAAGGTAGTTTTCAAGCGAAAAGACAGATCGCGATGTCCTTCATGATGGTACATTTCTAGCGTTTCTCGGAGGACCAAAAACATCGCGATATCGTTTCCTAACATTGCGATGTCGACTACGCTGGGTATAAATATAGAGAAATTAGCTAGGGTTGGGGATCTTGGCTTGGTGGCGGTTGCACGCGATAGCACTGGTCCTGAGGGCAATTTCCAGCACCTTGGAGCTGGAGATTGTACATTTATGAGGGGGAACTTCTTGTATCTTGTCTTTAATGTTTAGAACTCTCTTTTAGTTCATTTATGGATGTTTGTATGGAAGCTTTCATTGCTATTGATGTATCTTTAGCAATGGTAGCTTAAACACACTATCTAGGGTTGTATGGATGCTATGACTTGAAACATTTATTATCCTTGGTTTGCTTTGCTATCTTGATTGTGGATGTGCCTTTGAATATCTCTCTTTATTCCTCATTAGTTGAAAGACAATGAGCATCTTTAACTTCAAATCTAGGCTTGTAAGTAGAGTAGAGGATTAGGGTGGACGGAGTGACACCGCTTTGTCCTCTCACTGAGAAATCAGTAGAGGCAATTCCATGGTAGTGATAGAGTGTTGTCCTATAATGCTTCTAATGTACCGATAGAAATATGGACTTTGGATGCATGATCCTTAGAAATAAGGTCCTGTAGGATGCACCCGGAGTGCACACATAGACATCACTTTATCATCTATACACCCATACCCATGTTCTTGATAACATAGCATCCCAAGGAGAAAACTCTAACAAGTCTAGCAAACCCATACAACCCTAGGTCATCCATTCTAAGAATTTACCTCCTTTTAATCCTCTGTTCAACAACAACTCACTTACAACCAATAAAAATCTTCAACATTACACATTCAACCATTTTACTCACTTATTCATAAGTAGGAATATCTACTCTCCGTTCTCTTGGGATTTCGACCCGGTACTCACCGGTTTATTACTTGCGACCACGTACGCTTGCATGCGGAAACTTGACACTCAAGTTTTCTGGTCAACACAAGGCATATGGACAACAATCCTCCACCTTGACTTGAATTCTGCCTAGAGATGTCCATACATACATCTCTTCCACAAAGCCCCCAAGGGCTCACACAGATCTCTTCCATCAACAACTTAATTTCTATGCAAGAGGTGTGTTTTATCTACTTATACAAGAAAAATTTTCAATTAGTGTGGAAAAATGACTAAAAATAGCAAGATGTATATCAAAAGACAGTGAGTTTCAGTACATGAAATCCCACCCCCACAACTAAGATAAGTCATCGTCCCCGATGACACCAAAAGTGTAGAAACAAAGTGAGAAAGAGGAATACAAAAGTGAGCACAAGTCAGAAGAACACTCCCCTAATGATCGGTGTCCTCATCATACTCGTACTCGTCTTTGGTCTCCTCCCTCCACTTAGCAGGTGCAGGGGTTAGGTGAGATTTTGTTGCCCATCGGCGTCCAACAATACCATGTGTGCAAGGGAAAATTCAATGGGTCTCCCCCCCAAACTCAAGCTTTTCCCTACAAATGAAATGAGGATTATTCTAAACAAGAGGAAAGAAAAAAAAACTGAAAAATAACAAAATAAAAACAAGAGTAAAACTAAAACCTTGGGTTGCCACCCAAGAAGCGCTAGATTTAAGGTCTCTTGCTTGACCCCCTTTGTATTATTCGGGCTCTTTGTTGAAAAGAGCTGTTGTATCCATCTCAAGACCTTCCCCTTTGTATTCCCTTCACCGCTTCCTTGAGGTCTTGATTAATTTGGCATATAGCTCAGCACCCTGCAGAGATAACGAAGTGGTGAACATGGAAGGTCTCCACTTTTTGTCTTGTATTACACCCAACAACTTTTTTAGCAAACTACTGTGATAACTTTGCTCAGTTCTTTTTGCTGTAATTGAATTATTGTGCCATCTATCAACTTCCTCAATGAGAAAATGTTGGTCCAAGGGTTCATAGAGCACTATTGTATTGAGTCCTAGCTTCTTTGAGCTCTTAATTTTGGGGGATAAGCAATCATGACCACCTTCTTTGATGAATGTCAATTCTAGTTGCTGAAGTTGTTCACTATGCTTATGGGGCTGCAGCTTTTGAGGGGAAAGAGGGGGTGGAGAGGTCTCATCATCCTTTCCCACTTCTTCCTTCTCTGTATGACATTGTATTTCAAACTGCAAGCTTGTCTCCTCTACCCCTGTGTTACTATTCTCTCTCCTATCTTAGTCACCAATAACAATTTCTTCCAAGGAGTCATCGAGTGTAGTGAAATTAATGCTCGGGTTGATGGAACAATTTTTCCCTTTGTTAGGACAGATTGGTTCAGGCCTTTTTTCTTTCATTCGTAAAAGATTACGCATTTGTTCATTAATCCCTTGTTGTAGCAACCTTTGAGGGAAAGGTGGAGGAGGATAAATATTTTCTAGTTTCCTTCCAATAATCTCCTCACTATGAAACTTTTCATTACTTTGTTTTTCAACCTTTGCCCCTAGTTTTTTTTTCTTGTACCTCTTCAAATGCTTCACTTCTTGGACCTTGAGGCTTATCATTTGCTTGCTCCACTAGGGTTGGTTTATTGCTCAACCTATTATTAAAATCTTGGCGTATGGCTTTCATTTCTGCCGTGAATGCCTCCATTTTATCTCCTAAAGAAGAAAGCTCATGATCCGCTCTTTGATGTGGTTTATCTACAAGTTGAAATCCCCTAAGCCCTTGAGGTTGGAATGTAGAAGGTTGTGTTTGATGCTCATTCCAAGAGAAGCCGGGGTATTGATTCCATCCCGAATATGCTTGGGTGTTGAAGTGTTGTCCTTGAGGCCCATAAGAATACCTCCCATAATTCTTATGCTCAAGGGATTCTGGACTTTGACAATCGAAATTCCACCACTCAGAATTTGCACCAGCACTTCTCTTACGAGCTTCAAGTGAGGCTGCTACTTCTCCAAATATTGGCTCCTTTTGAACCCTATAATCTCTTGTAACTTCAAGTTTCTCAGATGGCCATAAGTTGTTGTTGCTTTTTTAGTATGACCCTTGAAAGCATGGAGGAATTTCTTCATCCATATAAAATGACGCACTCTCAAAACAAGGTCTACAATAATTTCCCTCCATGATCTTGATACACTTTCCTCCAAAAGGTGTAAGCTTCATTGAAAGCCCAAGACAGAACATATGAAGTCTAGATAAAGGGAAAACAAAAATTAGTCAAGAAAGAGGAAAACAGAAAGAAGATGAATATAATACAAAAGAATGTAAAAGAAAATAAATAACTAGGCTAAACTAGCTCCTATTCAGCTAATGTCACCTATGGCCTATGCCTTCCCCTGCAACGGCGCAAAAAACTTGTTGACCATCAGCAAGAGTGCACGCACTCAAGCCTTCGTACGCAAGCGTACGTGGTCAGAAGTAATAAATTTCGATGAGTACCTGGTCGAATCCACAGGGAAGGCTTATTAGGTTTAGATGAGCAATAACCTACTAAGTTGCTTAGTAAAGTCGGTCAATTAATAAAGTTGAAGATGACTAAATCCTAAGAAAGTTATGGAATTACGAAGGGTTGCTAGGGTGAAGCTCTCAATGACAAGCTTCTAGGGTTGTATGGCTCAATGACTTTGAAGGATTTTCACCTATGTTTGCTATGAAGATATTGATAAGGATATAGGTATATCAATGATGAATCCAGTTCTTATGTGCACTTTGGGTGCATCTTACAAGTCCTTATGTCTAAGGCACATGCTTCCAAACCCACCCATATGTCTATGGTGAAGGGGAGACATTATAGGACCTAGATTCACTCATCACCATGGACTACCAACACTTGTGTCCAAGCTATTGGTAACTTGGTTGTCACTCTATTCCATCCCATGATCCTAACTTTCTCTAACACATATGTCTATGCATAGAGAAATAGAGGTAGTCATCGCCCGTCGGCGATTGATTAGAAGAGTATAGAATCATAGGCATATCCATAGCAAATCAATCAAAGAAAACATAGGTTAATAAAAATATCAAGTCATGAGTTCATACAACCCCAGCATGAATGTTCAAGCTACCATTACAAACATTGAATCCATAATGATGCAAACAAGAAGGTAATCATCCATTATTAGGTACACAAAGAAAATAAATCTAAGATAAAATAACAAGAAATAGTTTTCTCCTTTGTATTGAGCTTTTCCCCACTATATTTATGCTTGAAACCCTCCGGATCGCCTCTTTTGAGCCCTAGCTGTCACCCCCAAACGAGAGATGCTGAAAACCTAGAAATCAGGTCATTTTTATACCCCTAGAAAGTTACATCGCGATGTTGTAGTCGTACATTGCGTTGTCGATGAAAATATGGGGTCCTGAATGTCTTCATGATGTTAACATCGTGATATCACTTTTACACATCGCGATGTTAATTTATTTCCAATGGAGTGTGACCAGCCTTTAATTAACATCGTGATGTATGTAGTCTGCATCGCGATATCTTCATCAACTCAACGATCGGATGACTATTGCAACTCGGATTGAGCTAAAACTTTAACTTAGTGTTCCTAACTTGTCTATCTTCAATTTGAATGGTGGAGATTGGATTTGGAGTCCTGTAGCTCTTCAAATAAATTCTTGATCTTAGCTGCTCTTTTAGGCTGCACACAACCTTTTCTCTCCTTTCACTCCTTATGCTCCTTTGTCAGAGAACACCTATCCATTTTCTTAAAGATCATCCTTATAGCTCGCCAATCTCACCATCTATTAACATTAAAAACACTTGCATTAGTGTAGGAATTGATCTATTTTGATATTAAATTTCACTAAAACAAGTGTGCATGCTAGTTGAAATAGATTTATACAAAAGAGTCCATATTGGCTCTTGAATACATCATTTAAGGACCATATTTATTCTAAAACTAGCATATTAAGCCCTATAATTAGCTCTCTTTTGAGGGCTAACAGCTCACACACATTTCTTCCATAGAACGGTGTTTAAGACTTGAACTGTTCTAGGTTACAGCTCTTTGTTAAAATAATAATAATAATAATAATAATAATAATAATAATAATAATAATAATAATAATAATATCATTTTTAGATTATTAAGTGATCTTTGACAAATATTTTTTGAATTTTTGAAATACCGTGTTACTTAAAAACCATTTTAAATTTCATACACAAGATTTAATTAGTCAAATTATTGGATTGCTCACAAGTCACAAGTTATTGAGCTCATAAAATGGAATAGTTGGGAAGAACTTATTCCTCCATTTAGCCAACCATGCTTGACATGACCTGGATGGATTACACCACAACCTTGTTAGATTGGGGGACATCTGGAGTAGTAGAATCCTCTCCAAACAAATATAGAAGGACGCTAGGCTGGCTTGGAACCTGATGACAATGGCAATCATATGGACCGTATGGATGGAAAGAAACAAGAGATGGTTCCAAGATAAACATCTTGTTTTCAAGAAACTAATCTGTGTTATAGATTTCCTCATACGTTCCTAGTTTGATGTAGCTTAGAATTCTAAAAGGCCAAAATTGTTGTCCGTAGAGCGAATCGCCGAATAAAGTCTGCAATTCACAAGAGAGATAGAGGAAAAGTAACAATACTCACCAGGATCAAACTTCGAAGATAAAGGGACCCCTAACTAAAAGCATGATCCTAGGGAGGTGAGAGCCAACAATGGAAGACTAGCATGAAGATCATTGTAGGAATCCTCCTAGGATTTAGGATGTTGAACTCATGTATGATGATACCACCAATGTGTATATATATCTTATTTGTTGGATTTTATTCAATCTATAATTGTTGGATCTTGCTCTATAAATTGCATGAATCAACTATAATACTTTATAATGAACGGAAGCGTACCTTGAGACATGATGAAGTCTATGATCTTTCCTTGCAGCAGCTATAATCTTGAGATGAACGAAGGCTAGGTCTTCTCTCCCCTACTCTCTTCTTTGATCGGCTGATCGATAGGGCACAACCTCTTTTATGCGTGTGTATGTATGCATGTAAGTGTAGGAAGAGAGGGACTTGAACCTCATATTTATATCAAGTGATAACACTTGATAACCCCATCAGATTATGAGTTCTATTAGGATTAACATTTGATTTGAATTCAAATAGAATATTTAGTTTGATTGGGTCTATAATGATTGGTCCAAGTTTTAAAAGATAAGGGTTATCCATTACCGAGTCTAATTAGGCTACATTAAAGGAAATAAATCCAACATTCTCCCACTTGGCTGTCATTAGACTCAAATCCCCCTTTTAACAAAGTTTTGAAAAAAAAAAAGGAAAAAAAATTAAAAGGACTCCATGAACCAAATCAACTCCTTTAAAAAATTTAACGAGTGCACTCTTTGAAAAATAACCCCAATCAAACTATTCGAAATTCAGTTTTATACTTGATTAACCGAAAGCAAATAATGTGGATCATGGCAGTTGATGCGCTAAAAATCCGCAAGTGTACGGGTCGTATCAAGTAATAAGAGTGGATATAGAAGTCGGGTTGTCGATCCACAGGGAGAAAGAAATACTAGTATTTACTAATTGTTTACTATCTAATCAATTCGAGAAAATGGTTGGTTATGCTAGTTCTAAACTACTTAATGGAAAATATGAACTGAGGAATTGAATACTTCTTGGAGTTAAATGATCATAAAAAGGGGATGCCCGGGTAATTGGATCCCCCTCGGACTTCAAATATATAAATGCCCTTCTCTACTTTAATTACTCGATTGTTCTGTTGGCCAAGGGTTCCTATCGTGCTTTCACTCACTCTCTAATCCCGAGGTGAGCTACTAATCCTAGTGCCCTTACCGATGATGTTCTCGAACCTATGTCTTGGAAGGATTACGGGAATAATACGTCTAAAGGGGTCGCTCTCCTAAGTACCCGGGTTCCCGGTGTACTCGCAATCCTTTCTATTGGAGATGGTCTACACACGGGGAGGCGTTCGCTTCTTCCCCCGTATGGACTACGAAGATCTCTCCGGGCTCTCGCAACGTAGAGGGATCAACTCACATTAAAACATCCAATAGACTCAAGCAATGCAATCAAGTAATCAAAATAGAGAAGAGACATTAATTAGAACATGTCCAAGGGTTCACCAATCACCCAAGCATCTACAAAATTAGCCCTCCATGAAAGGGGGGCAACAATCCACAACAAAGATAGAAGAAAACAAGAACGACATAGCAAATGGGATTTGTGCAATCACCGTTGATAGCTTCTCGCTTCTCCTCCTTCAATCTTCCCTCTTCTTGCTCCTATGCCTTGAAGGAGATGACCCTCCAAGCTCTCTCCAAGGTGCCTCTCTTGCCATAGCAGCCAATCCCCTAAACCCCCTTCACATTCGCTTTATATACTCGTAGGGTTTAGAGGGTGAGATTTACTAAGTTACCCCTAGGCTAGGTCTGCAGATCGCCAAATTTTAACGATGTACGGGCCCGTATACGGGCGCATGTCAGCCCGTATACGGGCCAGCCACCTTCATACGGGCCCGTATATGGGCTACTCCTCAGGCTAATTGTCGTACGGGCCGTATGATGACCCGTATGTTCTCCAGGGCCTAGTATACGACCGTATGACAGCCCGTATACTAGCCCGTATGAGTCCTTCTAAGCGCTTCGGGATCCCGGCTTCTACCGAAATACTTTCTTTCCTCCGGGGTCCTCTTATTATGGCCTGTTGATGAAAATAAGCAAATTTTGAGCATCGGTGGGCAACAAATCTTCATAATCTCATGCCAAGTCTACAAAAATATAGTATAGAATTATGCTCAAATGAACACTTATCAGCAGTTATACATCCTTAATGGATATACTTCCTTCCATGTATCACTCCATCATTAACTCCTACTTAACCAAGTCATACATGATGTGAATAATAGGCTAGAGCAACCGTCATGCCTCTTTAAGGTTCCCAACTTAAATGTCAAATAATGACTCTTCTGTATAGCATAAATATTAACAATAATGTTTACACCAATAATAATAGAAGAAAGAAATATATATATATATATATATATATATATATATATATATATATATATATATATATATATATATAAAATCACCAAGTTATAAGGAGATCTCAAACTAAATGTCTATCATTAAAACTTAACTATCCCAATGACCAAGACCCATATGCATTACATGTTCCTTAAAGGTCTTCGGCGCCAATCCTTTAGTCAAGGGATATGCAATCGTCATCTTAGTATTGATGTAATCAATAGACACAAGATGATTTTTCACTCTTTCATTAACAACAAGAAATTTGACATCTATATGTCGATTTGCCATTGTATTCTTGTTGTTCTTTGTAAAAAACATAGCAGCAACATTATCACAATAGATTTGTAGTGACTTAGAAATAGAGTCCATAACACGAGTTCTGAAATAAATTTCTTCATCCGCAAAGCTTGTGAAGTAGCTTCATGGCAGCTAATAAACTCAGCCTCCATAGTGGAAGAGGCGATTATACTCTGCTTAACACTTCTCCATGAAACTGCTCCACCACTTAGAATGAAAACATAGCTTGATGTGGATTTTCTACTATCAGAACAACCTGTGCATCTGAACAACCAATCACTTCCAAGTGATCAGTTCTCTTGTATGTGAGCACATAATCATTGGTCCCCTGGAGATATTGCATCACCTTCTTAGCAGCTTTCCAGTGACTCAATCCTGGGTTACTCATAAATCTCCCAAGTACCACAACAACAAAGCTAATGTCAGGACGAGTACATGTTTGCAGATAGTTCAAACTACCAATTACAGAGGCATAAGGAATCCTCTTCATATATTCTCTCTCTGACTCAATTTTGGGATATTGTAATTTACTAAATTTCTCGCTTTTTACGATTGGTACTTCATTTGATGAGCAACTCTGCATTTCATACTTTTCTAAGATTTTTGAGATATAGCCCTTTTGGGATAGCCCTAATAATCCTTGTGATCTATCACGAATAATTTCTATTCCTATAACATAAGAAGCAACACACATATCTTTCATTTCAAAATTACTTGAAAGAAAGCTTTTCGTTTCATGCAAAAGTCCTAAGTCACTACTAACAATTAAAATGTCATCCACATACATAATTAGAAATATAAATTTGCTCCCACTAACCTTCAGATATATACATTGATCACCAGTTTTTTCTGTAAATCCAAAGGAAGACATAGCAGTATTAAACTTTAAGTACCACTGGCGTGAGGCTTGTTTAAGTCCGTAGATGGATTTCTTTAATTTGCAAACTAAATTTTCTTTTCCTGGAATCTCAAACCTAATAGGTTGATTCATATATACTTCCTCATCTAAGTGTCCATTTAGGAAAGCAGTTTTCATATCCATTTGATGCAGCTCCAAATCAAAATGAGCTACTAAGGCCATAATAATCCTAAACGAATCTTTTCGAGACTCAGGTGAAAAAGTTTCACTATAATCAATGCCTTCTTTTTTAGTGAATCCTTTTGTAACGAGCCTTGCCTTATATCTAGTTATACTGCCATTGGAGTCCCGTTTAGTTTTATAAACCCATTGACAACCAACAAGCTTATATCCAACTACCAATTTGACAAGCTCCCAAACTTCATTTTTGCTCATGGATTCCAACTCATCTTTCATGGCATCTAACCATAAGTCTGAATCTACACTATCCATAGCTTGTTTAAATGAAATGGGATCATCTTTAATTCCCAAATCATTCTCTTGCAAAATATTATATAGTCATCTGGGATAGCGGCTTTTCTGATTCTACTCGGTCTGCTTTTAGCCCCAGATTCAACTACAATTTTAGTTGGAAGTAGTTTTGGTGGACTACGTGGGAGTTCAGCGATAGTTAGTTTGTGAGATGGTTTTCTTATTTCAGGTTGATATACTATAATTTCTGAATGACTAGAATCAATCGGAACAATATTTTCCTAACAATTATACGAAGAGTTTAAATCATTTATCTCTTCAAACACCACATTTCCTTGTTCATCACTCTCACTAACTTGACTATTTTCAATGAATTTAGCAACATAAGTTTCCACAATTCTTGTTACATGGTTAGGACAATAAAACCTAAAGCCTTCGGAATTTCTGGATACCCAATAAAGTAACAACTTATTGTCTTGGGATCCAATTTCTTTACTTGTGGATTATATATTCTAGCTTCTGCAGGACATCCCCAAACATGTAGATGTAATAAACTCAGTTTCCTTCCGGTCCATAACTCAAAAGGACTTTTCGAGATAGCTTTACTAGGAACTCGGTTCAAAATATAGATAGATGTCCTCAGTGCTTCACCCCACAGTGAGAAAGGCAAGGTGGAATTATTCATCATACTCCTAACCATGTCCATTAGTGTTCTATTGCGCCTTTCAACCACACCATTTTGTTGTAGTTCTCCAGGCATTGAATATTGTGCCCTAATTCCATTATCCTCTAAAAATTTAGCAAAAGGTCCAGGTGCTTGACCTAAGTCATGATGCCTGCCATAATATTCACCACCACGATCTGACCTCACAACTTTAATCTTCCTATCCAATTGATTTTCTACTTCAGCTTTGAAAATTTGAAAATAATGTAAAGCTTCAGATTTCTCATATAATAGGAAGACAAAAACCATAAAGTGAGAAATCATCAATAAATGTGATGAAATACTTTTGCCCACTTAAACATGGAGGAAAAGGGCCACAAATATCACTGTGGATTAACTCTAAAACTTCTGAACTCCTAGTTGATGTTTTCTTATGATTTTGGGTTTGTTTTCCTTTAATGCAATCAACAAACATGCCATTATCAGTAAAATCAAGAGCTGGCAATACTCTATCTTTTACTAATTTCATAATTCTTTCCTTTGATATGTGTGCTAAAAGCTGATACCATAACACATAAGAATTTTCATTCAATATGCAACGCTTTTGACTGACATCACATGCAAAGATAACAAAGATAACAAAGATTGTGCAAATGATTTTTCAAGATTTAGTTTATACAAGCCATTAACCAAGATTCCAGAACCCACTAAAATAGAATTCTTAAATAACTTAAACAAAGAATCCCCAAAACTAAAAGAAAAACCATCTAAATCGAGTTTAGGTAATGAAATCAAGTTTCTAAACACTGAAGGCACACAAAAAGTATAAGGGAGATCTAATTGAAATCCAGTATCGAGAATAAGTCGATAAGTCCCAACAACGGTGACTCTAGACGTCATACGGTTCCCCATTATGATTGTGCGCTCACTTTGATTTGGTTTTCGGCTTGAAAGGAATCCCTCTCTTTTCAAACCAATTTTTGCACTTCTAACAGTCTTTCTTTATGTGTCCCTTTTTGTTGCAGTAGAAACACATACTGTCTTCAGGCTTCCCAATCTTTCCTTTCGGTGGAATTTTCTTTTCGCCTTTTCTTTTCTTTCCTTTATGCTTGTTTTGTGAAACAAAGTTAACAACAAGCGTGCCTTCCTGCTTTAATCTCTCCTCCTCTTGCACACACTTTGATATCAGTTCATTAATGGACCATTTGTCCTTTTGAGTATTATAATGAATTTTGAACAGACTAAATTGTGAAGGGAGGGAGTTAAACACAAACTGTACTAAAAAAGAATCGGATATGTTCATTTCCATGGCATTCAGTTTTCCTTCTATATCCCTCATTTCCATAATGTGCTTTCGCACACTACCGTGGCAGTTATATTTCATTGAGGTGAGCGAGGACATAAGCATGCCAACAACCGACTTATCACTTTCAATGTGTTGTTGTTCAATGGACTCTATGTAATCTTTTGCATTTTCAGTATTTGGAATTGACCCCCTAATGTTTTTAATGATAGTACCTTTCACTATCATAAGAGGCAATCTATTAGATCGCTCCCACTTTTCAAAGTATTCTTTTTCTTCATAGGTACTTTCCGTAGTGAGTTCAGGGGGTTTTTCTTTATGAAGGGCTAAGTCTAGGTCTAAGCATTCTAATGTTATCAGAAGTTGCTCGTGCCAATCAGAGAAATTCGTACCATCCAATTTAGGAATGTTTGTTAGAAGAGATGGTATGGAGGCAGGGGTCAAAACTGTAAGAAATTACGGCTCACAATCAGTAATCGATACAAACTAGCCACTAATATAATTCTGCTCAACTATAAATTTTTATATCATAATCTACCTTTGGGCAAAGACTATAATATACACTATTATATCTATAGCATTATCGTGGCAAAAAATAATAATAATGCAATCCACATATCGTGCCAAAAAAAATAATAATAATTAATTGTAGCACCTAAAACATATATTATTTTTTGCATAATGACATACATATTAATAGCTATAGATCATAATAAATTCTCTTATTGTCTATTGACAATGAGAACGACAAAGAGCCGAGAATATTCACACCTTTCAGCAAGAGAATTCCTCTTTTCAGTGCCTATCTCATGTAATAAACATATTTAAGGTTTTGATGTTAATTAGAAGCCTCCTTTGGGCGACAACCAATTAACATCCTTTACTACAGTTTCAACTCAAGAGAGAAAACCAATAATCCCATAATTCGCTATCTTATCATCCTACTTAGTGATACTTTGGGACAACACATCACATGCCGAATTTTGTAAATAACGGTTGAAATTGTTGAACTTTTAAAATTATACCAATAATTTTCTTTTATTCACAAGATCAAAATTTTATTCAAAAAAAATTCCAAAATTAACTCTAAATAAATAAAGAGATAATTTCAGAAATAAATACTGTAATTAATTTGAAGTTTCCACTATTAATTTCTGAAAATTATACAATTAATTTTGAAAATCCTATAATTAAATTACAGAAAAATGTAATAATTGATTTCTGAAATTTCCATAATGAATTTATGAAAATTTTCTTTAATTTCGAAAATTCAATAATAATTACAGAAAAATACTATAATTATTTATTGAAATTTCTATAGTGAATTTCAGAAAATCTCCTTTAATTTCGAAAATTTAATAATTAATTTCAGAAAAATACTATAATTATTTACTGAAATTTCTATAATGAATTTATGAAAATTTTATTTAATTTTGAAAATTCAATAATTAATTCCAGAAAAATACTATAATTATTTATATAAATTTCTATAATGAATTTATGAAACTTTCTTTTAATTTCAAAAATTCAATAATTAATTTTAGAAAAATACTATAATTATTTACTGAAATTTCTATAATGGATTTCTGAAAATTTCCTTTAATTTCGAAAATTTAATAATTAATTTCAGGAAAATACAGTAATTATTTTCTGAAATTTCCATAATGAATTTCCAAGAATTCCTTTTAATTTCAAAAAATATCAAATTAATTTCAGAAAAATACAAGGATTAATTTCTGAAATTCCTGTAATCAATTTCTAAAAATTTTCTTTAATTTCAAAAATTCGATAATTAATTTCAGAAAAAGAAGTATATATATATATATATATATATATATATATATATATATATATATATATAGACTAGTGTTTGTATAAGGCCGGCAGGAACACTGTCATTTAAGGTCGCCTCCCATTTGGCTATTTGTACAGTGTGTTAAGGATTTCCAACAGTATGGATGGAAAGAACATTGAAAAATAAGCTAGCATGTCAATTTTCATAAAATTTGGGAACTTGTAAGGTCTTCATCTTAACGGGTGAAAATTTATAGAAATCTTATCGGTTCAGAATTTCACCCTTTAAGATGAAGACCCTACAAGTTCCCAAATTATATGAAAATTGACATGCTAACTTATGTTTCGATGTTCTTTCCATCCATACGGTTGGATTTTCTTAAAATACTGTGCAAGTGGGCTAAAATGGGGCGACCGCACTTGCACAGTGTTACGACCGACCGCATTGTAACATGACTCTCTCTCCCTCTCTCTCTCTCTCTCTCTCTCTCTCTCTCTCTCTCTATATATATATATATATATATATATATATATATATATGTTCTTTTATTGATCTTATGATGATTCATTAATCTATAGAGTATAACCAGGCTCTGATACCAATTGTTGGATTTTATTCAATCTATAATTGTTGGATCTTGCTCTATAAATTGCCTGAATCAACTATAATACTTTATAATGAACGGAAGCGTACCTTGAGACATGATGAAGTCTATGATCTCTCTTTGCAATGTCTATAATCCTGAAATGAACGAAGGCTAGGTCTTCTCTCTCCTACTTTCTTCTTTGATCGGCTGATCAATGGGGCACAACCTCTTTTATGCGTGCGTATGTATGTGTGTGAGTGTAGGAAGAGAGGGATCTGAACCTCAAATTTATAGCAAGTGATAACACTTGATAATCTCCATCAAGTTATGAGTTTTATTAGGATTAATATCTGATTTGAATTCAAATAGGATATTTAGTTTGATTGGGTCTATAATGATTGGTCCAAGTTTTAAAAGATAAGAGTTATCCATTATTGAGTCTAATTTGGCCACATTAAAGGAAATAAATCCAACATTATTAACCCGTATTAATGAAAGTTTTTTTTAATCTATATTATTAAAAATGATAAAAATAAAAATAAAGAAGAAGAAGACGACAAAAGGGTTCCAAACTCAATTTGGATGTGGTTTACACCGCTTCACATTTAGAACGGTGTTTAAAACTTGAAATGTTCTTGATTAAATAATAATAATAATTCAAGTTGAAGTATTATCATTTTTAGATTAAGTGCTCTTTGAAATTAAAATACTTTTCTAATTTTTTTTAAATACTATGTTCCTTAAAAACCATTTTAAATTTCATAAGCAAGATTTAATTAATTAAATTATTGGATTGTTCACAAGTTATCGAGCTCATAAAATGGATTAATTGGGAAGAAATTATTCCATTTAGCTAGCCAACCAAGTTCGGCATGACCTGGATGGATTACACCACAACCTTGTTAAATTATTTTGTTTGAGATTCTTTATTTTTGAAAAAGTCATTGTCTACATAACCCTTGTTATTTGTTGAATTTCAAAATTTGAAATTATAAGTTAATTTATTTTTTATATTAAATATTTCTACTAGTTATACTTATGTAACATAAACAAAACTATTCTATTTAAAAATTCAAATCTTGGTAATAGTATGATATGTAAGGTGTTTGTTTTTTTCTTCCCCAAGCATGTCATTGTAATAGTCTGTTCTTATTTCTGTTCACTACAAATCAAAACTTACTTAACTTGTCTTGCTGGTTCCATTAGGAATTTTTTTAATGAATATGATTTTTTTTAAAAAAAAAATTTAATAAAAAAAATCAATTTTTCACTAAAAAATGTTATTAAAATTATATATATATATATTACATTTTAATTGGGTTGTCAAACAAAACTCCCCATATATAGTGTCTTACAAATATAAAACTTTCTCTATTTAACAAAACCAAGTACAGCAAGTTGCCATTCTGTTCTTTATTTTTCCATTTTCCCGTTCCATGTAATTAACAAGCCAAACACATTCAAAATGTCAAAGTGTTGACCACTTAGGGAGGCACAAAACATGCATTTATGGACTCCTCTGCCCAACAAAACAAATTAAGTTCATTTCCCAAAGAATGAGATTAATTAATCAATATCCCATCTCTCTCTTCACTGTTGACCAGCATCCTGTCTTCTCAAACACCCCTTGAATCACTCTCAAGTTCCTGTAAACTAATAATCAACAAAGAATCCAAGTGAAACCATAAAAAAACCACATCACCTCTGACATGTATGTAGATATCATACATATATGTACATCAATCAACTGAAACAAGCCATGCATATATGCACATGTATGTCTACATAAAGAGATCAAATACATATAACAACACTTGCAGATTATTATATACATAAGCAAATTAAACTCTACCAGTGAATCAACTGAAACAAGCCATGTATGCATGCACAGAGAGGGGGAGAGAGAGAGGGAGAAAGAGAGAGAGAGGAGCTCCCTTCAATCCAAACAAAAGAGGCAGCAAGGCAAGGACATCTCCTGGTTCATGCACACCTCTTGGAGTGCAGCATGCAAATTAAGTCATGCACCCAAAAAGGAATTCATGAATCAGCAGAAGTGTTCAACCTCACTATCCCCCTCATGTATTGAACTGAAAGGAGCTCCTTTTTATATATACTACTTAGCCTCAACTACACAACCAACCAAACCTATACCTTTGGCTTTACCTTTGATATAAATATATATGTGATCATATATACTGTAATCGATCTGCAATGGGAGAGCTATATAGCTGGTTTATATAGAAGAGATCGAAAGTTAAAAAAGGTTGAATCTTGAATGGAGGAAGGTGATGGTGTCTCGTATCTAGAGCTGCTCTTCACGTGGTCTCTGAGGAGCTAGCATTAGTTTTGTCATTTAAAGCAATGGACTCATGGCCCGAGGCAGGCATTGTTAGGGTTTCGTACTACTCTTCTGCCATCTTGTTTTAGGGTTTTGCTTCTCTCTCTCTCTCTCTCTCTCTCTCTCTCTCTCTCTCTCTACTCTTATTTTTTACATTTTGAACGTTTAAACATTTACAAAAAATTTGGATATTTTGATATTTAGAATTTGTAATTTTTTATTTTGAATATAAAAAGTTATATTAATTAGTAGTGTTAGCCAAAAAACTAGTTAGGCTTCTGGCAGCTCCCAGCTCAGGCCAACAATTGATGTCTCCCTTGGATAAAGACGATGTGGTGGGCATTGCAGCGAATGACTCACCTGAAAAGAGGACAAGAACTGATGCCAATTAGAGGGTGAGCCGAATCCCTCTCCGACGGTCAAGTTAGCCATCGGATAGCCGGAGAAAGAGAGGGTTTTTCAGTTAGAGTTTTGCTTACCCGTCTTTCCCTGGTTTCCCTTTCTTTTATTACCATGGCCATGCTTGGGGATCCGGGCCCTATCACATCATCTCTTTCGCCGTCTTATCGGTCATAATAAGAGTGGACATGTAGGTCACCCTTTTCCTCTTGTGGGTTGTGGCGCGTCTTCTGCCTTTCTGTGGGGGGCATTGTGGCGGTCTCGGGGGTCGTGCTGTATTTATTGGGGGTGCAGAGGAGCCAACACATGGCCGACAGGATTGGAGTGTATCACTTGTCCCCCCTCCCCCCTACGAGTTCCCGAGGTCGTTTTGTCCTTGGGTCAAACGAGAAAACGGAAGATGGACTCTTCCGAAGCAAGTTGAGTTCTTACTTGCAGGGCTAATCTCAGAGGATACCCTGTCCTACCTCCTTAGGTTAAGAGTTGGACTTCCATATCCGGGCCCTTATGGTTGGGGACGCTTTTGCAACATGGGCGCTATGAATCGAAACCATGCGGGTAACTGATCAGACCGGGTCGAAATATCATGTCCGAGATGAGGAGCCATGGACGGCTTATAGAAATGCGTCGTAAAGCCCTTGGTGATGCAAAGCTAGATTCGTATCCGTTTTGGGCATCGGGCCTCATTAATAAAGGGGTCGCGCTCCTACATTCTTCTAGGAATTCCGGTCTGAGCGACCACCCGACACCTAAGTGAATGGGATGGTGAGTGAACGCACCCTTGTGTGGAACCACGTATCGAGCCTTCTTCGCCGCGCGACTCCCAAGGGAGGAATCTAGACCGTCGAAGTGACTCTCTGGGGGACTTTTTATGCACAACGTCGTCTCTCTCAAGAGAATTTCCTCCTTTTATGTATAAGGGCTTCCTCCTTTTATGCATAGCGTCGTCTCTTTTAAGAAAGTTTCTCCAGTGATCCTTATTCTTGTTGTTCCTTGCATTTTTGATTCTTACCAAGGTAATAACTCGCTCTGCCTTAGGTGTTAGGGCATGGGGGTTTACTCCTGGGGCTTCCCCTTCCTTGCTGGAGGGGTCTGACATAGCCTCAGTTCGCAGCGCTGTCTCCTCTGGCAAACTTGATCAATTAGCTTGTCGGTTTCTTATCAACCCCCCAACCTTTATCTGCAGGGCTCCTCAATTTCATGAGAGGCCCCATAGTCCTCCCTCGTGAGAGGCCGCTGTTTACGTAGATGCCTTAGATGTTGGCCTTTGACTCCCCTTTCCTTCCATATTCCGAGAGATCTTCGATTACCATAGATTATGTCCAACTTAATTGGTTCCCAATTCTTGGAGGATCCTGTATGGGTTTGTGATGCTTTTCCAACATCTCGGGTTTGTACCTATCCTGCACTGGTTTCGACTTTTGTTTTTCTTGAAGTCTACCCCGTCATCCGGGTGGTACTGCTTTTGTGCCCTACCCGGGACGTCCTTCTTGGGTCCCGTGTTGTCTTCTATATATCCATGAGTGGAAGGACAAGTTCCTTTTTGTCTCTTATACCCGAGATTGGAGAGTCCAAACTATTTGTGGGCTCCCAAAGATGGACACCGCTTGTGAAAACGGGGAGTCAGTTGAGGAGAAGGTCCAATTGGAGATTCTCTAGAATTTGCCCAAAATTCCCCTTAACAATTTGATCACCTTGGGGAATCTTTGGGCTCACGTTCTTTTCTTGGCCCTAGGTAGGAAACATCTCGTTGTTCTTTTTGTGTAGGTGGGGGCCCGTGGACCATTGACATCGTGTATTGTTTGCAGGTCAGCGGATGGATATCGACTAGCTGATGGGATCTCTCATCCCCCGGGTGGTAAAGGGAGGGAATCGGAAGGTGAGTCAAGCAAGACCAAGAAGAGGAGTCGGGAAGATCAGTTTGTGCCCCCGCTATCTGGCTCGCTTTCTGGGGTGGAGGATGAAGTTCCCGACTTGATACACCACCATTGACGCCCTCCAGCGGTGGAGTCCGTGATTGGCGGGGTGATGAGGTGGTGTTATCAAGCCCTTCTCAGTCGTTATCTTGGGTGGTGAAGACCCGTAAATCCTTACCAGCTTCTAAGGTTGGCAGGACTAATTCAACGGAAGGGAAACACCAACTTGAGGTGGCTAGTGCTGCAGGTCCTCAAACTAGGAAGGGTATAACGGGAAAATTTTGGGATGGGGAGCGGGCTCCTTGGTCCGAAGAGGGGGCGGGACTTCTTTGGGGGCGTACTTCGGACCTTTTGGATGACACTGTGATTGCCTCTACTGCATTTGAGATTATTCCCTCCCTAGTGTTCGAGGAGCGACTGTTGCGCCTTTCTAAGAGGGAATTAGGAAATCATCTTTCCTCGCTTAGTTTGACGGTATGGCTTTATAATCTTGGGTTATGGTTAGTTTGTGTAGGCTCTCATAATACCCCATCACATTTTTTCTTAGATCGGGCAATTCGTGGACCATACTGCTAGATGCCTTTGGAGAGAGTCTGGTGAGGAAAACCCGGTAGGCGCGGTAATAGAGAAGCTTGGGTCTGAAGTTGTCGATCTTACAACATCTGAACGGCAACTCCAGGCGGCCTTAAGGGAGTCCGAGTTGGATCAGGATTTCGGGAGGGCCGAGTTGGATAAGAAGTCCATGGAGTTGGAATCCTCTCAAACGCTGGTCAATGACCTCCGTGCTAAGGTAGCACAACTTCTGGTTGACGTAGACAAGGTTGATAGGGATCTTGCCGCGGCCTGCGACCTCCTGTGGGTTACCGAGCACGCAAAGATTATTATCGCCAGGGATCTTGTTGGGGCCCAAAATCTTCTGCATGTCACTCAAGCTACCTATGATGACGAAGTGGCTCACCGGCGTAAGATCATAGATGCGAAGGTTGAGGCCGAAGTTAAGGACTACATCAAAAACTACAAAGGGAACGTTGACTTGGGCGCAGATGTGAAAGACGCCATAGAGGGGCTTCTTGACTCTTTGGAATTTCGCCAGTACCTCCAAAGTGAATGGCAGATGACTAAGGAGAGAGCTGTAGCCGACTGCAGGGCTGGTGAGGAATTTAGAGGTATCACCCATCAATGCGCGCTGCATGAATTTTCTGTTTTCCAAACGTTAGCCCGAGTTCACCTCAATCTCAAGCTCACCGACATTGATTATGCGGAAGTACTAAGGATTTGGGCGGAGATACGAAAGAAAGAAAGAGCCGAGGAAGCGAAGGTAAGTGCTTCCCTTGGGACTGACAAATGAACTTTGGTCTTGTGGACTTACTTTATATATCGCCCTTCTGTAACTAAAAAGATTTTTCCAATATATAAAATTAATCGTCTTCTTTTGTTGATTACCAACTGTTTTTTTGTCTATCTTCCTCCCATCATTCCCGAGGTCATTAGACCTTCGGGCCATGTTTATATCGGGAAACCTATGCGGGTTGATATAATTCCTTGGGGTTACGAGATGTTGATCGCTTTTTGGAGCGCCGGGCCGCCGGCTTTAAGGCCATGCCTTGGGTGCCCAAGTAGAAGTCAGTCTTCGGGGTGCCGAGATTTCGGTCACTCTCTAGGGTGTCGATTTTGATGCCGTGCTTTGGGGTGCCTGAACCAAAGTAGCTCTCTAGGGTGCCGAGATTTCGGTCACTCTCTGGAGCGTCGATTTTGAGAACGTGCTTTAGCGTGCCCGAATCAATGTTGCTCTCCGGGTTGTCAAGATTTCAGTCACTTTTGGAGAGTCGATTTCAAGGTCGTGCTTTAGCATGCCCGAATCGACGTCACTCTTCGGGGTGCCGAGATTTTGGTCACTCTCCGGAGTGTCGATTTTGAGGCTGCGCTTTGGCGTGCCTGAATCAAAGTCGCTCTCTGGGTGTTGAGATTTTTGTCACTCTCTAGAGCATCAATTTTGAGGCTGTGCTTTGGCGTGTCCGAAACGAAGACTTTGAGGGTGAGAACTCATATGTTGTCCGGTACTTGGGTGGGTACCTTTATTATTTATTTATTTTTCTTTTTCCTTCAAACAAGATGTGTTAGTTTAAAAGACATTTTTTCTATTGATAGTACCGTTTAAGGTGTTTAGAGTTGAAAGGTCAGGGAAGCACTTGCCCTTCCTCGTCGGCGAGGTAATAGGTGCCCGGTCGCACGATTCTCTTTACAAGATAGGGACCCTCCCAATTAGGGGTCAATTTCCCTACTCGACTCTTGTTCCTGTGGAACATGTTTCTTCTCAGCACCATATCTCCTGGCTGGAAGATGACTTCTTTGACCCATGAATTGTAGAATTCTGAGTTTTTTGATGGTAGGAGGCGGCTCTTATGGCGGTTGTTTCTCTTTTTTCCTCCAAGAGATCTAGCGCGATACATAATCCTTTATCGTTGGTTTCTCGGTGAAACTCTGAGGTGCGGGGTGTTGGTAGCCTTACCTCGATCAGGATAACAACCTTCACCACAAATGTTAGGCTAAAGGGGGTTTCTCCCGTGTGCGTTTTGCTAGTAGTGTGGTAGGCCCATAAAGTGCTGTAGAGTTTGTCCACCCAGCTTGATCCAGCTTGCATCACGCGGGTCTTCAGTGCTTGTAGGATGGTCCGATTAGTGACTTCCACTTGGCTATTAGCTTGCGGGTTGGTTACAGACGTCCTTCTAGCGCATATTGCCAACTTTACACAAAAGTTCTTGAAACCATGACTATCAAATTGGCGGCCATTGTCAGTGACGATAATGGCAACTGGTATCCCGAATCTAGATACAAGTGCCTTGAAAACAAATTTCTAGCATGCCCATTCGGTTATAGTCACCAAAGGCTCAGCTTCAATCCATTTGGTGAAGTAGTCTATAACGACGATGATGAACTTTTGTTGCAGAACCACCGCCAGGAATGGACCTAAGATGTTGACCCCGCATATTGCGAAGGGTCTAGGGCTGACAATCAATATAAGTTGTATAGCTGGGCATCATTGGATCTTGGTGTGGCGTTGACAGACCTCCCATTTCTTAGTCAACTTAATTGCGTCCTTAGACAGAGTGGGCCAGTAATACCCCTGCTTGAGAACTTTATATCTGAGGGCCACTCCTCCGACATGGTTTCGCATATCCCTTCATGTGTCTCACGGAGAGCATATTCCACTTCGGATGGACGAAGGTATCTGAGATATCGCCGATTGTACGATCTTTTGTATAGGTGTTTTCCTAGGATGATATATTTGGCCTACTTGAAGGTCACCTTTTGAGCTTCTTTGGGGTCGTTAGGGAGTGTCCCGTCCTGCAGGTATTGCCGGATGGGATTCATCCAACTGAGTTTGGTTTGGACCTCTTGGGTTTCCTACCTAGGAGGCGCCTTAATGTTTCTGCTGCCCAAATAATGGAGGTTGGCCAGAGTGTCGGCTTCTAACTTCGATGATGATGCTAACTTCGATAGAGAGTATGCCGCCTTATTATCGGTGCGATGGATCTTCTTCATGGTAAAGCGTTGGAAGCCTGTGGCCAATCTATCCACCATGGCCTTGTATTTGGGCATGATTTCTCTGTGGGCTTCAAACTCCCTCTTCAGTTCCGACCAGTAGCTGGGACTCAGTGTGGGCCTGTAAAATTTGGAGTTCTAAGCCCCGAGCTAGCTATAAACCAATAATTAACGCTTCGTACTCTGCCTCGCTGATCGTCTATATATAAGTCCTATAGACCCATTGGGAGAGGGGCATACGTTGGTTCCGCCTCCTCTTGCGGAACATGTTCTTCGGGTCCGGCCATCTCAACAATGAAATCGGCCATGTCTTGGGCTTTAACTGTCGTTCGGGACCTATAATTGATTTCATACTCTGCGAGCTCAATGACCCATTTTAGTAACCTTCCACCTGTCTCGGGTCGTTGCAGAATATGTTGCAGGGGCTAGTCGGTGAGGAATATGATTTTGTGAGCCTGGAATAAGGACACAAACACAGGGCTAACATGACAAGGGCATATGCAAGATTTTCAGTTGGTAGGTATCTGGACTCGTGGTCGGTCAGTACCTTACTGGTATAGTATATCGGCTTTTGAACTCCGTTATCTTCTCGGAGAAGCACCGAACTTACGACATGGGTTGTCGCTGCTAAGTATAGGAACAGGTCCTCTCCTGGCTGTGGCTTGACAAGAAGGAGTGGCGAGCTGAGATATGCCTTTAATTGCTTGAAAGCTTCTTCAAATTCTTTAGTCCATTATAGCTTCGGGGTTTTAAGGAGAGCTCGGAAAAATGGTAAGTTTTTCTCCCCCGCCTTCGATATGAAGCATCCGAGGGCGGCTAGTTACTCGTTCAACACCTGTATCTTCTTGATAGTTCTTGGCTGGTTCATTTCCTGTAAAGCTCTGGTCTTATCTGGATTGGCCTCTATTCCCTGTTCGGTGATCATGAAGCCTAAGAACTTGTCGGATTTCACCCGAAAGGCGTACTTCTCAGGATTGAGGCACATCCCATTGGATGAGAGTGCTTGGAAGGTTTCTTGTAGGTCGACGATGTGTTGTTCTGTCTTTATCCTCTTCAAAAGGATGTCATCAACATACGCCTCTACATTTCTTACAAGCTGCTTGTGAACACGCGGGTTACAAGCCTCTAAAAGATAGCCCCTGTATTTTTTAAACAAAAAGGCATTACTTTATAGCAGTATGTACCTCTGGTTATGGGGAAAGAGGTTTTCTCATCATCAGGCTTCGCCATTTTGACTTGGTTATATCCCGAGAACACGTACAAGAAGCTTAACATTTCATGACCAGATGTAGCATCGACAAGCTCATCAATTAGGGGAAGCGGGTAATAGTCTTTTGGGCAAGCTTTATTCAAGCTGGTGAAATCAATACACGTCCACCATTTTCCAAATGGTTTCTTCACGAGAACAACATTTGAAAGCCACTCAGGGTAATAGCCACTTGTCAAAGTTAACAACACCGCTCTTTCTGTCAAAAAAAAAAAAAAAATCCTTAATATCCACATATATCTAGCCTTCATGAACACATAATCTTGGGATTGTTTTGAAATCATCCTAACACATGATATATAAAAAATGAATCATAGATATAATATTATACTCCTTGTCATAAAATCTATCAGACATTTAAATTTTTATCAAAGAAAATAAGGATTTCACCAAGTGGAATAAATACACAGTTATATATGATTGTCTTGGTTTGATGCAACTCACACATCCAAGAGGCCGAAGCTGGTGGCAATGGAATCAATTGTGAAGCGAAGCCTCACCTTCACAAGGGAAGAGGACTTGCAACACCGGCTAGGGAGGGACTTCGATGATACTCAAGCTGACTAAAAGATTCAAAGGTGACAACCGAGTACCGACAGGGTTTAGGGAAAAATTCAAGGGATAAGAAATCCTATTTATCGAAACCTATAAGGGCTCAATCTATGTTATCTCTATGTTATTAATAAAAGAATACGGTTTATCCACTTTTCTCAAAAAAAAAAAAAAAAGAAACATGAAATGTTTTGATAATGCCTGTTGAATCTTGAGATCGATAAAGTGACAGTTGACTTTGATATTCTATGTACCTCATGGAATACGAGGTTGGCAACAATGTGAAAGTTTGCTTGGTTGTCAAAGAAGAGATGAGTAGGCTGAGAATGTGAAATACCAAAGTAAGAAAGCAACTCATATAACTTGAAATGTGAAAAACCAAAACAAACTAATATGAAACTTTTAAGACTTGTTCTTTTTAAAGTGTACATATTTTTTCTTAACCCCCTCTTTTCTTGGACATCAATTTGTAAACCCCTTTTCTCTTGAGTAGGGAACCACGATTATCTCTTTATCCTGATAGAAACCCTTCTTCTCGTTTCTTTTCCCTTCTCATCAAGAATAAGTGCAGGCCAATAAGAAGAAGAAGAACAAGAAGCCGGCTTTGGTAAACCCCTCTTCTCTCGAGCAAAGAATCATGATTACCTCTTTATTCTAATAGAAACGCCTCTTCTCTAGAACACGGGATAAGAAGAATTGACCAACAAGAGGCGGAGGGCCAACAAGAAGAAGAACAAGAAGCCAACTCCGCTCCTAACATCACCATTGTTAATCATGGTTCCCTGCCCCTTTTATATGTTTTTTTAGGGTTTAGGGTTTTAAACCCCCTCCTCTCTCGTCTCAATATGATTGTTGTTGTTTTAATATTATTGTATTTTCAATATTTTCTTATAAAAGGATTTTCTCCTACTTATTTCATGGTTTAATAATCTAGGTTTCAACAAAAATGTGAAGATTTGTATGTTTAATGTTTTATTCATGATGAAGAAATGCATATATTTTAGAGTTAAATGTTATCTATGTGGGGAATTGAATTTTTTTATTTTTTTTAAAAAGTTTTCTTGTGGGCAATATTAAATGAATTGATGTTTTGAATGTTTATGATCAAATAATTGCTTTCTTTTAGTAGGGGTGTGTATGTGACTTTTCAAGTCCTGTTTTTTTTTACTTGAAGCCTTTGAATGAGTATGAGTTTTAGAGAAGAATACTTAGTTGTGTGGAGTTATATCTTTTTTGAAGGAAATTTATATGCTATTGGAGAATCATAATGTTTGGAAGACTTAATGTTAAGAATTGCTTGTGACCATATTCTAACATTATGTGGCCCTCTACATATATATACTATCTCTAAATGTAAAAAACACGTAAATTGAATGACTAAGTATGACTAAATATTACTTCTGAATGCATATCTTTTGTAAACTTTTTTAAGGAACATGTTCTACTTGCTTAAGATTTGTATCCTGAAGTTGTATTATATTGCTATTAGACTCTCACATGGGTAAAAATGGTGCATTTTCTTTTGTGTAAGGAAAATGTTGGGTGCCCTTGTTAGAGAAATTTAAAAGTTGATTCTAAGGCATTCAACAAATAAATGTCAAATTTAGGAATTGATTTTAAGCATAATTTCTACTAAATTACTGATGGCATTATGTTATAACACTGTAAACCCTTTTTCGGAGGGATCCCCTTCATAGATAATGCAACATTGTAATTATCTTGAACTTAATTACTCTATTGTTTCGAATTTCAAATATTTCCTGTAGTGCATTTAGTATTATATGATATTTACACATTGTTTATTCGGTCTTTTCTTATGCATAACATGAGTTGTAATCCTTTAATTTCCTATGTATAAATATGTAAATTATATTTTATGGTGCAGGTATATATGATAGGATTGACTCATCTATATTTTTTTTTGGGAGCTTGAATTACAGACTTTGGAACAAATTAATTTCAATATAGGTGAAATTGATAAACAATTAAATTCCTAAAGACTTTCTTATTCTTTGTGGCTTAGGTTAACAGTGATAATTGGTTGGTATAAAACAGTTACTTGTTTCCCCTAAATTATGGATTGGAGATCTTTTAATACCCATGCTGAGTATTGTAGTAGTTAATCAAATTATTGAAGTTCACCTCTTATGTTTTCCATTAGTGAATTATTGCACATTTCCCATATTCTTTGCCATTCTTGTGTTGAAGGGAGGGTTCTTCTATCTTAAGACTCAAATTTAAATATGGTGGATATTTCAAGAACCATGGGGGTGCAAAAAGAAAATATTATTTGGGAAGGCAAAAGACACTAGTGATAGACAGAGGCTACTACAACTTGAAAACATTAGAAGAAGACCTATCACAATTTTTTACTTGGAATATCAACCAAATTCCAAAGTATTGGCATATTATTAAAGTTGTGAAACTGAAGAAGTTTGTTGAAATCTTCAATGATTTAGATCTTCTTCATACATTGGATATGTATAATGATGATAAAACATGTGAGATCTATGTATTGTTAGATGGTGCTACGCCTATTGCAGTGGAAGGAGAGTTAGAAAGAAGATTTGTCAGGGCTGAAACATCAAATGAGGGTACAAGATATAACTAAGAAGGAAAACCCATCAAGTGCATCACATAGAAGGAAGCTCTTGTGATCCAATTGAATTTTAATCAAGAAATACATGTGAAATGCAACAAAACAACATTGCAGAGGTTGAAGATGAATTAGATGAGGACTATGTAGGCATGGATTATGGGATAATGGGAGATGATGACACCAAAAATAGTGGCAATAGTGGTGAGGATAGTGTTTCCAAAGGAGTTGATGAAGATGCATAGATTGAAAGTGAGAAAAGTTATCATTCTCTTTACAATAGCAGTGGATTTGATGAAAATGACCAAGTTGAAGGCTTTGAAGGTGAGATTTATGAAGTTGATGAGGATAACCTCGTTATAGAACTTGGAAGCAAGTTTGAAGATGCATGTCGTTACAAAAGATCCTTGGAGCACTTTGCAATATTAGGAGAGTTCTCAATAATCTATATAAAAAGTGATCAAGGAAGAGTAATAGCAAGATGTGCTTCAAAAGACTATCCTTGGAGGGTTCATGCATCTAGACTGCCTAAAGAAGGTGCATTTCAAGTCAAGACAATGCAAAATGAACATCCATGTAGTTCAATTAACAAAAGTGGAAATAAAATGGCTACCAAAAATTGGGTTTCAAATAGAGTGATTGTATAAAATGCAAGGATTTTATGTGATTAATATTTCTAATTATTTCGGGTAATTAATGAAAAATTCCTCAATATTGAATTTACTTGAAGTATTATGAGGGTGTAATATAAAGAAAATAAAATAATAATATATATGTATATATATATACATTATTATGAGGGTTTAATAGAAATAAAATAAAGTACTATATTTATAAGGAAGGCAGAGAATGAGCGTGACTGCCATTAATTGAGTTTGAGAGCTTTTTTTTATTTATCAAAACGCGTGAGAGAAACATGCACGTAATTTATGGGATTTTCCTGATTTGAATTGCAAATCAATGGACGGACGAGATATAAGCAAAAGAAATCAAATGGATATCTCGCCGTTGAAGCGTTAACGTGGACGTGTGAGAGGGGGAACCACTTCACTTTAATATGAATTCTTCTCAGGTGTTTCCCTAGCGCGCGAGTGGGAATCAGCCATCCGTCCGAGTACGATTGCGATCAAGAGGTGATGTAGTTTTTCTCTTCCGCTAGTAAACGCGCCATCGTGCGAAGATCCTCGCCGCGTTCGTTGCAGGCCAGATAAGGTTAGAATCAAGATCTCGTTTGAGCCTTATGAACGAGAGTAGGGATCCTCTTTGATATCTCCATGAGCTCTATAAAAGCGAAACACCTTTCCAACCCTAACGACGCCACTGTGGAGAGAAAGAACGAGGGAGAAGAGAACCGGAGGGTCTCGCTGGAGTCCGATACCTGAGCATGTCCTTCCTATTTAGCAGTGGGCGTTCAGGACTAGCTAGTAAACCCTGGAGGCCGAGGAAGGAGTGAGGAAATTCCACTAGGTTGAGCCACCGCGCCAGAGGAATCGCTTCTCGGAAGCACTGTACACCACCGCCATCTCTGTAAGTCCTCTAGTCTCTGCTTTTTGTGTTTCAAGTGAGGAAGTGAGAGAAAGATGGTAGCTTCGTGTGTTTCCAAGTTCTTATGAATGGTAGTAATTTTGCACTCAAATTACAGTGAAAGTTTGTGGCTTTATTTGGGATTAATACATGCATGGCTTTGTATGATGATGATGATCCGTGGATACACGCGCATAATTTATAATAAAGAATGTTGTTAAGATGTGGTTATGGATGGTTAGTGTGGTGTTCACTGAGTGCAAGGATGGGATTATAATCATGTGTGTGTACATGGTTAGTGTGGGTTTTAGTGATGATTTTCCTCTGTGATCTGGGTTTGGGCAGAGGTTGTACAGTGAGGACATAGGTGATGGAGATGGGTTATTGGTTGATGGTGAGTGTGATAGTGTTTGGTGCTTCATGAGACCTTGCATAATAAAGGTTGAAGTTGAGTTGTCTAGTAGTACATTAACTTGGTCGGTGCTTATTGATGAAGTATTGGTTATGAGTCATGTGTTGAATGTGTTAAGTGAGTTGTTTTATTCAAGTAAGTTGAGTTTTTTTTTTTTTATTTTAAACCCAACTTGGGTTAGTCAAGTCAAGTTAGTGATGTTAAAGAGGTTTGGTTCAACCATGACCAATTAGGTTAATAGACCAGTTAAGGAAGTTAAGTATGAGCTCATAGTGGTGAGTCATATCCACTTGGGTTGGGTTTATTCATGGGACGTCAGACCCATTTAGTTGAGCTTGTATTGTAGAAGTAATTGCTCGTAAACACACATGTGTGTACTGAGAAAAGATTTATGTTTACCGGATTTCGACGTAGGGACGCATCAGGAGGAAATCCCGCGAGATTCCAGACTTCGTTCATAGAGGTAAGATACTCTTGCCTAGCTCCCACCCATCTTTGGGTTTCCTTGACTTTGATATTACTATTTGTTAGCATGCTTGTTTATTTCATGATAACCTGTTATTGATTGCGTACACATACCTGTTTCTTCATTTTGTTCCTTCGTTATGCATGTGTATGGTTGATTTGTTAGAGGTAGTGTTACTGAACACAATGATCCGTTGATCGGCACGTGGCAATAGAAACACGTGAGCCTGTGATTCATATGGATAGGAGTGTGCCAGTCTCACAACTTGTTGTTAAAATGCTCGTTGGGCATGCCCTCCTGTGACCGACACATGATCGTGGGCACATGGTCTTGTGTGCTGGCCGGGTAGGTGTGCGACAGCTGAGTTTGTTCTTCCGCCCGGTGCAGTGGAGTGAGGGGGCTCCGTTTGGGGAACGTTCAGAGACCGGGGATACCTTGGCATTATGACTCGTCATGCCAAAGGGACAATACTCTGGTTGTCCTGGTCGTCAGTGGGGGTGATTCGCTGACTGTGTCGACACGTACGAGAAGTGGCTACCGACTTGCAACTAGAGGGTTGCCTACAGCCGCGGCTATTACTGTTGCTGTCCAGGGGATCGTTTGCTGAGCTTCTTTCTTGGGACTCTCTTCCAAAGCCTGAGGGCTGCTGTTGGATAGGAGTTGCTGTCATTGTTATTGTTTGTGGAAGACTCCTAGGGTTTGGATTGTGCGGGGCGTGGCCCCATTTGTTTGGATTGATGATTTTTGATTCGTTCATGTTATGACTTATCTTTTATCATTTGTGATTTGTTTCATTGAGATCCCTACATGGTACTTACTGGGCTTTCCTTTCGAAAGCTCACCCACTTGTTTTTCCCTTCTCTTTTTCAGATCTTGAGGGGTAGGTAACTTGGACTTAGGAGTCGTGCGAGGGACTGGGATAGCTTGCAGAGGTCTGAGGGACTGGGATAGCTTGTAGGGCCTAAACTATTGTAGGGTATTTGGATACTGATTTCTTTTCCGTTGTGACTTTGATGTTATTTTCTTATATTTTATTTGAGATATTTTGTTATTATTTGTTATTTACTATGATTTACACTGGCCTTGTATCCGAGTAGGGTATGCCTCTACTTGGGTATGCCCGATCTGCTCACTTGCCTGAGGCCTGGGATCCAAGTCGGGGAATGACAAATTGAGTAGCTCAGAAATGAGGGTGAAGTGGCACCATCTGAATTGAGAAGAAGAGTAGTGGAGAAATATCGGGTGGAGTTGCCCTACCATAGATTGCGATGGTAATCATTCATGGTTGTTGGGGTAACTCCTATTTGAAGATCATGACCTTCAAAGAAAAGTTGATTAGAAGAAACCATGGCACTATAGTGAAACTTGATAAGGTTCAACAACATGATGGATAGAATTTTAGAAGGATATTTATTAGCATTGGTGTATAGGCTTTTTGACTCGATATAGGCCATTCTTAGGCCTAGATGGATGTCATCTAAAGGGCAAGTTCAAAGGTGTCATGCTGGTTGCAACTGCAATTGATGGTGCTAGCAGGTTGTTTCTAGTATCCTATGGGATTGTAGAGTCAGAAGATATTGAATAATGCGCATGATTTCTTAGTGGGTTGTATGAAGCTGTTGGAACATCATATGGATTGGTTCTAACTCCAAATAAGCAAAAGGGGTTAGAGGAAGCGATTTAAAAGATATATCCTCTTACTGAACGCAGGACTTGTGTGAAACATCTATATAAGAACTTGAAGAAGTTTGCAGGTAATGTATTACAAAAGATTGTCTAGATAGATGCAATTACATTCACGATAATAAGCTAGAATGCTTCCTTAGTAAGAGATGAAAATAGTAAACATGGCAGCATATGAATGATTCTTAGACTTAGCGTGAAAGCATGAAATTTGGAGTAGATCTCAGTTTGGAACCATTGCCAAGTGTCATTACATCACAACAATGCTTCATTAGTAAGAGATGAAAACTGTAAACATGAGAGCATATGAATGATTCTTAGTCTTGACGAGAAAGCGTGAAATTTGGAGTAGATCTCAGTTTGGGACTATTGCCAAGTTTCATTAGATCACAAAAAATATTTTTGAAAGTTTCAATGCATGGGTTACAGATGCAAGGCATAGGCCAATGCTGGATCTACTAGATATTATTCGACAAAAGATAATGGTGATGATGGATAGAAGGACTTTGGTTGCCAAATGGAAAGGGAAAGTTGTTTTATTTGTGATGAAAAATGTGAAGGAGTTAAGTATGGGTTTAACTGAAAATCCGATCAAGAGAAGTACTAACTTTAAGACAGAAGTGTCCTTAATCATCAAGTGTTTGGTTAACTCCGTGTTTTGCCTCTATAGATCCTCGAGCATCACCTCCAGGACACTCCGGTCTCATTAGTGGACTTCCTCAGCCGGAACCTATCCACCACAACGACCATGGCCACCATGACCTCCAGCCATTGATGTCGATGTCATAGGAAGAAGACGAGCTCTCAGTTGGGCGAGGTAGTGATTAACCTGCGGGCTCGCAGGAACAAAGAGGATCGCAATGAAGACGACAAAGAAACCAGGAAGAACCAGAGAATACCTCTGAAGTTCAAACAAATTTCATTTTAAACAAGATTAAAAACAAAAGCTAGTCCACAAGCCGGACTAAATAGTTTAAACCTTAGAATCTCACTAAATTCGGTATTTTTGTCAAAAATGGCAAAAATATGAAATTATTCAAATTTTAAAATTCAAATCAAACTTAACAAGCACCCAAAATCCTAAATCAAATCAAAATCAAATCATGCCATAAATCGGCAGATTAATTATTACTAAAAATAGCAAAAACAAAGATTTGGCGGGGAAAACTGCTGAATTTGGGGATGAAAATGGCATCCACTAGGCATAGCATGGTGGACCCCACGTGCGCGTAGAGACGATGTTTCCAAATCGGGGTTAAACACGCAAATCCGACACCTGTAGCCAAAGTTATGGCCAAAACACTGAACCACGACTGAAACACATCGTCTGGCTTGACTCCCTCCTACTTCATTATCCCTCACTATATGAGATGGTTAGTGCAAAGGGACACACAATATACCAAGCTAGACAACAGCTTGCACAGGGTAACCCAATTCAACTTCAAGATGGCCCGCTCCCTGACGGGAGACTAGAGGAGCTTGCACAACTTACAAGGAGGATACAAGAATGCCCGATAGTAGAACAAGACTCTAGGCAAAGGAAACTCACCATATAAGGGGACTTCACAGTGTGTTCCTGCTATCACTTCCTTATAGATAGGGCATCAGACCGGAAATTGGCAGGAATTTCTGGAAGCAACCCTGTCCACTCAAAGTCAAAACATTCATCTGGCTAGCCCTGGATAACAAAATCCTTACCTTAGATAACTTAAGGAAACGTGGCTGGAGTGGCACGACGAAGACAAGTTACCTGTGTGAAGATACGGAGGAAACGGTAGAACACATGCTCCAAAATTGCCGCTTCACAACAAATGTATGGAAACACTTCACACGACTCTTTCAGTTGGGTTTCATCCCCCAACGGATACAAGATCTGTGGGGAAGAACTGCAATCACCAATTTACTGCCAAGGGATGCCCGCATGGGATGGAACCTCCTAACTATGGCCATTACATGGACTATGTGGTTGGAGCGTAACAGAAGATGCTTTCATGACAAACAACACGTTTACATGAAAACAACCCGTGATGTTAACTTCCTAACACTGTCTTGGTTTGATGCAGCTCACGCGTCAAAGAGGCCAAAGTTGGTTGCCATAGAATCCATTGTTAAAAGGAGCCTCGCGTTTATTAGGGAGGACGACCAGCAGCACTCGCCAAAGAGGGACTTCGAAGGCACCCAGATCTAAATGAAGTTAACTATGTCAGGGGTCAGGGATCAGGGATTTAGCATCAGGGGTCATTATCATCACCCCTAATGTATCAGTTCCATCTATGGACACACTTATGTAACTATTAAATCGTGTTAAATACAAGAATGTGGTTTATCCACTTTTATCAAAAAAATAAAAATTAAAAAAATAGAAGGCTATATTAGCAAGCCCATAATGGTCATTTACTACGTCAAATGATTCATATGTTAAAAAAAATTAGAGGGTTATATTAGCAAACCCGTTTTAGTAATTTGTCCTTATTCCATCCATTGATTTAACACCGTCAAAGGTCAACTTAATTATAGGGGTGTATAAGTAATAAACAATAAAATCTGATTTGTAGGGGAATACAAGCACATATCATTTTTATAAGGGTATTTAAGTAATTTAAAACTTTCAGAGGCGGATGCAAGCAAAAAACCCCTAAGAATTATTCTTTTTAAGGGTAGTTAAGTAATTTTTAATTAGGGGTTAGGTTTTAAGTGCGGTTAAATATAAAAATTTTAATACCTAATAACGGTGACTAATAACATGGGTATATAAAAAAAAGATTTGGTGGGATATGCAAACAAATATCATTTTTGTAGGAGAAAATAAGTAATTTCAAATTTTTATAGGGGCATGCAATCAATTTTCCCCAAAAGTAATTTTGAATCTAACTAGGTTTTGGATCCAAATAATCACAATATAGTCAATAAAATTTAAAAGGTAGATAAGGTTTCAAAATAAGCTCCATAGATAAATGAGGATAACTATAGATTTCAACATTGGTTCAACTCAAATTTTCCATTCAAATTTCAAATCAAGTTTAATAAAATAAAAATATTCTAAATTTGTTTTCAAATTTACATTTGACTTTTGGCAATCTATTAGTAAATTCAGATTGTAGAAATTAGAGATTTTCCTATTCTAACCATATCTTTTATTTTACAAATATATATATATTTTTTTTTATGAATTTGGAGTCATTGGATTTGTGAGGAAGAGGAGAATCTGAATATAAATCAGACCATAAATCAAGAAAATGTTCACCAAACATGTCAAAAGTTATAAATCTGCAGGTTTTGACAATAACACACAAATCTGATTGTAGAAAAATAAAACTATGGATAATTTTATTTGGATATAATCAAGTGATAGAAAAGGAAGTGGAATATGTCACATTTTAAATAATTTTATTAGAGCCTTTATATAATTTTATTTGGTGATCTCTTTCCTCAACTGTAAGACCATGAATTTTATAAACCTCTATTTATAATATTACAATAATAATAAATTTGCATACTAGCTACCCTCTATCAGTACATAAAATTATATAAAGGCTCTAACTAAAAGGTTTTAAAAATTCATGATCTTACAATAGGTCTCCATTATCAGGCATTCTAGAGCCAGGCAGCAAACATGAACAGGGATAAAATTGTCATTTTTGTAGATTTGGGGATGAAAAATTAAATTTTTGAATTCCAGGGACTATATGATCAGTTGAAGAGTCAAAGGGATATATTATTTTCATGCTATGTTGCCTTACCAATATAATCTCCAGTTGAAATGTATTTAGTGCCGACGGTGGTTTGTTGATATGTTTTTAGGGTTTCTCTTTCTTTGGAGCCGCTAGATCTTATTTCAGTCTCTATCTTCCCACTTTATTTTTTCCTAGAGTAGTTGCCATTATACTGTTCTAAAACATTACATAAAATCACCAATGGCATCCAAGTCTATTGGTATCCGGATCCCTTGTTAAAGCGTGTCGCCTTTGTCTCTTTGGCGATGGTTAGGCTGATGATGTTCTCCTGTGACTAACATAGGTTTTATAGCGTGTGTGTCTCCTTTGTCAAAAAAGAAAAACATTGCTATCTTCCCTCAAAAAAATTTAGAGAATCAGTTAGACAAGAAAAGAAAAACAAGAAAACAACTGTGCTGATCATTGATTTTGGATGTCAATGTCAGTTATAGTCTTATAGAAACCAGATAACAGAAATTATTTACAAATCTCAATCATAAGGGAAAGAAATCACCACCTGGCCTTCTTTCCATATTCTATACAGAGAGAGAGGAGAAGAGTTTTCTTTTCTTTTCTTCCCATCCATCCTCTGCATCTGCTGGTAATGAGATGAGGCAGGGTTCCACCGGCCAAACATTCCCCATGCATGAACCTGCTGGGAGAGAGAGAGAAAGAGAGAGAGAGAGAGAGGGTATGGGAGCTCCCCTCACTCCAAGCAAGGAAGGAAGAAGGGCAACCATGTCTTCTTCACCTTCTCACGTGGAATGAAGGGAGGCCCTATATATACCCAGTGACTTATGCATATATACCTCCCCCACCTTCAACCTAACCATGCATGCAAAACCCTAATTGTACACATTCTGCATGGGAAGAACACCACCACACCTCCACCACCTTTTATAGCCTTTCAACCAAATTAAAACATAGATTCCCTTGGATTCACTTATTTAAAGCCAACTTTAATTGCCTGCACCCAGCTGTTCCATACCCTAATTAATTTAGCTTATTATGCTCTCCATTAATTAAATATATATATATGCATCCTCATTTTTATTTATTTTATTGCAACAATTCTTATGCTGTCTGTGAGAGAGACTGACAACTAATTAGCTTGTGGTTCCACAATCTGGCACCTTTGGACTGAAACGAATAGGAGAATGCTTCTAGTCTTGCTACCTACTGTTCATGTTCAAAGTTTGAAAGAGAATATTACAATTGGAAGCATATCCTTTAATTTGTTAAGCTTCATGGCTATGATCACTTCTTTTCTTCTTTTTTTTTTCTGTTCTTTATGATAAACAATTAATTAGTTGGTAGCAAATACTACAATGCACTAAAAATAAAAACAAAATCATCAAATTAATGGGACCTCAAATTAACAATCCAAGCACTTGCTTACAATGCCTCTAAACACTAATAATATTCCTTCCTTCTCTCCTAAACTTTGTGAGGCCATGGAAGTGGGGGAATCCTTTATGTTTATGGTTACATTGATTAATGACAAATTTCAGACCGTTAATTTGCATTAATAAATGATTATTGTCTAATAAGGAACCTTTAACTCTTTTAGTTTAAAATTAAATATATATATGATGCTCATGATGCATAGAGAAAGTTACACATCTTAAAGGATTTGATGCCTGTCTTTTAATGTAAGCCTTAATAATGCTTTAGATCAATCTTAGGTCACATTGCAATTGGAAGCATATCATCTAATTTCTTTAGCTTCATGGCTATGATCACTTCTTTTAATTATTATCTTTAACCTCTAATTATTTGATCTTGTTATAGCCAAATTGAGTTTAGGTTAAAGATAAAAACTAAATGGGTTTAAACCAAAACAATTTAGATGTAATTAATGGATATATGTCTATATTTCCACTTATTTATTTATTTTTTAAGAGAGTTGCAACCATAAAATATGGTAGTGATAGTTGGTTTTATATATATATATATATATATATATATATATATATATATATATATTTATATATATGGTCATGTTACTGTGAGGTCGACTTTACTACTATTCAAATAAGGTCGCCTCATTTTCACCCATTTTGAAAGTGTTGTTTACAAATCCAACCGTACGGATGGAAAGAATATCGAAAATAAGATAACATGTCGATTTTCATAATTTGGTGACTGTGTGATTATTCATCTTAAAAGGTGAAAATTTAACCCGTTAAGATTTTTATAAATTTTGACCTATTAAGATGAATGATCATACGGTCACCAAATTGTATCAAAATCGACGTTATCTTATTTTTCGATGTTCTTTCCATCCATACGGTTGGAAACCCTAAAAACACTCTCAAAATGGGTGAAAATGAAGCGACCTTACTTGAATAGTAGTAAGGCCGACCTTATAGTAACATGACCATATATATATATATATATATATATATATATATATATATAAAGTGGATAAGCCACATTAATTCAGATGATACGTCGTACATAATAGAAAACCCGTATGGGGCCTCATGGTTGGGGGGCCATATTGGATCCCTTGGCACACTTAGGTGGACTACTCAAATGCCTCATCTTCGAAGTCCTCGTTTGCTAGGCGTTGTATGGGTGCCTCATAGGTGAAAGCCAAGCTCTTCTTCAAGATGGGCTCTATTGTCAGTAGCTTGGGTTACTTGGTCACATGAGCTGAATCAAACCAAGAAAGCTTATGAAATCAACTTCTAAAATTAGTTATATAATAATGTGTTGTTTATCATGAAAACATCTTTAGTATCTTTCCAGGCAAAGATTCCAGTTGATGGCCATTACCGCCAGGTTCCATCCCATCTAAATGGTTTAATCCATCAGTTTGGAAAGAGGGGTCGAGCCCAAAGATCTAGTTTCAAGTGGGACGCTCTTATAATCGCAAAGTGGTTACAAAAGTGTTCCCATCCCTGCCCATAAAAGGCACATTGAAGCAATAGGTATAGAACCATCTCATCAATGCTATCCTAGAGATAGCATGTAGTTCATGATCCTTTTTATCCTCATTATGCAAGGTTTCTGGTGTTCAAATTTTTTTGTCCCACACAAATAGTTTGACCTTCAAAGGTCATGGTTGTTTCCAAAATAATGCTCAAAGGGGACATCTGGGATCCTTCAATCAAGAACTACTACAATGATTTAACTGTGAACTAGTTGTTGGGAGATAGTTTCCACCCTCTACTGTCACAGGAGTTTGTTGGATGCTCCCCCATTTTTTAGGAAAGGACTAGGAAATTCGTAGTTCCTTCTCTAGATAGTGGTCTCACCCGTAGTAAGGCTCGTTAGAGGTATCTATGAGTTGCCACTAAAGTAGTTGATGCCTTCTTGATAAGCTCCTGAAGCAATGACCACAAGTTCCATGGTGATTAGTAGTCTATTCAGTTGTCATGCCAATAGCTAAGCATGGTTCTATCCCTTGCTAAGGAGGTGATATTTGTTAGCACCGCCACCCAATGTTCCCCTATGCCTCTCCAAAATAGGAAGCCCTTATTGGGGGCTTTTGGCTATGAAGGAGTTCCAGAAGTGTGCATGTTTTAAGATCCTTAGACATATCCCTACCTCCCCTATGAGGGTCGTTCTTCACCTCTACTTCCTTAGCATGACAGTATTAAAACATTTTAGGTTTGTGACTCCCCACCCTCCGGGTTACTTTGACATGTAAAGGTGTTCCTAATTCAATAGTTTGTATAATTTGTAACTCTTATTTTGCTCCTTTCCATAGGAAATCCAGACAAAGGGAGTCTATGTGCTTGAAAACCCATTCTGGTAAGTAGTATATAGACATCCAATAGTTTGTTACTAAGGAGAGGACTAAGTTTAGTAGTGTGATCCTTCCTCTTATAGATAAAAGTCATGGTTTCCATGTTTTGATCCTTCTCTTCATATTTTCTTTTATTAGCGCAAGCCACTCCTCTTTTGTTGGTTTACCCCCTAGTATCAACATTCCTAAGTAGCAGATTGGTAGGGTTCTCAGCTTGTAATTCATTATTCCGGCGAGGTCCTCCAGTCTATATATGCCCCTCTATCCTTATGATCAGGAAGGATCGATGATTGACATTTTCTTGGAAGTTAATGTCGAGGCCTAAGAGGCCCTCATACACATAGAATATGAGTTTTCGTACTCTAAATTATAATGTGTCCCTTGAGCATAGTACTAGTAGGTCCCGCGTATTTTAAAAAGAATGTGTCCCCTACTTCCTTGTTACCTAGACAAATGCACCTGAATATTTGTTATAAAACCATAAATCATATATCATGCATGACATCAATTCACTTATTCATGTTTACCATATTATATGGTTTAATCTTCTAGACAAATGCTTGAGAGCGGATGCTTCTAATTTCTATAGAATTTCATGGCCTTTCTCTTATATATTGTCCTTATGTTCAAAGAAACTAAATAAAATAAAATAAAATAATAAAGTAAAATTACTCACTTGTTATGTTTGAGTGGAGAGAATAAGAAGATATGAAAAAATTGAAGGATATTTACAATGACTTTTTCTGTTTTTCTCAATTTTTTTAACTTAATGTATTTAATTTTATATAACTCCTATTTTTATGAGTTCTAAATATAACATAAATATGGTTTATAATTTTATATATTTTTTATGAATAACTCCTATTTCATATATTTTATAATTTTATGGTTTATAATTTTATAATTTTTTTTAACTTAATGTATTTAATTATATATAACTCCTATTTTTATGAGTTCTAAATATAACATAAATATGGTTTATAATTTTATATATTTTATATTTTTTATAAATATGGTTTATGAATAACCCCTTATATATTTAATTATATATAACTCCTATTTCTCTTCTCTCCCCCAAAACCTTTGGGTACACTTATATAAAAGGCATGTGTAAAAGAGTAGGATAAACCCTAGTTTTGGTCCTTGTACTTTGACCCAGTGTTCATTTCCGTCCCTGTACTTTAAAAGTCTTCGACACGGTCCCTGTACTTTGGGGTTGTTGTTCCAATACGTCCCTAGTGTTGACGTGGCAACACATGTAGCTAGTCTTTCTGACGTGGTGGCTTACGTGGCAACGTTAGGATGACGTGGCATGCTGATATGGAATGACAAAATGGATTTTGAATAAACTAATTTTTTAAATAATGACATGGCATGCCACTTGGAATAAAAAATTAACCGTATTCAGTTTGTATGCCACTTGTACTACCGCATCAGCACCAGGGACGTCTTTGAACAAAAACCCCAAAGTACAGGGACCACATTGCAGATTTTTAAAGTATAAGGATGAAAACGAACATTGGGTCAAAGTATAAGGACAAAAATGGCTTCAATCCAAAAGAGTATCCAAACTTTATATCAATCCATAAAAAATTATCATAAATATTTGATGCAGGAGGATTCGAGCCAAATGACGTGTTTCAGTCGTTTGGCCATAACTTTGGATACGGTTGTCAGAATCACGCTTTTGAACCCAATCCAAAAAGCTCATTTCGGCGCCCACCACGTGGTCACCTAGCTCTGCTCAATGGGCATCAATTTTCAGCGCCAAATTCTATTGTTTTTTCCTCGAATCTTCATTTTTAGGTATTTTTACTATTTTAGCTAACAAATCGTTTGTTGAATTAGGATATGATTTGATTCTGATTTGGTCTAGGATTCTGGTTGATTATTTTAGATTTTGAATTTTAAATTTGAATTATTTGGTTTGTTTTAAATTTCAAATTTGAATATTTTTTGGAATTTTGTCTTTTTGGCAAAATTTCCAAAATAGTTATTTAGTCCGGCTTGTGGACTAGCTTTGGTTTTTGGTCTTTGATTAATGTAATTTATTTGAATATTAGATATATTTCTTTGGTTTACCTTGGTTCTTCGTTCATCTTCCTTGGAATCCTAGATTCCTACTAGCTCGCGGGATAATCACTCCTTGCCCAACGTCAATATATTGAAATAAAAGAACAGTGGATTTAGCATATAATATTTACCTATCATAAATATGAGTTCTTCCTACAATGATTGTTATGATCAACCTGTTTAGGATCCTCAGCCTTAATCTAAGGAATTCCATATGTGTTGAGGATCTTCTGTCTTAATCTAAGGCCTTTTATATGTTCATCTATTAAACTCAATTATAGGAGCTTATTTAGCTAATTCTTTCAATTTATTTTGTAATCAAATTTATTTATATTACTATATTATACAACTTATAAATGAATATATATAAAAAGCTCTCACCACTCAAAAGTGTGGGGGTTTTCCGAACATTCTCATGGTATGAAGAGCCTACCTGGATCAGTATCCTATGATTCTCAATGGCCTTTTATTCCTCTCCCACCCTTCTTCCCTTCAATACCATGATCTACATGGTTACCATCAAGCTCTCCTCCTCCTCCAACTATCTCCTATGGAAAAGCCAACTTCTTCCACTTCTCGAAAGCCAAGGTTTGATGGGTCATGTGGATGACACCCATGTGCCATCACCTTCATTCGACCCTTCCACCTCTCAGATGCCAAATGACAAACACCTAGCATGGAAAGCAACCGACCAACTCCTCCTTAGCCTTATCCTCTCCTCCCTGATAGAGGAAGCAATGGCTCAAGCCGTCAGGCTCTCCACGTCCCACAAGGTCTAGACCACCTTGGAGAACACCTTCGGCCACTGCTCCAAGGCCCATGAAATTTGCCTCAAAAGAACTCCAACTGATGGAATGCAGCACCCATAAAGTCATAACATATGCCCATGCCTTCAAGGTCTTATGTGATCAGCTTCACATAATTGGTCACCCCATTGATGGAACTGACAAAGTTTACTAGTTTCTTCGTTGACAAGGACCCGATTTCTCTAATTTCTCTACTGCCAAATGGCGCAAACACCCCCTATTTCCCGGATTTTATGTTCAAAGCTAAGAGTTTTGAACTTTTTCAACAACCTCTAGAGATTCTGACATACTCATCTTCTATGTTTACTATTAACCAGACCTCTTCTCATTGCGGGGATAGCTCTTCTCACCATAAATGTGGCCACACAAATGGCTCCAGCAACGAGTTTATCAGTCATGGACTGGGTTGTGCCAACACAACCTTAGGTCATCGTTAAACACACTGATAGATTTTCCACTTTGAAGATTACTATGCAGATCAATGCATGCAATGACATCATCTACGTAAACCCTTAACAAAACTTACAGAAGCTTTCACCTTTTCATGTTCTCTGTCTAGAAATGAAGCCACATACTGGTTCTTGGACACAAGGACTTTGACCCACATGACTCCAACCCACTCAACTTTGAACCGCTTCACCACTTACATGAGTAAAGATTGTGTGATTGTTGGGAATGATGTGTCCCTATCTATTACCCACACAAGTAAAATTTCACCTTTCCCAAATCTTCAACTGTTGGATGTTTTGGTTAACCCTCACTTCACTAAAAATCTTTTGTTTATTAGTAAGTTAATGAATGATTTTCCTTTATACATTAGATTTACTAATATTTTATTCACTTTTCAGAATGGCCAAACGGGAAGGGTGGAGGCAACCAGTAAACAAGATTGAGGCTTATATGTGCTAGAGCACGACACTTCCGCTTTCATTATTTTCTTTAAAAATAAATCTCTTTTTGGTTCGTATGATTTATGGCATGCTTGTCTTGCACATGCCAATCATTTTATTTTCTCTTTTTTGAATAAAAAAGGACATCTTTATCTTACCTCTTTATTGGCATCTCCTATGTTATATGTAGTACATGCCAACTTGAGAAGAATCACCGTTTGCCTTATTCTTATAATAAACATATATCATCTAATGTGTTAGATCTTATTCATTGCAATATATGGGACCCTTTACCCGTATTTGTTGATGATTATTCTCTTTTCACTTGGGTTTATCCATTGAAATTGAAATCTAACTTCTATGATAGCTTTATTCAATTTCAACAATTTATAGAAAATCAACATTCTACTCATATAAATTTTTTTCCAAAGTAATGGTGGTGCAGAACTTACTAGCAGCTACATTAAAGCTCACCTTCGTACCTCTAGCATTCATCATTAACTCTCTTGTCCATATACTCCCGTCCATAATGATTGCACTAAAGGAAAACATTGTTATCACTTTTCCTCACTTCTCGGTTGACGCCTTCAATACTACAGCTTATACCATCAACTGTTTGCCCACACCACTTCTTGGAGATAAGTCCCCATTTGAGCTTCTCTACTGTTCTTCTCCAAATTATGAAAATTTTCATCCTTTTGGTTGTCGTGCTTATTCTTGTTTATGTGAATATGTGCCTAACAAATTTTCCCCTAGTAGTATTCCTCGTATTTTTTTTTTATTACAATTCCTTTTATCTCAATTGTCTTGGCCCCACCACCTCTAGGCTATATATCACTCGACATACTCAATTTGATGAGAATCATTACCTTTCCTAGATATCTCCCAAGCTCAACCCATATCCTTCCTTCAATTTTCAAATTTTCTGGAACCAAGTCTTCCCCATACAGAAATGCCCGCATCATCTCTTGCACCAAATTATTTACATATTGCTCTACCTGGATCAAGCTCGTGTATTATTTGTATTTATCCAGTGGATAAGTCTTTGTAGGCCAATAATTCTTTTGTATGTCCATCTTTGCAGCACTCAAACCTAGCCTATCTTCTCTTGAGCCCACCATTGAGTTGTGTCATGCCCCGAGCTAGATCTCGGGCCTTAGGCACGTGAGTAGATCGGTCGTACCTAAGTGGAGATTAGCCCGACTCAGATACAAGGCCTAGGTAATCATGAACATAAAACTGATAAGCAGCGAAAAATCCAAATAAACATAATAAAATAAATCAGAGTCTATAACAGAAGATAACACATAAGGGTACAGGCACCCTACAATGTCAAGGCCCTACAAGGGTCCTACATAACATAACCTCTCTCTCAACAAAATAAGAGGTTCGCAAACCTCAGCAAATGGTCTTCCACCAGCGTGTCGCTCTTGAGCCCTAGTCAGTAACTCCTCAGGATTTGAAAAAGAGTGAGAACAAGTGGATGAGCTTTCAGAAAGAAACCTCATTAAGTACCCCGTAGGGAACACAAGGAAGTAATGTAATAAGCAATAAGATAAGACAAGAATAAACAAAGCAAATGGAACTAACATGACTAAGTTAAACAAGTGGGGACCACGCCCCTACGCTAACCAACATATGGGAGTCTCAAACCCACCACAAAGGACTATCAACGGTAGGGACTCCTAATCACAAATACAGTCTCAAGCTCTGAAAGAGTAATCCAAAGAAGACTCTCAAATATCCCCCGATCAGCAACATCAGCATCAACTGGAAACTACTATCCGGTCGGAAGTCGGTAGCGCTACCTCTCGTATGTGTAGACAAGGTTAGCGAATCGCCCCATTGACGGGTTGGACGGCCAGAGTATCATCCCCCTCGCATGGACCATTAGAACGCCAGGGTGTCCTCAGCTCTAAACGTCCCATCGAAGCCACACTCCACTGAACCTGGCGGAAGGATTTCTTAGAAACACTGGTGTATACCCCATCCAGCCACTTGATGGTCCTTCCCTTCATCCTCAAATTCCACTATTTTTCCCGTCATCTCTTCATTTTTCGGTGTTTTTTCTATTTTTAGTAATACTTCGCATGCCAATTTAGGATAGGATTTGAATCCGATTTGATCTCAGATTTTTAAGAGTTATCTAATTTGTTTAGTTATTTTAGAATTTGATAAGTTTTTCTTTTGAACCAAAATTTGCTGATTTGGGCAAATTTGGATAAGAAGATAGGTTTTCTAGGTTATCTAAGTTAGTTTTTTGCAATTTATTTAAACCTAGCTTGTGGGTTGCATTTTAGTCATTGATTATTGAATAATACTTTTCCTTTGAAGTTTCAGAGACTTTCTTCTCTGTTGTCTTCCCTCTTGCTTGTTCTTTTGTCAATCCCTTGGTTGCCACCGCCCGCAGATAAATCACTACCCTGCCCGGCGTCACGGGCCTTCGGGCTTGGGCGGGTAGCCCGACCCTTGGACAGGCCTATCAGCAAGCACAAGTATACATAAATGAATGCCAACATATCAACATGCATACACTATCATGGAAATAGAAATCCAACAAAGCAGTAGAGCAAATACGTGTATGCAATCCAAGCAATAACATACCAAAACATGGTAACAACAAAACCAATAAACACTCAATCATAGAGTAGGAACTAGGCAGGTGTACGTACATCTATTGAAGATCTACTCGATCGATCTGTGTCCCTCCTAACGTGGCTCAACGCTCTACGTCGATATCTGGTAAAAATAATAATGATGTCTTAGTATCTTTTAAAGTATTAAATAGCTCATAATTAATTTTACCCACTTCTTACTGGGATGAGGGCCCACCCACTTCTAACCCAATCAGACCTTTACTTGGACCATTTGACTCTTATGACACTAGGCCTATTAACAATTTCTCAAACTACCAAGCCCAATAATAGAGCCCATGACTTACACATAAGGCCCATTTGAAGCTACCAAAACCTACAAGTATAATTACTTTCTAATAGTTGGACCAGAGCCCACCAGTTTGGGTTCAACTCACCAATTCACTAATACTTCTATTTGGTTCATGAGTTTCTTGGTTCAACCGGGTAAGTGATTGGGCTCCGTTAACACTCATGCATTCCTAAACTAGTGCAGTTAGTTCTCAGAACACATTTCACCAAGCCTCCATACAAATTCATAAGTTATTCCCATTAACATACTAACCTCTCTCCCTCAGTTACTTATACATATATATGTGTACATAGACATATACACTACCCTCTCACTATTAAAGTTAATGAGTTCTCACCATTGCTATACCAAACTCCTCTCAACATTAGAGTATGTAATCCAGAGTTATGCACTGTGGAAGGTATTGTTAATAACTTCTTAGAACATCACATTATCTCCTAGCATAAGACTCACTCTAGTGTTAACTTCCCAAGCTAATAACTCTCACAATAATCTAGTAGCAGACCATTTTTAACCACACCTTTAAAGTCAAGCAAAAGTCTTTATCACAACCTAAAGTGATTAGATAGAAGAAGGCTTGGATTTCTCTCAAACCAACATCCATATTTCCTATCAACAACCCTTCTCCTCTACACACTTGCACTAATCCATCAACAAACACCCATGCATGCTTGGACCCTTTTCACATTAATATATTTTTCATGTATGTATGTAGGTATGTAGAGTTCTAAACAAAGTCAGTGGAGATAAGAGTCTCACCACCACTATCCCACATTCAATCACATTGTTACTGAACCTATTCATTTCTACTCATGCTTGTATGTTATAACTACAGACTATGGTTAACAACCATTCCACATTATAACTCATGCAAACCCTCTTGTAACTGCTATATCCATGCATATTTATCACGACCCACTCGAGAATGCATTCACAGGTCGTTCCACAACTTAGGTTCAAGGTTCCATGCAATAAACTATAGAAGGTCAGGAGGCTTGCTAAGGTAGTAGTGGTCCTTAGCGCTTCCAAGGAAAGGTCCTGACAGCTGGGGTTGCAATGGTGTTCATTGCGCCTTCCATCATCGTCTCGTGCTCACGGCATCTTGCCCGATAGTACTACACTCCTCCACAGGTTTACATGGGTGAAGGTGGCCTGAACTGGACCTGTGCTACCGCTCCTTCTGTCCTGGTTTCTCACAAAGAAGGGGAGGGTTCGCCGCCTCTAGGAGGAGGTGTTGTTAGGGTTCTAAAGATGGGCACTCGTTCTTATAGGAGGTTGAGGTTTGGATAGGGAATCAGATAATCCCATTGATGAGTCTGTCATCCGATATCCACATAGTTGGCCGGTTCGGTGATCACGCGTTGTGATCGCAATGGCAGATGGCGGAGAGGAGAATGGATAATTATGCATTTTCTTTGTTTTTTTTTAAAAAAAAATCTAGTGCATGGTTGTCTCTTTTGCAAAGAAAACCCTATAATCTTTCCCTTTTACATGCATAACCCTTTATTTCAAATGAGATTATCTCATTTATGAGACATTTAGTAAAGAAACCCTAAGTTCTCTAGATAATATTACACAAGCTATTGTTTAAATCTCATTTGTGAGATGGTTTTTTTTCCAGGTTTAATCACAGCCATTCTTTCTTCACCTCATGCATGGATTAAGTGGCTTTTTAGTAAAGAGCCCCTAGAATCTTCCAAATTGCCATACAAGCCCTCCTTTTTGTTCATATAGCTCATGCATACATTCACGTGTACTTTTTCACTAAAGCCCAACATATTATTTGTTTGTCATGCAAATCCTTCCTTTGACATTCCCCTTGACAAGTCAATTTCTCACTTAAGTCCCTCTCTTCTCATAAATTTACAGATAGGTCACTGATGACCCCATTTAACCTTCATTAAGAGATTAACCAATTTAATTCCCCATTTCCTATAAAATTCAATTAAACCAAGTTTGGGGAATTTCATTAATTAACCAAATGAATTTAGGGAACAATTAGGGAAGAATAATTACATAAAATCGTTGGATTTAACAATCCTCCCCCCTTACAGAAATTTTGTCCCCGAAATTTACATCCAGTCCCCAAAACCTCATCCAGTACCAAACAACTCTGGGTAACGCTTCCTCATGTCTTCTTTACGTTCCCATATTGCTTCCCAATCAGAGTGACATAAGGGATAGCTCAGTTTCTCAATCGCTGTTCTTTGAGGTCCAAGATCTCCATCGGGTGTTCTTCATAGGACATATTTTCCTGAACCTCTTTCGGGATCTACTGGATTATGTGAGATGGATCGCGGATGCATTTCTTCAACATTTAGACATGAAACACATCATGGACCTGCGCCAGGTCCGAGGGTAAAGCCAATCTGTAAGCCACAGCTCCTACCTACTCCTAGGTCTCAAAGGGTCCAATGTAGTATAGACTTAGCTTTCCACGCTTCCCAAACCTCACAACTCCCTTCATTGTAGATACCCTCAAGAACAATGAGTCACCAACCTAGAACTCCAGCTTAGAGCGATGCTGATCAACATAACTTCTGATGACTCTAAGCGACTTTTTAACCTCTTTCAAATCATTCGGACCTGGTCCTCGGTCTGCTAGATGAACTCAGGTTTCTCAAGCTTTCGCTCTCCCACATCTCCCCAACATATCGGTGTTCGGCACTTCCTCTCATAAAGTGCCTCATAAGGTAGCATCTGTATACTCGCCTGGTAACTATTGTTGTAAGCGAACTCCGCTAGACTCAGACGCTTGTCTCACGAATTTGTGAAGTCCAAGGCACATGCCCTCAGCATGTCCTCCAGAATCTGGATGGTCATCTCCGACTGTCCGTCGGTCTAAAGATGAAACGTTGTACCAAACGCTAGATGGGTACCCAAAGCTATGTGCAGACTTTCCCAGAATCTCAAAATAATTCTGGTATCACAATCTGAGGTGATTGACATTGGTACCCCATGTAGTCAAACTATCTCATCAATGTACAGCCATGCCAACTGCTCTAAATGGCACCCATCCTCAAAGGCATAAAATGGGCCGATTTAGTCAGTCAATCCACTTATCACCCAAACTAACTCATGTCCCTTCTGGTTGCGAGGTAGCTATGTCACAAAATCCATGTTGACATGCTCCCACTTCCACTTTAGAATGGGTAACCGCTGCAACTTCCTAGCTGACCTTTGATGCTCTGCCTTTACCAACTGACAAGTAAGGCACTGCGTCACAAACTCAACGACCTCCCTCTTCATGCCTTTCCACCAAAAGTGATCCTTCAATCCTCTATACATCTCGGTGCCTCCTAGGTGGATCGCATAACTCGAGTAGTAAGCTTCCTCTAGGATCTCCTTCTTCAGCTCTGGGATGTTGGGCACATAGGCTCGATCATCATACCTGAGTGTACCATCCTCATGGATCTGAAACCATGTCAGTACACCTTACTCAACCTGACCTTGGATCTTCTCCAGATACAGATCTTGTATCTGAGTATCCTGGATCCTCCCCAATACCATGGGTCATATGCACAAACTGGCCAAACTGACCTTCATATCTAGCAATATGATCTCTAGCTCCAATCTCCTCATATCCTCCAATAAAGGCCTTTGAGAAGTCAACAGTGCGGCAACTCCATAGCTGGACTTCCTGGTCAATACATCTGCCACCATGTTAGCCTTGCCCCGGTGGTAATGAATGCTCAGCTCATAATCCTTGATCAATTCCAACCATCGTCGCTGTCTCATGTTCAACTCCTTCTGAGTGAAGACGTACTTGAGGCTCTTGTGATCGGTGTATATCTCACATGGTACACCATAGAGGAAATGTAGCCAGATTTTGAGTGCAAACACGATCGCTGCAAGCTCTAGATCATGTGGGGTAGTTCTCCTCATATGGCTTCAGCTGACGTGAAGCATAGGCAATGACTCGCCCATCCTGCATCCGAACACACCCCAAGCCTCTTGTACAAGCATCACTTTAGACCATGTAACCGCGTCTACTCTGTGGTAGGGAAAGAACTGATGCGAATACTAGTCTTTGCTTCAATTCTAGGAAGCACTTCTCACATGCCTCAGTCCAAACAAATTGAGCACCCTTCCTGGTTAATCTCGTCAAGGGCACTGCCAATCGGGAGAAGCGCTCAACAAACTTCCGATAGTAACCGGCTAATCGCAAGAAGCTCCGTATCTCCCCGACGGTGGTTCATCTCTTCCAATCGACTACTGCCTCTATCTTCTTGGGATCCACTGATACTCCAGTACCATTGATGATATGTCCCAAGAAGGCCACACCGTCCAACCAGAACTCACACTTGGATAACTTGGTATACAGCTGATGTTGCCTTAAAGTCTCCAATACGATCCTCAAGTGCTCTATGTGTGCTTAGCGACTGCTAGAAATCAGAATATTATCGATGAAGACCACCACAAACTGGTCCACATATTGTTGAAACACCCGGTTCATCATGTCCATGAATACTGCTTAGCATTAGTAAGCCCAAACAGTATCACCAGGAACTCATAGTGCCCGTATCAGGTCTGAAAGGCACTCTTGGGAATATCCACCTCTCTGATCCGTACTTAATGGTACCCTAATCTCAAATCAATCTTGGAGAACACATGTACTTCCTGCAACTTATACATGAGGTCATCAATCCGTGGTAACGGGTACTTATTCTTGACTAACACCTTATTAAACTCTTTGTAGTCAATGTAAAGTTTCATCGATCCATTCTTCTTCATGACAAATAGTACTGGAGCTCCCCACGGTGACATACTCGGTCGAATAAAACACTTCTTCAACAACTCCTCTAGCTGTGTCTTCAGTTCTTTCATATCAGCGGGCGCCATTCTATATGGAGCACTAAACATGAGAGCCGTACGAGGAACCAAGTCAATAGAGAACTCTAATTCTCTCTCCTGAAGTAGTCCTGGTAGATCTCCGGGGAACACATCATGATACTCGATCACTACTGGAACGTCTGCGACCGTAGGTCCACTCCCCTGCTTAGCCTCTGAGATCGAGGCCAGATATCCCACACATCTGCCGTCAATTAATCTCCGGGCTTGAATAGCTGAGACCTCTCGAACCAAAGAGTAGCCCTAGCTGCCCCGGAAGATGAACTCCTCATCATCCGGCTTCTTGAAGTGCAGCACTCTCTTTCCGCAGCAATCCACCACCACGTATACTAACCAATCCATCCCGAGAATCACATCGTAATACCTAAGGTCCATCACGTGTAAATCAGTCGATAACTCTCGTCCCTCAATCGATACTTGTATACCGGTACCATCCTGCCACTAACCTAGCAGCTCCTACCGAGGTATTAAAGCTCAGCTCATATTGTAGCTCTACCACCAGTAGTGAGCGTCTCCATGCAAATAGTATGGAAAAAAAAGAATACATGACACCCAGATCAAATAAAGTACAACCATAAAATGAGCTAACTGTAATAGTAACTGCGACGACGTCGGTTGATACATGTACCTCCTCAGTAGTAAGTTGTTAGACCTGTCTATGAGTCATCGGCCATTGCTGTGACAGTGGGTGACTGGAGGTTGACGCCTGACCTGTCTCGAGTGCCTTCCCTTTCTTGTTACCACTCTGCTATCTCTGTGCTGGTGCACCTGACTATCGTGAGGCACCAGAGGACTTCTGGGAACTTTGTGCCCGTCCATCTACACCTTGCCCTGACTAGATCTGAGGGCACTGAGCCTTCCGGTGTTCTAAGCTGCCTTAGACAAAAAAAAATCTCCTATAATCTTCGGGCACTGTGCCTTCTTGTACGGCCCTCCACACTGATAACAGTGGACAGGCTGTAAAACATTACCGGACGAACCTCTGCCCCCAGATGCGGCTGATGATCCAACTGATCTACTGTACGGCCGAGACCTGCACTCAAGCCTCGAGCATCCAGAACTCTTCCCGAACGACTGAATCTGATTGGTGCCTTGTCCCTTGTCCTTCATGTCCTTCTGGGGTGGCCCTTTTGAGTCTCCCTGGCTATAGGCGTCAATGTACTTGGCTCTGGTGACCACCTCAAAATAACTAGTGCACATAAACCCAACCACAATCTTCTTAAGTGACGACCGGAGGCCGGCCTCAAATCTCAGAACTCTATTAGAATCTGTCGGCACCAAATCAAGAACAAATAGGGTCAGTCTGTCGAACTCTGCCTCATACTGCTCCACCGTCATCCCACCCTGAGTGAGATAAATAAACTATTGCTCTAGCTGAAGAAGTCGCCATAAGAGATGTATTTTGCTTTCCTTCTAGATGTTGAAGGGTACTCCCTTCTGAGCCGTACCTCCCTGAGGTACCAGTCCTCTACACTACCATGCAGTAAATAGGCGGTTATCCTCACTCTGTCAGCATCTCCAATATAGAAGACCTCAAAGCCCTTCTTTAACTCTCTAATCTATAACTCTGTTGTCTGAGGGTCAGCAGCTCCCTCAAACGGTCTGGGAGAAAGCCTTCTGATCTCCCTAAGCAGACCCCTAATGGTGGCTGGCACGACAGGTGGTGGTGGTGCCTGTCGTTGGTGCTGCCTCTGCTCTTGGATGAGGCCAATCATCTCTTTCATTAGCTCTACCATTGCGATAGGGGGCGTCTCCCCATCAAATCAGAGCCCGCTGCCTGCGGTCCCGCAGCATCTGACTAAGCATGCAGCTCCTGCTGTACCTCCATGTCGCGGGTACCTCCTCCACCGGAGGCTGAGGCACCTTTACACGGCGAGGGCGTCCCCGTTGGCCTCTGCCTCAAACATAATAGATGCCATACATCAGTAGGGATTAGTTCAAATGCAACATGTATAAAGGTGATAGGCAAACTGTTATTACTATTCAAAGAAAAATCCAACATAAAACTAGTTCGTACAACTTAAGTGGCTTGTAAGACTACTACATTATTCTAGATAAATACTAACATAGAGTATTAATACTACTCAATCTAGCCCTTATGGTGACAACGAGATGTAAGTGTCCTGCTGCTCGTCCTCTGGTGGTAGGAATCCCCCCAAGCCTGTAGGTCCTCAGTTTACATCCGGCCCAGGGCAATACATAGTAAGGTGATACCTACTCCCACAGCTCAAGCATCTGCGGGGTGAGCGCTGACAAATCGTCGACTAGAGTCCATGTCCTCCACAACGAAGGCACCTCACCCCTCTACTACCTGCCCTAACTTCTCTTGAGCCCACCATTGAGTTGTGTCACGCCACGACCCAGATCTCAGGCCTCGGGCATGTGAGCAGATTGGCTGTACCTTAAGTGGAGACGAGCCCCAATCAGATACAACGCTTAGGTAATCATAAACATACAATAGATAAGCAGTGAAAAATCCAAATAAACATAATAAAAAATATTAGTGTCTACAACGGAAGACAAAAAATAAGGGTACATGCACCCTAGAATGTCAAGGCCCTACAAGGGTCCTACATAACATAACCTAACTCTTAACAAAATAAGATGTTTGCAAACCTCAACAAATGGCCTCCCACCCATGTGTCACTTCTGAGTCCAAGTCAGCTACTCCTTAGGATCTGAAAAAGAGTGAGAACAAATGGATGAGCTTTTGGAAGGAAAGCTTAGTAAGTACCCTGTGGGGAACACAAGGAAGTCATGTAATAAGCAATAAGATAAGCCAAGAATAAACAAAGCAAATGAACCAACAGGACAAAGTCAAACAAGTGGGGACTATGCCCCCACGCTAACCAACACATAGGAGTCTCAAACCCACCACAAAGGACTATCAACGGTAGGGACTCCTAAACACAAATGCAGCCTCAAGCTCTCTGAAAGAGTAATCCAAAGAAGACTCTCAAATATCCCCGATCATCAACATCAGCCTCAGCTGGAAATAACCATCTGGTCAGAAGTCGATAGTGCCACCTCTCTTACGTGTCGATAAGGTCAACGAGTCACCCCACTGACGGTCTGGACGGCCAGAGTATCATCGCCCTGGCATGGACCATCAGAACGCCAGGGTGTCCTCATCCCTGAATGCCCCATCGGAGCCACGCTCCACTAAACTGAGCGGAAGGATTTACAAGAACAACTAACGTGTACCCTATCTGGCCAACGCACAAGCTCACGTGTTTCCACGGCCATGTGCCTGTCAACAAATAGGCATACTCAGTAAGCACAAGTATACATAAATGAATGCCAACATATCAACATGCATACACTATCATGGAAATAGAAATCCAACAAAGCAGTAGAGCAAATACGTGTATGCAATCCAAGCAATAACATACCAAAACATGGTAACAACAAAACCAATAAACACTCAATCATAGAGTAGGAACTAGGCAAGTGTACTTACATCTATTGAAGATCTACTCGATTGATATATATCCCTCCTGACATGGCTCAGTGTTCTACGTTGATATCTGGTAAAGATAATAATGATGTCCTAGTATCTTTTTAAGTATTAAATAGCTCATTAATTTTACCCACTTCATACTGGGCCGAGGGCCCACCCACTTCTAACCCAATCAAACCTTTACTTGGACAATTTGACTCTTATGACACTAGGCTTATTAACAATTTCTCCCACTACCAAGTCCAATAGAAGAGCCCATGACTTACACACCAGGCCCATGTGAAGCTACCAAAACCTACCAGTATAATTACTTTCTAACAGTTGGGCCTTAGCCCACCAGTTTGGGTTCAACTCACCAATTCACTAATACTTCTATTTGGTTCATGAGTTTCTTGGTTCAACTGGGTAAGTGATTGGGCTACGTTAACAATCATGCATTCCTAAACTAGTATAGTTAGTTCTCAGAACACATTTCACCATGCCTCCTTACAAATTCATAAGTTATTCCCATTAACATACTAACCTCTCTCCATCAGTTACTTATATCTATATATATATATATATATATATATATATATATATATATATATATACATACATATATATATACACTGCCCTCACACTATTATAGTTAATGAGTTCTCACCATTGTTATACCAAACTCCACTCAACATTAGAGTCTGCAATCTAGAGTTATGCACTGTGGAAGGTATTGTTAATGACTTCTTAAAACATCACATTATCTCCTAGCATAAGACTCACTCTAGTGTTAACTTCCCAAGCTAATAACTCTCAAAATAATCTAGTAGCAGACCATTTTTAACCACACCTTTGAAGTCAAGCAGAAGTCTTTATCACAACCTCAAATGATCAGATAGAAAAAGGCTTGAATTTCTCTCAAATCAACATCCATATTTCCTATCAGCAACCCTTCTCCTCTACACACTTGCACTAATCTATCAACAAACACCCATGCATGCTTGGACCCTTTTCACACTAATACCTTTTTCATGTATGCATGTAGGTATGTAGAGTTCTAAACAAAGTCACAGGAGATAAGAGTCTCGCCACCTCTATCCCACATTCAATCACATTGTTACTGAACCTGTTCATTTCTACTCATGCTTGTATGTTGTAACTACAGACCATGGTTAACAACCATTCCACATTATAACCCCCCTATAACTACTGTATCCATGCATATTTATCACGCACCACTCGTGCATGCATTCATAGGTCGTTCCACAACTTACTTTTAAGGTTCCATGCAATAAACTTCAAAAGGTCCGGAGGCTTACCATGGTAGTAGTGGTCCTCAGTGCTTCTAAGGAGAGGTCCCGACAGCTGGGGTTGCAATGGTGTTCACTGCGCCTTGCACCGTCGTCTCGTGCTCAAGACGTCTCTCCCAATTGTACTACACTCCTCCGCAGGTTTACAAGGGTAAAGGCGGCCTAAATTGGACCCGTTCCACCGCTCCCTCTCTCCCGGTTCCTCATGAAGAAGGGGAGGATTCGCCGCCTCTAGGAGGAGTTGTTGTTAGGGTTCTAAAGATGGGCGCTCGTTCTTATAGGAGGTTGAGGTTTGGATATGGAATGAGATAATCCCGTTGATGAGTCCGTGATCCGATCTCCACACAGTTGGTCGGTCCGGTGATCACGCGCTGTGATCGCGGTGACAACTGGCGGAGAGGAGGATGGATGATCACACATTTTTTTGTATTTTTTTTGTTTTTGTTTAAATCTCGTGCATGGTTGTCTCTTTTGCAAAGAAAACCCTATAATCTTTCCCTTTTACATGCATAACCCCCACTGCTATCCTGGACCTTGATTTCAAATGAGATTATCTCATTCATGAGACATTTAGTAAAGAACCCCTAGGTTCTCTAGATATTATTACACAAGCTATTATTTAAATCTCATCCATGAGATGTTTTTTTTCCTAGGTTTAATCACAACCATTCTTTTTTCACCTCATTCATGGCTTAATTGTTTTTTTAGTAAAGAGCCCTTGAAATCTTCCAAATTATCATTCAATGCAAGCCCTCCTTTTTGTTCATATAGCTCATGCATACATTGACGTGGACTTTTGCACTTAAGTCCAGCAAACTATTTGTTTGCCATGCAAGTCCATCCTTTGACATTCCCCTTGAGAAGTCAATTTCTCACTTAAGCTCCTCTCTTCTCATGAATTTACAGATAGGTTCCTGATAACCCCATTTGAATTAAGAGATTAACAAATTTAATCCCCCATTTCCTATAAAATCCAATTAAACCTAGTTTGGGGAATTTCATTAATTAACCAAATGAATTTAGGGAACAATTAGGGAAGAATAATTACATAAAATCCTTGGATTTTACAAGTTGCCTACCATTGCTCTTGTTGCGGCTATTCCAATAGGTTCTCATCCTATGCTCACACAAGCCAAAGCTAGTATTTTCAAACCTCGTCACCCTGTGAATCTTGCTCTTTTGGGATCCTCTAATCTTCTCTCTACTCTCCTTGCATCCACTGAGCCTGAAAGTTTCAAATCTTTTGCTAAGAATTCTGCTTGGCTAGCCACCATAAATGAAGAAGGTCAAGCCTAGTAAAATAATTGCACCTCAATTTTGGTCCCTCGACCTGCCAACACCAACACTGTGGGTTCCAAATAGATATTTCAGACCAAATACTTGCTTGATGGATCTATTAAGTGTCTCAAAGCTCGTCTTGTTGCCAAAGGCTATACATAGGTACCTAGTCTAGACTACACTGACACTTTCAAACCTGTCATTAAGGCTACTACTATTCATGTTATTAATCGAAGAAAGCTCTTTATGGCTAACTATGTTTCTTAATCGAAGAAATCTCTTTATGTCTAAAAACAATCCCCTCATACTCGGTTTCAATGATTCATCTCTTTCCTCATTCACCTCGGTTTTTATTGCAGTCGTGTAGACACATCACTTTTTGTCTTTCATAGGCAGACTGACATTATTTATTTACTTATTTATGTTGACGACATCATTATTAGAGGCAACAATTCCAGTCTTCTTGACAACTTTGCTTGCAAGTTGAATTCTGAGTTTACTACTAAGGATTTGGGTTCTCTTAGTTACTTTCTTGATCTTGAAGGTACACCCCCATTGATGATCTTTTTATCACTCAGCTAAGATATGCATAGGACATTCTCATGCAAGCTCAGTTACTTGACGGTAAGCCGGTTCACACCCCCATAGATGTTTCCCAACACCTGTCTTCTAATGATTTTTGTCTTTGGATCCAACTCTTTACAGATCTATTGTTAATGTTCTCCAGTATTTAATTATCACACGTCCCAATATTGCTCACACTGTAAACTCTGTCAGCCAATTTCTACACTCTCCGACTGAAGACCACTTTCTTGTTGTAAAGCGCATTATTAGCTATGTTAAGGGCATATTGCATTTTGTCCCCACTTTTCATCTATCCGCTAGTCCTAGTGCTTTAGTTTCTTACACTAATGCTAACTTGCCAGAATGTCATGACATTTGTTGCTCTACCTATGATTATTCTATTTAACTTGGTGATAATTTGTTCTCATGGAGTGCCAAGAATCAACCTACTATTTCTTATTCAAGCTGTGAATCTGAGTATGTACCCTTGCACTCACTACTGCCGAAATTCTTTGGCTAATGCACCTCCTTCATGACCTCAAAGTTTCTCATCCACATCAACCTCTTCTATTATGTGACAACAAAAGTGCAATTTATTTTTTTTAGCTCCAACCATGTTTTTGGCAAGCGAGCCAACATGTTGAGTTAGACTACCACTTTCTTCACGAACTAGTTGTTGTTTGGCAAACTTCGCACACAATATATGCCCTCTCACTTATAGGTTGAAAATATCTTCAAAAAAAGTGTGCATAGGCCTCTCCTTTAGTTAATTTTTTTCATTTATTTTGTAATCAACATTTATGTGTAACTACTACATTATAAAATCTGTAAATGAATATATATATATTAAAAGCATTCACCATTCAAAAGTGTGGTGATTTTCCAAACATTCTCACAACCAACTTGTTTCATAAATCTAAGAAAAATTTTAAGAGACAAATTTGATGTTTTATATATATCATGTTTTGTAGTTATGGTGAAATTTTCAGAGTTTAATATAAATATATATTATATAAAAATACAAATTTTGTCTAGGGAGTTTTAGAAAAACACCCAAATTTTAGATGAATAAGATGATATTAGATAAAGATGAATAAATAGGAAGAACACATTTTATTAGTCTATTGATGAAAAGATTTGCTCCTCCTGAGGATCAAAACAATCTCAATCAATGGGTGAGAGAGGTCAGTGAAGGGTGTAGTGCTTTAGTTTGAGGGAGAGATCGGCTATACTAGATGACTTTTTTGATGGACTCCTTCATACTTGCAGGATCAGTGCTTCCTCTACTGACTAGCTCCCAGGGATCACACCTCTTTGAGAGAAGGAACTACAAAGAAAGAGGGTACGAACGTTCATGCTTAGGGGGAGCCTCCAACGCTCAAGTCAGAGACTCCAAATGGAGTGGAGAGCAAGGAGTAGAGAAAAGTGGGAGAGAGAGAGAGAGAAAGAGAGAGAATTCCGAGAGTGAGAGTGATGCTTAAGCTAGCAATCAATCTCAGTGGACTAAGAGTACATCGTACCTACTTCATGAGTCAAGGACTCCCTTATTTAGCCTGGGGACCATTAGTTGCTAGCCTGGAGACAATTGGTTGCCAACCAAGAGTTAGTGAGTTACCTTCTAGATTAATACATCCTCCACCGTTGGATGACAAGGTGGTTATGATGACAGTTGACCTCTCATGTAGGTACTTATGATCATGCCAGATGTCCTCATATATTTTTCCCCCATAACACTTGCCTCCCAACTCTTGAGGCCAACCAGTCCTTATCTCGGGTCGACCTAGAAAGTTCGATTTTTAGCTAATGGCATGATCTGACCTAATAGGAGTTCTCGGCTACTTGACCACGAGCTGCTTTTCAGAATATGACCGAGTTGAAAAGTTTGGCGATACGTATTAATCTCAATTGATGGGTTATGATTCTCGAGGGACACGACATTCCACCTTTCAAAGTGTCTTCATTTGAAAAGTTATGACAAAATGTAAAATCCATGATTTTTTTTATTGAATAAAAGGGATTTAAAATTTCCCTCTATTTAAATTTCTAAATATTTTGGCAAAAGGGCATTTTGGGGATTTACAAACTCCAAGGGGCATTTTGGTAAAATGGTCATGAGAGAGATTAAACAAGGAGTTAATAAATTATGGAATAATTTATTAAAGAAAAGTAGGGGTTAATTTAATTAAATTTGGGAGTGATCAAATTAATTAAATTAGGAAACCCTCTAATTGATCATGATTGGGACTTAGAAGGAAGGGCGGAGATAGTTGATTTAAATCAATAAATTTATTAAAGGGAATGCCCTAAGTTTAGTAAGGATAGGGTTTAATCAATAAAAATCAGATCAAATTTAAATTCAAATGAATTTAAATTGTAGAAATTATTAATTAATAATTTTGAGTTTTTTTTGGCTGCTAGGGACCTAATAGAAATTTTATAAAATTGCGAGGACTATAGGATGAAAGTTGATGTCTCTGGGAGGAGGACTTAGATGTAAAAAATAAAAAGAACAAGGACTTGATGAGAAAGTGTGTTCTCTCACAGATAAGGACCCAAAAATAATTTTGGGAAGTTGGGGGTCTTCTGTGCTAAAGGAACAGAGAAGTTGTATAAGAAAGGAACAAACGGCCGAGTTTGATCGATTGGCCCTATTTCTTCCTGACATGGTACCTACCGAAGAAAGCAAAGTGAGGAAGTTTGAGATGGGACTGAGGCCATCACTGAAGAAGATAGTATCCAGCCATTTGTGCACCACCTATGCTGACCTGGTGACCCGTGCCAAATATATTGATGCATCCACGCCGCCGATCCTCAAAATCAACAAAGAAAAGAGAAGAAAGACAAGGATGCGAGCAAATGCATGTGGACAAATTGGAGGAAAAGCTCGCAAGTCAAGGACCGAACATAAGTATCAACCATATGCCGCAAGCCTCTTGAATCATCGCGAGTCTGTGAGGCGGAGGATCTTCCAAAGCGGGTCACGACAATTGAAATGTCCTATATGCGAGGACGCACAAGCGAGTATGTGTCGGCAAGTGTTATCGAGCTTGTTTTGCATGCGCTTAGCTTAGAACACCGCATATAGCATGTCCTCAAGTCGAACATGGAATCAAGCAAGGATCTCGTGGTCCTCCCAGAGTCTTTTGGTGCGCCTCACGGCATGTACCAAGTGCTCCCGCCGGTGGACAACAAGGTGGTGACAAGAAAGGGAAGACGACTGAAGCAAGTCAACCGTCTTCCTCCAATCAGAGACCTATGACTCATGGACGAGTCTATCATCTTACCACCGGGGAGGCACAAGCACCGTTTGAGACCGTGGAAAATGTCGGAGAAGGCGCTGAGGACCAAGAATAGATTTTTGAGGGGGAATAATAAATTTCGAGGACGAAATTTTTTATAAGAGGGGGAGATTGTAAAATCCATGTTTTTTTTATTGAATAAAAGGGATTTAAAATTTCCCTCTATTTAAATTTCTAAATATTTTGGCAAAAGGGCATTTTGGGGATTTACAAACTCCAAGGGGCATTTTGGTAAAATGGTCATGAGAGAGATTAAACAAGGAGTTAATAAATTATGGAATAATTTATTAAGGAAAAGTAGGGGTTAATTTAATTAAATTTGGGAGTGATCAAATTAATTAAATTAGGAAACCCTCTAATTGATCATGATTGGGACTTAGAAGGAAGGGGGGAGATAGTTGATTTAAATCAATAAATTTATTAAAGGGAATGCCCTAAGTTTAGTAAGGATAGGGTTTAATCAATAGAAATCAGATCAAATTTAAATTCAAATGAATTTAAATTGTAGAAATTATTAATTAATAATTTTGAGTTTTTTTTGGCTGCTAGGGACCTAATAGAAATTTTATAAAATTGCGAGGACTATAGGATGAAAGTTGATGTGTCTCCCGAGGAGGACTTAGATGTAAAAAATAAAAAGAACAAGGACTTGATGAGAAAGTGTGTTCTCTCACAGATAAGGACCCAAAAATAATTTTGGGAAGTTGGGGGTCTTCTGTGCTAAAGGAACAGAGAAGTTGTATAAGAAAGGAACAAACGGCCTAGATTGATCGATCTGACCTATGTCAAATCGCGAGGCAAGATGGAGGCAAAGGAGAGGGCCACGTGTTTGGTTAAAGGCCGCCCATCCGTATGCTAACGGATCTCGAAGCAGAGGGGGAGTAGATGGAAGGTGAGGCCGCACCGTGGGGGTGAACTCGGACTGTCGGATCCCGATCAACTTCTGATCACGAGACGAGCCATCGTCTCCCTCCTCCGCCAGCGCCAGATCACGATCACCTTGCCAAATCAGTGTTGCATGGATTGACGCCGGGAATGGCAAGTAGGGGGAGAAGATTGGCACACGATCTCCTCGCCAGCAGTCCTGATCCCGCGGGGATTCTCCTCGAGCCCTATAAAAGGGGGCGGGGGGACGGAGCTCGGGGAACCCACAACACCGCTACTCAATCCACCGTGAGAGGGGAAGGAGAGCGTGGCGAGGCAACCTCAGCGGCAAGACTCGGGGCCTGGGGGACAGAGAGGAGGGAGGGGTTGCAGGCTTCCTGCGAAGCTGCCGAAAGCTTCTCGAGCACACCACGCCATGCCCCTGAGTAAACCTCCCTATTTCCTATCTCAATTAGCATGCATGGTAGGCCGGGGTAGGGTAGGCTAACGGAGGAGGCCGCGGGACCTCCCCACGTCCCCCATCAGGACCGACGGAGAGGAGGGGCTGGGAGACCCGAAAAAAGAGGGGAGGAGGACTATCCCTGGCCACAAGAGGCCCCTCACGCTCAAGCCCGACACGTGTCACCGGGAACTCACTTGGCTGACCCTCTGGGACGGCCGGCTACCTACACAAATAGTTTAGACAGATCGCTTGACTCCTATGAGGTGCTCGCCCGAGAAAAGAGAGAGAGAGAGTGGGGTGAGTGTTATTTAAGTAAATAACTAATTACATTAGTTAATTATTAACTGATTGTTAACTTTTAAGGTTAACTGGTTTAATTAATTAGTGATTTAAATGATTAACAAGTTAACTAATCGGAGATTTGTTAATTTGGGAAAATAATTAATTAACTAAATTAGTTAATTAATTAATATATCAAGAATTTGATTAGTGAACTAATTAGAAAGTTTCTCCAATTAAAATTAGTTTGATATTTGATAGTTGAATGATTTGGTAAGCTAGCTAGACTTATCAAGTGAGATAATTATTTAACAAAATGGTTAGTTGAATAATAGCAACTAAATTGATAATTAGCTAGCTAGTCAAATGTCTAATTAGGTTTAGACTAAACAAATGGTTAGTTGATTAGCCGATTAATCAAACGACTTGTTAATCAAAGTGTCGAAAGTTAATTAAAATTTAATTAACTAGTTTTACGGCATTGAAAAATTTAATTAATCTAATAAAGGCTTAGATTAATTAAAAACATTGGCATGGTTTCAATAAATTGATTAGTCGGGAGGTTAATCTAATAACTTGGTTAGATTAATTAAAAGAATAGTTGGAGCTTGGTTAATTGGTATTAATTAATCGTTACGGGAAACTTGATTAATTAATTGCTAACCAATGATTAGTTAATTTGAAATTAACTACTTAGATAAACCAAATGGACTCAATCAAAATCAAAAGGGGTTGGGCTAACTGTAGACAAGATAAAATTATCTTGGTTAGGGGATTGGGTCTAGACAAAGATACTGGGCTAGCCTAACCAAGATTGGAGAAGAATAAAAAATAAAAATAATAAAAATAATAAAAGGTAATATAGCAAAGAAGGGATTCAACTCAACACCCCACTGCATATAGATGGGCCTTAACCACCAGGCCATCATAAGTTATTTATGGAAATGAATAAAAATAGTCATTTAAGGTAAATGACGTGGGAACGCAAGGGGAGGCTCGCAAACAGAACTCAGGCCCGATAGAGCATGCGTCATAAATATAGTGTTTATAAATATGTACTTTTATTGAGTACAGACATGGTCTTGACAGATTTTGACTTGGATGCGTCGAGGAGTCCCGTGGAATACGAGGCTTTGCGATTTTAGGTAAGTACCTTTGCCTTGCTTCTCCTCATTTGATGGTTGCTTCCTTAGTAAGTACTTCTGCCTACTACCCCACTCTTCGGAGTGTTCTTGATTTTTGCTATTGCCATATCCGTTCTTGTAAGTGCTCTTGCCTTGTTCCCCTCTCTTCGGAAGAAGAGATTTTATTGACATGTCTTAGTTGTGACATATTACTTTATATTCATACATGCTTCCATGATTTGTTAAGATCTATCTTTAGCATGTTTGATTGTTTTGGGATGTTGGAATCCCTATTTGTTCTGTTCTTCGTCCCGGATTCGCGGCGAGTGTAGGCTCCTTTTTAAGGCATTCGTGGACGGACACTGATGCTCGGCATCCGCAGGGATCGATACTCCGTCGATTAGGGTCGATCACTAACCGTGTCATACGTAGAGAGCGGCAGGCTACCACCGGACCCGAGGTCAGACCGGATGGTCGCTTTCTCAAGAAAGTCATGGTGATGGTACCGACCGGAGGACGCTATGGAGCTTCTTTGGAACTCATCACTAGAGTCGGTTTCTGTTTATTTTTTTTGTGATAGACTCCTAGGGCTTATTTTTGAGGGCGTTTGCCGAGCTTGTTTTGATATTTATGATTGGTTGATATCATATACCTTGAACCCCAAGAGTACTTTACTGGCTTTCCATTCAAAGCTCATACACTTTTTCTTTCCTGTGCTACGTATCCCGAGGCGTATTAGGACTCTGGTGCAGGATTTCGATCGTGGGTCGGGTGATTTGCAGAGGTCCGAGGACCTTGATTTTCTTTCTTGTTTGAGTGAGATGTTTTAGGACCCCTTAGGGCTTGGTATTTGTAGGGTACTTGAACCCTTGTTATTTATTTTCCGCTGAACTCTATTTATTTTGAATAAAATAAGATGTTTATTTGCATTATCTGCTTACACACTTAGGCCTTGTATCCGAGTGGGGCCCGTCTCTACTCTGGCCACAAGTCTGCACACATCGCACAGGGTCCTTAATCGGCCAGTCGGATTAAGGCGCATACAAAAATTTGCCAAAGGAGATCATGGTCATGATTCCTGATAGGATCATCCCGAAGCTTCTAGATGTATTGGTCCATATGTCACCTATTCACAGGTGTGCCCATTTGGAGATTTTTTTTTGAGCAATCGGATCTCAACTAATTACCCTCTAAGAAGCACGTCTGCAAGTACTGCCTATAAATAAGGCTGCAAAGGGTTATGGTTTTACACTCATGATCCCTGTCTTCTTCTCTGCCACCACATGAGAAAATTCTCAGTTTCTCTTTCGAGCAATTCTCTTTCGTTTTCCCAACTAAGGTAATGCAAGTTCTTCTCTTAGCTTATAGAGAGCAGGGTGTTAGTGTCGAGTCAGTAACTTCTACCCTTAATTTCCCACGACGTGCATTTATCCTTTAATGAGGTTTTTTTTCTAGACTTTTTTACAAGTGCAGATCTTTGAAGCATAAAAATGCCTTTGTCTATCATTGCAATGACAGCAAACCACAAGATACTATGGGAAATTAGGTAGGATGTTCCCACTTTGATAACGTAGGTTGAGCCAAAGCTGAGGTGTCAGCTCCAACCAAGGTTGAGGCATATATCCCTGCCGGAGCTGAGGTGTTTCCCGCAGTCCCTCGAAAATAAGCCTTGTATATTTTTTTTCCTTTTGTCTTTGTTCCTGTACATTTCTCGCATGTTTATTAATAAAGAAATAATTTCTTCACTTACTTATGTGAATGGTTGTATGATTTTATTCTCTGAGTTGTTTGCCTTTGGGAGTGTCCAAGTATAGCGGCTTTTAGTCGTTGGCTTTTGGACTTAGCTTCTCTAATACCACTAATTTTAAGCTCAGTAGTCTTCCCGGCCTTCATTGTTTACTTTTTTGAATCCAACCGATTTGATGTGAATTGAGAACATAGTTCTCAGAGCTCGGAGACGATGACTTGCGTCTTGTAAAGGAGAGGAGTGCTCAGCTTCTTTTGGTCTCTTCTCCTCCGTTCCTAAAAAAGATCAAAAACAACAAATCCATTAGGCTTTACTTATCATCATTTCTACCCTTGATAGGGCGATAATCCAGCTACAACGAATAAGTTTTGTGCCCTAAAAAAGGCGCTCTGAAAAGAACCAAATACCCAAGCTCTGAAATGGTGCCTTGAAGAGGGTCATCCGAGTCAAGGTTAGTATGGTTTTAGCAGTCAACATTTGCGTGCTCTGAAAGAGGAAAAGTCTGACCTAATCCTTGGCAACTAAATCTGTCGAAGTCCTAAAGGTTTTAGCAGTCAACATCTGTGTATCGTAGTAGGGGATAGGTGCGACCTGATCCCCTAGGACTGAATCCAGTCAAGAAGTTGAGCCCTGAAAAGAGCCGCTCTTATCAAAGTCTTCAGAGTATTGATAATCAGTCTTCGTGTGCCCAAGAAGGGGATAGGTGCGATCTGATCTCGAAAGACTGAATCTGTGTCAAGGTTTTGAAGGCTTTGAAAATCAACCTCTGCACGCCCTAGAAGGGGACGAGGGCGATATGATCCCTAGGAACTGAATTCTTGTCCTGAAAATGGTGAAGGGGTTATCCAAGCATTGACGACCGGTTTGACCAGCTCCGGATTAGGAAGAGACTTGATTTGGGAACTCAATGATTGGTTGATAACACATGCACAATAAAAGTGGATGGTTTGGAGAAAGAATTCCATAGCAATCATTGATAGTATCATCTTAAGTGCTCGGTATGAAATAGACTTTTAAGCAACATGCCCCCATGTTAGTCGACCTGTATGTGCCAAGTCGGACAATCCTCATTACAATATAGGGTCCTTTCAAACAGTAGCTCAGCTTCCGGGTACAACTCTCATTCCTCTGTACGTGCCAAGTCGGACAATCCCCATTACAATATAGGGCCCTTCCCAATTGGGAGTCAGCTTCCTGGTACGACTCCAATTCCCCTGGAAGATGTTCTTCGGTAAGATGAGGTCTCCTGGTCATAATGTGACCTCTCACACCTTAGAGTTGTTGAAATGTTATAAATGTGGCTGGTAAACAAAACTATGAGACATGCTCTATTCTATTTCTCGTCGAGAAGATCAAGCTCTCCTCGGAGGGCCTCATTATTTGCTCCTTATTCAAAGGCGTGGGTTTGACATGTCGACATCCAGATCTCTACGGGGATCGCAGCTTCTTCGTCAAAGGTCAGGCTGAATGAAGTCTCTCCTGTAGGGGTTTGGTTGGTTATTTGATATGCCCAAAGTGTGTCGAGGAGCTCATCTACCTAGTTGGAGCTGGCTTGTTGGACTTTTGTCTTGAGGCTCTATAGGATGGTCCTATTTGTAACCTTGACTTGGTCATTGGCTTGGGGATGAGTCACAAAGGTCAGCCTTGTCTCGATGGCCAACTCTGCACAAAATAATTTGAACTTCTGGTTGTCAAACTGTCGCTCATTGTTTGTGATGAAGACATACGACTGGGATACCGAATTTGCAGATGATGAACTTCTAGATAAAGTGTAAGCAAGCCCATTCTGAGATCTTAGCCAAAGGTTCAGCTGCCAAATATCATAGCCTTGAAAGACTCCAAGTGGTCGACCGGATCTGAGGTGGTGTTGTAAGACTCGATGGACGACGTCCTAAATCTAGCAGGGAGCGGGGACTCAAGGATCCCTGGAATAAACTGAGAGATCATCCAGGAGACGTACCTTGGTTGTTCCCTGGTTTCTTTGGACACGACTTTAAGTTGATGTCTTAGGAAGTCCTCGGGTTGAGGATGAGGTTGTGGCGATCCCGTGCTGGTCGCTTGCAAAGTAGCCTCCTCTTCCCTTTTGGCTTGTGCCTTGTCTTTAGGCTTCAGGGCGCGAGTAGTGGAGCGTCACCCCATATCTAATGAATCCGCCTTGTTATTTCTTAGTAGTGATGGGAGCTGAGATGTCTACTGCTCCACTAATCGAAGGGCTCTAGTAATTAGAGCCTCGATCTTCTCTTAATGAAGAGCTTGATATTGTGAGTCTTGAATATTTCCTCCGATAACCGCAAGCTAGTCTTGGCAGGCGTCCTCAACTTCTTGGACACCGTCGTTGCGTCCAGTGGTATTGTCATCTAGCAGTTAAGGGATCTGACTATGCTTGACTCTCACAATGGTTGAGAGCTCCATAGCTTCTTAATCAAGATAGATCCTTCACACAGACAACACCAACTATTGATGCAGAGATCTGCTCCACCTGTGGATCAGAACAAATCTCGATCAATGGGTGAGAAAGGTCGGTTAAGGTTGTAGTGCTTTAGTTGATTTTGGAGAGATCGGTTGTGATAGACGACTTCTAGAATAGACTATTTCATGCTCGATCCAGGATCAGAGTTTCCTCCAGTGACCAGCTTTCAGGAATCACACCATGCCAGGAGAAGGAACTGCAGAGAAAGGGTGCGAGCGCTCATGCTTTGGGGGAGCCTCCCACGCTCAAGGCAAGGACTCCAAATAGAAAGGAGAGCAAGAAGGAGAGTGAGAGTGATACTCAAGCTAGCGATCATTCTCAGTGGACTCATAATATAATCTACCTTCTTCGTGAGCCGAGGACCCCCTTATATAACCTAAAAATAATTAATTAGTTGCCAGCCCGAAGAACTTTGGCCAGCTTGAAAATTGTTGGACAACCTTAAGGCAGTTGGTTGTTAGCTTGAAGTCAATCAGTTGCCAGCTTTGAACGTCTTTTAAAATTCATCCTCCATTATTAGATGATCAAGTGGTTATGATAACAATTGATCTCTCAAGTGATGATACTACATATTTTTAGATATTTTTCTCCAATAACATAATCTAAATAACTATACTTCTTTTAATTCAATCATTATAAAAGACTTCTCTAGTGTTACTGATCATGGGTTTTGGTTTTATAATCGCGGTCAAATCCAACCCATTGCATAGGTAGAGGAGGTACAGGTGAATATGCATGTGGTGATCAGAGAACAAGAGGAAACAAACAAAGAAGGAAAGAGAGTGAACAGTGTAGAACAATCAGTTGATGGGACTTTGAGTTGACTACAGAGAACTGCTATGGCGTACGTATATATATGTATACCACTACATGCATGCAACTACGTATTGCATGCAGTACAAGACATCTGAAGGTTTATAGTGAGGTATAATTACTGATGTTGGATATGGTTGAGTGAGACGTGCAACCAAATCTAACATCTTGATCAGCACTGCACAAGAGATTGAAAGAATCTTTGACTCCATGATTATTATATATATACAGACAGAGAACTTTTACTAGGGTTTTCTCATTGTTTAACATATATAATTAAGGACATATCAAAAGAGAGAGAGAGAGAGAGAGGGCCTGATTCTATGAGTTGCTAAGTATTTGGTACATGAGGTTTTATCAAAAGATACTATGAATGGCTAAAACAAGGAAACATGATATGCAGTGTTCTGTATCTTCTTTTGTTGCCTCATCCACAAAGAGGCAGACAATGAAGAGTTTTTTGAAGAGCAGTTCAATGCACATTGTGATTTCAAACTGATCAATACACTATACATAAAGATATTGATTTTCTTTTAAAAAAAATCAGATAAATCACATTCATTCATTAAATATTAAGAGAGGTACATTATAGCTATCATGATATATAGAAGATATATAATTTGTTCCTCCTAGCCGTAATGGATGTTCCTTCAGCTCCAGATATGATGAAGTACTTCTCTCACTCTGAGTTGTCTTTACCACCGGGTTCTGTGTCCTCAAAGTCGCCCCCTTCCGGCCAGGGGTATTCATCTTTATTGAAGCTAAAGGCGAGGCTTTGTTTGACGATGGATTGATTGTATTGCATGAAAGCTAGCAACTTTAAGAAAATATCATTTTATTAAAAATCCACATTATAGAAATATTGTGAGGTCTCTAACTAATTGACTATGTTATGTGTGCTCTAAGATTTGTGGTTGATTAGAAATAACTAATTAAGATTTTTATTTTAAGGGTTCCACATCAAATTTAAGTTTATTTCTAATAAAAATTTATAAACCAATGAAATTATTTATCTCCTACTGGTCATGAAGTTTAAAATACATTTGATATGGACCCATAGAAAAATTTTGATTCTATTCTTTGCTGTCAGAAAATGCTGTAAACGTGATATATACATATATATAATCAAATATATGGTTTGTAGATTTTGCAGACCAAAATGTAACTTCATTACATTGCCAAATAGGGATGGACCGAAGTATATGTAAATCATGGAAGAAGTATGAAGCTCTAAAGATCAAGTGAATGCAGAGCATGAAGAAATCAGAAATGAATGTAATTGCAAGCTGGATTGTGAGGAACTCCTGTCTTTTTCTTCTTAGTAATATACACACAGATTGTCTCTCACTGGCACAAGAACATGCAGCATGTGAAGGAGTGACCCCTCCCTTAAAAGAGAGACAGACCTGTGTGTCTCTGATTTCTAACACGTTGTAAACAACTGTGTGACATGAGACCTTGTAGCATTTAGGATTGGAAGCTAGTTTAAAATGATCATTTGAAATCTAAAAGTATTTCATAAACTTCAAAGTTTGGAGGTTTAATGTAATTTATATAATAGAAAATATTCACTTAGGTATACCAATGATAGAATGGACCATATAAAAGAAATTAATCTATTGAATCGGCTTATAAAATAGGGGATGTTACTTGATTTGTAAGTGTAAGTCTATCATTGGAAATCTAATGTTAATGTTATGTGTTGGAATTTTTTTTTATTTTTTATTTTTTATTTTTAAATAAGGTGATAAACATCCCCCATAGGGGGCGCCACACCCGATCCTCAACTTACAAGAATGGGGATTCGATCCTAGGATCATGCACAGAAGAATCTTATCCCTTAGCAAGCGACCCGGCTGATATCAATAGACCGTTAGGTCATTGGTGTGTTGCATGTTTTAAGCCACACATTTTAAGTTTGAATAAGGGTGTGTGTTTGGTGATTTACGATATTTATATACCATGAAATGTATGACCGGATATAAAAAAAAAAGGAAAAAGAAAAAAAAAGGTTTGCTCAATATATGATGTATGGGTGATGCATGATTTGAAGTTGTCTTAGTCTATATCATTAGAAATTCAATATTTAATTATCAAATGATATTTGATCCTCTTACTTTGATTTATTTGGTTTCAATTATATAAAAAGATGATCAAAATAGGAAAAGTTTCATTTCATTTTTCCAACCCACGTCTGATTGATTTTCAAATAAAAATCATGAATAAACTATAAAATATAATGATTTTATATTAAATAAAAAATATAAATTATTTAAAATTTATATTATCATATATACTTAATGCAATTATAATTAATGTGAACAAGAAAAGAGGGACTTTAACGATTAATTTGTATTCCTCCTACTAATTTTCCAAATTACGTAAAGAAAAGTTAAATTTAATAGATTCGATTTCAAAAAATTGAGAAAATAACTAAATTATTAGCTATTTTTTACAAAATTATAATTAATTTAAATAGATTAAAATAAAATCCAATTAAATTAAAAAAAAATTTTGCATGGGTTGAGGAAATGGGTTCCTCGAAACATGCTTATGGTGGTTAGTAGGGCTGATAAATGATCAAACTGTTCGTGAAAGTTCAAGTTTGATTCAATATATATTGGCTTGAATTCGCCTCGATTATTTTAATAACAAACTAAACTTGAGTTCAAATTTGAGTTTGAATAATAATTGAGTGGAACTCAAGCTAGAGTCAACTCGTTCGAGTTCAACTCAAAAATTAGAATATATATATATATATATATATATATATATATATATATATATATATATACACATACTAGCAAATGTCACCCATATTATTTTTTTATTTTTTTATCTTATAAAATATAATTATAAATTATTTATTAATATAAACCCTTTATATGTTTTTTATAATTAAAACTCGAACCCATTATTTTTCTTTTATTAAGTGAATTACATTTGATCTTGATTAAGGACTACATATTTTTTTTTATTAGTATCAATTATTTCTTATGATTTTAGTATAAATTTACTTAATTTGATGCTTTATAATTATAGATCATGTTTTCATTTAAATTTTGTAATTTATGTGATAATTTATAATTTATTATATTTTTATAAAAAATATTTAATTTTAACTTTTTCTTTTAATCCGATTCTAATCGAACTCGAGATTTTATGAATAATATTATCAAACTGAACTCAATTTTATAATTTTGAATTTATTCGAACTCCGACCGAACTCAAACTGAACATTTGGAATTAATTTCTAATGGAAGTTAAGTTAGGTTCAACTCACTCAAATTTGGCTCATTGCCACCCTTAATAATAATCAAGACTGATTATATTGATCTATAATATTTATCAAAAAAAAAAAATTAGGTTGAAGAAAATGAAACATGGATGGTAGAAGACAAAGGGCACAAAGGGTGATGGGTGGTGCAAATCATATCAAGCAATAATTTCTAGGGAGACTAGACCAGAGGAGTGTTCTACTTTATCTTGCCTTCTTTTAACTTGTTTGTTTTATTATCTTCAACAACTGCAAATGCAACAGCACTCCACATCTTATTTCCATGGGGAATCACAAATATTCTCTTTCAACACCTTGCCCCCTGTCTTATCAAAGTACCTTCACTTAACATCATGATCTCTCTCCACACGTATACTATACCTCTCCTCAATTATTATTATTTTTTTTTAATTTTAATTTTTTTTTTTACATATATATACCCTGATCGATCATCAATGGAGCTAGCAGTTAATGTATAGTGTATACAATACATGTATGAGATGAGATATAATGCACACAATCATACAACTCTCTTGGCTGTTTGTAGTTCCTTTTCTTCTTCCAAGTTGCTTTATAAGACCCCTTCATCCCCCTTCCATCCTTTATATAATACTTGCTTGCAGCTTCTATCTTGCATATATATATTTCCTATGTTTATATATATATATATATATACTTGAGAGCTTGTTAGTTTTGATCATGATCGAGTTTATATATATATATATATTGGTTTTCATGGTAGAAGTTAGAGATATTGATATGCACAAGTAAGAAGTGTGTTTGAGCATTAGGTTTGCAAAGAGAGCTTCCTTCAGTCCACTCATGGGGAGCAGTAGGGTTGAATTAGCTGCCGACTCATTCATCCAAATGCCAAGCAGGAAAATGGCATGTTAATGCTTGGTAAATGAGTGAATGGTGCGGGAGATAAATTGGATCCTATGCTTCCTTTTCTTGGACTGAAGGGAGCTCCCTTCTCTCTATACTCCCATGCAAACATACACCTCCAACAAATTAATACTAGCTAGGGTTTAATTTTCTTTATCTTAATTTCCTTTTATGGATCTTTCTTCTTAATTTCCTTGGTGTTTTTGGTTTATGATCAGCTGTGAACTTTGTTTCTTCTTTTATGGTGTTACACAGAGTACTGCCATGCTGCTTCTTGCACTATATATATATCTTCCTTGGTGTTTTTGGTTTTTGATCAGTGAAGTTTGTTTCTTCGTTTATGGTGTTACAACTTACACAGAGAGTACTACTGCTTCTTCTTGCACTAATAATATAGATAGATATCATGTAGTGTACTTGTCTCAATGGTTTCCTTTTTCTAAAAAATTAAAAAATAATTCTTATTGTGCACATGTTTGTGAGAGCATGCAGTATATCAACCTAACAAATTAAAGTTCTTGCTTAACATTTGCACTTGTGCTTCCTAGTACTATATGAGCTAGCTCTTGTTTGAAGTGGAGTAGTACTAGTGCTTAAACCAGTGAGTATTCAAGTCTTCTCTTTTGTTTCTGTCAGGTGAATCAGAACAAGCATGGAGGTAGCTACTGATCACTACTAGTCTAGCTTCAACAAGTAGTAGTTCTTGGGAGGAGTACTTCCCTCTTTATGAGTTTGTGACAAGTTCCTAGGTCTGACTGAAGACCACTGACTGGCTCATTACCAATGGATGTGCAGCTCTTTTAACTCTTCTACTCTCTTTCTCTTCTTCTTCCACAACAAAATATTAAGGACTGATGAAAACTCTATATTTGTTTTTCTCATGAGTTAGCTGAACTTTCAGCTCTGGTTAACCAAGAAAAATAAGATGAGAACTTTTTTTTTAATCAAAATGGAGAATGATCAGAACTCATGATTGAACTAATGAAATTCTCATCCACTGTTGATTCACTCTGTAAAGTTTTAGGGTTCTATGGTTTCTTATGAAAATGTTTTAATATTGTATGTGATTAATTTTTAACTTGGAAGTGTTTAATTCTTCCATTGATGGGAACTATAAATGTATGTATCACTTACAAGTTACTTTGTTCTACTTTTGGTTTTGCCAAATTTCATAACTTTGAGATTAATGTGATTAATAGATGCAGTTTTATTAGTATTTCTACAACTCCATCTCCAGGGATATATGTTCAAAGCCTGGAAAGCCATCAGATCACTAAGAGTGGCATCTTTAGCAGACAATTCAAAGCACTGCAATATGGACCCTTTTTTTTTTGTGCAGCAATGTGGTTTGAGGTTGATTGAACATTTCTGAGAAAAGAACCGGCCTACCAATTAAAAGTATATGAAGAGAAAATATTGAAGGAGAGCATATTGTTCCTTAAAATCTTAAGGTTTACAGTTGAGTATTTATAGAAAAAAGAATTTTAATGCTAAAAAAAGCATAAAATAAACCACTGATTGAGGAAATCATGGAGTAAATTATGGAGTAATAAATGGAGGAATTTAGGAAAAAAAAGTCTTGAGTTTGGATGTGGCAAATACCTAACTTGTCTAAAGCTGAGCTATTTAGTTTTCAAACTTCACAAAAGGAAATATAATAATTCCATCTTCAAGTTTCTCTTTAATAATGTGTTTGTCAGCCTCTATGTGCTTTGTTCGATCTTGTTGAACCGGATTATGAGCAATTTCTATAGCTAATGTATTATGACAATACAAATTCATCTTTGGAGTTAACACTTGAATCCCTCAACAAGTTTCTCAACCAAAATAACTCACACCCCAAAAGCACTTCCTCTGGTTAATTCTAAGAGACCTTGCCTTTTAGCCCAAGGTAAGTAGCCTTGGGGTGCAACCCCATACAATTAGGGTGCAAGTAGGGTTTTGGGCTTATAATTTGTGGGTGCAAAGTAGGGTTAGGCAAGTAGCCTTGCAAGGTATCATGGAGGGCACCATTCCTTTGTACTCAACTTCTGTACTAGAACTTGCTACTACCGGTTGCTTTTTTACTTCTCCAAGTCACAAGGTTTCCCCCTAGAAATGTAAAGTACCATGAAGTAAATCTTCCATTGTCTATTAAACATGCCCAATCTATATCAGTATAGCCAGTTAAGAGATGGTAAACTTGTAATTTTGTATACTTTATTAGCCTATGTTTAGTGGTATGTCTTGGGATATGTATTTTGATCATGCGGTTGATGTTCTCTTTTGAGTGTCTTTAAAAGCAACTGGAATGTTGTAGAATGTGGTAGAAAAAGGCTAAAAAAAAAACAGAGTGTGTGGTTGCCTTTCTTCATAGAAGCTTAGTTAAAACGTGGAGTTTTAATCTCTGTTTTCATCCTCTGTTTTTCATCAGATTGCAATAGCTAGATGACTGCAACATGGTTGTTTTCAGTTGATCCTAATCCTAGTGTACTTTAACCACTCCTCTATATGCTCTAATGTTTATGTTGGATGTTAATTACTTGCTGCTTTTGTATATACTTGAGGAATTAGAGTGTATTTTGTACTTCATGGTGGTATCAAAGCAAGTAATTAGGTGTGGTGCTCTCTGATTCCTTTTTGCCAATTTTCTTGTGATCTAGCCCTAAGTTCTTCAATTCAGGCCTGATTTTGCAATTTCCAAATTGTGAGCTGGTAATCAGGCCTAGTAGGAGTTGTTTTTCTAAATAGATGAAGAAGTGAGCTAGAGGATCGAGTACCTCGTTACTGATCGGTGAATTTGGCAGTTTCTTCAGTTGTGCTTGAAGTATAGAAGGGATTTGAAAAGGGCCTTGAAGATCTAGAAGGTAAAGGAAAGAAACTACACACTGAGCCAAGATGAGTAATATGTTTCCATTTCAGTTTCCTAAGCTCACAAAGAAGAATTATGAGAATTGGTGTATTAGAATGAGAGCTTTGTTGGGATCAAAAGATGTGTGGGAGATTGTGGAGAAGGGCTGTGAGCAGCCAGTGAATGAAGAAGCATTGACAGCTTCCCAAAAGGATGCTTTTCAGAAAGCAAGGAAAAAGGATCAGCAAGCACTCATCCTCATTCATATGTGTTTGGATCAGAGCATGTTTGAAAAAGTTGCTACAACAACAAGTGCAAAGAATGTATGGGAAATTCTACAAAGTTCCTTTAGAGGAAAAGATAAGGTGATTAAAGTTTGCTTGCAAAGCTTGAGAGGTGAATATGAAACTCTCAAGATGAAGCAGTCAGAATCTGTTGAGGAGTATTCCAACAGAGTGTTGGCAGTTGTTAATCAGTTAAAGCGATATGGAGAGATATTACAAGATGTTAGAGTGATTGAAAAAGTTTTGCGCTCACTAACTTCTAAATTTGATTATATTATGACTGCCATTGAAGAGTCAAAGGACTTAGAGTCAATGACAGTGGAGCAATTGTTGGGATCTTTGTAAGCACATGAAGAAAGAATGAAGAAAAGAGAAGAAGGGATTTCTCATGCATTGTAAGCAAAAGTAGACTTGAAAGACAAAGACAAAGAGAATTCACAACAATATTCTGTTGAAGGTCGAGGTAGAGGACGAGGAAAAGCAAGAGGTCGTGGTCAAGGTTGGTTTTATGGCAATTGTGGAAGAGGAAGAGGAGGCAGGACCTTTTCTAATGATGAAGAATCAAGTGTCAGGAAGCAAAATTTCAGAGGTAGAGGCAGAGGTGGCAGATTTCAAGGTGGCCGTGGTCGTAGTAGACATTCTAATATAAGATGCTTCAAGTGTCAAAAGTTTGGGCATTATGCAGCTGATTGTAGATCGAAGCTAAGCAAGGATGAAATGGCGAATCTTGTTGAGACAAGGGATGATGAAGACTCAAGTTTACTGTTGTCCTGTAATGGTGAAGAAGAAAAAAATTCCAAGGTTTGGTATCTTGACTCACCAAACTCTTCGACTCTATCCTAAAAGGGGGGAAAATGCCAGACGACTGGAGAAAGAGCATTTTGGTTCATATTTATAAGAATAAGGGAGATATTCAAAATTGCACCAACTACCGTGGTATTAAGTTAATGAGTCATACGATGAAACTCTGGGAGAGGGTAATAGAGCATCGACTCAGGTATATCACGAAGGTGTCAGAGAACCAATTTGGTTTTATGCCAGGTAGATCCATAACATAAGCCATTTTCCTATTAAGAAACTTGATGGAGATCTACAGAGAAAAGAAGAAGGATCTCCATATGGTTTTTATTGACCTGGAGAAAGCATATGATAGGGTACCAAGACAAGTCCTTTGGTCGGTATTGGAGAGGAAAAACATTCATGTAAAATATATAAATATTATTAAGGATATGTATGAGGGAGCGGTTACAAGTGTGAGAACAGTAGGAGGCGATACGGAGGAGTTTCCTATAACAGTGGGTCTACATCAGGGATCGGCCTTAAGCCCATACTTGTTTACCCTAGTAATGGATGAATTAACTAGTTGTATCCAAGATGACATCCCATGGTGTATGTTGTTTGCAGATGATATTGTCCTAGTGGATGAGACTAGAGATAGAGTAAATCAAAAGCTAGAACTATGGAGAAACACTTTAGAAAGTAAAGGCTTTAGGTTCAGTAGAAGTAAAACAGAATATATGCACTGTAATTTTAGTCTAAGTAGGAGAGATGAAGGAGAAGTGAAACTAGGGGGTGGTAGTGCCTAAGGTTAACCATTTTAGGTATTTAGGTTCCATTTTCCAGGATGATGGGATGATAGATGAAGATGTAACCCATAGAATCAAAGCTGGATGGTTGAAATGGAGAAGTGCCACAGGGGTATTATGTGATAAAAAGATGCCTAACAAAATAAATGGAAAATTTTATAGGACGACAGTTAGACCGGCCATGATATACGGGAGCGAGTGTTAGGCAACTAAAGTTCAACATATGCATAAGATGAATGTGGCCGAAATGAGGATGTTAAGATGGATGAGTGGTCATACAAGATTGGACAAGATTAGAAATGAACACATCCGACAGAAGGTGCATGTTGCACCAATTGAAGATAAAATACGAGAAGGGTGTTTAAGATGGTTTGGACACGTACGCCGGAGACCCCCAGGTGCTCCAGTTCGAAAATGTAATAGTTTAGTTGTAGAAGGTAAGAAGAGGGATAGAGGTAGGCCTAGGATTACGTGGAGAGCGGTGGTGTCTAAGGACCTACATATGTTAGATATTGAGCCGGATCTTGCTTTTGACAGAGTGACATGGAGACAAAAAATTCATATAGCCGACCCCGCCTAGTATAGGATTGCCGATAAATCGGCCAAAAGGTTTTCCTTTATTAGCTTAGCTTTGTTTGTAGGGATACTGTTCTGCTTCTAACATCCCAATGTCTCATAGAATTATTTGTTGTTATTATTATTTATTTATGTATTTTTATTTTTAATTTTATTTCATTTTATTTCAGTTTATTTTATTTCATTTTATTTTATTTTATTTTTATTTCATATTTGAGAGCGACATGAAGACAGAGAATCCATATAGCCAACCCCATCTAGTATGGGATTAAGGCTTAGTTGTTGTTGTTGTTGTTGTTGTTGTTTGGTATTTTGACTCAGGAGCTAGTAGTCATATGACAGGAGATAAAGATTTGTTTTGTAGCCTTTGTGAGACTGTGAAAGGCAGCATATCTTTTGGTGATAAGACCAAAATGCCAGTAATGGGCAAAGGTGATATCCTTATTAGATTAAAGAATGATGATCATCAATTCATCTCTCAAATCTACTATGTTCCATCTCTAAAAACAAATATTTTGAGTATAGGGCGGTTGTTGGAGAAAGGGTATGAAATAGATATGAATCAAAAAGGGCTGGTTATGAGAGATGGAAAAGGAAAATTGACAGCAAAGGTGCCATTATCAAAGAATAATATGTTCAAGATACAATTAAACTATGATAGTCCTATGTGTTTGAAGGCTTCTATAGCTGATCTTTCATGGCTTTGGCATCTTAGAATGGGACATCTGAACTTTGGTGGATTGGAGCTACTGTCCAAGAAAAAGATGGTGTATGGTTTGTCATACATAAATCATCCAAATCAGATTTGTGAATGTTGCATGTATGGAAAGCAGTCCAAGACCAGTTTTCCTAAGGAATCACATTTTCAAGCCTCAAAGCCACTTGAATTAGTGTATGCAGACATATGTGGGCCACTTCAACCAACTTCTTTTGGGAAGAACAGGTATTTCTTGTTGTTTATTGATGATTATACTAGAAAAATTTGGGTTTATTTCTTGAAGGAAACATCTGAAGCACTTGAAACCTTCAAGAAATTCAAAGCTCAAGTAGAGAATGAAAGTGGCTACTTACTTAAAGCTTTGCGAACTGATTGAGGAGGCGAGTTTACATCAAAATAGTTTAACAAATTTTGTGATTATCATGGTGTTCGGCATTTCTTGACTATGCCAAGATCACCCCAACAAAATGGAGTTGTAGAGAGGAAAAATAGGACAATTCTCAACATGGCTCGTAGTATGTTGAAGAGCAAGTTAATGCCAAAAGAGTTCTGAGCAGTGGAAGTAGCATGTGCAGTCTACCTGAATAACAGAAGTCCCACACAAAAATTGAAGCAAAAGACACCACAAGAAGCCTGGAGTGGCAAGAACCAAATATTTCACATTTAAGAGTATTTGGTAGCATTGGTTATGTCTATGTTCCTGATGAGACAAGGAGAAAGCTAGATGATAAAAGTGAGAAGTTGGTGTTTGTAGGCTATGTACAGAACTCAAAGGGTTATAAATTGGGTTAAAGCCATTTTTGGTCCCTGAAAACAGGACCAATGTTCATTTCCATCCCAAAATTCAAAATTTGTTCAAAATGGTCCCTATGTATTGCATATTTTGATATTTTGGGTCCCTATGTATTTCGTATTTTGGCATTTTTAGTCCCTATTGCTGACGTGGCGATCATGTGGAATACCAATGAAATGCATATAATCTTTTTATTATTATGTTTAGGTCATTATTTTGCTGATGTGGAGTGATAAGTGGCAGTATATGCTTATATGGACCGCATTGAACAACTTTTAAATTTTTGGGATGGAAATGAACATTGGCCCTGTTTTCAGGGACCAAAAATGGCTTTAACCCTTATAAATTTTATAATCCTCAGAAAGGGAAGACAATTATTAGCAAGGATGTTGAATTTGATGAAAAAAGCACTTGGGATTGGAATATTTCTCAAGATGAAAGTTACAACTTTCTTCCTATATTTGATGAGTTTGTGGTTGCAAATCAGCCACAAAGTGAAGATGTTGTTGTTATGCCACCACAAACTCCTTCTCATGCAACACATATTGATCAGGCAGATTTATCTTCTCCAAGTTCCTCTGAAAGACCGCCGTGAATGCAAAGTTTGGCTGAAATATATATGATCAAAGTGAAGAAATCAATGATTCTACCTTGTTTTGTTTGTTTGCAGATACAGAACCAATGTCCTTTGAAGAAGTTGTACAAGATGAGAAATGGAGACTAGCTATGGATGAAGAAATCAAAGTAATTAATAGGAATGATACATGGCAGCTAGCAATACACTTCCTGCAGGAAAGAAATCTGTGGTAGTGAAGTGGGTGTACAGAGAAAAGAAAAATGCTAAAAGAGAAGTGGAAAAGTAAAAAAGCTCGTCTTGTGGCAAAGGGTTTTACTCAAAGGGCAGGAATAGATTATGATGAGGTTTTTGCTCCAGTGGCTAGCTTAGAGACAGTTCGTCTACTTATTTCATTGGCTGCCCAAAAAAGATGGAAACTGTATTTGATGGATACAAAATCTGAATTTTTGAATGGAGTATTAGAAGAAGAAGTTTATGTGAAGCAACCAATGGGTTATGTTGTTAAAGGAGAAGAAGATAAAGTGTTGAAGTTGAAGAAAGCTTTATATGGCCTTAAACAAGCTCCAAGGGTGTGGTATAACTGCATTTATGAATATTTTCATCAAAATGGCTTTAGAAAGTGCCCTTATGAACATGCATTATATGTGAAGGAGAATAAGGATGGAGATATAATGTATGTTTGTCTATATGTTGATGACCTCATTTTCACCCGAAGCAATCAGTTGATGTTTGAAGAATTCAAGAAACAAATGACTAGAAGATTTGAAATGATAGATTTGGGACTTATGTCTTCTTATCTCGGGATTGAGGTCAAGCAAAGTGAAGAAGGAATTTTTCTTTCTCAAAGGGCTTATGCAGAAGCAATATTGAAGGAGTTCAACACCTATAGAATGTGGAATGAAGCTTTCTAAGTTTGTTGAAGGTGAAAAGGTGAATTCAACTCTTTTTAGAAGATTAGTTGGAAGATTGAGATTCTTAACCTGCACAAGGCCAGATATTTTATACTCAGTTGGCATTATTAGTCGTTACATGGAAGCACCAACAATAACCCATTGGAAAGCCTCTTAAAGAATTCTCCGTTATGTGAAAGGAACATTAACTTATGGCCTGTTTTACACTACTGCATAACATGTTAAGTTGTATGGGTTTAGTGACAATGATTGGGGAGGAGATATAGATGATCATAAAAGCACAAGTGGCTTTGTGTTTTTCATGGGCAATGTTGTGTTTGCTTGGAGTTCAAAGAAACAACCAATTATAACTTTATCAACATGTGAAGCTGAATATGTGGTAGCTGCCTCATGTATTTGTCATGCAATTTGGTTGAGAAGGCTTCGAAGTTATTTGAAGTTTGAACAACTTGGTGCTAGTACTGTCTTTGTGGACAACAAATCAGCCATTGCATTAGGAAAGAATCCAATTTTTCATGAGAAAAGAAAACACATAGACACTAGATACCATTTCATTAGAGAATGTATTGGAAAAAAAGGAGATTCAGTTAGAGTATGTACAGTCTAAAGATCAAGTTGCTGATATATTCACTAAACCTTTAAAATTTGAAGATTTCTACAGGATGAGAGCTGTTCTTGGAATTATCAAAGGCTAATTACAAGTTTAAGGATGGGAAATATTAAGAGATGGTAAACTTGTAATTTTGTATACTTTATTAGCCTATGTTTAGTAGTATGTATTTTGATCATGTTGTTGATGTTCGCTTTTGAGTGTCTGTAAAAGCAACTGGAATGTTGTAGAATGTGGTAGAAAAGGCTAAAAAATAGAGTGTGTGACTGCCTTTCTTCATAGAAGCTTAGTTAAAACGTGGAGTTTTAATCTCTGTTTTCATCCTCTGTTTTTCATCAGATTGGAGAAACTAGAGATAACTTCAACATGATTGTTTTTCAGCCGATCCTGATCCTGGTGTACTTTAACCACTCCTCTATATCTCTAATGTTTATGTTGGATGTTAATTACTTGTTGCTTTTGTATGTACTTGAGGAATTAGAGTGTATTTTGTACTTCATAGCTTCTACCTTCAAATGATTATGTTTGAATATTAACCCTTTACACGGAGCAGACTTCAATTAAATACCTCAATATGCATTTCACAGCTTCCACATGAGGCTTATGAGGATCATGCATAACTTGATTCACTACACATCGCTTAAGCAATATCTAGCCTAGTATGAGACAAATAAATCAATTTCCTCACAATTCTTTGGTATCTCCCTTTATCAATAGGAGTAGCATCCAAACAATGAAATAACTTGTGATTCTTCTTAATAGGAGTATCAATGGGCTTACATCTAAGCATTCCAGTTTCAAATAATAGATCGAGAATGTGTTTGCATTGAGATAAGAAATACCATGTTTTGATCATGCTACTTCAATCCCAAGAAAGCATTTCAAGTTACTGAGTTGCTTCATCTCGAATTTCGAAGCCAAGAGTCATTGTAACTATCAATCTTATCATGATTGTCACTTGTCACCATCATATCATCAACATAGATAATTAAAGCAATAATTTTACCATTTTGTGCTTTAAGAACAAAGTGTGATCAAAGTTGTTTTGTTCATAGTTGGAATCCTTCATCGACTTAATAAATATACCACACTAAGCTCTTGGAGATTGCTTCAACCCATATAAAGCCTTTTTGAGTTTACAAACCATCGTTGCATCTGAGTACTTCGCTATACTTGGAGGAGGATCCATATACACTTCTTTAGCAAGATCTCCATGCAAAAAAGCATTTTTTACATCAAACTGAAGAAGTGGTCAGTCTCAATTGACTGGTAATGACAAGAGTACTCTCACTATATTAAGTTTGGCAATCGGTACAAAGTTCTCTTGATAATCAACCAGACTGTTTATACCCTTTTGCAACTAATCGAGCTTTGTATCTTTCAACTGCTCCATCTGCCTTACGCTTGATAGAAAAAACTATCTACATCCCATGGTACTCTTTCCCTTAGGTAAAGGCACAAGTTCCCAAGTAGCATTTTTTTCAAGTGTTGTCATTTCTTCTATCATAGCTATGGTCCATCTAGCATTTGCTAAAGCTTCCTGCATTTTACTAGGAATAGAGACAAATAATAGCTGAAGTACATAAGATGCATATGACTTGGGCAACTTTTGGGAAGACATATGATCATTAATGGGATATCTGACTTTGGTTTTAGGATCATGTTCGCATCTAATAGGTGGTATGCTACTATTAGAACAAGGTGGAAGGTGATATTATAGGACTATTGAGACTCAAGATAAATACTATCATCAAGAAGAGTTGGATTAGAAAGTACCTCTAATGGATTTTCAGGAGAGGATTGAATCAATGGTTTTATTGAAGTACTAAGAGACGATGTACAATTATGGGGTGGATTTGTTTCAGCAATTATAGATGTCTAGTTGTCTTCATCTAGACCAATGATAGAGTCATCTCTGGTTGTCCAATGGTCTTCTTCCGATCGTCCAGCCAAGTCAATGGCCATAGGATGGATTTCCACAGAACCACCGGTTCATCTAGTTATTGGAAGAATCCAGATTCAAGGGAAAAAAAATGATGCAATTCTTCATGATGAAACACTTTATCTCGTTTGTCCCCCTGGACTGATGAAATTAGTAGTTGATGGTGTGTAAAAGAGTTTTTTCTCATGAAAGATGACATCCATGGAAACATAAAACTTTCTTGAAGAAGGATGATAACACCTGTAGCCTTTCTGATTTATTCCATACCCAACAAAAACACACTTCAAGGCTAGAGGATCAAGCTTAGAACGTTGATGTGGATGTAAGTGAACATAGACTACACACCCAAAAACTCGAGAGGCTAGAAGAACAACCAAAGAAAGTGTACAGTGATCAAAAAGAGCATCTAACTATTTTCAAAAATACAGGACACTAGAAGGTTTGTAATTTATCAAGTAGACTTCCAAATTTAAATCCTCTCCCCACAAATGAGATAGAACATGAACAGCAATCAAGAGAGACCGAGTAATTTCCAATAAATGCTTATTTTTTTTCTGTTCTACAATACCAGTTTGTTGAGGAGAATGAGAGCAAGTTGTTTGTTGAATAAAACCCACCGAATGCATGAACTCCATCAATTCTTGCTTGAAATATTCTCCCCCATTATTGGAACAAAGGACTTTTATTGAAATACCGAATTGTGTAAACACCATTTGATGAAAATGACAAAAGACTATGTGAACATCACTCCTGTGCTTCAATTGATAAACTCATGTCATCCTAGTACAATCATCAACAAATTTAATGAACCACTTCATCCCATTGTTGGAATGTGGTACAAGATCTCATACGTCTAAATGTACTAATGAAAAAGGAAGATCTACCTTTTTATCACTCAAATGAAAAATAGTATGGTGGCTTTTTGCCATACGCAAGATTCATAAATAAAAGCTAAGAGAGTATAACCATTAAATAAAGATTGAAACAATCTCCTAAGATAACCAAATGAGGGATGTCCTGGTCTTCTATGTGTAGGGTTTTGTAGAAAAATCAAAAGCATGTATCATATACATGGCACAGCGAAAAAATTAAAATTTTCTAAACCCTAGCCCAAACGGATCTCCCTACGTTTATCAAAACACAAGAAAGTAAAGTTGAAGGGCATGTTCCTTTTGAAATCTGTATCGAATACCTTTCTCTAAGTCGGAGAAGACGTTGCGTCAACCACAGCAGTCTGTAGACGGAGTGCCTCTAACGGTGATCCACGCAAAGATCCGCAGAAGCAACCTCAAAGGTGACGGGGTGATCTTCCACGCAAGGTGCTAGCTATGGTGGAAGTTCTTGAGAGGATTTGGGAAAGAAGAGAAAAGACTATTGATCTCTATCAATTACTAAGAATTTGTATGTCTTTATGGCCTAGAGTATCACATATTTATAGGCCTCCCTAATCAAATTAGGGTTTCTTTCGGATTGGGACTTTGATTGAAGCCCAAATCAAATTTGGCTTACAATTTAATCAAATTTGACATATAATCAAATTCGACTTCCAAGCAAATTTGACTTATAATCAAATTCAACATATAATCAAATTTGTCTTATAATCAAATTCGACTTACAATCAAATTTGACTTACAATCTTTCTCTTCCCTTTAATTCTCTCGTTTGAGGATCTATTCCAAAAAAACTCGTTTTATACCTCATTGATATCTTCTATGCGTGTGACCCATTAGGTTCCCGGTTATGTTGGCCATTCATAATCAACCATTGATTACAAATAGATCATGAGTGGCATCTAGCAATACATCATGACCCCTAATTGACCGAAAAGTCAGGTGGTCTGACTTGGAACCTTTCAGCAGCCAATGTTAGTGTGCAATTTATCCTTTACCATCTTATACTAACTTGGTTCGGAGTATGGCCTATGTGTCAACTCCCACTAGACTGACTATGTCACACCTAGCACAAGTATTAGTTCCTCGTTCTATGGGATCCATTACTCAAAACTTATGTCATCGAAGACCATCTTTATGACAAGTTACTCTAGCAAGAGATTCCTGAGTAATGACCCGAAAAGTGGCCATGGGTATACTCTCCTTCTATCAGGAGTGGTAAATCCTCTATTGGCTACCCAAATACCTTCGAATACTTCAAAGCTGTACCCAATCACCACCCTATAAGTAACCCCTAAAGGGAAACGTAGGAATAGCGTCAAAGCAAAGGATCCATATCCAAGATAACTTGTGTACCTCAAGTCTAAGGATATTTACACCATTGCTGCAATGAGATCTTCACTGACATTTTAATAGGATAACCATGTGAAGACTCATGGTAGATCATCCAATGAACTTGCTACCTTAGCAAGCATCCACATGTTCACTCAAAACATCTTCATGCTTACAGCTTGTGAGAACAACTGCTTGATCGGATCAAGGAGCATAACATGTGCTAGTCTTGATGGATCAATGATGTCCTGTCTTATTGATCCTTCGACTAGGGATATTTAGATACGTACATAATTACACATGATAGGAATCCCATATTATGATCTCTATCATAATTTCCTTCATACTATTCGTTGTATCATGGACTTCATTAATTAGATTTAAGATCTCATATCATATTCATAGTAATGAACATCTAAATAATGAAGAAGCCTTTTATTAAATAAATAAATTTGTACATAAAGTGCCAAAGGTGATTGTCTTTAGAGCGGGTAAATTTTTTGGAGGGTCACTAAACTATGTACGGATTTCATTTCAATTACCGAACTTCAATTTGTTTCAAAGCAGCCACTCAACTTCAATTTGAGTTCAGCGGGCAGTCACCCAGAGGATTCCGGTGCCCCTTTGCTGACGTGGTCGCCGGAGAAGCCACGTGGACGATCCAGTCAACATCCTCTTCATAAAAAAAACCTAATTTTCCCCTTTGCTATCATTTCGTCGGCGCCGCCAAGCTCCGTCACCTCTCCCTCCCCTCCACCGTCGTCGTCCACACCCTCTCCAACTCCGTCTACTTACACTGGCTTCCCTTTCCATTTCCTCGCGTCGCCAGTACTGCTGCTTCCGATAAACTTCATAAGACTTGCAATTCATATTGGCACTGCAAAGAAAAATATTCAGAAAAAAGACACCAAGTAAATATTTTGGCCAGTCACGGTTACAGACAACACAATAGATCGTTGGTAAACATGTAGATCAAGAACAAAACAATGCAAATGAATTCATCAAGCGATAAAGAATGAGTTTTTTTTCTTTGTTTTTGGGTTCAATGACATTAAAAATGGCTTCTCTTTCGGTGCACATTGGGATTTGGACAAGGATCATGGGGAAGGCTTCAATGTCGGCTTCGGGGTCACAGCCGGTGTTGGTGGTCTGAGGCAATGGTTTGATGCGTTTGAATCGGATCCAGAAGCATCCAAGGTAGAGGATGAGGCGGTCGGCGCTTTGGATGATGAAGAGAATGACGAAGGCATTGGCGAGGACTTAGAGTGGCGGTACGATGGAGTGGGAGAGGATGTGGACAGCAACGGAGGAGAGGAGGGAAAGGTGGCAGAGCTCGGGAAAGCTTGGTGGCTCCGGCGAGATGATAGCTAAAGGGAAAGATTAGGGTCTGTTTTTATGAAGAGGATGCTGACTGGATCGTCTACATGGCTTCTCCGGCGACCACGTCAGCAAAGGGGCACCGGAATCCTTTGGATGACTGCCCGCTGAACTCAAATTGAAGTTGAGTTACTGCTTTGAAACAAATTGAAGTTCGGTAATTGAAATGAAATCCGTACATAGTTTAGTGACCCCCAAAAAATTTACCCTCTTTAGAGCACTTCTCCAATATTATGCATAAAAAAATCTCTTTTTTCTTGTCAATCAAGTTTTCATTCACCAAGTGAGCTTGCCCTCTTTGTGAGATCATTGAAACCCATAATCCTGTGAATAATACAATCCTCTGCTTTGTTTACTATCGCCAATCTTCTCCTTATGTTGGGAATTAAATGCAACCAGGAAGCAATTCTTCTGTCAATGCACACATCAAGCCCCTTAGCAGGAATATATACCACATTCACTCAATTGTTCTCTATCTTTCACACTTGCTTACAAGTGTTAATCCACAACTTGTGAAGCAAATACCAACAGCAAGGACAGAAGATTGTAACAAAACATATATTGAAACAAAGTTGAAAGGTGAAGAAGATAAATTCATCAATGGCAAAGGATCTTCAACAAACTACTATCCATCCAATTGCTTTGATATTTTCCTGCAGTAGAGACTTCAAGGTAGGAGAAGCAACACTTTAGAAAATCTTCATTAACATAGAAGGTAGAGAAAAACATCAAGGTTTTAAGGGCATCCTGAGCCCTAAGCCCTCTTTTCACATTTTATATTAACTTTACAGCACAACCATATAAAGACAAAGCACTCATATTATATTAAAGGGCATACATGACTAGTCAACTATGACTAAACAACACACTAATGGCACATTATTTAACCTAATTTCCCCCCTTAATGTGCTCTTCTTGAACTCCAAGCATTTCTCTAAAGTAGATAAACTTATCCTTTGGAAGTGCTTTTGTAAAAATGTTTGCAACTTGTTCTTCTTCTTTGCAAAATTTGAGATCGACTTCACCATCTTCAATTGCATCTTAAATGAAATGGTGTTTGTTTGCAATATGATGGATTGTACTATGATAAATTGGGTTTCTTGCAATATTTATATAGTTGATTTGTTGTCACACAACAATATAGTAGCCTCCTTTTGCTTCTCACCAAGGTCTTCTAATATCTTCCTTAGCCAAATAGCTTGAGAAGTTGCAAAACTAGCTCAAATATTTTCAAATTTTACTAAAGATTGTGCAACAATTTGTTGTTTCTTAGATGCCCAAGAAAACACTTCGAAACCCAATGAAAAGCAATAGCCTGAGGTGCTCTTCATGTCATCTATGCGCACAGCCACCCCAATCACTATCACAATATCCAACTAACTTTACATCAACACCTTTGTTGTATTTAATTCCATAGTTAATTGTGACTTTGATGTATCTCAATACTCTTTTTGCATCTCCATGATGCAATTGGCTAGGATTATGCATAAATCGTGAAGGTAAACTTGAAGCAAACATGATGTCCGGCCTTGTAGCTGTGAGATATAATAAATTATTTCCCACCAAGCTTCTATATAATGTGGCATCAATTTTCTTTTCTCCATCTTCCTTAACAAGCCTTTCATTAACCGCTAGTAGTGTAGCCACTAATTTGCAATCTAGCATGCCAAATTTAGCAAGTATATTTTCAGCATATCTTCTTTGACAAATAAAAACCCCATCATCTTGTTGATGAATCTCCATACCAAGAAAACGATGCAATAATCCCATATCATTCATATCATATCTTCTCATCATTTTTTCTTGAAATCACCAATCATCTTCTCACTGTTTCTTGTGTAAAGTAAGTCATCCACATATAATGCAACTGTTTGACACACCTTGAGATTTTACATATAGGGTTGCTTCCTTTTTGCTCTTTTTAAACCCTTTCTCTAGAAAATATGAGTCAATTTGGCTATTCCAAGCCCTTGGTGCTTGTTTCAACCCATATAATGCTTTCTTCAATAGATACACCTTGTCTTCTTCACCCTCTTTGACAATACCTTGAGGTTGATGGACATACGCCTCCTCTTTCAATTTTCCATTCAAAAAGGTAGATTTTACATCTAGTTGATGTAAATTCCAGCCTTTTTGGGAACCAATGGCAATTATGGCTCTAATAGTATCAAGTCTTGTAACCAACGGAAATCTTTCATTGTAATCGATACCGAGCTGTTGTGAGTAGCCTTTAGCAACTAGCCTTGCCTTCTTTTTTTGGATAGAACCATCTGAATTCAACTTTACTTTGTAAACCCACTTCACTCCAATTCCCTCCTTGTTTTTAGGCTTCTCCACTAGCTTCCATGTCTTGTTTTTCTCAATGGATTGAATCTCTTCTTCCATGGTTTTTCTCCAATTTTTTTCTTGATTTGCTTCTTTAAAAATTTTCAGGTTCAAGGATGCAGAAATTACATCTAGCATAAACATCATTCAAGCTCTTCATTAATTTTCCTTGGAGTTGAGGTTGAGCCATTAGTGCTTGAACTTGGAGGTGATGGTGTACTACTTGTTGGTGATGAATCTTCCTCTGTTTCTTCTTCATTTGCTAAATTTTCATTTTCTTCATGATGCAAAACAACATGCTCATCTGCATCTTTTTCTTTCCAATTCCAAGTTGCACTTTCATCAAATAAAACATCACGACTTACGATAATTTTGTTAGACTTCAAGCTAAAAAATCTATAGCCTTTAGATTTTGAGGTATAGCCAACAAAAAATGCATTTTTCACTTACTCCATCAAGCTTGTACCTTTTCTCTTTTGGAATTTGAGCATAGCAAATACTTCCAAAAATCTTCAAGTGCTTCACCGATGGCTTCCTTCCACTCCAATCATCAATTGAAGTTTGGTTCCACACCGCTTTTGTGGGGCTTCTATTGAGTGAATATACAGTTGTATACACTGTTTCAGCCCAAAGTAGACCTTTGTCATGTAACATACATTTTGCCATTTCCATTATCGTTTAGTTTTTCCTCTCGGAAACACCATTTTGTTGAGGAGTGTAGCCAATGGTCAATGGTCTTACCGTGCCTTCATCTTCACAAAATTCTTGAAATTCATTTGAGGTGTACTCTTTGCCATGATCACTTCTCAAATTTTGATGTGATGGCTACTTTGTTTCTCAACAAAGCTTTAGAACTTCTTAAAAATTGAAAACACTTGAGACCTTTCTTTCATGAAGTAGACCCAAGTCATTCTTGTAAAATCATCTATAAATATGATGAAATATTTTTTACCTCCATGTGAGATAATCCTCGTTGGCCCACATACGTATGTGTGAATTAGCTCTAGCATCTTCTTGGATCTCCAAGTAACTCCTTTAGGAAATAGTTGCCAATGTTGCCTTCCAAGTGCACACCCTTCATAAACTTCATGCTTTTCTTCAATTTTTGGTAATCCATAAGCCATGCCCTTTTGTTGAAGTAGTTTAAGACTGAAAATTTAAATGCCCGGGCTGTTTGTGCCACCATGCATTTTCATCAACATGAGTTTTCAATGCTTGATTTGCTCCATAGTTGAGATTAATTGGGAAACTTCGGTTTGTCTCCATTTTAATTTTTGCAATCAGTTGTCTACCATCCATTTTATCATAGATAAAGTACTAATTATCATCAAAGTTCAATCTATATCTATGCTCAAGGAGTTGTCCAAGACTGGGTAGATTTTGGTCTAAGTCAGGGACAAACAACACATCTTGAGTAAATTTGGTGCCTCTCTTTGTTTAAACACTAATGGTTCCTTTTCCTTGTGCTTGCATAATACCTCCATTTCCCATCTTGACTTTCAACAAAGATAGATCTCTTCTTTCTCATATGGTTGCTACAACCACTATCAAGGAACCATACATCATCATTGGTTCCGGTTGCCATGTGACAAGCAAAAAATAAATTTTCTTCACCACCTTGCTCCTCTTTGAAAAATGTGCTTGTTGATTGCCTTTGAGTTGACAATTCTTCTCAATATGGCCAAATTTTTTACAATGGTGGCACTTAGGTTTACCCTTATGCCAATAATCTTTCTCTAGGTGATTGATCTTGCCACAAATGTTGCGAGACTTGAAATTTTCTACAAAAAATGTTCTTGGAAAAATATTTCATCATCTACCTCTTATATTTCTTCCTCTTCCTCTTCCACGGCCATATCTTCCACCTCTACTTAATTCTCCACCTTCATCATTCTTGGGGTTGATATTTAGCTTGTTTGGAAGGAACTTTCAACTGATTTTTCAGCATGCCTTGCAATTCTTCTTTCATGGGCCATCAAGGATCCCATAAACTCTTGAAAATTCATTGATGAGATATCCTTTGTCTCATCAATTATTGACACCATAGGATCAAACTTTGGAGGCAAACTAACAAGAATTTTCTCAACAATTCTACTGTCTTTAATCTCCTCACCAAAATCTTTCATTTCATTCACAACTTTGATGATCTTTGTGTATAATCTTGCACATTTTCTGCTTCACTCATCTTCAAATTTTCAAGTTCTTCAATGTTTTAAGAGTAACATTTTTCACTTTGAGATTCCCTTGGAACTCTTTTGGTAAAATTTGCCATGCTTCCTTGCCTTGATTGGCTCCCATAATCCTTGAAAAGATATTTGCACAGTTACACCTTGTTGAATATATGAGAGAGCCTTGGTATCCTTCCTTCTATGATCTTTGAGTACTTTTAGTTCTTGATTACTAAGATTTTTGGTAGATGGAGGTTCATCATATCCATCCTCAACATACTCCCACAAGTCTTGTGATCTGAATAGGGTTTTCATCTTAACACACACCAATGCTCAAAATGTTCTCCAGAAAACACAGGAATTGGAGGACACTCACCGTTTTGGTTTGCCATGTGATTCCTCCATAAATCAGCCCCTAACAAAGACAAAATCTTGGTGCTCTGATACCAAAAAATGTTGGGAATTAACTGCAGCCATGAAGCAATTCTTCTATCAATGCACACATCAAGCCCCTTAGCAGGAATATACACCACATTCACTCAATTGTTCTCTATCTTTCACACTTGCTTACAAGTGTTGATCCACAACTTGTGAAGCAAATACAAGCAGCAAGGACTAAAGATTGTACCAAAACATCTATTAAAACAAAGTTGAAAGGAGAGATATTACAAATTGATAAGAAACATTCATCAATGGTAAAGGATCTTCAACAAACTACTATCCATCCAATGATCCAATTGCTTTGATATTTTCCTACAGTAGAGACTTCAAGGGAGGAGAATCATAGGCAACACTTCAGAAAATCTTCATTAACATAGAAGGCAGAGAAAAACATCAAGGTTTCGGGGGCATCCTCACAGCCCTAAGCCCTCTTTTACACCCTTTATATTAACTTTACAACAAACCCATATAAAGACAAAGGACTCATATTATATTAAAGGGCATACATGACTAGTCAATTATGACTAAGCAACACACTAATGGCACATTACTTAACACCTTGGTATATATAGATCGCTGTTCTGAAAAAACATTGAGTGGGAAAAAAATAGAGCAGCATAATTATAGGACTTAGTTAACTAATTAACAAAGAGAAGGTTGTAGTTTAGTGACAAAACAAATAAAACATCTCTGATAGTCAGCGACGTGGGAGATAAAGTGACTTTACCAATTCCAACAACTAGAGATTATATACTATTGGCATTGGTAATGGTAGTTTTGGAACACCTAGAAGATGAATGACTAAACCTATATCGATCACAAGTTATATGATCCGTTACACCATAATCAATTATCCAATCACTATTTCCATTAAAAGATGAAAGCTTAATTAATAGACGAGTTAGACATACTATACCTGACTTGGTAACAAATTAGCTGTGGTTGGTTCTCTTAATTTGGAGAAATTTAATTATTCAGATATTAAATTTGGAGAAATTTAATAACCCATTCGAACTATAGTCATCTACCTCAGAACTGGAGGACACTTGAGGCACGCAAAAAGCTATAATTTGGAGAAATTTAATTATTCAGATATTAATTCTCTTACAACTCGATTCTAAAAAATTTACTAACTAAACATATCATCCATTGTCCTTGAATAACAAGCAATAATTCAGCTCCATAGTAAAGTTTGGAAGCTCAAATGCTCAAATGGTCAGACTATTATATAGCCCACAAAAGAATCCTGACACAAGATAGTGAAAGATGTGGCTATACAAAACATACACAACAAATAGGAGCTCCTGAAGATAAGGTTATGGTTGGTTCATGGTGAGTAATTTGTGTTGCTACCTCTGGAGCTGGATAGTTCAAGCTTGAGGATGCTGGAAGTGTTCGACATCACACAATGCGAAGATGGCTACCAGATGGGCTACCTTATAGGCCAGAGATTCTCCGATTTGATTAGAAGCAGGGTGGCAAGAGACCTCATCTTGCAAGAGCAGCTCCTCCCTTTTGTGGAAACACCGCCAGGGCAAGAACTTGTTGGAGCACTCTCTGCTGCCAATAAACATGCATTTCCGAGGTACTGGGATGAAATGCTTGGAATGGCTGATGGCAGTGGGGTACCGTTTCTCAATGTAATAAAGATCTGTATTTCAGTTGTGTTATATCTATGGTTCGTTCCTTCATCAGGTTGAAGTAACAGATAATGCAATTGTTGTAAGCAGATAAAATTGCTGAACTTCAGGAAGGAAGTGTTACCATTTGTTCCGATGCAAGTGGTACCACCGGAGGAGGTCGGTGGAGAAGACTGTTCTGATGTTCTTGTCGTGAATGATTCCATGGCTATTGCTGCACATAATGAAGATGCCAATGTGGCTTTAGTTGGCCATACGTAACAATTCAGAAACTCTAAATTAACTACTACTAGGTAAATAATGCATGGACAAAGAACAATGTAAACTAACAAAGCTTCCTTTTCTCATCCCCAAATTGCAGATATTTGGTGAGGATGACATTAGAGAATGGACTATCTTTTACTGCTTACACTTATGCTGGTGAACTCCCAAGTTGTGCTTTCGGCTTCAACAGTAATGGACTGGTAACATCTATAAACTACTAGATTCACACGAAAGTTCTCGAGGGTTACCATGAGACTCTTGAGTAGATGTTACTGAAACTTCTGCAGGCATTCACACTTAATGCAGTACCCCCAGCGGACACAGAGATCATGGCCGGAGGCATCTGCAGGAACTTCATATCACGAGATCTGCTAGAAGCAACAGGACTTGAAGATGCCTTGATTGTATGTAGTGAGATAGTTGTATTTCTCATGTAAAAGGATATTAACAGGGAGACTTACTAAAGATGTTATGATTGTTACTGTAGAGAATAAGTTCAGCAAATGCTTCCGTTGGACACAGCTACAACCTGGTGGATGTGAGAAACCGCAAACTATTGAATGTAGAAACTGCATCTGGAAATCGGATTTCAATTCATGAAGTGGGGCCAACACCTTTCTTCCATGCAAACATGTATCTCCACCTTCAAGTGCAGCAGGTGAGGCAAAGAAATGGGATAGAATAGAAACATCATATGCCAAAAAAATATGCAGAAAAATTTGATTGATAAATTAAAAGTAAATAATACAAAAATCAACTTAAACATTTTCTGAAAATGGAAAGGCTTCTCCGATGAAGGTACAAAATGAGAGTTCTCTTGGCAGACAAAGACGGGCAGCTCAACTGTCATCGACTTCAAAAGCAGAGATACTTTCAGTTCTCGGAGATTCGGCAGATGAAAAATGCCCCATCTACATGACAGGTACTTGACTCTGGTCCTTCCAATGCTAATTCATCAATTCTACACTTCAGTCCACATTTGCCCCACTCCTTTATGCTCATTGATGGTTAAATTGTTAGGTCCCATGCTGTATACCTTGTGCACTGTGCTGATTGATTTAGATGAACAAGTATTGTTCATATATGAAAACAACCCAAAGAAAGGAGAAGTCTTTTGCTCTCTTCCCATTGTCTGCAAGTAGAAGAAGATTCAGACATTAAGCTCTCATTCAGACAATAAATCAACTAAATTTGTGGTTAAGCTATCTATCTTTGATCATGTGCGATTAATTCCATTCCAATTTGCACCTCTCTAGACTTGAAACAGTTCCATCATGCAGGTTCATAGAGGCCCAACATGTGCCCATCAATGCAACGCAACGCTGCAACCTGAATAATCAGTTACCTCATGTGAGCAGCACATATTAGACCATCACTTTTTCGAGTTTCATAAATATACATGACATTGTTACCTTCCCATGGATTTCATATTTAATGGGGCCATCAAGCTCAGCACCTACTGCCATCAATTTTGTCACTGTGCTGTTTATGTCAGTCACAGTAAAGGACAACATAGAAGAATAACCCTTCTGTGAGCCAAAGTCACTGTCAACCAAAGATTTGAATAAGTTCAGGTTCATATATGTCGTTATTCCCCATTCTACGTTCTTTTAGGATGTCTTGTGAAAAACTTGAGCATGCAGAACAGTATAACTTTTAGCTGCCACAATCTTTCTTCAAAGTTCTATGGGCAGCTGAAATGAACAGCTCTGAATAGGAATCAATATCCTTGAATAATCTTCTTGTAGAATTATATGCCTAGATAAAACTGAAGGCAATTAGAGGTTCTAAACTCAATTGATTAGCAAATACTTCAAGAGAAGAATGATATTTTTCACACAATGGATAAGAGGTAGATGATGATGAAGAAGAAGATTATTAGTTTTTTCTCCACTCTTTTCTTTGTATCTTCATCCTTACATTTCACCCTAACATATAACCCTTAATATGCCACAAGCTTAATGCAAAAGTCATCACCTAACCCCATAAGTCTTAAGCCTAATCGTAGTTACATTAATGCATTACACAAAAGTCTTAACACAGATAACACATGTATCACATAGCATTAGCTTGGTCAAAAATCTCAAGCCTAGCCATTATTTTCAACCAAAACATGGTTGAAAATCTCAAAGAAGAGGTCCTTCCTGAATTATGATAAAAATTGTTACAGAAATAACTGTGGATGCTCCTTTTAGCCCAATTAAGGGCCATTAAGATTATAGCACATGAAAGTAAAATTCCTCATGAATGCACTCGTATGAAAGCAAATCAGAAGGAAATTCAATTTATGCTGAAAATAGAGAGGGTTCAAGGAAAACATTAGCATAGCAAATGGTACAGTAAAATGAAAAGAGAAATCAGAAAAGTTAGATTGTAAATGATTAGACAGGTGCATGTCATGGCACACCTCAAAATGGGGAATTACTGAAGATCATTGACCAAAGAAGATAGAATAATGTGAAGTAATCACTAGAGTAAGCTTGTTGAAGATTGTTGGCAATGCTAAGTTTCAGTCTCACATTCATCATTTTATCAAGCTGGAATGTTGTCAAAACTAGCAACACGTGGCATAAAAATGATGATACAGGTATGTGCAGAAATTGTCAAATGTGGTATGTTATAAAAGGTGATTCAAACTGCCAAGAGAGCAGAAAAACCTAAATGGAATGGAGTAAATCATGGAAAAGATCAAAATGATCATATTATTATTTAAGTAGGAAAAAAACAAGTTTTTCTATACTAATACATTTATAAACTATCAGGATTCCCAAGATGCTTGCTTCTAAAACATTAGATAAATTTTATATTTTATCTATTGTCTCAGCTTATCTTTCCTAATTCCTCCATACTCAAAAAAAATTTCAACTGAAGTACATTCCGAATTTTAGGTCTTCCTTATGGTCAAACATTCTATTAAAAGATACATATCAAGCTTTAACATCATCCTGTTGAAAGCTTGCAGCAAGATCAAAATTGGAACTAACATGAGCGGATTTCGACCCAGAATAACAAAAAAACTGGAGGTCATAACACAAATCATGTGATAAATCATTAACAAACCTAATCAATATTATGTCAAGAGCTTGGGCATCATATCAAGGTCAATCAAAACTACTCGCGAATTATAGTAAGGTTGCAAAACAAAGGAGTTTTGATTCAATTTTCTAGAATACCAATTAAAGCTATTAGTTTGCTCATCAATAATTGAATGCAAGGCTAAAGAGAGAAGACCTAGAGGAGTGCATGAGAGCAAGCTTGAGGGGACCTGACTGGAGCTCAGCCCAACGTAGAGTGCAGACATTGACGGTGAAATCGAGGCCCTCCGAGTAAAACCGGGCGGCCTTCGGCACGTCCCTGTGCAACTGCAACACCCATCGGAACGCCGCCACCATCTCTCTTCGTCTTCGCGCCTGCAAGCTCGAAGATCTCCCATAATTACATTAAGTTAGATTGTAAATGATTAGACAAGTGCATTTCATGCCACAGATCAAAATGGGGGATTACTGAAAATCATTTACCAAAGAATATAGAATAATGTGAAGTAATCGCTAGAGTAAGCTTGTTGAAGATTATTGGTAATGTTAAGTTTCAGTCTCACATTCATCATTTTATCGAGCTAGAATGGTGTCAAAACTAGCACTACATGGCATAAAAACGATGGTACAGGTATGTGGAGAAATTATCAATTGTGGTATGTTAAAAAAAGATGGGTCAAACTGCCAAGATAGCAGAAAAAACCAAAATGGAATGGAGTAAATCATGGAAAAGATCAAAATGATCATATTATTATACAAGCAGGGAAAAAACAAGTTTTTCAATACTAATACAGTTATAAACTATCAGGATTCCCAAGATGCTTGCTTCTAAAATATTAGATAAATTTATATTTTATCTATTGTCTCAGCTTATCTTTCCTAGTTCCTCTATGCTCAAAAATTTTCAACTACAATACATTCCCAATTTTAAGTCTTCCTTATGGTCAAACATTTTATTAAAAGATACATATCAAGTTTTATCATCATTCTGTTAAAAGCTTGCAACAAGATCAAAATTGGAACTAACATGAGTGGATTTCCACCCAGAATAACAAAAAAAATGGAGGTCATAACACAAATCATGTGATAAATCATTAACAAACCTAATCAATATTATGTAAAGAACTTGGGCATCATATCAAGGTCAATCATAACAACTCGTGAATTATAGTAGGGTTGCAAAACAAAAGAGTTTTGATTCAATTTGCTAGAACACCAATTGAAGCTATTGATTTGTTCGTCAATAATCGAAACACAAAGCTAAAGAGAGAAGACCTAAAGGAGTACATGAGAGCAAGCTTGAGGAAACTGAGTGTAGATATTGACGGTGAAATCGAGGCCCTCCAAGTAGAACCGGGCAGCCTTTGGCACGTCCCTGTGCAGCTGCAACACCGATTGGAACGCCGCCGCAATCTCTCTTCATCTTCTCGCCTGCGAGTTCGAAGCTCTCCCAAAATTACATTAAGTTAGATTGTAAATGATGAGACAGGTGCATTTCATTTATAATATAACTAAATATAATTTTGGGAAAGCTTTGAACTCGCAAACGAGAAAACGAAGATAGATGGTGGCAGCGTTCCAATTGGTGTTGCAACTGCACAGGGACGTGTCGGAGGCCGCCCGGTTCAACTCGAAGGACCTCAATTTCACCATTAATGTCTGCACTCTTCGCGAGGCCGAGCTCCAGTCCGGTCCCCTCAAGCTTGCTCTCATGCACTCCTCTAGGTCTTCTCTCTTTAGCCTTGCGTTCAATTATTGACGAACAAACCAATAGCTTCAATTGATATTCTAGCAAATTGAATCAAAACTCCTTTGTTTTACAACCCTACTATAATTCATGAGTTATTCTGATTGACCTTGATATAATGCCCAGGCTCTTTACATAATATTGATTAGGTTTGTTAATTATTTATCACATGATTTGTGTTATGACCTCCGGTTATTCTGGGTCAAAATCTGCTCATGTTAGTTCTAATTTTGATCTTGCTGAAAGCTTTCAACAGAATGATGTTAAAGTTTGATATGTATCTTTTAATAAAATGTTTGACCATAAGGAAGACCTAAAATTAGGAATGTAATGCACTTGAAAATTTTTTTGAGTATTGAGGAACTAGGAAAGATAAGCTAAGACAATAGATAAAATATAAAATTTATCTAATGTTTTAGAAGCAAGCATCTTGGGAATCCTGATAGTTTATAGCTGTATTAGTGTAGAAAAACTTGTTTTTTTCCTACTTGTATAATAATATGATCATTTTGATCTTTTCCATGATTTACTCCATTCCATTTAGGTTTTTCTGCTCTCTTGGCAGTTTGACCCACCTTTTTTCTGCTCACTTGGCTATGATAAGCATGAAAACTCTAAAATCATGCACTGTCAACATGATCTGCATATCATACTTAATCAGTTCTTTTGTTGAAGAAAAATCTATGGCGATATCAGTAATGTACTTCATACTTCCAAGAAAAATCACTATCATAGTGGACTGTTCTTCAAAAGAAAGCTAGCTAGAGTTATGTTGTTCTTGTTAAAAACAGTAAAGAAGATGTGAATATAGTCTTGTTTATCAAATAAAAAGCAGATCTGGATATAATCTTGCACTAAATTTGAAGCTTTAGCATGAAGGACTGCAGGTTTTCTATTCCTTTGAGAGGCTATATTTTGAAGATGCAAATGTAACCTCAGTTGGTTAAAAAATTCTGTCCACTTGCGACAAACTCAGCAAATAATTTTTCTTTTTGGTGAAAAGAACTATGGAAAGTCAGAGTTGATTAATATTGATCTATTAAGAATAATATGGAGATATTAAAGTACATCACCTGATTTTGATATATAACTAGATCATCTTAACTTTTGCAAGATAAGAGGAAATAATTCTCAAGGTTAATAAAGTTTTTATTCTACTTATATTCAAAACACTAGGACTTTGTCAAACCTATTTTCAAGTTTTAAAACATTGCAGAATGAAGATTAATAATCACTTAAAGAGATTATTTCCTTCCAAGTTTTGTTTATTATCTATAATTATATTTTATGACTTTCTCCATCATCCATCTTTGTATAAACATATATATACATGTGTGAAAGACATATACAGTATCATCCAAGGCTTCTCTCGTCTTCACATGGACCAAGCCAATCTCTTGATATTCCCAATTTTTTTTAAAGGATAAATCACATTTCTATTATGATTAATAAGCACTATCATATTGAGGGTTTTACATGAGAGGATGGATAATTCCTATCAAAGCCAAAACTTCTAACATAATCTTTCAACCAAGAGATACCATTTTATTTAATTACTGATGTTTGGTGTGATTAACCGATCCACATGAAATCACATACCCCCATTAACATGTTGTACATGTCATCCATAGATAAGAGTACTTCGATCCATTGACTCTTGGTAATTAAATGTTATCGTAAACAGAGCCTTATTACAGTCAAATTACCAAATTTCAAGAACAAACCCAGCTATAGTTCAGGCAATTGAAAAGTGGGAAAAGAAACGATGGTCAAAGAGTAATAATCAGGAAAAAATCAGTGAAGTACCTACAATAGATCGACTTCTCGGAAGCCAACGATGGTCAAAGCTGCAATTTTGAGATCTAGATCAGACTCCCAAAACAAATTCAGTGAAAATTGTAAATAAAGTTGCAATTTTGAGACTCCAGATCAGATCAATACTAAAATCAGACACACACATACACACACAAAATCAAATTTTGCAATAAATTTCCCAAATGACACCAACCTCTAATAGAAGCCTCAGATTGCAGCGGCGGTGATGGAAGAAAGCAATGGAATTAGGGAAGAGCACTGATGCGAGAGAGACGGTCGAGGAGCCTCTGAGAGGGAGAGAGGGAGAGAGGGATGAAGAGAGGGAGAGAGGGTCGGGGGGTCCTGGACGGCGGGCTCAGAGGAAGAGAGGGATGAAGAGAGGGAGAGAGGGTGGGGGGGCCTGGGCGGCGGCCTGAGGATGAAGAGAGAAGAGAATCCGATGAAGTATGAAACGAAAGAGAGGAAACGGTGAGCTCATCTCAACATTATGTTTTTTATATTATTATTATTATTATTTTATTATTATCATGAGTGTAAAGTACTTAAATAGTGACCCAACTATTCAAACATTCTTATTTGAGTTATCAAATTATAAAAAATTTCAATTGGTTACCCCAACTTTAAAATTACATTCAATTGGGTCACTCGCTTTCAATTAGAGTGTTAGGTTTTGTTAATTATGACTTTGTAAAATAATTAATCTTTAATTATATTATTTTTTATGTTGTTTAGATATAATTATGTTATTTGTTAAAAAAATAAACCTTCAATTGTATGTTATTTGATTGTAATTAGCATTAATTAGGTTAGTTGTTAATTCATTAATTAGGTTATTATTTTAAAAAAAATAATACAGTGGGTTGGATCAATGTAATTCTAAACAACATAACAAATAATACAACTATTACTTACTTTACAAAACCCTAATTAACAAAACCTAACACTCTAATTGAATATGGGTGACTCAATTGAACGTAATTCTAAAGTTGGGGTACCTAATTGAAATTTTTTATAGTTTTGTGACTCAAATAGGAATGCTTGAATAGTTGGGTGACTATTTAGATAATTTACCATTATTATTATTATTATTATTATTATTATTATTATTATTATTATTATTATTATTATTATTATTATTATGTTTTTTGCAGTATTACCATCCAAATTAACTGAGGGGTTGTTTGGTTACCGGTATTTTAATTCACAATATAAATGGAATTACATATAACTTGAATTGCTATATTTTGACTTACTCCAAGAGTTGTTTTGTTGGGTCCGGCTCCAGTCCAATACACTCTCCATTATTGATATCCAATGGCCTCCCATTTGGGTACTTTGAGAGTGTTTGAAGGATTTCCAACCGTACGGTCCTCTCATATAATTTGGTGACCGTATGGTCCTCTCACTTAACGGTTGAAATTTTGAACCGTTAAAATAAAAACAGTTAAGTGGGAGGACCATACAATCACCAAATTATATGAAAATCGACATGTTAGCTTATTTTTCAATGATCTCTCCATCCGTACAGTTGGAAATCCTTCAAACACTCTCCAAAGTGCCGAAATGAGAGGCCAAGGGATATTAATGGATGCAAAGTGTATTGGACTGGAGCCAGACCCTATTTGGTTACCTTCCATTGTATTGTTTGATATAAGTTGGGTGATACAGTCACCCTGTGAAGTAAGTGGTGAGGTTACCCATAATTAATTTTTTTTATATTTATATTTAATTTATAATAATAATAATAATATTAAATTTAATATAAAATATATTTAGTCACTTGAGTGTAACATTCAGTAATTAACTCTTGTAATTAATTAAAATATTAACAGATTATATAATAATTAACTCTTGTAATTAACTGAAATCAAGTTATAAACTCTTGTTACCAATTAACATATTAGTAGAATACACTCATTTCTACTTCTATGTATAACAATATCGTATAAATCATTAGTAGTTATTAACACAACTAGCAAATGGCCCTCACATTGTTCGGGTTAATTAAAATATTCAATTTTTTATGATTGTTTTTTATATTCATATATTTAATAATTTCAATTATAAAAAAAATTATTTTAAATTTAGAAATAAAATATTTTAATATTTTCTTTTTTAAAACAAATTTCCTCAAAAGAATTAATAATTTTAAATATTATTTTTTATGAATTAAAAAATAGTAGTTTAAAGTTTTAAAGTATTTAAAAAATTTAAATAAGTGTTTGGATTATTTTTAAACATGATTATATGTGTATATATTACAATATATGTATATATATTATAAATCCCTCTCTCTCTCTAAACTTATCTATCTCTCTCTAAAAATCCATCTCTTTGACCGTCTTCAATCCTGATCCCATGGGCCAGTGGCAAGGCAAGAACATCTACATCGCTGGGGATGGCTTACCAGGCAGTGACCCCCGGTGAACCCCCCAGCCACCGCCTTGGCCCTGTCCCTTCCCCCATGGAACGACTTCTCTCCTTCCTGTCGGTGTCTCCCCATCCCCGGCTCCGCTTCTTCCGATGGCCCTTGCTGTTGCCTTCTCCGGTAAAGCACATCAAGGCCTCGCTTGAGAAACGGCAGGGGAAGCCGATCGGGTGTCGATACCGGAGGATGGGGATGGGGATGGGGGTGAGGGTGGAGCAAAGGAGGAGGCGGCTCTCGATAAGAGAAGAGAGAGAGATCGGCGGGGGGCTGAGAGAAGATAGAGATCGGGTGAGAGAAAAGAGAGTGGAAGTGAGGTGAGTGTAAACAAAATGTTTTACTACATTTTACCTCACGACCAATAAAATATTTCACAAGTGTCTTTTGCATGTAACCAAACATCAAAAAGTAAGTTTTACCTATAAGTGGAATCACATCACGGCTACTTACAGGTAACCAAACAGCCCCTAAGTAAAAAAGTTGTAAAAATACAACATGAAGTAAGTGGACTTACTGGAGGGGGAACAGGCCCGACCCGCGGGTTCCGGATCAGCCAGCACGGGCAATAGGGGTGACCCGTCGAGACGGGTTGACTCGACAGATCCGGCGGGTCATGGGTCACCTTTGGGTGACCCGTAACCAGCCCGAGCCACCCTATAGAATTGGTGGGCCAGACCGTAACACTGGTTCACGGGCCGACCCACCGATTTTTTATTTTATTTTTTTAATATAAAATGTATATTAAAATATAACAAAAAAATTAAAACAAATTAAAAAAAACCTGATATTATGATATAGAAATAAAATGAGAAAAAAAAATTGAGTGAATTTATAGAGGAACGAAACATTTAAGCTTATTAAAAAGAGAAACAAAAAATCATAGTTTTCAATTTTATAAGTTTCCAAAAATATTAAGAAATAAATTAATAAAAAAATAAATATTTAAAAATTTTAGGTGAACTAGAATCCAACTTTTTATAGTATTAAAAATTAATACTATAAACAACGTGGCGAAATCAACTCAAATTTCTATTTTTTTTATTATTAAAACCCATATTTCTCCAAATTAGAGAGAGAGAGAGAGAGAGATTGGGCTCAACCAGTCGGTTTAACTCGATTGACCCGGCAAGTCAACCTGACGGACCTAGTGAGTAACCGGCCAGCAACTGTAGCGACAGGGTTAAAACCTGGCCCGTGCTCCCCTCTAGGACTTACCGATAAGTGATTGTTTTACAGCAAACCAAACAACAAAAAGTGCCACTTACTGATAAATGGACTTACTTCATAGTCACTTACATCATACCAAAATACCAAACAGACCCTAAAAAACTGTGTTATATATATATATATATATATATATATATATATATATATTACTCCCTATTTCTCTAGAATTGGAGCCTTCTCTACTTGTATTGTTCATTCAACCAATTTACTTTTTTGTTAATTCAATTTTTTTTCTTTTTTGATAAAGTAGATAAACCACATTCATTAATAACATTAAAACTCGGTTACACCGGTCACAAGGATAGGTGTGATTTTTGGCACTACATGGATTTCATGAAGATTTTAGTACAATAGAGCAAAGTGTTTGGTTCGCACTTGTTGGCTTGCTGCCCCAGGAGTCGTATTCAAGGCGAGTGGTCTTCGTCCTCGAAGTTCGCGTCCGGCAGGCACTATTGGTCTTCTTCTCTGGTAAATTCTAGGCTTTTTTTAACCATTAATTCCATTGGCATCATTTTCGATATTTTGGTGTCATGAGTTGCATTAAACCAGGAAAGTGTGAGCAAATCAATAGTGCGGATTAGTTTCTTGAAAACAAGATGTTTATCATAGAAGCATCTCATGTTTCTTTCCACCCATACATTCCAGGTGATTGCCAATACAACCAAGTTCCGATATAGTCTGGCTTCTTTCTCCACTTGATTGGAGAGGGATGCATTGCCCCATAGATCTTGAATCTATATGGATTGTCCCCGTAAGCCTAATCAGTAGCAAAAGTGCTCCCAGATGCTGCATATGAGGAAGCATTGTATGAGCAGGTGGGTGGTTGTCTCTTCCTCCCTTTCGCATAGGTAGCACTTAGTCCTTTCATCCTTCCATTTTCTTTTTGCTAGGTTTTGTAGGGTTATAATTTTGTTATCATAAGCTAATTACCAAGCAGAATATTTTACTTTTTGGGGGGGCGCATAAGGTCCTCCAGAATTTTGGTCCTAGCGGGCACCTTATACCACCATCAACTTCGAAGGTATACAGTGATTTTACCGTGAACATGCCATTTGTGATAAGTTTCCAGAGCCTTGTGTCTTATTGTTGCCCGTCTCTTTGGGTGATGTGGTGTTGGAGCATGTCCAGTTGTTCTATTCCTTCTGGGGTTAGTGGACCTGGTTTGAGAAGCGTTGTGCCTTCATGTATTTGTTGTTGGGCATCTTCTATGCTCAAATGTTTATTCTAGATTGTTGTAGGTCTGGTAGTGAGTTGATTAGATAGGTCTTCCATCCAATTTTCTTGCCAATAGTTGATATCGGAGCCCTCAACCGCCTTCACCAGTGTGTTTGCTAGGGTGTTATCTCTCTAAGCTGATATGTCTTTCCATCCAATTTTCATGCCAACAGTTGATATCGGAGCCCTCAACCGCTTTAACCAGTGTGTTTGCTAGGGTGTTATCTCTTTACTCTGATATGTCTTTATAGAAAAGTGACATTCTTCTTGATGGCTTACCAAAAGGGTTTATGTTGCTATTATTGAAGTAGGTCCCTGCTGGCACTTTTCTACATAAACCCGTCTCTCCACACTAAAGAGTCTCCACCACCATTTTCCTAGAAAGAACTTCATTGGAGGTTTTAAGATTTATGATGCCCCATCCCCCTAATCCTTGGGTCGACAAATTCTATTCCAATTGACCAAGTGATAGGCTATGGAGTTCTGGTTCTTTCCTTTCTAGATAGATAAAGTCTCAGCGAATACTGTCGATACGTTTTTATCACCCATTCTAGGAGCTTGTATCTCGATATCCAGTAGTTTGTCGGTTGGTAAAGAGCACAAAGTTAAGTAAAGCTACTTTCCCTCCCATTAATTGTAATAGGCCTTGCCAACTTCTAATTCTCCCTCTAATCTTATCAATAAGCCTCCTCCACCGGTCTTTTTTGCGTTTAGTCCCTAATATAGGCATACCCAAATAGTCAATAGGTAGACTCTATATCTTGCATTTCATTATTTCGGCTAGTTTCTCCAATGTATGCCCAATCATGTGGATTGGGATGATGGCAGTTTTTTTTTTAGTTTATCTTGAGCCCTGATAGCATATAGGTATAATATAAGCTTCAGGGCTCTAAAGTGAGTGGTATCCCCTAAACATAGCACTAAAACATAGCACTAAGAGGTCATCTACATATTATAAGGATGCAATTTTATCTAAACCTACTGGTCCATAGGGGACTCCACTAAAGATGTTCGTTGCCAATGCTCTGAATAACATGGCGGCAAAGACATATGTGGCTAGTATAAATAGTAATGGGGATAGGGGTCACCTTGGCGTAGCCTCTCTTGTGTCTTACATATCGAGTTGGGGAGCCATTTTATGAGGAAATTTGCTTTAGATGATTGTATGATGGCTCTTATCCATCCAATCCATTTTTGTCCAAAGCCCCGAGCTTTCATAGTATCCAAGAGGAAATCCCAGTCGCACAAAATCAAAAGCCTTTTCGAAGTCAACCTTTATTAATGATCCATTCCTTTTGCTACCCTTCATACGTATGGTACGGTGGATGAGTTCTTTTGCCAATGACCATGTTGTTATATATGCACCTTCTTTTAATGAATGTTGTTTGGCTTTCATCTATCAGTTCTGCGATGACCCCCCTGCAATATGTTTGCAAGGACATTTATGATGATTTTCATTAAATAGTTGAGGGAAGCTAATGGGCCTATAATGGTTGATTTCTCTCAGGGAATTCGTCTTGGAGGTGAGTAGGATGTGAGCTCAGTTTAGCCTTTCTAGGTCCACTCTTCCTTGGTGAATTTCTTGGAACAATTGGCATATGTCTTCCTTGATGAAGTTCCAACATTGCTGGTAAATAGCCATTGGAAATCTATCTGGGACTGGGGCCTTATCTGGGCTTAGTTCCTAAATAGCCTTGTGGATTTCCTCATTGGTGAAAGGTTCATCAAGGTATGAGAGATCTCTTCTTCCCCTTTGTTCAAATAGTATGTCCCAATTCGCCTTATATCTGCTCTCCCTTGGGGTACCAAAAAGGTCTTGGAAGTGTCCTGAAATTACTCTTGATATCTCCTCTAGTGTTAGTATTAGTACTCTTCCATGGGCTTGTATGTGGTTTATCCAGTTAACGAGTCTCTTGTAGTTTGCTATGGCGTGAAAGAATTTCGTATTTCAATCCCCTGTTCTTAGCCATGTAATTCTCGAATGTTGTTTCCAGTGAGACTCCTCAGTTCTGATTATGTTTTTGTACTCCCTTATTTTGGATGTGAGATCTTATGCTTCCGTTGGGGTTAGCTCCCTTGTTTTAGATTTGATGTTGGCCTCATTCATGAGTTTGAGTAGCTCCTTTTTCTTCTCGATTGGCTGGCAACTATTTCCTTGTTCCATTTCTTGAGTTTGCCTCTAATAAGCGTAAGCTTCTTTGCTATTTTATAAGATCCAGCTCTTTGGATTTCATTATTAGTCCACCAACCACGTATCATCTCCAGAAGCCTTCTTTTTCGGCCCAGTTCCTGTTGAATCAGAAGGGATACTGCTTTGGTGCATGGGGGCCACATTCTAGTATTATTGGGCCGTGATCTGATCAAACACTAGGGAGTGTCGATTGCCAAATTCTTGGAGAATCATTTACCCATTTTGTTGACAAGAGGAATCTGTCGAGGCGAGCAAAGGTTGGTGTGGTATATCCATTTGTCCATGTATATTTTCTTCCCATCGAGGGTGGATCAAATGGATGACGTGTTTGTCTGATTTCATTGAAACCATCATGTTCCCCTTTGTTTGTTATCCTTGCATTTCTCTCCTCTGCTCTTCTAATTCAATTGAAATCTCCACCTATCATCCTTGCCACATATTTCTTATGTTCATGAGTTCTTGCTAGAAATCTCTCTTAAGGGTTCTATCACAAGGGTTGTATACAGTTGTGTACATTCGTTTGACATTGGTAAAGAGATCTTCCAATACTGTTGTTATAGAGAACACTCTTGTGTGGTTGGTAATGAGTTTGAACTTTGTGCTTTTCCACTTGATGCAGCAATCTCCTCTAGTGTTGTTGGTTGGTAATATCAGTCTCCCATTGTATATTGTGCCTCCAATGGATCTCTAAATGATGTCATTTACTGAGGCGTATTTGGTCTCTTGTAGATAAAACATGTCGGTATTTGGCATTGTAGAAGGTCCCGTACTAGGAGCCATTTTCTCCGTTTCCCTACTCCCCTTACATTCCATGTGATGATTTTCATGGGCTAACTTATCATTGTCAATATGATGGGTGCTTGGGAGCCTAATTCCTCTCCTGATTTCCTATAATGTGTTCTCGTTCCATCTGCCTTATGTGCTTAAGGAGTGGTTCGGTGTCACCATTACCTTGCCCAAAATTAATCCTTACTTGGATTGCTGCTGATAGTAGGTCCCTGTTAGGCCATTCAAATAAAGTTAGTGGGACGTTGGATAGGGTGGAGGAGGTACCTTTGAGATCAATGTGCTATATTCTTCTTTTGGTTGTGGTAGATTGTATTTACGCTCACGTGGTGGTGGTGGTAGTGGGGGGCGACACTTCTTGTGCCTTTTTCTTTCTTGGTCTCCCCCTTGGTCTTAGCGGCCCTATAATTGTTGCTTGTTCTTTCTCAGGGTTCTTTGTTGTATGTTTCCCCCTTTCAACCTCCCTGGAGTCCCCTGTGTTTTGTTGTTCTTGGCTTTGGCTTTCATCCGATTTTTTCTAGCCCTTTATTAGGGTCAATACATTATCAGATATGAGGTTCCATGAACCATTAATAAAGCGAATTCTAATTTTGTTAAGATCCAAGCCGATCCCTGTCTCGGTTTGTAGCAAGTTTAGTAGGTTTTGTTCATTGTTAGGTGGTAGAGTGTTATAGGGTTCATCGAGTCTTTTGGAGGCCATGTTTTTCATTTATAACTAGGCCTTGACCCTCACGAGAGACTTTATTTGAAGATGGGCTCTCATTTCCACAGTTTGGGACCCTTGGTGGGTTTGTTGGATTGAATTGGCCTTGGGTCGCTGGTGAAGCTGTGTGCTCTAGCTTGCGCGGGCCTACCACCCAGCCCCCCTGTTGTGGTAATCATCGTAGGTGGCGTGTCGGACCCACTCGTAATAGGTGACGATAGATGGTTGGTGATTTCATGTTGAGTGGTCAAGGCATGTGCAGACGACTCTGCCAAGTCCCTTTCTGTACCAGCCTTCAACCTTTGATTCGTTGGTTTCATCTAAGTCAGTGCCACTTTAGCGCATTCTCCGTTTGAGTGTGAGGGCCCCTCCCTGGTACACTCATCGCTGAAGAAAGCGACCACTTCAGCGTCCTTTTCCAACTCAACTACCGACTCCGTGCCTTCGTGACTTACCAAGTCAGCAGCCACGTAGGTCGCCCCTTCATTGCTTACCAAGTTAGCAGCCATGTAGGTCGTCCCTTACATGTCGCACCACTCCCCGGCTGGAATATGTACCCTGATGCCATGTATGACCCCTGTCCCATCACCAGGTATGCCTGCAACTATGCTCTCCCCTACCCCCCCGACCCCCGCCCCCCGGCCCCCGGCGCCCTAATACAACAGTTCGAAGGGGTGCACGGCGTGTATAACCTTTGTGGGTCCCCTTTGTCTGTTGAACGCCACTGCTCCTCGGGTGGTTCATGGATTACAACCCATATTTGTTGTTTTTCGGCCATCCTCACCGTAGATTGCTCCGATGATAGTGTGACCCCCTTATCCTTCTCCTCTCTGCTTTTCCTTTGGTTCCTCTCATTGTTGTGTCGACTTGAAACTTCTCTAGACCTAGTTTCCTTATTGCTAATCTCCCTCCTATATGACCTCCATCACAACTCAGTAGATTTTGCATGGGAGTGTTTTCCCCTCCTTATACTCAGCACCACCCAATGTTGTCAGTGAATCCCCCTCCCCTGACCATCAATTTGGATGAGCTCCCCCACCGACTTCAACATTCTAGAAACCATCTCCCTGTGCTAGCAAAACTTCAAGAGCTTCTGAATTTCAACTCATCTTATCTCCTGTCCATGCGTTCCAGTTCCCAGAGGTCCGATGACCAGGGGTGGCACTGGAATGAGAATTTTGGTAAATCGATGACTCTATGAGCTTCTTGTTGCCATGCAACCACCAGTGATGGGCAGGCGATGATCACTCGTCTTTGAACCTCTTTGCTCCCCAAGTCCATTCTTCATTGCAGATGGTTTCCATTACCGTCGCAAGCTGTCGTCCGTCCACTAAGCCTTCTCTGACCTTCCCTATAGTCACAATCATGAATTTCTGCATCTCTTCTTTGCCTTTGAGCATCTCGCTATCAAGCGAGAGCAAGGAAATGTATTTACTCCTCTCCATGCTCCTCCGGTGAGATGTTCATTGACGTAGGTGGGGGACGGTGTTGCGGTTGTTGGGGAAGGGGAATTTGCGTCCCTATCACTTTGCCATCCTCCCTTGCAACTCTCAGTTTGGTTCTCTGGTGTCCTTGAGCTCTCCATTGCCTAGGATGTGGTCGCGACCGACACTTTGTTCCCTGATAACCCACCTCCTCGCACTTCCGGCATGTTACTGCTCAACGACACTTTGTTGCTTTGTGGCCTCCCTACAGGCATTGTCCACACACCTTCTTTGGTCCCGAGGTTGTGTGAATGGTTGGGGGTGGGGATAGGGATCTCCGGCCTTGTTCTGCCCATCATAGAGGTTTCAACTTGGGGCTTCTTCTCCGACAACATTTGAAGTGAACTTCAATCCAATCGTCCTTTACTGATGAGTGATCGGTGCCATTAGTGTAATTAATGCTGAATTAAGGAAGCTCTGTTTTGTTTGCCCTTTCACCGCACCACATGTAGATGATGCCAAGCCTTCTCGAGCTCAAGCGAAGTGCTAATAGTCTTGTCACCGTCGGAGCTCGTTTGGGAGCCGCTCTAATCACCTCTGAAAGGCGAGGGGGGCTTGGTTGCTCCTCCCTAATCGTTCTAGTGATGCTTTGTGCTTCCATGCAATAATAATTGGTTGTTGTCTTCTCCGGTGATCCCCGCCGTTTCGTCGCAGTGCTGGAGATTATGCTTCATTGGAACTCAAATCGATTTCCACTATTCACATTGTTGTTTTAGGAGTTTCACGGGCAACAATTAACAAAGATTTCAATGAGTTATATATGATTAAAAAAAAATTTAGAAGTTATTTTACGAAAACAAATATAGAAAATTTTAGGGAGGGGCATAAGCAAAACCAAAATTTTAGGATTTATTTTTGCATAAATTTAGTTCCAATTTAAATTTCTTTATACATTGATTTTATCTTAAAACCCCTTCATGTAATAATTTCAAATTAAACCTTTCATTATAATTTGATTTGATTTTTAAAATCATAATTTAACCTGAAATTAAAAATATTAATATTTGGTACATAAAAGTGTTAAATGACTGAATTTTGTTATTTCAAAAGTCAAAATGAACATTTTTTTTTTCAACTTAGGAGATAAAATAAATAATAATCTCCCTTAAAGAAATATTGGTGGCTTTCACCCTAAATTTTATTGTGATTTGAATCAAATAAAAAGTCTTCCTATCTTACCACCACTTTCTAACGTGCAGATAATTGTATACAATAATGAAGTTCAACAACCAGGGAATCATGCAAGCTTCCAACACTAAACCGGGAGAACAAAAGCAAGAACTAATTTCTAACAGCGAAACAAGCTAAACATCAAAGCCAAAAACAGAAAAGAAAAGAAGGCCACAAATTCTATACTAATGGTATACACAAGGTAAAATCCAAAATTAGTGATAGGAGAACAACATATAAGAAGAAAATACTTCTCAATATTCATGACTAGAATTTGATGGATAATTCAGTGAGATAACTTAGCTATGTATCTCGCCTTTTTACACCAAGAGAAGATCCTTTCAGAGCTTTCAAGCGAGCATGCTTTCCCTCCAACCTTGCTTCAAGTAATTTTGCCTTCAAAGTGTTCTCTTTCACTCCTTGAGGTAAGCTTGCTGGGCATTCAGATATCTCAAGCTCCGGTGATTTCGGACGGTAATTCCACTGTTGCACTGGACTGGATATGCATAAGTCTCTTGAAGCATCATCTAGACCAACTGGTACAAAATGACCCCGCCATGAGAGATGATTGTGGGACTCTTCGCCGTGATCATGGTAAGGATGAACTTTACAACCTTTGGAACTCTCTGATGGGTTTTCCAACACATTATCAGCTGGGTTGTTGTGCGAACCGTCTGAGTTCAGCTTCATATCCTGAACAACTTCTCCAATGTGACAATTTTCAAGTTTCTCAGACATGATAGGTTCAATCTGATCCGGTTCTGCTCCAGTTTCAGGATCAGTATGTGAATGCGGGCCTGTTACCCGATCAACAAGTTGCATCTTGCTTCTGTTGTTGGATAACTTGGCCATATCCTTTTGCTCCTCTGACTGAATGTGGGCACAGGAGCAAGATGCATTTTGCCCCTTGCCTTTTTCAGGACAGTCCATCTTTTTACTAGAAAAATTGGATTTTCTTGAGAAGTCATGATCTTCTAAGTTTCTGCCAGGTTGCTTCAAATGCCGATGGCTTTCATTATCATTAGCAGTCATATCAAGCTCGAAACAGTGCAAGTCACTGGACATGGAATCATCATCTTCAGCTTCCTGAGGTGCACTGCCAGCACCGTTCAAGTATACGGATTCAAGAGAATGTCGGCGCAGAGTACTCTCCTTTCTTCCATCTTTACGAAATGTTCCTTCATTCTTGGAGCTATTAGATCGTCTTGCTTGAATAAAGGATTTAATTTCACCACTTAATCTGTCTAGTATGCTGTCCTTATCATCCAGCTCTCCACATTCGTCAGCGATTTTTATCTGCAATCTTTCATCCAACCATGCTTCTGACATATGGAGAACCAACCTATCAAATTTTTTATCACCCCCCTTTTCAGATTTTTGCTTTAACTCTCGCACTTCCTGCTCATACTCTCCTATTCCCTTCGCAAACTCATCACACAGATCCTCTAACAGAACATTGGCTTTTCTCTGTTGCTCCAGATCTTTCACAGCCTTCAAAAATGCAGACTTTACTCCAGACAACTCTTTACCTAACTTCCGATGTAAACTCTCTGATCGTCTCCTAAGTCTCCTCTCATCATCAAGCTCATCTCTTATTGACTGAATTGCCGCTTTGACCCTATCTTGTTCCCTGCTCTTTCTGACTAGTTTGTCCTCTGTAATTTGCTTCATCAGATCATCCATTTCATGGCGATATGCTTGCTGCTCTTGCATCAGCTCCTGAATGCGTAACCGAGCATGTTGTAGCTCTGATTTCAATGCTTTAACCAATGATAAATTAGATGTGTGTTGTTCTTCCAGGCTCCATATCCGATTCAAAACCTTTAGCAATTCAGTTGATGTCTTCAGGCTATATCCTGAGTCTTGAAGCTTTCCTTTAAAATCCAATGAACTGCTAGGCGTGGCTACTTGATTAAAAGGGGTAACCTGCAAGATAGACACTTAGCTTGGGGAAACAATCCTAAAATAACAGCTTATTGCTATATTTCTTTCGTTTTTCAAAGGGTGATAGTTATACTCCATGCATCTAAGATCAAATTATTTTTCCGCAATCATTTATTTCACAGGTGACAGCCTCACAGATACCATAATCTGAGAAAGCTCAAGAAATTGAACAGAATCATTACCTCCCTTGAGCTACTATAACTTGCAGGAGATACAGCTTGCATGGCTCGACTACCCCTTTCAATTAATTTATGGTGCTGGGCTCCAGAAACTGAGGCACGCCTCCTTGGACTGCCAGCACTTCGAGGCTGATATCATGAACAAGAGAAAGGTTAGCACAAAAATGACAAATTTGATTCATACATAGGTGGCTTTGTGCTTTTGACTGTCTAGGCATTTGTTGATTCCCACGAAGATACTAATGTGCAGCCTAGAATACTAGACATGGACCAAGGCAGTGATAGTATAATAGTACTGACCTACCAATGGATCAGCTGATAAGTTCAACTTGGAAAACAAAAATCAACCCGATCTGACTGCAAGCCTTTCTATGGAACAACATCCATAGCTAGACCCAACAACATTGCCACATTTTGAAATTTTAACAATTTTGTAACCATAGCCCATAGTCTTGAATAAAGTTTGATGCTTGAATTAAGTTAATAGCCAGACATGCTCTCATATATGAATGAAGATTTTGAGCTTTGAACTATGTACATAGACTTTTTTTTTATCCTTTTTTTTATATATAAATAAGCTTCACCTATAGTGTTTACTATTTAGCACCACATAGTCAATATTATCCAGTATATATTGATAGATGTATTTTGAACTCACAACATTCTAGCCAGTCACCACCAAAGCAATGCCTAGGTGGTTGTGTTCCCACCGCCAAGGCATCACCTACATGACTTAACAGCCTTTTTAATATCAAAATTCTAAGAATGAAATCTAAATACAAATACATCATGAAGCACACAAGGAATCAGTAGAAAAATACAATTTTCTAACCATTTAAAATAACTCTCAACTAAAGGGGTACAAAGATTTGAATGTATGATAATATGATGGCTCAATAGAGGCTAGTAGGCTTTAATCTGAAAACTAGCAGCCATATACATCAATCCAATAACTAATTTATTATAAACCATTGGTTATCATGAATGTGCATTTATATATAACATGTATGGACGAATCAAAAAGGTTAGCTTCAAGCGCAAAAGTTTGGTAACTCAAGGGCTTACAAAGATAGCAAGAAATGGAAAGCTAAGGATGAGAAAGGTCAAAAATTCGGCACAATGAAACATTTCATCAAAAATCTCCATCCTCTAATAGAAAACCCTAGCAGAACAAGAAGTAGGAACTATCAACACACCCTGGAGACCTAGGTGGGAAAAGAAGTAGGCAGCATCAGTACTCACACTCACCAACTAACCAACAGCTATTGATTTTGGCTGCTATTTAAGTCTTTAGGCATTGAAAGCCAGGCATAATAGCCATCTTTTAGCGAGAGAATGAAAAGGACAGTTGACTGAGATTCAGTTAGAAAAATTATCAAAATGAGTATTCTAGCAAGATTCAGAAATTTACCGATGAAAAAAGGACAAAGTTAAAATGATCCCCATAAATGACAAAAACTGAATTAATCTCGGCATTTCCCCAACGCAACCAAATAGTTATCTAGATCAGTGAACTAACATAACATTTTTCAACATGGTAAATGGATTCACAAACTAATGTTGGATCAGAATTGTGTCAGCAGACCAGATTATTTAAGTACTTTGAGCTAAAATGGGTCAAAAACAGCAGCACGCAAAGGGGGAAAAAACAAAAAATGGCAAACATAGGAGGATCAGGTCAGTTGTCTTTGTATACTTTTCTTGGAACTCTGATGTATTATCTCCCCTACTTCAAAAATTTCATAGTAGCCTTTTGCTAGTTTAGTTCTAGAGCAAGGAACTGAAATCCAAAATCACCAGCATTTGACACCAGATTCATCAACTCCACTAAAAGGTAAACCATTCCTACTGCCTTTTAGGGAAACAACCCAATCAGATCAATTCATGCCCAAACTAAATTCTCAGCAAGAATCCAATCAAAATTCCAACTTTCAAACAAGAAGAAGAAGAACTGAGTTAAAAGGTAAGCAAAAACCCTCACCCGATCGACATCTTCAAGGAGCTGGCAATCCTTCCGCCGGAGCGCTCTCCCACCCCTCCGGCTCATCTTCGGGAGGCGCAACGCGTCCTGGATCTCCCAAAGGTTCGCTCCGAGCTTCCTGGCCGAAGCTCCGGCGAGAGGAGGCTTGTGCTCGTCGGCGCAAAGAGCAGAAGGGCCAGGATCGATCTTCCAATTGGGCACAGGAGTGCAAGGCCCCGCCTTTTTGCTCACACTCGATCTCTTCCTCAATTTCACACCAAGAAACTCCTTTTCCTCCTCCTCCTCCACTCCCTCCTCCTTTTGATCACCATCATCATCATCAACCCCAACAAGAAAACCTTTTTCTCTTTCCATCGAACACTCCCACAGTCCACTTCCCCCCTTCTTTGTCTTTCTTTTATGCCACAAAACAAGAAGCCATTGCTTTTCTCCTTCCCATCTCAACCACTTTGACACTGCTTGGGATTGAGATTGAGAATTGAAAATTTTTTTCTTTTCTTTTTCTTGAGATTGAGATGGAGTTATGGGATGATGGGATGGGGTCTGTGCAAAATTGTTGCCATTTTGTGTGCTCCCAAGTCTCAAAAAGTAGATGATTTTGATTTTGTGGGGAATTGTATTTCAAATTTTTAATTATTATTATATATTTTTTGTATTTTGGTTACTTTATCTATATGAAATTATTACTTTTAATTGTTTATATTATTATTTTATATATATATAAATTAAAAAATAATTTGATTAAATGGTAAATTCCAAAACATAAAAATAAATTTTTATTTTTATGTTTTGGAAAAAACAATAAAGTTTGATAGTGATGGCTAATAAATGAATTAAATTAAGGAAAAAGGAGAAAGAGAAAACTATTCTTTTTATGAATTAAATTAAGGGAAAAAAATGCCATGCTTGATAAATCTCAAAGAATTATTTACAATTTTTGGTTTTTTTAATAGGTAGATTAATAGGTGTAGCTTATAGCATTGTGATGTCTACATGTAACAAAATCTACATGGGACCAGTGGATCATATACCAAGTAATAAAGAAGACCTAAACAAGGAGAATGAGGATAATGGTTCCATGTGAACTTTGACTTAGATTAATAAGCATGAACATATCATGCAACCATGTTGGATGTGCCTCATTTCCCTATACTTATTTAAACATCCTCACAAATTAAATATTAGATTAATATTATAGATTCATATGATTTAAATTTTCAAAGTTGAGAAAATTACCGGTATACCCTCAAAACTATCCCAATGTATATCTCTGAATATCAGAAAATGTAGTGAGAATAAGGATAAGTTTTTAGTTGACCAAGTCCAGTGTAGGGGTTACATGTTCAATTGCCTACTTTCTAGGAGTTTGTTTCTGTTTGGATATGATTTCTTTTGGTGGGTATTATCATTGTTATTTGTTATCTTTGGGCACCAACTGAAATAACACATTTTTCTTTAAACCGTAAATCATGCCAAAATTATAATAAAGATTTAGATGTGTAATAATGACTGAATTGAAAGCTATCAGCCAATGTATGAAGGACACCAAGTCCTATTATCATTAACAACCTTCTTTAAGATTTCCCACTCCTATTATTATTAACAACCTTTTTTAAGGTTTCCTCTAAAAAATTTAATTTTTTTTTAAAGTTATTCTACTAGGTGTCTTATTCCAAGGCTACTTTTGTCTTTAAGATTCTTGCACTATTACTTTCAATAAAACTATTTCATTTTTAGCACATCTGTTTTCTTCTTTCATTCACCAGCATCTATCATTTTTGTATCAGAGCTAGGCTGATCCAAGATGGTTAACACCTGATCCTTTAGTCACCAAAATGACCCCACCAACCCTCCTGTCAGCCCTAACACCAATCCCACTTCCAATTTTATTGCTCAATAATTATTAGTCATCGCTTCCAACTTAAACACTATAAACTCTCTAGTAGCAGGCGTAGCAACTCTCAAAGCCTAAACTAACAACACCCAATATGTAGAAACTAGTTTTCGAGCTCGTGATAAGGAGAAATCCATTTGGCCAGAAGGAGAAGACGACACTGAAATTCCTTGGTGGTCAAAGAATCCCTTAAGGAGACCCCACACCAAATTGAAGTTTCCAAAATTTGAAGGAGGAGATCCCCGAGGATGGATTTTGAAGGCAGAAAAATACTTCCATTATTATCAGACTCTTGACGATCATAAAGTTGATATTGTCACCATGTACCTGGAAGGAGATGCATTAGCTTTGTTTGTTTGGATCAATGGTGAACACACCCTCTTGTATTGGGAGAAGTTGGTGAAGGCATCACAAGAAAATTATGGACCCGCTGAATTTCAGAACCCATATGAGCATCTTTGCAATATCTGCCAAAATGGTTCTATTCGTGAATATCTATAGGAATTCGCAAAAAGAGCTATAATAGTTACCAACTGGCCGGAGCACTACTTACTGGGGATATTTATCAGTGGCCTAGTGGGCGAGTTGAAGGTTGATGTCCATATACACAAACCTTGTACAGTTTATAAATCCATGATTTAAGCCGAAGGTTGGCCCAAATCATCGGCCTAAAGGGCCCAACTGGTCACCTGCTAACAAGCCTAATAGCTTGTTATATTTACCCCGAACTCATGTTATCCATGATAGATCCTTATCGTAAACGACAGTTCAATCCACAGTCAACCCACAGTCCTTGCAAGCTCGATAGTGGGATGACGAACCCCAAATCTGACTGTCAAAATGCCTCTGTTTCAAGTGTAACCAGAATTCACTCCAGGACGCAGACAAGGTAGTCAGACCCGGATTGGCCCTGCTAGTTCAACTAGAAAAATCAGAAACCGGCCGTGTGGTCGGTCCGAGCATACCCTATAGACCCGACTATGGAGAGAACAGGGCAAAACCCGGTGACCCGACAAGTTCAATCGAAAACCGATTGACCCGACCTAGTTAACCAGGTCATATTGTTAGGGATCCCCCAAAACGCCAACTTCTTAGACCTTTGAGCTGAGTAAGTGATGCTGAGTAGGATAGTGATTAACCTGCGTGCGACGGCAACTAGTGGATTGCCAAGAAAGCAAGCAAGTGGGAAGACAAAACAGAGAAGAAAGTCTCTAAAACTTCAAAGAAAATATTTTTATTCAAAACTCAATAATCAAAAACTAACCCACAAGTTGGGTTAAGTAGCTTTCAAAGACTAACCTAGAAACCCTTTAATCTTATCTAAATTGCCAAAATTGGAAAATTATTATTCAAAACTAAACTTATCTAAATTTAAAACTCTAAACAAATCAGATAACTCCTAAAAATCGAAGATCAAATCGGATTCAAATCTTATACTAATTTGATAAATAATTTAATACTGAAAATAGCAAAAATATCTAAACATTGATAAGGCGGGAAAACAACAGATTTGAATTCAAATTCTGGGGACCACGTGGTGCGCCCCGAAATGAGCTTTCCGGATTGGGTTCAAACGAGTAATTCTGACATCTGTAGCCAAAGTTATGGCCAAAATACAAAACCACCCTCAAAACTGCTCCAATCATGGAATTGACTCGATCAATTCCAATCTTTACGTTTATCCGCCAACTCACCACCAACTGACCAGAGCCTCTTTCATCAGTAAGTAGATAACGATGGAGGCGGTGAGAGCTTTGGCAACCGGAAGAGCTGGAATCAGATGCGTCTCGACATTCTCCATCTTCCCCTCCTCTGTCACAATCTGAAGCGCAGCCAAAGGCGGAGCCCAATAAAAACCTCTTCGTCTGACGCATGTCCATCCATTTCCCCTTTTAATCTGTATTTTATCCTTTGGTCCATTTTTGTATTAATGATTTTGTTTTTTTTTTTTCCTTTGATGCTCTTGATTAGTATTGCATCAGGATCTAGTATGTAATTTTGTATTAAGTTTGATTTTTTTCTTATATTTTTGCCTTAATAAATTAGTAATTGGGTTTCAAACTTTCTAGCTTGTGATTTGTCTGGATAATTGTGATGTTTTCAAATGTGCATAGAAGTTCCAGTAGAATGCATTGCGATCATTCGATCTTCATCGTCCTTTATTATTAATATTTGAATTGATTTCAGTATAGGAATACCTTAATGCTTTTACTCACTAAATTTATCATGCACCATGAGTTTTTTTGTAGAAGATCTTGGCATACATCTTGTGTTTAGTTTTGTTTAGTGTGTGTTTGTTTTGAGCATAGACTAAATATAATTATATAAATATCAAATTTAATTAATCATATTTTTTTATTATTATAATTATGTTTTATATCATATTTGGTTATTATTAATTTTTATATATTATTTTTTAATATTTTATTATTGACCTCGGTTTAACCCCGAGTTAACCACAGTTGAACCCCTTACCCCTGACCCCTGGGCTTGGTCGGGCCAATGCCCCGGGTCGGGTCTAACTACCTTGGACACAGATGCAAAACATCAAGCTTTCTCTAATGGAGCTTACGGACGGCAAACTTTCAGCCGGTGGAGAAAAGGAAAACACCAATGATGATGACCTACAAGTGGCAGATTTGGTCGAGATTTCTTTCCATGCTATTTTGGGCAACCCGTGTAGCACATGAAGCTTTAAGGCACTCTACGAGGACATCAAGTTCTGATCTTGATAGATAGCAGCTGGTCAACACATAATTTTGTTGCGGAGAAGATTGTTGAAGAAGACGCGGTGCCTGACCAATTTATTCCTTCTTATAGCGTTCAAATTGGTAATACTAACATGATTAATTGTAATCACATTTGTCGAAACGGTTCTACAACTTTTCAGATTTGCATATCATCCAAGATTACTAAATGTTCGCAATTTGTGGTACCGATCTTGTTCTGTATATCAAATGGCTTGCCTCCTTAAATACAATACAAGCCAATTAGAATGAGACATTCTGATTTTTCATTTGAACAACAAGAAATATAAACTTCAGGGGGTCCTTCACAAAGCAAAACCTGAAGCTACCTTTCAATATTTTTCAAAAGATAGCAAGACATCAGGTACTCATCCTATCCAAAATTCAGAAATTCAAAATTTACTCAACAATTTTGTATTTGTCTTTTAGGAACCCAATACCTTTCCACCCTTTCAGCCCTATGCCCATAAAATACCCTTACTCCCAAATTCAAAAACCCCAAATATCAAACCTTATCGATGTCTCTATTTTTAAAAATCTAAAATCGAAAATCAGGTTTTTGACTTCTTATGTTTAGGCTTTGTTTGTCCTAATACCAGTCCTTTCGCTAGCCCTGTCTTTTTAGTAAAAAAAAAAGGATAATTCCTAGGGTATATGTGTTGATTACCGAAGCTTAAACCAAATTACCATCCCCGTACCCAATACCCAACATTGATGAGCTTCTTGATGAATTATACTATTGAAGACCCAAAGTTTGGATCCAACAATAAGGTCTTCGATCTGTTCTCAATGTGAGCTAATTTGGTTCAGGCAAATTAGTTGAACACGTGGCATGCACCCAATTTTTAGCTTCTCGAATGGTCTAATCTCCGAGTATATTCTTGTGAGCTCCTCCTAGGCCCACTTGATCTTCAACCCTGTGATCTTTACTTGAGAAGATAAGATATTCACACTGACATTCAATCAAACATATAAAGGGCACATTATAAAACAACCAGTCCCTTGCAAGTTAGGAACCCAAAACACACTCAGGTCTGTAAATAAAGCTTCAAATAGTGATTCACCATATTTCAAGCATCCATAACATGAATGATAACCTCAAACAACAACATACAAAATAAGATAAGGGGTTTCCCCACTAAGGGTAGTGGTTTGAACCATCTAGATTAGAGATAAGCTTACCCCCTCGCTAGCCCAAGCACCTGCCGTATGGGTACAACGCACTGCCAATTCCTAAGCTCACCAGAGATAACAATCCCAGTCTGCTGTCATATTTCCCTTGAAAGAGTCTCCTTTTTTCTTTACTGCATTTTTCCTCCATTACATCCCCCCCCCTTCTTTTTTTGAGGACGTGACAATTGCTCCCTTAAGGTCTGCTAACTTCATCTAGTTGGCCATAGTGCTTCCTCTCAATCCAACCCACTCCTTCATGACCATAATAATGGTCTTACCCTAATCCGCGCACTATATCTCCTTGATTCTTCACCATGCACGGTGCTACCATCTTTTCCAAAATTGACCTGAGATCTAGTTATCACCAAACATGCGTCAACCTTGGAGACATTCCTAAAGCTGTCTTTTGAACCCATTCTGGCTATTACAAGTTTGTAGTTATGCATTTGGTCTCATCAATACGCCTTCTATATTCTAGGCAACCATGCATGACCTTTTCAAATCCTATCTCTGCAAATTCATCTTGGTGTTCTTTGATGACATCCTGATCTATAGCCAAACAGTTCAGCAATACCTTCACTATTTACAAATCCTTCAACTTCTACGGGACAACCAATTTTTTTCTAAAGCTTCTAAATTCTTGTTTGGTCAAGCCCAAATCTCCTTTCTAGGACACGTGATATCTACTACGGATATTATATGTAACACCCTTATCCTTTTTAGGACCCAGGTGTCACACCAGCCTAAGGCTGTATAAAATAAGAATTTACTCAAAGTCAATACTAACATTATGAAATCATAAAGTCAAATACGAAATTAATACACACCATAAAGTCTTAAAATACAACACAAGACTGAATAGGAGTTAACAGTACTCCTCAAATCATAAACATTAAACACAATACAAGATATGGGCCAGGCGGTCAGAGCCAACTAAGGTAGACAAGACCCTATCTTCCCCTCTAAGCAGGACCATGACCCTGTTTACTACCTGCAAAAGATCATACAACAATAGGGTGAGCTACAGGAGTTCAGTGAGGTACTAACACCACTGTCAAGTATAACATACATGTATGTCTTCAACAGTAGATAATAAAATAATGTAAAGTGATATATATATATATATATATATATATATATATATATATATATATATATATATATACTGAACGACATTAAAACATGAAGACAGCATGCTGATCATAGACATGATTCATGCCAATATCCAAGAAATCAAAATGATATGCACATATGTATTTCTTTAATCATTTATCATCAGTACGGGAGATGATTTTCACATGTCCTGGCTGACCAACTCAAAGCCAGTAGCCTTCATGGTTGGACCACCTCAACAACCGGAAGGTTGACAATCTGTGCAATCAAATCCTCATCATCAATCATATTAGTGTCATCTACGCCTCTACTTCCATACTGCGGAACCAGAGTGGTAATGAGCGGACCAACTCAACTCTCGATAGCTCTCCGGTCGGACCAACTCAACAACCGTGAGCTATAAATATATATACGTATACTAAGCACCCGTTGGGTACGGAAAGGGGGTTTTATTTCTTGAAATCAGAAGGGTTTGAAAACAGATAGTTGGACTAATAAAACAAAGTTATGGAAAACCACCCCTTTCCTACCTAGTATCATACTCTCTGGCTCTATCGTAGAGCCACCACTGGCGCAGGCATGTATGTGAGTACGGTGCAGTGCACTAATATTTCTATCATTTCAATTTCTGTAATATTTATGTGCTTTTTACATGCTTTTCATAAATGAGTTTTCAAAATACCGAAACATGATCAATAAATTCATGCTTGAACATTTACAGTATTTATGAAAACTAATAAACTCATAACATGAATTCTCAGAGAAATCAATACGATAAAAAAATACGGGAAGAAATACGAAAATTTCCAGTTGTGTTCCCTCACCTTAGTCTGAGTAGTTCCTAAGGCTGGCTAGGTCCTTCAACAGCAGCGGCCTTGCCTTTGCCCTTTCCTTGTCCTTAAAATAAAAATATGGACTTTTCATGACTACGAAAATCATATTCTTAAGGCATTCTCTAATCTAAACTCATTAGAGCATGATAATTCCATCAATTAAATAGAGCATGATTTCTCCTAGCATAAACTTTGTATTTCTACAGAATTATAATATGAACTTGCCCTCAATTTAGAGAATTAAACTCTAATTATCCGTGACTATCAAACAGCTTCTAACATGCTCATTTAAACATGATTAAGAGTTAAGCATGATCATGAAGCTTTAATCGGCTCTAATTTACTTAAGTTTTTCTACAAAAATTTGGCAGCACCTCCTCTATATAGAGAGCCCCGAAAATATACAAACATTCATCCATTATAATCCAACACACTTGGATTTCATAAATTAAATCCCTACACTAACATCCAACTCCATCCCTGCAGGTTAGCATAGATTCATACAATTTATCATGCCCCTTACCAACATACAACATGCAATTATTAAACCCATAATACTTCAGTTCTACAAAAACTCCCAATATCTCTAGGTTACTAATCGATCCCTTGATCCAAGCTTACTTGAAGTAAAGAGGGTGCTCGAAGGTGCTCAGATCGCCGGGGAAGGACAGAGGAGGAGCTCGAGTGGTGATCGCCGGTGCTGGGTAGAGACAGGGGCAGGGGTCACGCGGCCAAGACGCTGGCTGACAGCGTGGTGAACCGACGAGGGGCAGCTCCAACAGGGCAGGCCGCGTCGGCCTGTAGAGGAGGCGGTGGTGCTAGTGCAGGCCGTCAGTCGCACTGCGCCCTTGCGTGAGAAGATGGAGTGGAGTGGCTGTGGCGGTCGCCGTCGCTTGCAGCTGATTGCCGGAGGGGCTGGTCGGAAAGGAGGAGAAGGGCGCAGGTTGAGCTGCTCGGCCGACCGCGTAAGGGTGAGGAGAAGGAGTCGCTGAGGTTTGGAGAGAAGGAGAAAAGATCCCCTTCTCTTTATTGATTTAATCCCCTTTATAACCTAGGCCCCTCTCTTTAAAAAAATTAATTAATATTTTATACGGATCTGGTTGATTAAAGTTTAAATATTTTATTTATTTCTTTATCTTTATCTAATTTAATAAATTTTTATAACAATTCATATAATATTTTAATTTAACATATAGACTCACGGGCGATTGCTAACCCGACCAGATCAGTATTATCCGGCTTTTGGCTAGGCCAGATTTACTTTATCGGGGCTCACATTTTGTCCCGTATCTCCAACTGAATAATTGAAATTAATTAACACTTACTAATTCTTCGAATTAATAAACCGGGATTAATCTATTCAGTCCATCTCCAACTATTTCGTATCTAATTGGCCTTGCCCAATGCGGCCTGCTCTGGCCCAAATTGTTGCGAGACTGGACTTTAGATTTATTAATTCTCGATTTTTCTTTTAATTGGTTTTACAAGTAATTAATCTCTTTTATGTGCTAATTAATCTCAGTAATTATTTCCAAAAATTAATTTATTTATTCGTAAAAATTCTGGGGCGTTACATTATAATTGATCGAGATAAAATTTAAGCAGTTTTAGAATGGCTTGTGCCAACCAACGTGTAAGAGCTTCGAGGATTTTTGGGATTAACAGTGTATTACTATAGATTCGTGAAGAATTATGAAGTTCTTGGAAAGCCATTAACAAATCTCACCAAAAAAAAAAATGGTTTCAAATGGCCCTCTGAAGCTGAAACGGCTTTCCAAAACCTCCAGCAAGTGCTGACTTCAGTTCCTAATTTACGATTACTTGATTTTAGTCAACCATTCACGAAGGAATGTGACGCCACTTATGAAGGGATCGGTGCAATTAATCCTTCTCCAATCTGAGCACCTAATTAAATATTTTAATTAGTAAGGGGTTTTCTTTCTCAAATCGTTTGAAATCTTCTTATGATCGGGAATTGTTAGCTCTTGTGCTTGCTTTACAAAAATAGAGGCATTGCTTGTTGGGACGTCACTTCTTTGTTAGAACAGACCATTTCAGTTATATATTTATTGAAACAATGGGTTACAACGAAAAAGCAACAAAGGCTCCTTATGAAGTTGTTGCCCTTTGATTTTTCTATCATTTATAGGACTGGCAAAGAAAATAAGGTGGCAGATACACTTTCCTAGTGTCTACAATATACTGATTTTTTAGCTTTGGCTCTTCCTATTTCATTGGATTTTGTGAATTTGCAGGAAGCTCTTCAAGTGGATCCATATTCTCGAGAAATAATAGCTTTAGTAAAGCAGGATTCCAATTCTTATCCAGATTTTCAGGTCCTGGCCAAAAAGCTTTACTTTAAGGATCATTTGATCATCCCGCACAATTCATCATTTAAGTAGAAGCTTTTGTCCGAAGCTTATGACTACCTTTCTATGAGGCATGGGGGTTATTTGAAGACTCTGAAAAGAATTTCTACCAACTTTTTCTAGCCAGCTATGAAGCAAGATGTAAGGTTATTTGTTCAATAATGTTTCACTTGCGAACAGAACAAATACCAAACTTTAGCACCAGCTAGTCTTTTGCAACCTCTACCGTTACCAAAGAGAACATATGAAGATATCTTACTTGATTTCATTGTTAGCCTTGAAAATCTAGCAGGTTTGATACCATTTTAGTGGTAGTGGATTGCCTCAACAAATACTCACATTTTCTTCCACCATCCCATCCATTTTTTGTAAAACCTGATTGCTGATATTTTTTGTAGGGAGATAGTATGACTTCACGACATTCCAAGATCAATCCTTTAAAATATATAGATGTCATATTCCTTAGCACTTTTTGGCATGAATTGTTCAAATTAAGCAACACTTGTTTAAGAATAGGCACTTCTTACCATCCTCAATTAGATGGCCAAACAAAGGTGGTCAATTGGAGTTTGGAAGCATATCTTTGGTGTTTTAGCCATGAACAACCACGTACTTGGGGTAAATTTCTTCCTTGGGCATAATACTCCTTCAATACCGGATTTTATACTTCAATGGGAACAACTCCTTTTAAGACTGTTTATGGGAGAGATTTACCACCACTGCATCCAGTTGTTCCAGGAGAAATACGCATTGCAGAACTTGAAGAATAATTTATTAGTTGCAACGATATGATAAAACTCTTAAGATCAATCTCTTAAAGGGTCAATCACGATTGAAAGCATACATTGATTCTAAGAGAAGAGAACTAAGTTTCAACATTAGCGATCCTGTCTTTTTAAGAATTCAACCGTACAAGATCATTCGACATGTTGGACCAGTGGCATATGAATTAGGACTCTATGCTTCTTCCAAAGTTCATCCCATCTTTCATGTTTCAATGTTGCACCCAGCTATAGGACAAGTTCCTGTTTCACAGCCAGCTCCTCTTCCCATTACTTTTGATTGGGAATTATTCTCAATCCTGTCAAAAGTGTTAAATCATAGTTGGGTTAAAGAAGGAGGTGTCCTCACTTTGGAATTGCTGGTTCAATGGGAAGGCCATCCTGTTGAAGAAGCTAGTTGGGAAAATTATGGCCTTCTTGTTGGTCAATTTCCCACTTTCTGCCTTGCGGACAAGGCGGTTTCCTGGGGGGTACTGATAAGTAGGGGCGACTCAAGGGTAAAGCGGGTGAAACGATCGTTTTAGGCCCCCAAATTTTAAGGGCCTCATATTAACTTTTTATCCTGTAAGATTTTTTTTTTTTTTTTTTTGAAATCTTATTATCATAACTATAATAATAGATTATTATAATAAATTTATATTTAAAAATTTTAATATCTAAGGCCTCATACAAAGTTCAAACCTTAAAATTTTTTAAAAACTTAACATTATAGTTATAATAATTATTTGTATGATAAATTAGTATTTAAAATTTTTAATTTAATATCTATGGGAGGCCTCCTACTACATTTGAAACTGAAGTTTTTTAAAACTTCATCATCCTAACAATAATAATTAAAGGCCCCATTTTAAAATTTCTCTTTATGGTATTAGTGTTTGTTAAAAAAATTAATGAAATTTAATTTATATTAAATAATTAAAAGCCATATTTTAAAATTTTGCTTTAGGCTTCCAACTCTCTTGAGCCTCCCCTGCTAATAAGAGACCAGCACCCTTGCGAACATATTCCTGAAGAAGGTGGAGAAAACATGGTGAGGGTAAGTATAAGTCCTTAGTTGACTAAGTCCAAATTGGCCAACTATTGGGGTTACACGTTCAATATCCTGAAGAATTGGTTGTAACGCCCTGGATTTTTTTCGCACATTAACAACATATTTATTAATAATTAAATGGATAATTAAGCTCGTTAAAGCTTTTAATTAAAACTGGTAACTCCTAATTTAGTTAATGATCACGAGAGTTCGATGGATCAAGCTAGAGCTGGGCGTCCATGTTTGGCTTAAAACCCAATCAAAGTAGACCAAATAAATATGAATATGGTCCAGACCCATTACTAGTGGAAATAATGGAATAAGATATTCTAATTTGATTTAATTAGAAATCAAGAATTAACTAAATATATCCCAGATTAAGGAAAAAGGAATATCATTGTTTGTGGGAATGAAATAAAATGTAATAATATTTTGTAAATCAATATAGTTAAAGTTAGGGCTTGTTGGAAAAAATAAAATTTTCAATCTTTCCCTCTTTCCCTTATCCACGAGCCCTAACCCATGCCTTCTTCTCCTATCTCTTCCTTCTTCCTTTCTTCGGTGAGGTTCAGACCGTGACCAACTCCGACGGGGCCCCAAGGAGTAGAACCCAGCAGCTGCCCCACAGCTGCTTCGCCCCCTTACTCGCGTGCGCGCTTGCGGCTGTTAGGTTGAGCCCCTCGCGACGCCGCCTAGATCTTCTCTCCAGCAGCGCCGCCCGCATCACCGCAGCGTGTGTCCGCCGCTAGCCAGAGCCCCATAGCTTGGCAGCCTCCTTCTTCTAACGACCACGCACGACCTCGCCACCCATGTCCTTCGCCGCTAGCTGAGCCCCATGGCTTTGGCGGCCTCCTTCTCCCAAGAATCCATGCGCCCAAGACGCACTCGCTCCAGTGATGGCCACCTTCCGCCCCGCCGCGGACCGCCCTGTCTTGAACCGGCGTAGCCTCGCAACCCAGCCTACATACCTCTGCCACCCCACACGCTGGTTTGCCCCTCTATCCAGCGAACTCCTGCAGCCTTGGAGGGTGCAACACCGGTGAGCAATCGACCTTCTTTCTGCTGTCCTGACAGCGAGCAAGTCCACCGCAGCCCCGCAAGCAAACCAACAATCGGACCCAATTGATTTTGTTGAAAATTCAAGGATTTAATAGAAATAATGGCATCATAAATAGCATCCCAATTTATACCATTTTGCATAATCAAAATATGATAATCAATGAAATGTTGAAGCATCAAACAAATAGCATGATAAATGAGATCCAACAACATGCTATATTAGACAATCAAAATATTACAGGTAGTGACATGCAGAGAAGGCAAATAGATAAAGTATGTAGTAACACTATAAAAGAAACCTGACTGCATGTTCTTTTGCAGATTTAAAACATGATAAGAAGTAATATATCTAAATATCATACAAATAAGATATGTAATGATATTATAAATTAAACCTAACAACATACTAATATGCAGATTCAAAACATGATAGATAATAATATATTTAAATATGATACTGATAAGATAAGTAATCACATTATAAATGACAACTAATAGCATACTAATTTGCAGATTGAAATCATGATAAGTAGTAACACATTTAAAGATCAGATCAATAAGATTTGTAATAAAATTAATTGGATCTCGCAACATGCTAATTTGTAGATTTAAAACATGGTAGTAATCAAAACCTAACATGATAAAATGTCTATGGATAATTAGGAAATCAATAATCTTACCATATGCTTCACGGAAATAAATTAACAGAGAAGCGCGTGGGTACGCTGTCCCAGAAGAACTATTTACCGCCTCGTGCAAGACTTCACAAGTGATGTTCAACGGAGATACTTCTCCTTCCTCCGATGGTGCACGTCACAGAAGGGTTCGAGGATTGGCTTAAATGCAGCACAACAAAAACAAGATTCCAGAAAAAAGAACAGAGAAAGAGAAAAGAAAGAGATAATCTCTCAAAAACTGTTTTTCACAAATTGTCCCATTTTTACTTATTGTTGTAACGGGTAGCGCCTGCTCGCGCTTTATCAACAGGACGTTACACCAGTTCAACAGGCGTCGTTACAATTGAGGAGTTTTTGAACATTTCACAAAAGTCCCCCAATATATTATAAAGTCCAAATTAAATATGTTTTTCATAATAGTCCTTGTATTTATATATAATAATTTTCCAAAAAACATAAAAGGTTTTGCAAAACAAACCCCATAAATTTTTGTATTTTTGCGAAACAGATTTCAAGGTCGGGAGCCCCGAATGAACTATTGGTAAGCCCTAATTTTGTGGAGCATATGGTTGGGTTGGTGGATGCATGCTAGACCACCAAATTGATTTAATGAATGTAAATACGAGATGATTTGGGTGTTCTATGAGACTGATTGAGTTAATTAAGTGTAAATGTTGTAGAAGTTGAGTGTATGTGCATGTTTGTATGTTTTTGGGAGCTTAGAAATAGAGGAGTGCTGTCAAAATTTTGTCAATTTTACTTAGTTGATTGTTCATATTATGTAAAGCATTTAATTTTTTTAATCGAGCATGTTAGAAGCCTACAATTTAGGCTAGGATGAAGATGGTTACCTCTTCTAATATGTATGGGAGAGATGGTAGTTAAGTTGTGTAATTCATTCTACTTATAACATAACTTCGTATTAGTTATCTACTTTGAAGACATGAAATTAGTGTTAAATAAAGTGATGCCTAAGAGAAGGATCTTAAGCACATTAGAAAACTCTTAAAGGGCTTTGTTAGAGCTCCAAATGCTTGTAAACACCGCAAAGACTTTAAACATATTTGGAACACGTATTAACCAATTTTCCTTAGATGTCTTAGCAAATATTGATTCTAAAGTAGCATATTAGAATCCTTTTTCATGCAAAGGATGACTATGGATTGCATCTTTCTAGCATATGTAGAAGATGTGATAATTAAGTTTTATAAATTCAGCTTAGGTAAAACATGATTTCATATTATTAATAACCTAGAAGAGAATGGGAGATGAATAACTCCTTATATACATAGCTATGTTTAGTTTTAGTTATGAAGATGTGAGCTAAAGTAAATTAATAACTTGGAACAATTAGCATGCCTGGCTATGTAGTTCTTAGAAGTAATGTGCATGTGTATATTAGAGAATTAAAATCAGTTGTTGCTTGCCTTAATGGTTGTCATTTAAGGAACGATATATGGACATGCCTTGTATTGATATTACTTTAAAGATGGGGTATATAGAATTATTAAAACATGCCATTAGATAGATAGATTAATGAATGCATGAATATAAAGGTTTCATTCCAGGCCCCATCAAAATAGTTACCATGTATAAATACACAATCAAGATATCATGGATATGCAAATAAGCTTTATAAGTACAGAAATATCATAGACAAATATAAGGGTACTAATTGTTCAAGGATTTCTTATATATGAAAAACCTTGATATAGAATTTAGGAAATTTACTTGCAACAGAAATTTATAAGAGGACGACAACCTCTAATTAAATACAAGTATATTAATATTTTGGCTTAAATACACTGTTCGTCCCTGTACTATGCCCCAATGTTCATTTTCGTCCCTGTACTTTAAAAATGTTCAATACGGTCCCTGTACTTTGTGTTTTTTGTTCAATAAAGCCCCTAAGGCTGACGTGGCAGCCACGTGGCATACGAGCTGAATACATGAATATTTTATGCTCACGTGGTATCTAATGTGGCATGCTGACGTGGCACAGTAAATGAAATTTTAATATGTTAAGTATTTCATGCTGACGTGGCAGGTGACGTGGCATGCCACGTGACATGATGTTGTGGCATGCCACGTGGCAATAAAAAAATAGAAAATTCTAAAAAATTCAGAAAAAAATCTAAAAAATAACAAAAAATCTGGGTGCTTGCCACGTGTCAAAAAAATTAAAAAAAAATCTAAAAAATTAGAAAAAACTCCAGGAGCTTGCCATGTGTCAAAAAAATAAAAAAATTCTAAAAAAAGGGAAAAATTAAGGAGTTTGCCACCACGTCTCAAAAAAAAAAAATCAAAAAAAAAATCAGAAGAGTTTTTTTTTTCCTTTTTTTCTGTTATTTATTTATTTGTTAGAAAAATCCCGGTTTTTTCTTATTTTTTAGATTTTATTATTATTTTTTTGACACATGGAAAGCTCCTGGATTTTTTTTCTAATTTTTTAGATTTTTTTTAATTTTTTTGACACATGGCAAGCACCCAGATTTTTTGTTTTTTTTTAGGTTTTTTCTGAATTTTTTAGAATTTTTTATTTTTTTTATTGCCACGAGGCATGCCACGTCAACATGAAATATTTAACATATTAAAATTTCATTTACTGAGCCACATCAAATGCCACGTCAGCATAAAATATTCATGTATTCAAATTTCAGATGCCACGCGTGGTACGTCGCCAACCTTAGGATCAGACTAAAAAAAAATGCAAAGTACAGGGACCGTATTGAACATTTTTAAAGTACAGGAACGCAAATGAACATTGGGGCATAGTACAGGGACGAACAGTGTATTTAAGCCTAATATTTTCTTATACTTTGTATAGGACAAGGAAGCAAGTAGAGAATCCCAGGAGTATCCAGTCAAGCTTAGGTAGCGCAGGACCACAGGTGAGGGAACTAGCTGTACAGTACAAGTTTTCATCGTATTTTCATTTTATTTCAGATTTGATTTCAGATTGAAAAGCTTGAATTATAATTTTATTGAAAACTTCCAGAGTTTTAGAAAACCATTCATGCACAGTAATTAGTGACAGAATAGAGAAACAGATACAGAAACAAGTAGACTACGCTTTATTTAGATACATGCTTGTACCAGTGGTGGCTCGTAGAGAGCCAGAGAGTATGACATTAGGTTAGGAAATGGGTGATTTAAATCTCTGATTTTCATTACCAAACTGTCTGTTTTTAAAATATTCCATTTATAAGATTAAAACCCCCTTTCCATACTATTGGAGTGCCTAATGTACGTATATAATTTGACCCTGTGTAACGAGGATAGATCTACCCGTTGGTTGCTGGTCCTGCAGTATTGAAGTAGATGTGTAGTTAGAGATGATAGTATTGTGATGATCAGATGACTCCGTATTACCCACCTCCCGGTAGCGATTAGAGATCCACCGTAGAGGCAATTGATATAGATTACCAAGGGTAATTTCAGAAATCATTCACAGTACAGGGATACAGATTATGAGTTATATGCATACATCGGATTTCTATGCATTTGACAAAATTAAAACAGATTGAAGATAATGCATTGACCAGCATATTATTATTTGCTCAACATTTCTTTCAGATTTCAGTATTTAATTTCAGTTATTTTATATGCATATTTTATGCTTCAGTTCTTACAGTTTTATTTAATTATACGGGTACATTTTATACCTGACAGTATTGTTCCCAAATCACTGAGCTCCTGTAGCTCAGCCCCTTTCTCGTGATATTTTTGATGCAGGTGATAGACAGGAGACCAGATAGAAGGTTATGTCTAATCGCGAGTTTAAGTAGAGATGTCCTGTAGCTGGCTTTGACTTCTCGCGTCTTAGATTCTATTTATGTTTTCTATATGAGTGTATTTAAGACAATTATGTCTAAGACAGTGTTTTATTTGGAGTTGTATTAAACAGTGTTCGAGTTTGAATTTATGATATGAAATGACTAGTTTGCTTTATTAGCTTCCGCTTATACTTTATTATTATTGATTACCAGTTTTACAGCCTTAGGTTTAGGGTTCATTCTCTTGACCTGGCTGGTGTGACAAATGTCCCCTGAAAAGGTTATGGGTGTTACAGTGGTCCTTCCATAACTATCCCACGGGATTATCAAGATCATTGTTATTTGTTATCCTTTCGAGTTTTGTCCTCTCCGTACAAACAAGTTTATTGGTTGTGTTTGTGTTTAAGATTGTTACCCTCTTACTTCCAAGAAAACTATTTCGTTTTCGGCACATCTGCTTTCTTCTTTCATTCACCACCATCTATCAGCTTATCATTAAAATCTTTGAATGATCGTTAACTCAAAAGCCTCTAACTATGGTTAAATATAAATCATAGACCAAAAAAATACCTCTTATACCCTAAAAGATTTTTCAATTATTTTAAATTTCATATTTTTTTAAGACATTTTTTAAAATTTAGTCATATGAAATATTTCAAAGTATATTTATAAAAAGTATATTTATCTTTTCACATGACTATAATATATTAACATATGAATAAACACATAATGTTAACCCAAGGGTATATACACAACAAAAGGATAAACCTAGGAGCATACCCATAATTATAATTTTCCAGGGGCATATACACAACATCTATGTTACCTACAAAAATTCTTATAGCAGTGGAAGTGTTATTTTCCGCATCTCTAACTACTGGATAAGAAGATTTTAGAGCAATATATCAGTAAAAGAAAAAAAAAACACATAATTTATACATAATATAAAAATGATTTTTTTTCCTTAAAAATGCATAAAAGATAAATAAAAATAGTGAGCCACATGACTGTGTCACCCTCTTGAAGACAAGCTTTGTATTCCGGGCCATTCATCCATGGAACCAATGGCCATTCTTTTGACCAACAAACATTGATGCATATGAAGCTATATATAATTAAGAGAACAATGCAAACCATTAATAGTTATGATACATACATTCTCAAGGCACAAACAATCCCTCACAAGTCACAGTGAATTGCTATGAATCACAGACCAACAAAAATCTCCTCAAAATGCAGATTAAACAAGAGAATGATTTTCAGGGAAAACTTTGGATAAGAAATCCTGAAATCGGGTCGAATAGTAATTCGGATTAACTGCTGAGATTGACTGTGAATCAAATTGCAGAGACTTGAACACACGCTCCACACGCTTCACCATGTTGTATCCCTGGAAAATGTCTATTATTTCAAAGTATAGAATCACATCACAAGGTTCTTCCTTTCCTATATTACGAAAAATTGTTAATCCTCCGCTTTCGATTTTCTGGATTTTAACTGCACGGGCTGGCGTTCGCACTCCCAGTTTGTCATCATGTCTGCCAAAAATCATATGGTATGTGAAGAGTAAGTAGGCAATGCTAATCATAAATAATTCTTGATCTGAATTACAGCACATTCAGAAAAAATAACCTTTCAATGGTGAGACCAGTGTGTGTTTTTCTGTGTTGAATATGTTCACAATTCCTTAATGGATTTAAGTAGGATGATACTTACTCGTCAGAAGAGTAGGTTGATTGCATGTCGCTGAATGAAGACAAATCTTGATCAAAATCGCTTTGTAATGAGCTGTGACTGTTGGAACAATTTCTTTTGATATCGATAGATCCTACATGACACGAGCATTGTTCGGTTCGTATAAATACTAATACTTCAATGACATGTAAAACATGCTTTTCTGTTTCTAATGAAGCTTAATGCTGTGATAAGCCTTTCTGAAACACTAAAGCAAATAAAGAGATCTATCTATTCCAAGTGCAGACAAATGTAGGACCAATAATGATGGATTGGTGGAGGTTAATGACCTCTGCAACCAAGAGATACTTCTACTGCATATGCTGAATATGTATTACCTCTAGGAAGCGAATCATTGGTTAAAGCACGGCGTATATGCATTCCCATCAAGAGACTATAATCCATGACACCAATTCCTTCCAGGAAGTCACAATCATACATTATTTGTCTGCAATATCAATTATCAAATTTAGATATGGTGTATGGCAAAAAAACTTTTTGTGTCTAAGATCAGTTAAATCAAAATGTATCATCCCTCAAAATTATGCATTAAATAATTAATGAAATCCATTTGAATTAAATGGAAACCAGTCAAATAAGGTAGTTATGTTTCAAAGACTATAGGGTCATGGGCAACACTATATAATATTGATGAATACCATGAATTTTGTATTGGCATGAGAATATTGGTTTCTATTTACTCTTGCTTTATTTGGAAGCGAAGCAAGGAAAATTTCCAAGACAAAATCAGAATGAGACAAATGATTGATCAATAAAGTGAAGCATCATGGTAAACTAACACATGTCCAAACACACTTTCCAGTTTCCACAACAATGGGAATAGTGAACTTTAGGATAACCATATGTTTGGCAAAGGGTATCAACATCCTTATAACATGAGATGGCTTTTTTAGAAATTTAATACGATCAATGAACTGCAACTGCATATATCAAATAGCAAAATTGCAGAACTAAAAGCCACTTAGCTCATGAGAACCTAATTGATCTCTTTTTTCTCTTTCAAGAAATAGCTCATCATGTAATTGGGTCTCAAAACTAAGTGTCTATTCTTACACTAGTGCATCAGAGCCACAAAACTCGAATGGTAGAAAATAGAGATCATTACTACTGCCTCTAATCACTCCTCAAAACAAGTACTGTACAGATTTCATGTATCAGGAGTAAGGGAATGGGATTAAAAAAATGCATCCAAAGTTTAAAAAACATAAAAACTGAATATACAGTGATACAAACTATGCATATATTGTGTGTCAGGGAATTGATAGACAAGATAAAATTATATACCAAACATCCATATCCACTAGAGAGAAACATTTACATTACTTGCTGTGTGCTAATCTCAAACTATTTCTAACAGTTTGCATTTCAAGGGATCACAATATAAAATACTACAAAAATATGGAAAAAAGACACTTAGTTCTGATTTAATGGGTTATTACATACATAAGTATGTTTCCTCAATCTATAACTCACATTAGATAAATAAACAAAATAAACATAAAAATTGGCTTCTTACTCTAAAAGTCGAGCACGTGTTGTTCTATCAAGATGGAAAACAACATCAAGATCTACATCTTTGTACAAGGTATTGTCATCACCTCCTCCTTTGCTGATACCACGGCCTTGAGAAGAACCTTTGAGATTGAATCTCTTGTGAATGCATAGATTTGAGTTGAGTATGTTGCCCGTCACAACAAATCGAACCTGTTAAACATAAGATTTTCTTTAACCCGAGTTGAATAACAAAATAAAATGAAATGAATAAAATTATTTTAGCCATCAAATAGATATTATAAAGATCCTAGGATAGAATCATCCAATATTCATGATAAGCATTCTGAACTTCCTCAATACGATCAATATTTAAATTTATTTTTAAGACAATGTTATGATTGCACCTGTGTAGAAAGGCTAATGCCAAACAAAAAAGTGAATTACTCAAGATTGCCAAGGTATGGATAGATCAATAATACATAATAAAAAATGTCATAAATTTCCTAAATGATAATATTTGTCTAAAAGTGTGAGAGAACTCTACCTTTGGCCCTTCAAGTGGTTTGACAACATGAAGCCCATATATTTTTGCAAGCAAAGTATTTGGGTATTTTCTAACATGGTTATAATATTTTGGCAGCATTTCTAAGAAAACCTGCATGAAAGAAAGCAAGATGATTATGATATATATTTAAAGAGAATCAACAGCTATAACCAAAGAATCTTCTAAGAAATGTACCTAGGAGTCAGCTGAGAAAGTATTATTGAGAAAACAGCGAGTCACAAAGATGTTTCAGAGAATTACCACATGATTATAAGGTTAGGGTGTTGTGCTCTTTTCCGATTTCAGTTGTGTTCTTGTGAGTGGAGCTGTGTGGCTAGTGTGAATATTCATCGCCCATTAATTTTAGCAACTGAAGGCATACACCACAATCCATTAGAATTATTTTGGATTTTTCTTTCAATGTGATTCTTTTTTCATATATCAGGAATTAAGGCATCATGAAGTCCATCAGTCTGAATCAAGTGCTGAAGATTTTTAGGTTTTACTTTTAACAGAGAGATGATACTGTAGTGGACTCCATGTGCCATCTTTTCTTTTCTCCTCTTTTCTGATATCTATTGTTAGTGGTCCATCCCATTACTTGCTAGTTACTGCTCAGTAAGGAATGTTAAAGTAGCCTCATGATTGTCAATTTAAATAAATACTATTATGAAGACTTGCTTTTTGAGATGAAATATGTGCCAACTAATTAATTGTAGTGAATCTTTTGATGTGCAACCGATATCTGGAGAGCCTTCAAGTGAAAATAAAATTTAAAGCATTCTCCACATCGGTTACTATGATGTGTTTAAGTTGGCTACTATAATGTGTTTAAGTAGACATTGTGTATGTTATCCATTATCATCAGAAGAGTATGATATTGACACAAATGCTCAAAGGAAAAGAATCTTCTCCTTTTGAAGATATATAATGGATGGGTGTGACTTTATCAAAAGTTTTTTGTTCTGAAAAACTCAAATTCTAAGCGGCAAGTGTGATTATACCTTCATCTCAGATTTGCGTATGATCTTTATAATGAACTTGTTATCATGCGAGAAGTGGACAGGGCTGCTGCATTTCCAAGGAGAAGCAATCTTCCGTAAAGTTTCATTGCCATATACAGAAAGCATGTAAACATCAGAATCAACCTTTGAAAAATCCTGAAGTGACCTGCAGAGCAGTTTGAACAAAAAAATTTTACCAGCTTATTGGAGAAATCAAGAGTTCCTTTCAATTAAAACAATTGAAATCAAATAGTAAACCATTCTAAATGCATCAGAAGTGACTTCTTAGTGTCACAACTGTTTTTTATTCAATGGTAAATTTGTTTAAGAAATGTTGGATTCAGAACTCATCAAATACAATGTAGTATAGCCTCATTCTAAGGTTAAAAAATATAAAGCTTTCCAAAAGTTCAGAAGAATAAACAGTATAATGAGCCAAGATTTCATGCAATGGCTTCCCATACTTCATCTCCTTAACGCAACATTTCTTGCAATATCAATGCCAACAAGCTATAGGTATCTAATGAGCCAAGATTAATGTTTTAAAGACCTAGTTGGTTAGTTCACACAATTAAATTGATGGTTCCCCTTATCCTAATTAATTTGACACATCCACCTGGTTAGAATCTTCTCCAGTGAACCAAATACTACATGATTCTTGATTTTTCAAATATCTAACAGCCCAATAGGGAATTCTACTGCCTTAACTGAAGAAACCTTGTTTTTCTTATATCAATTACATGTTCACATTAACATTTGCTATTGATTGTTCTTGCCTCTGAGAGATGGAAATATTTACTAGTGTCAATATTGCTGCAAGATATTTGCTTGGAATGACAATATGATTCTTTCTTCTTTAAAGTATTGAGGTCCAGGATTCCAATTTCACATATCCACAAAGCCTTTTGTGCGATATTTTAAGATTTATTGCAAAACACTAATGGTACAAAAAGGAGTAGTGATACTTAGGTTTATCATGAAAAATATTAAAGTATATTTATTAATATTTCTACATATGAGCTATACCACTAACAAAAAGAGAAATAAAATGCAATAGTACAACCAACTTTTTGGTGGTAGATGACTATTTATTTTTCTGCATTCAAGATATCCTTTAAAGAAAAGAAGTAAATGAAAAACAGATGAGTAAACATGGATAACCTGAATACATCTGGGCAGTAATTTATCAGCTCAAAATCAGTAAATGACATTCCTGGACTTGATGAACCATCCATAGCTAATCTTATGGATGTGGTTGAAGTGGATTTGAAATCATGACTTGAAAAGTCTTGCCCTGAAAGCACCATCTTCCACTTCAACAAGTACCTTCAAGAAATTTTAAACCTACAACTCAATATGCCTCGAAGGGGAAGAATGATTAAGGCGCTGAACAAGAATCTAGAATGTTTTATCTGGGTGATTATGATATATGAAAAGCAAAGAGAAGGACATGAAAAAAAAATGTGCTGGAATTGATTTCATTTGCATGTCGTGATCTGTTTTCTCTTTAGAAAGCCGCACTCCATGTTTTGCAATCCTTTCCCTTTCTTTCTTTGGTATGCATTGAAAGTAAACACAAGAAAGAGGGAAATACCCAATCAAAAAACTTCTAGTGCGAAGGCGCATTAAACCAAGGATAGATGAGGAATTAGACAGGTGTCTGTAAAAATTCAAGCTGCAAGCATTAAATATATACAGAGATATTACTCAATTTTGTTGTTGATGAGAACATGTTATAAACTATATTTATTAGAAAAATAGGAAAATAAGAAGAAACTTGGTTTGAGTATTTACTCATCAACAACAAAACTAGCAAATAAGACACATCTTAATAACACAAAAAGGCCCCTCATCTTCAAAGTTGCATGACCGTATAAATGGCAACCTTTGAGGAAACAAAATCTTGTAGAATCTAAAACGTATGAATAATTATCTGGTGTCCAACATCAATATCAATGGAGTTATAGTATCACCTAAAGGAGATACTCCTTTAAGTTGCTCAACCATAAACTGAATTCTTCTGGAGTTTCAGCATTCTATGATAGTTAACAATTGTCCTAGATTCAGAACATGAATTTTCCAACTATGCTCATGGTTTGTGATATGTATGACTAGATAAAAATTATTAAAAAAAAAATCAAGAGCTTTAGAATACATGGAATGAAATGGTAAATTGAAATCTTAGGTAACTTCATTAAAAAAACACCATCAAAGGCAGCATTATTTCCTTCTCTCAAATTAAATACATGCCAAAAGAATAGATAATACAAATCCAAATCCTATCTATCATCCACCTAGAACAACAATCCTTCAACATCAATGGAAACGTAATTGCAATTCCTTCTGTAAATTTTAGATAATATTCATTCCCCTTTTGACTCTTGTTAGTGCATTCATGACTCATCAGGCACCAAATGGATACCCTAATATTGAAATTTCCCAAGATAAAAAAGAAAAATCCTAACATAAGTCGAGAAAAGCCACACAAAAAACAAAATTTCCATAAAGAAAAGAAGAGACATCAAACAGCACCTTCCCCAACTAAAGTCCCAAAACTTGAAATCACTCATTATTTCACAAAAAAAAAAGCCCAAATCTTTTCAAGCCATTTCAAAAGATCACATCTTTACCAAACAGAATGATCAAAACCACATCAAATCAAAGATCTTTGGGGTTTATAACCCAAACAACGGTCCTTCATCTCTAGACTGATTGAAATGACGGAAATCGCTCATAGATCCATGAAACCTTTCAATCAAACTGGGATGGGTGAAACAATCCAGAGAGACAAGGGATGGGGATTGGATTCACCTAAGGCTGACTTGCGTTGGGACAGCTAGAGCCAGCAGCCCGCGAAGGAGAGGCGGAGAGCCCAATCCATTAATGGAGGAGAAGAGGGGAACGAAGAGGGCAACCGCTTTTCCCGCCAGACATTGCCTATGAATAGAAGCTGCTGTTTTCAATCCAAAAGACACCCTTCTATTTTTTTTATTATAATATATATATATATATATATATATATATATATATATAGCAGTGATATGCTGCGGCCGGCCGGAAATTTGTAATTTCCGGTCGCCTGTTCATTCTGGGTCCTGTAGGATGTTTGAACAATTTCTAACCGTACGGATGGAAAGATCATCGAAAAATAAGTTAGCCTGTCAATTTTCATACAATTTGGAAACTTGTAGGGTCTTCATCTTAAGGGATCAAAACTTATAGGAATCAATCGGCCAGTAATTTCAACCGTTAAGTGGGAGCCAAACGTTACCAAATTATATAAAATTGACATGCTAGCTTTATTTTGAGCAGATCTTTCCATCCATGCTTTCAAAAATCCTCCAGGGGGTCCAAATGGGCCCCGAAATGAATGCGATTCTACGTATGATCACTACTCTATATATATATATATATATATATATATATATATATATATATATATATTTATTAATCTTGATACAGTCAGACCGGCCTCATGGCATTTGGAGAGTATTTTTTTCAAATCACATCATATGGATAGAAAGAACATCGAAAAATAAGATAACAAGTCGATTTTCATACAATTTGGTGAGGTGATGAGTATTCATCTTAAAGGGTGAAATTTTATAGAAATCTTATCGGTTCAGAATTTCACCATTTAAGATGAATGATCATCACCTCTCCAAATTGTATGAAAATCGACGTATCATCTTATTTTCGATGTTCTTTCCATCCATACGGTTAGATTTTAGAAAAAAATACTCTTCAAATGCCTCAAAATGAGGCGACCGTAAATGAATAGTGATAAGGCCGGCCGAACTGTATCATGACTATATATATATATATATATATATATATTGGACTAAGGCGACAAGCGCCCTCCCAAGGATCAATCAGATAGGACGTGCGCCTACTTCTATCACCCGGGGTTTCACACATACAAACAGCACAACTTATTTTACAGCCGGAAGGTTTCACACAGCGTGTGCTTATTTTACCTCCACGGCTACACAAACCCACATAGAGAAGACTCACGTGCGTACATGGGCACCCCACTGGGTGACCCATGCCCTACGCTCTCACCTTGTCGCAGCGGGGATTCGACCCCGGATCTTCCGGGTATCAAATCTCTTGCGCAAGGGACCTTGCCGCTAAGCCAAGAAGCCTTATCTTCGGGTGAAATGTACCTTATTGATTTTGATTAAATAAGATGTGGCTTATCCACTTTATATATGTTAACACAAAAATCAGGGAGAACCTATGATTTAGGTCAACAATTGAATTTGTAGATTGAATGGGAATGGATTTGGATGAGTTTAAGAGAGATTAAGAGAGAAAAACTCAAAAGACAAAGAGAAGGAGCCAGGATTTACGTGGAAACCCCAAATCGCGGTGAAAACCATGGTGGATCTCCATCATCGGAGATGAATTCATTATCAACTCAATGAGATTACAAGAGGATTTGTGGAATTTGAGTTTCTGGAGTGGCCGGGCTTCGCCAATCATCCAGAGATTGAAGATAACTTGATGAGTTTCTCTATTTATAGGCTCTAGGGAAGGAGAGTTGCTTGGGGAGCAAGCCACTTTCAATAGACCATGTGGAGGCTAGTGAGCTAGCTCCTAATAGGCCACGTGGGTGCCTACTGGAGCCAGCTAGGATGACAGCTCATCTTTCTTGTAGATGTTTCTAGATTGTCAGGCTGGCATTCAAGTAGATCTCAACGGTCTCAACGGTAATTACGGTAATTCCTTATAGAAGGGGCTTAAGTCCTTCGGTTCCCATCATAGTCTGGGTTTGTGGTGCCTTCTTCGGGCCAGGGTGCATGGCCTCTGAAATCCGAAGAGGTAAACCTTCATTACCCGAGAGGTCTACTTCAACGGAATCGAGGCGCCGCTTTCTTTCCGTTTCCTGAGGATATCGACTCTAGGTGCGAACCCGAGGAGGTTGCTGTTGTGGATGAAAGGATGGGATTGATCCACGTGTTAGATGGTGGGCTCCTCGGTTTTTACCCTCATCAATATATATATATATATATATATATATATATATATATATATATATATATATATAAGAATGATAGAATGAGGCCGGCCGCATTTGCGGTATATAATGGTGATAGGATCAAGTCGGCCGCAAGTGTGGCCGCCTGATCCTGTCACTGTTTTAATAGATCAATTATATATAAAAATATATATTATATTTTTTATAATGTATTTATATATATGAGGAATGATCTATGCGTACGTAATATCGTCATTTAAATTTGCTACCATTTGGGCCCCTGGAGTATTTTTTTTTTTTATATGGATGGGAAGATCTGTTAAAAATAAGCTATCCTGTCAATTTTCATACAATTTGGTAACCGTTTGGTCCTCCCACTTAACGGTTGAAATTCTGGACCGTTCAGATTCCTATAAGTTTTGATCCGTTAAGATGAAGACCCTACAAGTTCCCAAATTGTATGAAAATTGACAGGCTAACTTATTTTTTGATGATCTTTCCATCCGTACGGTGGAAAATTGTTCAAATATGCTCCAGGGGCCAGAATGAGCAGGCGACTTGAAATATATAATTTCCGGCCGGCCTGATAACATCACTGTTGTTATATATATATATATATATATATATATATATATATATATATATATATATATATATATATATATAATATATTAGATAATATATAGATGTATATATATATATATATATATATATATATATATATATATATATATGCTACTATGTGGCCGGCCTTATCACTGTGCAAGTGCGGTCGCCTCCATTTGACCCAGGTGCATAGTGTTTTGAGAAAATCCAACCATATGGATGGAAAGAACATCAAAAAATAATCTAGCATGTCAATTTTCATACAATTTGGGAACTTGTAGGGTCTTCATCTTAACGGGTGAAATTCTGAACCGGTACGATTTCTATAAATTTTCACCCATTAAGATGAAGACCCTACAAATTCACAAATTGTATGAAAATTGTCATGCTAGCTTATTTTTTGATGTTCTTCCCATCCATACGGTTGGATTTTCTTAAAACATGCTCCAAGGGCCAAAATGGGAGGCAACCTTACCGGAACAGTATTCTGGCCAGCCTTATTGTAGCATGCCCGTATATATATATATATATATATATATATATATATAAGTGGATAAACCACATCTTATTTCACTCGAAGATATATATAATCATTCTTTGGGTTTGGTCTTCAGTGGCTTCATTTATCGTTAGGAGATTAGCTGGGGCCTTGTCATCTTCTGTCTCTTCCTGCGAGGACATCCTTGTAAACTCCAGGCTCTGCTTGACTAGATATTGTGCTTGTCTCCAATCTCAACTTTTTTGAGATATGTAGTGTATCAAACCAAAACAATAATGTAGCGTTTGGTTGTTTGTAACTCTTCATCCACTAGATAAAGATATATAAGGATAGGCAAATACAAGATGAGGAATTACTTTGATTGTTTGTACTCTTCATCCACTAGATATACAAGAATGTGCAGATATAGGATGAGGAATTACAGTTGTGTTTTTGGTTGGCTTAAGGAAAAAGGGATGTACATTTTGTATGTTTGGTTGTTTAAAAAGAGATGGATGTGAACTTTTTGTATGTGTTTGTAAAGTAATTTATTGGATATAAGGATATGATTACCCCTATTATAAGTAGTGAGGTTACCCTATATATTAATATGTTTTGAAATTTTATTTTTGTAAATAGGAATTTATTTTTTTATATTTAAAATTTTATTTGTTTAAGTAGAAAAAATAATTAATTAAATAATTTGGTAGAAAGACAGTTTGGTAATTTTATTAAAAACTTGCTAATTTTCATTAATCTATTAATTATAATAACATTTAAATAAATAATTTGATTATAATGATTAACATAAAGCTGTGGAATTGATTAAAAGTAACGATAAGTCCAAAGAATCAATTATTAAAATTTAAAATTTAAAATTTAAAATATAGAATTTAAATTATTAAAATGAGAAGGGGTAATCATAGAAAACGGGTTGGATGAAGAGATTTAAAATGGATGAAGAGTTAAAAGAGATTGGATAATTAAATATTGGATTACCACATCCCACCATTTTTGCTGCATGTAGTCATCTAGTATTTTTGCATGGCCACGTCGTTATCCAAAGATGGGGAGCCAAATAAACAAAAAAAAAATAAAATAAAAAATAAAAATTGGATGGGCACATCCCCATCTCTGAATGTAACTCACCATCCACCCAAACAAATACACCCTAAGAGGAAGTTAGTGGCATGGATGATTTGTAAGAAAACGTGTTGTTTGTCTTGAAAACATCATTTATTCCTCATCAGCCATAAGTTCCATGCGATGACCATGGTTGTGAGCTCTCACCCTCCCCGTAGCTCCCTTTTCACGCGATGGCCATCGTCTATTCCTCTCGGGCCATAAGTTTCTCTTACTAAACGACTGAAGCATTTATTTTTTAAGTTTTCGCTTAGTAAACAGCTTAAGTGTTTTCTGAATTTTTGCTTACTATACAGACTTTTAACTGTTTTTTCATTTTTGGAGTTTTTTCTTACTAAATAGCTTAAATATTTATTTTTTGAAGTTTTCGCTTACTAGACGGCTTAAGCATTTATTTTCTGAAGTTTTCCTCTTAGTAAACAACTTAAGAATTTATTTTCCAAAGTTTACGCTTATTAAACGACTTAAGTGTTTACGTTTCTTTTTTGAAGTTTCCACTTACTAAACGACTTAAGCGTTTATTTTTTAGAATTTTCTCTTACTTGATGGCTTAGCACTTATTTTCTGAAGTTTTCAATTAGTAAACGGCTTAAGCGTTTATTTTCTGAAGTTTCTGCTGACTAAACGGTTTAAGTATTTATATTTTGAAGTTTTTGCTTATTAAATGACTTAAGCGTTTATTTTTTGAAATTTTCTCTTACTAAACTGCTTAAGCATTTATTTTTTGAAGTTTTCGCTTACTAAACGTCTTAAGCGTTTATTCTTTGCAGTTTCTCTCGCAAAATAACTGAAGCATTTTTTTTTGAAGTATTTGCTTAATAAACGACATAAGCATTGGTTTTTTGAAGTTTTTCTTACTAAACAGATTTTATGTTCATTTTTTGGGGTTTTCGCTTTCTAAATAGCTTAAGCCTTTATTTTTTGAAGTTTTCACTTGCTAGATGGCTTAAGCGTTTATGTTTTGAAGTTTCTTGCTTGTAAACGACTAAAGCATTTATTTTTATTTTTAAGTTATTGTTTAGTAAACAACTTAAGTATTTTTTTTCTAAACTTTTCACTTAGTAAACTATTTAATTGTTTATTTTTTGAAGCTTTTGCTTACTAAAAGGAGTTTTTGTTTATTTTTTGGGATTTCTGTTTATTTTTTAGAGTTTCAGTTTATTTCTTAGAGTTTTCACATAGTATAGTGGGTTATTGTTTATTCTTCTTACTAAATGTGCCAAACACTTGGGACCCATTATCCTAGAGCGACTCTTTTAAGCTCAACCAAATGATGTCACCACAAATTGATCAAGGAATGGCCCTATTCATAATGAACCACTTAGAATTAGATGTTGTGGTGATCGAAACAATCGGCCAGATATTTGAGAATGCGAAACATGTCAGGGAAAGCTTTACGGACCTTTGCCATCAGGCGTAATTTTATCTTTCGGTTCTTCAAGATTGATAAGCAAAGAGTCACTGGCCATTACAACTGCAGTAGATGGTTGCTAGCAGCGTGTCCATACATCAAGATATGCTGCACTTCAAACATTCAGGATCAAAACAATAGAAGCCACACATACATGTGGGGGAGAGGGATTCCAAAAGCTTATAAAAAATGGGTCAGCGAATTTGTGAATAAGAAACTTAAAGATCGACCACTATATAGGGTTGTGGACATATAGTTGGACATCTTACACGAACGTAGAGTTCACCTGTCGTATAAGCAAGCCTAGATGGGTAAAAAGGTTGTTCGGGAAAAGCTCCATGGATGCAATATGGCAAGCTACGATCGATTTTTGTGGTATGCCGAGAAAGGGGTTGACACCAACCCAGGTAGCATCTCTATTTTGGATCAAGAAGGTGAAAGGTTCAAGCGAGGGTTCTTTTGTTTTCATGCCTCACCTGATGGTTTTAGGGGATGCTGCAGACCTTTGTTATTCCTAGATGGAACTCATCTATTGTGGAAATAAAGTGGCATTGGTTGGGTGCAATTGGTAAAGGCGACAACAAAGAATTCTTCTACTTAGCTTTCACCATCGTTGACGACGAGAAGGACAAAAATTGGACATGGTTTGTCTCAAAACTAGGTGACGCATTATACACAATGGCGAATAGTATAAGAAGACCATTACGTTCATATTAGACTAATCTAAGGGGCTTGTCAATTCTGTTGCTAAGGTTTTCCCTTCCTTCCCCTATATGTGTATTGCTTGTGACATCTTCAAGCGAACTTCTTGAAGGTAAATATTGGTCTGGATAGAGTTATGAAGGATGAGTGTTGAGGTTGCACATGGAAGGAATATAGTGATGTTGTAGATGAGGTCCTAGTCGCATCATTTCCAACACACAACTGGTTGTTTCACAAGTCCGACATGGAACACTGGAGTAATTATTTGTTTGAAGGGGCATAATGGTGTGAGATGTACTCCAACATGGTGGAGTCATTCAACACATGGATACAAGAGGTCATCACCTACCAGTTACAAACATGGTGGACTCTATAAGGCATCAACTGATGTTCACTTTTCATTAGTTCTGCCCCTTGGTGAAGTTTGTAATTAGTAAACTTGATTTCTGTGTCTTCTTCTGAAAACACATTTAGTACTTGTCGTTTCTGTTTAATATTTGGTGTTTCTGCTTACTATTTGTATGTTGTAGGCACAATATGATAATTATGATGTATGAGTGATGAGAACAATGCAAACAATAGGAAAGTCATCTTTGTCCTCAGATACATAAGAAGATTAGAGAAAGCATAGAGGAGAGCAAGTACTTGAGAGTTGGTCGCTCGGATGGGGGTTCACTTTGAAGTAATCAACAATCAAATTAATTGTGTAGACTTAACGAAGAGGACTTGCTAATGCCATCGTTGGCAAGTTTATGGTCTCCTATGTAAACACGCTTGTGCAGTAATTATGCAAACAAACACAATGTGCATGTTGTGTTGATGTCTGCTTTATTATAGTGGCATACAAAGTGTTACGCCCCTAGACCCGCCTCGGGTGCACCGACAGACTGGCCGCACCAAAGTAGGGATGAACCCTGCCTGGATGCAAGGCCTAAGGTATCTTGATTACATTTAGCAATACTAATAACAATTTCCATAAAAATAGTGAAAGCATAAAGGGTGCGACATGACCCTACAAACAAACCATAATACATAAGGTGTCAAATATATAACTCCATAAAAGGGTTCATTAATATCCTCAAACATGAAAGAAAATACATTCCCTGCAGGTACTACAGACCTCGCTGGGATATCAAGAGTGTCCCCTAAGTAGTAGGCGATCCTCCTCCTGCTCAACCAGTACTCCTCTAGTCATCATGATCTGTAGTGGGGGAAAAAAAATCAACGGGGGAGGGGGTGAGCTAGAAAGAGCTCAGTGAGCACTCACTAAAATCATTAGTGACCTGCCAAATGCATTTTAGTGAAGGCAAAACAAAACACATCTATATATATATATATATATATATATATATATATATATATATATATATATATATATATATATATATATGAATCAAGAGTCAACTATAAACATCGGGCCCAAGGCCAAAATCACTGTACTCAGGAATAATACTATCATAGCAAAACAGGAACTCACACAATTCCTAATACTCGCCAATAAAATCCATATGATAAGATATGGTATCAAAGCATAAAACACTCTTGGTCTCCGAGTAAAACATATACTTATTAACCCTCGGTTTTTTAGTAAATCATAGTTGGCTTTATATTTATTCACCCTAGGTCTTCGAGTAAGCCATATCCCAAAGGATGAGCATGCATACACGTATCGACACGGCCATATCCAAATGCATAAAATCATAATCGCTCAGATCTCAAAATGGATCAAGTTCCCCAATAAAACCAGTATGGAAACCGATAATATCTCAAATGCAAATCAGTATTACAAAGCCAAGCATGTATAAGTAAAAACCAATATGTTGAAATCATCAAAGCATATAAACCCTGAAATGACTTATACAGGAATCAAACAATATAGCGAAGTTGTTAAAAACAGCTTAACAACTCATATATGAATGCCAACACCGCATGCAAAACCTCGAACTAAACACCGGTGTTAAAAAGTGTCCGCCTATACAAACACCTACTGATAATGCCCGGTAGAGTTTATGAAAATCTCAAACACTAGCAAACTGTATACATTTCTTTAGAAATTGACACACGCAAGGTATTTAAGAAAGTATATACCCACAGTGTTTATATCATTCTAACCCACCTTTTTACATATCCGTATTCCCTCGTTCGCGACTCACAACTCTATGTCATGATCTGGATAATATAATATGGTTTTAGTATTCATTCAAGCATAAAAATTATTCAAGCAATCGGCCCCCAGGAATCTAGTTTTAGACAACCTTGAATCTTATAAAACTTCAGTGCATATCTTTGTTAAGTCTTAGCATGTTGCCATAATCTTATAGTGCTAATTAATCACTAACATAGTTTATTATATTACTAATACTCTCAAAATTATACACCTAATCTGACACTTCAACCAATTCAAGCTAAATAACCACTCCTGATAGAAGACAATTGAATCAGAACCTATATAGTTTTCATGAAAGCAAAGTTATACTGAATCAAGCCCTTTTTCTCCACACAAGTTCTGAACTATTTTCCAACTAATGAAAACTCCAATCCTTGCTTACTTAATGGAGATAAACAAGAAGTATCAAAATCCAAAAGCTGGAAATACAACTTAATGTCTTAATAATGCATACATCCTACAAAGACCAAGTTGTTGTATGTACTCCAAGGAATCAAGCTCATGAACTCGATGTTTATAAATTCAGTAAGTATATATTCAAGTAAAACATGGCAAGTTTACAGCAACTAGGGGGCTCACTGACCTTCAGTTACCATACTAAACTAACTTTGATATTTAATCCCGTTCAACTGGACTGAGCACACACTTAAACGTGAGGCAACATGCCTCAAGAGGTACAACAAGTGTTGCAATTATGGTTTAAGGGCTTTATATTAGGTTAATCCAACCAAGCAAACAAGATCATATTCTAATCATACTAATATGCTCTTCATACATGAAATTCACAGATTCTTAGCCTTCTAATTTCAATTTCTTAGCATCGCTGAGTAATTAACATACATATTCATTAGTGGACAAATCCACATCTAAGAACCCATAATCTATCCTTTTCTAGTATATGCATGCTCTATAGCAGTATGCAAAGATAAGCATGACCATTCCTAATCCACGCTTTCTTATTTTAATAGGCCACATAACACATGAGTTCATTCATTCCATTTTAACAGAGAACACAGTAATACCCTACCTACACTCCCAATTTAGTTGATCAAAGAGTTGGCAAAAGCCTCTTTCTTGACAGTTCCAAGGTAGTCATCCTTCAATTCATCAGCACCCATGGCTGGGGATATACCATGTGGAAGTAGTCCTTGCCGATGTTCTCACAGTGCCTCTCCATTCTTCTTCAACTTCAATGGCCAAAACAACCGTAGGTTGTCGCTTCCTTTCTCAAAGGGTAGGGGGTGTTAAACTCCCCATTCTCAAGTATTGAGCTGTGGAGGAATATGGAAGGGAGGCGGTGGAGAGAAGTGGCTGCGAAGCTTGCTCCCCAGTTGCTTTTATGGAGGAGACTCGCCGACCACTGCTGGTTCACAGGTGGAATAGACACTAGCACTGATGGCTCACGGAAGTGGAGAAGAAGTCTGACTGAGACCCATCATTCCCGGGAGTCACGAGAGAGTCATGTAGTTGCTGAACCTTTTAACCATATCTATCATGCCCCGAACCCAGGTCCGAGCTCTTCGACAGATCGGCCACATCCAAACAGGAACGAGTCCCCGCTTGGATGCAAGGCCTCAGATTCTTGGTACATATCAGAGTAATAGCGGAATAATAATAAATAAACTAACAAGGAGTTTACACAACTCCAAACAAGGATCCAGATAGTCACCCTTAGAGTCATTGGTAAATACATATAACAATACAAGTCTGAATCTCACTCTCAAAAATAATAATAATAATAATAATAATAATAATAATAATAATAATAATAATAATAATAATAATAATAATAATAATAATAATAGGAGGTACAAAGATCTCAGGAGATGTAACAACTACTCAGAGGTTCCCCGCCTACGCTCGATCCTAAGTTTGCTCGTCCCTTGGAAAAATGTCAACCAAGTGCATGAGCCACAAGAAACGCTTAGTAGGATCGCAAGAAAACAATAGTGTGGCAGAAGGCCATAAGCAGATGATCGAAGCATAAGGCAAGTCAGTTCCAAAATGGATCAGAATACAAGTATACACACATTGAAGGAAGAATGTCCAAACATATATCCTCCAATAACAAAGGCGTATAATACATAGCGGAATATCAATAAGTGAAACAGAGTCACAGAGCAAGTAATACATCTCACAGGCATATATGATACTACGATATAACATGACGCGGCCGTCGCCGATCAAGATAGAGTACACTGTCATCGGCATGAGTCGGATAGCACTAATAACAGAGCAAAAGATATGTGCACATAGCCAATGTATAATCCGCACTAATTGGCCAGAAATAAGTATCATTCCAAACAGAGGAGATGCATACAGTACAACATACAGAATGTAAAGCAGATAGAGGAACCCAAGAAAATAAACATTTTTGAGCAAATGACAATTGTACAAAAATCTTAGAAGAACAGAGCAGAATGAAAAAGATTGACTTCAACATCCATTTAGCAGAGCAAAATAGAAATCAATAGAGGGCTTTGAGTTAGAAATACTCACAGCACCCGTGCAAGAGCCTACCTGGCTTAGTAGTTATAGAATTAGAACTCGCGTCGCGCTTCACCGTCCTATGTCGGTATTTGATAATAAAACCCATACTTAGTATATGTATGAGTGCATAACGAATATTCATTCCTATAGAGTGGTATGGCCCATTACCAGGGCCCGATCCATTTGGAGCTATATATCCAGCCCATAATTCTATTGTTCTAGCAGGTCGGTAGGGCCCATTATATATTAAGATAAAACCAAATAATGTAAACCCACTAACTAAGCCCATAAGCATACACCAAGCCTTGATTGGTTGTTAGTGAATATATCTTAATTTTAACCATTTGACTCCTTGACTTTTATTAGACTAAATGGGATCAAACCCCTCACCCCAACAAACCAGTTATGGACATGAATACACCTTATTGAAAAGCTTAAGTCTTTAAATCCAAGTTTTACTGACTAACCCCTATTTTATTCCTTAAGTTTGCAATGCAGGTCGTGAGAGCTCACGGTGGAGTGATGTGGGTTATCAAAGCCTAAATCATTTCACCTCACTTATTCAACCTTCATTGCATGTTATTAGGAACCCAGTGAACCTGCGTGACTTAGTGCGCCCTGTTATTGGGGTCCAGGGCTCTCGTGGATAGAAGTTTGACAACACCTCGTAGGGTCATTACCGGTGAGGTTTTATGGGTTCCAGAGGTACAACAACCCGCAACGTCGAGTATACAACCGCACTGACCCGGCTTACCAGTTTCCTAAGCATGCATCTAGTATACTAGTTTTTGTAAACTCATGTTTTGATTCTTAGAGGCGGTTAAAACGCTTACCAACAAGATTGTAGCTCATTGCGCCCCTAAGGAGGAGTTTTCAGCCGTTGGAGTCAACTTGAAGTTCACCACACCCTGTACAACCTTCCCGTGCAACCAAACTCTGGCGGGGTTCGGATAGCCCGGAGTAGGCCTGCAACTAGCTTCCCACTCGGCCTCGAGGCCTGACAACAAGTGGTCGATATTCGGGCTTGTCAAAGCCTATCGCATGCTGTGAGTGATCTCCCGTGAGGTTGACGCGGTGTAGAGTTGTTTGACAACTCCACCTTATTTTCTCATTTGAATCGGCCGTGAATCCCTGGTGTAACGAAACCGGTGTTTCTTATAGCTCTAAGATGACGGCATGTGGCTCGAGGTGGCAGGTGAGAGACGGGACAAGTCGCTGCCACACCCCACCATCTGAGCACAATAAATTCAGCGCTTGTCCGGCAATACGCACAATTTAATTCGTCATGGATTCAGTTGTAGGTGTTCGAGAGAAATAAAGAAGGGAAGTCGTTTCCCCATTCGTTGAATTGTGAGGATCAGACATGTAGGGTTCCTTCAATTTTAATATGGTTTCCCTGCGGGGAAACCGTTTCTCCTTATCAAACATGGTTTCCTCCTCTAAACTTAACCATTCCTTCGCTACATGTTGACATCTCAATCGTAAGATGGCGTTATTTATTTTCCTCCTCCAATCTGAGCCGTTCATCATCCAACCCCACTCGTGCATGGCTTCACGGGTGGGTTTCCCACTTTTACAAAAATATCTACTAACTCCTCCACTTTAGCATGCAGGTCCCTCCATGTGAGAGGCGGCTTTTTACAAAACCTTGCCTTATCTAAGATTTATGAGGGGTTCTTGGCTGACAATAACAAAAATAATTTGGTAACGCCCTTTTTCACTTAAAATCCTCCCTTAGTGTTAATTCATTTTGAACATGCCTATTGCAATTTGAATCCCTCAGTTAATTAATATTAACTATAGTAGGGGAAATTAATTAACTCAAACCATAATTAGGGGTAATTAAGGGGTTAATTAAGTCATAAACATATGGCTTTTGTAATATCTCTCTAATGGTTAAGCCCTTAATCTTGTTTACTTAGAGCTTAATCCATCACCATTGTTTCCATGAGATACCCCTTAATTCATGTATTAGTAATTTACAATTCAGCCCTTGCTTTAACTGTGGCATCATGTCACTCTCCTTCATTTGTAAATTAGCCCTTGGATTATTTCCAAATCTCATGATGTGTTGGGACTTTGCAAATAAACCCTTCTCTTAGGCATCTATTCATGATAAGCCCGTCAGTCAGGTCATCTGAATTAATGACATTTTTTATTTAAATTAAAAAATTTAAATAGTTATAGTACTTCAGAGGGGTGGCCTTTACACAAAGTTGCATACGATGAGCCGATATTTCTAATCCCCAATAACGACAAACCCATTGACGACTCACGGGAGCTTCATATGCAACCATCTTTGACCAAGAAAAGGGCAAGCCGTCCCAGACAGAGGAGGATGGTGTCACAAGCATTTAGTGTTAGACCACTTCATTGTAGTTGGTGTCATAAAGCTGGACATAATAGGAAAACTTGCAACCTCGTCATAGCAGGCTGAACGTTGATCATTTCTGGTTCATCGTACTCCTATTGGTTTGTAATAATCGCTTAAGTTGTTTAGTAATTGAAACTTCAAAAAATAAACGCTCAAGCCATTTAGTAAGTGAAACTTCAAAAAATAAACGCTTAAGGCGTTTAGTAAGAGAAAACTCCAAAAAATAAACGCTAAAGCCGTTTAGTAAGAATAAACTCCAAAAAACAAAAGCTTAAGTTTAAGTCATTTAGTAACGTTTAGTAAGCAGAGACCCCAAAAAATAAAACACTAAAGCCGTTTAGTAAGAATAAACTCCAAAAAACAAAAGCTTAAGTTTAAGTCATTTAGTAACGTTTAGTAAGCAGAGACCCCAAAAAATAAACGCTTAACCCGTTTAAGCCGTTTAGAAAGCCGAAACTCTAAAAAATAAACGTTTAATCCGTTTAGTAAGTGGAAACTACGAAATGAACGCTTTTAAGAGAATAGTGAAGATGTGCCAGAAAATTCAAATTCACATAGAAACTATTATTGCTAATCAAAACTTTAGCTGAATCTAATACATTATCCTATGATTAGCCCTTGAAAGATATACACAAATGTACAATTCAATAAGTATTTTCGTATACATTCATTCTCCGACATATGTATCATTCAAATAACAAAAGTGTCTCAATAATCACAGGTGTAGGTCTAATAGCTATAGCTCAAGCGCTCCAACGCATCCCATCCATTAAAATCTTGGCAATATACCTAAGCCTTGCCAATGGGGCCTCAGAATGCTCGAATTCCAGCTTAACCTCATCGAGAAGTTGTTCCATAAAACTCATCAAATAATTACGTGGGTAACACGTCTTTTTAACGATGCAGCTGTTGCTGCTGGCGCTGCTAGTCCAGGTGTTGCAAGTGGTACATCTAGTGTTGTTGATGCAAGTGTTGTTGGTGGTGTAGGTGCTGCTAGTGGCACGAGTGTTGCCAATGATAGAGCTGCTGCTGATAGTGTTGCGGGTGGTGCAGCTGCTGCTGGCGCTACTAGTGTTGTTGTTATTGCTAGTCTGGGGTACACTCTTTGGTGTTACGTTATTCTTTGGTGTGGGTCGACAAGCTGAATTATGGTTGTTATTCTTTGGTATGAGGAAATTGTTGAATGCAGGTGTTACCGTTGATGCTTCTGGTGCTGATGGTGCTTATGGTGTCAAACGTTTATAGACTACCCTTTTTAAATGTTTTTGCGGGGGTCCTCTACTTATTGTGGAAACGAAGCAAACTAATCAACTCTCACCATTTGTGGCAGCTGTATTGTTTGCTAGACATTCACCTGGTGAGATTATGCTTCAACCTGTGATTGAAGGACGTTTAACTCATTCACAATGAACGCTAGTATGTCCTCTCCTCCTCGGGAGACCTTCAATCGAACAATCTTTCGTGGGACTTCTTCCTTGGGTTCCTCCTCCTCAATGCTCTATCTTCCTCTTCCACCCAAGGGTGTGGTTTTTTTTTTTTTTTTTTGGGAAGCCAAACTGGCCAGTCGGGACAACTTAAATTCATGCAGAACAATAGTAAATAAACACTTCAATAAACCAATAAGCGTTTAAGAAAAATAATAAACTCTGATGCAAAAATAATAAACACCTTACCAAAACAATAAGATCTTAAACAAAATAATAAACACTTCAAACAAAAAATAAACGCTTACACAAAATAACAAACACTTTACAAAAAAAAAAGTGCTTAAGTAAATTAATAAATGATTTATCAAAATAATAAGCATTTTACCAAAAAAACACTTGAAAGTAAAATAATAAATACAAAAATAATAAATACTTACGCAAACTAATAAACATTTTACCAAAAAAAATAAGCACTTAAGAAAAACAATAAACACTTTACCAAAAAACTGTGTTTACACAAAACAAAAAACAAAAATCACATCATTCCCCTCCACTGCTTTCAATAACTTAGAAAGTGATTTATGCTTCTTGAAGTTGTTCTTACCGTAGCACATAATGCCTTACATCTTCATGAAGTATTCTTTGTTACCGATCCTGGTCACCTCGTAGAACCACAAATTAAGTGCGAGGATGCATCCTCGCTATTAGCTTGACATTGTGAGTTTCCCCATGGCACGGGCCTTCACACGGCCTACTGTATCGGAATTATCCTCCATCAACCACTTGTGGGTGGCATGCGCCCACACGTAGTCCCTGAGTGTGGCGAAGTTGTCGACGTACGAAGCAACCCACTACGGGGTTGCATAGGAGGTGCTTGTGAACAGAAAAGTCCCAAGGAAGTAGACTACCAGCATCTTAATGAAATTCTCCTCCTCGACCACACCTTTCACAATGAGTCAACAGCCTTCCTTAGGAATCTATACTCGAAAACAGTCTTTGTAGCATTCGGCTTGAAGTTTACTACAACACCGTGGCATCGGAGGGCGAAGAACATGCCGACATCCTCTGGGTGAAACTCCACCTGAGAAGAACTAATGTTTAAGATTCTGATCTGCACATCTTACATCGTCAAGAGGGAATCCAAGAGCCCCCTTCTCCTGGATGATGGGCTCTAACCGCATAAAATGGGAAAAGGGAGTTTTTCAAGCATCTCCCAATGTCGAGCTGTCATTATCCTCTTTAGTTCTCTCATCATTGGCACAATTGGAACCAGATAGCATCTGACATTGATGAGGACACAGTTTTTCTTTACCATCTTGCAGAGAACTGCACATTACATCAAAACAAGTTAAGTGCTTAAATAAGTAATCAAAACAATAGCTTCAACAATAACAATAAACGCTTTCGCTAAAACATAAACGGAAATGCCAAAAAATTAACACAAACGCATTCTGATAAATGCACACTGTCACAACCCGAATAGTAACCGCTTTTGTTAAAAATAAATGGAAACATCAAAAAATAAGCACAGATGCACTATGATAAATGTACACTGTGACAACAAAAAATACAAGTTGTGCCCTAGAATCTAAAATAAACTTCAACCACTACATCACGCACTGTAAACCCAAAAACTGAAGAGCTTTTGGTTGGGAGAAGCTCACCTAGATCTACGTACTTGGAAATGGTTGTTGGAAGCTCTAGAGAGATGCTCTTCCCGACGACCGACGGACGACGGAGACTAGACGCTGCGAAGCGGGGAGAAGAGCGACGAAAACTCGTGAAGCTGGGGAAAATAAGACAAATAAGACAAAGAAAACGATTAATGAGTCGCTTATAAGGATTGAATGTGTGGGCAACTCCGCCACATAAGTGGGATGCCATCGCCTTGAGAACCCAGTCGCGACGAAGTTCCAACGTCTCGTCTATTAAAGGGTCCAGGGGCATTCTCATAATTTATTATATTAAAAAAATCATATTTCAAACAAATGGGCATTCTCGTAATTTAAGCTAGTCATTTAATTCTGTTAATGGGCTACCAGACTCACGGGTAATTAATTCAAAAAAGAAGGGCTTTTTAAGGATAAGCCAACTTTCTAGGGACCTTATGCAACTTTCCTCAAAAAGACAAAGTCACTCTCTTAAAATTTGATTATTCAAATATTATTTAGAGGAATAACATGAATTCAAAGATAAATACTTATTTTACTCTAAAAAAAGTAAAACCTGTTTTAAGTTTGGGTAAATTATCTAAATAGTCACCCAACTATTGGGTTGCTCCTATTTAAGTCACCCAATTATAAAAACTTTCAATTGGGTACCCCAACTTTAGAATTGCATTCAATCAAGTCACCCACACTAACACCGTTAACGGCAGGCTGACGTGGCATGACACGTGGCACCCAGGATGCCACGTTAGCTTGCCACGTGGTAAAAAATAAATAAATAAATAAATAAATAAATAAATAATTCTAAAAAATTATAAAAAAATCCTAAAAATTCTAAAAAAATCTAAAAAAATTCTAAAAAATCTAAAAAAAATTCTTAAAATTCTGAAAATTCTAAAAAACTTAAACTTTTCAAATAATTATTGTTGAAGTGGTAGTAAAAAATAAAAAAAATCTTAAAAAATCTTAAAAAAACTTAAAAAATTGTTCAAAAATATAAAAAATTCTTTAAAAAATCTAAAAAATCTTAAAAATAAAAAGGATTTTTTAAAAAAAAAATTCAAAAAAATCCAGTAAGAATTCTAAAAAATTCTAAAAAATAAACAAGATTTTTTAACGTAATCACAAAAATCAACCTGGAAAAATAGTAAAAAAAATATGATTTTGTAATTTATAAAATTAAAATGGGCTTTGTAATCACAACAATCAACCTGAAAAAAATAATAAAAACGGTAAGAAAAAAATATAAAATGAACATCTTCAAAATCATTCCAACTTCTTCATAACCTTAATAACCTTTATCACAACAATCACAACATACAAGCACATTTCACTATTTTTCAGTTTTATTTTTGTAATTATGTTGTAAAATCCTGTTTATTTTTTAGAATTTTTTTATATTTTTTTGTGCGTATGTATTATTCTCCTTCCAAAAAAAAAAAAAAATCTAAACATAATCTTTAAAAATTTTTAGAATTCATACTGGAATATTTTTTGAATTTTTAAAAAAATCCTGCTTATTTTTTAGATTTTTTAGAATTTTTTTTATTTTTTCTACCACATGGCAACTAACGTGGCATGCCATGTCAATAATAATTATTTGAAAAGTTTAAGTTATTTTGCCAAAATATAAAGGATTCTTTATATTTATAAAAAATAAAAAAATGTATATTTTTTTAGATTTTTTTAGAATTTTTAGAATTTTTTGGAATTCTTACAGGAATTTTTTGAATTTTTTAAAAAATCATGTTTATTTTAAGATTTTTTAGATTTTTTAAAGAATTTTTTATATTTTTAAATATTTTTTAAGATTTTTTTTAGAATTTTAAGAATTTTTTTAGATTTTTTAGTATTTTTTTAGATTTTTTTTATAATTTTTAGAATTTTTAGATTTTTTTATTTTTTACTCACATCTTGGCGCGATGGCATCTTGGAAGTACACGCCATGCCACGTCGGTACATGTATATGTTATGTGGGTGAGCGATTGAATGTAATTCGAATCGCATCACCAATTAAAAGTTTTTATAATTGGATGATTGAAATAGGAGCAACCCAATAGTTGGGTGACTATTTAGATAATTTACCGTTTAAGTTTTAGCATGTTAATGTGAATAATTGGGCCTACATCCCTAGGACAATTGAATAATTGGGCCAAAGTTTTGAATAGATTAAACAAAGGATCCTTTTGATTTTGCAAAAGCTTTGAAGCACTATAGGAAAAAAAAAACAGAAGAAATAGGTAAAGAATTCAGATAGTTATATGAAAAACAAAACACACACACGCACTTATTATATATTTACCAATGAACACAAAAAACACACATGATGGTACTTGTTCTCAACCAAAATAAATACTCATTTATTAGACCAAACAGAAGAAATAGGTCCCAAACTTCAACTGGACAGCAAAAGACAAGAAAACATCCATCTTCTTGCAAGTAAAAAGATTGGTAAACGATCAATCATACTAGTCTATTTTTGTCACTGTCTTGTGTCTAAACACAAGCCAGTGATTTTATTTCTAAAAGATAAGCCGTACTATACATATCCATGTACACACACACACAAACAGACAAAAACACAAAGCTTTCAAAATACTCACATATATTGTATCTCGATTTGCAGAACAATTTGTAACCTGATATGCAAACGGAACACTGGAAAAGTGTAAAGTGATGAGATACAGGATATGTATGTACTAATACATCAACCAAACACAACCTAAATGACAGTAAGGAATAGCACCAGCTCAGATATTGTTGGACTGAAGCACAGGTTGGTGTTTCCTTACCACAACGTGCTGGAGCTGTGGATGATGACCCCACTTACAGTCACCAAGATTGTACAAAGATTGGTGCAGTTGTCACCATCCTCAATTCCAAACCTTTTAGTGATGCAAATGACAAGGCATTCAGGATCCTCCTTTTCTCTTGTCTAGATAATCAAAAGCACAGAAAAAGTATTGTAATGAGAATAAAATACACATATACTTCCTCGGGGTTCTTCCTTCAAATTCTCCAGTTGGTGATTGGTAAAGATAATAGATGGTACTCTTAGCTTCTGCAAGAACCTGGATCATAACAGTTAAGAACATGTATATTCGAAGGGATCCAATGGTGCAACCTGTTGAAATTGGAAACAATATAAAACTGCAATCTAAAATCATTATATGCAGAAAAATAGAGAGAATTTGGTTATAGAAGGTACTGATAATTGAGAGACAATACAAATGCAGAAAATGAAACCATGGGGAAACAACAAGCTTGTTACCAGAATAGCATATGACCTTGCTATATGTGCAGGTATAAGGATGTCAAAATATACCAGAAATGAAGCATAATTTCATTATAAATCCCCAATATGATTTAATGAGACATAGACATTACTGAAAGTAAATGTGAGGAAGCCTCATTTGCTATTTTCAGAAAAACTCCTCAAACACATTAGAGACTGAATTCTGACAACACAATTAACACGTATGATTTTGTCAACAACAAAAAACAATTATATTTCCTGTAAATTCCAGCGGTCCATTGAGTTTCCAAAACGATTCACAAAAATGGAAAATGAGCTCCTTAGATGTCCATTTTTCATCGTTGAAGCAAAACAGATTAACAAGAAACTTCAATTCTAGGCTCGAAGCAGAACCCCGTGAAGAGCTGAAGAGGGAACCTTTTGGGTACAGGACATCTAACAGACCACCTCCACTGTTTCTGGGACATGTCATACACAAGCAGAGCTGGAGCTCCATAGCTCTGAATGTAAACCAGGTCCTCCATTCCACTGCTAGCAAATACATCATCGAATTCCCCAAAGCCCTGGAAGAACCTGTGAGGCATCCGGGCAATTTCCCGCCATTCCTTTTTGCAAAGCTCCCAGATACCTATTCCTTTGATAATGTCAGGCCTGTCAGGCTTCCCAATGCCACCAACCATCACAAGCCTGTCCTTGAGGTTCATGAGCCTGCCACATGTAAGAGAGCAAGGGACAGGTATTGAAGTCCTCATAAGAGATGAGCCATGAGATCTTGCAGAGAGATCATACATTATCAGGCCATGGCGAAGGTCAGTAGTTCCAACAATTCCAGTGGCATAAATCAGGCAGTACAGGACCCCATTACAGATAACACTCTCATCACCTCCCCTCCATCCCATGAACACCTCCCTTATGGAAGTTGTCCAAGAACAATTCTCAGATTCAAAGATGTGGATAGAGAATTCCCACTGGAGGAAATCACCAGGGACCTGCTTGGATTTTGCCACAGTGATAGTATAACCATTGGATTTACGATTAGCAGACATTGCCAGTGCACTATAGTCAGGGTTATCCCCACCAGGAGGACCCCGAAGACTCTTCCAACCCTTCACTAGAGGGTTGAAGATGCAGATCTCATTGCTCTTATCATTCTCCATAAAGCATACTAAACCACAGGAAGATGAGTTGATCCAATTGCTCTTAACATGACAGGGAAGAGTGATGTTGTACCATTTCCGGACACTTGGATCATAGGCATGCCCACCAATACAATCACTTGTAGTAAACATGAAATACCAAGGTTTCTGCGGTAGCACGGTTGTCCAAGAAGACCTTGAATGCACGACCCGATACCACCTTGAGCAAACAGAAGCTAGCCTGACCACACAGGCAATGGGCATGAAGGAGAATATCTTCTCCAATATATCATCTGGGAGAATGGCTTCCAATGGAACCCGTAACGCCCCATCATTTCTGCCATGGATTTCAAGGACTGTTTCATAGTCTGCAGCCTCACAGGCCTGCTGGCCGACAGTATGGGACTCCCATGATGAGTAGCTCACGGAATGGGATTCCCACGATGTTTCACCATCCATGAAGGTAGCCATGCAATTCAGCAAAAGCAGCAACAACAATCCTGAAAATATTGTACAAATTCAAGTCATAATGGAAGGAGAAAAAGGAACTAAACACAGATCCAAATCCACATAATAAAGATCATTAATGGTGGTGAAAGAACTACCATAAACAGAGAAGCAATTTATTTTATTTAAAAAAAAAACTCCCAATCAAGCCCTTATTTCAATCAAACATCCAAGCAAAAATAAACTCCATTCATAAACCAGTAGAAAACAAAAATCCGATTTTGCGAAAAAGGAAAAAAGAAACACCCTCATATCCCTTTGCTACTCAAGGATACAAACCATATGGACGAATTACAGCAAGAAAGTGATGTTAAGGACGAAGAAAGCCACTCACTCCACAAGGTATGCCAACAATGCTTTACACCTTGATTTGAACCTTCATCGGCGAGGCCCAATCACCTCAAAAGGTTATTCAACAGGAAAAAGACAACAGAAAACATCAAAAACACAAGAACGCATCAAGCCCAGACACCAGCCCCATACCTTTGTCTGATTCACCAATCACCCAACTTTAACACCAATCACCACACATACAATAAATCAAGCACCTTTTAAAGCACCATTTCTCAAAAAAAAAGAAAAAGCATGGAAACCATCATCAGCTCAAACATGTTAATAGTTAAATTTCAAGGCGAAAACCGGCAAAGGAACAACAAAACACCTCAAGAACAGCCAAGATGAAACACAACAAGACACGAGAACAGAAAAGAAGGGCAATGGACAGATGATTTAGCAGCTGATACCTTCCGAGCAGCTAAGCCCCGAGTTTTTGAGGGCTTTTAGCAAGCATCTGATCCAAAACCTGGGTCATTTGGCCTCAAATCTTTGTGAACATTGGAGGTGGAGGATGCATTAGGGAGTGTTTCTTGGAGATCGAGATCAATGGATCAATGGAGAGAGAGAGAAGGAGAGAGGAAACAGTGTGGATTTTGGTTTTGAAAAATGGGAGCAAAAGGACAGGCAGGGCATGTAACTGGGGGGCCGTTCCTTTTTAGGGCTTGTGTTTGAGTTTTATAGAGAGAGAAACAGTTAGAGAGAGAAAGTACAAAAATTATTATATATATATATATGGTTTTAGAGAGAGAGAGAGAAACAGACAGAGAGAGATTAATGGCTTTTTCAAGTTTTTAGATAAAGAGAGAGAAAGTTATTATTAGCATTGTAAAAGAGGCTTTTAGAGAGAGAAAGTGTTATAGATTCTAGAGAGAGAAAGGTGCCCTATCTCATATTTATTACATAAAACAATTTCTTATATCTGAACATGGTTTTTTTTATATATATAAATGTGGACAAGTTACCGGAATCACATTATAAGCATGGTTTGAAGTCTCAATATTTACTTATGAGAAAGAATGAGTTATCGACTTTTGTTGTGAAGGTTGGTTAGATTTGAACATGTTGACATAAGAAATCTGTTCTGGATTAATGAGGTTCAATGAAGATGCTAGCTTCTTCGGGTGGAAACAAGACGCTAGTGATGGTTTCGGTAGGAAGATCACCTCCTGATGATAAAGTCCAACTTCGAAGATATGTGAGGGAAGTCCGCAGACTATCCCTGAACTTTTCGATAATCAAATTAGCGAATAAGATTCAAGTGAAGAGAGAGATCACTAAGAGGGATTGAGAAAAAGAATTGAATCAAAGAGTGAAAGGATGAGCAAGAAGCGAGAGAGATCTGAGAGAGCTGAGGATTGTGGAAGAGGTTGGAGTCCCTTGCTTACTCTCTCTCTTCGTCTCCTTTTATACCTTCTGGGAGGCCATTGGGTGGTTAGAGATAACTTCAGTGCCAAATAAGCAGTTAAGTGGGTGTCAAGGAAGCAACTGTCTTATGTTAGGCAGAACCGTCTAGCGTCTCGGAGAAGCTGACCCAAAAACCTTGGCACATTCAAGAAACTCCCCGGATTATAGGGTCCTTGGTGATACCTCAGCGTCTTTACCCGTAACAGAACATATAAGTTAAGATTAAATTAGTAAAAAATCTATAATAAATGAAGAATAAAGAAGAAATGAAAAAAAAAGGCAATCAGTAAATTTTGAAAATAAATTATATTTTAAAAAGGAAAATTGCTCATAAATATATATCCAAAATTTTGGAGTTATGGCAATTTATTTCAAGCTTTTAAAACTTTTTAAGCTCAAATTAGGGCACGGATCAGTTGTGTTACTAATTTCAGTTGGATATCTTTGTTTATGAAAATTAAGAAGTTTCCATTTTTAATTGAAATAAATCATAGAAACATAGGATACTTCTTTTTTTATTTTTTTTATTTTACTAGAATACCTCTCAACATTAGACAAAGAATTACTACATTAAAAAATAAATCTAAATTATAAAATTAATATTTAAACTCAAAACCCTAATCCTGTTTACGGGTCTATTTAACCACCTAATCCCGTGGATACACATGAGAGAATTGTCATTTGGTTCTGCTTGGATTGTTCCTCATGTCATGAACCATGAAAGCATGGTTTTGTTTGTTGTACCAACCCAGCGTGAATGTCTAATTGCTTGATGACCCCTCCTTTTGTGTTGCATATTATCTAAATATATTAATATTATTATCTAATAATAGTTTAACTGTTTTGTCGGTGGTTTTTATAATATATATATATATATATATATATATATATATATATATTTATAAATAAACAGATAAAAAATAAAAAATATTTAAAAAAGTGACAAATAATTTTTAATGTTTTTTTCTTAAAAATTTTACAAATTAAAAAGCTGAGAGTGGAATAAGTGAATAACTTCAAAAGAAAAGTTGCCTAGTCTATTATCTCTCACAATAAGAGGTTGAGGATTTGAACCTGTCTGTGGCATGTTTCTAATGGTTTGTCCACATTTATCAAAAACAAAAACTGAGAGTGGAGAAAATTATTTGTCACTCATCATTGTATCAGACAATAAGTACTTTTATTTTAGCTCATGAAACGGTGCATCCCTTTCCAAAACCTTATGATCCGTTTAGGGATAACCAATTCACAGGTTCTGATACCAATAAGAAAAAGGATAATTTAATATAGAAAGAAATGTGTTTTTTTAATAATTTTAAATAAAAGATTATTCCTCATATTGTGAGGGGAAAAAATGCATTGACACGTGCCCTCACCCTATTGAGAATAGGGGCGCTGGACAGTTACCTGGCCTTCCTTAGGAGACACGTGTAGATTCACCTACTATCTCTCAACAAGAGAACACTCGTTTGCACGGATGACAAAGGGGCATCCCCTAAGCAGAGATGCATGTCCGTACGGGACAGGCCCCTGCACATAACAAACAAGGAGATCTCTAGACAAAGGCTTGGCCCCGACGTTAGAAGGGATGTCCCCTGGCCAACGACTGTTAGGGCTGTCGCTCAGGTATAAAAAAGGGACCAGAGGGAGAGCCACAAACAACCTCTTCTTCTCCAAGAGGACCCTCTCCTCCTCAAGAAGAGCTCTACTCCCCATCTGAACGACTAACTTGAGCGTCAGAGGGTCTGGGGGGAGAGGTCCCTAGACTTCTTTATAGGAACGGAGAGTCTCCTACCAGTGGCTACTTCACAGCCGCTACTCTCGGGAAGGGTTTGGAGTTGTCAGGAAGCTCACAGTTCCAACTCACACTACCTCTACACTCATTTTTCTCAGTTGAACTCTAGGCGGAAAACAAGCTACAAGGTCTTACCTATTTAGAGCATCAACACCTCACATTAAATATTGTATCTTAGGATTAGTGTTTCTTATAAGTTATTTATAATATTATAAAATAAGGATCTTAAAGAAAAAAACGTTTCGTCCTTAGTACCATTTTTTTTACATCTTTACTATCCATTTTTCAAATTTTATCACAACATGCCGACGACCTACTTGTCTTCTGCACAGGGGGACCAACACAATTCAACATCCTGAAGCTCATTCTCTACCTCTATGAGGGCATCTCTGGCCTAAAGGTAAACTACAACAAAAGCGCAATTATCCCAATCAAGGCCAGGGATTATGACCCACAAACTCTTGCATGGATGATGAACTGCAAACTTGCACAACTTCCAATACAGTACCTAGGAATGAGCATATCGTGGTCCAAGCCAAAGAAGGAAGACTGGAAACGAATCACCGATAAGATCAAAAAGAAAATAAGTGGCTGGAAGGGTAAACTATTGTTGAAAGGAAATCGAATCACGCTATTAAACTTGGTAATCTCTACCAGTAATTTGGATGGCAATCTATAAACTCCCAGCATGGGTGATCAAGGACATAGAGCGGACCCGACGAGACTTCATGTGGAAAGGAACCAATTGATCCACAAAAGCCTATTGTCTGGTAAGCTGGGAGAGGATATGCCGACCAAAGGAGCAAGAAGGATGGGGAATACTTAGTCTCCAACACTTCAATGATGCACTCCTAGGCAAATGGTGGTGGAGATTACTAACAGGAAAAGTTGGCATCTGCGGTAAAATAATCACACAAAACTACTTCCCGTACGGCACACTCAGGAATCATACCAGGACCCTGAGAAACACCTTATACTTCTGGAAGGGCATCATGGAACAAAGAGAAATAACCACGACCAACAGGACAGTAAGGATAGGCAATGGACAATCCACCAACTGGTGGTACAACAGATAGATAGAGAACCGGGCACCCCACAACCTATACCATGACCTTTAGGAGATGATAATTGAAGAAGACCTCACAGTAGCAGAGGCACGACAACGACTACAACAAGGGGACCCCCTCCTCAGATCGGGACCGCTGGCAACACAGATGAACAAGCACTTTAGTGAGGTAACCCAATGCCTGCTAAATACCCCAACCCAGGAAGCAGACGGAAGAACGTGGCAACTCTCTTCAAGTGGTCAATTCAATATCAAAACTCTATATCAATTCAAGATTGACGGAGGAATGAGAAGCCCACTACCGAATGCATTCTGAAAAATACCCTGCCCCACAAAAGTAAAACTCTTCGCCTGGTTAGCAATGGATGACAAGATCCTCACACTGTAAAACTTGGCCAAGAGACAATGGTATGGGGAACATGGTAACTGCTACATCTGCAACGAAAATGAAGAAACAACGACTCATCTCCTCCTCAACTGCAACTACTCACGACATATTTGGGAGCACTATTGTAATCTCTTCTCCTCAAATCGACTCCCTAACAGGGTATAAGATCTCTGGGGGGATGTCTCAATGGCTAAACAAATAGCACTAGAGGACTGAACCGGATGGCACCTAGTGGTAATGGCGATAACCTGGAGTCTGTGGATGGAACGAAATAGGAGATGCTTTCTAGCTAAACAACCTGTTTTCAGACAGTTGATACGAAACATTGACTTTTTAGTACTCTCATGGTTTAACACGGCAAATGAATCCAAAAAGCTAAAGCTACGAACATTGGAACCCCTGATCAAGCGGAGCCTTGAATCCACTCGAGATCAGAGCCGGGAATAACAAAGGCCACTGAACGGCAATTCCGAGTTCGAGGACGAGGTTACACAGGGCCAGGGAAGAGAGGAACCCGAAATCATGTAATATGGCCGATATCGACCAAGGCGGGGGAACATGTAACTTAGTCTAACAAAGGACATATCTTAAATTTACTCTATCAATAAACGTGGTTTATCCACCCTTCAAACAAAAAAAAAAAAAATTATCACAACACTTTGATCCTAACTTTATTTAAGAAAATAATTATAATATATATACTTCTATTTTTAAGATAAATATTATAATAAAAATATATTGGATCTTTAATTACAGTATCTAACAAATAAAATAGGTCTAAATTTTAGATGTTGAAATATGATTTATGAGTAAAATATTATAAAGCAAGCAACAAATTGAAATTTATCAAATTAGATGACTTTAAAATTATATATGGTGAGAAGACTTTTAATCAAACACATACATCTAAAGTGGCTTTCAATGTCATTCTTCATGCTTATTCTTCAAATGCAATCCACCTCTTTCTATATATAATTAAGTACATAGAACCACATTAAGATGAGTGTATAATGTGTGTCTTGTAGTGAGCCAACCCCACTTGATTGTTCATATCAATCCAGACATGTCTCAAAAGCCAATTCATTGGGATCATTGGGAAGGAATATATGCAGAGGAGAGGCATGCATGATGACACTTGTCAACACATAAAAATTACCATAATTAATTAATTAATTCATAATATGGGAACATACATCAACTTGGCTTTGTGTGCATAAAAGTATCATTAGCTCATCAACTACATGGGATATTATTTGTAAATTATCTTAACTTTTTTTAATTACCTAAAAAATTACATATTTAGTAAGAAAAATGAATTAAGTTTTATAAAAAATAAATTTCATGATTAAAAGATGAAGCTTCTATATACTCTGTTTTGCAAATATGATAGTGATATTTTGGTAAATTAATAGTTCCAAATTATAATAAAAAAATATTTCTCATTCTAACTTCCAGATATGACATCATTAATGGGAAAAATACATTTTAAAAAAAGTTAATATCATGTATTGAAAATTTGAAAGAACCTAATTGACAAGGACATTTTGGTAATTGTAATTGATATTGAGATAGTAGAATTTCTACCTACTTTTAATACTTTCAAAAGTAATAAATTAAAAAAAGGATTATAACAAATTAATTGTAACTTCACAAGAGAGAAGAGCCAACCTCAAAAGTCACTTGGAGCAGATTTTGAGGACAAGGACACCCCATCCACAGATCTTGAGCTGAAGGGGGAGGCCACCTAAGGCAACACACCCAGTAAATTCCATGGACATCACAACCTAACAATGATGTATTAGCTATTTAACAGTTAATCCAGTGTAATGTGTAACTTTGGTGTTTATTTAATAAATTTAATTTATCCACTTTTATCAAAACTAAATTAATTAATGTGTGGTCAAACAATATAATGGCCATTACTCCCCACCCACTATACTAAGTTAATGGCATGTGTTTCTTTGGCCATATAACCTTTTTAACTCATCAAATTAAAGCCTGTTCATGTCTGACCACAAAACATAGTCTTTTATTCAACCTTAAAGTGGCACCACCACTAAAACATTACAACTTTCCATACAAGATTTTTATTAAAATTTTGTTTAGTCTTATTTTGCCACTACATCAAACTTCACTTTCATTTCTTGTTGTCCATCAATCCAATGAGAAGTGGAACAGTTTTAAGGCAGGTTTTTTGGTGGATGACTTGGAAAGTGAAAAAGATAGGCTCTTTCTCTCTTCATGGAGAAATGTGCAAATGGACTTTAAGATAATACTTTCATTTTGTTTTAATTAAATAAAGGCTGTCTTTATTCATGGGCCTTCTTCCAATATATATATATATATTTTTTAAAACAAATTATTAGTTTTTTTAAAAATATTGATTAAAATTAAGAATAATATTTAAATATTTTTAAGAATATCAATAAACAACATAAAATTAACCATTTTTTTAGAAGCTATAGCTCTAGAGATAAGTCTTCCTATTTAACTTGAGATATGGGCTCTTTATAGATCATTTAGCTCCAAAGAATAATTCAATGAGTTCTTTTAGAGTTAAACAATCTTTAAAAGACCATTTAACTCCAGAAACCAGCCTAAGAGAAGGGATCCTAGCCGTTTGACTTCAAAGAACAACCGAATGGACTCGCTAAGAGCAACTTTAGTGGTTGAGCTATACAAGAGCTCAATGCCCATGCCATCTCATCAACCCATTAACCTCATCTCCATTAACCTTTCCCCTATAGTGGTTAAGCTATCCATTATACTATGATATGAGACCCACATCATATCATTCACCATTTCAATTTTTTATAATAAACATTTCATGAAAATGTATTTATCTCACAAAAATATTTTATAAATAAAAATACATGGAAGGAAAATTACATAGAAATAAAAGTAGAATGCACTAAAAATACAAGAGATAAATACTAAATATTATATTTGGATTTTATCACATTACACATCAGACGATTTTCAAGTTGTTCAGCATTCATGTGGCTAGTATCCATGGTGAGAATTTGATGATCAGCAACCATTTCAAAAGATGCCTTCAAACTCCGCACTTCGGCTAATTTTTCTTTTCTCCATTCTTGTAATTCAGCCCACTTTTCTTCAAATTCTTCATCTACGTTTTTATCGGTGACGCTTGACTTCCCTTTTCTCTTCGCCTTTGCCTTTGCCTTTTCTTTTGCCGCTTTCTGACCGATGGGGCGAACTTCACACTCATTGTCATCTATATCGAGGCTTGTATTTGCATTAGATGAAGATGTGTAGCCACAGCTTTCATTGATCTTTGTTTTCTTTGAAGACCTTGGAAGAGGAGTGTTTGTTTTTCATTTTGGATCATCTTTTAACATCACCCAAATATGCTCATGGCAAAAATATTTTCTACGATTCTGATAATATAGAGTACGAGCATGTTCCTTCAACTGGTCATCACTCCATCCGCTATGGTGCTCTCCTTCCAATTTGTTGTATACCTGGTTGAATTCATTAACAATTGGAAGCATCCAGTACCAATGTTGTTTACAACTAGTTTGTTTTCTTCTCGGACCAGATTTTCGATTTCCATTGAAGTAGTCAGTTACTCGTTTCCAAAACGTCCTATAATTTTGGCCAGTACCCACAATGCTATCATTTGAAATTGTAAGCCATGCACTCACAAGCATTTTATCATCTTCTATACTCTACGGTTGACATTTTTCTGCTTGCTCTTCATGTTGTTCTTCATTTATGACGATATTCTCAATCCCTGGTTGTGTGGAGTAAGAAGGAAATTGAGAGTCAGAAAATGAACCTGTTTCCGTTGTATTTTGATGCTCGGTATGAGAAGCTCCATCCATATTTGTGGATTCGTATGTAGGAATTGGAATGCCACCCATTTCTGCATTGGGGAACTGATTCCCCATGAATGGATTAAAAAAACCTGGTCCTGAATACGTAGGGTAAGGATATGAAAAACTTGGTTGATTTTGGACATTTGGAAGAAAGTAGGAATGATTTTGTGGAGGTGGATATTGAAAATTTTGCATATTTGGTGGGAAAAAAAATAGGGAGAATTTTGCGAATTTTGTTGAGTATGAAAATTTGGATCTTGTGAAGATGAGGAAGCATTTCTATCCATAAGTGAGAGATTGAAAGAGAATGAAGAAGAAGTGGAAGAAAAAGAATGAAGAAGTGGTGGAAGATTGAAAGAATGTAGATGTATTTATAGAAATTTAAAATTTAAAACAATAAATAAATACATATATGACCGTTGTTGCAATGCAACGGTCAATTAATCAATTATTAGAATTTTTTTTTTAGAAAAAAACACAAACATGTAACGGTCATTATTTAAAAAAAAATATTAAAAAAAAGATATTAATGAGCGGCCCCACCATTGAGCGCTCGGTGAGGATTGAGCGCTTCTGCCCTACCATTAAAGTTGCCCTAAAGTTGAGCGGTCTTTCAATGTTCGTTTAACTCCAAGAAGCCTCATCTCACAAGTTAAATGGCTTTTCAATTCTAAATAGCTTTAGGAAAAAAAAGGGTTAATTATAAAATATTATATTTTTAATTAATACCTAAAAATTATTTTAATATTATTTTAAACACTAATCAGCATTGTGTCAACATTGCGGATGCTAACTAGGCAGCCCAAGGGTCATTTTATTTTGGCTTTGGGGCTAAATTTTAATTTAATATATATATATATATATATATTAAAAATTTTCCCATAAAATAATATTACATGTCAATTATAACTTTTAACTCTATTTTTTCTAAGGAAAACAACTTTTTTTCAAACAAAAAAAATTTAACCCCAATAACATCTTGTAGAGGTTGATTAGGTGATCTCAGAACCATTTTAACAAATAATTTAACTCTGAGGTTAAAACATAATTAAAATTAAAAAAAATTTAAAATTGGCCCTTTGTTAATTTTCTTCATAACATTCTATAGATTTCCTATAGCTAAGTTCTTATATATATGTATAGCTCATGTGTTATAAAATTATATAAAAAAAATAATCTTTTCAAAAGATGTATAATAATAATAATAATTAAATCTTAATATGCAATTATAAAATGATTTTAAGATAAATAGCAAGTTTATTCAAAACTAATCAATATATTGATTTTTTTAACGTTTTCTTTTGTTTGATATAACAAATAAGATCAAACAAACTAAACTTGCAATGATGATGGAGTTTATTATCAAAAGAAGGCTAGTCTTCACCAGAGAGGACCCTTCAGATCATCTAAGCAAGAAGACAACAACAGGGATAAATAGTTGTCTTGCCATATCTAGGTCATGTAGAAGTCCTACTTATATCTTTTTGCTTAAATCATGTTTCCAATGTAACCACCACCATCTTGTTACCTCATTATTTTTCATAAATATGATTTATTTATTTTTATAAAAAAATGGAATTGCAAGGGAAAAGTTGGATAAGTCCATTCTCACAAACATGACTCAACAGAGCCAATGGTTGTGAAGCAAAAGATTGATGGCTGATATAGATAGGATGGGAAGTCAAATGGATGCAGGGAGAGAGTTGCCAAGAATGGCAAAGCATTCTCATTTATCCATGATGGATGCATGCTATTGGGTGCCATCTTTCCTTGTGAAAAGCTTAAAATCCAAATTCCATACAGAGAGAGAGTGTGTGTGGTGGGAGAGGATGGTGAAGAGTCACTCTCACTAATATTTCTAAGGAGATCTGCACTTTTTAAAGACATACACCACCAAATCACTCCAATAACAAAAAGGTTACAGCATGGCTCCAAGAAACTCTGCTTATTTTTAAATAGCACTTTCAACTATGATTCAAAGATGGGAGAAATAAATAAATAAATGAGAACTAGTGTTTGTTTGCATGACAGAGAGAAAGAGAGACATGACCTAAAAAATAAACTATGCAACAAGAAATCTTGGTTTTTATTGGTGAGCATCTTTGATGGTGAGGAGGAACAGAAGCCATTCTATTGTGCTATAGCAAATGGATTTAGTTCTCTCCAAATGGCTTATCCCAAGTTACAATGCCCTAACATAAGATATCTCAATATGTTATATTTATTTAAAAGTGTACATTCCCTTCATACTTTCTTTAAGCCTTACATAACAAACCAAATTCACTTAAATTGCAAAGAATTTGAAAGAGTGCCCTGAAAGATTAAAAAACCTTCATAGAATTTGATATTCACTTGTCTTCATTTGTACACAACATTGAGAGCAGAACACATGCAGGAAGCCACATTTTATTCAGCACACACATACAATGTTACAAACAGTAATGATGTGAATGCATATTAAACTGCAAATCATGCTGCAGAACTTAAAATGTTCCCTGTGGATGTCAAGATCTTCTTGTTCCTCTTTACTACTCTAGGTTTTTTCTTCTGTGATAGCTTTCTTTCCAAGTCCTTCACCCTCCCATTCAAGTTGGATATGACTCCCAACTGTTCTTTCCCAGCCTCAAGAAGCTTCTCAAGCATTTCTCTTAGCTTCTGGTTCTCCTCCATCAGTCTCTTTTCCTCAGGAACCAAACCTTGAACATGATCAACAGAACCTTGTTTTGAAGTTGGTTCAAGAGATGCACTCTCCTCTGTATTGAACTCAGAGATTAATCCACTTTGCTCATGAGGAATTTCTGCAGATTCACTCTTTGCTGGAACAATGTCAGGGGTCATGACTGCAGATTCTTCAGAAATCATCTCAAGCTCATCTCCTTCAGCAGCAGCAGCAACAACTGTGTCAGAAATCACACCTGCATTGCAAGGCATCATTGAGCTATCTTCATTGGTATCCTCCTCCAGCTTGGTCTTCTCCTCACAAATTTCTGTATATTCCCTCTGTACAGGAACAATGTCGGTTGTCTCAGATTTGGTTTCTTCAGTGATCTTCTCAATTTCAGCTCCTTCAGCAGCAACATTCTCAGCAATCACATCTGGAATGCATGGCATGACTGAGCTCTCTTCATTGCTATCTTCCTTCAGCTTTGGCTCCTCCTCAGATGTTTCTGCAGACTCACTCTGTCCTAAAACCATTTCAGGTGTCATAGTTATAGTTTCTTCCACAATCTGCTCAATTTCAGCTCCTTCTGCAGCAAGGACATTCTCCGCAATCACATCTGGGATGCATGGCACGACTGAGCTCTCTCCATTGCTTTCCTCCTCCAGCTTTGGCTTCTCCTCAGATGTTACTGGAACCATTTCAGGTGTCATAGTTATAGTTTCTTCCTCAATCTTCTCAATTGCAGCTCCTTCCACTGCAACAACATTCTCAGAAATCACACCTGGGATGCATGGCATGACTGAGCTCTCTTCATTGCCATCTTCCTTCAGCAGCTTCTCAGAAATTTCTGCAGATTCACTCTGTGCAGGAACAATTTCAGGTGTCATGGTTGCGATCTTCTCAATTTCATCTTCAATGCATGACATCTCCAAGTTCTTCTCTTCATGGCTATCCTCCTTCAGCTTTATCTTCTCATCTTCACTCTCTGGTTGTACATCTAGCATTTTGCTACTATCTTCTGATTGCATGATAGTTTTGTCATCATTTTCCTCTCCATGCAGAGGAAAAGAGGCCTTATCATCCTTGTCATCCACTAATTCTTTTTCTTTCTCATCACTGATCAGGTGTGATTCGACAAGCATTTTAGAATCAGTGGAGTGTCCTTCAGTTTGAGACTGGCCTTCCTGTTCATGATCTGGAGGCTCTGCCATTTCAGCAGCACTCTTTTGTTCATCATCTTCTGTTTTCTTTTCCTGCTTCTCTCCATCTTCCTCATCAAATGGCTTAGTGACAGTTATAGTTGGTGCTCCGTCCTCTGGAGCTTTGATTTTTGATTCCTTCTCAACTTGATCCAAGACATTGCTCTTAGAATTGTGACTGCCTAACGCATCAAGTTTCTCTTGCAGGCAGACAAGTTCTCTTGCAACAGACTTCCTTCTCTCTCTAACATCAGGGTGTAAGCCCTACAATGCAACCAAATCAAAGATCAGAAAAATGGAGTGATAAGGTACTAAAACTTTCAAATCTAAATTTTGTAGAAAGAAGGCTAAAAATGAACTTCAATATCATGTACCTGTATGGTGTCCAGCTGCAGAAGCAGATTCATTACAATTTCACTGAGGATGGCTCGCTGCTTTGAATCTATCTCCTTAGAAGCCTCAAGTTGCTGAATCTGTGTTCTGACATCATCAATTCGTTCTCGAACATGAGCTATCTTGCGAAGTTTCTCCAGCAACTGCATCCTTCTGACCACATAGCCTCGGTAAGCAGACTGAATAAGTAGTGCAGCATCGGATTCCGACAAGCTCTTAATAATCTTCTTAACTTCAACCTTTTTACAATCTGAAGCCTCCTCAGTCATGTTCTTCATAATCTCACCCTCAGATGATTTCCTTTCTACTTTGTTGTCATCCAATGCTTCCATAACTTTAGCCGCATCATCAGAAGCAACCTTTCCCGACACTTGTTTAACAACATTAATGCTCGGTGATTTGTCCTTAATTTCTAAAACCTTGATTTCCTTCTTTGCATTGTCCTTGGTTTCCTTGATTCCAGGGGGACTTGGAGACCTTGAAGAGCCATTTGAACGCTTCTTACTTGGCAATGGATCAACTCTTAGACAAACAGGAGGCAACTTTGATGACTTTGTTGGAGATGTCTGCTTACTAGAACAAGACTTCTTCACCTCCTGCTCCATTGGCTTCTCCACTGCACAAGATTTCTTCACCTCCTTCTCCATTGGCTTCTCCACAATACTAGACTTCTTATCATCATCCACTTGCGCCCGTCCTTGAGGCATTTCTTCCACCTGCTTCACAGGAATGCTTCTAACCCTGTTCTCCCTGCTTTCCTTATTCTCCTTCTCATTACCATTCTCAAGAAACTTCAATGGAATGATCTTGAACTTTGGTGGCTCCTCAGCGCTCTTTGGAGTGGCATTAATCTCCTTCAATTCCTTCACTGCTTCTTCTGGCTTGTCATTGCCCGGCATCCAAACCAGTGGCCATGGTAGCTGAGTTTTCTTCTTCTCTTCTCCTCCATGCACTAAATTCTTCAAGCTGTTAATGTTCTTATCATTCAAATAACCAGGAGGAATCCAAACAACAGGATAAGGATAGTTTGGCGATTGAACAAAACCCGAAGAATCACCACTCTTCTTGTGCTCTGGCTCAGGACTCTGTTCTTCAATCTTCACCCCAGTGTTCTCTTTCTGGTGACAAGCATGGTTAGGACAACCACAACAATGGCTGCTTGGAGGGATGAAGTAAGGTTGCTGGTAAGGGTCAGGATAAGGAGGGTAAGGTCCAGGGTAGTAGAACTGAGGTGGAGGTTGGTACTGAGGATATGGAGGTCTGAAGCCATGGAAGCCATAAGGGTAGCTCTTGTTGCAACAAGCATTGTAGTCTGGAGGATTGGGGTGGTTCATCATGTTCATGCCATTGTAGTGCATGGTGGGCATGGAGTCCCAGGTTTGGTGGTGATGATATGGATGGGAGTTATGATCTCTTTGGTGAGAAAGAGAACAAGGTTCATGGTGAGGCTCCATGAATCTATATACAGGATACATTCTTCAAGAATGATAAACTTTTAACCAAACTTTCGATAGTGAGATAGATCAATTCAATGTTCAAACCTGTTAAAAAAACAGAATTTTGATTCAAGTCAGAAGGAGTTCATAACTAGTAAGAATCACAACTTTTTACATTAATTTATAATTTATTTTGTAAAAAAAAACATCTTGCATAATCTGGTTTAAATATTTATATTCATATTATAGTTTTGAAAAAGTTATATAATTTGCTCAGTTTGCCAAATGCTTTCAAAGTTATCATTCTTCACTACCAAAAATTTAACAAAAGAAAAATATGTTCATGCTGGCAATTAAAATATAGAATTAACCCTTTTTTTTTACAAAAGAAAAAGCACCCCAAAACTAAGTCAAGGACATGCGCGGTTACCAATTGACCCATGGCCTTTGGTTATAGAATTAAACCTTTCACAAAGATTTATTTAAAAAAAATTTCTCATTTTCATATGTGATGACTGATGATGCCTGTCTGGTTACATTCAATCTAATTTGGAAACCTTATCAGATGTGATTAATCCTAATTACCACCATTAGCAAACTTGAATTTCCTTCCTAAGTTGCAAGTAATTTCAAATATCCAAATGATTATAAGAAAAAAAGCCCAATTTCTCAATCACAATTGATCAAAATGGAGGATTATATATAGAGAGAGAGGAAGGGGCTTACAGATGGAATGAGAATCCGAAGAAACAGAGGGATGAGATGTTCTCGTGACTGCCTTTCCCGGCGTTCCGACGTACCAAATGACTCAGTTACCGGCGCGATTCCGTCCACCGACCTCTCGCTCTTCTCCGCTATCTGTTCGCTTGTTCGACTTGGAAGCTTGCTTCGATCTTCTGAATGGAAACGTTTTGTCCCACATCGCCTATATATATATCTGACGCACTCGTACACCATGGAGATATCTCGCGCCTTCCAGAGCTTTCACGACGTGGACGCTTATCATTGGTCCGCGCTTCTCGACCCTTCTACCGATCTCGGCGCGCCCAATCGATAGGTCTGGTTTGACCAAGCCAATTGAGTCGAGTCCCTATCAGAGCTTTCTCGACCCTTCCAGAGCTTTCGCGACGTGGACGCTTATCATTGGTCCGCGCTTTCTCGACCCTTCTTGCGAACTCGGCGCGCCCAATCGATTAGTCTGGTTTGACCACGTCAATTCAGTTGAGTCCCCACTTGCATATTAAATATTTTAATACTTGTTTCGTAATACTAAAATTCTATATAAATTTTCAAATTCCTACCGAATTTAATATTAATACAGTAAAATTTTATTATGGCAGTTTGATAAAAAAATTTATAATATAAAATTGGGTAAATTAAAAAAAATTTATGTGGTATCACAGATTTGCACAATAGAGAAAGTGGTCTTTTTTTTTGAAAATTGTGATTTTTTCAAAAAAAAACCGTTAACTCTCATTAATGGCTTTAACCCTTGCTTAGTTGGTATGGGTATTTTCATCAAATTTTATAAAATAGATGCTGCAAATTGCATGGAAATTATCATAAATAGATGCCGAAAATTGCATGGAAATTACCATAAATTGGATTTCTTTCAAATCTTTATTTGATTGAGAGATCAAAATAAAAAAAAATTGACAAAAATGCACCTACCAACTAAGCAAGGGTTAACGCTGTTAATGAGAGTTACAGGTTTTTCCATTTTTGTTAACTAGAGAAACCACAAGGTTTTTTTCGGAAAAAAAAGGGTTAAAGTCATTTTTGGTCCCTGCAAACAAGTCCATTGTTCATTTCCATCCTAAATTTCAAAAGTTGTTCAATACAATCTCTGTATTTTGAGTATTCTGTCACGTTTGGTCCCTGACGCTGATGTAGCATACGAATGAAATACATGGTATTTATTTATTTTTTTATTTTACAGGTTGCAGTATTTTGATGACGTGGCGGGCCAGCTGAACTGCTGATGTGGCATGCCACATGGCAATTTTTTTTAATTATTTTTAAGGGTAAACTACTTAAATAGTCACCCAACTATTTGAACATTCCTATTTGAGTCATCAAACTATAAAAAATTTCAATTTGGTACCTCAACTTTAAAATTACGTTCAATTGGGTCACCCACTTTCAATTAGGGTGTTAGGTTTTGTTAATTATGGTTTTGTAAAGTAAGTAATCTTTAGTTGTATTATTTTTTATGTTGTTTAGATATGATTATGTTATTTGTTAAAAAAATTAACCTTCAATGGTATGTTATTTGATTGTAATTATAATTAATTAGGTTACTTGTTAATTCATTAATTATGTTATTATTTTTTAAAAAAATAATACAGTGGGTTGGATCAATGTAATTCTAAACAACATAACAAATAATACAAATATTACTTACTTTACAAAACCCTAATTAACAAAATCTAACACCCTAATTGAACGTGGGTGACCCAATTGAACGTAATTTTAAAGTTGGGGTACTCAATTAAAATTTTTTATAGTTTGGTGACTCAAATAGGAATGATCGAATAATTGGGTGACTATTTAGATAATTTACCCTATTTGTAATTTTAATTTTAATTTTAATTTTTTTAATTTTTAATTTTTTAATTTTTTGAAGAAATAAAAAATAAAAGAAAAAAATAAAAATAAATAAAAGATAAACATAATAAAAAAAATCAAAAAATCAAAAAATAAAAATAAAAATAAAAAAATAAAAAACATTAATTTAAAACAATGTGGTGACCAGGCCTCAGTTTGTGCAGGCCGCTCATCGCCCCGAAGCCTTGTTACAGAAGAAGACTACCCGCAAGGGCAAAACAATGAAGATTTTGAGTGAAGTCCATTCGTGTCAACCCATGTTGATGACGACGACCTAGTCATCTTGGCAGCATAATCGAATCACTCACAAAAAAGAAGAATGAAAAGCCCAATAGGAAGGATGATACATGGGACATTGAGCCAATGCCCGCCGACAATGAACCACCAGCCACACATACCTCAGTGCCAAGCGCCGATAGTGAACTGCAGGAGACCGACACTGAACGATCGACCACCGACGCTGAGCCATCGGCTGCCAGCAAAGAACCACAGGTTACATGTACTGAAAAACTAATGGACTCTGAACCATAAAATATTGAGCTACCCACTGCCGATAATGAACCACTGATAGCCTATACAGAACTGTCAGTCATTATTAGTGAACCGCCGACATCCTACATGGAACAATCAACCGCAGGAACTGAACAACCAGTTTCCCTTGCCGAGCAACTGACCACCACCATTAAATTGCCGTCCGCTGACGACTGATGTGATCCTCGCAAAGGTCAGCATGGCCAACGAGGACACGAATCCAATGAAGACAAATTTTATATTGAAGAAGAAACGTTCTACGGGTTTTATGTGGCTGAACAAGCTGGAACATGCAACAATTTTGATATATCTAAACTTTAAAATTGACAAGTTTTCCGCTTATTTTAATAAGTTTTCACTTATTATGCTACATTCCCCTTATTCTCTCGAGTTTCCATTTAAGTTACTTAGTTTCCGCTTATTGTCTGACATTTGAGCTTAAATATTTTGGTTTCTATATACGATGTACCTTTCTCGTTTAAGTATTTAAGTTTTCGTTTAACATTCACCTCAAGACCATCGTACCTCTCATTCGTTTGTGTTATACCGCACGCATACTAATGGACGACATCGACCGCGGTGGTGGAAAATATGAAGCGGGCAAGAAAGAACATAAACACTAAAGATTCGTGGGTCGTGTGATTTGATATAGTTTAACAAAGATTATTTCTGTTTAAGTTATGGAGTTGCAGGATTAGACTAAGTCTGTTTAACAAAGATTGTTTTCATTTAAGTTTCCGTTTAACAAAGATTGTTTCCATTTTACATTTGACATATATAAATCATCCTCTGTCACTCAGCAATTGGTATAATGATTATCAGCCAGGATTAGACTATGATATGCTCTCCGAGAATAAATCCCTCCTGTTGGTACATATATCACAAGCGAGATTGGAATAAATCTAACCAACCAACACTAATCTCTAAATAAAAACCTATAACGTTTAATGGTAATGTGATATATTAAGAAGAAAGTAAAAAAGGTAAATGGAAACGATGGAAAATAAGTATAAACCCATATATTTAAGAAAAAACGGTGTTTGCTAAACGGAAACATGAAATACACGAAATAACACATAAAGCATTGACACGCTGATAGAAACATGAAATTTATGAAATAGAAGAAATATTAGATAGAGCATTAACACACTGATGGGTTGGTTGGTTCATCCAAGAGAAGGCATGATATTTATGATGGTAATGGGGAGCATGAGGGCATGTCCACCGTCTCTTCAACTGTATTGACAATAAGGTCGACAACAACGCTGTTGAACATGTGGTATATGTGACACATACGCTGAAAGTCCACCTCGGTACCAATTGGGCAAATAGTTCGGCATGCATCTGGTTTGACAAACATTATCCTTACACTAGAAACTTCAAGACCCCATCACTCACATATCTTGGTTTGTACTGACGCCCAAGAAGTCAACACCGTAAACTGTAACACTTGTCTCCCCTATATCTGACAAATGCACAAAAGGTCTCCATTCCCAACCTGCAACAAGAGTGCCTCACATTGACATGGTTTTAAAATGCTCAAGATATGGAATAAAAATTTTCAAAAAAATGAGAAAAGAACTCACGGTGAAGGTGGATGTTTCTTCGACTAGCCTTGGGCGGCGACTCATTGAGGAAGAGATGGTCACAGAGCTCGTCACCCTAGGAGAGCAAATGGATGGTACCAGAATGAAATAACAATAAATGGCTGGTAGAAGAGACAAATTTATCTCGTCCAGATGAAAACAAAAGGGAACAAAAGAGATTGAGAAAAAAAAAGAGAGAGAAAAATCATCTTCCTTCTTCCATAAGATAAAAAAATATACAAAAAGTAAGTGAAAAGATGACAATATTTAAAAAGTTGGACAAGACATGACAAACTTTTTCCCACCAATTATTGGGGCAAAGTTAGAAATACAAAAACAATTAACTTGCAGTGATGCTAAAGGGCTTAAATGAAATAATACCAAAAAAGAAGGACTGCCTGGGAAAAACAAATGTCAGAGGGACTGTTTAGAAAGTTTTGAAACTTCTAGAGACCTATAATTAATTTTTTCTAAAATAATTGGATTTAATAAAAAACATAAAAAAGTCTAAATCAAAATATATATTTTTTCTATGAAATCTAAAAGCTTGTTTTTCACCATTCTTTTACTCTAATTGTTATTAATAAATTTATATATATACCTCCACAAAAGTCCATAACTACATACACATCCATCATTTTTTAATAAAATAACCAATTTACCCCACTTGTCCCTAAAAAAAATATTTCTACCATATTTCATAAGTTATATATAAACAATTAAAGAAGATGAGGGTTAAATGGTCATTTTAATAAAAATTGTTGATAATTAACCATAAGGATATATATATATATATATATATATATATATATATATATATATATATATATAGGACGCTGATAAGATGCCGTCAACCGGATGCATGTATTTCACGTCATTCCTCATTTGATTCTAGAAGCATGTTTGAAGGATTTCCAACCATACTGATGGGAAGATCATCGAAAAATAAGTTAGCATGTACATTTTCATATAATTTGGTTACCGTTTGGTCCTCCCACTTAACGATTGAAATTCTGAAGCGTTCAGATTTCTATAAAATAAGATTAAGTGGGAGGACCAAACGGTTACCAAATTGTATGAAAATGAACATACTAGCTTATTTTTCGATGATCTTCCCATTCGTACGGTTGGAAATCCTTCAAACATGCTCCAGGGGCCCAAATGGGAGGCGAGTGGGAATGCACAGTGTTACAGTCGGCCTGACTGTAACACGTCCCATATATATATATATATATATATATATATATATATATATATATATATATATATATATTGACTCTTAAGAGATAAGATGATAAGGATACTCTATTCTCTTTACAAGATAAGGATTCCTTCTTATCTTCTTATCTTCTTATTTTTAGTATGTCAAATAGCAAAGAGCCACCTAGTATGAAAAGATGCCTTTCTCTTGTATATAAGGGAGCCCTTAAGGCTTCTCTTTGGCAATCTCAATCCTTCAGAAAAAAAACCCCTCTCTCTCAAAGAGTGTTTTAAGATGTTTTCCTGTAAAATGTTTTCTTGTGAATAAAGTGTGAACTTTGGTTTGGTTTGGTTTGATTTGCAAGTTTTCTTCTCCAAGTTCTTCAACACTTTTTCCCCCTCGAACGGGAAAGCTTTTCTTGTGAAGGTATGGCCACAAAAAGATAATGTTCTCTTGATTTGTATAGTTTTTGTTTCTTACCGATAATCCATCCGTTTCTAGGGACATGCAATAGTAAAAGACAAATTAAAACAACTTATAATTACTCTATTTTATCTTGTAAAATTAGTAGTAAAGAGAGAAGCAATCCTTAAGATTTGTAAACTAAGAGGTAAGTGGAAATCAAGGCCGAGATGCAAATTCCCAGTCTATACCCGTTATGCCGTTTGAAGGCGCTTAGGGTTTATAGGTGTTCTTGGATATGATTTTGCTCTTGTTACTCTTCTTTCTTGAATGAACTGGTTCCTTGATAATCTAGTTGTTTCTGAGCTTGTCTTACTCTTTCTTGAATGGCAAAATCACTGTAGAAACTTCGTTGTAGAAAAAATCACTGTAGCTTGGTACTGTAGCTGGTATTGCATGTAGCAGCCGGAAAAAAAGGTCCATATCCACACCAAAGAAAAGTAAGTACCAAGTAGAGCATAAAACATATTGCAACAAAACTCTCTATCAACCGAACCTAAACACGTTAATCTCATCATATTTAAACATTGATCGCGTTAATCTTAACACATCAATATATATATATATATATATATATATATATATATATATATATATATATATATATGGGTCATGTTAGTATGTACGTCTAACATTGTTCCAAGCCGTCAGCTTTCCCATTTTTATTTTGGAGCATGTTTAAAGGATTTCCAACCGTACGGATGGGAAGATCATCAAAAAATAAGCTAGCGTGTCAATTTTCATACAATTTGGTGACCATTTGGTCCTCCCACTTAATGGTTGAAATTCTAAACCGTTAAAATTTCCTTAAAATAAGAACCGTTAAGTGGGAGGACCAAACGGTCACCAAATTATATGAAAATGGACATGCTAGCTTATTTTTCGATGATCTTCCCATCCGTACGGTTGAAAATCTTTCAAACATACTCCAGAGGCCAGAATGGGAGGTCGCCGGAAATGAACAGTATCCGACAGGTCTGATGTTAGCACCAGTCATATATATATATATATATATATATATATATATATATAAATATAAATTATGTATACATATCTATATATTATCTAAAATAAATAAATAAATAAATAAATAAATAAATAAATAAATAAATAAATAATATATATATATATATATATATATATATATATATATATATATATACTTGCGGCCCACCTGACTCTACCACTATTTTAGGTGGGCCGCAAGTGAATATATATATATATATATATATATATATATATATATATATATATAGAGGTATTTTGTAGGAGTATATATATCAATGTGATCTTTATGAGACCATATATTCATTTCTTCTATATAATTTTTTAATAATAACTATAAATTTTTTTTAACAATATCCAAACACTCATTCCATATAAATAAAATCTATAGAATTTATTTCTACTTCCTAAAAAAAATACTATGTAAAATATATTATTTTACATTCAAATAGGGCCTTAGGCCAATGAATATATAAAACAAATTAATATTGATGGCGAGAGGCAAGAAAAATCCGCCGACGGATCCTCAAGCCAATGACATCTTAGGTGTTGGGGTGGCCCTAGGAGCCATAGTCACTCCTTATGATCAACCGATTGTAATGGAGAAGGATCTGAGCAATGTCCAAATACAAGTACTCCAAAGACAGCTTGAAGTGCTGACCAAGGCCCTCTTGGAGTGAGACCAGACCCATCGATCCCCGGAGCAATGTAAAGAATGCCTGTCGAAGTCGATTGGAACGGGAAGAAGGTCATCAACATGCATCCCGGAGCACAAGGCACTCGGAAAGAAAGAGGAGAGTACCCTACCACCCTGTAGTGTTGGGTTGTCTCAACCTCGATCCCGATCATAAGAGTCGCCTCGACCTCACCCTAAGATGGTCCCTCCTCCTACCAAGGGAAAGCCAAGGTACATTTTCCAACCCGCCTCTCCGTTTATTCGTAAAATCCTATAGGTCCCCTTGTCTCTAGGATTCCGAATGCCATCAGTAGAGACACATAACGGTACCTCGGACTCGGGTGACCATCTAGAATCTTTCAAAGCTATGATGCTCCTCCATGGAGCTCCTGATGAGATCATGTGCCAAGCTTTCTTGGTGACACTGAGAGGAGCAACCCAGATATGGTTCTCTCATTTACAGTCTGAGTCTATTTCTTCATTCGAAGGGCTATTTGATCTCTTTATCGGACACTTCATAGTCAAAAATAAATGAAGAGAAACCTCCGCGATGCTAATGAGAGTCAAATAACACAATAGAGAAAGTCTTCGTAACTACATTCAGAGGTTCAATATGGCGACCTTGGAAATACCTGCTCTAGACCAAGCGTCTGCAGTCGACACACTTATGGAGGGTTTAAGAAAGTTGTCCTTCAAATTCTCATTATTCAAGAAGAAACAAAAGAACTTGGCTGACCTTCTCACAAGGGTGGAGAAATATATAAACGAGGAAGAAATCCAAGCCCCAAGAAAAGAAGCGGTCAAACAAGAAAGGTCCAAAATAGATTGCAACCAAGTGCACGAGTTGCAAGGTCCATCTAAAAAGCATAGACCTCCGACCCTAGAAAGTTCACGAAAAGATAAGCCAACCCAATTCCTCAATTACTCTCCACTCAACATGAGTAAGACACAAATCTTGATGAATATTGAAGATCCAAAGATGTTAAAATGGCCGGCTAAGATGAAAAACACCTCCAAATGAAAAAACAGTAAGAAGTATTGTCACGTCCACAAGGATCGTGGGCACGATACTGAAGAGTTCACACTTAATGGAAGAAATTGATAAACTAATCCGCCGAAGGGGTCTCTTATAATACTTGAAGAGGGATCGAGAGGATGAGGTCCTTCTTCCCCTTAAGAGAATTGAGCTCCTATGGGAGTAATTCACATCATATCTGGAGGTCCAACCAGAGAGGGCCAAAGCAACTCCGCCACGAGGAATTACGCTCGGATTGGCCCCCGAGCTAGTACGTCACGGAAAAGGCCTTTCTTCGAGCTACCCATTATGTTTTCAGATAACGATCTCGAGGGGATCAATTACTCATATGATGATGCTCTCGCAGTAGCTGTCAACACTGCGAACTATGAGGTTAGAAGAGTCTTGTCAATAGTGGGAGTTTTGCAAGTGTTATCTTTTGGGGCGTCTATGAGAAGCTTGGTCTTAGACTTGAATTACTGTAGATAGTGAGGTCTCTACTGGTTGGATTTATCAGGGGCACAATACAACCGGAGAGTATGATAAGCCTACGTCTCACTTTGGGCACCTATCCTCGATAGTCAACTGTAACTGTGAACTTCCTCTTGATAAAATGCCCATCGATCTACAATGTCATACTGTGAAAACCAACTCTAAATGCCTTGTGAGCGGCCGTCTCTACTTATTAGCTGAAGATGAAAATTCCCACCAAGCACTGATGTGGAGAACTTTGGGGAGACCAACAAACAACTCGATAATAATATGTGGCTCTTCTAAAAGGAAAAAAAACTTAGAAATCTTTAGCCATAGAAACACAGGAGGAAATGGATAACAGGATAGCACAATAGGCAACACCTATTCAAGAATTAACCCCCGCGCCCTTGTCAGATGATCCCCAGATCGAATATTGCAAATTGGAGCTGACTTACGAGGAAAGCAAAGAGAAATCATTTTAACCTTCTTAAGGAACAATATTGATATCTTCGTGTGGGGTCCGGAAGACATTCCAAGGATAGACAGAGGAGTCATTGAACATTTTCTAAACGTCAAACTAACCTGTAAACCAGTGATACAGAAGCGGAGGCACTTCATCCCTGAAAGACAAGTGGCAGTTGAAGAAGAGATAAGAAGATTATTGAAAGCAGGTTTCATTCGAGAAGTATATTACCCGAATAGCTTGTGAACGTGGTGTTAACTAGTCAAGAAGGCCAACGGGAAATGAAGGATGTGCATTGACTTTTCTGATCTCAATAAAGCATGTCCAAGGGATGGTTTCTCCCTTTCAATGATCGACAGATTGGTAGACTCCACCACAGGCCACGAATTGCTGAGCTTTTTGGATATCTTCTCAGGATACAACTAAATGAAAATGATGAAGTCGGATGAGGAGAAAACCTCCTTTATTACAGACAAAGGAATTTATTGTTAGTATGTCATGCCTTTCAGCCTGAAAAACGCAGGGGAGACCTTCTAGCGACTTGTGACCAAGGTTTTTTAAAAACATTTTGGGAGGAATGTCGAAGCATACGTTGATGACATGCTCATAAAAAGTGAAATGGCGGGCAAGCATGTTATAGACTTGGAGGAAACTTTCAAAACTCCATGAGGATATGGGATGTGCCTTAATCTAGTCAAATGTGTCTTTGGAGTTAAGTCAGGGAAATTTTTAGGCTTTGTGATCACTCAAAGAGGAATCAAGGCCAATCTAGAGAAGATTCGAGCTATCATTGAAATGAGCTCGCCAAAAACTATCCAAAATATTCAAAGGTTGAATGGCAGACTTGCTGTCTTAGGCCGATTCATCTCTAAATCTGGAGAAAGAGTCTCGCATTCTTCCGAGTGCCCCGTATAGGATCCAAAAATTAAATGGACAAAAGAATGTGAGAGAGCTTTCTTGTAGTTGAAATAGTATTTGAGCTCTCCACCTTTGTTGACTAAACCCAGGAATGGGGATGAGCTTTTCATATATCTCACTATGGTAGACCATGCCATTAGTTCGGTTCTTATTAAAGAAGAAGATGAAGTCCAAATGCCAATTTATAACACCAGCAAAGTGCTAAATGACCCGTAATCTAAATATCTATCAATAGAAAAGTTGACCTATGCCTTGGTTGTATCAGCTTGAAGACTGTGCCCTTATTTCCAAGCGTACAAGGTTATAGTTCTCACCAATTAGCCTTTAAAACAAATGTTACAGTGACCTAAAATCTCAGGGAGAATGTTAAAATGTGTTGTTAATTAGCTTAGCAAGTTTGACATTGACTATAAGTCCAGAATGACGATCAAGGTACAAGCTCTCCTTGACTTTGTCACCGAAATGACCACCACAGAAGAGGAGTGACCCCCCAACCAAGGAGAAACCACAAGGTCAGCTCGAATCTGTGGACTCGTGGATATTACATATGGATGGTTCGGCCACGAGGAACCGGTTTGGAGTCGGTTAGGTGTTGAGGTCCCCAGAAGATTGGAAAACCTCAACAACATTTAAATTTGACTTCAAAGCTACAAACAATGAAGCAAAGTATGAGGCATTAATTGCAGGCATGAAACCGACCGTTGAAGTCGGAGCTTGATATATGTACACCCATACCGACTCGCAGCTTGTTGCGAGTCATATGAATGAGAGATTTGAAGCCAAGGAAGGGAACATGGCCAAATATAGAAACTTGGTGAAGGACCTCACCTCAAAGTTTATCCTGTTCCAGGTCATAAAGATCCCTCGATTCGACAATGATGAAGCAAATGCATTTTTTATGCTTGCCTTGTCCTAAGGTATCAATATGTATCGACCTGTTAAAATTCAATAGCTAGTTGAGCGAAGCATTGATGGACAACAAGTGAAAGATGTATGTGACATCCATTGAGAGTCGTGTTGGCTAGACCCCATCAGTGGCTATTTGAAGGAGGAGTACTACCGGCCAACCTGAAGGAAGCTCAAAAATTAGTTAGAAGTTTGGCTCTTTTTGTTCTCATTGATGACCCAGTATACAATAGGTCATACATTATGCCCTAGTTGAATTGCCTACAACCCTCAAAGACTGATTTCGTCCTCCCAGAAATCTATGAAGGCATCTGAGACAACAATCTCGAGGGAAGATATTTGGCCTACAAAGTCCTAAGATAAGGATATTATTGGCCGACCTTAACCCAAGATGCTCAAGCCCTTGTACGGAAGTGTAAGGCTGGTCAATTGCACTCTTAGCTTATCTCTATTGTGAGTCCAAGACCTTTCACTATTTAGGGAATTGATAGTCTCGGCCCATTCATAGTGATGATCAGACAGTTGAAATTTTATATAGTCTCCATAGATTATTTTATGAAATGGGTTGAAGCGGAGCTGTTAGCCAAAATCACTGAACGAGTGTCTCAAGACTTTATCTGAAAGTCAATCAACTGTAGGTTCGGTATTACCATGACCTTTTTCATAGATAACGATAGGTAGTTCGACAATCAGAAGTACATATCTGTCACAACTTGGGCATTAAGGTAAGGTTAATGTCTGTGACTCATCCTCGGCAAACGAACAAGTTGAAGTTGCCATTTGGACTATCCTTCAGAGCCTCAAGAATCTAGTTCAGCAATCGAAGACCAGTTGGGTTGATGAGCTCCCATGCTCTAATCTATGGGCATTCCGAATTACTAGTCAAGCCTCTACAAGAGAGACCCTTTTGTCTGACTTTCAAAACAAAAGTAGTCATCCCGGCTGAGGTTGGAATACCTACCTATCAAATTGCCTCTTTTCATCAAGATGAAAATGATAGGTGCCTTCAAGCCAAACTTGAACTCTTAGAGGAAAAGAGGGATTTAGATAATATCAGGGTAGCAATGTACCAACAGAGAATTGACGTTTCTACAACACCAAGGTACGAGGAGTTTCTTTTTAACTAGGGGACCTAGTGTTGAGAAAAAACATTTTTCATGAAAATGAAAATCGGACAGGCAAGCTCACCCCAAATTGGGAAGACCCTTATATTATCAAAGAGGTTGTAAGACCCAAGACATACAGGCTAGCTGATCCACAAGGTCGAAAGCTTAAAAGATCTTTCTATACCGAGCATCTAAGATGATATTACCACGGTCTTCTCTTCATGAGCTTTCAAATGCTCAAGCATATTCTTAATTTCTCTCTCGCAAAAGTCCCTCTTAACGGGTCGAGACATTTGAAGGAGCTCAAATGAAAAATCCTCCAGAAGGTCGGGCAAGAGACTAGAATTGCTTGAATGTTCCTTGAAGGCCTCCAAGTCAGTCGCTATACACTGTTGGGACAACCTCCTCATCTTTTCAAGGACGAATTTCTTAAGTCGTCTCCTTTTCAAGGATGACCTTTTCACCTTTTCAGGAACGACCTCGTCACCTCTCCAGGGACAAATTTCTTAAGTCGTCACCTTTTTAGGAATGAATCTCTTAAGTTGCCACCTTTTCTAGGAAGACCTTGCAATCTTTTCAGGGACAAGCCCTAATATCATTTTTTCAGGGACGACCTCGTCGCCTTTTCAAAGATGATCCCTTAAGTTATCACCTTTTTAGGGATGAATTTCTCAAGTTGTTGCCTTTTCAGGGATGATTCTTTTAAGTTATCGCCTTTTTAGGGACGAATTTTTTAAGTCGTCATCTTTTCAATCCTTTTCAAAGACAAATTTCATAAGTCGTCAACTTTTTGGGATGACTTTATTGCTTTTTCAAGCACCAGAATACGACGTCGTCACCCCCTAGTGTAGGTGCTGTCGTTAAACGGGCAAAATTTCCTCTAAATGATCAAGAAAATACAAAAAAAATAATTCACAAACTTTTTCTTTCTCTCTCTTTCTCTTTCTCTTTCTCTTTCTCTTTCTTCCCCTTTTCCTTCTCTCTTTTCTCTTCTCTTTTCTTCTTCTTTTCTTCTTCTTTTTTCTTTCCTTTCCTGACCGTCACTCTCTTCTTCTTCTTCTCTCTCTTTTATTTTATTTTTTTTTTTTTTCTCTTACTCTCTCCCTTTCTCCCTCTCCTTACTTTCCCCTCTCTCTATTTCTCTCCCCCTCTCTTTCTCTATCTTTCTTCCACTCTATTACTTCTTCTCTTCTCTATCTTAAGCTTCTGATGCTTATTTAAAGAGAAGTGAGGCGGTGGAGAAGGCAGTGGCTTCCATGAAGTTGTCATTAATTAATTAATTACTTAATTTTAATTTTTTTTATTTCTTTGTTTTCAAAATCAAGAAGGTTCCATGAAACATCACATTTCTTTTCTTATTTATTTTTATTTTCTCTTTTGTTTTGTTAAATAATTTTTTCGATTTAACCCCCAAAATTTGATTAAATCCATTTTGATTTATTCCATTAATTTGAAAAATCCGGATATTACAGTGACGAGCTCGGTCAGAAGCCTCTCCTTGTTCTTCTTGGCTAGCTCCATCCTCCGAGAATACAACTCCTGGAGATGGTGTATTATGTGCCCTTGCCTGGTGAGCTCTATTCACACGCTCATTTTAAATTGCATCTATCTAATAGAATACAGAAAGAAAGAAAGAAAGAAGATAGACTGCCTAAGATAACTTAAACTACAAAGGCAAAATATGAATGAAGGTATATGTAATGGACGGGAAAAGAAGGATAGTAATAAAAAGAAAAGTGAATGGAAGTCTGATTTCACATCTCCTCTGCCTGGAAAAAGAGGGTTGTACTCTTATTTCCATTTTTTGTTGATGCCCCACTATCAGTGAATAGAATGATTGGTCAAATCCGCCAGACATTTGGACTTGAACTGCTTTGGCAATTCTAAAGTTGGCTTCAGTTTTTGTCATACTGGCCTTGCTCGCTTCTAGCGACTTTTGAAGGTCGCTAAGCCCGATCTTCTCCTATAAGTGGGCCACAATGAATCCTATCAAAATGGCCAATTGCACCCCGAGGAGAAGGTCCATAAAAGGAAACAAAGAAAAGACACAAGAGGAAAAAACTGAACATACCCTGGCTCAAGCTATATTTAGCCACGAGGCTAGATCCTCTCCACCGAGCCTCCCCAACATTTCTAGGCTTGGACCTAAGGAAATGGCTTGCAATGCCTTAGTAGTGGCGGCAGAGTTGGTGAGGGGGGATTTCATCATCGTGGCCATAGACTTCCCCTTCCGGTCAGAAAAATCCATTGACCGGGGTGACCTGAGTATTGGGGCCTCAGTAGGGCTCGGTAGGGGAGTCGAATCACTGGGGGTGATGTCTCTAACTCCACTGGAGGAACGAACACAGGCGCCTCCTCACGGGGCCTCTCGAGCATAGCTCATCGCCTAGGGGTCAAGTTTTCCCTAGGGCTTCCTCAATTAATAGGAAGGGTGCCTTGAGGATCATTTGAGTCAAGACAAATGTGGGTCTCCTTGCCCAACTCGGAGTTGCCCCCCTGAAGACGCCTTATCTTCTCGAAAGAGGAAGAAAGGATGGGACCATTGAGAAATCCTCTCAATGTTTGCCTTAGTTAATCATGGTCCATCTTTAGAAAACAGTGCAAAGGCTTTGGATACAGTTGCAATGAGGAAGGCACAAATGTAACAACCTCTAGGAGGCTATTTAAATGGAGGGACAATAGACGTGCCTCTCCTGAACATCGCAGTGAAAGTCCAATAGACAGGGGTTCCCTAAGAATTGGCGTTTCGCGGACGATTGACACTTGGGCCAAGATCCCTGTAGTTCTTCAAAAGGTTGCATCTGGAGTAGCCACATTATGATGCCCGCTGAATCCCCTCGCAAAGGTACATGCTTGGGAAAATGTGGTCTATCGCGTAAAAGGCGTAACTAGAGAGATGGGAAAAGGTGGCCCTTAATTTGAATTGGTTTCAGTGGCGTCGTGAACGATAAGGGATGAGTTCCCAACATCGTTGCCTTCTCATTGGCAAATTTCTTAAGTTATCTCTTTCTTAAGGATTAGGTTCATAAGTAGTCAACTTCTCAAGGACCAACTTCTTAACTCATCGCCTTTACAGGAATGATTTTAGGTCTTTGCTTTGCCAAGGTGACCTCTTCATCTTTTCAGGGACGAGCTTCTTATATCACCACCTTCTTTAGGATGACCTTGTCACCTTCTTTTTGGATGAGCTTTTTGTTAAAGAGTTGCCAAAAATTTGGGCAACATTATGCAAAGAATAAGGTTGACATTAAAAAGAAGAAGTGGAACTGAGCGATATAAGGCCCTCTCAGCCCAGTATGGACATGCTTAGTTTGGGGGGCAAAGAGAAGGGATGCTCGCAAGCAGAAACATGCAAGAGAAAAATTTATTTCTTTACATCTTACGAGTATTTACAGTTACAAAGATGAATACAGTTGGAAATGCTTGGAATCTATGTTCAAAGTATTAAGAAGCCGGCCTATAGGGATAACAACCCAAAGCAGCCAGTCTAGCAGGGTAAGTGAAAACTGAAAACTGCTACAAGGCCGCACAAAATGAATGGGGTATGCCAACCCAATCATATCAGGACACTCGAGGCGACCTAGTATGCTTAAGGTAGCATACTTGAGGTGCGACGACCCGACCTCCACCCGATGGGCCGGCGTGTTTGATTAAAAGGTCGAAGTGTTTGAGCTAGTGGGCCAGGTAGGAGCTCTTAGAGGGCCAAAATCTTTGGACAAGTCGAGCCAGCACAAGCTCCTGACCCCAAATTGGTCCACAATACCAATGTAAAGAGAACCCTCCAGAAAGAGGACGTCCCGGTCCTTACTGTGTTTGTTCGGCAAAATTCACGGGGACATTCTCTCAGTAAAAAGGCTTGGAAAAAGCCATAAGGACTACCTTACACTTGAGGAAGGCATGAACGAAGGCTATAAACCGAAAACCAGAGTCTGGCTCCCCAGGAGTCGAAGGCAAGGGCTCCATATCAGAGCCCGAAGAAGAGGACTAACAAGCAGGGGATCCTTGACATGAGCAGAAGAGAATGGGCGGAAGACCGCAACCCTCATTCCCCACCTTTTATAGAATCTTAGTGAAGAAATTGAGTGGCCAAAATGGTCCTTGGAATAGAGGTTCGTTGGATGAATGATACGTAAGCTTATTTATGAAGATAACAAGGGCTTCCTCGAGTCACAGGAATGCCTCAAAAAGTGGCGCAGCAGGGATCCGAAAATAGTATTAAGTACAAGAAAGTTTGAGTTTACACAATTTACCCATTCAAATCGATAGTCCAAAGCCTAACGAATGGAAAGTTGTTCGACTATAGACCCCCTTGAGGTAGCCTAAAGAAAAGTAAGTCATGCAAGGGGTTGGGAAAAGGCCATATCCAAAAATTTGAATAAGACATATTTCTTTGAGAAGACAAGTGACTTTGGTTGAACTTATAACCTCGAAAGAAGAGAAGTTGATGAGATAAAAAGCTCAGCAAAATAGCCTATAAGGCCGTCAAATAAGGTTTATAGTTCGACAAAATATCCTATAAGGTCATCCAATAAAGCCTACCCTTGAACTATCACGGTAATGAAGAATGAGGAAAGAAAAGAAAACATGCTCGACATAAAGCTGGGATGGAAAGAATCTGCTTCCTTATTCAGAGTTCAAAAGGTTACGAGTTAGAAAAGGGGTATATAAGTTATCTAAGAAATATGAGGAGACTCAGACTGATGTATTAGTCATCTAGGCAGTCTACTTTTGATGGGAAGCTCGTACAAAATGAATGGGGTATGCAAGGAGCTTCAGTTATCCAACGAGCATGAACCAACGAGATTATACCTATATAGTTAAGGATTTCTCCCACTCATGAGGCTAGCATTGTTTTCCCCAAGACCTCGGAGGGGAATAAAATTTATACCCATTCTCTCCAATATGTCGAGTAACTCACCTCGCTCCAAACCTCGTGCCAGATTAGGAGAGGTTTGGAAATATTGAAAGGCAAATCCCCAGCTCAGTTTCATGGGCGTCTTGTGTTTGGAAAAATCGAAGAGCAGACAAGGTTGCCCTGAGACTTTTCCTGAGACTGGTAAAGGACTTTCCTGCACTTTGTATGGATGGAATAGCGACCTGTTAGAGTGGGTACAAGCCTCCAAAGGGACGACAAGGATCGTTATTTGATTAAACATTGGAGATGAGTGTTATGATCTCGTTTGAGGCTATTTATAAGCTTGGTTATTAAGAAGGGCATTCATGACCCAATGGCTCGGGATCTATAGCGCCTCTCCATGAACAAGTCAACTAGGAACTAATCCCATTACTTCAGAAGAAGAGCGGATTCATCGGGAACCGTTTCATTAGGAAGATAACCACCTCAAAGAGAAAGCTCAGAGCTTCTCCGAAAATGGGAAGAACTCGCACGAGAATGGGAATAAATCAAGACGAGCTAGTTAGTTAGGGTCAGAAGCTAGACAAAGGCATCGCAGGAATGTTCAAAATTTAAATGTAAGTGCAGAGTTTAGAAAAAAGACTATACTACAAGAAATATTGTCTATCATGGTGGCAAAGCCATAATGTCCAGGCATACAACAAAATTTAACACAAAGTAAAAAATAAAATTAAGTGGTCAAAGAAAGTGGAGCAAAAGCCTCAGGCTTGACCAAAGGGACCAGAGCCAACAACTCGACCCTGGTAGGAGTCATCTTAAGCTCGCTAATCAACAGCCCTATTGAGCTCGATCCTCCGTGAGGAGGAAGAACGACATCCTCCAAGGTCTGACGATCCCCTCTCTTGTAGAGTTCCAAGCTTTGACCTCCTCTACGACCTTTACAGCGACTTGCTCCATAACCTCAGCAACAACCTCCTCAGTGGATTTTGGTGTTTTGGACTCGTTAGGAGGGGGAGGTACTCTAAAGTTTCCTCATAAGTTAACGAGGTCACTTCTAGCCCTGGATGCTTCTGAAGAAGGTCCTAAAGTATTTGGAAGGATAGCTTGGCCTCGAAAATGGCTTCAATCTTCATCATAGCTCGGAATTCCTCAGAGTTCTTGAAGTACGCCATGACCTCAGCTTTCTGTTGGGCGATCTTGTCCCAATACTCTCGAGAATTCTATAATTCATTGATCACCATCTTGGACATCTACGTCATATACTATTTTCTACCTTTTTCTTCCAACAGGCAAGCTCGTCCACCTGCTCCTTCTTGAGGTGAATGACCTCCTGATGCTTCTTCTTCAAAGCTTTAGCTCAGCTCGATGAACTTTCCTTAGAAAGTCAAGTTGTTCTGTAAATTTTTCTAGCATGTAATATTATGATCGGTGAGTTCCTTCCTGGCCGCTCGAGCAATGTCAAGGGTGTGAGTGAGCCTTGCCTTCGATTCAACGGCCTTCTTGAGATTCTCCTCGAGCGCCTTAATCCTTTCATCTCAGCGAGTCAGGTCAACTTCGACCTCTCGGAGACTTCACACCGAGAGCCTTCCGTAACAATCCTCAGATGAAGCTTGCAGGCTATATATACCATTAAACTGACAGCCTGTGGATGCGGATAGGCTGTCAGTCAGCAAAGAAGTCAACAAGCTAGGTCAGCAATATAAAAATACATTCATCCCTACTAGAGTGACTTCGGAGGCCAGTCCTTCGTCATCCAATTTATTAGAGGCCAAATGGTCATCCTCTAAAAAAACAAATTGATGGCCTCAACAACGGCCACAATGTTGGTCAGCAATGACAACATCGCTGTCTCATGAGAGGACTGAGAACCACCCTCTTAAGTCTTGGACTTTAACTATTTCTTGGATGGTGAAGAGGTCGATGGCCCAACACTAACCATCGTGGGATCTAGGATATCAGAATCAGTCATCTCGAGTACAGGAGGGTCAGCGCTCAACGCCTCGAAAACAGGGGAAGGGGTAAGAGTAAGTGACCTACAAGCGATTCCCTTGGAAGAGCGGGGAACCATGACCGAGATGGGGGCAACCTTGACAGGAGCAGTTAGTGTTGCTGATATACGCACGAGGTGCATGGTGACACTCCAGCAAGTGTACGGGATATATTAAGTAGTAAAGTACCTAAAGGTAGGGTAGTCGAATCCACAGGGACTGGTATACTAGTACTATCTTTCACTCTCTAGCCTAAAAGAAATATAAGAAGTGTTTGGAGATTTCAAAAATTAAGCTAACAAAGAAACTAACATGAACAATTGGTAGATTATGGGTGATCAGAGACTAAGTGCGGTACCTTGGATCATAATCCCCCTACGAATCCTTTACTAAAGCTTGATTTCCTATTATTGGCTATCTGTTACTAATTCTTGGGGAGTTCGACAATTGCACCATCTGATCTCTCAGTATGCGATTCGAACTCAATTACCTGTGTCTAGCTGTGTTCCAAACATGGTGAGATATAGGCTAATTCACTAATAGACACAGATCATAACCTTAAAAACCTACGTGCTTCGCTACAATAAAACGAGGTATATGACCAGGTCTAATGCAAACAAACCATATAAATCAAGCAAAGGCATGCAAAGATAATTCACAAGAATTAATAAAAGACAAACCACTAATAAAAGAAATTAAAGAACAAGTTATCCTAATCGAATGTCCGAGGCACCACAAAGGGGTTTAGCCTCTCATACTATAGGAAGCCCTAACAAGGATATCATGGAGAAATATATAATAGAAAACATGGGTGACTCCCTTGCTCGATACCTTTTCCACCTTTGATCTTCTTTGAAACCCTAACCGTCGCTTAGAAACCCCGCCGAAGACCGATCTCCCCAAAAGTCCCCGAATTCAATGCCTTTGGTGGGTTTATATAAGCTTCAAATTAATTTGGCATGGGCATGCAGATCCAATGCACGGCCGTACAAGTCCCCGAGCGACGCGTTTGAAATCAGAGAGGTGCACGGGCAGTTGCACGCTCGTGCACAATTATGTTTTGGCCATGCACACCTCTGTGAAGCTTTTTTTTCAGCATGTTTCGTCCTAATTTGTCCCGTTTCTCGTTGCTTTTATTCCGAGAACCTATTTTACCTGCTTTGTCACAAAACAGACCCAGAGGAGTGTGAAAATAGAGAAATTGATGCAAAACAACAAAAAGTGCATGCAAATATAATAGAAATATGTATATAGTTATGCATTGATCAGTTGCCCTCGGATTGTCTACCGGGATGACGAGGTCTCGTGGGTCAAGCTGATGCTAGTATACTTCCCCAATGAAGGTTGGCACGACCACCACTTTCTTAAATGGAAGGTCGTCAATATTTTGATCCTCCGGAATCTTTGGCCTCTTTCTTGGTCGAAGTGGCTCTTTGCCTTTATTAGTTGAGAGGGCCTCTTTGGGAGGATGTTTATTTCTGCGAGGACTCAAACTACCTGCTGAAGGAGTCTTCGACCCTACCCTCATCATCTTTAGCATCTCACCCTTGTTGGAAGGTATCTTCTCGCAAGGAACAGTGAAAGGGTTAAATAAAAAACCTCATAATTTTATAAGAACAGTAAAAGAGAAAAGTCCTACCTTATACTAAGGAAAGCCCGCCTTCTCTAAGGACCTCCTTAGTTATAGGTTTCAAAAGGTCTAGGGGTTCTGATTTCTTAAGTTTCTCTAATTGGTCTATTTCCTCGTCTGACATGGATGTCTTATAGACTGAATCTAAACGAGGAGTCCCCTAAGAGGTTGGAATGTCCCATTTACCCTTGGTAGAAATGAAGAAGTGGGGTTTCTAGTTATGGACACGAGAATGTATGTGGCCTAAGAAAGACCTAAAGTGCCTGGCTGGGAAATAGTACTGGTCTTTAAAATTAGGACTCTTCTTCAAAGAAAAGAGAATCTGAAACCAACGAAGGGTAGGGTCGATCTTAAGTTGGTGAAAAACCATCATGAAACCTCAAAGGATTCTCCAACCATTTGGCTAGAGCTTAGCAAGACAAACCTTATAGAATTTTAGGGCGTCCTGAAAGAAGGGGTGAAGAGGGAGCCAAAAGCTTACCTGAAAGGAGTCTAAATATATGGTGATCTCTCTTTCGATAGAGTTGTTGGCTCACTTAGAAGAAGTAGGAAGCCTAAGGTTGAACGAAGGGGGAATGCTAAAGAGTTCTTGGATTCCAGGTAGGGAGATAGTTTTTTGATCGCAGGAGAAGGACTCTACTGACGACGGGCGGGGTAGCAATTATCCCGCGGGCTAGCCGTAACCTAAATATCACAAGGAAGAACGCGAGAAGACATCCACACAAGAGAGAAACGTCTCTCAAATTCCAAACGATTTCATAAAATCAAGGCTTCCGAAAACTAACCCACAAGCCGCATTAAATAGTCAAAACTAGCAAATACTTATCCAAACTTAAAATTTAAAACAAACTAAATAGTTATCTGAATTCCTAGATAAAATCGGATTCAAATCCTATCATGATTTAACAAAATAATTATTACCAAGGGTGATAAAAAATATATAAAAACAAAGTTTTAAAGGGAAAACATTGGAATTTAGCATAAAAAACGGGCCAAATAATTGAATCACATCATCTGGCTAGGATCCTCTTGCATCAGTCACCCAGGGTTGAAAAGAACTCACCCTCGAGTTTACAACAGCGTCTTCAGAATCCATGAAATAAGCATGGTGTTGGGCATCCTCATTCCAAACCCGCCCACTATGACCACGATCGAAATCACGCACCGCCAGACGCCGAGATAACCCTGTGACTTGCCTTTGCAAATCCTCAATCATCACCTCTTGAATGTTACGATAATGGCGTTGGACTTCCTCCGTTGGAACCTGCCCATGACGACCACGATCGAAATCGCGTACTGTTAGATGCCGGGATAACTCTGCGACTAGCCTCTATAGATCCTCGATCATCACATCCTTGATGTCACGATCAATGTCTTGGACCTCCTCATTCGGAACCCGCCCACGACGACCACGACCTTGATCTCCACCAGCCATTGATTGATCCTAATGAGATCTCATCCCAAGAATATGTTGAGCTTTGATACCAACTGACATCGGGGGGGTAGCAATTATCCCATGGGCTAGCCGTAACCTAATGAGCACAAGGAAGAACGCAAGAAGACATCCACACGAGAGAAACGTCTCTCAAATTCAAAACAATTTCATAAAATCAAGGCTTCTGAAAACTAACTTACAAGCCGGGTTAAATAGCCAAAACTAGCAAATACTTATGCAAAACCTAAACTTATCCAAACTTAAAATTTAAAACAAACTAAATAGTTATCCGAATTTGTAGATAAAATCAGATTCAAATCCTATCATGATTTGACAAACTAATTATTACCAAAAGTGATAAAAAAATATATAAAAACAAAGTTTTGAAGGGAAAACATTGGAATTTAGCATCGAAAATCGGCCAAATAACTGAATCACATCATTTGGCTCGGATCCTCCTGCATCATCTACACTTCCAATATCCTTCTTAGAAGCTAAGGATGGGATCTCCATTACTTAAGTCATTCAGTTGAAGAGGAAGGCGAAAGCAAGGAAGAGTAGAAGGTCTTAGATTTCTTCTCAGCGATGAAGAATATAAACACGAATATGAAGAGATTTGAATAGTTGCTTAAAAAAAGAAGGTAACAGGGCACCCCCTCTTGCCAAATCATGGTGGTTGCAATCTAACGGTTCTGGTGGGCAGATGAAAAATCGTCTCTTTCAAGAGTGACATATGTGGGCCATTATTCGCCTGACTGTTAGAAAAATACACACGAAGGACAACACCCATCATTGTCTCTACCGAATCTATTTAATGAAGATACCTTGGGAGCTGAAGCACTCCTGCAAAGTCATAGGTCTGAATATCAAGGGTAATATGCGAAGGTCATCTCGTCTGCATCGGATTATCTTAAAAGTAGGTCGGAGAGGTAAAACCACCAAAGGCATGCCCCCACTAAAGGACGAGCTCCCTAGTCCAGAAGCTGCCCCAAGCATGAACCATACTTGCTATGATGATCCTAACCTGTATCGAATGGTTCGATCAACCATAAGCGGCTTGGGTCGATCCAGGGAAACAGGTAGCCCAAGAAGAGAAAAGGAAGTCTCCTCGATCGGATCATGCGTACGACTTGGCTTACTAGGTCGACTCAAGATAAATCTTGGCGACCTAACAAGCCGGGAGGGCAAGTACATAATGGGGAAAATCTGGCCTTACACGTGACATGATCCTAGAGGCCGTGGTAGTGGGTTGCCCATAACCAACTGGTCACCATCCATTGGTCCATGTGGAGATTCTTTCACGACGATGACGTGAGCAAGGACATTCGAGTGCCTCCGCTGATGACAACCGCGACTTTTACTACCAATGGCTTGACAACACGCCAGAAGGTATAAAGGGAGGAGGAGAGATAGAGAGACGAGGGGAAACTTTTTGGGCTCATCTTTATCCTCAGAATCGAGGACTCTCTCTCACTCACTTTCTTGATTCTTCTTTGAAACTCATTGAGACATCTCTCTATCCTCTATTTCTCCTCCGATCACCCCCATTAACTTGATCGTCATAGGGTTTGGGGAGAAACCCCCGGACTTCCCTTATAGGGGGTTGAACTCGCCAACCAGACCTTCACTGCCTCTCCAGACGGCGAGTCGCCCGAAGTCTCCACCCAGATTAAGCCATTTCCCTATTCCATCAAGCTAGCTTCATCAGATTCTCTCAGTTGAGCTCTCAAACTTTGGAACCCGAGGATCCTTCGGTTCAGAGCATCAACACACATATATATATTTTTATATTTGAAATAAATTATATTATAGATACTCTTGTAAGAGAATGAAATAAAAAGACTTATTTATTTATTTATTTATTTTGTACACATTTTATCCCATACATCAAATGCATCTTTAGTGCTTTATGTAATGAGAATCTACATATTAATGAAGTTAAACATTTTTAGTACTTATTTAAGGAGATTTTGAACATTTATAAAGTTAAAATTGATAAATCATATAAGCTAGCTTATAGAAGAGTTTGGTGGAACAGCTTTTCTTTGCACAAGGTTTGGAATTTGAGATTTTTGGGTGCCAAAACTAATCAATTTAAAAAATAGTCAATTATTTATGGTTTTTGTGGGGAAAAAACATAGGAGTGTTTATTTATTTATTTATTTTATTTTTAATTCTCAAGAATAAAAGGATATACGAATCCTCACAAGTGTAAACTAACAAGAATGGTTGACATAAAACAAACCACTTGAGAAGCAAGTAGACCTACTTCGCCATGGTTTCATAATTGATTCTCATTGGGCCGGGCTTGCCCAATAACTTAGGCCCGTTTACCACATTTAATAAATAAATAAATAAATAAACTCAACCTTAATTTGTTTTATCTTTGGATATTGAATAAACAACCGAATAAAAATAAAATTCTAAAATTTTATAATTTCTTTCTAATAAAATAATGTTTCTATGAGACATTATATATTTATTTTCACTTTTATCTTACTTAAGATATATAATTAGGGTCAGGGCTTGTTTGGTTTAATAAAGTGAACTCTCACAGTTGAAAGTGAGTCACTTCATTCCACTTTGGCACATTTGGAATATGTGAAGCTTGTCACCTTATGATTTCCAAATATATATATAAATAGGCTTGTTTGGTTTAATAAAGTGAACTCTCTCGGTTGGAAGTGGGTGACTTCATCCCACTTCTGCATATTTGGAAGATGGGAAGTGAGTCACCTTATGATTTCCAAATTGATATATATACTAGCAAACAACACAATGTTGTTACTTACTCCATATATATACATATATATAGAAGCAAACAACACAATGTTGTCACTTCATTCTCACACTTTTATTAAAATATTTATTTTCACTTTTATTAATTAGGGTGATCAGGGCTTTTTTGGTTTAATAAAATGATCAACTCTCACAGTTGGAAGTGAGTCACTTCATTCCACGTTTGCATACTTGGAAGATTGGAAGTGAGTCACCTTATGATAAATATATATATATATAGAAGCAAACAACACAATGTTGTTACTCACTATTCCAAGAACCTAATTTATCAAGTGAAAGATGAATTCCCATTGCAAGCTCTCCCTTCTCTCCACCATCCTCTTCATCCTCCCTTCTTTCCACCAAACCCTAGCTCATGATAAGAAGCCATGCAAACATCTAGTCCTCTACTACCATGATCTCCTCTTCACTGGCACCAACGAGGCCACAGCCACCTCCGCCGTGGTGGCAAACAAGACCGGCCTCGGAGCCTTCGATTTCGGCAAGTTCATCATCTTCGATGACCCGATAACAGCCGATAACAAGTTAGTCTCACCTCCGGTGGCCAGAGCTCAGGGCTTCTACTTCTACGACATGAAGACAAACTACAATGCATGGTTTTCTTTCACTCTAGTGTTCAACTCCACAGAGTATAAGGGGACTATTAGCATCATGGGAGCTGATCCCTTACCTTCGGAGACGAGGGATTTGTCGGTCGTTGGTGGCACTGGAGACTTCTTCATGGCGAGGGGGGTTGTCACCTTCCGTACCGACGGAAAACCTACACTCACGTACTTCCGTTTGAGGATGGACGTCAAGCTCTATGAGTGTTATGGGACAAAGTGAGACTTGATATATAAAAGCTTGTGTTTCATTTTATTCCATGTTTGTTCTTGTGTTTCTTGTAATTCAATATGCAAATGTTTATGTTGAGAATTATTAAGAGCTGCATGACTTGAGTGCATGCGTCTGTGTTGTATGGCTGGGTGAATAACTCAGTCCTTATGACTTAGTCGTAGTTAGTTAGTTTGTTCCTTGTTTATCTGATGTAATGGTGTTAGTGTGTCTAGTTTTCTGTGTACCGTTCCTAATTGTAAGCCTTTATATACAAGGCATGAATATTATCCTTTTCAATAAGATTTGGAACCACTGAGCTGCTTGTTGTGAAAACTCCAATTAATTAACACAAAACCAGCTCTAAATCTGATTTTCAGCGGCAATTAAACACACTCAAAATAACAATTTAAATCAAACACTATGAGCACAAAATCAGCCCCAAAAAACTTAAAAGAAGTTTAGAAAGATCAAGCCTGGGTAGGGCGTGCGATAGCACTGCCCTAAAAGCCGATTATCGCCTCCTTCGTGCAGGAATCTGGCGATCTCTCCAGCTAATAGGGTATCCTAACCCACGAGTCGATCGGCACCTCCCCGTGGCACGTCACCGGGTAGGCGTAGCTCAAATATCCCCAGAAGATGAAGGTGGTGATGATGATGTTTTAGAGAGATGGAGATGAGAAAACAAAAGAGAGATAGGCAGCCAAAGGAAATCAAGCACTTAAAGGAGCTCTTGAGTGAAGACAAGGTTCTCTGGTTTTTTCAGTGGCTGCTAGCTAGGGTTCAACAATGGGTATTTATAGAGATAGAAAACATTTCAACGGTTATAATTCTATCCGTTGGAATCCAACGGCTACAGATTGATTGTTGGTAAAAGTGTAAATAATTGTTGGGTGTGAGAGTATTTCTAACTGTCCCCCACTACACTCACAGTCAAACATAACATAGATCATAATGAGGTATAATATGAGACACACTCAGAATGAAGGTGATTGAAGATTTATATCTCAGAGTAAATCAAAATCAGGATGTTGTTTTCTATCAAAGAAGAAAGAGAAAGCATTTGTTGAATGAAGTTTCTTGGATTACACAAGACCATAGACTGAGGTGTCCTTAGGGACTTGAACCTTAGCCTCCTAATAGAATCTCCAACTGATGGAAGTGTAGTGAGCTAGGTCTTGAACTACATTCCTTGAATCAACATTCAATTCAACTAGAAATCTTGTGCGATACTTGAGCAAGGCGGATTTGGCGCATTATTGGCCATGCGCGCGTACCATTTCATGGAGATTTTAGAGAGTTAACCCACACTCTCACAATCAAGCTACGACAGTGGTCTCCACATAGGTGAGATCTCCAGAGATTATCTGTAGTGTGATATCTCGCTTAAATACAGCCTTTGATCTCATTAAGAGCTAAGCTCAACCTTAACCACTACATGAGAGCACGCGTCATAGGAATGGGGTAATAATGATAAATGTATCTCAAATAAATGTAGGGTGCTCTCCCAGTCAACCAATCAGATAACTTCCCTTTGAACTTCTAACCTGGGATCTCCATTCAAAGAAGTAGGGTTGTTACTGTTATTGACCTTTATGGGTTTAGCCCCATTCCCCTCGACGCATCAGCTATCAATGATCTTGATAGCCCTTTAGTCAGGCAATCCACTAGATTTAGCTCTGACTTTACATATTTGATGCTCACAACGTTGTGCTTCAGGGGCCTCCACACTGACTTGTGCCGGATCCGCAAGTGCCTGTTCATCTTGTCATTTGTACATTCACGTTTACACAGTTTAATAGCTGATTTAGAATCACAATATATAGCAATAGTTTTCATATTTGCAGACATAACAGGAATTTCAGAAAGTAAATTTCTAATCCACTCAGCTTCAGTGCAAGTGGAATCTAGTGCAATGAGTTCAGCTTCCATGGTGCTCCTAGCATTGAGCTTACGCTGCGATTTCCATTGGATAGCTCCTCCACCAAGTAAGAACACTTGACCGGAGGTGGACTTTAAGTCCAGTGGAATCGATATCCAATTGGCATGCAGATATCCCTCTACGACACCAGGAATCCGTGTATTTCAATCCTCGGGACACTGTTCCCTTGAGATATTTAAGAACTCTTTCAAGAGCAGTCCAGTGCTCGGAGTTCGGGTTGCTTGTGTATCTACTAAGTTTAGTCACAACATAAGCAATGTCGGGCCTAGTCCTGTTAGACAAATACATTATAGATCCTATGATTTGTGCATATCGATCTTGCCTTACAGGTTCACCCTTATTTTCTTAAGGTGCATACTGGGATCATATGGTGTAGCAGAAGGTCTGCAATCAAGATAGCCAAATTTTTCTAACACTTTCTCAGTGTAATGTGATTGTGACAAAGTTATTTCAGATTCAGTTCTGATTAGTTTGATTCCCAAAATCACATTTGCCTCTCCTAGATCCTTCATGTCAAATTTGGTAGATAAGAATTTCTTAGTGTCATTGATCAAATTCATGTTTGAGGCAAATATGAGCAAATCATCAACATAGAGGCATATTATGACACATTGATCATTTACTTGCTTGTAATATACACATCTGTCATAATTATTGACTTTAAATCCATAGGAAATAATTGTGGAATCAAATTTAGCATGCCACTGTTTAGGGGCTTGCTTTAGTCCATAAAGAGATTTTACGAGCCTACACACTTTATGCTCTTGTCCTAGGGCAATGAAGCCTTCATGCTGCTCCATATAAATCTCTTCCTCTAAATCTCCGTTTAGGAAGGCTGTTTTGACATCCATTTGATGGATTTCTAATTTATGCACAGTAGCTAGGACAATTAGAATTCTAATGGTTGCAATTCGGGCAACAGGTGAATAAGTGTCAAAGTAGTCTAAACCTTCCTTTTGTTTAAACCCCTTAGCTACTAATCTGGCCTTGTATTTTTCTATGGATCCATCGGGCCTTAGTTTCTTTCTAAATACCCACTTGCACCCTAGTGGCTTATTTCCTGGGGGCAAAGTAGTGAGGATCCAAGTATTATTACTCAAGATTGAGTTTATTTCATCATCAATTGCTTCTTTCCAGAAAGGTGAATCAACAGATCTCATGGCCTCTTGATATGTAGTAGGAGTATCCTCAATCAAGAATGTGACAAACTCATCTCCTAAGTTCCTTTCTATCCTACCTCTCTTGCTCCTTCTAGGTTCTTCTATAGGTTTAGGAACAGGTCTACTAGAAGAATCATGGGCTGCAGGAGCACTAGTAGGATACTGAGGTATTGAAGTCCTTAAGGGAAATATGTTCTCAAAGTAGGTGGCATCTCTAGCCTCGATTATTGTGTTGTTGGCTATTTCATTCACCTCAGAATTAATTACCAAGAATCTGCCAACATTACTATCTAGGGCATATCCTAGAAATACAGCATCAATTGTTTTGGGTCCAATTTTCCTAACCTTTGGTTCAGGTATTTTGACCTTAGCTAGACACCCCCACACTTTGAAGTAATTCAGCTGTGGCGCTCTTTTCTTCCAAAGCTCATAGGGTGTCGTGTCACGGTCCTTAAAAGGTACCCTATTTAGAATGAAACATGCTGAGAGAAGGGCCTCCCCCCACAAGTTCTCGGGTACTCCAGAACTTAATAACATGGCATTTACCATATCCATTAATGTCCTGTTTTTCCTTTCTGCTACCCCATTGGACTCTGGTGTATAAGGAGCAGTGAACTCATGGATGATCCCATTCTCTTCACAAAATTGAGTCATAGCATAAGAGGTGTATTCCCCACCTCGATCAGACCTAAGAGTCTTAATAGATTTCCCTAATTGGTTTTCAGCTTCAGCTTTATAAATCATAAATTTGCTGAGAGCTTGATCTTTGGTTTTAATCAAATAGACATAACAGTATCTAGAGTGGTCGTCTATAAAGGTTATGAAGTATCTATTACCAGCTCTAGTGGGAGTTCTATTTGAATCACAAATATCGCTATGAATCAATTCAAGTAAATCAGAGTTCCTATTAATGTGTTGGAAAGGCCTTTTTGGAAGTTTGGCTTGGACACAAATTTGGCATTTTGAGATAGAGTCAATCTTTGATTTAGGAATCAAGTTTAGGTTCATTAATCTTCTTATTGTTCCAAGATTCACATGTCCTAATCGTCCATGCCAAGTCTCACAAGATTCAACATTCATAATCACAGATGAAGAAGAAGAAGTAGAAGCAAATTCATTAAAAGATAAAGTAGAGGGTTCACAAACATTTAATCTAAATAAACCTTCAGATACAAAACCTTTTCCCACAAAATGATTTCCCTTAGTGATTACAATTCTATTTGACTCTAATACAATTTTATAACAAGACTCAATCAAAAGTGATCCACTGATCAGGTTCCTCCTAATATCTGGCACGTGTTGAACATCCAGTAGAGTAAGGACTTTTGCACGATGTCATCTTGAGATCTACTCGTCCTTTCCCTAGCACATGTGCCACTGATCCGTTTCCTAGAGTCACACATCCTCCACTTGAGACCTGATAAGTGGAGAACCAGAAACGTTCAGTACAGACATGGACATTAGCACCAGAGTCTAGAAACCACTCTAAGTTTTGATAAGTCAAATTTACTATAGGGATAAAGCTTACTGACCTAAACTGAGTCTCGGTGGAAGGCGCACCCATTTCAAGTACATTTGCTTGTGGTTTGGGTGGACCAGAGTTCTGCTTCACTGGTGCAGCTTTCTTGAAGAAGCAGTCCTTCGCCACATGGTTGGTCCTACTACAAACAAAGCAATGTTTAGTGTTCTTCTCAGAATTTTTGGGAATAGGTGATCTAGTCTGAGAAGTGGGGTGCGTGTGTGGTTTGCCCCTATGTTTAAAATTCTTGCCCCTAGGAGAGTGATATTTGTTCTTAGGTGACTGTTTGGGGCCTTTGGGGCTGTTACTGGACTCAGTCATGTAAACTTTTCCCTTAGAGGTATTCGTAGCTCTAGAGTGGAGACGGTTTGCCTCTTCGGTCCTAAGCATGTTATAGACTTCTAGTAAGTTCAGTGTGTTGATCTTGTGTCTGAGTGAATCAGCAAAATCAGACCAAGATGGTGGAAGTTTGCTAAGTAAGATAGATACTGTGTGAACTTCTGAGAAATTTGTCCCATGTTTGTTAAATGTAGCAATATACTCCTGAAAAGTAAGGATTTGTTCTTCCATAGGTGTGTTTTCGACCATCTTAAAGTTGTCAAAGTCTACTGTCAAGTGACTGACTCTAGTGGCATTGTTTGGACCATATTCAGTTTCTAGAGAGTCCCAAATTTCCTTGGCAGTCTTACATTCAAAGTATTTGTTGCATAATCTCTCAGAAAGACAGCTAAGTAAACGGTATTTGCAGTGATAATTAATTTCTTCTGCAGATATATCAGTCATGTTCGAGGATTGAGATTGGTCAGAGTAGGAGATCGAAAGTCTACGAAGGCTATCAGAACCAAAGTCATTTGAATCAGAGTTTGGATTCCTAAGAGCTGAGGCTAAGCCTTGAGTGGAAAGCCAATACTCAGCTTGTGCTTGCCATCTCCTAAATATAGTCTTCCCATCAAATTTCTCGGGTTTGTATGCCAAGTCATTGTTATTAAAAGACATTTTGCTAACGAAGTGTCAATCTAATTTAGTGCTACAGTATTGAGCTACTTGAGCAAAATCACAAGACACCAATGCAAAAAAGTACAACAAATAAGCACAGGAATTTAAAGCAAGTGTTTCAGCAAGACTACCACAATTTATAAGGTAAAGCAATATTTGATTCTCAGTGGATGAACAGGTAAGCAATTAAAATGTAAGTGTAAAACGCTTCTCAAGTTGCTTTGAAATCCACGAGTCAAATTGTAAGAAGCTAAGTTAGATTCAGAACAATTCAAGTGAAATGTAATGAATGCTTTAACAGTGCATTGAAATTAATCAAGACATTGATAAATAATATAAAGGAGTTTTTAAAAGTCAAAGTTTAGAGTTGAGTGTGACTGTGGATTTACTAGAACTGATTTTCAGAAAATGACCACAAAATCAGATTAGATCAGTGACAGTATTTCTGAGAAATTAATTGAGATTTAGCAACGTTAATCGGCTTTTAGATTGTTGTGAAAACTCCAATTAATTAACACAAAACCAGCTCTAAATCTGATTTTCAGCAGCAATTAAACACACTCAAAATAACAATTTAAATCAAACACTATGAGCACAAAATCAGCCCCAAAAAACTGAAAAGAAGTTTAGAAAGATCAAGCCTGGGTAGGGCGTGCGATAGCACTGCCCTAAAAGCCGATTATCGCCTCCTTCGTGCAGGAATCTGGCGATCTCTCCAGCTAATAGGGTATCCTAACCCACGAGTCGATCGGCACCTCCCCGTGGCACGTCACCGGGTAGGCGTAGCTCAAATATCCCCAGAAGATGAAGGTGGTGGTGATGATGATGTTTTAGAGAGATGGAGATGAGAAAACAAAAGAGAGATAGGCAGCCAAAGGAAATCAAGCACTTAAAGGAGCTCTTGAGTGAAGACAAGGTTCTCTGGTTTTTTCAGTGGCTGCTAGCTAGGGTTCAACAATGGGTATTTATAGAGATAGAAAACATTTCAACGGTTATAATTCTATCCGTTGGAATCCAACGGCTATAGATTGATTGTTGGTAAAAGTGTAAATAATTGTTGGGTGTGAGGGTATTTCTAACACTGCTCTCTCTCTCAGAACACAGACTTCACCATCACTCCAAACTGATTTCTTCTATTCTAATCTTCTTCTTCTCCAACATTGGTGGTATCAAAGCTGGTGATTGTAAGAAGCCATGACAACCAACGGGAACACTCTAAGTGAGTCCCAACCATCTTTGCCAATTTTCAAGGGAGAATGCTTTGAGTATTGGAGCATTAAAATGAAGACCTGGTTTAAATCACAAGATCTATGGGATCTTGTTGAACAAGGGTATGCTGATCTAGTCGAAGAATTCTGGCTAAAGGAGAATCTCAAGAGTGATTCGAAGGCGCCATTCTTCATTCAATAGGCCATGTATGTGTTGAAACATATGGTCCCACACCGGGAGATGGAGAGGAATGAGCATGCATAAATATAAGGAGGGGTCCACATCTATTAGCTAAGGCTTTTAATGTGAAGAAGGCTCCTTAATCATCATGCACAAATGGACCCGTTGAATAGTAAAAATACACAATAAAAGTGGGTTAGCATGGTATTTAAAATTTTCAACATGGTATCAGAGCTAGAAAAGCTTAACCGCATTGAGCTTGGGACCAAAATACCCCTGTACAAGAGGACCAAGAAACTCCTCAGGGATAAAAAACAAGTAAGCTACCGCAAGTCAACCTCTGACCTAGCAAAAGACAGGCAGAGCTGCAGACGATGGCCTCTGACGTGGCAAGCCAAAGTAGCCTTTGACCTCGCAAGCCAAGCCTCTAACTTGATATGAATATGCGACCCCCGCAAGTCGAAGTGCAAAAAAAAAAAGAAATTAAAAAAATGGCTCGAGCCAAAAGCCAGAAAAAAGGCCAGTAAGATGCGCAAAAGCCCAAAAGCCCAGAAATGTGGCTGGTTCAATAGTAGCCCAAGGCCTGTAAGAAAAAAAAAAAAAACAGGGGGAATGTTGAAGCATACAGTCCCACATCGGGAGATGGAGAAGAATGAGCATGCATAAATATAAGGAGGGGTCCACATCTATTAGCCAAGGTTTTTAATGTGAAGAAGGCTCCTTAATCATCATGCACACATGGACCCGATGAATAGTAAAAATACACAGTAAAAGTAGGTTAGCATGGTATTTAGTGTATGAGATGATCTTCTCCCGAATTACAACTATTGTCACATCCAAAGAAGCATAGATAATACTCCATATCCAGTTTTAGGGCTCGTCCAAAGTGATGGTTTTAAAGCTTCAAACTCTTCGGCATAAGTTTGAGATTTCACATATGAAAGCAAATGAAGCAATACAAGACTACCTATCGAGGATGGTCAGTTAATCAAATGCGGGTGTATGGTGAATGGGTGACTGACCAAGTAGTGGTGGCTAAGGTGTTAAGGAGCCTAACAACTAAGTTCGACCACGTTGTAACTACGATAGAGGAATCAAAGGATCTGACTCGTCTCACTCTTGATGAATTGAGTGGCCGGTCTCTACAAGCTCATGAAGCTAGGATCAACAAATCAGTGGAGAAATCAGAGGAGAAAATGACGTCGGGCGGGGTAGCAATTAACCCGCGGGCTAGCCGGATCCAAGGAGGATCGCAAGGAAGACGACAAAGAGAAAGATAAACAGAGAGAAATCTCTGAAAATCCAAAAGTAAAATTATTATTCAGAATTCAATAATAAAAAACTAATCCACAAGTCGGGTTAAATAGCCTCAAAGATTAACCTAAAAACCTTATCATCTAATCTAAATTTGCTAAAATTGACAAATTATTATTTAAAACTAAACTTATCTAAATTTAAAACTCTAAACAAATCAGATAACTCAGAAAATCCGAGATCAAATCGGATTCAAATCCTATCCTAATTTGACATATGAAATATTACCAAAAATAGAAAAAAAGACCAAAAACCCTAATTCGACGGATAAAATATTTCTAAAAATAGAAAAAAACTAAAATTCTATCTAATATGACCTCCCCATGTCGTGTGCGTTGCAAAGAGCTTTCCGAATTGGGGTTGAACCCCCGATTCTGATATCGGTAGCCAAAGTTATGGCCAAAATACCGAACCACACCCAAAACCGACCTAATCTTGGAATTGACTCGATAACTTCCCGTCTTTACGTTGACCAGCCAACCCGGCACCAACATTTGACTCTGTTGGTAGGTCTGGATCTCCGTGCTTGATCTCAATCAAAATCCTAGAGACAGAAAGCAGGTTAGTAGTGTTGGTTACTGGGTCATGAGGGTTTTCCTCCTATCGAGATACCAACACCACGCTAGTCCCATCATCGTCATAGATGGGCTCACCAATCTCCTCCTCGGACTCGCCAATTTCCTCCTCATAGTCGTCATAGATGGGCGAAATCTCCTCCTCTGCATCATCGTTGAAGATGGGAGAGTCTTTTCCTCCACATCATCGTCGTAGATGGATTGGTAGATAGGTTGGCCAAACCTCTGATCGCTATGATTATGGTGCTAGACTTCCTCAGCCGGAAACTGCCTACGACAACCACGATCAAAATGTTGGCCAAACCTTTGATCGCTATCAAGCTTGAACTGTAAGAGAAACTGAGAAGAATGCAGAAAGAGGACATGGCTGAGGAACATTCAGAGGCAACTATCGCGATAGAGGGAGAGGGAGAAGTATAGAGTCAAGACAATCCTACAATGATCACATTGTTTAAAGAAGCAATGTTCATCATATATGCAAAAGATATGGACACATGAAGGCCAAGTGTTTGTTCAAGGACAAAAGTATGAATTTGGCAGAGGACACCGAAGTAAGTAATCTATTTATGACTCACCATGATCCCAATGAAGATTGTAACATATGGATCATGGATAGTGGGTGCTCGAACCATATAACAAGCATGAAGAGCCTGTTCAATGAGCTGGATGAAACACAAAAGCAAAAGGTGAGGATTGGAGATAATAATTAAGTTCAAGTTGAGTGAAAAGGGGTTGAGGCCATCAAGACAACCCAGAACAAAGTGAAGCGTTTACATGGTGTGCAGTATGTGCCAAGCATTGTACATAATCTATTGAGTATAAGCCAGTTGTTGTCAAATGGATACTCTATTCTATTTGATAATGAGACCTGCATTATTCGAGACAAATACAAAGGTTTGCAGCTGGAGAGTATACAAATGGTCAGAAATAGGATGATTCCTTTGGAGATCACAGAAGGAACTAAAGAGCTGAGAGACTCAGTTCGTTGGCACCTGCGCTATGGTCACTTAAATATAAAAAGTTTGAAGTTGTTGTACCACAGGAATATGGTTCAAGGGCTTCCAATTATCAATCAAATTGAAACTTGTGAAGGGTGCGTCTATGACAAGCAAAAAAGGCGATTGTTTCCCTCTGGGAGAGCATGGAGAGCAGCTACACCACTTGAGCTCATTCATGCAGACCTGTGCAGACCCATGCAAACTAAGTCCCTTAGTGGAAGCATCTATTTCTTACTATTCATAGATGATCACACCCATTATAATTGGATTTATTTCCTTGAGGCTAAATCACAAGCCTTTGAGTATTTCAAGAAGCTTAAAGCACTCGTGGAGAGATAGAGTGGGCACTTCATTAAAGCATTGCGTGCGTATTGACTGGAGAGGCGAGTTTCTTTTAAATGACTTCAAAAGCTTCTGTGAAGACCAAGGCATCCATAGGGAGCTCACAACACCTTACTCACTAGAATAGAATGGCGTAGCAGAGAGGAAGAACTGCACTATAGTGGAAATGGCTCAAAGTTTGTTGAAGGAGAAGGATCTTCCTAATCAGTTCTGGGCAAAAGTTGTGGCTACTTCTGTATATCTCTTGAACATCTGACCAACAAAAGCGGTGGTGAATTAAACCCTCTTTGAAGCCTAACAAGGTATGAAGCCTTTTTTAACCCATTTAAAAATCTTTGGCAACATAGCATATGCACCCATTAACTCACAAATGCGTCAAAAGTTAGATAAGAAATCACAAACTGCATCTTTGTAGATTACTCTATTGAATCAAAGGCATATAGGCTATATAATCCTCTTAGTGGTAAAATATTGGTTAGTAGAAATGTAATGTTCAATGAGGAAGCCAAATGGGATTGGAACAGTAGAGAGCAAACACAACTAAAGATACCACTGGATGTTATCACAGATTCTTTAGCAACTGATGCCACTTCTACTTCAACATTCGATGGTGGAGGGCCAACAAGCTTATCAACTGATGAGACAACTAAACGGGGCACAGGTGGGAGCAGTAACTCATCAGAAGAGACACCTCTAAGGAGAGTCAGAACATTGAGAGAATTGTATGAATCATGTAGCTTTGTGTTGAATGTTTCAGGCCTTGTGATGTATGAAGAAGCTGTAGAGGAACACAAGGTATGTCTCATCATGAAGGGGTACTCACATCTATAGGGAATTGATTTTGAAGAGACCTTCTCGCCTGTGGTTTGATTTAGAACAGTAAGAACCTTCATAGCACTAGCTGCTCAATTAGGTTGGCCTCTGTACCAACTCAATATGAAATTTGCTTTCCTTAACGGCGAGCTATTAGAAGTGTATGTAATTCAACCTAAGGGGTTCATCATACAGGGAAGTGAAGGCAAGGTCTATCAGTTAAGGAAAGCTTTGTATGGGTTGAAACAAGCTCCTTGAGCTTGGTTCAACAAAATAGATGAATATTTCATGAAGCATGGATTTGAAAAATGTGACAGTGAGCCAACTCTGTACAAGAAGAAGCAATGTGATAACTTGATGCTAGCTTTCTTGTACGTGGATGACATTATCTATATGGGGTCCTCACAAACACTCATTGAAGAATTTAAGTGTGGGATGATGAAAGCCTTCAAAATGACTAAACTAGGGATGCTGCATTACTTCCTTGGCTTGGAAATCAAGCAAGGAATACAAGGTGTGTTTGTCTCACAACAAAAATATGCAGAAGATTTCCTTAAGCGGTTCTGTATGCAAGGTTGTAAGAAGGCTGTGACACCCATGAATATAAGTGAGAAGTTGCAGATTAATGATGGCTCTAGGAGTGCTGATGGAAAGAAATACAGAAGTTTAGTTGGAGGGTTGATTTATCTTGCCCATACTCTACTAGATATTATGTTTCTAGTTGGAGTTCTATCAAGGTTTATGAGCTCTCCATCAAAAGACCACCTTGGTGCAGCAAAGAGGGTACTTTAATATATAACAGGAACCACGGATTATAGCCTGCATTTTAAATATGTCTCAAGCTTCAAATTACTTGGGTTTATGGACAATGACTGGTGGATTACTGGCAACATTTTCACCTTGGGTTCAGAAGCTATTTCATGGTCTTCAAGGAAGCAAGACATCACTGCTTTATCAACAATAAAAGCAAAGTATGTTGTTGTAACATCTTCAGCTTTTCAGGAAGTATGGCTTAGGAGATTGCTCTCTGATCTTGGACAAGCACAAGCTGATGCAACAGAGGTATACTATGATTACAGATCAACCATTACAATTGCAAAGAACCCCGTTTTCCATGGAAGAACAAATCATATAGATATCCGATTCTATTTCATCAGAGATCTGGTGGCAAAATGGGTCAATAGCTCTGAAGGTTTGCAGCATTGATGAACATATGGCTGACATCTTCACTAAAGCCCTTCCTGCTCAAAAGTATTTCTACTTTAGAACAATGTTAGGTGTATACAGCTTTAATTAAGGGGGATTTTTTTGAGAATTATTAAGAGTTGCATGACTGAGTGCATGCGTCTGTGCTGCATGACTGGGTGAATAACTCAGTCCTTATGACTTAGTCATAGTTAGTCTGTTCCTTGTTTATCTATTGTAATGGTGTTAGTGTGCCTAGTTTTTTGTGTTTGTCCCTAGTTGTAAGACTTAATATACAAGGTATGAATGTTATCCTTTTCCATAAGATTTGGAACCACTGAATTGCTCTCTTTGAGAATACAGACTTCACCATCTCTCCACAGTGATTTCTTCTAATATTAATTCTTTAAATAAAATGTGTTGTGGTTTGATAAAGTCTGTAATTTGGAGCTAAGTCTTAAGGTGGATTAAAATCACGAATACGATTTTAAATGAGTAGTGCAATTAGTTTATTTCAAAGTATGAATTAAATTAATCCTAGAGTATTTGGTTTGTCCCTAATTAATTGGTTTACTCTTTGTCTTATTATCTTATTCTCTATCCAAAGAATATAAAAATAAAATGGTTCAACAAAGACCTTCAACAACCAGCTTGAGCCCTCTCTCTCCCCTGCTCCTCCCCCCACTTGCAATGGCAAGTGGGGTAGAGGGCCACGAGATAAAGGCCCCATCCCACCTGAACAAGCTGGTAAATCTTGGTCGAGAGAAGTCTCAAGTGATCCCAGAGTGACGGTGTTCGGAAATGAAACATTCAATACCAAGGAGAACTTATATGCCAAATTTCTAGGCAAGGCTCTGCCTTTGGATCAAGTGAGATCAATACTCGCTAATCTCTGGAAGGAGTTTGGCAACTTCTCAATTTCAGACTTACTAAATAGTTATTACTACATACGATGCCAGACGATGAAAATGGCCCCAAAAGGCGATGTGGGAAGGGCCATGGACCATCAATGGAATGGTGCTCCAGATCATGCCATGGCGGGAGAGATTCCAACCCACATTTGAAAGGAAAGACACGGCAGCGGTATGGATCCAGCTGCACCATCTCCCGATTGAGTTCTGGGAAGATAAGACCTTGGAGAGCCTAGCTAACTTGATCCGCCCGGTACTGAAGGTTGACGATCACACTTCGTCAGTGGATACTTATACGACAAAGAATGGAAGGGCTAAGTTTGCACGCATTTGTATAGAGATTGATTTATCTAGTCCATTACAAAGCGGAATATGGGTAGGAAAAGGAGAGGATGAGACACTTGTAGGTGTGCTGTATGAAAAAATTCCAGGGCTTTGCTTTCGGTGTAGCCGGATCAGACATGGAATCAATACATGTAAAGAGGTCTCTGACAGCCCAGCAAGTTCCAGTGAGAACTGCCCTCGTAGCTCAGAGGCCCAAACGGATCGCCATGCCATGCAGCTTGATCAGGAGAAGTAAGGAAACCAAGATGACAAGCAAAATCTTAGGAAGAATGTCTACGAAACCTGGATGATAGCCGGCCCTCCCCGTGGGCGGCCTCCTCGTGGCCGTGGTCAGGGTCCGATGGCCCCCTAGGAATCTCAAGGAGTCAACGGGCAAAGTCCAGCGGACAAAGGAGATTAGCAATAATCGACATATGGACTCATCGATGACCGTGTGCTCATTACGTGGAGGGAGAGATGGCCAGATAGCTGGGAGAGCGAACTTATCTCGAGGCAAAATGGTTTTCCATCACAATGATCAGATCTCGGATGAGATGTTTCTACCACTCCTAAACCCTTGCAGGGAGCTAATCAGTCATCCCTCAACATCTAGCGATGGCAATATTCGCTTATCTCTGATTTCAGAGGCGGTTCTTGTCCCTGTTGAAACTGTCCCCTAGTTGCTATGGCTAGATTACCATTACCTGACAGGGATACATTGATAGCTAAGACATCTGAAGCAGGGAGCAGAGATGACCCGGGTCTCATCACCTCTTTGCACAAAGATCATTAGCCCCAACAACAAGCCGGAGTTATGGCACAAAATTCAAGTGAAGCTTCTGTGGTTCTTGATTGTGTGGTAGTACGTGTATCACAGGCACTCAACTCAACAGTGCAGAAGCAAGCACCTGAAGATCAATCTATGGAAGTCGAAGTTCCCGTTGAGGAAATGCCCAACAAGATATGTGATGATGATATGCCCTTGGCACAGTTTCAGAAAGAGGTATTGGCCCGTAGGAGCATGATGAAAACCAATTCATGTCCCAAAGAGGGCAGAGTGGCTGACCCCTCTGAAGCTTCATAAGCTTCTCCTAGATGAGGACTTTCTCAAACTTATTTCTTTTGTTAATTCAATTAGTTATGAATCCTACCAAAATCTTGTGTTGGAACTGTAGCGGTTTCTTGAATCCTAAGACAATTTGCAGAGTCAAAGAACTCATAACAAACTGTCAACTGGATTTGGTTTGCCTGGTGGAAACATGAGCAGATGCTAATTGAGCTAGAAATTCTGCAAAAAATTCTCCAAAACGTGGGAATGGGCTGTCATTCCTGCCCAAGGTATGTCAGGGGCATTATCACTCTCTGGAAATAGGGGGTGGGTATTGCTACTTCCATAGCTTATTCTCATTACTCTTTGCACTTGCTTATCTCGACAGAGAAGCCCAAACACTAGATGGTGTATGTGATATATAATTCTCAGAATGTTTACTTACAGAAAGCCTTATGGCATGAATTATCCTCTTTGTTTCCATTAGATCTACCCTGGGTGGTTGTACTGGATTTTAATGCAATACTAACTCCAGAAGAACATAGAGGGGGTAGATTCGACTACAATGCTGTTAAATCCAAACTCTTCAATGACTTTGTTGACCTTAATCAGCTTTTAGATTTAGGATATTGTGGGACCCCTTTCACCTGGTGTAACAACCAACAAGGATTGGCAAGAAGATGGGCAAGACTTGATAGATTTTTGGCCAATACTGCTTGGCTGCGAAATTTTGACTCTTATTCCAATAACCACTTGCCTATAACAGCCTCAGATTACTCACTCATGATGCTAACTGCTAAACCTTTCTCCCACCAAAGGGAAAAGTTTTCAAATTTGAAAATTACTGGTTTGACTATGAGAATTTGCCATCTTAATGTTTGGAAAACATGAAATAGCAAGACCATAGCTACCCCTATGCATGCCTTTAATCACTATCTGTCTAGAACCAGGAGTTATCTATCAAAATGGAAGACAAAGGGTTTATCCCCACTTGATAAAAATATAGCTAAAACTGAAGATGAAATTGCACTCTTGGAATTCTTAGTATCCTCAATTATCTACTCTAATCATACTAGTTTAACACTTAGGAGTCTTTACAACAAGCATTCAACTCTCTTGAGACAAAACTCTATAAAATAGGCACAAAGAGCTAGATTAATGTGGCTGAAATTTGGTGATTATAACACAACTTTCATTCATAAACATGCTAGAGTTAGGGCACACAAAAACAAAATTTCAGTCTTTAAGGATAATTCTGGTGTTCTGCACATGGAACACCAGGACATAGGTAAGTCCTTTATTGAACATTATACTAAGCTATGGACCTCCACAGTTTCAACATCCTTGGAGGACCTAATAATGAGTCTGCCTACTAATTTACCTAAACTAACTGAGAGGGAAAAGGAAAGCCTGTGCAGACCTGTTTCCCCCACAAAGATTTATCAAACAATTAGAGCCATGCCCAAAGGCAAGAGTCCAGGTCCTGATGGATTCAATGTGGAATTTTACCTCTTTTATTGGGATATAGTGAAGCAGCCCTTATTGTCAGCTATTAACCAGCTTGTCTTCCTTCATCTTGGGGTAAAATATTTTTGGTTTTAATTCCAAAAAAAGATGCCCCAACCAGAGTCCAGGACTACAGACCTATATCTTTATGTAATGTAATCTACAAGGTCATTTCCTAACTCATGAGAAATAGGCTCAAGTGTGTGATTAACAGGATCATTGGGCCTGAACAAAATGGCTTCCTTAAGGGTAGGTCTACAGTTGATAATATCATGGCAGTACAAGAGATTGCACATTCTTTAGAATTTTGAGACTTGAGAAGAGTAAAAATACCCTTATCCAAGAATAGTTTTTCTGTCTTGAACAGTGATAATAAAATTTGGGTCCAATTGGCTTACCTCAAGTATGGTAGACTAGATAATTGGAATAGTAATATTGTAACCCCTATGTCTTGGTTATATAGAGAGATCACCAAAATTGTTATGTCTGTTAGAGATAATATCACTATCAGAGTATGTAATCCTGCAGTTACTAATTTCATGAATCATCAATGGGTTTTTGATATGCCACTTTCCCTTAAACCTACATATTTAAATTTGCATCTACCTTTGGAAGGTATGTACATTAGAGATTGCTTGTCTGATGGCTATCTTAATTGCTCTGTCATGATAAATTGCTTTGGACATTAGTTGGACTTGAATAATCTAAACATGATATCTTTCAATGAAAATAGTGCCAATCAGTGGAAATGGAGGTCTAGTGGCCCTGGGAAAAGCCTTGTTAAAAATGTATACAACACCCTTATTCATAATCAAATTACTGATGAGGATAATTGGGTGCGATGAAATATGATGTGGAGACTACCAGTGGCTCCAAGGGTAAAAACCTTCCTTTGGAGAATACTACATGGGAGACTCTCCACATTTGAGTTGCTATATGGGATGAATACTGGTCCATAGAGGGCATGTGTGTTCTATGGACTGGAAAATGAAACAATCAATCATATTATGTGCTCTTGCAGAGTGACCAAACAATGTTGGGAGTTGGTTGTTGAATACTCTGGTCTGGACTGCAAGGAGATGGATAGCTTGGCAGCAGGAGAATGGATCTTTAAACATGGAACTCCAGGAAGACAATCTCAACTATCTACCAAAGCCTTGATAGCCAACTGTTCTTGGTTTATCTGGAAGGCAAAGTGTGAACTAGTATTCAACAATAAGGAGGTACAACCAAGGCAGTTTGCCCAACAAGCCATTTCTCTCACACAAGCTTACATTTGGAAAACAAAGGGCTAACTCAGGGAGTATCTTAACTTTGCTGTATACAACAATACAATTTCTTTAATGAGTGATGCTTCTTGTAATGCTGATTCCAGTTATGTTGGTATAGGGTACGTGATTATTTTAGGATCCAGCAAGATTATTATAGCAGGCTATGCAGGAGTAGCAGTACATTCAAGCCTTCAGGCAGAAATCTTGGCTATCTGCAAAGCTTTGGAGCTGTGCAGTCACATGAATCTTGTTCCCAATCGAGTATGCTCAAACGCCATCCAAGCATTGGAACTGATTGAAGCTGATGAGCAACTAGAAAAAAGACAATACCATAATACGATCCAGCAAGTCAGGGAGAAGATAAACCTCCTACCTTTGATTGAGCTCAAATACTGCCCGAGGGAACTCAACATAGTGTCAGATGCATTGGCTACTTATGCTAGAAGAAATCCAGAGCTATCACTATTCCACTGAGGAACAGATCGGTCAAGATGGCTAAAAGACACTGCACTCACAGCAGGCTTAAGCTTTTGAAGCTTTGATGCTTTTATTGAAACTTAATTAGGTTGTTCTGCAGTATAATTTTAACTAGTCATAGCTCTCACTTTGTCAAAAAAAAAAACAAAGACCTGCTCTATCCTAATGAATATGATTTATTTATTTAAAAAAATATATCAAAAGTATTTGAAAATAAAAATTAATACTTTATTCCTCAATTAATAACTACCACAAGAATAAAATTTTTATTTGAAAATAAATAGTATCTATTCCTCCATTGTCTCTTTGTTTTTCATCTCTTTTACCTTCATTTCTCTAAAGAGAATTTCACAATCTATTTATGGTGGGACATGTTGAATTATTCATTTTTAAGTTTTAAGTATAGTAAGCTCATACTTCAATCTAATTTTTCTCAAAATTTAAATATTTTCCTAGATAAGATGAGTTCTTTATGCTCGGGGAAGTGAAAAAGTGGGGCTCCTTGTTCAAATCTAAGATATGAAAGACATGATTTCTCTGCATCTCTCAAGGAGGAAGCCTTTATATAGGCTAATTTACATGACAATTATGGATGTTTTACAATGCAGGAAAAATCAAGACTATCAACTAATTTGACTCCTTTCTATACATATCTCCTTGAATCTTCCTAATCACAATCCCTACAATCACTCTAACACACCCCTCATGTTGGCGAAAAGATGTCTTCTAAGCTTAACTTGCTTAGTGATTTATGAAACAACTCAGCTGAAATTGTATATGTAAGAACATCTGCTAGTTGCTCACTTGATCTTACAAATGGAAAATCTATCAATTTCATATTCAACTTTTCCTTGATAAAGTGTCGATCCACATCAATGTGTTTAGTTCTATCATGCAACACCGGATTATTAGCTATTTCTCTAGCTGCTTGATTGTCACAATATAGCAACATAGGTTCTTTAGGTTCGAAACCTAATTCAGTAAGCAATATCTTGAGCCATAATAGTTCACATGTTCCCTGAACCATGCCCCTATATTCTGCATGTGTTGAAGACCTTGCTACTACATTTTGTTTCTTGCTTTGCCATGTAACAAGATTTCCAACAACAAAAGTGAAAAACCTTGAGGTAGACCGTCGATTAGTCATATTTCTTGCCCAATCTGTATCAGTATATCCCTTCACTTCCATATGCCCATTCTTCTTGAAGCTCAATCCTCTTCCTGGAGCGCCCTTTAAATAACTCAAGATTCTCATTATAGTAGTCATGTGCTCTTCACTTGGAGAATGCATAAATTGACTCACTACACAAACTGCATAGGCAATATCTGGACGAGTATTAGGTAAATAAATCAACCTCCCTACAATTCATTGGTATATTTCCTTGTTCGTTGGAATTTGATCAGAATAAATAGCAAGGCGATGATTCTGACCAATAGGAGTCTCCACTAGTTTACATTCAAGCATACAAGCTTCAGATTAAAGATCTAGAATATACTTCCTTTGTGATAGGAAAATACCATCTTTGGACCTTGCAACCTCAATTCCCAAAAAATATTTCAACCCTCCTAGATCCTTCATTTCAAATTCAGAAGACAAGTACTCTTGTAGTCTCTTCATTTCATCTTTGTTATCTCCAGTTACAATCATGTCGTCTACATAGATAATAAGCACTGTGACCTTACTATTATTGTGTTTGATAAAAAGAGTATGATCTGAATTTCCTTGATGATATTCTATACTTTTCATTGCATATGTGAACCTTCCAAACCATGCCCTTGGAAATTACTTTAGACCATATAAAGCTTTTTTTCAATCTACACACTTGTCCACTAGATTGTGCATTTTCAAACCCAGGTGGAAGTTGCTTGTATACTTCTTCTGCTAAATCCCTATGCAAGAAAGCATTCTTCACATCAAACTATTTCAATGGCGAATCAAAATTTGCTGCCAAGGATAATAGGGCTCTAACAGTGTTCATTTTTACAACTGAAGCAAAGTTTTCGTGTAATCAACACCGTACGACTGAGTATACCCTTTTGCTACTAATATTACCTTATATCGATCAATTGTTCCGTCTGTTTTATGTTTGAGAGTAAATATCCACTTGCACCCTACTGGATTTTTCCTCGGTGGAAGAGGACCAACATTCCATGTGCCATTCTTTTGTAGAGCATCCATTTCAACTTGCTTTGCTTCTGCCCACTTTGGTTCTCTTAGAGCTTCCTCAACTTTTGTTGGTATTTTTAGACTTTCCATCTGATTCACAAAAGCTTGATGTTATGGTGCCAACCGATGTGTAGAGATATATTGAGTAATTGCATATCTTGCTTTCCCATCTAGAGAGTACCTATCAGATGGTTTGTCACGATTTTGTCTAGGAACTAATGAGTAAGATGGAGCAGAAATCAAATGAGGAGAAATTGAGTTTTTAGGAGAAAGAGTACTTACCTCAGAAATATCCGGCGGATCTGGGACATGTACTAAAGGAAAGGGAGAGGGTGCTTCTTTATTTTCATAGACAAGTTCTCCTTCTTGCACATCTGTATAATTAGATTCACTAGAATTCTCATTAAAATGGCTAGGTATAGATGATTCAGCATCATCATTTAATTGTGGAAGATCAATCCACTTGTAGGCGTCACATTGTACCTCCCCCTGAAGACTAGAGGTGGATTGATCTGGCAAGAAATAGTATTCTTTTTCTGATAGAGTAACATCCAGGCTGCATGTAGATGGATGGTAGAACCTGTAACCTTTTTGGTGAGGATGGAACCCAAGAAAGACACACCGAACTGCACAAGGATCAAGTTTAGTATGATGGTCCTTTTGCAAATGAATATACGCTACACACCCAAAGACTCATGGATCTAAATTCAATGTTGATCGGATTTTAACATGGCTAGCCAAGACCTCCAAGGGAGTACGAAAATTGATAGCTTGTGATGGCATGCTTTGGATGAAGCAATTTGTTATTGGGCAATCTTATTGGGAATAACGAGGGCAAAGGCAGAAGGGAGCTTGACTGCAAGACCCACCCGTCGAGCAAGGACAAAAGTCGACTTTAGTGATCCGACGGTGTCGAGTGGAAGGGAATCAATTATGTACATTCGGTTCATGAGATAAATTGTATATGTTACTGCATTAACCCAATAACTTTGAGGAACATTAGTACATATAAGAAGGGATCTGGTGGTTTCTAGAATACATCTATTTTTTTGCTCGGCAACACCGTTTTGTTGGGGAGTGTGAGGACAAGTAGTTTCATGGAGAACACCATTATCTTGAAAGAATTTTGAGAGTTCAGAACTGAGATACTCTCCACCATTTTCGGAGCGAACAACTTTAACAGGGAGAGAAAACTAGGTGTGAACCTTGTGATAGAAAATTGGGAATATAGTGCAAACATCACTCTTATGTTGCATAGTATATAGCCAAGTCATTCAAGTGCAGTCATCAACAAAGGTAATAAACTATCATACTCCAGATTGAGTAGTAACTAGGGCTGGTCCCCATACATCCGAGTTAATCAACTCAAAAGGAACTATTCTTTTATTTAGACTTAAAGGATATCAAATAATGTGGCTCTTAGCCAAAGTGCAAACATCACATTTTAGTGAAGATACCAGCACAGAACAAAATAAAGAGGGAAATAGTTTTTTCAAATACCCAAAGGATGCGTGGCCCAACCGGCGATGCCATAACCATATATTCTTCAAATTATTGTTACTGCGACTCTGAACTTGGTGAACATGACTTGTAGAAACATCATCCACATAGTACAAACCCCTCCTCTTAGTACCACGCCCAATGATCGCCTGAGTCGGAATATCCTGAAGAAAGCAAAACGTGGGAAACATTAATACAACACAATCTAACTATTTCATAATTTGACTGACTGATACTAAATGATTTGATAATGTAGGTACAAGCAAGCAATTATCTAGGGAAATTGTGGGAGTAACAACAATGGATCTTGCTCCAATTACGGGGTGGATTCCCCATTGGCAGTCACAACTTTGTTCTTAATAGGAGAACTCATATATTGGAAGAGATTTTTGTTGTAATTAAGTCATATGTTCAGTAGCTCCCGAATTAATGATCAAATCTGTATCTTGAGTAGAAGATGCAGAAAAAAAACATATCTGTTTTACCTGAGTCTAAGGTAGAATCACCCATAAAACATGATTGATTAGAGAGAGAACTTCACCAAGTTCAGTTTCATCATCTTGACTTGTAGCAATAGCAGCTATATTGGGGGCAGTATCATTTGTATTGGTTACCTTTGATTGGGCTGAGTGTTTGCTATTTCGTGTTTTATTCTTCTTCCGTTTCTCCGGGAACCACTCAGGATAGCCATGAATTTCAAAACAAGTCTCTTTGGTATGTCAAGTTCCATTACAATGGTTGCAATGTAATTTATCATTTTCAACATCTTCGACTGATTGGTGAGTGCTAGTGTTGGATGAAACAGTCTTAGAAATCATTGCCATGTATGGTCCTTCGCTAAAATCTTTCTTTTCGAGCATGGTGGCTTGTCGTTGAGACTCTCGACGAACAATATTGAAGCATTCCTCAATGCCTGGAATAGGTTTCATCAGAAGATCACTCCTAACAGAATCAAACAACTTGTCTAATCTAACAAGTAAGTCGTACGTCCTATCCTTCTTAATTTCATCTTGTTAGGTTCGGAGATCTGTGGTACATACCATTTGGACTGGATGTCTTTTATCAATCTCTTGCAATATACTATTCAACTCAGCATAATAAAGGTGGATCGGATGTCCATTCTGCATCGTTCGGGTAGCTATGCAACATAGTTCATAATATTCAAATTCGTCAGCCCCATCATAAAAGGTTTGTGTGACGCTATCCCAAATTTCCTTGGCTATACGTAAATCAATAAAGCAAGCCTAGAAGATGTGGCTCCATAGTTTTTAATAGCCATCCCCGCACACTTGCATCTTCAACACAACACTTTGAATAGCCAGAAGTTTTTTCTCCCACCTTCAGAGTTTGTCCATTCAAATAGCCGAGCTTATTCAATCCTGCAGTATGGACTTCGATCATACGTGACCAGATTATGAAATTTATATCATTTAGCATAAAGCTAAATGGTAAGCTGTTGAGTTAGGTGATTCAATGGAGATTGGATTTTGACTCATAGGGATGATAGTAGTTTTTTCTTCCACCATAGTTTGTCCCTTGTTTCAAGACCAACTAGAAGCAAGCAAAGAGAGGGTTTGATCAATTTGTATTGGTTGTTTTATGGAAGGGATTTTAGGTAGGCTCTGGTACCATGTTCAAATCTAAGATATGGAAGACATAAGATTTCTCTGTTATTCATCTCTCAAGGAGAAATCCTTTATATAGGCTAATTTACATGACAACTATAGAAGTTTTACAATGCAGGAAAAATCAAGACTATCAACTAATTTTACTCCTTTCTATACATATCTCCTTGAATCTTAATAATCACAATCCCTACAATTCCTATAGCATCCCCTAGTTTATCTATTCTTTTTGAGTAAGTGGCATGTCAGCCATCTCAAAGTGGTTGTTTGTTTTGAGGGATAAAGAGGGATGGGAACCCCATCCCTCATTTCTTCTTTTTTTGTGTATTTAGAAAAAGGATGGGATATCCAAAAGATCTCCACATTCCTCTGTAAAATCCAAGGATTTTAGGGGTTAATTTTTTTTAGCTATTTGCTTTAATTATGTGGAAAAAAAAGGAAGATTATGATTTAACGGGTACTAATGTATATATATATATATATATATATATATATTAGGATTGTAAAATCCAAGGATTTTAGGGGTTAATTTTTTTTAACTATTTGCTTTAATTATGTGGAAAAAAAAGGAAGATTATCAATCAGAATTTTGAATTTAAATTTTAAGATATAGTTATATATAATAGGATATGCATGGGATTCTTTTGAGTTAAAAAAATAATAATAATAATAATAATAAATAAAAAATATTATATATATATATATATATTAGGAGGGGGGACAAATGTGGTAGATTTAATATAATATATGTATATATTATACTATATATAAAGAATCACCACCATTAATGGAGCTTGGATCCACTCATCAATCAAAGCTCGTGTGGGGGGCAAAAATATCAATTAAAAACAAAAGTTTTATTTTCATCTTGTGATCACCAATGGCGGAAATTGGAGAAAGGAGGAATTTCTATCGCAATCAACGCACGCGTCAACGCCAACTCGACCTAAATCCTCCGCGTATAATACAAATCGGTTATGGATAAGATTTGTACGCGACCATCTAGATCACCTCTCATGAGCCTTTTATATAAAGAGACCTTTCCCTCAACCCTAACGCCATCGTGATTGTGAGAGAAGAGGGAATCCACCGCCACTAGCTACAGAGAACCAGCCGGCCAAGAGGAGGGACGGAGGAGAGCCACCACACGCCTTGCAAGAGATACCTACCGGGAACAACGCCGGAGATCAAGGGGAGAGCCAAACAAAGTCGCCGTAAGAGATCACCTGAGGGCCAACAATGTGACACTAGTGAGTTTCCTTCAAGCCTCGCCATTAGTTTAAAAGTGATTAGATCAATGAACTCAATTAACTCGTGTGTGGCTTTATTGATGATAGAAAGAGTTTAGTAGGGCCTCTTAATCAGTTTAACTATATTCGCATGTTCGTGAGAGGGACTTTGTTTTGACAGAGGATAGGATAGAGAGGTTGGAGTTAGATGCTAAGGTTAGCTGATCGCTTGGTTTCACAGGTGTTAAAGTTTGATCAAGTCTTGAGGTTTGTAGAGGCAATGGGACTGTATGTATGGCTTGGGGTTATTATGAGTGAATATTTTTCTCAGGTTTCAAGGATGATGGTAGTGATTAAAAATTCCTTGGAAAAGAAGTAATGGGTGAAGGTTATTGAGAACAATTCTTTTCATTTTTATTTAAATAATCAATGGAGGTCCATGGAAGGTGTTCACATTTGTAGGCTTGGGATTTGTATAAAGCTGAAGATGGATGGAAGCTTGGGTTTGGTTTAAGAGAATTTCATGACATTGATGGGATCGGTGAGTGAGATATATTATACAGGGAATGTGCATATAATTTCCAAGATTGTATTTAAAACTTGCATGTTTTACAAGTGCTAAATTGATTTATTAGAGGTTTGTACTGTTAGTGCTGCAAATGAGTGTCAATAGTTCAATTATAAGTAGAGCTAATGGGTGGCTGTGGTTTGTCCCAGCTTACGCTTAGGTATGGATGCTAGATGGACCCTAAGAAGTTGTTAAATTATGTAGATTCAAAGAAGAGTATCATGAGTTTAGATTTGGATATTTGTTTTATTCAAATTGATAGTTTCTTGTCCTCGGGGAGGATCTATTTATACTCTTGTAGATGTTTATGTTGATGAATGGCCCTGGATTCGTGAGGTAGAATGTGGAAGTCAAAGTAAAATTTATCATTTTTGCATGTGCTTGTGTTCATGAGCTGGAAACTATGATAGTGAATCAAATAAAATGAGAATGGCTTTATTTTGTTAGCTAAAGAGATTTTATTTAATTATTGGGGTAATTGTATGTGTATTAATGTTTGGGCTAGAGTTTGGGCTTTGGGCCGACCCGATAGTCACGTTTTATGAGATTAATTTCAATGATTGGTTATTTAATTAAGTAATTAATTACTTGGGTTTGATGATGGGCCGGGCCCATTTGGTGAACATGCACCGTAGTATTAGTTGTTTATTGAAAGCACTTTGCTGTTTGAGACGCAGGTTATGTTTACTTATCGACGCAGAGCAGTGTTGGATCTTCGACGAGACATACTGCAAGTGCTTATTGGATAGCGATTTAGAGGTAAGTCACTCTTGCCTTGTCTCCACCCCTTGTACGGGTTTCTTGCTTTGTTGGATGCTATCTGCTAGCATGATCTTGTTTTGTACTTACTTGCGATACATGCACATAGATAATTTGATTGATGTCTTTCCTATTATGTGCATGGTTGAATTGCTTGTAGTTTAGGACTACCGCTTGTTGATATACTTAGTTGGACTACCCACCCGTAATCGGCTACTTGATCATGGGCACATGGTCTTGTGTGGCCGCCAGAGGTATCGTGCTAATTGAGTTCTCGATCTTCCGCCTGCAGAATAGCCGGAGTCCGAGGCCCGGCCCTCAATGGGGTTGATTTGCCGGGCCGTGCCGACATCACGAGGATGGCGCTACCGATCATGGCATAAAGTTCGCCGCCACGCATGGTTTGGCTGAGGTCAGCGTTACATGATTCGTACCGGTCGGGTCGTCCGGCAAATCGTTGCTGAGCTATCTTTGAACTCTCATCCGTGGCTCGAGGGTCAGAAATTTGGATGTTAGGATCCTGCTGTATGGGGTGTACCTCCTTTGTTTGATGATCCTATGTTATTGATATCTCGCTTCACCAATTGACCCCTTGCGATTCTTTGGGTGGTACTTAAGCTTTTCATTTGAAAGCTCACAACTTTTCTTCTTCTCATTTCGTGTCCCCGAGGAGTAGGTAGACTCGAGCTCGTGGACCGCGAGAGTTGGGCTGGATATTGGTCAGGTTGGAGAACCTCCCTAGGTTATTTTATCTTTGTGTGTGAGGACATTGCCTTTTATTTTATTAGGAACCCTTGTAGGGCTCGGTTTGTGTAGAGGCCATGGACCCCTTATTTGATTTTATTATGTTTCCGGTAGACTTTATGGTTTTATTTATTGATTATCTTTGGTTAAATGTATTATCTCGCTATCATTTTAGGCCCTTTATTCCGAGCTGGGCTCGCTCCACTTGGATACTGGCCGATTGACGACGTCGGTCCTAATCCTGGCCGTGCTACATCCTCAGTTCATGGATATAGACTTTCAGGCAAATTGGGCGTAAGTCATCATCCACCTCCTCATCCATTTTAATTAATTTAATAAATATATATTTATGAATTATTAAATTATTAAATTAAATATTATTTATCACAATTATTAAAGAGGATTAGATAAGTTAAACAATTTATATAATCCAAATTTAATTAATATTTTATTAACATTATTATTTTGACTCTACATAATTTAAAAATAAGATTTATTATTAATTATTAAATTATTAATTAATTTGCTTAATCTTTTATATTTATATTATTTACCATATTATAATATAAAATATAATCTATTAAATTAATAATATATACTATTACTTAGTATATTAATTTACCTAATTAAGCATTTTAAATTATATTATATAATACAATATTATAAACCAATAATATCATATTTTAAAAGTTTATTGATCTTAATAATTGTCACACCCGCCTCCCAACTAAGTCACCTGTGGCACCAATCAAGCCAGGAGTACGCCCAACCATACAACTGTGTAATTTAAACCTAGATTACTTGTAAAGATTGATATAACCAAAGTTGTCAGACCTGGCCTAGGGCATTGACCCGGCCAAGCCCAGGGGTCAGGGGTCAAGGGTTCAACCGGGGTTCAACAGGGTTAATAATAAAATATTAAAAAATAATTTATAATAATAATAATAATAATAATAATAATAATATGATTGATTAACTAAATTTGATATTTATATTTAGTCCATGTTCAAAACAAACACATATTAAACAAAACAAATTAGTCAAAAGTATAAAAATACACAATTAAAATATAACCATAGTTACTCAAGTATTAAAATACCACTTTTTGGTAGCCCATCTCATTTTGGGCCTTATTATGGGCTTGTTTTTAAAAGGATTAATTTCAAATATTCAAAGACTTTGAAGTATTTAGTCTCACATTGTTTATGGATAAAACTTTCATTCTCTTTAAATATGATTTCATTCTAACAACCAATAGGCCTTGTTTGTGAAAAGGCTCTCTCACGTGCGCGCGCTGTGGGGGTGCAAATGTCGGATTCGAATTGACTTGGATGTTCGAAACTCTTGTGTGAGTGCATGCTGCCCACACGAATGTCGGGTCCAATCAAGGCTCCCCGTGCTCCATAGTTTTTTGTTCATCCAAGTTTTTTTTCCTATTTTAAGCTTACACTTGTGTCCCGATTCGCTCGGCTAGTCTAACCGGTCGGGTCACCTGGGCTGCGGCCAGGCCAAATCCCATCCGGGTTTGGGGGTCTACCCGGTTCCTGGTTTTTCCGATTAAGCCGCCCGGACCGGGCCGGGTCTGACAACACTAGATATAACCATACAAAAATAAATAATTTTGTTTCTTAATCATATGAAATTTAACTAGTCTATAACATAGCCTAGATAAGGTATTTGGCCAGCTACAGCCTCAGACACTATTACACACAATGAAAAATAGACTCTACCTACTATAGGTACGTCAGAACCATCTACATAAGTAATTACTCTTGCTCAGTCACTTGAGGTTCCTCGATATTTAAACCTGACTGGATCCTCCTGCGTGATCCTCTATTTGTTTAATTTCCTCGTTCTTCAAAACAGCCCACAATCAAGCCTCGATCCTTCAACTTGTACTATAATTCAACTTTCACTCCAACCCACACCTCATCAATCCAAAGTAAGAATGCCATCATGATACAGCTTCTGCAGAACTGGATCTGCAACCAAGCTCCAACTAAGATTCACTGCAGTTCCCCTATAAACAAACCAAATTCAGGGCGTACTATTGTCTTGCTCGAACGTTTACTCCAAAAACAGCAGCTCCCTTTCTCTTTCTCGGGTAAAATTGGTAACGCCCTGACCCTAAATCCGGGGCCTCGGGTACGCAACAGATCGATCGTACGTAAGTAGAGACGCGCCCCACTCGGATACAAGGCCTAGGTAATCATAAAACAACAACAAATATGCAAACAGAATAATAATAAACATAGTCATAATATCAAAGTCTACATAACGGAAAGAAATAAAAAGGGTACGACACCTTATAAGCTCAAATACATAAAAGGCCCTATCAGGGTCCTATAAGTCTCATCCTCTCTCAAAATAAATAAGAGGTTCGCAAACCTCAACAAATGGTCTCCCAACCCATGTACAGCTCCCGAGTTTGTGTCAGCTACTCTTCAGGATCTGAAAAGAAAAAAGAGTACACAAGTGGATGAGCTTTTGAAAAAGGAAAGCTCAGTAAGTACCCCCGCAGGGAGTACAATGAAATCATGCAATAAATGGCAAGATAAACCAAGCAAAGCAAGTCAATAAATCATATGACTCAATCAATCAAAGCGGGGACCACACCCCAGATCGTCCAATAACCGGGAGTCTCTAACCTACCCCAAAGAATTTATCAATGGTAGGGACTCCTATCAACAACTACAATCTCAAGCTCAAAACAAGCAATCCAAAGAAGATTCTTAAAGTATCCCCCGATCAGTTATCAACCTGAGCCGGAATCGACCCTCGTTCAGAAGTCGGTAGCACCACCTTTGATACGTGTCGACACGGTCAGCGAATCATCCTACAGACGAGCTGGACAACCAGAGTATCCTCCTATGGCATAGACTACCAGGACGCCAGGGTGTCCTCGGCCCTGAACGCCCTACCAGAGCCACGCTCAACTGCACTAGGCGGGAGAATCCACAAGAATAACTGACACACACCTATCCGGCCAACACACAAGCTCACGTGTTTCCACGGCCACGTACCAGTCAACAGATATGCAAACTCAACAAGTAGGATCACACATAAATGGATGCCAACATTCAACAGACCAACGTATATACACAATCATGGAAATAATCCAACAAATCAAGAACGTAAGTATGTGTATTCAGTTAATAAAGCAATAATCAAGAGCATCAAGGAAGCATGCTAAAGCCTGGTAGCAGTAAATCAAAGAAACACTCAATCAATGAGTGGGAACTAGGCAAGAGTACTTACCTATATCAAGATCTATCTGGTCTGTTCGTATCTCTCCCTGATGCGGCTCCATGTTTTACGCCTATATATGATAATCAACCATCACATAATAATTCATAACAATAGAATTGTATTACACGCATTAAATACCCTAATCATGAATCTACCCAAATGTCAGCTTTCAAATTTTATAACCGATGAATTCGGGCCCTTAGACACCTAGCCGCATTATTTATCTTAATTTAAACATATCCCCGAACTATCGGGACAATCAGAATAGAGTTCTGAATCGTTTGGAAAAAATACCGAAATCACTATTCATATAACTGTAAAATTCTGTCAGTTTTGTGCAGTTCGAGAGAACTATCTATATCATTCAATTCAGAAGCCTGATTTTGTTCATCTAGGATTTTTAAGAAATTCAGGTTCATAAAATTTCTAATGATATACTATACATCTCGATCAGAATACTACAATCGGCTAAAATGACCCTCAAAATTGGCAGTCTGGAACCACACAATTTCAGTAGCATATTGTGTGCAGTCCGAAGGAGCTGTTCATATCTCTTAATCCACAAGTCGGATTTTATTGATCTAGGATTCATTAGAAAGTTCTTTTCCTAAGTTTTCTAAAGGTATATTATACTCCATGATGAGAGAAGTGTCAAGGACTCAAATGTCTCTCGAAATCTGGCAGCCAGTAATAAAATTCTAGGTATCTAATGGATCGATTTCATGCTTAAAAGTAAACTTAAACCCCTCTAACTTGCAGAGTCGTAACCAAAACCACAGGAGGGCCAGAAGCTCACCTGAAAACAGTTGTTCATGGATCTCAGGTGGTGAAGTTCCGACGATGTGATCCATCAACTTCATCTTCCTGCTTCAATTCCGGTTGTCAGAGGTGCGTAGAAGACGGTGGTGCGCTCAGAGGGAGAGGCAGAGCTCTCGCTCGCTAGTGGTGTCTAGGGTTTGGAGAGGCATTTGGCGGCTAGGGTTTGGAGAGGCGTCATCCTTTTAAAGAGCTCGCACAGATGATCTCTCCTTGGATCAAGCAACGACACAAATGGACGGTTCGATTAGTATCTCTGTGATGAGGTGATCTGTGGCTTGGATTTAAGTTCTAGCCTCGAACTTAATCCGCTTTCTGAGATGGATGACTTGGATCTATCCTTGCATGATAAGAATAGATGAACGGTCTGGATGCAAGTTCATGCCTCGAACTTAAACAAATCCCTAGATGGACGATGGATGGCTGAGTCATGTATCTCAATATCCTTGCCTCACGATCAGCACTCAACTGATTCTTTAATCCTGACTGTTTTAGTTTTGTGCATGCATGGCTTACATGGTTATTTGCACTTACATCTCAACTCTTTTCAAATTGCATGTAATCCTTACTCTGTGAGAGGACAGTTTTTCATTAAAGTCCAAACTCTTCCCGAAATTACCAAAAAGTCCTTCTTAGTGCCAATTAACGGGTAAATTTTTTTGTGGGTCACTCAACTTTGACTAATTATCAAATCGGTCACCAAACTTCAATTTGTATCAAAACGGTCACTCAGCTTTAATTTCGTTTCACCGGCAGGTCACCTATGTGAATTCCGACCCCCAATTCGATTAAGCTGCTTACGTGGCCGCCGGAAAAGCTAACTGGACTTATTATATTATCAGAAAATCCACGTCATCATCTCTTTCTCTCTTCCCCTTTCTTTCTTTCTCAATCCCGAGTGATGCCCTAACTTCCTCCATGAGAGGCAGCGACGCAATTGGAAGGGGTGGTGCTTGCTCTCCAGAGGAACACTGGTTTCATGGAGAGGCTTTCTAGTGTTTCTATCAGAGAAGAAGGGGTTGCCTCCAATGGAGGAGAGGGGTTTGGTTTCAAGTATGAAAGTGGGACTCATGGCATCAATCTCAGTGTTTGAGAATCCTTTTGAAGAGAAGCCAACAAAGAGCCTGGGACAAGGGAAGAGAGAGGATGATGTCATCTTGTTATATTTTCCAGTAGGTGATAAGAGACTTTGTTTGCTGCTACTCACTGCTCTTAATCTTTTCTTCAACATCAAAACTCAACACCCACCATCGATAATCGGTAAAACAATGAAGAGATTGTTTCTTAATACTTTGATCTTTGAAGATGACAAAAGAAAAGAGATTTCCACCGATTTAAGCTAAGATTGAATTTGAAAAACAAAGAAAAGTTAAGAAATCAAGAGTCTTCTGGTTTTTCTGTGATGAACAAGATTGCAAAAGCGAAACAAATTTCCAGATTTATAGCTTCTAATTTAGCGTCATTTGCCTCTCTAGACTTGAGCGGATGAAGTTAGGGCATCACTTTCGGATTCAGAGAGAGAAAGAAAGGGGAAAAGAGAAAGAGATGATGATGTGGATTTTTTGATAATATAATAAGTCGGTCGGCATTTCCGGCCACGTAAGCGGCTTAATCGAATTTTTGGGTCGGGGAATTCACATGGGTGACACTGCGGTGAAAGCGAAATTAAAGTTGAGTGACCGTTTTGATACAAATTGAAGTTTGGTGACCGATTTGATAATTAGTCAAAGTTGTGTGACCCACAAAAAAATTTACCCGCCAATTAACACTAATCATGCAATTAACCATTTAAACGCCCCATTTTCATTAAAATTCTAATTAAACTCAAGGTTGGGGAATTCCATTGACTAACCACATAATTAGGGGACCTTTAAAGATTTAATAACTTCATAAATTTTGCGTATTTTACAAAATCCGTCGCTGCTGAACATGTACTTCTTAGCACAGAATGTTAAACAAGTTCAGTCCAGATACTCATCTATATTAATAGGGAAGAAGGTGATCACCAGTTGCGTACCAAACACTACTGAAAGTCATAACTCACCCCAGTTTCTCAACACCTGGAGACGTGTATTTGTCTGTCTTCACGCCATGCTGCAGCATAGTTCTAAGCCTTTGATTTCCGTAAGACACCTCCAGCTTGCTTTATATAATAAGCTTTCTTATTCACCCATACGCTTCCAGGCATGGGAGCCATGCAACCGTTTATATCCTCCTTCTTCTCACTGCTCTACTTTATTGAAATTGTGGCTGGAGATGAGCCACGCACCAGCTCCACCTAAATCAATCAACCCACAACAGATGTTTCAATAAGAATGCTTTCTTAGCAACCTGAAATAAGCCTTTAATCATCCTGCTGCCATGCAGCTCTCTCTCTCTCTCTCTCTCTCTCTCTCTCTCTCTCTCTCCTTACCTCACTCATTTCCAACTTGGATATCATCATATTGTCCAATCAGAATAATGATATGATTCGCGTACCTTTCACTAGCATTGTAAACCGGCCGACCTTGATGGGGCTGGACCCAGCTCGAATTTGGCTCAAAATTGCCTACCTTGATCTTGAGCTCAACTTGAACTCGAAATTAGCTTGAATAAGTTTGCTGAAGCTCGACTCCACTTTAATTTCGAAAGCTCGAGTTAGACTCGATAGCTCGAAATTAAGAGCTTAATTATAATTTTGAAATCTTTAGCTTGGCTCGATTTATCTCGAAATTAAAAACTTATTTATAAATTAAATTTTTTATATTATATACTATATATTAATATTAAATATTAAATATTATATTCATATATTATATTATATATTAATATTTATTAATATTTATATTAATATATTAATATTAACTTTCGAGCAATCGAGCTCGACTCAGCTCAAGCTCAAAATTGAAGCTCGAGCTAAGCTCGAAAGCTCGAAATTCTGTGCCGAACTCAAGCTTTTAACTAGCTGATTTCGAGCTGCTCACGAAAAGCTTGATTGTTTGACAGCCCTACCTATCACCTAAGCTAATAGAGTTTTAACTAGGTACTGACACATTGTATTTATATACAATTCTATTAAAATAGGTGTGACAGTTATGAGATAATAAATCCCTATATAACCTTCATATAATAAAGATTTAATGGACTAAGTAAAGAGAGAGAAAGAGATAAAGATTTCTTGAATCACTAATCATTTAACTTTTCAACTATGCTTTAATTACCAGCCATTTGTCACAACTATTTTCATTTTTATGCAATAATAATGAAAGCTTACATTATTTGATATATTAACCATTAACTAGTTAATAATATGTAATATATGTAACATTAAATTAATTTTTAATTCTTTTAATTCTTTTAATCTTTATTTATTTGTTAATAACCCCCAATTTCTTATTTGGAAATTAAAACAATAGTTACTAGGAAAAATCAAGACGTTATAATAATTATATTAATAATATATATTTTAATTATGATATTATTATAATTAATATATTTTATTTTTAAAAAACCACAAATACTAAAAACTAGAAATTTTGGCATCCCTCATTTTTCTATCCCTCCAATCAAACACAATCAAACATCCTCATCCAAGGGATGAGTATTTATATCCCTGTAAATCCACATCTTTAGATATCGCCATCCAAGGGATGAGCATATTTACACGCCCCCAAAGAATTCCCCACTTCTAGAGGTGGTTACTAGTAAACCAAATGTTATAATGAAACTTTCAGTGGTTACTTACATCTTATGTTTTATTCATAAAAAAACATTTAAGATGAACATTATTGCTCGTCTTATACCCAATTTTTTAAGTTAATTTCTGTAATCCCTGTAAATGATTTCCAAATAGACAGATCATGCATTTTCATGGATTTTATCCTTTTTGGAAAATATTTTCTTCAACTAATTCTTACAAATCATTTCATTGTGTTTTAGGGAAATATATTGATGATTGTGGACCTTGTCTGAAGTCAATGCCACGAAAATAGAAACAGAAATCTATAAATATGTGTAAACTTATGGGCCATTCATTCGATTTAACTGGCTGGTGGTTATTTTTTATGTTCTTTTGCATGGAAGTGTGACTTTGGTCACTAATGTGATTTTTTGTAAATGTACGAATTCGTTCTAGTAATATAGTAATATAAAATTTGGATATCAAAACAAAATTAATCATTCTCATTACTAATTGATTAATTAAAATTTAAATGAATAAAAAAACTAAGAAATAAAGAAAACAAATCACAAATTAAAAAAAGAATCAAGTTGTAAAATAATATAACAAAGCGTAGAGCATAGACTTCACACAAATGTACTCCCATGTTTTTGACAAATTACGCTATCATTGTAAAACCCTTACCAAAGACCAAAATTCCCTTAAATTCCAATATTTTCTCTCAAACAATTATTGGATTTACTTCTCAATTATCAATTCATCTTTATCTCTAAATTAAAATTTTAGGTCCTGTTATGCCGAAATTAGGATGAAACCCCGATTTCATGCAACATTTGAATTTGTATTGGAGGGAGAGAAGAAGATCAACCAAGAAATCAAAAGAAAATCCCAAATCAAAGAGAAGAAACCCAAAATTAACGTGGAAACCCCAAAATTGAGGAGAAAACCACGAGCTCCATCGGTGGGAGCAAAGATCCACTATCAATCTTCAAGGATTACAAGGAGAAGCTCCATGAAAGAGCTTGGAATGGAGAAATGGGAGAGAAGGAGAGAGCTCCAGTTGCCAATGCGGTAGGGCTTCGCTAGAGTGGAGAAAGTCTGCTTAATGAACTGGGGAGCTGGGTATTTATAGGCTGCTGGAGTGGGGTGATGCTTGGGCAGCAAGCCAGCCTCTAATAGAACACGTGGGTGCCAGCTAAAGGCCAGCTCGGATCCAGCTCAGTCTTCTTCTTGATGCTTCTAGATGCCAGCTTGAAAACGGTTATTTTCCTAACTGCCTAACTGACTCTCAACTGTCTAACTGTCTGGGCTTCTAGAAGTTTCTCGAAGTCTTCTGATGAAGTATTCTGAGAAGAGTGCTGACTAGGGTGAAGCTTATGCATTCTGGGGTGTGGCTCTTTCAGGAGGGTAGAGCTCGAGGGGGTGAGGACCTCGGCACTTGGGGACCTCGGTACTTGAGAACCTCAGCACTTGAGTTGGGTTGCAAGAGGTCCTGAGAGGTTTGTTGTGATTTCGCTGTGTGGTCGATTGTGGGGGCGACACGTGTTCCTCCCAATCTCATCCCTATCATCAGTCCCCCCTCAAGTATGCTTGCGATGAGCTTGAGTGATGAACAAATAAATTTCGAGAATCATTCGGCTCGCGAAGTTAGGCATATGAAAGAATAACTGAGCTGCTCAGCAATTCCGCTGTTTTCCGTGGGAGGTCCTCAGCCTTTGTCGCGCCTTAAATAAGGACTTTAGCAAGTGAGATTTCACTTTTATGGAGCTACTCGACCATAAAAGAAGAGTAACTCCTCCACCATAAGAGAAGAGTAGCTCCTCCGATATAAGAGAAGAGTAGCTTCTCAGCCATGAAAGAAGAGTAGCTCTTCCGATTTATCCTGGTCTTCATTAAGAACTTTAACAAGTGAGATTTCACTCTCATGGAGCTACTCGGCTATAAGAGTTGAGTAGTGGAAGAGTAGTTGGAGCTTCTCGGCCTTTAATAAGGACTTTTGCAAGTGAGATTTCACTTGGCTTGATAAGGACTTTAGCAAGCGTTGAAGCTCGGCCCCTTGGGGGGACTTTATGAGCTAGCTCGGCCTTTGCCTTGAGATCTGTTCAACTATGGCCATGGAAATCTGTTCGGTTGAGGCATTGGAAACTGTTCGGCCATGGCCCTTGAGAGCTGTTTGGCCAAGGCCTCGGGAGCTGTTTGGCCATGACCTTTAGACCTTGGAGGAAGTTTGGCCTTGGCATGGGATGGCTCAACCTCGGCATAAAAGATCTCAATATGAGGGGTTTATGCAAAAATAGGTTCTTTTGGAGCATTTCATTAAATAAAATTTTGAGAGATGAACTCTCTTGGATAGGATCTCTCTTGGAGCCTGCATGGAGTTGAACTCTCTTGGAAATAATCTCTCGTGGGGCCTCTATAGAATTGAACTCTCTTGGAGATGATCTCCTTTGGAACCTCCATGGAGTTGAACCCTCTTAGAGATGATTTCTCTTGGGGCCTCTATGGAGTTGAACTCTCTTGGGGATGATCTTTCTTGGAGTTTCCATAGAGTTAAACCCTCTTGGAGATGATCTCTCTTTTAGTCTCCATGGAGTAGAGCTCTAATTGAGATGATCTCTTTTTGAGCCTCCTCAGAAGAGTAGCTCAAGCTACTCGGCCATAAAAATAGAGTAATGGAAGAGTAGCTCAAGCTACTCGGCCATAAGAGTAGAGTAATTGGCTCGTTCCGGCCTTGGAGCCTTATATGAGAGAGAGAGAGAGAGAGAGAGAGAGAGAGAGAGAGAGAGAGAGGCATACCTTCATATTTCATACTTGGAGTTCTTTTGGAGCTTGGAGCAATTCTCTTTTGGAGATGATCTCCCTTTGAGCTACCATGGAGTAGAGCTTTCTTATAGATGATCTCTTTTTGAGCATCTACTAGGGGCCTTTCTTGAAGGGCTCTCTCCCCTTCTTTTGAAGCATTCTCCTCTCCTTTGAGCCTCCATGGAATTCCTGCTCAAGGAATACCTCCACCAGCCCCAGCATTGGTTGGTGTTGTGCTCCTTTGATACTGAATTTGGTTCTGCCTTGATCTCCTGGTAGCAGGCATGGCTTCTTGTTCGATGTCCCCACAGATGGCTCCAAAATATTGATGCCGAAATTAGGATGAAACCCCGATTTCATGCAATATTTGAATTTGTATTGGAGGGAGAGAAGAAGATCAACCAAGAAATCAAAAGAAAATCCCAAATCAGAGAGAAGAAACCCAAAATTAATGTGGAAACCCTAAAATTGGGGAGAAAACCATGAACTCCATTGATGGGAGCAAAGATCCACTATAAATCTTCAAGGATTACAAAGAGAAGCTCCATTAAAGAGCTTGGAATGGAGAAATGGGAGAGAAAGAGAGAGCTCCAGTTGCCAATGCCGCAGGGCTTCGCCAGAGTGGAGGAAGTCTGCTTAATGAACTGGGGAGCTGGGTATTTATAGGCTGCTGGAGTGGGGTAATGCTTAGGCAGCAAGCTAGCCTCTAATAGAGCACGTGGGTGCCAGCTGGAGGCCAGCTCGGATCCAGCTCAGTCTTCTTCTAGATGTTTGTAGATGCCAGCCTGGAAACGGTTATTTTCCTAACTGCGTAACTGACTCCAAGGTTGTCAGACCCAGCCCGAAGCATTGACCCGGCCAAGCCCAGGGGTCAGGAGTCAAGGGTTCAACCGGGGTTCAACCGGGGTCAATAATAAAATATTAAAAAATAATTAATAATAATCAAATATAATATAAAACATAATTATAATAATAAAAATTTAAAAACATGATTAACTAAATTTGATATTTAAACATAACCACACATCAACCTATCAAAAATAATCAAATTACTAAATAAATAATCAAATCAATTAAAAGTAAACAAAGTTGCATAATTTAGTAATTTTCAGAAGTTATACTGTTATACAACAAATCAACAAAAATGCAGGCTTGCAGCAGAACAAAGTAAACCATATTAAAGATTCTGATTCATTGAATCAAAGCAACCTGCAAGCCTGCAATACATATCATAGATTCATAATCAAAGTTGCAGAACAAATCAACAAACCATATCAAAGAAACTCTGAAACAGAAGTTATATAAGAGTCAGAGATGGCGACAAGCGAAGATCCGGCGACGAGCGACGACTCCGACAGGCGATTGAGCGGGCTGCGGGACGCGTCATTATCCGACGGTGCGACTGAGTGGGCTGCAGGAAGGGGTCACCGTCTGACGGGCGACTCCAACAGGCGACGACACCGACGGACCACTCACGAGTCACAGCAACGGAGACGAGCGGCTGAGCAAAGTGGAAACTAGGAAGGTCTCGGGAAAGCACTCATTGAAAATGGGGAAAAAATTGAAAAATTAAAACCAAGTTAGCCAAAAAAAAAAACCCTAACATTGTGACCCGGTTGCGTCGGCCGGGTCACCGGGTTAATGTCGGGTCGCAACTCTTCCTGGTTTGTGGGGTTACTCGGACCGCCCACATGGCCGGTTCTCGCTTTTTCCGGTTGAATCGGCCACGCCGGTCCGGGTCTGACAACTATGACTGACTCTCAACTATCTAACTGCCTGGGCTTCTAGAAGTTTCTAGAAGTCTTCTGGTGAAGTGGTCTGAGGAGAGTGCTGACTAGGGTGGAGCTTATGCATTCCGGGGTGTGGCTCTTTTAGGAGGGTAGAGGTTGAGGAGGTGAGGACCTCAGCATTTGAGGACTTCGGTACTTGAGGACCTCAGCACTTGAGTTGGGTTGCAAGAGGTCCTGAGAGTTTTGTTGTGATTTCGCCATGTGGTCGATTATGGGGGCGACACGTGTTCCTCTCAATCTCATCCCTATCAGGTCCAAAGAGTATATTAAGCCTTTTGGAGTTTAATGCAAATCTCACAAGTCATATCTAGTATCTCTACTATGCATTCAACCTATGGTGTTTATTATTAAGACAAACTATATTTAATCTCTCGATCTCAACCTAGTTCATTAGATGTATCAACCCTCCGTATCAAAAGAGTTGGAAGCAGGCTGACGTGTTTTGTTTACAAGAAACAAAACTGGTCGTCATTGATAACAGAACCTAGAACTCTATAGAGGAACCACCCACACAGAAAAAGTTGCCCTAATTGCCCAGGAGACTCCATGTAACACCCTTATCCTTTTCAGGACCCAGGTGTCACACCAGCCAGATCAGGGAATGAACCCCGGCCTAAGGCTGTATAAAACAATATTTACTCATAATCAACATTAATATTAGGAAAACATAAAGTCAAATACATTACTGATACAAGCCATAAAGTCTTAAAATACAACACAAGTCTAGATAGGAGTTAACAATACTCCTCAAATCGTAAAACACGAAATGAAATACACGACGTGGGCCAGGTGGTCAGAGCCAACTAAGGTAATCAAGACCCTATCTTCCATTCTAAGCAGAACCATGACCCTGCTTACTACCTGCAAAAGATCATACAACAACAGGATGAGCTACAGGAGCTCAGTGAGGTACTAACACTACTGTCAGGTTTAACATACCTGTATGCCTTCAATTGTAGATAATAAAATATCGAAATGTGAAATACAAAGACTGAACGATATTTAAAACATAAGAAACAGCATGCTGATCATAAATATAAATCGTGGCAATATCCAATAAAATCACAAGATATGCACATATGCATCTCTTTAATCTTTAATCATCAGAACGGGAGATGATTTCCACATATGTCTTGGCTGATCATCTCAAAGCCAGTAGCCTTCACGGTTGGACCAACTCTACAACCGTGGAGGTGACAAGCTATGGAAATAATTCCTCGTCTGCGGGAGATGAATTCCACATATGTCCTGGCTGACCGTATCAAAGCCAGTAGCCTTCCCGGTTGGACCAACTCAACAACCGTGGAGGTGACAAGCTATGGAAACAAATCCTCGTCATCTATCATATTAGTGTCATCTACACCTCTACTTCCATACAGCGGAACCAGAGTGGACCAACTCAACACTCGATAGCTCTCCGGTCGGATCAACTCAAACCGTGAGCTATAAGTGTATATACGTATACTAAGCACCCTACGGGTACGGAAAGGGGATTTTATTTCTTGAAATCAGGAGGGTTTGAAAACAGATAGTTGGGCTAGTAAAAACAGAGTTACAGAAAACCACCCCTTCCCTACCTAGTATCATACTCTCTGGCTCTATCATAGAGCCACCTCTGGCGCAGGCATATATGTGAGTACGGTGCAGTGCACTAATATGTCTATCATTTCAATTTCTAGAATATGTATGTGTTTTCACATGCTTTTCATAAACACAATTTCAAACTCCGAAATAAATCAACAAGTCATGCTTGAAAGCTTGAAGCATTTCATGAAAAGTAATAATTTCATAACATGAATTCTCCAGTAATCAATACGATAAAAATACAGAAGAAATACGATAATTTACAGTTGTGTTCCCTCACCTTAGTCTGAGTAGTTCCTAAGGCTGGCTAGGTCCTTAACAGCAGGGGCCTTGCCTTTGCCCTTTTCTTGTCCTTAAAATAAAAATAAGGACTTTTAGGAATACGGAAATCTTATTCTTAAGACATTCTCTAATCTAAACTCATCAGAGCACAATAACTCCATTAATCAACTAGAGCATGATTCTCCTAGCATGAACTTCGTAATTCTACAGAATTATAATACGAACTTGCCCTTAATTGAAAGAATTAAACTCTAATCATCGGTGACAATCAAACAACTTTTAACATGCTCATTTAAACATGATTAATAGTTAAGCAAGATCATGAAGCTTTAATCGGCTCTAATTTACCCAAGTTTTTCTACAAAAATTCGGCAGCACCTCCTCTATTTAGAGAGCCTCGAAAACATACAAACATGCACATATACACATAAATAACTCATGCTTTCCAATTATACTACTACAGACATCTCATTAATCTAGGTTAACTCTATTAGTCCTCTTAATTAACATTCACATCACCCTTCTGATAATTTCACAGGCAATCACCCCTTAGACTCCAATTTAGTCGATAAATCCTAGTTAATCCTTCAAGGTATTAACCCAATTCTCGCCCCCAATTGATACTACCTGAGTTCCAGAGAAGCTATGTCGTTCGCTGGAGCTACTGGTACCACCGAAACAGAGAGGCAGGGGTGGCGCAGCCTGCTGTCGCTGAGGTAGAGGGGTGTTGGCCGGCGCTGAGGTGACGCGTGGCACGAGGCGGCAGCGTCTCACTGAAGGGCGGCGCGAGTAAGGGGAACAGCGTCAGAGGGAGGCAGGCGCGCGAGAGCTTCAGAGGCAGCGACAGAGTTGGGGCAGAACTATAGTGGCTGCCGGAGCGCGGTTTACGGTTGAGCGCCGGGGAGACGGGCAGAGCGCAGCCTGAAGGCGCGAGCTGCTGTGGCTTGACGAAGGGTGCTCCGGCGGCGTAAGAAGATGTGCTCACAGGCGCAGGGACGGTGGCTCCCGGTACCGGAGCGGAAGGGAGAAGGGGGAAGGGGTACGGCTGACCGACGGTGGGCTCTTGCCGGTGAGATCTCGAGCGTGGGTATGCTCAGCCGATCGCGAGCGATGAGAAGAGATCGTGAGGGGGAGAGATAAGAATCTCTCTTTCTCTCTCACGATGCCTTTAAAAGAAATAAAGTTACTTTAATAAAATAATAATTTTTAATTGGATTATTATATATTTCCTCACTGTATGATCACGGGTGAAGACTCAAAGTCCCGACCAGATCCACTTATCGTGGATCTACATCTTTCGCTTATTATTTTATCATTTTCTTAATTACTTTATTCTTCACATCCTTTCGGTGGTCACAGACCTACTGTAACTTCATGGGTCGCAATTACGCACCCGACCAAGATCCCTATCTTCCGGCTTTTGCCTCTGCTAGTCGTGCCTCATCGGAACTTACATTTTGTCTCGTTTCTCCATCTAGATAATTGAAATTAACTAGTACTTACTAATTCTTCTACTTGTTATTCCGGGAACTCACTCTCTTCAGTCCCCCTCCAATTATATTCATGAAAGTGGCCCGGCCTAACATGGCCTTCTCTGGGCCCAATAGTCGCAAGGTTGGACTTTTAATCAGTTGAATTCCCGATTTTCCTTTATTGAGTTGCTAAAGTAATTAATCTCTTTTATGTGCTAACTAATCTCAGTAAATTTCTCCAGAAATAATTTATTTAATCGTAAAAATTCCAGGGTGTTACACTCCAGGCAGTTGTTGCATTGGATGGAGAACAACAATGTTCCAGAAATCTAATGAACACCTGGGTCTTTTCTCAGCAATAGTCATCCTAGAAAACAGAACTGAAGAGACCAAATTGATGATCGCCACAGTCTACGGACCCTGTACGAGGGACCAAAAGATGGCCTTTTGGGATGAGCTAAGGAACATACGACAAATATGGCAAGGACTATGGCTTATTGGAGGGGATTTCAACTCAACACAAACGCAGTCAGACAAAAACATAGGGAATGGAAACGCCTAAGAACAGCTAGCCTTCAATAATCTCATCAAAGAACTCCATTTATATGACCCCCCATTGACTGGTCGGAAATACACCTGGACTAATGGACCGGAATCCCCGACAATGATTCGGCTAGACCGTTTCCTGCTATCACCAGATTGGATGGCGGCCTTCCCCCAATTATGGCAGTTTCCACTACCCCGTCTCCGCTCGGATCATGTACCGCTGGCGCTGGAATGTGGACAACATGAGAAAAAACATTATCCTTTCAGATTTAACAGGAGTTGGGGAAAGTCAACAGAATTTTGGGAAACAATGAAACAGTGGTGGGAGCAAAATGACTTCGCCAAAAGGGGGACTTACAAATGGGCCAAAAAACTCACCCTAATAAGGAGATGATTACAAAGGTGGAACAAAGAGAATATATTATCCCAAAGGCAAAGGAAGCTAGAGCTAATGAGAAACATTTAGCAGATGGACATCAAGAATGAACAACAACCACTATCAATGATAAAGGAGGAACAACTCCAGGCACAGAGAACGGAATATGACAACCTGATTATAATGGAGGAGGAACACTAGAGACAATGTTTGAGAAACACCTGCCTTAAGGAAGGGGATCAGAATACTAAATTCTTCCACTCCATAGCCAACCAAAGGAAAAATATCAACTGGATACACCAGCTCACAGTGGAGGGAGACACTCTAAAGGACCCACAGGGTATTGCAAGAACAATAACAAATCACTTCACCCAAATCTTTGGAGCTCGACTAGAGACTAGATACTCCACAGACTGGTCCTATATGTTTACGGGCTCGAAACAGAGAGACCTGATACACCTGGAAGGCCCATTCACGGAAGCAGAGACCCATAAGGCAATTCAGGAACTCAACGGAGAAAAGGCATCAGGACCAGACGGCTTCCCCATGACCCTTTACCAACAAGGTTGAACTTCACCAAGCGAGAAATCCTCCATATATGAGGGTACGACGGACCTAGAAAGGTTGAATTGGGCACACATCCTATTAATCCCAAAGACCGCTGGGGCATCTTCAATTAAAGAATACCACCCTATAAGTCTCCTAAACTGCTCAATCAAAATTATAACAAAGGTGTTGGCCAACCGACTACAGACGGTCATCTCTGACTTGGTAGATGAAAACCAATCAGCGTTCATCAGAGGAAGATGTATCCATGATAGTATAGTGGAAGCGGAGGAATCCATATTTGGAATGAAATCTAAAGGGGGAGTGTTGATGAAAGTGGATTTTGAAAAAGCTTTTGACTCAGTAGATTAGGATTTCCTCCTAGAAATACTCCAAGCACAGGGATTCGGACCACAATTGATAGGATGGATCAGGGCGATCCTCCATACATCAAAGTCAAAATTCCTAATCAATGGGCTCCCAAGGATACTTAAGACACAAAAGGGGCTTTCGATAGGGAGACCCACTCTCCCCCTACTATTCATCCTTGCCACAGAGGTCTTCACCCAAATGATGAACAAAGCAGTACAAGAAAGCCTCTTCGAGGGGTACAGAATTAGCCATGGAGAAGGCGAACAAATACCGGTATTGTTCTATGCGGACGATCAGTTGATCTTTATCCCAGGAAAAGAAAGCGATTTCTGAATTTTGAAACTCATTTTCTACTTGTTCGAAGGACTATCGGGTCTTCGAATAAACTACAACAAAAGTGCCATAGTGTCAATTGGGGGAGTGCACACAAATGCGACAATCGGAGCATCAATAATGAACTATTAGGTAAACTCACTCCCCATAACCTATCTATGGCATTCCTCTTGCAGGAAGGAGGCCCAAGAAGGAAGACTGGGAGAAGCTCATCCAAAGGATACAGAACAAACTATCCACTTGGAAAGGGAGACTCATGTTGAGGGGAGGCCGCATCACACTCCTTAACTCAGCCCTATCCTCAGTCCCCAATTACTGGATGACTATGTACAAACTACCATGCTGGGTAATGCGCCGCATCAAAGGAATCAGAAGAGACTTTCTTTGGAGAGGAACGGACTAGGAATCCAAAGCTTACCGCCTAGTGAAATGGGAAAGACTAACTAGACCCAAAGAACTAGGTTGATGGGGAATCATCAACTTGGAAACCTTCAACGAGGCGCCACTCGACAAATGGTGGTGGAGAATCCTAAGGGGAGAAGCCGTTATCTGCGGACGGATCATCAAACACGCATACTTCAGGGGCACACAGGTGAACCCGTACCAAAAAGCGCCCACTCGAGCATCCTATTTCTGGAGGGGGATCCTATAACAACGTGACCCTACCTTAGCCAACCTAGTCACCGAACCTGGAGCGGGGAACTCAACCAGACTATGGTTTAACAATTGGATCAATGGACAGAGCCCTTGTCGGCTATGCCCAAAACTCCAAACCCTATGGGACAGGGCAGAACACACAATTGCAGAGGCAAGACAACAACAACAACAGGAAAGACCGCTCCTCCGACCAGGCCCCTTGTCATGAGAATTGATAGACCTACTCCAGAGGATAAAGGACTACTTGAGACAAGACAACACAGAACATGCAGACAGACGATTACGGAGGCTTACCCCAAACCAAACCTTCACTGTCAAATCGCTCTACCAGTTCCGAATCGATGGTGGAATTAACTCACACAACCAAGAGGAAAAAGCTACAAGTGATGGAGGCTATTGTAAAGTAAAACTTAGTGTTCGTAAGGGAGAAACAACCACAAAGAACACCCGACACTAAATTCGAAGAAGAGGAGCACACACCCCATGAATAATGTTGATGTACTACTAGCCCGCAAGTATACGGGGTCGCTCAAGTAGTAAAGTACCCTGACGGTAGAGTAGTCGAATCCACATGGAATGATAGAGCTATCACTAATTTATCTTCTATTATCAAACCTAAAATATCTTTTGATGTTTTTGTGACCCTAACTAAAGAATCTAAAGAAGAACTAAAACTAAAGTGAACAGTTGGCAAATCTAGGGTAATCTGTCAAGAGGAAAGGGCACCCCGGATCACTATTCCCTAAGAATCCCTTGTTGACTAATTTCCTAATACCGGCCTTCTAAGTGATGTATTCTTGGACCGTGGAGAACCCTAAATTAGTTTGACCACGATCTCTCATGTAGCCATACCTTAGTCCAATATAGTGACTTCGACATTGACTAGATTATTATTAATTAGTGTTATGTGGTTCCCACTATTAGGTTTTACCAGAATATGTAGAGTGTGTTGTGAAATCACTAAGATCACCCGATCTCTCGGCATGCGTGCACCCCCTATTATCTATGCCCAGATCTAACTCGACCGAGGTTTCTCTTTTTGCATCAAGCAACTCAAATATATGATCGGCGCTTTCGCACTAACAAACCACAAGCATTAAGCACACATAGACAATTCACAAGAATAATAAAAAAGAAAACCTAATATTAAAAGAAAGGAAAAGAGTCATAAGTTCATCTAGGGTTCAAGGACCCGAGGCACCACAAGGGATTTAGCCTCTCATGTTATAGGAAACCCTAACAAGATATAAAGAGGAAGACATAATAAAAGAAATAAAACTCCCACAATCGATGTCTCCTCCTCTTCAATCTCCACTCCAAAACCTTAGCCGATGGCGCAATAATCAGCCCAAGTCGATCCGCCAAAAGTTCCCTCAAAACATTGATGTGGGCGTCCTTTTATAGACTTCAAAAATTATGAAGCACGGGCGTGTAGATCGAAGGACACCCATGTTCTGTCCTGAAAATGTATTTTCTAAAATCCCAAGAGTTGTACGGGCATTAGCACGCCCGTGCTTCTGGCCGTACACTTTTTTAGTTCTAAGCAATCTTTATCAAATGTTCAATCAGATAACCATTTCACTTCGGATTGACCTGAGATTTTAACTAAGTGTTCCTGACTTTTTGTTCTTAAATTTAAACGGTGGAGATCGGATTTGGAGTAATACAGATTTTGTAATAAATTCTTGACCTCTATAGCTCATTCATAATGCTCACAACCCTATCTCCTTCTCTCTTTTTGTTCCTTTGTCATCAAACACCCCTTCCAATTCCACTTGAGCAATCCTAAATTGATCACTGTCTTCGAGAGCTAACGCCAGATCTCTTTGCTTCGAATTGATCGATTTCTACTTCTTTTGTCCCAAGTGCCTGTTTTCCTATTCAATCACACAAAATACCCAATAGAGCACAAAAATAGAGAAATCTATGTGAAAAGACAAACAAAGTGCACGCAAATGTAGTATGAAAGTATGTATAATTATGCACTCAATGTATATATGAGCTACTAAGGGACCTACATACAATTTACTTTATTTGTATCACTTTTCTCTATGCACCATTGTACTCCCTATTGGTTCCTCTATGAACCTTTAATTATCTTTAATGAATGTGGTGTATCCATCAAAATATATATATATATATATATATATATATATATATATATATATATATAGTGTTCTTCCATTGCTAAAATCATTAATGATCTATTACTCCTAAGCAGATTTGTTGTGAATCATGGATCCATAAAAACATTTCTTATGATAATTGAAGGTTATAAGGTTACAATTAAATTCATTATTGTTCACAAAAAAAAACATAGAAAGAAACTTGTTTATACTCCACCGTATTTGGTTAGTTATTAAGCAGGGATTGAGATTAAAAAAAGTTGACATATTTCCTTTGGCTCTTATTTAAATGGTATAAGCACAAGAGTCAAAATTGAGAAAATTAATTTAAAAACATTAGCTCTTAATTCATGGATTAAAGGGCCTTGCCTTTGTTTTTAGTAAAAATTATAATTTAATTTATTTCCTTTGGCTCTTATTTAAATGGTATAAGCACAATAATAGTCAAAATTGAGAAAATTAATTTAAAAACATTAGCTCTTAATTCATGGATTAAAGGGCCTTGCCTTTGTCTTTAGTTGGGTTTTTTTTAATGAAGTTTGGAACAGAAGTGCACCAGGGCATCCCAACTAGGTTGGCACACGCTTAGCACCCACATCACTTGCTTAGAAGCTACCATTTATTAAAGAATAAAAATAAGTTACAAAAGAGTTCAATACAACCCAACAAGGGAAATTAAAACAAGAAAAAATACTAATGGAGTCAGTAAGATTCCGAACGAATCGCACCATTAACCATAAAGTGATGACAACAAAGTGGAGATGAAGCCCACCATTGACACTGCTGAAGATGAAGACCCAAGGATGCAAGCTTGTCTGCAACTTGATTACCTTCCTGATAGATGTGGCTCACATGAGCTTGCATGGAGCAAAGCTGTGAGAGGCAACGATCCCATACAGCACGAAAGCGCCAAGGAACCGCAAGGCTTCGTGTAACCTAACCACAAAAATGGAGTCAGACTCATTCCACACCAAAGAAAGCTGACGCTCAGAAGCTTTGTCCATTGCAATAGCAACAGCTAGAAGCGCATCCTTAAACGCATAAGGAACACCCACGGGAGCAGCAAAAGAAGTAACAGCTGAACCGCTACTGTCATGAAGAATGCCATCAGCAGCTGCTCTACCTAGTGCACCAAGGACAGCACAATCAGAATTTAACTTAATCCAACCAGCAAGAGGTTGAACCCAGACGACTGGAAATGTAGGAGGTAGGTGAGGGGGGATGCCAGAAATGCGAAGGCGCTTTAAGACCAGAAGATCAGATTGACTGTTATTCATTTGACTTGATTTAAAAGTTTCTGTTGCTTTAATGGATTGACCGATCATGTGAAATGAGGTTGCAACTGGAATAAATGACTCCTTAAAAATCAGACTGTTCCTAGCATGCCAAATGTGCCAAATAGCAGGCAAGATGCCAACTCTCCAAAAAGCTGAGAGTTGAGATGAAAATCTGCGTTGCATAGCTGATTTAAAGAGGTGAAGGATACCGTTAGACAGATCAAATGAAGAGCCAAATAAACTTCCAAGAGCATACCAAATCAGAGTGGCATAAGAGCAATGAGTAAAGAGGTGATCCAAAGACTTGGATGCTCTCTTACAAAGACAACACCGTGATGGCAGAGGGATGCCGTTAGACATAAGAAAATCCATAGTGGGAAGTCTGGCCTTCAGACATGCCATACAAGAAAAGAACGTGAAGATGGCAAATAATGACACCAAACCTCCTTGCCCCATACAACCTTGGGCAAAGCCACACTAAAATGCTCATATGCATACTTACAAGTAATGTTACCCTTCATCATAAAAAGCATCCGAGATTGTAGCTTGAAGATTTTTAAAGTAGAAAGAAGGAAGCTCAATCCAATCCACAATCCGATAGCCTAACCAATTGTCAAACCAAAAACTAAACGAAGACTTGGCATGAACCACCCATTGACAATTAGCTTGAAAATCCATATAGCAGAGAGGGTTTAGGTTCATTTCATGTTTAAAAAGTGCATTTGAATCATATGTATAAATTAATTCATTAGTTGTGGTTTGCATACTAGACTTTTTACCAAAACCTCTAATTTTTTTAAGAAAAATTCCAACTAAAATGGGCACTCAGTTAAAATAAAAAGGAGTAGATATTTACATATATAGTTTCATCAATAACAATTATGTTGATGCCGGCAATCATCTTCTTCTCGGGATCGGAGCTGATCGGGATCAACTAGAAGAGTTTATTATTGGGAGACTCCTGGTGTTGTTGATTGTAAGAGAATTAGTGCTCGATGAGAGCGTTAGGGTTGCAGATCTTTCATGTTTGAATTCACAACCTCGTCCCAGGTGATGACCTACAAGAGGTGAAGTCCAGAGATCCTCTGGACTCTCTGACGATCAAGTTAGTTCACTGGGTTCAATAGGAAAATGAAATAGAGTTCATGGTAAACAATTAAGTATAGGTTAAGTGAGGTGATCAGAGAGAGTGAGAGAGAGAAGGGAGTAGAAGCAACTGATGAAAGGCCAAAGGAAGTCCCCCAGATATCCCCCTTCTTCTCCCCTTTTATGCTTTTCCCGTATGCCCCTCCGTCGTGAGTGGCTTTGGCCCCAAGAAACCTCTTGCTTGGGGGTCCAGTAAGCTCCAGCTAGATGTCAGCTCAGACGTGACCTTCCAAAAGCTAGGCCAGGCTTCTGATGTGCCCTGGCCGAGCTTCCGACGCCTTCTGGAAATCTGGTTTTTCCGGTATCCGTTGGAGAGAACTTGCGCGGGCGTTTGATGCTCCGCCACATGCGTCCTCGAGTTAGATTGTTTACATTGCGCCAAGTGTCTAGTAGAATTTCCCCTATAACAAATTATATTATGTAGTATAATAAGAAAACTTTTTTTTACACTTGTAATTTTTTTTTTCATTCTACTGAGTCATGTATATCCTTTAGATTTGAAATTCAACACATACATAACTTAAACAAAAACTTGAGGCATCATAAATGATTTTTGTAAGTAATTACCCTTCGATTCATCCAAAGATAATATATTGTTGTTGAGTAACAAGGGAAAAGATGAGTTACTTTGTTCAGTTTGAACCTTTGGGATTAATTAACGTACCAAAATATCAAATTTATCTAAAATATTAATCTATTCTACTCCTATATGCCAATTGTTGATTTGTTGGTAGTCTATTTCAAAGTGTGTGGACCAAATTACCCTCAATTAGTTTTCATAATTCTAATAATATCCCAAGCCTTTTAAATGTAACTTAAATGTCCTATTAAATTTAATATATTTATGTTATCATTTAATTTATGTTTTATCATATAACCTTATTTAAATTTCATTAATTCTCATAAGATTTAAAATTATCTATTTATTTCCTATATGCCAATTGTTGGTAGTCTATATCAATGTGTGTGGACTAAATTACCCTTAATAAGTTTTTAATATGTGTGGACAAAATTACCCTTGATGAGTTATCATAATTCTAATAATATCCCAAGTCTATTAAATGTATCTTAAATTTATTATAAAATATTTATGTATTTAATCTATTATTTAATATTTACATATTATTTATTATGGAAATATAAAAGTATTTTTAAGTAGGCTATTTTATAAGTTTTTTTATATACATGCCAAAATATCCTCCATCAATTCAATTTATAATAATTATATTTTTTAGTTACTGTTTTTACAACTCTTTGGATGTACGTTGCATTATATTAGATTTACATTTTAAATATATTTTTAATTAATACTTATTTTTCATGAGAATAGATATTAAATTAAAAAATGTTGATTACTACTAAAATAAGTTTATTAATTGAATATGAATGGTTGGACTTATATTCATAGGTTCATTATATTTAAATCTATTTTAATTTATATTGTTTATTTTATTAGTGGGTTGAATGAGAAATTTATTAGATCTTTATTCATTTAAAACATTATTCAATTTATCTTCAAAAGAAAAGAGGGAGGTGAAGAGTTCATATGGTTTTCATTAAACCCCAAATTTAAAACATATTAAGATTAGACTTCCAACCTTCCACTTATTAGTTGATAACCATTCTCTTTGAGGCCACGTCTCTTCCCCTTCAATGGTGAAACCCTCACATCTACCATATGATGACACCTCTAGCCACCTTTCATTTTCCTCCTCTTCTTCAACTATGCAAGCCATGAAGAAATGATGAGGGTTGCAATATGCTCATTAGAGATTCGCTCATCATTCACCATTGATACTGTGGAATTCTTCAAAATCAATCAAGAGGTAGCTTTTGGATAATAATGGATGACTTTTGATTGATAGGGAAATTTTAGTTAATTGTTTTATCTTTGCATATCTTTTGAATTTTAATGCTTTGTTTTGTTATTTAATATTATTCTATTACTTGTTATTATGAAATATGATGAACTTTTTGTATTGTTTTCATGTCTTTGTGGTGTTGGGTTTATCTTTATCAAACAACATTTTAGCAGTTTGCATAAAGTAGATATAACATTCAAGCATTACAAGCACACAATCACATGCTCTATTATTACAAGGTTGTGTAAATTTATGAAGATGGAAGAGAGTCAAGAGACGATGCCCTAAATCTTGGAATCATCTATGCATATTTCTAAAAACAAGAAGCTTTATTTGTGTGAATTTATACTAACATACCCCTTATACCTTATTTATTTTTAATTTTTATTCAAAACTAATAATTCTTAAAAATTTTCCATTAAACCTCATTTTTTCTTTGCTTTGCTTTTATAAATCTTTCAACAATGTGTCATCTATGGATAACAAATCCTGTATAGCCAAGACGGAAGGGACTCATGGGGCACCTGAACTCAGAAGGGCATAACATCCAAATGTAACTGATTAGATCCAAAGAGGATCCACTACCATGTATCTTTTTTATGAACTCTTAATTAAATAAAGGAATGTGGTTTATCCACTTTATCAAAAAACAAAACAAATCTTGTATAGGAAATTTTTTTTTTTTTTGCTATATTGTTCATTGTTCAACTTGTATTTTAATTTACATATCATTTATTTAAAATATGTATAACTTATATTCATAGCCGTAGCCGCTAATCTTTGTCTTGGAATATCAATTTTGTATTCCTTTTGTAAGAAAATTGATATTCAAGTGATGCTTGTAGTTATAGTGAATATGATGAGAAGAATTATATATATTGCTCTTTGATTCTTTGGGAAGTAATGTGGGAACCAAATGCTTCATGGAGTCGATACTTATTCATAAAAAAGATTATTTCTCTTAATTTGTTAATTTATTGGTTTACAAAAATATTGAATTTCAATACTTGTTTGTTGAACTTATTGTTGTTATATTGCCTACAATTGAATATTATCCTATATATATATATATATATATATATATATATATATCAAAAAAAAAATTGAGGTTGATCTTATAATTGATTTATGTTACCATGTATATTATTTAGAGGTTGATCTTGAAATCCCAAGTTCTAGACTCTTTCCTCTTTTTTGCTTATAATTGATTTATGTACCATATACATTATTTGGAGGTTGATCATGAAATCATAGATTCTAAATATATTGAATAACTTTTATTGATTTTGTTGTCTTTTAGTTTCAGGTTTCTGTTACTTGTGTAAAGCATGTATCTTACGCTCGGATCTTTTCTTCTTTGTTTTGTTGGAGAAGGAGGAGCAAATTTAAGGTTTCTTATCCCAATTATTCAACTCTTTTATGATGTTTCATGTCAGAACGACATATGTTTATTTTGTAGGCTATAAAATGCTCGGGATGCTCCCTGTCTTGAAACCAAGCAGAATATCATTACACTTGCCTTACCTCCACAAAATCCAAGGTCTTATGTATTAGGAGTTTTTACAGGCCAAATCGGACACTTGAGGTTCAGGTCTCATGGATTTTCAAAAGGTAAGTTTCTTTCATATTTTTTGTTGTAGTTGTAACTGTGGCATTTCATGATATCACTCGTTTCTTCTTTTCACATTTTTTTTTAATTTGTAAAATATATGAAGTTATGGATACATTAGTTTTAGTTAGTTTTATTTGATACTAAATTGAAGAATGATTAGCCAATTAAAATATTACTTCTTTGGCATGATGAATATTACTCTATTGTTTCTTAGGTGTTCAAGCCAAGACCTTTAGTTGATTCGCCATTTCATCTGCTTTGTTGATGAATGAACCTTAGTGGGTTGGGTTGATTGTAAAGCAAATGAATTACTCTCTCAAAGGTGCAATCTTACACATAGATCCAATCCCAAAATTGATGATTAAGAAATCTCAAATGATTGAGATAGAGGACTATGTACATGAGTGTGATGGAGCGGATGCAACAAATAACTGAGAACATTGCATTGAAGAATGTTTCATCAATTAGCATTGAAAAGTCTAAGCGATTCTTGCTTGAAAATGGTAAAAAGAGTCAGTGCTAGATTGGGCAAGTGATATAACTACTATCTTGTGGTTTCACGACCTTGATATAGATTACAGGATGACAAGAGGAACATCAGCAAGGTCAATAATTATTTTTTATTTGTATTGTTGATAATATAATGACTTTATGGTTGTCGTCTGGTTATATTTGATTTTTGTTTCATGCTTAGTGTATCCAGAGAGACAAAGTGTGGTGGATGGGATCAGGACAATTGCTCTAAAGCTTGTATTTGGAGCATTCCACAACCAGATATTTGAGAGGTTTGTCTTCTTTGGCTCAAATTATGGACCTTGTTTTTAACATTCTATTGCTCGTTGAAAATGATTTCTGACAACCTTATATCTGCTCCACAAGACCATTGCAGTCCATTTCAATAATCCTTTGCATGTTAGCACATGTGTTGTAGATAAATCTAATGATGGCAATTTGCTTTTACAGGTATGCTTCTTTCATATTAATATTCCTAAAATTTTACAGGTATGCTTTTTTGCCCTTGAACCTTCCTTTGGCATGAATCTTTTTTGACATGCACAAGTATCCCTTTTTGTATCGTTAAGCAACAAGCATGAAACACTCACACACACACACATGTACACCTTCCATATTAGTCATCTATTTGATACATTGAAAATCTGTAAGTGATATTTGCATGTTGTCAATATCATATAACTTGGGAGTATGCTCTGATTTCTTTTTTCCTACTTACTGCATAGATGTGGATTCACTTCACCTTATCATGCGTAGGGGATAATGCACTCACAAGTGAAGGCTTCTATACACATATATGATGTGTGGATGGATCTTCACGATGGATTTGTACATACTGGAAAAGGTGATGGAAGGTCGATCTCAAGTTTCTTTCCAGTTGTCATCTCTCCTTCTAGGGAAACAATCTTGTTCAGCATCCGATTGGGAGGATGACCAATGAAGGTAAGCAATTATATTTCATTTAAAGTTCATGGAGTACATAAACTAATTTTTTTCTTCATCTAATATGGACTTCTAACTTTTTTGCGTCTTAGATGTGGGTGGGAATGTGCCAACTAAAGGTATATTAATATCAGATATAGAGTCTGGTGACAGAAATGTTGGAGCACATACACCTATATCAGCAAATCTTGGAGTTGAGGGAGAATTTACTCATTAAGAGCACACTTATCTTACAACGACCTGTACTCGATCTATGCCTTGTAGTTGGTTTTCTCCCATTTTCTTCAAATTGCTTAAGAGTTGGACAACTGGTGAGTATGCAGTGGAGCATTGTAAGATTAAAGGATCTTGTAGAAAGACCACGGTCCCCGCTCAATGTAAGTTTATCAAATTGCCTTTTTGTAAAATTTAAATATCTTAAAATGCTTGCAAATTTATATATGATTGTCTTAAATATTGGATGTGTCTTAGGCTTTTCACTTACTATTTTAGAATGTTTAAAAATACTTGAATTCATCTTAATTGAAGAATGATATGTTTTTGTGTGTGGACAATATTGTTTTGATCATTGATTCTTTTGGGTGGTTGCACGATGAACTACTGTATGAAATAAATGTGAATAACTGGATGATTGCAGGGAGGAAACGTGGCCATGTATTTTTGTCCACAATGCAAGGTTAGTTGTCTGTTTAATATCTGTATTTCTTGATGTGTGTTGATATATACACATGTGTATGTTGTGTGAGTTTTCATAAATTTTGCAAGGTCACGGGTAGTGATTACAGTCACTTGTATGTCATTGATATATGGATATGTCTGATCACCCCAACTTGGCCTGTCTGATATGGATGATGTACATATAAGTTGTAATCCAAGGCCACAATTGGTTTGCATGCTCCCTCCCACTCTTAGCTCTTCATTTTGTGTGCCAGCAGCATGATTTTACTAATTTTTGCTACCTTGCCCACACATTATTTGTAGTTCCTCTTGCTTCACTTTTTTTTTATAATTATAACAACAGAAAGAATGAATTGATTATGTTTATCACCTTTTGAATTCAATTCCTTTGTATTATTAATATTAAGAAGTATACCTGACTCTCAAATCATTTGTGTATAATGATCTTGTTGGATATACTATATATAATTTTTGATATGTGTTTTTTATATATCACTATATTTTATTATATATATATATACATAAAAACAATATATATAAGCCAATGTTAATGAAAAAAGGGATAAACTATAAAATATAATGTAAATACAATAAATTTAAATTTAAAAAAATACCAAACAACTCAACATATTTGTCGTGCAACGCACGTGCATTTTACTAGTAATATATAAAGGTGTGATCAATAAATCTTAAAATCAAGAAAAAAAACAAAGAGTTCATAGCATAGCTGTAAAACCCTTGGGTTCTGTGCGTTAGGAAATTCTTTCAAGAGGTCTCGGGATAGAGTGGCCGATCCGGCCCCATAAATGGGGTGAACAAAATTGAGTCGAGTTTACTTCTCGAGCATGTACGAGCATGGTGAGGGGTCAGAGGCGATCGAGTGAGTTTACTCCTCGGAGCCCATGGCCACGTCCCTAACTAATCCGTGAGTGGGGGTCTTTATGGCCTAAGTCAAAAAAATAAAAATAAAAAATCCATGATTGTGACAAAGATTAAAAGAATCAACCACTTTATCAACTAAAGTTATTATAAGTGGATGATCAATATTTCTTACTTATTATTGACACCTCTCACTAAGGAGAACTACATATTATACTAGCATTAACCAAAGAATGATAATTAAAGCATCAAGATTTAAAAATCATAATCTCATTCATCTCTCTACACCTAATCCCCCACTTAAATCACACACAAAATGAGCAACATTTGATTAATGATTTTGCGTTGAAAGACTCTAACTAAATTATGACTAATTAAACAAATCAGGTCTAAAACATAGATTATTATGAATATCCAACTTGTTCGGAATAAAATGACATCTCTTCTCCAAACCAATTAATTAGCAACTCCAATCTTGGCATAATATGTCACAAAATCTTGTTTTGATGTCGTTTGCTTAATTTTGCTGTACTTAAAACTCTTTTAACACGCTTTCTTGTTAGACTAGTGAATTTAGATCAAGATTAGATAAGATTAGATTATGAAGATGATGGGGACTATATTAGTGTTAATGCATCTTCCACGTAAAACAAGTAGCCATTTACTAAGTTAAATAAATAATTTTTTGGAAGACTGACTTTATAGGGGGATGATCCTTTTTCTTGATAAGATTCATTGGAACATTAGTGTCATGGTGATGTTAATTAGTTAACCAATAAATGGAAGCCAAAGTTTCATGTTCCTTTGGAATTAATTATTGAGGAACATGTCACTCTTACCTTTTATTTTATTATTTTAATATGCACAGCCATGTTAAGATTAGTACATTGTTTCTCATTAATGATACATCACTCTCCTTTTTAGTTAACTTTCATTTCAATGGAACTGAATTTACTTGTTAGATGAAAGTATTCAAGGAAAAATTACTTATAAATGGTCTAGTGACTAGTGAGTCATGATTTGTACTTAGTTTTTAACTCAATGGCATTAACACTTGCAAAGTTGAAAAGTGAAACGCATGTATATAATTTTAAAAGTTCATTATTGTTTGAGAAAAGATATTCTTACCGACTAAGTTTCTCGAAAATGGTTCTTGAAACCGTTGATATATAGTGCCTCGAAATATGTGCATTGATGATCCTAAGGCACAATCAATGGTTTCGGGAACCGTTTTCAGGAAACTTAGTCGATAAATATAGCACTGCTCTTATTGTTTGTATATATTCAAAATTTTAAAAATTTATGAATATACTTTGTTATGGAGTAGAAAATCTTAAAGCACACGTGGCTCATTCACATAAGCCCAAATGAAGAACCGATCAGACTTCATCCATCCCGTTATCCAACGGTGGAGATCAGTCCTCTGAGGAACTTTGAAAAGTTTCAGAAGATCCCAAAGAGCTCTAACGGTTATAGCCTACCTAACGTTTGTTATACAAAAATACAAAATTATGGGGTTTGTTTTGCAAAACCTTTTATGACTTTAATTTGGAAAATTAATATATTTATCAAAACTTTATAAATAAGAGGACTATAATGCAAAACTTATTTTGGATTTTATCATGCAATGTAAAACCTCATATATATGTTGAAGGACTATTGTGAAAAATTTCTATTCTTATCTCGTTGAAAAGGCACCCGTTGAACAGAGGCACGTCTAGCGGAACGAGCGCAAGTAGGTGTTATCTGTGGATATCTCTGTTAAAAAGGAACCGTGGGAGGAGAAAAGACCCGAATTGATTTTTATCTCTTGAGTTTTTAGGTTTTCCTCTGATCTTCCTTTTTGGATAAAAACTTCTGCCCTTTTGTGTCCTATTTTCCTGCTGTGCTGTATCAACGCCAACCCTCGACCCCTTCTGTGATGTGCACCACCAGAGGGAGGAGAAGTATCTCCGTCGAACATCTCCTGTGAAGTCTTGCACAAGGCGGTGAATAGTTCTTCTGGGACAGCGTACCCACGCGCTTCTCCGTTAATTTATTTCCGTGAAGCATAAGGTAAGATTACTAATTTCCTAATTATCCACAGACATTTTATCATGTTAGGTTTTGATTATTACCATGTTTTAAATCTACTAGTTAGCATGTTGCTAGATCCAATTCATAATTTTATTACAAATCTTATTTATCTGATATTTAAGTGTGTTACTACTCATCATGATTTCAATATGCAAATTAGTATGCTATTAGTTGTCATTTATAATGTGATTATTTATCTTATCAGTATTATATTTAAATATATTATTACCCATCATGTTTTGTATCTGCTGCATATCGTTGCCTGTAATATTTTGATTGTCCAATATAGCATGTTGTTGGATCTCATTTGTCATGCTATTTGTTTAGTGCTTCAACATTTCATTGATTATTATATTTTGATTATGCAAAATAGTATGCTATTTATGATGCCACTATTTCTATTAAATCCCTGAAGATTCAACAATCCAAAAGAACTATTGACTTTGCAATGGCATCTTCTACATCCCACGTGAATAATGATATAATGAGGCCGGAACGATTCAGCGGTGAGAATTTTAAGAGGTGGCAACACAAAGTCAAACTTTGGCTGATGTCTCTTAATGTGTTCTGGATCATCACTGCACTCCCTCTTCAGGAACCCTTGAACAAGGATGAAGAGAAAGAGAGGGATGCAACGAATGTTTCAACACTTGGTAGTATTCTCACCGTCCTTTCGGACCAGCTATTTGATGTGTACATGTATTACACATCAGCAAAGGACTTGTGGGAGGCCCTGGAGAAAAAGTATGTTGTGTCTGATGCTGGTCAGGAATTATACTTGGTTGAGAAGTACAATGATTTTCGAATGGTCTCTGAGAGTTCTGTACCATTTCGGAAAGATTCCAAGTCAGTTCTATCATTGCCAGCTTCCTCCCTCGTGGAGGGATTTTGCGACCACTCTGAAACATCGTAGGGAGATCATGTCTATTGAGGACTTGATTGCTTCCCTTGATGTTGAGGAGAAGGCGAGGGCAAAGGATAGCCGACTGCAGACACAAGAGTACCACTCCAAGGCCAACCTGGTCGAGGTAAAACAAAAGGTCAATCAGAAAGCCAAGACAAAGAACAAATTCCAGAATCAAAACCAAGGGCCCAAGCAAAACACAGATTTTAAGAAGAAGAAAGACATTGCATGTTATGTGTGTGGCAAGAAGGGCCATTGGGCTCGAACTTGCGCTCACAGAAATGACAAGCCTAAGAAAGAGGCTAATGTGACCATTTGCGAGGCCGGTGCTTCAGGGTATGTGAATACGCATGTTGTTTTCTTGGCATGTCAATCTACTGATTGGTGGGTTGATACGAGAGCTAATGTTCATATTTGTTTTGAAATGTTTCTCTTTTTCTCTTATTAGGCCACAGCAAGTTCCACCGTCCTAATGGGGAACGGAACGGTTGCATCAGTACGAGGGTTTAGTCAAACTGAAGCTTACTTCAGGAAAGACTCTCATCTTCAAACAATCAGAGCTTCTGGTATGTTATTGACTCCATAAAAATTGATCGCTGATGAAGCATTTCTCTCTTTTAGAACTCTCTCTCACTCTCCCTTCATTTCTTGCTCTCCTTCTAGCTCTCCCCTTTCTCTTTGGTACCCTCTTCGACTTTATTGTCAGCGGCTACCTCGAGACATGAACGTCCAGTCCTCCTCTCCTTGCAGATCATGTCCCGGATGTGATAAAATACTTGAAGATTTAATCCTTGGAGTATTTGTAGATCCTGTAAACAATGAGTTAGAAGAAGTCATCCATGTAACCGATATTTCCCCTAAATTTTTGCATCTTTTTTATTTTTCATCCATTAAAATAGATCTACTTTAATTCAAAAAGACAATAGAGGTCAATGTCAACATACTCCTAAAATTTAGATTCAAACAAATTTAGCTTCTCCAGGAAAAAAAAAAAGGATCAGTTCTCTCCATTTTGACAAACTTTTGACAAAATGACAAAAAAATTTCAAAAGATAAACTAAATGGAAAAGAAAATATTCTCATCCAATACAAATAAAAATTGATCCTTTATGGAATATGAGGATTTATATGCAAAAAATAGTTTACATAAATAATTTCATAATTATATAGGGTTGTAATTGCAAAAAGAGCAACAGAATCCTACTACGAGGTCGACAAGAGAGCTACGCAAACGTGGGTCATTGGCCCAACCGAAAGAAACCAATTGACCCAAACTGTTGTTTATCCCGAGGCGGGCCCGTGACAATCGCCGAGGAGAAATAAATAAAACCGAGAACCGACGCGTCAACACACGAGGATTTTGTCCCGATCCTTTCACACCTCCTCTCGCGGCCCCGCGGGGCCCACATCCACGGGGTTAAGGCTGACGCCGGACGGTCTCTGCCTCCGCATCTCACGGTCCCCATCTCTCCTGGGCCCCACTCCACCTCCACGTCACGTAGAATGGACCCCACCTCTCAACGGCACGAAACGCCGGCTTTCTCTTTATTCTACGCCGCCTCGTTTCCGGTGCACTGCCACGTCACCCAACACCGACAACGGCTTATTTTCCATGTTAACCCCCATGTTTTTTCGGAATTAATCAGTCCGCCCCCCACTTTCCTAGTAATTGGTTTGAAGTTTCCCGAAACCACAAACGAAGGTTGTATTAATTTACAAATAATACTTATCTACGTCTAAATAAATGGAAAATTTATTTATTTATTTATATTTTTATAAAACAAAATCAGTTGGGATTCTGGGGCCCATGTGATTCGTGGGCATTTTGGTAAATCGACAGAGCGCATTAGATAAAGAGCACGAGGAGCTCGGTTCGTTTCCTTCTCTCTGATTCCTCTTCTCGCTGTCTTCCACTCTCTGTTGCTACTTTTCGCTTCGCTCTCGATCTCTCCGCGTTGTGGAATAAGAGGGAGAAAGAGGGATATGGGAGGTTTCTAGCTCCCGTCCAGTCTCGCAGCTTCGGGTTGTCGGATCTTTCAAAGTTTTTATTTATTTATTTTATATTTCTCTTGATTCCTTGTTCTTCGGAATCTCCGAATTCGAGGTTGGATCCCTGTCTTTTCCGCTTTTTTTGAGTTTTTTGGGCGCTTTAAAGGCTCAGGTTGTGTTTTTATTAAGGTTTCCCGATCTATTAGGGTTTTATTGGGATGAAGTTTGGATTTTGGTGTAGGTTTCGTTTCCGATTCGCCTGCTTTGATTCTGATGATTCCTTGCGATTCTTAGCTTTCCGAGTGGATAAAATTGTTTCTTTTCTAGAGAAAAATCCAAGCTTTTAGGGAGTAACCTTGTTCGTAAGCTCCTCTGCTGTCTATTTTCACTGGGCCTCTGGAGTTTCTTATGATTTTATTGTTCTTTTGATCTGTCAATTCTTAGATGTGGGACTTTGATTCGTATATACCGTTGAAGAGATGCGAGTGATGTGTTGTAATTAGAGCTTTATGTTGTGAATTGAATCAATTTTAAGCTACTCAAAGCTGCTGTTTTTCTCAAGTTTTTCCCTGATAGTTTGCTGCAGGGTACGGATTTTCCATAAGTGATGCCTTTTCTTTATGTGCAGTTTTTCACAACCTCTTTGGTGATCATTGACTCTTGTCTACAACAACTTCAAACTTATGCTATTGTAACCTGATGTAAGTATGCGGCTCATATTGTTTGTACCTCAAGGTTCTTTGAAATTCTCAAGTTTATAGATTTATGGATCATGCTTTGACTGATCAGAGGTGTTGAGAAGATATGCATATGCCTCTTGCTTGTGTGTTCAGTATGGATTTGAGTTTCTTAGAGTGATGGGTATTTGTGTCCGTTGGTCCCTTTGCTATTATTAACAAAGAATTGTATCCATGTGGTTGAAAGCCTCAGAGATTTGCTTATGCTTCTAGTTTTGGGTATTCTTTTGTGTCTGGGTCCTGTGGGTGTTAAGAGAACATATTTTTGAGCTTGTATTTCTGCTTGGGCTTGAAATCTTTCCATCTGCTCTAGTGTAATTTTAAGAACCTTTTCTTCTTTGAATATGAGGGGATTGCATTTTTTTTTATTTTTAGTAGATTTTGTCAGTGCTTGCTATGTTACCCCAATTCTTGATTGGAAGGGGCACCAATGGTCTCTGCCTTCCATCTTAATTAATGAACCTACAAAATCCCTCAAATTGGATCTGAGTAAATATAGGTATTGTGTACATTCTCTCATTTCCATCCCAAATCATCTTAATCATTAAGTTTCCTCTTCATCAAAAAATTTCTAGTTCAGATTCACTGGTCGAACCATTGAAGTGTATGAGATGTCTACTTTTCTTATGAGGTGAAATTTTGTGTCTTCCTTGGTTTGATTGTTTGGAACTGATGCATGCATATGTGTAGTTTTATTAGTATAAGTTGCACTTCTAAGTAATCATGTTTGAAATGCCTGAACAAACACTTTCTCATTGTAAAAATATATGTTTGTGAAAGAATATCATTTGATGTAGTATAAATATCATTAGTTCATTATAGTTATACTTCCATACTAAATCAAAAACCTCTTTCAATTACAATATGATACTATTGTACTAATGTCTTGAGAAGATATTTTCTGGTACTCTACTGATTTAAGTTTTCAAGTCCTATATTCTACATATGGATTTCTGTTGTAAGGTTAATTCATTCCTTTTATACTTATGCAGCTTTTGTCAATCCTTCCAAGCATTTGAATACAATACTTATGCTAAAATGAATTCGCCTCATTTTGGTGTTATAGTTTGTTTTAATTAGCTCTATATTAAATGTTCACCACATGGTTTTTCTTTTCTTTTCTTTTGATTTACCAGGGTGCCAAGTGATGTTTGGAAATGAATAGGTGTATTTGAATTTTGTCTGAACTGTTTTCTAATTCAAAAGTTGGGGAAGTACTCCTCCTCTATATGCTTTTAAGGTTCAAGTTCTTCTAAACTCACCACATTATTTTCTTTCCATTAAGCCATTTTCATGTTGCTACCTCAGTGTCTGTTATATATGTTTTGTGACATACTCTTCTCACGTTCTTTCAAACTGGCCTTTTCCGACCTACTCTATTTGACTCAGCAGGTTTATCATCAAATTTAATTTAATATGTATGCTTTGATTACATATTATAATGTGTCATGCATATAGTCTACTGTGTTATCCCTCTAGTGTGATAATGACTTTAGTGGTATGATGGGAATTGTTTAAGAAATGAAAAATTGAACTCCAGCTGCAGTTCGTAAATGCCTGCTGACTCATGATACTTATTAGTTTCATACATGTGATCAAGTTTTGATATTCACTAATTAAAGTTTGTTGTCAGCAGTTTGACCATGGACAATCAGCCCTTTCTATTTTTTGTAGTTAAACTACCAACTATTTCGCAATTGCTTTGTGAACTAGCATACAGTTTTGTTGATGATATGGTGGCCCTTGTATGTTAAAGTGGCAAGTTAATTCCAGTGCTTAGATTCTTATTTTTGTGTTTATAAAATAAACATGCTATATGTGTGTTATTTGGAAAATGCCTCAGTTTTGAATTTGTAGTCTTAAACTTCTTGAAATCACTTCATACATATGCTTGGAGCCTATTTTTATTTTATTATTTTATTATTTTATTATTTATTATTTATTTTTTTGATAAATATAGACAAGCCAGTGGAAGCACGCCAGAGGTGTGGTTCGAACCCTCGACCTCTCCTTATGAGAGGGAATGAGCTAACCAACTTTCCTTGTGAAAGTTGGTGCTTGAAGCCTACTTTAACAACCTTGGATTGTTGACAGATTCTTATGTTATTTGAAGTTTGAACCTTGGATTCTTAACATATTTCTATATTATTTGAAGTTTGAACATAGCAAATCAATGCAGAATTTCTTTGATTCACATGTTCAATATTGTAATAATATGAAAGCTTTTACTAGCTCTGCTTTCCTTCATATTTCACTTACAATTTTTTCTTTTGCATAACAGTGTCTCTTCTTCCTGAGTGCATCTGTATCTGCTAATTGCTGGATAGTTAAATCCTTATAACAGCTGCTTCTGCCTGTTTTCCCCTGATAAAAGTTTTCTAGAAAATGGACCGTAATGATACATCAGGATTTGTTAGTGGAGGTTGCAAGCTTTTGTCGGAGGGTTCTCTAGCTTGACTTTGATTCATGTTTAGTTATTAGCCCCCGGAAGTCTGTGCAACTGGTTTTTCTTCGTCAGTGTTTTTGTTAGACAAGTTGGTCATCATTTTGTACAGTGGTATATGGATTTCAGATCTGGGAAATCAGGGTTTGATCTAGCACGTTTAAATGGGTTTGAGCAGGGTGCCAGAGTACCATCAAGGAACAAGTATTTCACTGACACTATGTTACGACTTGATTCCTCAGGCAACTCAACTCTGTATAGTTCGAACTCAAAGGGTATGAAGCGGAAGTGGGATGATTTCAGCAGATCCTTCCATGCGTCACTTGCTCTTGGTTTGGGAAGATCACCAAGCTCATCAGAGAGTAGCAGGAGGAGTTCTGCAACTGCTTGCACCATGTCCTCTGCAAAGGAGATGGAAGAAGAATCCTCCATAGATTTAGGTTTGAATTTCCGCCTTCATCTTGGCAATGATAACATGTTGAGCCCCAAGAAGCATGTTATTTCTTCACCAAAGGCATTGGAAACTCGGCCTGTTTGCAATCTTCAGCTGAGCCTTTCTACAGGCCCATCTGAATCTGTTCTCACTAGTGTCACCCCTGATTCAACCCAACATCTGAAGGACTTGGAGATGCCATTGGTGGCTGCTCCAAGGATACTTGCCGATGATGGATCTACTTCAGGTCGCTGGAAATCTGGGAGCCTGATACAACCTCTGCTTATGACTGAGGCTGCCACAAGATCTCCCAGTCAGATGTTTCCCTCCAAAGCCATTACAGTCCAAGCTATTCCTGATCCATCATCATCCCTGATACCAACACTGAAAAACCTAGTTGCCCCTGCTTCCGGGGTCAATCAACCACAGAATCGCAACTCTCACACAAAGAATTGTCTGTATCCTGGATGTCTGAAAGGAGCTAGAGGTGCTTCAGGCCGATGCATTGCTCATGGTGGTGGGCGTAGATGCCAGAAGCCCGGATGCAACAAGGGTGCTGAGGGCAAGACTGTTTTCTGCAAAGCCCATGGAGGTGGGCGGCGCTGCTCAGAACTCGGCTGCACAAAGAGTGCTGAAGGCCGAACTGAAAAATGCATTGCCCATGGGGGTGGTCGGCGCTGCAGCAATGAAGGTTGTACTCGTGCTGCAAGGGGGAAGTCTGGATTATGCATTAAGCATGGTGGTGGCAAGAGGTGCCGGCAGGAGAACTGTACTAAAAGTGCTGAAGGTCATTCTGGCTTGTGCATCTCCCATGGAGGTGGTCGCCGGTGCCAATTTCCAGAATGCAAAAAGGGTGCCCAGGGGAGTACCATGTACTGCAAAGCACATGGTGGGGGCAAGCGATGCACTTATCTCTTGTGCAACAAGGGAGCTGAAGGGAGCACACCCTTCTGCAAGGGTCATGGAGGTGGTAAACGCTGCTCATTCCCAGGTGGTTGTTCAAAGAGTGTCCATGGTGGGACCCAATTCTGTGTTGCTCATGGTGGTGGGAAGAGGTGTGCAGCTCCTGAGTGCACAAAGAGTGCAAGAGGCCGGACAAATTTTTGTGTTCGTCATGGCGGTGGAAAGCGATGCAAATCGGCGGGGTGTGGAAAGAGTGCTCAGGGAAGCACTGATTTTTGCAAGGCCCATGGAGGAGGCAAACGCTGCCTTTGGGGTCAAGCAGGATCTGAGTTTGGAGCCGGTGGGCCACCTTGTGACCGATTTGCAAGGGGAAAGCTGGGAATGTGTGCTGCACATGGTGCCCTGGTTCATGACTTTCGTGTTCATGGCGCAGGTACTCTGGTGCCTAGTCCAGTGCTGGCAAGCAAACCTGAGAAGATGAAAGAAGTTGCAACTCAAGAGATGTTCAAGGTCGGGAATGCTTGTGAAAATATCATAGGCTGGAGCAACCTTGAGTACAACAAACTCACAGCCCCGATGTTCCTTCCCCAGCCTATGGTTGTTTCTCTTCCCGAAGGCAGGGTTCACGGTGGTAGTCTCATGGCTTTGCTCGCTAGCAATGCGGTCCTTGGCACTCAGTACAGTAACCAGGCTGAAGCTGGTACTTCAGAGCAGGGAGGAACATCTTGCGCCATGACTCACAAGTGGGTCTAAAACCAAATACTCAGCATCACTTTGTTTTCTGTTCCTTCGCATCCATTTAGACTGATCTGTCTAGATGTTAAACCAAATTCTCATTCTGTTTTAGCTAGATACTCTGCTTGATGTTTGTTTCCCCATTGTGTATTCAATACCCCCTTTGTGAAATTAATAAGGGGATAAAGGGGTGATCAGGTGTCTTAGTGTAGATTTAGTTTTCATGAACAGATTAGCTTCAAGATGTAACATGTGTTGTTAATTGTATTGAATTGGTGTAGGGTTTTTTTTTTTTTTTCTTTTGTGAACAGATTAGCTTCAAGATGTAAGATGTGTTGTAAATTATATTGAATTCATGAAGTTTTTGTGAATCAAGTCCTTATTTCTGCTTTTATCCTCTGTGCTGTTGATTTTTGCTGCTGTGGAGAGAGTAAAACTGAAATGAGAAAGATTCAGAAACCTTAAACCTACTCGTTTTTTCTTTATTACTGCTGGCCGGTAGTGATTAGCGATATGCATGAGAACATAATACTGGCAATATTCATCCTTATCATTTCTCACTTTGTCTTACTATTTTAACTTTTCTTTTTGTTTGGACATGCAGGAAGATGATTTAGAAAGAAAAGAACACCATTATCACATAAAATATTTCTAACTTTACTCATGGTGGTTCATTCACAACTTCTTGGAATAGTTGAAGGCTATTAATACAATAAATAAATATTTGGAAGATTAATATAAGTTTAGTGACATCAACCAGATGTATTTTACAAATATGCCCATAATGTGTTGGTGAATTATAGCATACTGTAGGCGTTTTTTGCACGGCATGTTACCGTTGGATTATAAGGTTGTTTTGGGTTCTAATGTTTGATTTTTTGGGTCCACACCGCAATTAGCGCCGTCATTTTCTAATGTAGAAAAAATGGCGGCTGAGACCCAAAAAAGTATACCATAGAACCAAAAAACAAAAGCCTTGAACCCAACTGTAGCATACTGTGAAAAAAACCCATGATACTGTAGCACACATCAAATAAAGGTAAATTCTAAGAGGCTTTGGGTTGTAGCCCAAGGCAAGTTGCCTTGGGCTACAACCCAAGGGTATTTGTAGGGTTGGGGTTTAATTTTGTAGGGGTTTTTGGGTGATGTGGCAGCCAAGGCAACCAAGGCCCCAAGGTATGTTAGAAGACACCATCTAAGTTTCAAGTTGATTTTTTACTTGCCACCCCCTACAAAAATAGTCAAATTACTTATCACCCCATTATTTTTCAAAAATACCCCATAACTCCTTCTTTTATTTTTATTTTACTTATCACCCCCTAAACCAAAGTTTTATGCTTTAACTTGGGTTAAATGTAAAACATTGAGTGATAATATATGTAAAGTGACAATATTATCCTTTTTATATATAAAATCATTTTCAATGATTTTTCTCATATTTTCCATTTACTAAATCTTAAAAAACTTTAATTTAGCAACTCAAAATGATTATATGTACTCACTTTTAGTTTTTAATCTATATTATATTCTTTTAATGAAAATCTAATTATTCTGTTTTATTTTGAATATCTTACAAATAAATTTTTTGATGTATGTTATTAAAACATAATAAAAATATAGGTTAATCATATTTTTTTTAATAAATTTAACATAAATTTACTTGTAGCCCCTTTAACAAAATCATAGATTACTTATAACCCTTTTTAAAAAAATTTCATTACTTATTAGTCATGGGTAAATACCAATTATGAAAGAAGATGGTATTTTTTATCTTTTACTTTGTTTTTAAAAACTATTCAAAATGTTTGGTTGGAAGAACTAACTTAAGGGGTGGCAAGTAAAATAAAAATAAAGAAGGGGTCATGGGATATTATTGAAAAATAAAGAGGTAATAAATGATTTGGCTATTTTTCAGGGGTGGCAAATAAAAACCTCTTAAAGTTAATATTTTCATGCTAACACCAGTGGTGGGTTCATGCTGGTCGCCCGACACTGCTCAGCCCGTGGACCGTGACAAACACAGCCCAATTGCTACAGTATAATCAGACCATGCTTGCATAACCCACCCTCTTATGTCGGACTAGGCTTGGAGGGCGCTACTTGAGGGCCGGTAGGAGCGCTACTTGAGGGCCGGTGCGAGTGGGCCCAACACAACCCACAAATATTTTTTTAAAAAATATTTTTATGGGTTTTATATTTTTTTAAAATAATTATTAGTAATTTTTAAATATTATTTCAAAATATATGGGCCGCGGGCTGGCACGACAATGTCACATACCGAACGTCGTTACGTAAAAATGGCAATTGGGCCGAGTTGGGTTGGCATGACACTGGCTCGACGTGTGCTAGGCACTAATCGTACTAAGACTAGAATGGCATGACCCCTTCTCGTGTAGGGCTGGCATAGCCGACAAATTTTTGGGGTCCGGCCCGACATGATGCATGACACGCCCTGGGCTCATGTCGAGCTAGGTTGGCCCACAAAAGTTTTAAAACATAAAAATAAACCAAAAAAATCCCAAAAAATTCCCAATAAATAAAGAAATCCAAAAATTTTGAAAATTTTTCCAAAACTAAATAAACTAATTAGACGGATAAAAATTGGAATTTTGTAGAATCAAATTTCAAAAAAATTGATTTTATTGAAAAGTGAACTAATAAAAATATTGTACTTTATTTGAAAAATATGACAAATAAATGTTTTTTTCATAATTTTTTTAAAAAATTATAATTCCCTAAAATATTTTCAAAAAAGCAATTCTAATTTCTAAAAACAAATAAATATTTATGTCATAAATATAACAACCAATATTTCAAAATATGTGATAAATATTGTGCTTGTTTATAATTCTTGGGGGAGTCCAAAATGTCATTTTATCCCCCAAAAAAAAAACATAAATACCCTCAAAAATTGTAATTTTATAATTGTTATGAGTAGGGTTGTCCACTAGCCGAGTGTGATCAGCTCAAGTTCAGCTCGAAATTGGTTAGCTCAATATCAAGCTAAAAATTAGCTCAAGCACGGCTCGACTTTAATTTTGAAAGTTCTTGTTGAACTCGTTAACTCAAAATTAAAATCAAATTGATTTAAGTTTAAACTCTGAGTGTAGGTTGATGTAGTTCAAAATTAAAAATTCATGTATAACTTGATTTTTTTTTTCTCTACTTCTATAGAATAAAAATATAACTTATATAATATTTTCAATAAATAAAATTTATATTTTATAATTTAAAAATAAATTTCTCAAGTTAATGATTATATATATATAATTATATCTACTGATGCTGAGATATGTCCCTCCTGAAGATTTGGACGAATCGCGGTCAACGAGTGAGATGTGCTTTGATTGAACAGATAGTTGGGAAAAGATTCAATGTTGTGAAGGTCGTCTTCTTCTCGGCTGCTTCTTCTCCTGGAACCAGGTCTCCAAAGGTTACTCGTCACCGAGAATGGGATCTACCACGACAGGAAACAAGGGGGCGAGCGCTCATGCCCTGAGATAACTACGATGCTCAAGTCAGTAAGGGAAGAAGGGTAATGGAGAAAAGGCAGAGGAGATCGAAAGGAGAGTGTTTGATGTGGAGTATATCAAACAAGAGAGTTCGGCTAGTCCTTTGCACAGTTGCTTCTTTGTTCCTTTTATAGCCCCCTAGGGGAGCGATAGCGTTGATTTCGGTAATTACTGAGAGATGGTGGACGGTGACCTCGACCTTGACCGCAATGTTCTCCACTGATGTTAGGCAGTAACTTCATCCTTCACCACAGCAAGCAGAGGATTCGTGATCTCGTAATGCCCATAATTTGCTCGGACGCTCGAGATCATTCCTTGTGTTGACCAAATATTTTAACCCGTATCACTGCCCAACGTTCAACTCAAGTTGGCCTAGGAAGTTAAGTCATGTTAGATTAAATCAAAGGGGTTTTGGTCGAGAAGAGCCTTTCTGGGACGAGTTCGAGGTGACGGGGTTGGTGTTTTGTATCCACCTTGATTATCGAGGAACACCTTTTGGAGAACACGACATCTCTATTTTCGAGACATCCCGTCTAAAATATTATGATGGAGTACGGCTAAGGTAATCATGGGCGTGGCTCCCGATGTCTGCGTATCATTCATCCATGGAGACGTCTATTTGGGAGGTATTCCAGGCTTTTAGATTGTAATCGGCCATTCAGAGGATCATACCCACGAGTACAAATAGGATTTTCATGGATTATGGTTTTATCCTGCAACATTTTTGTTTCTCTACTGTTGTTTTGATATAATTCTCACCTTCCTTCTCTGCAACTCTTCTTCATCCTCCCTGCTAAGGTAATGGAAGTCACTCATTTGGCTTCCAGGCAGGAGGGTTCTGGAGTTGCGTTTATTAATTGTTCTCTAAGTTACCATGAGGTAGAACAAATGTGTGATTTCTTCGCCATCCTTCCTCTCTTCCATTATAGACATTCGATCTTCTCCGAAAGAGCTAGTGCTCCTTGGTGCGAGGAACTAGCCATGTATCTAGAGTCTTTTACGGCCAGCCTCCGACTTCTCTTCCCTTCTTTGTTTTATGAGATCCTTCATTTCCATAACCTTTGTCCTATCTAGCTACTCCCAAACTCATGGAGAATTCTCTGTGGGTTTGTCATCCACTTCTAAAGTTTTGGCTGAGTATAAGCCAAACCTCCGTTGATTCCGCCTTTTGTTTTCTTTGAAAAGCACCTAAAATCTATGGATTGGTACTATTTTTTCGCTTGGGACGGTAGGTTAGTTTTAGGCAAGCCCCTTTTTTCCATTCATGATTGGAAGCCTGAGTTCTTTTTTCTGTATTGTGAGTCTGGGTGGTCAGTCCCAACCTTATGGAAGCTCCCAACACGGATTCTTCTTACAATGTCGAACTCTCAGCTGTTGAGAAAGAGCAGTTGGAAATCCTCCAAAGTGCGGCTTCGGTTTCTCTTTCCAATGTAGTTACGGTAGAGAACCTCAAAAGCCACGAGCTCTTCATAGTAACGAGTAGGATGTCCCTTTAGCAGTTCCGTTGTAAGGGAACTAAGTTTTGTCTAGATTGCTATGTTTGTACTTGCAAAGGCTCTCATAGACCAGCGCCGTCTGATTGAGACCCCTTGAGGAGCGACTCTGCAAGTTCTCCCTCCAGCTCTTCCACCGCTCGGAAAAGGAAACGACCTGTCAAGGAGTAGACTCAATCAAGAAAGAAGGCTTGGGTCTATCCAGAGGCTTCTTCCTTCCGTAGGTCTTTGTATATTAAGGAGGTGGATCCCTCAATCTATTTGATTCGTAGGCCTCAGCATCCTCACGTCATCTCCTTGGGATCGGATCCACAACTATAGTCGCCTTCTTTGACAACTCCGCCGACCTCTAAGGCTCTAACCTCTAAAGCTCTTTACTTGAGGTCCCAATGCTGGAGGACCCTTCCTCAAGGGCCAACTTTCGACCTCAGGTGGCCCTGAGGTAAAGTCACTCTTCTCCGATAAGTTGGTAGCGGCGGAGTCTTTCCAAGCCATCTCTTTGGAGGCAGACCTTGCAACTCTATAAGGTCTTAGTAGGGAGGAAATGACTTCCTGACTAACTTTGACTAGGATAAAGGTAAACCTCAGCCTGTGGTGCCATTATTATTTTCTGGTTATTTTGATCTGACCATAGGAGTTGTTACTTGTCTATACAGTTTGGTCTCTTGATGGCACATAAGACCATCCGATTCTAAGAGGAGGCCGTGCTCAGTAATCCCTCTAGGGAACTCCACCGATCTGGCCCGACTCAATATAGTGTTTCGGAGCTTAAGCTTCAAAATTCTAACCTTCGAGCGAAGGTCGAGGTTGAGGAAGAGGAGAAGGCCCACATCTCTGGCAATCTAGTGAGGTATCGAGATCTCCAAGATGCTTTACAAAAGTACTGTGAAGACCTGAAAAATGAGAAGGAGGCCGTGATAGAGGAGGACATCCTGGTGGTGACTGAGAGAATAGTAGCAGACTACCGAACCTATTACAAGTTCGAAGCAAAGCTTGACAGTGTCACCAGGGAAGCTGTGGAGAACTACCAGAACTCTGTTGAATTATGGGATTTTCTCCAATCTGTGAGGTTTGAGGCATTGACGGAGGCAATGACGAAAAGCGGTGGTTGACTTCAATATCTTTCAGGAGTTTAAGGAGAAAAAAGACAAAGAAGTCGCGATAGGAGTGAAGAGGGCTTCGAGATTTTCCAAGTGGTAGCCTACAACAGTCCAGAGGTGGACCTCGTCACTCTAGATTATCTTGAGTCCCTGAAGTACCTCCCTCCTACTCCCAAGGAGGTCGCTGGAGCTAAGGTCGATGGAATCGTCGATCTTGAGAAACCGATGTTGGCAAGTCCTCAGGGTTCGAACTTGAATGAGGCCGAGGTATCCCCTGCCATGTTTGAGACACTCCCTGCTGTTGTCGAGGTGCCTTCTGTCATAGCTAAGGTGTCTCTTCTTGGGTCGTCACTCGATAGTCCTCGATTGTGAACTCTGTGTATTTTTTTCTTTTTTTCCTATGTAAAACATTTTACAAGTAATTAATGAAGAAGTTTTTTCTTTACTTACTTGCATTTTGGTTATTTTTCAACCTTAAGTCCTACCTGCCTTTCAACTCAGCTCGGCCTAGAGAGTTCGGACGTTAGTTGATGCCTCGAGTACCCATCTACTAGCGGTTTTTCGAGATATGATCTTGACTTAATTTCTTGTGTCGTGTCATTCTCATTTGACAGGTTGTAACTTTGGAGAGTTACGATGCTTTAGTTTTTGAGGCCCCCTTATTAAAAAGAGGGGTACAACTATTGGAAGGCTGGATTTTTCACGAGGCGGCAGCTTACGTGTCACAAATACATGACAACTTCCATTATTGGAGTCTTCCAGTCCATTGGATTTCCTTGTGGGACACGTCTATGGAGATGGACTATAAATGGACATGTACAGGGTCGAGATCTTCATTCTCTCCTCTTCAATCGCATGAAAGGTGTCTTGGTTTATTTTCCTCCTTCTCAACTGAGGTTATGAGGGCCTTTCCTCCAGCTTTTGGAGAGCGGGGCATTGGTGTTGAGTTAGTAGCCTCTGTTCATATCTTCCTACGATATAGAGTCGTCTTGTCTTATGGCTTTTGTTATAGACTGTTCTACGAGTGGAGACCTCCATAGATTTGCCTTTATATATCTTTGCAAATACATCTTTGCTGAAGCAGAAGAAGACAGAGGGAGAATATGCAAGGCACTCCATCAATATGATGTTATATTAGTTGGAACAGAGGCGGAAGATTTTGATACAAGATGAATCATGTTGATGAAGCTGATGCAAAACCTACTTTTGTGCCCAAGAAACTGTAGGTTGATGGGGTAGATCTAGAAGTTGTAAAACCTTACGCTAAGTGTAGCGAAACCTAGGATGTTAGCCTTAGCCGAGGTCAAGGTGTGTGTCCCCATTGGAACTGAGATGTTTTCTCTAGTCTCTCGTTAATAAGCTTTGAGCATTTTCTTTCCATACGCCTTTTGTATTTGTAAATTTTTACAAGTTATCAATAAACAAATGCTTTTGTTTACTCGTGTCATAATTGTGTGTTCTCTGTCCCTCAAGTCGTTTATTTGTGTCGGCCTTTTAGTTGTAAGCCTCAACCTTCTATACTGTTGACCTATAGTCTAGCAACTCTTTGTAGTTCACCCTTGTGAGTTCAACCAGGACTGCTATGAACTGTGAGTATGCTTCTCGATACTCGAAGATGAGGGCTTGCGTCAAGCAAGAGACGAGCGCTTTACTTATCTAGTTCTTCTCCTCAAGTCTTGGAAAATGCCTTGAATAAGAGATCCAATGGGTATAACATACTAGCATTCCTCCCCTTTCTAGGGTGATGATCCTACCACAATGGAGTCATCCCTGCCCTAAAAAGGGCGCTCTAAAGAGAGATGAATTATCAGGCCCAAAAAAAGGTGCCCTGCGAGGAAAGCCATCCAAGTCGAAGTTTGCAGGGTTTTAATGGTCAGCCCTCCGTGCTCAGAAAGAGGAAGGGTATGACTTGATCCATAGCGACTGAATCGTGCCTTGAAAAGAGGGCTCTAAAAATAGCTGAATAGTTGAGCCCTTAAAAGGACGCCCTAGGACGAGGGTCGTTCGTGTCTAGGTCAGCAGTGTGTTAGTAGTCAGCATCTCTGTGTAACCCGATCCCTGGCGAACGAATCTAAGTTAAAGTCTTGAGAGTTTTGTGATTGACATCTGCTTGCCTTAAAGGGGATGAGTGTGACCTGATCCTTAATGCCTGAATTTAAGCCGATGAGTCGATCCTTGAATAGGACAATAGGGCTCGTACAAGCAATGAATTTCGAGCAATGATGACCTACCTGCTTAGTCCTCATGGAGAATTTGGTACTTGTAGTGAAACCTTGCTTGCTCGGCTCCAAAGATGCTTTTGATGCAAGCAGTGAAGACCTTCCTGCTTGGTCCTCAGAGGGATTTTGGTACGCGTAGTGAAACCCTGCCTACTCTGTTCCTAAGAGATTTTTTATAAAAGATACCGTGCATATGTAAAAACATCATGTAATTCAAGAAAGACAATTACATCTACTAATAATAACGCCTTAAGTGCTCAGCGTGGAATGGTCTCTTGAGTCTCTTGCCCCCCCAAGTCTGCCAGCCTGTATGTGTTAAGTCAGACGACTTCTTTTACAATGTAGGGCCCTTCCTAGTTGGGGGTTAGTTTCCCTCTATCCATCTTGCAGCTCAGCACCAATTTGGACAATGTGGTCAAGTTGGTCCTCGACCAAAGGCACCAATGTTCAGCTCTTCAACTAACGTTGCTCTATGAGACGGTATGTCCTCAAACTCCCCCTGCATCTCGGTCACTATGAATTCATAAGACTTTCCATTGAGAAGGGTGACGTAGCATTGTCGAGCAGTTGGTTGATCTCCTCTAAGCTCTCCACATCCGTACTCGGTAGGAAACTTCATCAACATGTGATATATGGAGATGCTTGCTCTCAGGGCATTCAAGGTCGGCCTTCCAAGGATGATGTTGTAGTTTTTAGAGGCATTGGATGAAGAGAAAGCTCGCCATCACCGTTGATTGCCGAGGGTAGCTCCTAGCTGTGAGAGGGAAAGTGACTATGCGTTCGGGATGCACTGCTCCTTCGGTAAAACCCACTAGTGGCGATCTCAATGGGTGTAGCTCTCGCATGAGGCTCATCTTCTTGTAGGCATCCCAGAAAATGATATTGACTGAGCTTCCACTATCTATGAGGACTCACATGACCTCTTAGTTGGTGACTGAACTATAACCACTAGTGCGTCGTCATGAGAGTGGTGGACTCTCTCCAGGTTGTCATCCGAGAACATAATTGGTAGCTTGGCTCGAGACCTCTTCTTCGGTTGGTAAGCTCAAGTAGGCATTCAACCATAGCTCTTGCGGGATAAGGTGTTGTCGTCTATGCATGCTGGACCTCCATCAATGTAGTGGATGACCCCATCGAATCAAGTCTTTGATCCCATCCTTGCAGGGGTTAGATTCTCTTTCGGGGAGGATGAACTTTCTTGCTATGGGTCTCGTCTAAGGTAGATGACTCCATCGAATCAAGTCTTTGATCGCATCCTTTAGCTGGATGCATTCCTCGATGTTGTGCCCTCGATCCTGATAGAATATGTAGTACTTCTTGTTGTCTTTGCACCCAACGGGGTTCTTCAATCTAACCGTCCATTTCACAATCCTCTGATCCCGGATCTACATGAGGATCTCAGCTCCGCTAGTGTTCAGGGGAGTGTAGTTGTGGAACCTCGTCGGCTCCCTCATTCTACGAACCTCTTGTGGTTGAAACTTCAGTTTCTTTAGCTGCATAGGTTCTCAGCTCTGATTCCGCTCTTTCTTGGGTTTCTCTTGTCTGGTCTCTTCTCTCTGGGCGGCCTGGATCTCCTTGGCATTGATATACTTCTCGGCTCGGATGAGGTCACCCAGATCTTCTGGTTACTTCTTACATAAGGAGAATTGGAAAGCTGACCTACGTACCCCTTTTATAAGTGTGGCTATGGCAAAGAACTTGTTGAGTTTAGAAATCCCTAGTGTCTCCATGTTGAAATGAAGGATGTAGTTACGCAAGCTCTCTATCTTGTTGATTGAATCTCATCAACATGGCCGAGGTCTTTCTCTACTTCTTATTGCTCACAAAGTTGCTGACGAATAGGTCGGACAACTCTCCAAAGGATGCCACCGATTCCGACGAGAGGTTTATGAACCAAATATGCGTTGTGCCTTGTAGAGTAATTGGGAATGTTGGACACATGATCACGTCTGTTGTCCCGTGGAGTAGCATCATCACCGTGAATGATTCTAGGTAGTCGATCAGGTCCGAAGTATTGTTTGATAGCATTCGAAACTCGGTTGGAAGAGGGGCTTCATTGCAAGATCTCAGGGATAAAAGGAGAGATCACCCGAGGAGTGTATTCCAATTGCTCCCTTGTCCCCTAGGAAGTGGCCCCATGTCAAGGTTACGGGGAAGTCTCAGATTGTGACTAAGGTCGAGGCGACCCCAAGCTACTCAGCGATAGGTTGGCTTCTTCGCTCCCTGCTCGAACCTTTCCATTAGACTTAGGGGCGTGTGTGGCCAATCTCCACTATGCATTTGAGGTGTCTGCTAAGGCGTCTTATGGTGGTGGGGCGTAAGAGGCATGTTGCTCCATCTAATGAAAAAAGCTTGAGCGAGAGCTTCAATCTTCTCTTCCAGGGCTTGGTAGCGCGAGCCTTGGACATCTTTGTCAGCAAATACTGGCTTGTCCTAAAGGACCTCTGCAACTTCTTGGACGCCATTGCGCCTAGTGGTGGTGTCATCCACCTGATCTTGAACTTGGCTTTGTTCTGCTCTAGCCGTTATCAACAAAACTCCTCGAACTTTTCCCATAAATAGTGCCAAACTGTTGATGCTAAGATTTGTCCCTCCTAGAGATCTTGCAGATCATGATCAATGGGTGAGATGTGCTTCAACTGAATAGATAGTTGAGAAAAGATTCAACGCTGTGAACGGCTTCTTCTTCTCGGTTGGCAGTCTCCTTCTAGAAATAGGTCTTTAATGGTCGCTCATCATTGAGAATGGGATCTATAGAGACAGGAAATAAGGGGGTGGGCTCTTGTTCCTGGGGATAGCTCCGATGCTCAAGTTAGTGAAGGAAGGAGTGTAATAGAGAAAAAGGTAGAGGAGATTGAAAGAAGAGAGTTTGATGTGGAATATACCAGATGAGAGGGTTCAGTCGGTCCTTTGCACAGTTGCTTCTCCATTACTCCTATAGCGCCCCAGGGGAGCGATGACGTTGATTTCGGCCATTACTGCGAGATGGCAAGCTGTGACCCCGACCTGTACTGCGATGTTCTACATTGATACTAGGCAATAACTTCGGCCATCACCGCGATATACAGGGGATTCGCGATCTCGTAATACTCATGATCTGCTCGGACGCTTGAGATCATGTCACATGTCGACTGAAGATTTCATCGTGTATCAATATTAAATAATATAATAAAAATAAATATATATTCTACGCGGGCATATTATATCGAATATATATATATATATCTGTGTGTGTGTGTGTGTGTGTGTGTGTGTGTGTGTGTGTGTAATGTTTCAACTCAAAAGCTTGAAATTTTGAACAAAATTAGAGATTTCTTCGAGACGAACTCTTTTTGCTCATGAAGAATAGCTTGAATGTTTGACAACCCTTGTTATAAGGGTTTTTTTTTCACCTTTTTTATGAGATTAAAAAGGTTTTAAAAAACCTGGCGAGTTTGGCGGTTTTAGCCAATGCCATGCCAGCTTGCGAGTCGCTTGGGCCCCCATATGGGTCTTGTTGCCTAGGCACAACTCGACCGCTACAATGTTGGGTTTGGCGTATTTAGTTTACTCTATTGGTACAAGCTGAGTCAGTCCAAAACACTAGGCGAAACCAATATATGCCATATAATTTGGAGCATTTTCCATAAAAACAAAACTATTTTATTCTATTACTCACTATTTAGTCTTATATACATATATATGGAAATGTTAGTATAAGGCCGGCCGGATTTCTGTTCATTTAAGGTCGCCTCATTTTGAGGCACTTGAAGAGTATTTTTTCCAAATCCAACCTTATGGATGGAAAGAACATCGAAAAATAAGCTAGTATGTCCATTTTCATACAATTTGGTTACCGTATGATCATTCATTTTAAAGGGTGAAATTTTATAGAAATCTTAACGGGTTAAATTTTCACCTTTTAAGATGAATGATCATACGGCCACCAAATTGTATGAAAATCAACATGCTAGCTTATTTTTCGATATTCTTTCCATCCATACGGTTGGATTTGGAAAAAATACTCCCCAAGGACCTCAAAATTAGGCGACCGTATATGAATAGTAATCCGGTTGGTCACATAGTAACATGACTGATATATATATATATATATATATATATATATATATATATATATATATATATATATATATAGAGAGAGAGAGAGAGAGAGAGAGAGAGAGAGAGAGAGAGGGTCTGTAGCCTCTTGGCACCATGGATAGCAAGACAGCTCAAAGGGGCCAGGCTGTGGTGGTGGAGAAGGTCCGTAGCCGCTTGGCACCATGGAAAGGAATGCACTTGTCCATGGGGGGTAGGTGGATCTTAACGAAGTGAGTTCTCACGGCATGTATTGATTATTACTTGACATTTTTTCTGGTTCCAAAATGGGTGATAAAAGAGGTTGATAAGTTTAGAGCAGGCTTCCTATGGAGAGAAGGGAAAGACAGAGGATTAAACTTGTTGGAATGGGGGGAAAGCTTGCATGCCAAATGAGCTTGGGGAATGGGGCTAATAGAACTGCAAGAATTTAACAGGAGTTTGTTGGCTAAGTGGTGGGATAGGCTGCATGGAGGAGAACACTTATCTTGGGTGGATTTTGTAACGGAAAAATACTACCAATGTTGGTCGTCCTAGGATCGTTCAAGAGGAAACACACGATGTTGTTTATATTTAAGGGGCACCAAGGTGCTACTGGATAATGGAAGAGGTGCTCGTTCTGGTTCGACGCATGGGTACGAGATACCGAGCTTAGGATAACTTACCCAGAAGCGTTCAAGGAGTGTATCAACCCATATAGGAGAGTGTCGGACTGTGTATTTTCGACGCAAGACGGACTCTAGTGGGTGTGGCAGGTCAAGTAGGATACGGGGGACCAAGTGTGACTAGAAGGTGAAGAGATAATGACGTAATTGCTAGAGTAAGCGAAAGTGGAATGCAGAGAGGACATGAGGCTATGGAGGTTCATCTCCTTTGGCGCCTTCTCGGTGAAAAGCCTATATAATCTACTAATCGGCGTAGGGATCAGGTCACCGTTGCATGAAATATATATTCTGGAAGGTCCGAGTCCCGCTAAAGCTTAAACTGTTCTCCTAGTTGGTTGTAACATATAAGATACTAACGAGGATAAACCTGTTAAAACGGCGATGGGACGATCTTGACAGTTGCTGCCCGATGTGTAGATCAGCATTGGAAGAGGTCAACCATCTATTCTTGAACTGTAAGTATGCCCAAGCTGTTTGGTGTTGCATGGAACAAATGAGTGGCCACCTTCGTCCAATCTCAGTTGAGGAGGCCTGGATTTCGTGGTGCCGGAACTACGTAGGTGACGGGGAGCGGCACAGATGGACAACGTTGGTAATGATCACATGGTGGGCCCGGTGGGAGGAAAGGAATCTAAGGGTATTTGAAGGGTAGACGAGGTAGGTGGTAGGGGCGGTGGGCAGCATCACAAGGCTCCTTTTCTGTTGGAGATTAGATGGAGGTGCAACCCAAGAGATGAGGAAAATAAAGCATGTTCCTGGGGAGAGCTCGAGGGTAAGGAGGGTAGATGCGAATGACAGTCTTTGCCTGGTCATACTGGGCGAGGGGAGTGTGCTGTAGGAATAAAAAGAAAAAGGATTGAGGTAACAAGGAGCACACGAGCGAGATGCATGGATAGGGAGGGTGTGCTGAAGTCTATTAATTAAGGGGTCGTGGGAGGCCTCGGGCTATTATTGGCGTCAAGCTTTTAAGGTTGTATTAGTGTAATGTGACCCAACCTAACTAAAGGGCTGCACCGGCTTGGTGACTGGCTCTCAGTCGGGGTCCAAATGTAATGCATTTATTTGGCTATCTTTTGAATACAAAGTTTTAAGTCAGAGAGAGAGAGAGAGAGAGAGAGAGAGAGAGATTAAAAAAAGTATCAGGCAGCCATTTTATTTAATGACAAGAGTTTTTGATGATTGAAAAGTACTTTTTACAGAATTAAGTATCAAAATTATTAATTGGCTAAAATTATTTGATAGAAATGGTTGCATGTTGAAAAATCAGGGATATAAATGAATAAATAGCTTCATGAACTACATCCCAAATTACATTAATGTGCATAAACAAAGTATGATAAACTGAGAAATGTTGAAACATCATACAGATGACAGTAACATAATGAATAAGATCTAATAACATGCTATGTTGGAAAATCAGAAGATTGTAACTAACAGCACATTTAAAGAGCAAGAGGATAATGTATGTAATAACATTATAAAGTAAACCTAACAACATGTTCATTTGCAGATACACAACATGATAATTAATAGTAAATTTAAAGATCAAATAGATAATCAACATGATACACAACATGATAATTAATAATAAATTTAAAGACCAAACAGATAATGACATTTTGAAGAAAGTCTGATAGCATACTAATTTTCAGATTAAAAACAATAAAATATTTTAAGATTAAAGTGATAAGATATATAATGAAATTATAAATAAAACCTGATATACTAATTTCTAGATTCAAAGTATGATAAATAAATATATATTTAAAGATAAAATAGATAAGATATGTGATAATATTATAAATTAAGTCTAGCATTGTATTAATTTGCAGATTTGAAACATAATAAAAATTGAAACCTAACATGACAAGATTCGTTCAAGTAAAGTAGTAAATCTATATAATCAAAAATTCAAAATCGAATCACCAAAATCTTGCGAGATAAATTAATGGAGAAGCGGCGTGAATACCGTCGAAAAACTATTACGGCCCCTCGTGCAAGGCTTCCACGGGCGATGTTTGACGGAGATACTTCTCCTCCCTCCGGTGGTGCACGTCACAGAAGGGGTCGAGGGTTGGCGTTGATACAGCACAGCAGAAACAGGACAAAGGAGGCAGGAGTTTTTATCCAAAAAGAAGATCAGAGAAAAACCAAAAAATTCAAGAGATAAAAAGCAGTTGTTTTCTTTTTCTTTCCACTATTCCCTTTTAACGGAGATCTCCAACGGATAGCGCCTACTCGCGCTCGTTCCGCTCGACGTGCCTCTGTTCAACGGGTGTCAAATCAACGGGATAAGAATTGGAATTTTTCACAATAGTCCTTCAACATATGAGGTTTTATATAGTATGATAAAATCCAAAATAAGTTTTGCATAATGGTCCTCGTATTTATATAATAATTTTCCAAATTAAAGACATAAAAGGTTTTGCAAAACAAACCCCATAATTTTGTATTTTTGTATAACATTGCAGCCATAACTTTTCAAGCCACAATGCTTCATGGATGTACATTTAGGTTGCAAACTCTTGCTTGAACTTGGCCATCTTGGCCAGCAAATCAACAGCATCAACCAAGTGATCAAGCCGCGCAACAAACTCGATGAGCAACGACGCAAATGTAGCGAGAGACAGCGTGGCCGTGCTCTCCAGTGCGCACATTCTCGGTATCAGATCAGCCCCAACACCTTCTTCTTCAAACTGATCATCCACTTCTCTTGACGGCCATGAATGGAGTCTTATCTGTTGTTTCCTCATAGTCTCATGGTATGATTCATTACTTTCATTGTTGGATGACTCTTTGAAAGAGACCTTGGTTTGCAGTTTTGGAGTGTCATACGAGTGATGGCTTGAGGTTAAGAGGTAGGAGTGCATGTCTATTGATCTCTGTAGTCTTTCAGTGGAGCTGTGAACTCTTTTCAGTAGACTTCTTTGAAGGTTGAGCTTCATGTTATTTATGTCTTTTCCTAGTGTTCTTAGTAGCTCTGCTGCTTGTGTTGTGGCATCCAAGATTTCTGATTGGAATGTGCATCTTAGATTATACGGTGCCTGCATGCAAAATAAACACAAGTTTTTCATATGCCAATTAATTAAAACACACTTTATATATACTCTTAAACATTAACAGATTCATAGGACCTTAATTGGCCAGGATATGAGTCATAAGCTTCCAGGTATATATTCCATAATCTTTTCTTTTGACTCATGTTCAAAGTATGTGGGCACATCTCAAGTGGACATTATCTTGTCTGCCCCCTTAATTAAACTTGCTAATTAATTAATGAGTTTATTAATTTGGTGATTAGCTAACTCTTCTTATTATCTTTTCTCTCTATCTCTAATAGATATAATATATATGTACTATATACCTGTATTTCTGAATGAAGGCATCCATGCAAAGCCATGACTTCATAAGCACAATGCCTTAAAACAGCTCCAACCTTGACATACTCTGACCATGGATAGAAGAAGTGCCTGAATCTCCCATGAGGTGGCTCCCATTTAGCTGCCTTTGCCTGCATGAACATCTTAGGTTAAGTGCTTAATATATCCAACTCTAAACACCACAAAAGAATATATCCCTGGTTCCCTAACAAACATATATACCAATGAATCAAGTTTTGAAGATGAATTCAATGTTGCTCGGCATTTATGGAAAGCTGGCTCATCAGGGAATTCATCGTTCACCGTCTTCACAAACTCCGGGCTCTCTGATCCATCATCCGTCAAGTACTTCTTCACACACTCTATAAGTTTAATGTTAGGGTTAGGGTTATGTGCATGGAAGTATTGAGAGCTAGAGGAGATGACGAAATAGTTAGTTAACCTTCAAGTGAGTCAGCAACAGTGTTGAAGTTGTTAACAAGTTCTCTGTGAAGTTGTTCTCCTGCCCAGATAGGGAAGACAAGAACATTCACAAGAACGGCGACAAGGCCTCCGATGGCTATCGAATAAAGCCGGTCCATTGCCGTCCTCATCGGATTACCAACACGATAACCAGAGACTATGTTGGAATAGTACCACATCTGAAGATGTGGGATAATGAAATGTGTTTAAATATAATGAGGGGCCTCCATATCTCACCTAAGTGCTTGGGTTTTGTTAGTGGTTGGCACCCTCATAAATACAAAATAAACACATGTAGCTAATGAAAAATATAATTCCAACATGGTATCAGAACTAAAAAGATCCTGGACCACACCCCCAAAGTAAAAAAGGCATGCTAATCGCATAAATGTACCGACCAAGCACGTCTTTGTAGACGTTAAATTCTCGACCTAGTATGACAGGCAAGCCAATAGACGGCCTCTGACGTGGCAAGCCAAAGTAGCTCCCACCACGCATGCCTGGCTCTGTCATTCCGATAATAGTTGGCAAGTTACAACTGGCTCAATAGAAGACCAGTTGAACTTGAGGGGGGGTGTTGGAATAGTACCACATCTGAAGATGTGGGATAATGAAATGTGTTTAAATATAATGAGGGGCCTCCATATCTCACCTAAGTGCTTGGGTTTTGTTAGTGGTTGGCACCCTCATAAATACAAAAATTAACACATATAGTTAATAAAAATATAATTCCAACAGACTATGATGAGGCAATAAGTGAAAAGAATAACTCTAAACCCATACTCATACTCCACTAGAGATGGCCATAGCTTCATGAAGGATGTCACTCCTCCTGCATGGAATACATGCATTGTTCTAATTAAATAGTCTCACATCGAATCGAATAAATGGCAGAGAACCTAGTACTCGAACATACGTACCTATGAGGAAGATGCTGAAACCAATGACATAAGGTTCCGCAAAGTGGCCAGCAGTCATGGCAATTTGCATGATCACAATAGCGAATATGCCAGCAAGCAAACTACCAAGAGCTCTGTTGAATCCTCTACTGAATGTTGCACCTGTGTAATGTAATTGATGTCAGACTATTAGGATCATTATCTAAAAAACACGTACCATTTCATGCATGCATGTGCATGGGGTGATGCAATTGCAAACCCTAGTTTAGTATGTGCGTACCGACGGTGTATTCAAACATGATTGCGACAGTGAGGATCGACCAGATGATGTTGGTGCCGAAGATTTCGTAGGGTGCCCGGAAAAGAATGAGAAGGGAGACAAGGAGGACCGCGAGACCGACCTTGAGAGCGAAGGTGACTCTGTTGGTGTCCTCCTTGGCAAACTTCCACACGTCGGAAATCCATTTCCCCGGTGATGTCGACTGAGAATGGTGCTTTGTATCTCCTACCAAATCCTTCACTGCCACTACTCCCTGAGATGAAGGTATGTTTATCTTTATGCTTCCTTTCTTCCCATTCATTCTCTACTTAATTGGTATTGTATCTTTTACACTTCCTTTGAAAGGTTAAGGATTAATGAGATGAATGGAGGAATAAGGGTTGAAGGGGGTGGGATTATAAAGGATGGAAATGGGGGTAGAGATGGTGGTAGTGCAAGTAGATGGGAGGGTATCATGCAGTGTAATGCAGAGAATAATACCTTCTAAATAATAGAAGAAAAGATTGATTTGGGAAACATTTGAGGATGAAAAGATGCTCACAAGCTCAATAATGTCTGTGTTGATGGAGAATTGGAATCTACCAGGTGGCTAGTGATTACCTCCTAATCACCTCTGTTGATTTTTAATGTTAAAAATAAAAATAAAAATAAAAATACAGTTATATTACATCATTATGATTTTTTATTTTTCATGTTCAAATTGGATTATAAAATCCAAAATGTAACCACTGAAGCATGGGTTGATCCAATAAATAGTCATTTGTTTTAGTTGTTGATTTATTATCACTTTATATATATTTTTTTTTGATAAAAGTGGATAAACCACATTAATTTATTTAGGTAAAAGAGAAATTAAAAATACAAGGGCCCCTTGTTGGGCCAAGTAATACAATCAGTGCGCTGTGATTGGCAATGGTGAGAGAGCTAGTTGGCCTTCCCTTGGTGTATGAAGCTCTTCCTCGTCAAAGTCGGTTCCTGCGGGGCCCGGTCCACACTCATCTTCCATGAGTGTGAGGCTACGTTTGATGAAGGCGGACATCGGTTGGAGCTTGGTTTGTTGGGTAGCATGGGCGCAGTCGAGCCACGAGAGAAAGAGGAAATTTATATGTCCGATGAGCCGTGTATAAACGCGTCGTTTATCATTGAAACATCGCAGGTTCCTTTCCAACCATAGGCTCCAGGTGACGGCCATTACCAACAAGTTCCAACCCTTTCGGAGAGGTCGACCAAGTTTCATGCTGATTGATGAGTCCCCCCAAAGATCTTGTATCCTTGTAGGGGGAATCCTGTGTCCCAGGAGTTGCGTGTAGTGGGACCATATCATTATTGTATAGTGACATTGGGCTAGCAGATGTTCGGTCGTCTCCCCATGATTATCACACAGGTAGCAGTTTGTTCTCTCCCCTTGCCAGTTTCTTTTTGCTAGGTTGTGCAGTGTGGGGAGTTTGTTTGCCCATGCCAACCAGGCAAATAATTGGACTTTCAGAATATTGTGAAATGCCAACCAGTGTGGGGAGCTCGTCTCCCCATGATTATCACTTTTTAGAATATTGTGACTGAATGCACTTTCTGTAGGGTGGAATGATTGATTATTAATGTCTCATCCAATAATATTTAATCTCAATAAAAGAAGAGATAAGTAATGGATCAAATTTTCAGTAGATCATTAAACTATGGACTATAATTAATTTGGTCACCAAATTTCAATTTGAATCAAAATAGTAACTTACCTTTAATTTGATTTCATCGTCAATTACCCAAGGGATTCTGGCCCTATTTGCTGACGTGGCTGCCGGGAAGCCGACTCAGCACCCCGTGACACATCACTAACCCCGTTTCACCCAAAATGGCCACATTATCACTGTCCAATTAATTCTTAAATATGTGGCCACATCAAGTAATATATGGCCATTTCGGGTGATGTCGACACGCCAAATGGGGGTCAGTGACATGTCACGGGGACGTTGAGTGGGTTTCGCCGGCAACCACATCAAAAAATAGGGCCTAAATCCCTTGATGACCTACCGGTGAAATCAAATTAAAGGTAAATAACCATTTTGATTCAAATTGAAGTTTGATGACCGAACTGATTATAGTCCATAGTTTAATGACCTATTGAAAAATACCCCACAAGTAATTTTTTAAATGAAGTGATGGTTCTAATTAAGTTCCTGGATATAAAATGGAATATTTGGTCGCTAATTATATGAGAATAAACTCTGATCCCTTCTATTATATTAGTCCATATCTCAACGCAATTTATTCTGTGAATCTTTCAATAAATATTCCAATTTTTTCACCTTAATCTTAGATATAGCTGTGGTGTGTTATGCAAATGTGCAGGAAAAATGTTTCATCATAAAAGATTGGATTGACAATGAGAGCACAATCCTAGTGAGAATGGAAATAAAATAAAGGACCACAATTCCAGGATTGAGACACATCAATGAAGGGAAATGAGATTTTCTGGGTCATTTACAAAGAATTCATGGACCTAAGCAATGCAAATTGCAAGCAGGGCATCAAAAATGCACTAAGATAACATTCCAACATTCTTCTCAAATACAAAATATTGCTGCTAAATGACACCTGCACCAGCTAAACTTTCAATCCTACACACAATTATTGCCCAGATGCTGACTGATTCTCTCTTTCTTGCGCTTGTGCTTTCTTATGCTTAGATGGTCTTCTTCCTGCAAAAATTCTCTCAACTTTATGCCACAATAAGTTCGTTTATATTTGATTTACAAACTGTGTTGAAATTTTCATGTAAATCTTCGGCTCAAAGCTTAAAATGGTAAGCCATTAGCCTCCTATAAAAAAAAGGAAGAAAAACAAAAAACCTTATTTAAGAGTTGATTCTCAGGCACATGGATGATAGCACCAAATGGGACAGTAGTGACCCTAGGGAATGCGGGGCAAATTAAAACATGTGATTCGAATATGCATAAGCAACTAAACCACTAGGATAAATAAATAAATAAATAACATAATTTTAATTATTCTATATCATCCTTGGTAGCCTGGCGAGGTCTCGTTGTTTTCTGTTTCTCGTGGTCGAGGAGACTGGATTGTCTTTTTCTTTTACAAAGGTGACAAACGCCTCCCGTAGGAAGTCAAGGTAAGGTCACGCTACACCCATGCATACGTGCCCCACAACACCTTGTATGAGGGGGGGCTCGAACCCGGGCGTTGTGCACGGAGATCGAGGCCCACCTCTTAGCAAGGGAACCCGGTACCAATAGACCATGTGGTCGTTGGTAGGAGACTGGATTGTCTTGTTATGAGTTTTGTGGCCTTTTGGTCATGCACCAATCAGCAAATCCAAGGGAGACAGCTGGACAGTTGGCTGTGCATACACATTACCAACATTGAGCAACCAATGGGCAGAGCTGAGGGACCAGCAAATCAGGAGGTGACACTTGGAATTAAAGCTTCAAAGGGATTTGGTGTTCAACTATCAAACATTACTCTTAAAAACAAATCCATTGTGGCCCATGAGCCATGCCCAACTACTGTAATCCCAGAATTTATCAATGAAAATGAAGGCCCAGCAGACCTATTGACCTACATGAATTTCCAACCAAATCATCCAGGCCCATCTAAATATATGAACCCTACCAATATCCAACCTAATGACCCAGCCCATCAAATTATTTGAACCCCATCAATTATCAATGACCCAAACCCACCAAATGATCCAGGCCCAGCAGCCTATATGAACCCTCTCAATGTCCAACATAATGACCCAAGCCCACCAAACTTTTGAATTCCTTCCCCAAACAATTGACCCAAGCCCATCAAAGTACCCTTTCAATGTCCACACAATTGACTCGGGCCCACCAAACCATATGAAATCTATCAATGCTCAGACAAATGACACAACCCCTACACAATTACATCCCATTAATGGTGCAAAAAACCTCACAAGGGAGGACCACAGAAAAGACTTCACACCCAAGGAAAACATTCATACTATAGAGGAACTCCAAGCCTTCCAAGTGGGCGATGGAACAACAATTAACTTAACCAAGATGAAGCCAAGGAACATTAGAGGAGCATGGATCCTAGTCCCGGACGAAACATGGGAGCTTATTTCAGAGAAGATGAACAAACCAGAAAGGCAAATGCCATAGAAGATTGTAAGGCCCAGAGGTAGGCCGAGGAAGGAGCCTTTGACCGACACAACCACAACTCACCCAAACTCAAATGGCACATCCGCTAATCGGGCCATAATCAGCAAAAAGAAAAAAAAAAGACACGGCACTCCTCACCAGGTATGAACTCAACCTTAGTCACCATTCCGCTCACACTTACTGAATTGCCAAGCAGGGAATGCATAACATCAACAATAACTGTGGGAATGGACCCGGAACAAACATGGGGTGACATGGACACATATGTGTCACACATGCGTACCCTCGAGGCGGAGCGGGCCCACGGGGAAGTAAACGGCTGCAACTAAGCAGTCACCTTTGAACATTCGCATGAGGGCTATTATAAGTTTGTTTATGAAGCTCATCTCATGGAATGTACGAGGGTTGGGGAAAAGGAATAAGAGATTCCTCATTAGGGATTACCTACTGGCCCAACACGTGGACCTCTTCTGTCTACAAGAGACAAAGTTGTCCACGCTAGATAATTGCATCTGGTGGTCGGTGGGAGGGAAAACATATACAGAAAGGCTAATACTACTCGCCAACAACACTCGAGGTGGATGTTGCATTGGGTAAAACCCCAACAAGTTCAAGGAGATTGCAAGATTCACCGACACCTACCCCATAACTCTCATCTTGGAGGAGGTCCAAAGCCTATACAAATGGATAATAACCACGGTGTACGGCCCCTGTGACCAACGGCAGAAGATCATCTTTTGGGAGGAGCTGAAGCAGCTTAGAACAAGATGGAGTGGTCCATGTATAGTGGGGGTGACTTCAATGCCATAAGAACGAGGGATGAACGGAATAGGGGCATACACTCAGAAGCCGAGCTGAGGGAGTTCGAGCAAGTCATCCAGACGCTCCAACTCTATGACCCTCCACTGCATGGGCGCCAATTCACCTGGACAAACAGGCGATCCACACCAACTATGGCAAGGCTTGATAGATTTCTGCTATCAACAGAATGGCTCATGGACTTCCCCAAAGTTTGGCAGATCGCACTACCGAGGGTAAGGTTTGACCATGCCCCTATATGCCTGCAGTGCGGCAATCAAGACAAGGTAAATCTCCTATTCAGGTTCAACAGGGAATAGGGCGAAACAGAGGAATTCTGGGGGATGCTGAAGGACCGGTGGTAAGAAGCCTCTTACGAGGGAAACAGAGCATTCACCATGGCCAAGAAGCTCACTTTGATAAGAAGAAGACTAATGAGGCGGAACTTTGATAACTATCAGAACTCCATGTGACAGAAAGGGGACCTTCTACATAGAATACAAGAGTTTGACCTCACACAGGAGGAATGGGACCTTCAAGGGGGTGAGAGCTCAGAATACGCCGACATACAACAAGCATACGACGAGATCATTAGAACTGAGGAAGCGCATTGGAGGCAGCGCTCGAGGATTACATGGTTGAAAGAATGGGACAAAAACACTAAATTCTTCCATGCAATTGCTAACCAGTGTAGATCACGAAACTGGATACACAACATCGAGGACCAAGGGTACACGTTGGTAGATCTCAACGAGATCGACAAGGCGATCACGACTCACTTCACCGGCCAATTGGGCACAGCCCGCCCTAACCGTTACACCACCAACTGGAACGAGATGTTTGACCATCAACAAGCATCGAACCTAAGCTAATTGGAAGATCCCTTTACATTGGAAGAGATCGGCAGAGCCGTACAAGAACTAATAGTGACAAGGCTCCAGGCCCGAATGGCTTCCCAGTGACCAATATATCAGGGGTGACTTATTCAAACTATTCCTAGACTTACACAGTGGGCAAGCATAGCTCAAGAGACTCACCTGGGCTCTTATTATCCTCATCCCCAAGAAGGAGACCCCGAAGGAGATACGGGACTATAGACCGATTAGTCTACTCAACTACTCTATGAAAATCATCACCAAAGTGCTTGCCAACAGACTCCAAGGGGTCATTACAGGGTTAGTCGATGAGGTACAGATGGCTTTCATCAAAGGGCGGTCCACTCAAAGACAACATAATTGTTGCGGAGGAGCTAATCCACAAAATGCGTCTCCAAGACCAAGGGGGGCTATACAAAAGATTGACTTCGAAAAGGCATTTGATACTGTAGATTGGGACTTCTGCTAGAGATTCTAACAACAAAGGGATTTGGACTACGGTGGGTCTCCTGGATCCGAAAAATCCTTCACACTTCCAAGTCTAACTTACTCATTAACGGGAAGACAGGGGGATACATAAGACACAAGAGAGGACTGAGAAAGGGGACCCTCTCTCTCCCCTCCTCTTTGTACTCGCGGTAGATGTCCTCACAACCATGATAACAAGAGTATCTCAAGCTAACATATACAGAGGTATCAGACGTGGGGAGTTGCCGGAAAATGAGGTCACCTCACTCCAATACGCCGATGACCTACTGGTTTTCTGTTCCGGGGATCTAGAGCATATGCGAACCCTGAAGCTGATTTTATACCTCTTCGAGGGACTTTCCGGGCTCAGCATCAACTATTCCAAGAGCCACCTCATCTCCCTCAAATTGAACCAGACAAGAACAGCGGCACTGGCCAACACCATCAACTGTCAAATTAGCAAACCACTTTTGATGAGTCCACCCCATTTTACGCTCGTCTTATGTCCATTACACCCTCTTCTCCCTCTGTTTGTCTCTCTTTTCTGTTTCCTACCCCTCATTTTGAGGACTCTACAAACCTGATCTCCTCTTCTATTGATCCTCCCTCTCTGCCTACTATCTCTATCACAACGTCTTTCCAGTCTTCTCCCCTCCCAGCATCTTCTTTACCAACTGATTCCCGCATCATCATCCCCTACCACTATAGTCGACGAGTTCCTACTGGAACCCCACTTGGTGAGGCGTCTCTAGTTGCTCCTTCTATTAATCCGGCTAACAAGGTACCTTCTTACTCCTATTCTCTTCGTGACTGCTCTTCCCTATTACCCCTATTTATTTTGCTGCAGCTAGTACCAGTTACACAGGGGTTCATGAGTTAGGTACCTATTGCGAGGTTGCAGGATCACTTAAGTGACAGACTGTTATGACCAAAGAGTTGGATGCAATGGTTCGCACTCATACTTGGGATCTGGTTCCTCTCCTTCCTCATGCTGTTCCGATCAGCTGTAGATGGATCTACAAGGTGAAGACCAAATTTGATGGCACGGTTGAGTGCTACAAAGCGTGTCTTGTAGCTCGAGGTTTTTAGCAGGAGTATAGTCGTGACTATGAGGAAACTTTTGCCCCGGTTGCTTAAATGCACACTATCTGCTCTCTAATTGTTGTTGTTGCTATCTCTCGTTGGGAGCTTAGTCAGCTTAATGTGAAGAATGCCTTTCTTAACGGTGATCTTTCGGAGGAAGTATATATGAATCCTATAACACCCATCTTCAAATTGGGGACAAGTGTCACACCAGCCAGGTCAGGGGGTGAACCCTGGGCCTAAGGCTATAATAATCTAATAAACTTAACTCATAAGCAAACTCTAATGTCATAAATACTTAAACTGTTGGAGTGCAATACCAAAATAACTTAAAGTTATACAACACAAATCATATAAGGAGTTCTCATGTCTCCTAAATCAAGTACACAAATTCAAATAACAGCATAGCAGCGGGATGGTCAGAGCCAACTAAAGGTGGACAGGACTCTCTCCTCGACTCTAGATATGATCGAGTACCTGTCTATCTCTTGTAAAATTACAAATAGAAGAAGGATGAGCTACTCGAGCTTAGTGAGGAAAACAGTACTGTCAAGTAATACTTTACTTGTGTGAAATCAATAAAAGTAATCTGAAACAAATTCTTAAAATGTACAGGATATATAAGTATGAAGAAGTAAAACATTTTGAAATAATATGCCAATCAATGCATTATCTTCAATCAGATGGAATCATGCCAGATTTCATAAAAATCATAAGTAAAATAACATGTATGTTCATCTTATTCATTTCATTCAGTACCGTGTATGATTCTGTAATTTCCCTTGGTGGATAAATATCGACACCAACAGCCACCACGGTTCGAATATGGCTCCCGTAGGGTAGGATATATAGGAACATATATCATATTTCAATAGTATCAATTACACCTACACCTCTACTTCAATAATTGCGGAACCAATATGTAATCAGGATGAAACCTCACGGTCCTCTATGGCTCCCATCGAGGTACTATCTCTGCCCTCACGGTTCTACTATGGCTCCCGTGAGGTGACTATCTCTAGGATATGATATACTCGTACCGAGCACTCTATGTGTATAGAAAGGGGGTTTTATTTATTGAAAAAGGAAAGTTTTAAAAATAGATAGTTTGGACTTTAAGAAATGTAGAGTTTAACAATTCACCCCTTCTCTACCTAGTACCGTACTTTCTGGCTTTATTAGGGAACCACCATTGGTGCAAACAAGTATGATAGTACGGTGCAGAGAATCAATACTTCTAAATATTCTCTTTTCTATTTTATATTTCTTTAACTGAAACCTTTTTCATGAATATCTCAAAATTCATTTTCAAAGCAGAAATCTATCAATCAATATAATACGGTTTCCAAAACTTAGGAAATATCATATAACTTCTATTTCATGCTTTTCAAAATAGAAACAATACTTTGTAGACAATACGGTGAAAATACGAAAATGTCAAGTTTTGTTCCCTCACCTGAGTCTAGTAGAAGCTTAGGACTGGCTCGGTCCTTCGGCAGCGGCTGACTTGCCTTTCCCTTTCTCTTTTTCCTTTCCTAGTAATTGAAATATGAAAACTTAGGAATCTGAAAACCGTATTCTTAACTTATACTATAATTTAGACTCGTTAGAGTATGATAATTTCATTAAGTTAAATCGACCATGATTTCGCTTAATATGCATTTTCATATTTCTAAAGAGCATGGAAAAATACGGAATTGCTCAATTAAAAGACTTAACTATCTTCCTCCTTAGTTAAATTTGAAAACTTCTAACATGCTCCTTAAAAGTGATTAAATGCTAAACATAATCATGGAAGATTAATCAAGCATCAATACTTAAAATTTTCTACAAAACTTTGGCAGCACCTCCTCTATTTAGAGGGTCCCGAAATTATACAAACATACATCACATATATTCAACTTCTACAACATTTACTCTTATTTAACTCAATCAATCTCATGCAAAATCGTTCCCATATTTACGTTTATTAACTAGATTAGGTGATCTAGCTTGCATTCATTCCCCAATCATACTCTTCATAGAACTTAGGGCTCAACAATAGTTCAGACAAGACTCTCGGCCTTGAGATTAGTTGGATATGACCGTGGGTTTGCTCATGTATCTAAGGTGAACTTGTTTGTCGTCAGGACAGTAGGAGTAGAGGGAGATTTGGAGGCTGCGAACAGTAGGGGGCTCAGCCTCACTACAGGCCCACGGAGCCCACCGGAGAAGCAGAACGGTCATCGTTCTTTGGGCATGCGTGGGGGAAGAGGTGACGCTGAGAAAAGCGGCTGGCTCGTAATGAACACAGTGGGGTGGCCGGTGAGGGAGAAGAGAAACGGAGCGGCTAGAGGTGGCCGGAGGTAGCTAGGCCGTGGCTACAGGTTTGTCGGCGGAAATGGGGGCTGCTGGAGGAAGTTGGGCGATGCTCGGCTTGGCCATCCGGGGCTCGTGCAAGTGGAGACGGTGCCAGACACGGCTGGCCACGAATCTGAAGGGCAGCCGAACGTGGGGCAGCCTGGTCATGGCGGAGGCCGAGGCTGGTCGGTGGGGTTCAATTAATCTAGATTAATTAAGAGGAAGATACCGGACAAAGTTAGAGTCCCGGTAAAGTAGATCTTGTCGAGTCAAAAGTCGGAAAATATGGATGTATGTCGGGCTAGTAAATGAGACCCGTGAAGTTACAGTGTGTCTGTGACTCACTGATAGGAAGTAAAGAATGAATGAATTAATAAATGAATAAATTAATCAATTGTAATTATACAGATCCGAAGGAAACAGATCTGGTCGGGTTAAAGGTATCACCCGTGACCCTATGATAATTAATTTAAATAACATCTTGATTAAAATATTATTACTTTTCAAATACCTTATACTTTTATAAAAGAAATTGAGAAAGAGAGATGGAATCCCTCATCTCTCTCGTGCCCATCTTCACCTATGAACCCCCCATTTCCTTCTTAACAGGGATTACCCTTTCCATCCACCTCTAACTATTTCAAGTCTAAGTGGCCTGGCCCAATATGGCCTTCTCTGGGCCCAAATAGTTGTGAGGCTGGATTTTAGATCCATTAATTCCCGATTTTCCTTTAATTAAGTTTAAGGAGATTAATTTATTTTTCTGTGCTAATTAATCTCGTTGAAATTTTTGAAAATTTTCTGATTATTTATTTAAAAATTTAGGGGTGTTACAAATCCTTCCCCAGGTCTTGTCACCACTCCTAGTTTGTCACCTTCAGCGTGCTCTCTATGGTTTTATATAGGCCCCTCGTGCCTGGTTTGAGTGCTTTAGTTATGTCGTTGAGGCAGCTAGGTTTACTGCGAGTGTACATGATCCAACTCTCTTCACATATGTTTCTTCCCGTAGACGGACGATTCTTTTTCTCCATCTGGATGATATGATTCTTATTGGTGATGATCTTTGCTCACATTGCCTTTGTGAAGTAGAAGCTATACGAGACATTCCTGATGACTGATTTGGGGTAGTTACACTACTATTTCTTTGGCCTTAAGATCACCTCTCATCTTGATGGGTTTCAGCTATCTCAGAAGCAGTATATCTTCGATCTCCTTGATCGTTTTGGTCTAATTGATACTCACACCACTATCACACCTATGGAGTTACACTCATAGCTTCGTGCTATTGATAGGACACCACTTTTAGATCCTTCTCGCTATCACTATCTTGTTGCAGTTTGGTCTATCTTGTTCTCACTAGGCATGATATTTTTCATGTCGTGCATATACTCATTTAGTTTGTGGGCTCTCCTACTTCTGTATATTATGCCCATCTGCTTTGGGTTTTACGCTATCTATGTGGTATTGCCTCTCGCTACCTCTTCTATTCCAACAATCATCACTTCAGTTACAAGCCTATTCCGATGCTACTTAGGCAAGTGATCCAGATGATCGCCATTCTCTTTCTGGTTATAGCATCTTTCTTGCTACTTTTCTCATTATCTGGAAGACCAAGAAACAACCTAGTGTTGAGACGGAGTTTCCTACCCTTGCTGTTACTACTGAAGAGATCATCTAGCAACGAAGGTTACTTTAGGATCTTGGTGTTCCCATGGATTGTCCCACTCCTCTTTATTGTAACCGTTTTGATGCGCTTCAGACCGTAGGTGATCCGGTCAAAGCATGAGCTGACCAAGCATATTGGTGTTGATGCTTATTTACACGATGCTCTGTTCGTGATCGGACGATTTCTCTACATTTCCTCCTTCTGAGCTACAGGTGGCTGACTTCTTAACCTAAGCTCAAACATGTGATCAACATTCTTTTCTATTGTCCAAACTTAAGACATTTGATCCGTCTTGAGTTTTAGGAGGGCGGGGGACGATAGTATTATATAGGGATAAATCCACTATTCGTCCCTGTATTTTACCCCAATATGTTCATTTTCATACCTGTACTTTAAAAATGTTCAATACGATCATTGTACTTTGCATATTTTGTTAAATACTATCTCTGATGCTGACATGGTAGCACATGTGGCATACATATGAAATACGACCTATTTTTTTAATTTTTATTTACACGTGGTTGTATTTTACTAACGTGCCATTTATTATAAAAATGACAAAATAAATTTTAAATGGAAATTTAATGCACGTTGTGGCAATTTTTTTTAAAATTTTATTTAAAAAATTAATAATATAATTAATTATTTTTAAAAATTATTTAGCAAAAATTATTTTTAGAAACATTAATAATATTATAATTTTTTTAAAAAAATTAAAAATTTATTTTTTAAAAAAAATTAAAAATTTATTTTTTAAAAAAAATTAAAAATTTATTTTTTTTAAAAAAATTAAAAATTAAAAATTTATTTTTAAAAATTAATAATATAATTAATTTTTTAAAAATAAAAATTGCCTCATCAACATGTTTTAAATTCCCATTTAAAAATTATTTTATAATTTTTTTTGAAAAAATGCCATGTTAGTATGCCATATCAGCAAAATACGGCCACATGTTAATAAAAAAATTCAAAAAATAGGTCGTATTTTATATGTATGCCATCTGTGCTGCCACATCAGCATCAGGGATAGTATTGAACAAAATACACAATGTACAAAGACTGTATTAAACATTTTTAAAGTATAAGGATGGAAATGAACATTCGGGTAAAATATATTGACAAATAGTAGATTTATCCCTATTATTTATAATTTATTACCACATCACCTGTGGTGATATATGTAAGTGTTATGAGACCCTATATGGTTACATTTCATGTTATTTTTATTCATAAAATAAATGTGGTCTTCAATCCAAATCCTTCTTTGTTCTCTGTTTTGTCTAAGACTCTTGAAATAAATCTTTTCAGAAGGTATAAATCTTTTACAAACGAGAATGCAGACGAGTATAATTGTATTTTGATCTTCACTCCAAAATGGTTCCTTGAATTGAAATCCTTTCTATAAAAAAAAATCCTCTCTTTATTCTCTTTTCTTTGTTGAGTTTCTAGTTCTTTCTCCATTTTCCTATATAAATTTTGCTTACTGTATAAACCAGCTCTATATAGGTTTAGCACAAACCAAGCAATATATGTACCAATAAAGGATGAGGTGGCGACATTCGGAAACACATAAGTGAAGAGGAGGATTTTTAATATATATATTGTAATTCTTAGAGCAAGAACAAATTGAAATTTCGATTGGATTAATTTTACGGATGAAATGGCCAATATCAATCTCTATAGACACTTCTACAAAGCTCCACATTTATTAAACTATTGTCTTTACTAAGCTTACTATATACATGACAAACAAAAAAGAATCCAAAAATTTAACCTGAAATTTGAAGTATGGACCATTGACCTACAACCATAAGGGCAGATCATGTTCTCAAATAAGTTCTAGACACGGTCTCTTTCATGTTCTCTATCTTAAATCAACTCTGAGCTTCAACATGAAGTTTGGCATATCTAATTGGACTTAACCAATTATATATTTATTCCTTGAATTTGAATTTTTTTTCACCTAGAGCATCAAGTGATAACATCACTACTTAAATATAAGTACTTTTATATCGACACTTATAACTTTGACTTGTCTAATTTTTAAGTACTTTTATTTCCTCTAATGCATCATATGGTTTATGAATAAGAAAAAAAAAAAAAAGTGTAGAGCTTGTAGCACCTCAAGTTTAAATGGGAATGGGAAGTGATAAGTGTATGAAGTTTAGGATACTAGTAGGGATGGAGGGGGACCAAGTTTATGACATGGTTGTGAGCCTTGGCCATTAAATGCTCACAGATCATACGAAGAGGTCTGGAGGAACCAAGGAGCAGTGTTCATCAGACCCATGAATGCACTTCTTGGCACTATTTGCGCTGTGGTCACCACTAAAGTTTGTGGTCAATAACTAATCTCTTTTGTTGTAATTTGATTCCCTTCCATTGCATCTTCACAATGCTTATATGGTCATTAGTATATGTTAGGGGGAAAATAACCGAAGGCGTGTGACATGATCATGAACGTTGAGATAAAAGCCAAAAATATCAAATTAACTATCTGATCATACGATGATGGAGGATGAATTCTTAAAGGTACTGAAAACTGGCATATAAGGGTCACAGAGGTATAAAAGGAGGTCATCAGCTCATAAAAAAGACAGATTGGATTCTAGTTCTGGAATTATGGTATCTCTCTCTCTCTCTCTCTCTCTCTCTCTCTCTCTCTCTCTCTCTCGTGTCGCAGACTTGATCGTCAGAGGCATACTCCTGAGCATGAGTGCTCGGATTTCTTCTCTCCCACAAATCTCTCTCTAGAAGGTTCAATCCCTGAAGGACAATTTCTAAAGGAGACATTGATCTTATGGAGTGAAAGAAGAAGAAAAAGAATCATTAATCATACTCGACCTCTCTACCAAGATTTCCTGAAAAATTCTCAACTTCACCAATCAATCTTTCTCGTCATTCAAGATCTACTCTAATCCCCAGGAAGAGCGGACTATTGCATCAACAGTTTGGCGCCGTCTGTAGGAAAGATCGATCTCCATCTTCTTGATAAAAAATTTTATGCAACTCTTGACAATGGGTAGAGGCATAGCGGAGTCAGATTCCTGATCCGATCGATGACAACACCACTGGACGAAACAATATTCAAGAAATTGAAGACACTCACCAAGACTAACCTACAATCCTGGGAGGAAAGGTTCAAGACTCGAGGTATCGAGTTCTCAAGGAAAAGATCGAGGCAATCAACCGAGCTCTTTGAATCATGTAGCAACAAACATCCCAGCTCCCACCACTGCTAAGAAACACCGTGGCAAACTCATATGAGGTGGGGAGACACTCGGCTATGCTCGCCTTAGAGTCTAAACGCAAGGCCCATGCAAGGAGGGAAGAGGAGTTTGCTCTATTATTGAGCAACACTAGATCACTACAACCTCAACCTCAACTTGAGAACTCCCCGAGAGCTCGGTAAGGTTGTATCCCAAGAAACTAGGGAACGACTAAGGTACCTTACTCGCACAATCTCTCTCTTCATTCCTGAGATTCTTGAAACCTCGCTCCCAATCGGATTCCGGATGCCCTCTATCGAGACGTATAACACTTCAGATCCGATGGACAACTTAGATCTTTCAAGGCCATGGTGTTGCTCCATGAAGCTCTAGATGATATCATGTGTCGGGTGTTCCCAATAACCTTGTGAAGCACAGCCAAGATGTGGTTCACCAACCTCTCCCCGAGAGTCCATCTCCTCCTTTGAAGAGCTGAGCGAGCTCTTTATTAACCATTTTATCAGCAACAAGAAATAGAGAAAGAACTCAGCGATGCTGATGAGGATAAAACAACATGAAGATGAGAGCCCTCGTAGTTACAAACATCGGTTCTATATGAAAATACTCGAGGTCCCCGACCTCAACCATATCTTCACCGTAGTCGTACTAATAAAAGGGTTGTGCTAATCTTCTTTCAATTTTCTCTTTTCAAGAAACAACTAAAAATTTTGGTTGAGCTCCTAACCAAAGTCGAGAAATACATATATGCCAGGAGATTCAAGCGGCTAGGCGAGAAGAAAGCCCAAGAGGGAGCGGAACCAAAACCAAGAACCTCTGAAGCACCCTAAGAAGTCTAGATTCCAACCCCAAGAAGTCTGCAGAAAGGGAGAAGTAGCTCAATTCCACAGCTATGCCCTACTAAACGCCAGCCAAGGGGATATCTTTATGCAAATACAGAATGAGTGAAGTCACCATTGGTCAACTTTTCTGGAGGAGCAGTACAACTAGAGGGAATGGTTACCCTTCCTCTCACAGTAGGAATTTTTCTTCTACAATCCATGGTTATGATAAACTTCCTTGTAATTAAATGCCCCTCTAGTTACAACGTCATCCTTAGCAGACCGATGCTCAACGGCCCTAAGAGATGTCTCAACCTATCACTTCCTGATAAAGTTCCCAACCAAGCACGGATATGGTGAACTAAGAGAAGATCAGTTGACTGCTTAGTAGTGCCATGTCGCCCTGCTCAGCTGTAAGATTCAAGAGCCTCTATCGATTGAGATATAGGGAGAAACTAGCGATAAGCCATCCCAAAGGGCAACCTCAATGAAGGATCTAGTCATAGTACCACTGACTGATGACCAACCATATTGCACTATTCAGATTGGGGTAGAGCTGTGGGGTGAATAGATGAGGATATGTTGACATTCTTGTGAGCTAAAGCTGACCTCTTCACTTGGACACCTGAAGACCTGCTAAGGGTGGATAGGAGGGTCATGGGGACACCATTTGAACGTGGACCCTTCCTTTACACCGATCATTCAGAAGTGACACCACTTCGCCCCATAACAACAACAAGCACTTCGAAGAAGAAATTAGCAAGCTGCTTAAGGCGGGATTCATTTGGGAGGTCCCTTACTCGAAATGTCTCGCTAATATGGTCTAGGTCAAGAAAGCCACCGGAAAGTGGCGGATATGTATTGACTTTACCGATCTCAATATGGCATGCATGAAGGATAGCTTCCCTCTCCCTATAATCGATAAGTTGGTCGATTCCACTATGATACATGAGCTATTAAGTTTCCTAGATGCCTTGTCAGGATACAACTAGATTAAGATGAAGAGGTCGGATGAGAGGAAGACCTCCTTCATCATAGATAAGGGGCCATATTGCTATAGAGTTATGCCCTTTGGGTTGAAGAACACCGATGCAACCTTCCAAAGACTGTTGAATAAAGTCTTTCAGAAACAGATCGAAAAGAACATCGAGGCGTATAACAACGATATGCTAGTAAAGAGCGAGAAAATCGATCAACATACAGGTGACCTAGAGGAGACATTCAGAGTACTTCGAGAACTTGGTATGTATCTTAAGCCGAGTAAGTGTACTTTCGGGGTTCGATCAGAGATGTTCCTTGGATTCATGGTTACCCAAAGAGGGATCAAAGTAAATTCTGAGAAGATCAATGCCATATTAGAGATGAACTCCCCCAAGACTATTAGAAACATCCATCGGATAAATGGGAGGTTAGCCGCCCTTGGACGATTCGTTTCAAGGTCGGTTGACAAGAGCCTTCCCTTCTTCTAAGCTCTCCGAAAAGTTCTGAAGGTTGAATGGACTGATGAGTACAAGAGAGTCTTTATACAGTTGAAAGAATACATGAGTTCTCTGCCTCTGATAACCATACCAAACTATATAGACGAGCTTTATATGTACCTAGCTTCCACAATGCATGCGATCAGCTCGATCTTACTAGAGGAAGAAAAGGGGGCCCATAAGCCAATATACCACACTAGCAAGGTCCTCAATGACCATGAGTCCAGATACCTCATGGTAAAGAAGTTGGCATACACCCTTGTCACCCCTCGGTTCGCTGAATGAGGCCATACATATCAGGTTACTGTTCTCATTGACTAACTTATGAAGCAGGTCTTGCAGCGACCCGAGATGTCTGAAAGGTTGACTAAGTGGGTGACTGAGCTCAGTGAGTTCTATATAGACTAAAGCACCGGACCACTATCAAAGCTCAGGCCCTTGTAGACTTTATCGTGGAGTTTGCTTTTCCCGATGACAACAATTCTATAGTTTTGAGGAGAAAGCAAACCAGGTTGCACCACCTGATCTTTGGATTTTGTATGTGGACGGATCAACCACAGGAAAAGGGTTTGGAGCTGGCTTGATTCTGAAGTCACCTAATGGATGAAAGACATTGACTGCCCTAAAGTTTGATATCAAGGTGATGGACAATGAGGCTGAGTATAAGACACTAATCGCTTAAGAACAGCTAGCCCTTAGTATTGGAGTTTAGAGCCTGTGTTCTTACAAGAACTCCCAACTGGTCGTCGGGCATATGAACAAGGAGTATGAAGGCCGAGATGGAATTATGGCCAAGTACTAGGTCGTGGAAAAGGAGCTTGCCTTGAAGTTTAGGTAATTCAAGATCAAAAAAATTCCATGGTTGGATAATGAAGACATCGACTTTATTTCAAAGCCTGGCTCCTCTCAATGCGCCAACCTAATTTAGCCCATCAATCTATAACACCTATCTCATAGAAGCATTGATGGTCTATCAGAAGGACAAGTCCAAGAGATTCAAGAAAAGTAGAGTTGGCTCGACCCTATTCGAGAATACTTAATGGAAGCTTCATTGCCAACTGACCATAACGAAGCTCAAAGGATCTAGAGCAGGTCGACCCGCCTCATCATCATAGATGACCAACCATACAATAGGTCTTGCACCTTGCCGTATTTGATATGTCTATGCCCTTCCAAAGGCGAATATATCCTTTGAGAGGTCCATGAAGGGATCTGTGGTAATCATCTTGGGGGAATATAGCTAGCTTACAAGGTCCTCAGGCGGGGATATTATTGGTCAATGTTGATAAATGACGTAGTGGACCTAGTTCAGAAATGCAAGGTATGCCAATACCATTCGAGGATTCAACATCAACCTACTACCCAACTCACTTCCATCGTGAGTCCGAGACAATTCGCAATGTGGGAGATAGATATCCTTGAGTCTTTACCTATGGCGATCCGACAGCTAAAGTTCTTTATCATCGTTATAGATTATTTCACCAAGTGGGTGGAAAAGAACCTCTAGTAAAGATTATAGAACGGGATTATCGAGACTTCATCTCGAAGTCCATCATCTGCAGATTTGGCATGTTAGTTGCTTTTGTTACAAACAACGAGTGGCAGGTTCAACAACCAAAAGTTCAATTAATTCTGTACGGAGCTAGGTATTGAGGCAAGGGTAACTTCTATGACTCATCCTCAAGTTAAAGGGTAGTTTGAGGTCACCAATAGGACTATCCTTCAGAGCCTCAAGACTAGAGTCCAACAAGCCACCTCCAACTAGGTGGATGAATTGCCCAGTACTTGGTGGGTGTATTGGATTACTAGCCGGACCACCGGAGAGACTCCATTCAGCCTCACTTTCGGAGCAAAAGTAGTGATCCATGTAGAGATCAGGATGCCAACCTATCAAACCTAGACCCTTGATTAAGGAGACAATAATGAGGCCCTCTGAGGAAAGCTAGATCTCTCAGAGAAGAAATGTGACAAAGCCTGTCTTAGAGCAGTAGCCTACCAACAATAGTTTCGAAGCATCTACAACTCCAAGGTGCGGGGGGTCATATTTCGACCAGGTGACCTCATCTTATGGAAGAACATCTTCCAAGGGAATGGGAGTCAAAGTGGGAAATTTACTCTCAATTGGTAAGTCCCTATACAATAATAGGTATTGTCTGGCCTAGCACATAAAGGCTAGTAGACTTGGGAGCAAATTGCTTAAAGGGTCATTCTATGTCGAGCACTTGAGAAGATGTTATCTATGACAGTCATAGATTTTTCCTCAAATTGAACCACTATTAATGTGCATGTATGATTGGTTAATCATTGGAGCCCCAGATTTAGAGACTCCGCTCAATCCAGAGCCTAGCATACTAGTCGTCAGTGCTTGCAAGTGCCCCTCATCTTTTTTAAGACATGAATTCGGTTCTCAGGGATCAGATCGCCCCCATCTCCTTTTAGGGCACACAGAAGTTAATTGCTAAAGCCCTCGGAATATCAACACTTATTCAGTCTTCCGAGACCAGATTACCCCATCCCCTTTCAAGGTACACAAAGGTTGATTGCTAAAACCCCGACGACTTCGACATTGGATGATTCTTTTCAGGGCTTGACCATTTGGTCCCTTTAAGGGTGCCCTTTTCATTGTACAAATTCAATCTTGAGGAATCATATCGTCCCCATCCCATTTTAGGACACACAAAGATTGATTGCTAAAACCCTTAAGACTTTGACTTGCATTTGGTTGCTAGGGATCAGATCGCCCCCGTCCACTTTTAGGGCATGCATAGGCTGACTACTAAAACGCTACCGACCTTGATACAAACGACCCTCTTCAAGGTGCCCTTTTTAGAGCTAGACTATTAGACCCTTTTCAGGGCACATATTCAGTCCTGATGGATTACATCGTCCCTTACCCCTTTTAGGACACATAGAGATTAATTGCCAAAACCCTCAAGACTTCAACATGAATTTGGTCCCTAGGGATCAGTTTGCCCCCATCCCTTTTCAGGGTACATAGATGTTGACTGCTAACACCATACCAATCTCGACTCGAACGACCCTTTGTAGGGCTCAACCATACAACACTTTTTAAGCCATGACACTAATCCTCTATGGTCAAATCATCTTCACCCTTTCGAAGGTTAGACCAGATGATCAATAAAGTCCATCAGGTCTGTTTGTTTTTGGTCTTTGATGACTCTAGAAGAAGGCCAGGAGGAGTTGATTGCTCCTCTCCTTTGTATGACACAAGTTATCATATCCGAGCTTGGAGAAATATGCTCTTTGTCTATATCAGTCTTAGCCAGACTCGCAAATATGAACCACGAGGGCCTGGAAGACTACAATACCCAAAGTCAATAACATTAGAGGGATCAAGTCTTTGAGCATACAACAACAAAACTTAGTTATTTTAAAGGACAAGTAGAAACAACTCGAAGAAAAGAACCACAAAATATTCGCTCGTCCATCTAAATAAGAGAGTAACACAAGTAAGTAAGTAACGAAAAAGTCATTTATTTATTAATGGATTTGTTAAAAGAATACATGTACAAAAGGGGAAAATATAAAAAGTACAAGAGTTTATTCTTGAGGAGTTGATGGAGAGACCTCAGCCTCGGTTGAGGCTAATGCTTGGACCTCGACTAGAGATGACACCTTGGGTTCAACTAGAATTGGAACCTCGGGTTCAGCTGTAACTTCGGCTTTGGCTCGACCAGTGTCGTCCTTGGAAGAAGGAGGGAGATATTGGAGAGCACCCTCGAAGTCCAAAGATGCTAAGTCCAACTCTAGATGTTCAAGGACAACCTCCTTAAAGATTTTGAAACCCTCCTCTGCTTCTCAGGTGGCACGGTTGGCAACCTTGTCCTTGAACTCTTTTGAGTTCTTAAACTCCATTACCTTCTACTTCACAAAGGGCTTGATCTCCTTTAAGAATTCACGTGAGTCCTTGAACTTTTGTACAACTTCCTTAACGAAAGCCAGAGTTCTTCATGGTACTCCTCAGTATACTTGAATTTGGCCACAACCTTCTCCACAGCTTCTTCAGCAGCCCAATGAGTCATGACCTCCAGCTTCTCCAAGTCACAACCGCTCTTTACCTCCTCGAGAGTTAGGAGCTTCTCCCTCTTCTTGGCTTCAACCTTCATAGGAAGGTTGGCCTTCTGATTTAAGGCTCCAAGTTCATCCTCACTTGGGCTAGGTCAAACTCAACCTTCTTCAACCCCTCTTCTAAGGGGTTTCTGAGCATGAACTCCTCTCTTAGGTTCTTGGCTATGTGGGCCAGAAGACCAGCCTGCGTAAAACGTGACATTAGTAACTGAGCATAAAATATCAAAGATTAGAATAAAGATATGGGAGTAGACATGCCTTCATCCTTGTCAGCGTCAACCAAGAGTTCATTTCCTCTTTGTTGAGCCCTCTCAAAGTTGCGAGATCCAACTCCAAAGAAATAGCCTCAAAGGCCTCGACAATGGCTACATCATCGATGAAGAAGGACTTCACCTCAACAGTGCTTGAGTTCGGGAGTTCACCTTGGACATAGAGGAGCTTCCTGACTCTGAAACAATCAGGACTAGCATGATGGAAGATGTGTCAGCCTCGGTATCTGACTCTACTACTAATACTACTAGACAACACCGAGCTCACGGAGCCAAATTCACCGATGTTTTAATTTCCTCAACCTCCAATGCTGCCAATGCTGCCAAAGCCTCTGGCTGAGCCCGAGACTTGTTCGACGAGCACACTTGCTCCTCTGAAAGGCACTTGCCCCAACGAGGAGCGGGAGGGCTGGACAAGCTCCCTAACTTTTCTTCAAATCTTGGAGAAGTAACCGTTGGTCCATCAGATCCTCTGCAAACAAAAGGTTAGCCAATTAAATACATCTTAATTAAAAGAACTTGATAGATTATATAAAAAGGAGGGCATCCTACCCGCTGGAGGGAAGAGCCCGGCATTACTGAGATTATCTATAGTAAGTAAACTGGCTAAGGTAGAAGATTCGCTGCTTTGGAAGAAAGTCAGTTGCTCCTCCTTTGTGAACAACATCTCCACCATAAAAGAAGGGACGGTGTTAGGGGGTCCCAAAGGTTATTATCGGCTACCATGTTTCTTCGGAGACAAAGAAGAACCTCGATTTTCAGTTGTGAATGGAAGAAAGGGCTTTCCCTAGGAAAGATCTACGAATTCAGGCGACAAAATAGTATCAATCCCCAAAGTGTAGATACTTTTTCAAAGAGAAAAGAAGACAAAACCAATGAAAGAAGTGCTCGAGACCGAGCTGAAGAAACTGAACAACAAATCCACTGAGGATTCTCCATGAGTTGGGGTGTTAAATTATGAAAACATAAGATTTCGCAAAACAAGGGTGGAGAAGGAAGACGAAAGCCAACCAGGAAGGATTCTTCATATAAGACCAATTCCCCAGGCTGAGGAGAATTAGCTCGCTCCCTAGAGTTCGGAGGTCTAAACCTAAAATGAGGTCGAATAGCGAAGATATCACCTACTTAAATAAGCTCCGAGAAGTTGAAAGAATAGGCTACTGGCTCAATGTCGGCGCACTGCTCTCTAGAGGCTAAGGGGACAACTTCTATTACGTTGGTTTGGGGAAACGAAAGAGTATTGCGAGGCGAGGAGCTAAAGGTTTTCTCAAGCGGGGATAAAGAAGAAGATAAAGATGACGAAGGTAAAAACCCCAACCCTCTACAAACCTATTTATAGATGGTACTCATAAACGTGTTTCCCCAATGGTAATTAATTGGGATCTGACGACTTAAGAAACTCCCTGAACAGACGCACCCGCGGATGGACAACACGTAGGCCAATAAATTTAGGATGCTTCGAGACAATTCTATAGGGAGTCATACCCATGATCTCTTGCGTAAACTTCCACCATTACTTTTCAGCCAAAGACACTTCGAAAGTTGGAACGCCATGTCCTTCGAAAGTCGTGACTCGTTAATCGATGTTAATACTAAGCGACAACCTTATCAGCTCGGTTGCATCCTAAATAATTAGCTCGTAGTCGTGTAATCAAAGGCACCTTTCAAACATTCCAGTCGACAATTAAACTCCCAAGAAGTACTGAGCTGAAAATTGGTTGGCCTTGAGAGTTAGGGGGCAAGTGTTATGAGGAAAATAACTGAAGACATGTGAAATGATCATGAGCGTTGAGATGAAAGCCCAACTCCCAAGTTAATTGCCTGGTCATCCGATAATGGAGAATGAATTCCCAAGGGCATTGTAAGGTGGCAGATAAGGGCCATAGGGGTATAAAAGGAGGTCGGCGGTTCACGAAGAAGGCATATTTGATTATAGCTATGGAATTCTTGTATCTCTCTATAAGCTCTCAGTCTTTCTCTCTCTCTCTCTCTCTTCTCTCTTTTTGAGTCGTTGACTTGAGTGTTGAAGGCTCTCCCCTGAGCACAAGTGCTCGGATCTTTTCTCTCCCATAATTCTCTCTCTCTCTACAAGGTTCAATCCTCGAAGGTTGATCTCCAAAAGAGGCGTTGATCCTACTGAGCGAAAGAAAAATAAGAAGAATCGTTGATCATAACCAACCTCTCTATCGAGATTTCCTGAAAAATTACCACCTTCACCAATCAATCTTTCTCGTAATCTACTCTGACCTCCAAGAAGAGCGAATCATTGCATCAACAGTATAACAAAAATTGTATCAGTTAGTTATCAAATGAAAATTATAAACCAAAGAAGATCATTTTAAAACCTCAAGTAATCCAAATATAAAAAAAATATCATAAAAAAATATAATACCCGAAAGTGTGATACACATTTTTATATTTTAAATATAAAATAGGTAGATCTCTCGAACCCAATTATACTGTGTGAAAAACATGTCCCTAACGTCAACAACAGTTGAATCACATGACGAACTGATTGGAACTTAAAACATGTGATAAACTAAAATAAAAACATGAAAATAAAAATTGGAGTTTTATTTATAGTAAAATATTTAAATATTTCAACAATATTTATCTTTACAAAACATGCTCACCTATATAGCATTATAATTACCAGAATTCGACTAAATTTTTTCTCAAACCTAACAATAGTTAGTTTATATGAGATATTAAAAAAAGTACAGTAATCCAATATTTGCAAAATGGGAAAAAAAAGTCCAAGCTTTTGTAATGGAGTTGATTATTAAGAGAAACCTGACATTTATAAGAGAAGAGCTTTCAAGCTACGTCCTAGGGAAAGATGTCGACGAGAACATGGAATGACCTGAGGACCAATATAACCGAGGACAATCATATCCCATGTAATGTAATGATGATCCACTTAAAGTGATCACAGTTGCACTATATCCTATCTTCATTTCAATAAATGTGTTTTATCAACTAATTAAAAAAAAAAAAAAAAAAGAGGAAAGAAGAAAAACACACACTCGTTGTATACCCCACATTTAAAAGTTTCCTGAATCACTTTATTTATTAATTAATTAATTTTTTTATTTGTTCACTTTTGCTCAATTATGGCTTCACCTTCTAATGATGAAGATAGGAACTAAAAGCTGGTTTCATGCATGCACCAACATGTTGTATGTCTCTAACTTGGCCATGTTCCAAATAAAGTTAAGAAGATGAATATATGTATATTGCAAAAGTTGGAATTACTTATATACCCTTGATAGGGGTTATTATGCAATTATAAACTTTGTTAAGGCATATTTATAAAATACCCTAAACAAACTTTGCCACCATTTTCATGCACTTGTGGAGTCTTGACAAACTCCTATACTTGTTTTATTTTTATTTTATTGTAATTTTTCTATCAAGATGCCAACATTAACTTGATTATGTGACCTTTCATGCTTGAAGAGTTGAATTCTCTCATAATTAGGCGTGCTATTATACACAGATGATGATGCTAGAGAACAAAAGTAAAATCTTAATTAAATAAATAATTATGATTAATTAATTTAAGGTGTCTACTTACCAACTAAAAAAATATTAAGTTTCCAAGATTATAGTGACAACTTTTCATCTTTTTTAATCTTAGAGTTGACTAATGCATGAACAAAAAGTTGAATGAATTATGGTTGTTAAGTCTTCTCCATCCTACCAAAAGTTAGATTATTCAAATCAAACATTAATTGCAATTGGATTTTGGTACTTACCCTAATCAGATTTTTTAATAATAAAATTTTTAAATATTCATTTAGTGGTGTACTTCTATTATGTCAAAATCAAAAGTGATTGAAAATAATAGATGAAGTATACCCGATATATTATTAATCACGCCAGTTTAAGGATTTTGATGATAAACAATGTGTTTGTGCAAAATTCATACATAAGATTAATTTCCTTTTACTTTCTTAGTTTGATAAAACACAACCGTCTATCAAACCCAAGCTGATGAAGGTCGAATCTCTCCTAAAGCGATGCCTGGCATTCAATTAACAAATTAATGGTCCTAAAAAAACCATTTTTAATTAATTAACCTCGATGATGACTAATTAAGTTGATGGCTTGATTTCTTACCATGGTCCTAGAAAATCCATTTTACTAGATGTAAAATAAAAGCATGGTATGATGGTCATTTTATGGGTGAGCAAATGGTCCAAGATGGAGCCATTTTTGTATGCATTCATGCTAACATATCCTATTTCATGTCCCCCTCCTCCTCCTTGTTTCTCATCAACCTTCAACTTCAACTTCTCCACAACTCCAAAACTCTTCACCACCTTTGAGCTTCCATGGAGACCTTTCAACAAAACCCTAGCGAGAGCTTCTCCTTCAACTGGTTGATGAACATCAAACCCTCCATTGATACTCTCAATGAAAGCCTTCGTTTCTCCTTTGACACTCTAGAGACTGGTTCCTTCATTGAAATGGATCCCAAGTTGATCTCCATGCGTTGGAGTACTTGCGATTCTCATGACTTTGATTTCAATCCTTCAAGTAATTCTCAGCCTCCGGTGATCGTCTCGGCCGATCAAATCTTCGCTGATGGCCGCCTTCTTCCTCTGCATCCTCCGGCGAGCTTAAACCGATCACTCTCTTTAGACTCATGCAAATCTTTACTCTCTCGGAGCAGCAGACATGGCGAGCAGTTGCAGTATGTTCATGCAACTCCGGCGAGATACTCTTCTCCAAACAATCAAAGTATAGCAAATCACTCGTTGCCAAGTCCTAAGCACAATTGCTCAAAGTCTCCGAAGAAGATCATTTGCAAGTACTTGTGCTTTCTCATGCCTTTGTACAAGAAGGTCAAGTGCTTTAGATTCGTAACTCCCGCAAGATCTGCAAGGATCTACACCGATTCGGTTGAAACGTCTCCAAGAACGAGCAATGCCTACACGACGATGCTCGATATGCGAAGTGAATCGATTCATGATGCTGTTCTTTACTGCAAGAACTCCAACAATGGAGGGGGGAAACCATAAAAGATGGAGAACACTACTATACTAGTAGTTGTATAGTTTTCCCTAACCTTTTGATTAGGATAAGTGTTCTTGTGACCTCCCTCTCAAAGAAGGCTTTGTAGGGATGAGTTAGTGAGAAGGAAGGGATTTATGGATATTCTTGTATCTTCATTCCAATTAAATTTAGTAAATGGTCACACTTGTTAGCCTTCTAATAAATCCCTATTCTATCTTATCATACTTTAACAAAATCGATCACATTCTCTTTCTCAAGTCTAAGAAAGCAAGTCCTGTTTTGTAGTATCCAATTAATCAATGGGAGGCATAACAAACAATGAAAGAAAGTGACATTGTTGATGTTCATTGGGAGAGAGAATTATGAACTCAAAAACAAGGTCACATGTATCCGCTAGTTTACTAGCAACCACTCATTTACACCGAATTACCATTCTAAATGGCAATGTATGGCATATATATAATAGGGCATTAAGTACTTGCTTAAACATTGCAAATGAAGTTCCTAAAACAAACATCTTGACATTGTATGAATAAGGTAAGAGAGGAAAACATCAAGAACATCAAGAACAATGACATTGTCGCATGAGAAGGCGACTAGAATAGATGGTAAACGATCAGAACATCGGTTAGTAGAGTTGGGAGGATTGGCAGATAGCAAGAACATGGTGTAGGATGGAGTGTGGGTCAGAAAGACTGCAAATTGTTCACATGGGAGGAGCTGAAAGTAGGGAACAAAGAAAAGATGTGTTTTATGTTCATATGTGCCTCCTTTTGTTCTTTTTGTTGGCTGATTATCCTGGCAATTCAGAGCCAGGACTTTATCAGTACCTCAAGTTTGTTATGTTCATGGTTTATGTCTTCCCTTTGGGAGTGGTGGTCACATTGTGATGTGGGGTCTGAAAGCCTCCTTGTTCCCTTCCTGTCTGGTGTTCAACCTTCAATGTCATTTTTGGGACCAACATGATAGCCATGCATGTCCTGATAAATATCATCCTTTTTGTGTTTTCAGAAATTTCAAAGTGATCTATATTGGCCACAATATTCTATGAAGAAAAATAAAATTCATTTAAATAGAGAAAGTAAAAACCATTTTTGACTATCTTTAATTTGTTGAGAACATATATAGATCATTTCTACAAAATGCCTAACTTGTCGGTTCAATTAACTTATTTGAATAAAACGGTAGGGTTTCAGAAATGAGTTTGGCATGAGTTATATCGATATCATCTAAAATGACATTTTTCATTTTCAGAAGTAATACTTCCACTCCTAAACAAACACACCTTAATTAATGCCTTAATGATAGCCAAATGAAAGAAATTTCATTTGATATCACTTTCAGTGATATATTGGAAGGGGACATCCAAATTGTAACATAAGGCTATAGTTTTCTGATTCAATTAACAGAGTTAACGTTGGTACTTGCTATGAAGTATGACATATAAGTTTGCCATTTTTGCCCAATAAATACGCATTAAATGGATATGATTAAGTGGCATGATAAAATGAATGCTTTACATTCTTCAATTCATGTCAATGTCTTCTAATCTGATAATTAATTGATACTTCGGGGGAGGGGGCAGAAATTTGTGGAGAAATCGGGAATCACTAGAAAGATTAACACACATTTCCACAAACTATATATTTGGGGCAGCCAAGAGATTAGATACAAGACCAACTGGCACACTCTATTCATTCACAATGAAAGAATAGACTTAAGCCGCCTGGAAACCTTGTTTGCAGAAGAGAAGATTAGGAGAGTAGTAAAAGAGCTTGAGGTGGACAAAGCCTAGGGACCAAATGGACTGCCTATGACCTTCAACCAAAGAGGATGGGACACAGTAAAAAAAGAACTCCTAAATCTCTTTGAAGATCTATAACACCATAGAACAAATTTGGAGAGAATCAACTGGGCTTTGATATGCGTGATCCGTAAATGTGAATCCCCGAAAACTATGAATGACCATAGGCCTATCAGCTTACTAAACTGCTCGACTAAAATCATCTCCAAGGTCCTCGCCAACTAGATGAGAGACGTTATTGGGGATCTCATAGATGAATCCCAGATGACCTTCATCCATAAGAGATCAATCCATGATAACAAAGTCAGAGCCGAAAAAGTGTTACATGGCATGCTAGGGGGATCACAAGAGGGTACACTAATCAAGGTGGACTTTGAGAAGGTTGTTGATATGGTTGATTGGGACTTCCTCTTGGAGGTTTTGTAAGCAAGAGGATTTGGACCAAAGTGGACCAAATGTATCCAAACCATACTCAAGTCCTCGAATGCTAAATTCCTGCTCAATGGAGAAGAGACGTGATATATTAGACACAAAAAAGGATTAAGGCAGGGAGGACCCTCTTTCACCCTACTCTTTATGCTAGCAATGGGCGTCCTCGACTCAGTGATTAACAATACAACTCACTCCAATATTTTTGGGGCTACAAGCTGAGTTGCCAAGGAGGAAGGTATGATAGAGATAACATCTTTACGGTACGCAGATTACCTACTAGTCTTCTCCTCAGGGGAAGAAACCCATCTCAGAGTGGTCAAGCTCACCTTCTACCTTTTCGAAGGCCTTTTAGGACTAAGGATTAACTTCAATAAGAGCACAATCATCCATGTGAATACTTAAAGACACGAACCAAGCAAACTAGGAAGAATTATGAACTGCCTCACATGCTCCCTGCCAATTGCTTACCTGGGTCTACCTATCTTGGGTCGTAAGCCTAAGAAGGAAGACTAGGATTTGATGATCAATAGGATAACACAACATGTCACCTCATGGAAAGGGAGGCTCATCTAAACTGGCTTGAGGAAGGATAACCTTGATCAACTCAACTAGTACGACCATCCCAACCACTGGATGTCTATATACCACCTTCTGAGTGGGTAATCCTGAAGATCTAAGGCTATCGGTAGGGATTTCTTTTGGAAAGGTGTTACAAAGAGTCTCAAGCATGCCGGTTGGTTAATTGGAGCTGCCTACCGAAGAAACAAGGGGGTTGGGAAGTTATTAACCTAAGGCAGTTCAATGCGGCATTGTTAGGTAAGTGTTAGTGGAGAATCCTTTAGGGGAAAGCTAGAATTGTAGTAAGAACTTACACCTATCATACATTCTCAGCTACATTCTAGACCCAGAACCGCTCCGACAAATGACAAGGAAAATGAATCTCACGGTGGAAAAGGTGTCGCTCTACCTAACACATGGGAGGCCTATACTATCACGCCCCGAACCCAATCAGGGCGTCAGCAGATTGGCCACATATATGTAGGGATGGGCCCCACTGTGTTTGCAAGGCTTCATATACTACAAGAATTGATGCATTTTGCGTCGATCAATTAGCCGCGGTTTTACAAAACCGCCGGTAATGTTTGCATTCGCGGCGATTTATGCGGCCGTTATTATAACCGCCGCTATTTACTTTCATTTAATGGCGGTTTTAGCCTAAACCGCCACTAAATAAAAGTAAATAGCGGCGGTTATAACCTAAATCGCCGCTAATTGAAACTATTTAGCGGCAGTTTATGTAATAACCGCCGCTAAAGGAAAGCAACTAGCGGCGGTATATTATAACCGCCTCGAATCCCTTTTTTTAACCCGTTCGCGCCTAACTTTATTATTTTCCCCTCTCCCCCGAAAATCCCAAACCTATTTCGCGGTTTTGGTTTATTTTAATTCCCTCTCTCCCTCAGTCGATCTCTTGATCAGAAAATCGATATCCTCTTCTCCGGCGATCTCTTGATCAGAAAATCGGTATCCTCTCCCCCGAAAATCCCAAACCTATTTTCTAGGGCTTTTGTTGGGAATTTTCTAGGGCTTATTGTTGTGAATTTTCTAGCGCTTTTGCTGATTGAGAAGCCTGTTTGTTAAGGTTTCTCCGGTAACCCCGATTGAGAAGCCGGCCACCTCGGATCATCCTCTAGTATCAGTGAGTCCTTTCACCTGATGAGTTCTTCTTTTTTAACTGATGAGTTCTTCATGTATATCATATTTGAGGGGAAAATAGATCTAATCTGGTGAAAAAAGAATTGTATCATGTGAATCTTCAAGTTTTTTTCAGATTTTTCCAATTTTTAGCTTTGTTTGGTTTTTTTTTGGTAAATTAAAGAGCTATAAAGCTAAGTGGTTACAACACTCGATGAAGTATCTCCCATAACAAAAAGTTGCAGTTTGTCAATCTCAAAGCGAAGCCACACAGGTAACTCATCCCTGCAATTGATTTGGATTCCAGATCCCTGTCTTTTCGCTAAAGCTGCCAGTCCATCAGGCCCGTGGTTTTGTTCCCTTGGTATCCATTTGATGCTCCATTTGTCCATAGAACTGAATAATTCTTTGCATTGAGTGATGTGAGTTCGACACCTCTCATTTGGGTCTTCCTTGTTTGCTGTGATCCATCTTTTTTCTAGTAATGAGTCTGTGTGGATTTGTGCTCCTTTTACTCCCAGCTGCATTAGCATCCTCAGGCCTTCTTTCACAGCAACCACTTCTCCCTCGTATGCTGATTCAACTTCGCAAATTGTTTTTTTTTTTTTTGATGAAGTGGATAAACCACAGTTTTATTTCGTAAGATAAAGTTTCAGTACATTGCTTGATTAAAGGTAGGAACAATGATTACAAAGCTAAGCCCTCTCCTCCTTCAACAAGCGGTTTAGTCTATTGTCTCCCTTCTTCAGGCTTGATTTGGCTCCGCCCCAGGGGTGTGCCCTTCCTCGCTGTGCCCGTCTGGTGTGGCTGATGTGAATTCCAGGTTTCGTTTGACCAGGTTCACGCTACCGCCTCCGGTTTACGCTTGGGTTACATTGGGCCATTGGAGCTGCATCAAACCAAGAAATGATGAGGAAAGAGATATCGCGAATGGTTCTTACATAAACACGTTGTTTATCCTGGAAACACCGTCTATTTCTTTCCCCCCATATACTCCAAGTGATAGCCGTGACAGCGATGTTCCATCCCTCTTGTAGGGCATTGTCCACCCTCGAGGGAGTGTTTTTTGTACCCCATAGAGCCTTTAGTTCTTCCCCCCCCGGTTCTGGATCCGAATAGGTTCTCAAAATGTTCCCATATTTGTCTCACGTATGGGCAGGAAATGAGTAAGTGTTGTACCGTTTCGTCTTCAGTGTCGCATAGGTAACATGTAGTACGGTCTCCTCTCCAATTTCTTTTGTGTAGATTGTCCAGAGTGAGAATCCTGTTCTCTCTTGCCAGCCATGCAAAGAGTTTTGCCTTCAACGGGCATGGTTGCTTCCAAAAGCGAGGTTTGAGATCACTTCTCAGTCCCCCATCAGCTCCGAATTGGTAGAGTGATTTAACTGTGAATGCTCTGGTGGTAGTTAGTTTCCACTCTCTGATATCAGCAACCTCTTGCCTTAAAGGGATGTTTGCTAGTGCCTGTGATAGGATGTTTAGGGTCTCTTCTTCGGGAGACGAGAGGGGCCCAGGCTTGAGAAGTGGCAGACCCCTTTGGATTCTACTTTTGGCCTTCTGGAGGGTTAAGTGTTCGGATGTAGCTAGATTATACAACCCGGGGTAATCATTCATCAGTGAGGTTTCGTGCCACCAATTGTCCCTCCAGAAGTTGATGGTCTTGCCAGATCCTGGTATCACCCGGATATTAGCCAAAACCGGGGGTTTTTCTCGAGAGAGAGCTTTCCAAAAGGGGGACGCTCTTCCGGGGGCCGTCTTGTAGGGGTTAAGTTCTCCTCTCCTAGCATATGCCTCCTTGAAAATCCTTTGACAGATACCTGCGCGTCCGGTAAGTATCCGCCACCACCACTTCCCCAGTAGAGCCCCATTGAAAGTTCTAAGGTTTAGGATGCCCCATCCCCCATTTTCCTTGGGTCTGCATATTCTTTCCCAGTTTACTAGGTGATAGCTGTGTCCCTCCTTATCTACCCCTTTCCAGAGGAAGTCCTTTCTGATTACATCAATCTTCTTTATGACCCACTCTGGGAGGCGGAAGGCTGACATCCAGTGGATTGGGATTGTAGATATTACCGAGTTTAGCATTGTGAGTCTTCCTCCCATGGATAGTAGTTTTCCTTTCCACGATTCCAGCCTTCCTCTTATTCTTGTAATTAGAGTGTGCCAATCTTCTTTCTTTCTTTGTACCCACGAGAGGGACTCCTGTATTTGATTGGGAGGTCGTCATCGCATACCCAGACACGTGTGCAAAGTCTTCTATGTTCTGGTCTACACATTTTATCGGGATTACTGCACTCTTAGAATAGTTAACTCGTAGACCCGAGAGGCCCTCAAAAAGGTAGAGAGTTAACTTCAGGATACGAGCATCCTCTGGTCCCCCGGTGCAGAAAACTAATATGTCGTCTGCATATTGTAGCATGGAGATGTTGTTATCCCTGTTCGACCCAATGTGAATGCCCCGGTAGATGTTTGCTTGGATAGCATTAGAGAGCATTATGGGTAAAGCGTCCATAGCTAGAACAAAGAGTAGGGGGGAAAGGGGATCCCCTTGTCTTAGTCCTCTTTTGCTTCGAACATATCCCGTTGGGGAGCCATTGATAAGGAATCTCGCTTTGGATGAAATTAGCAGACTTTTTATCCAGCTAAGCCATTTAGGCCCGAACCCCCTGGCCTGGAGGATATCGAGGAGGTAGTTCCAATCCACCGAGTCAAAAGCTTTTTCAAGGTCTATTTTGATTAAAGTTCCGTCTGTGGGGCCGACCCTCATTTTGTGTATCAATTCTTCGGCTGCAATGATATTGTCGTGAATCAGTCGCCCATGTATGAATGCGGTTTGGGATTCCTCCACTAGATCCCCTAGCACTCCTTTCAACCTGTTCGCCAGGACCTTGGAGATGATTTTGACTGAACAGTTGATCAAGCTGATTGGTCGGTAGTCGTTTATGCTTTCGGGGGTCTCGTTCTTAGGGATTAGCAGAATGTGTGCCCAGTTAAGGCGTTCCATATTTGCCGTTCCTTGAAAGAAATCTTCAAACAACTTCATCATATCATCCTTTATGGTTTCCCAACCTTGTTGATACAGGGTCATTGGAAACCCATCTGGGCCTGGAGCTTTATCTCCACCTAAGTCGTTAATAGCTCTTCTGATTTCCTCTTCCCCGAAAGGTTCCTCCAGTTGGGTTAGCTCCACCCTCCTTTTGTGTTGGAAAAATTGATCCCAGGAGGTTGTATATCTTACTTCCCTTTCTCTGCCAAAGAGGTTTGTGAAATGGCTTGAGATGGCGTTGGATATTTGTGAAGGATCGGTGATTACTGAACCTTCATGCTGGATCTGTGTTATCCAATTGGTGTTTTTTCTCTGATTCGCCACTGCATGAAAGAACTTCGTGTTCTGGTCCCCCTGTTGAAGCCAAATGATTCTGGACCTTTGTCTCCAATACGCTTCTTCTTCTGTGATGATCTGCTGGTATTCATTCTTGTATGTCGTCTCTTCTTCCATTTCTAAGGTTGTGAGGTTTCGCGATTCTTTGTGAGTGTCAAGTGTTTTGATATGAGTGAGAATTGACTTTTTCCTTTCCATTTTCTGTTGGAGACTTTCCTTCTTCCATGTGCGTAATTTGAGTTTCAGTGATTTCAATTTTTTACTCCATATGAATGCGCCATCTCCCTCCAGTTGTTGTCCTTGCCATGCCTCCCGGACCATGTCCCAGAAGCCCTCTTCCTTTGTCCATTCTCCATTTAAATTCGAAGGGGAGTAAGTGCAGGTATAGTACTCCACAATCTAAACATAAGGGTATATGTGGTTCAAGTCCCACCCCACCCTCGCGGAGGAAGCAGCTTTGCGGATCCGAGGGAAGTCTAGGATCCATTCAATGGATATTAGGAACCTATCTAACCTGGCGAACGCAGGCGATTCCCTTCCATTGGACCATGTGAATCTTCGCCCAAGGAGAGGGGGATCGACGAGCTGGAGATCTTGTATCATCCGGTCGAATTCCTCCCTCTCCTGTGCCCCGTGGGAAGCAGTGTTGGCATCATCTCGACTTCTTATGGTGTTGAAGTCCCCACATACAAGCCATGATCCTTGCCATTGCTCCCTGATCCCCCTGACTTCGTTCCAGCATTCCAATTTCTGTGTAGGATTACATGGGGCGTACACCGTGGTTATAATACCTAGAGCATGGCCTTTTATCTTGTCAGCCAGGATCACTGATATAGAATAGTAACCGCTAAACGCTCTTTGGAGGCTGTATTTGTTGCGGTTCCAACCAATGCAGCATCCTTCCCGGGATTCAGTTGCTGGTAGCGCTTCCCATTTATCATAATATGTCCCCCCGATTGACCTCCATAAGGCATAGCTGATGTTCTTTAGCTTTGTTTCTTGCAAGCAGAAGATGTTTGGCTTGAATCTCTGATCAGGTATCTTTTTTTTTTTCTGACCCAATCCCCTAACATTCCAGGAAATTACTTTCATCATAAACTTTCTTTGCCCAACTGTGTTTGATGGTGGAGGGGAGACCTTTATATGGTTCTTGATAAGCGTTCAATTGAGCATATTTACATACCATATATATACTTATTTTCATGTCAAATGCAACGATTTGTAGCCTGTCGGTACTTAAAATGCTTCATATTTTGTAAATGTATGCAAATAGGCCACTCCGATTTAAAAAGGAAGCATTCACCCACAAGATGAAGAACAAACGGCAATTTTGAAGTAACAGGGGGTGAACGGCCTCGTGAATGGCCGCTCACACCCGGGTGCAAGCGAGCATAAATAGAGGTGAACGCACTTGTGAATGGCCGCTCAACCTCCGCCTCAGGCGTAGTGGGAGATGAACGGATCGATGAGGCCAGCCACCCGCCGCTCGTAACAATGTCGAGGTGAATGGGATGATGAATCACCGCTGACTCGCCGGTTCAAAGTGTGTTTGAGCCGAACGGACCGATGAGCTACCTGGCCACGCAGGCCGCTCATCGTGAATCTTTTGCGCTTCATGGGCCCAATCAAGGGTAATGTTGTAATTTTTTTTGAAGCCCTAATTCATGGGTATAAATAGTTAAGTATGAGAGTTGAGAGATAGTTTTGGGCCGGGAGAGAAGCTAGAGGAGAGATTAGGGCTTGGGGGGTCATCTCCCCCAAATCTTGATAGTAGAGAACCCTTGGAGTTGCAAGCATTGGAGGTAATGGTGTTCTCCATTAATCTTTCATTGTTTTGTAAGCTTTCCTATTTTGGTTTGAGTTCCTCATTTATGGGGAACTAATCTATTGGTACTTGGGTATGTTGAGCTTTTGGATTGAGCATTAATAGCATTGAATGTTTATGATGATTTGTTGGTACCTTCTTGAATGTCTAATGAATGTTATGTATTGATTGTAATTTCATCACTAGAAATTACTTGTGTGCAATACAAGGGTAGAGCTAGCGCCTCCTTGTATTAGGAACTTGCTTCATTAGAGAGTTTCATGAGTATACCGAGGAATCGGGTACTAGATGGGCGAACGACTCTTTCATACTAATTCACCCCCATGATTCTTCCAATATATATAAAATTCCTTGAGCCTCATATCAAGTCCTAGGAGACTAGTCATCCAAACACCTTGGAAGAGGGGTTGGGTGGAATTTTGGAATGACCCCTTGAGCTTCATATCAAGTCCTAGGAGGCTAGTTGTCCAATCACCTTGGAAGAGGGATTGGATATAATTTTGGGACTATTGGCACAAGAAATACCAACTTTGATTCATAAACATCCTTGCTTATCTTTAGAATTGAAATCCAAAAGGGATACATACCCAAGTATCCTCTCTTGCCATTGATTTACCCCAATCAATCCTCAAGTTTCAGTTCTTACTTTCAATCCCTTCTTAGTCCTTTACTTTTAAAAACCAAAACCCCCCAAATCACCATTTAGACTAGGTTAGTAAAACTTGGTTTACACTTAGCAATCTCTATTCCCTGTGGTTCACATCCCACTTCCATAGTCTACTTTATTACTTGATCACGACCCGTATACTTGCGGAACACATCCCACCAAGTTTTTGGCGCCGCTGCCGGGGAGTAGGATTGCTTGTTAGACTAGGATTTTATTAATTTAGTCTCTTATTTTCTTGTTTGCTTTTTCTTATTTTATTTTATTTTATTTTGATCCTTTGGATACTCACTTTTCGTCTTATCTCTTCGTATGTAGGAACCGCTGCATGACCAAGGAACCCTGGTCTACCGGAAGAGAGATAGTGAGATTGATGTAACCTTTCACCGACGTTTGAGAGGATTGAAGGTTCGTCAGCCGATCCTTCTTCTCAAGCGTAAAACTTCGATCCACAATTGAGATCGGCACGTAAACTGAAGTAATGCCCATTATGGCCGAAAGAAGGCGACATTAGCCGACATTATGAGCGATCTCAATATATCGGAGAAGAATTCAGCATCCACCCCCAAATGTTAATATCAACACCTTTGAGATCAAAGGAAGCACAATGCATATGCTTCAAAACTCACCAATTTGATGGAAGGCCGATGAAGACCCTCATGCACACATCGCGAAAGTTCCTTCAAATTTGTAGCATTTCTAAGCCGGATGGAGTCACCAATTAAGCCATTTGATTGCGACTCTTTCCATGGAGTCTACGAGGAGGGGCCTATAGTTGGCTCACATCGCCCCTTCGTTCCATCCGCTCTTGGGCTGATATGCTGAGAAATTCCCGGCCGCTACTTCCCACCAAGCAAGGCCGCAAAGCTTCGATCTGACATCAATGCCTTCAGCGTAATGGGGTGAAATATTTTCTCAAGCCTATGAAAGGTTCAGTGGAACTACTGCCGCTGTTCCTCAAGATGGTTTGGATGCTTGTAGCAAGGTCCGCACCTTCTACAATGGATTAGACAATGCCAATAGAGTCTTGGTGGATTGTGCTGCAGGAGGTTCATTAAGCAACAAGTACCCCGAGGAAGCAGAAAAGATCTTCGAAGACATGGCCGGAAATGAGGCCCATTGGTCCACAAGGGATAAGCAAGTTAAGCTTGTGGGATCTCATGACGCCTCCTTCGCCTATAGACACTTTCTTGCCGAGAAAATGGATACCTTGTCAAAACAAATTGACCGCTTAAATCACGGGGGTAAGTTTCCCATGTCGGTGGTAGCTCGGGTCCGGTTGCAATTATGTTTTGCACTACTTGTGGAGGAGGCCACGAGCCATCAAATTGTCCGATCTCTTGTACTGAAACATCACCTATGGAGCAAGTCAAATACATGGGGAACCAACAGAGGATGCCAAATAATCAGTATCGACCACCAAACCCAATGTGGAACAACCCGGCGCTTTCATATGGGAACCCCCACGCGGGACAATATCCACCCGGTTTTCAGCCGATGCCAAGGCCACCGCAAGAAAAGAAATCCACCTTCGAAGAAACCATGTTGAAGTTTGTGCAAGACACTAATGCCTCAATCAGAAATCTCCAAGCAAAGATTTCTGGGGTTGGAGACCCAAGTGGGACAATTAGCAAAGGAGGTCTCAACAAGGCCACAGTGGCACCCTCCCGGAAACACAGAGGCAAACCCCTGAGCATTTCAGGTGGGGCCATCTCTTTGAGAAGTGGCGGTGGAAGTGTACCTCCCATTGCACCACCACTGATTGACAAAGTACTTTGTGGAGGTTGAAGAAGCCGAGCCCCCAACAAAACTCAACAGAAAGCCAAACAGAGAAAGAGAAAGGGGTAGATCAAACACCCCAAAGCACATATCAACCCCAAATTCCGGTGATCCGGGAGCGGCTTAGAAAGGACAAGGAAGATGCTCAATTTACAAAATTCATGAGCACAATCAAATATTTGCACATCAGCCTACCCGTTGGTGGAGGTCCCTTGCCCAAATGCCAAAGTATGCTAAATTTATGAAGGAACTAGTTTCCAACAAGGAAATTAGAGGATCGATGCAGTCGTCACATTGAATGCTCAATGTTCTGCAATATTGCAACATGAGTCACCAAGAAGCTAAAGGATCCGTAGTGGAGCTTCGTAGTCCCTTGTACACTTGGTGAAGGTGTTGTGAAAAAGGCTTTAGCAGTACTCGTGCAAGTATAAAATGTAATGCCTTACAAATTGTACATGCAATTAGGCTTGCGACCCCCAAAACCAACGTGGGATGACACTTCAACTAGCCGACGCAGATCGCTGAAAAGCGACCAAAGGGGCTAGGCAAGATGTGTTGATTTAGATCAATCAATTTGTATTCCCTACCGATTTTGTCCTCCTAGATGTTGATGATAATGTGGATGTCCCGATTATACTTTCGGTCGCCTTTTTGGCTACAGCTCAAGCCTTGGAAGACCACGCCATGGAAGATTGGCACTTCGAGTGGGGACCAAGAAGTGGTGTTCAAGCTACCTAAAGCCATGCGACACACCATGGATCACGATGACACCTCTTATAGTGCTCGATGAAGTTGACAATATCACAACCCGACTTCTTGGAGGGACTTTTTACATACCGACCCAAAGATTGCAATGTTTGGAGGAACTCGACGAACAACATGACGAGCTCATAAATGTGGGCACTATCTCAACTCAACCTCCAAAGTTGTCACGAAAGACAAAGTGGAAGGAGCTAAAACTCATTGCCGGTGGCTATGTATGGAGACGAAGAAAAAGGGTACCACCTAAATCCTCAACTCACCCACTAAATGAAGGTGACCCTGGTATGAATTCTCAAACTTGCTCCATATATGATAATTTGGGGAAGATTCTGTTTGGTAAGTCTTTTATAAAATACTGATGGATGCCTCTTCACATATGACCCTCCATAGGTAAAATTAAGGTACGGCCAAAGCTCGTGACGCTAAACAAGCGCTTCTTGGGAGGCAACCCAAGTCGAAAATTTCTTTTTCAATCTTGTCTCTTTGTATTGTTTGCTTTTATAGTAATAGAACTCATGAGATCTATTGACATTAAATTCCTTTGTCCGCATTTGCATTATTAGACTCATCATGCTAGGTATGCACTAATGTTTTGTTCAAAATCAGCCTTATGGAACCCAAAGCGGTTTGATTTAAACCATACCTGTCCTCTGATCTTTGGATAGTGAACTGGTCGCTCAATCGCCCGCTCACATGGTGGTTGGCAATACTATAATACCGCTCGCAAACATTCTAAATGATTTTTCTCAAAGGGCTAGTTTTTGCGGTGCAAACCTCGAAATACCAACCTTTTGCTCAAGACGCCATGTCCCAACTCAATTTGCGCGATCGTGGTTCCACTACTTCTTCCTCACCAACATTTCAAGTTGCGGCTCGCGTCCACACCACCTCGCAAGCGCGGTCCACGCTCGCATCGAAGATGATGAGGAGGAAGACAGCTTGCCGAAATTCACCCACGCATTTACTCTCTTGACCGCTCACACGGCGACAACCACACGAGCCCAAAGCAATCAGAGCGCCAGTCTTGAACCCTTCGCCTAAGGCCGCACTAGCATCCGATGAGCAACTACATACGGATCATTGAGATTTATTGTTAACAGAACTCCTTTTTTCGTTTGTTTATCTCCTGCACTATGTCATCTCCTTTCGATCTATCCCTCCTCTCTCACTCTATTTTGCAGATACTCATGATGGAACACCCCGGCAAAAGCTTTCACATCTAAATCACAATGACAACACCATCTATCAAGTATAACCGGGGAAGTTTCAGTTTGCCATCCTCTTTGTTATTATTGCATATTACACACTTTTCAATTTAATTGTGTACATTGAGGACAATGCACGATATGAAGTGTGGGGATGGGTAGCTCCCTTCCATTGATAAATTCATTGCAAAATTCTAAGTGTGGGGATAGGGAGCTAATTATTTGAAGCATGTTTGACATGGATCTATGATGGCACTATTAGGAAATGTAATGTTTCGCTCTACTTCTTGTTCACACCCAATTTTTTTAGAATTCTCCTACGACACACCATGGACATCTAGAGATTATATTCATGAAATTCAAAAGCTCTAGTCACGATAGATAACCCGCTACCATGTTCTCGTTGACTTTAATTTCCAAGCATTACTCTCAATGGCTCCAAGAGGATTACATTGGCACTAGTTTAGCTTCTAACCCTTCATAATTCAACTTAGTGGACAAGTTAGAGAAAATAAAATAGTATGTACATAGTAGTGCAAATTACATTAGAGCAATAAAGAGCGATTGTTCTCTTTCGGATTTGTGATGAAGTAGCTTAGGGTCCTGGCCCCTAATCAGGGTGTTCCTTAATTCGAAAAATCACTCCTAAGTATGAGCACATCTAGGTAGAGTTGTAACCCTCTAAGTACCCGGGTGTTCTGGTGCCTAAACAACATGTGCATCCTGAAGAAAAGAGGACTTACACTCTACACTGATCTTTAGCACAGGAAAGTCCCTACCCGAAATTAAAAAAAAAAAAAAAAACCTTCTCGAACTTGTCCACCATTGTCTCCATAGAGGGTTGATTAGCATAAAACCTAGGGCCTCAAGGACTCTCTAGAGTCCATTGAGGGAATGCTTGTCTTGCTAAGACTCTAGAACAGGGTATGTGGAGTGAAAACACTTATCTAGAGCTGCGATGACATTATGCAAACTCTAGTTCCTGGTGTGAAAATAGGAGAATACACACACTTTGGTGGTGAACTTGAGGCAGAGCAAATTAATTATTACTATTGCCGGAGGTTAAACACTTATCATCTCTTTTACTTTTACTTTCATTGTCCTGTTTGCTTGAGGACAAGCAAATGCTTAAGTGTGGGGATATTTGATAAGCGTTCAATTGAGCATATTTACATACCATATATATACTTATTTTCATGTCAAATGCAACGATTTGTAGTCTGCCGGTATTTAAAATGCTTCATATTTTGTAAACAGGGCGTAAATAGGCCACTCCGACGAAAAGGAAGCATTCACCCACAAGATGAAGAACAAATGAAGCAATTTTGAAGTAAACAGGGGGGTGAACGGCCGTTCACACCTGGGTGCAAGGCAGGCATAAATAGAGGGTGAACGGCCTTGTGAATGGCCGTTCAACCTCCCGTTCAGGCGGTGCCGAGATGAACGGACCGGGATGAGCGCCGATTCACCTCGCCGGTTGTAACAAGCTCGAGGTGAATGGGATGATGAATCACCGCTGACCGCTTCTGCCTCAGGTGTCGGGAGCCGAACGGATCGATGAGCAAACGCTTCATTTCGATGCTCACATCGTAACTTTTGCAGCTTCATGGGCCCAATCAAGGGTAATGTTGTAATTTTTTTGAAGCCCTAATTCACGGGTATAAATAGTTAAGTATGAGAGTTGAGAGATAGTTTTGGGCGGGAGAGAAGCTAGAGGAGAGATTAGGGCTTGGGGGTCATCTCCCAAATCTTGATAGTAGAGAACCCTTGGAGTTGCAAGCATTGGAGGTAATGGTGTTCTCCATTAATCTTTCATTGTTTTGTAAGCTTTCCTATTTTGGTTTGAGTTCCCCATTTATGGGGAACTAATCTATTGGTACTTGGGTATGTTGAGCTTTTGGATTGAGCATTAATAGCATTGAATGTTTATGATGATTTGTTGGTACCTTCTTGAATGTCTAATGAATGTTATGTATTGATTGTAATTTCATCACTAGAAATTACTTGTGTGCAATACAAGGGTAGAGCTAGCCCCTCCTTGTATTAGGAACTTGCTTCATTAGAGAGTTTCATGAGTATACCGAGGAATCGGGTACTAGATGGGCTTAATCCACTCTTTTCATACTAATTCACCCCATGATTCTTCCAATATATATAAAATTCCTTGAGCCTCATATCAAGTCCTAGGAGACTAGTCATCCAACCACCTTGGAAGAGGGGTTGGGTGGAATTTTGGAATGACCCCTTGAGCTTCATATCAAGTCCTAGGAGGCTAGTTGTCCAATCACCTTGGAAGAGGGATTGGATATAATTTTGGGACTATTGGCACAAGAAATACCAACTTTGATTCATAAACATCCTTGCTTATCTTTAGAATTGAAATCCAAAAGGGATACATACCCAAGTATCCTCTCTTGCCATTGATTTACCCCAATCAATCCTCAAGTTTCAGTTCTTACTTTCAATCCCTTCTTAGTCCTTTACTTTTAAAAACCAAAACCCCCCAATTCACCATTTAGACTAGGTTAGTAAAACTTGGTTTACACTTAGTAATCTCTATTCCCTGTGGTTCGACATCCGACTTCCATAGTCCACTTTATTACTTGATCATGACCCGTATACTTGCGGAACACATCCCATCAGTTCTCTTCCCCTCACCAATCCTATCCGCTTCTGTCTGGCGAATGTGTTGTATGTATTCTTCTCTCTTGGATGTCGACTGTCCCAGGTCGATCCCAAGTTTCTTGACAGCTGATAGCATTTCCCTGTTTGGCCAATCACAAAAAATTAGGGGGTTAGAGATTAGGTTGTTATCATTACCTGAGGTTATAGGTTCTTCCCGTTCTGTTCTCTTCTTCCGGGAGGCGGTTGGAGGAGCAATGAAGCCTTCCTTTTCGAGACGCACCGAAATTTGCTTACAGGTCCTTGCGCTTCGTCGGGTGGCTTCTTTTGTAACTTTGGTTTTAGTCTTCCCTTGTGCAGCATCCATCAGAGTGGCTGGAGTGCGTTGTATTGCCATGTCAGGCGCATCCTGTGGTAGTTCTCCTTCATGCTCGGGCTTTCCCATTATGGCTTCCCATGTGGAGTCAGCTATGTAATTCCAGGCTCCGTGGATGAATCTCCATTTGTATGTGGATGGATCAAATGCTGATTCTGAGCTTGAATATGGGGGCCTATCCACTTCTAGGTTGCATGTGATGGGGTTCTGGGTGTCTTCTGGCCCAATTATAGATTTTGTACTATCCACTGGAATTGGATTTCCTGGTGGAATGTTGCTTCCTTTGTTTGTGTAGTCAAGGTCTTGTGTTGGTTCCGGATCATGCTCTCTCGTTCCCATTTTTGTAGGTGTGCTTTCATATTGGAACTCTTTTGTTTTTACGGCTTCTTCCTCCTCCTCTTCAGAATTTTCTTCTTCCTATTCTAATGGTGCGTTCCACATATTTTCCATTTCCAATTCGATTTCCCTTATTACTTGATCTTCAAATTCAGTATTTGTTTCATCCATTTCATTTTCATCAGATGGGGGATAACTAGGAAGCATTTCTACTTTTTCCTTGTTTTTTTTCCTGGAATTATCATTTAATACATCAATATCATTTTGCAAGGTAAGTTCCCGTTCCTTTGAAATGATAATTGGATTTTGATTTTTTTTTACTATTTTTCCTTTTGGATTTCCCAGATCCATTTCCGAGGCAGTCTCCATAGTACCTTTCTCTTTAGCTTTTGAAATCAACGGTTCAGACCTCTCCATGTGGCGATCTATCTGAAGCGTGTGGCAGTCCGCACCTTTTCTTTCCGAAGCCGCATCATTCTCGGATTCCGTAAATCCGAGGATGTCTCCTTGCCTTTAATGGGCAATCTGATTTCTCATGTTTTGGGCTGGTCCCCACTTTTTGGAAATTATCAAGTCATCCAAGCCATCGACGTGGAGTGCCTAATCGCCATTGATCTGTTGGCTGTTAGGGTTTTTGGTTTTTTCCATGTAGCCGGACGATTTTCGTCCAATCGCCGCGGCGCCACAGGCGGTTGCTTCTGCGCCTTTGCGACCGTACTCTGTCTCATCTGCTGTGGCGTCCTTCTTGGACCGTTGTGTTTTCACTGATGAACCAACGGTTTTTTCATTGGCTGGGGTGCTCGTGTCTCCGTCTTTCATTTGCGACGTCGCCTGTGCCGCCGTCTTCTCCGGCGATGGGTCCCATGGTAAAGGAGTTTCGCCTCTGTCAAGCTGGATTTTAACTATGAACTTCTCGTTAAGGACGTTATAGTTGATGGTGGTAGTGAGCATCTTCCCCCGGCGGATCCTCACCACCGCCCTGCATTGGCCGGCATAGAACGCTCCTCCCTTGGCCATGTAAGCGAGGTCTCCCACGGGCTTTAACAGCCTTTCCAATGTATCTCGCCGCTGACAGAAGATGGGTAGACCTTTGGCAGTGATCCACTGTAGTTCTCCGTCGGCCTTCCCGGTGGCGTTGGTTGCCGCCGTGCATGGGTCGCAGCGGACAGAGAAGCCTGGGAATTCGATTTCCTTCATGCTCTCTATTTTCTTTGCCAGCTCTTCAGACGGGCAGTGAAGGAGCATACGATCCACTCTGTCATCTTCAAATGGCTGGACCTTCCATATAAGATCTGGCGCCATCATCGCTGCCATCTCTTGTTTGACCTTGTCATGTGGCCGGATTCCGGCGAAACCCTTGGTGATCGTCACCTCTATGATGTTGCGGAGCTTCCGAACCTCCTCCACAATGAAGTCATCTACTGCTGCAGAGACTGTGTGAGAGTTCGCCGTCTCAGCCGTTGTCTTCCGGTCCATACCCATGGCATTGTCTGGTGCCTTCCTCTTCTTTCCCACTGTCCGGGAAGCCTCCCCTTCATGGAGTTTCCTCCTCTCCGGATTCAGCGAGGCGGTGAGGCCATCAGACTTCCTCATCGTTCGTGTCCGTTCCGCCCCTTGGAGCTGGATAGTACCCAGCTCCGATGAGGGGACTGGACATCTGTATTTACGATGCCCCGGTCTCTCACATCGACGACATACCTCCACCCTTCGGCATTCCGTCATCATGTGTCCCGGCTGCCTACACTTTCCGCAAACTTCTATCTCCCCTCTGGGTGTCCTCTTCATCGGCGGGGACCGCCTGAGACCTTGAGTCTCTCTCCACTTCGGGCTTCTCTGCTAACCTTCGCCGGCCAGGGGAGAGCATCTCTTATTTTTCTTGCTGCGTACTTCCTCCCAAGGCGCCTCCTTTGGTCCGGACCGGCCATCTGTCGTCGAGGAACCCTGCCTGAGCTTCTTGTGGGCCTCCTCCGAGGTTGCCGGACTTCCTTTTGACCCGGAGACCACCTCAACGTACGTGAGGTTGTCTCCTTGGTCTTGTGGCGTCCGTGGGCGCTCTCGGCGTTGTTTCGGTCGCTCCATGTTTGGCTCCCTGCGTGGTCGTTCGTGGTTCACTGCTGTGTTCGCCGTCATTTGCCTTGCTGCATTTTCATCCTGTGGTCGTGTCTCCGCCGGTCGTCGAGGTTCCACGCCAGCGCGCCTGTGGTCGGAGGTCGCTTGCCAAGGTTCTGCTAGTCTACGCCACACTCTAGCCATCCCTTCATTTCGGGTCTTCACGGTAGATGCGGCTCATGATGTAGAATCGCCTCATACCTCTCTTATAATATTTTTTATATTATCATTAAGGAAATTTATATGTCACATTGAAGCCAGATAATTTTTTATATTATCATTAAGGAAATTTGCTAGTCTTCGCAAATTGTTGACCATGCATAACATAACATGCATGTATTAGAAATGATAATAACTCCAATACCAGATCTTACCTCCCCATCTTTCCATGCCGCGTCAACAAACATGTGATATTTGAAGCTTTGCAGATCCCAAAGCATGATTGAACTATCTTCAATTTCTTTGATACATTTGGTCTTCCTTTTTTGTTCGGTCAGCATAGAGATGGATTGGTGAACAACTCCAATAGGATCCCTGCTCCATTGTCTGAACACCTTGTTACATCTTTCCTTCCAGATGAGCCATAGTCCAGCGGCTATGGCCTTTACTTCATCATTTGATATTCTATATATTCCGAGTTTCTTCTCGCTCAGCCACCTACCCTGTGTTAGATCATCCAGTAAATCCCAGTGTCTGAAATAGCCTTCTCCTTTGAAGTTGGCCCACACCTGTTTGGCATAAATACATTCTTGAAAAAGATGAATGTTAGTTTCTGGCATGAGATTTCATGTTGGGCAGAGGTCAGCCGGCCCAATTCCAATATATTGTAAATAAGATTTGGTTGGGAGCCTTCCATGTAAGAATTTCCATAGGAACATGGAGATTTTAGGCATCACATTAAGCCTCCATAATTTTTTCCATCCATCCTAGGCTTCTCTCATATTTTCCATTTTATCGTTGTCATAAATAGCAGCAGTGATAAACCTGCCCTTGGTGCTGTGTGACCATTGCCATTTGTTGCCCAGAGCCTCATAATTTACCTTCCTTGTCAATGCCATTTCTGCTACCCAAGAGGGGAATATTGTGTGCAATGCAGCAAGATCCCATTGCCTGTTTTGTAGTATATTTTCTACCTGCAAAGATGTTATATCCATATCCATATTTATAAAGGTAGCCTTCTGATTAATGGGTATGTTAAACATTTATTTGGTTTTAAGTGAAGTTGTTGGTGTGCTAGAACATTTATCATGATGTTCTTTCAGCTATATTAAGAATTTTTGTGGTTGTATATCAAGTTACTTGTTTGGAGCTATTGATCTTACTATGAATTTTATGAACTTGAGTTCATTTCATCAAAAAAACACAAATTATATGCAATGAATTGATCTTGAACGACTATAGAGCTGCTTGGAGGATTGCCAACTGAACAAACTTTAGACCCTTTAGTCAGATTTCTTTAGAAGACTCAAAACCACTCTAGTGCCAATAGTTGAGGCAACAATACCCAGGGAAGCCTCTGTTGATATATGGTAACCTGAAAAAAAAAATTGTTTCCAAATGAACAATATTCATCAAGAAGAAATTTGTGCTAAAGAGAAGATTAGTTTCTCTTTAAACTTAGGTGTGTATCATCTTAAGTATAGAGTGTGCCCACCGAAAAATTCGAATATCATCTTTGTCCCTATGAAACCCAAAACTATGCCAATAGCAGGCTGCAAATAAGTAATTCTTAGTCAATAAAACTATCATCTCACAGTTTAAAAGTAAACAAAACAAAAATGGCTGTTGTCTGAAATAAGAACAATTATGGCATGAGGATAAGCAAATTTTGTGCTATAATAGAGAAAAAAGTTGTTGAAGACTGTCGATATTGAGAAACTGGAACTAATTATGGCCAAGTAAAGATTGATTAACTGAAAAAAAAATGAGGATCACCTGTAAATACTCTAGGTTAGACATACTCTCAGACACCAGCACGTATAGAGCCCTTAAACCTGAAATAAAGACGGTCATTTAATAGTGCTCAACTGAGTAGCTTGATTAGGGAAGTCACATCATGCACAGTAATAGTTTTATTCATCAGCACTGTAAATAAGAATAGTGAAAATTAAAATTTTGAATTTGCAACAATATTGACTTCAATGAAGATGGAGATTTCATTTCTTCACCAAAACAAATTAGACTTAGGAGATTTCATTTCTTTTAACCCAACAGTATCCACCTAAGCACGCACCAAAGAAATGTATTAAAAACACATTGTCCATAACTTTACAGTGCCTGAGTAAAGGACATGTAATCCAACCCAAGTCTGAGCAAATATTGTCCTTTGCCTCCCAAGTACAACCTGCCTTCTTCAAAACCTTCTCTCCTGCACGATATTTATTTTATTTTGTTTATGTAATAATATGTTATCTATCTTCTTTATTTTGTTGTGCTCATTCCTGATTGGAATCAGGATATCTGTCCATATCCATCTTTAGTTTAATAGTTAATATCTTCATGTTTGATTCCTTTACAGCATTACAGTTGCTATTAATTAGCCGTACTGGGGTATTAGAAATATGTAACACTTGCTTGATAGGTGGCACTAATTAAATGCTTTTATGCAGTTTGGTTCATACCTAGCTACACCCTGTAGCTATAAGAAGCTTTTAGTATTGTTGATCTTGAAGCATTAAGAATTTGAGCACCAATTGCTTCAGGTTTGGTTCACTTAGCCTTTTTTTTAATATTTTTTTTTCCTTTATTTTCAGCATTCGTTGTTACTTTTAGTTATATCATTAATGAGTTTGTTGATGTTTCCTCTTTTGTTTTATCCAGTGACCATTTGATTTGTTTTTAAATGCACTTGGAAGTACAATTCATAGGCAATAAATTGAAATTGTATTATGTGATTAATTTATCCTGTTAAATTTGTTTTTTGAAATATTGGTGGAAATTTATTCATAGATGAGGTAGGGATCTGACCTGATTTTATTAAGCAATGGTGGATCTCTATTTTATTAACCATTTGTTTCTGGATAGCATCTAGCTTTGTTGATTGTTGTATTTGATATAATCTTATTGTTTGTATCTGGGCATGCTTTGTTTAACTGGATTTTTTTCTTAATGCAATTATATGTCCACTTTGTAAAAAGAAAATTCTTCTACCTTGTGATCATAATACATTTGTGTATGCTCCGCTCCTACCTATGTATGCTCTTGCATGTCACTTGTGTCGTCTCTTGCATGTTTCCTATATATTCTCCTGTTTATATTTGTATATTCTAATGCATTTTTAGGTTTTCAAGATTGGATTTCAATATGATAGTTTATTTTTATTCTAGTATTTCTTCTTGGATTTCTTAAATTATGTTAATGAATATTTTAGGCATGGATAAATCATGGATTACAATGCCACGAAACTCACCTGCGTATGACCAAGGAGTTAGGAATTTCATTGAATTTGCTTTTCAACATAGTTTAGTTAATGATATGATACTATGTCCATGTCCGAAATGTGGATTTAGAAAACATATGCCACGAGCGGAGGTGTACGATCATCTAATTTGCAAACCATTTCCAAAAGGTTATACAATTTGGTACCTTCACGGAGAGCTCCATCCACAAGAAACGAATTATGTTTCAAGTAGTTTCCAAGTTGCCTCACAAATCAATGTTGTTGTTGAAGATCCGATTAGGGATATGGTAAAAGATGCATTCGGAGTACATGAACATCAGTTAGAAGAAGGCAACGAAGGGGCCAGACAAATCAATGAATCATCACCGAATGTGAACCAGACTAGGAATACAACGGATGAGTTTTATGAGTTATCAAATGATGGTCAACAACCCTTTATGAAGGGTGTGCAAATTATTCAAAACTCTCTTTCATACTGAAATTGTATCACATCAAGTGTCTTTGTAGAATGAGCGACAAAGCAATGACTATGATTTTGGAGCTGCTACATGATGCATTTCCGAATATAAAAATTCCAAACTCTTTTTATGATACAAAGAAAACCATCACGAAGCTTGGATTGAGCTATGACAAAATACATGCATGCCCGAATAATTGCATGCTTTATTGGGGTAATAAAGAAAATGAAGAGAGAAATTTGTAGAGTCTGTAATGCTTCAAGATGGAAAAAGAAGAAGGGTGGCGGTAGTAGAGGTAGAAAAAAGATTCCTGCGAAAGTGGTAAGATATTTTCCATTGCGGCCTCGATTACAGCGATTGTATTTCTCTTCAAAAACAGCTAAGGATATAAGATGGCACAGTTTGGATACCAACAATAATGGGCTGCTAAGACATCCAAGAGATTCTGAAGCATGGAAAAAGTTTGATGCGGTGAATAGTTGGTTTGCAGCAGACCCCCGAAATGTTCGCCTTGCATTAGCTACAGATGGATTTAATCCTCATGGCAATATGAGTCAAAGTTATAGTATTTGGCTGGTTGTTCTCATCCCATACAATATGCCGCCGTGGGTGTGCATGAAACAAACATCTTTTATCATTTCAACAATTATTCCTGGTAAACATATGCCAGGAAATGATATAGATGTCTATTTACAACCTCTAATAATGGAGTTAAAAGAGTTGTTGTATGATGGCGTTGATACATATGATTCTTATAAGCATGAAATGTTCAAGATGCATGTTGCTTTAATGTGGACAATTAGTGATTACCCTGGTTTAGGAAATCTATCCGGGTGGAATGTTTATACTGGGCATGCATGTATACATTGCAACTACTCCTCAGAGCCTTCTCGTTTGAGACATAGTAAGAAATGGTGTTTCATGGGTCATCGACGCTTTCTTGATGGTGGACATAAATTTAGATTGAATAAGATCAGATTTAATGGAGAGCAAGAGCTAAGCAAACCTCCGAGATTTCTATCAGGCACAGAGATTTTCCAACAGGTTAAGGATGTTAATGTCACATTCGGTCGGTCCGTTGATAATCAAGTTAGGGGGAAAAGAAGGCATGGTGCAAGTATTGCTCTAGAAGGGCCACAACAATGGAAGAAAAAAAGTATATTCCTTGAGCTTCCCTATTGGGAGTATAATTTATTGCGTCACAATTTAGATGTGATGCATAATGAGAAGAATGTGTGTGATAATGTCCTCTTCACATTGTTGAAGGATAATTCTCGATCAAAAGATCATCTCAATGCTCGTAAGGACCTACAAGATATGAACTGCAAACCGGATTTGTGGCCAAATGACAATGGAAAGTTTGCTCCAGCAGTGTACACAATGACTAAGCAAGGAAAGAAGTTATTTTTAAATACTTTGAAGAATATTTGTGTGCCAGATGGCTACACAAGTAACATTTCTCGGTGCATTGATGCTGATAATCTTAAAATAGTTGGAACATTGAAAAATCATGATAGTTATATACTTATACAATAGTTTCTTCCACTCTCTATGCGTGTAGGGCTTGATGATAAAGTATCTGCAATACTACTTGAGTTATGTTCCTTTTTTCGACAAATATGTGGCAAAACATTGAGTGTTACTGAATTGGATAAACTGCATAACCAAATTGTTCTCACTTTATGCAACATGGAAATGCTTTTTTCGCCATCATTTTTCACATTAATGATTCACGTGATTGTTCACTTGGTCGATGAAGCAAAACTTGGAGGTCCAGTGTATTATCGTTGGATGTATCCAATAGAAAGGTAATACTTGAGTTAATAATATTATTTGTAATGCATAATATTAACTTGTATACGTCATATAACTACTAAACGTATGGTGTTGTAGGTACTTGGGAGTGCTAAAATCATACGTGTGCAACAAAGCACAACCAGAGGGATCTATTGCAGAGGGTTATGTTGCACATGAAGCTATTACATTTTGTTCACGATATTTAGATAACATCGAGACAATATGGAATTGTCCCGGATGAGTTGATGACGAACCCACTGTTTCTCAGCATCCAAATACTCTAATTGTGGAATTATTTCCATATGTTGGGAAACCAGTTGGGGCTTTTACATGGTTTACTTTAACATCCATTGAGAGATTGCAAGCTCATCGACACGTACTAATAAACTTCCCTGCATTTGATTCTTATGTTCAGTGAGTAGTCTTAAACATCTGTTTTATACATTACTAAAATCGACAAAGTTACAAAACTACTACTTCAAACATCACAGGGAATTCAGGATTGTTGCCAGAAGATAATTAAGGTCTAGAAGTAGGAACCCTATTGAGGTAGACAAGATGGTGCACAGAGAGTTTCATCAGTGGTTTGCAAATCAAGTAAGTGAACTCTCTATTTATGCAATGAATTTTTTTTGATAAATATATTCAAGTAATTTTAATGTGTTATTAGATCAATCGAGATCGCGACAAGCTTCAAGACTATGACAAAATTTTGCTCATAGCTCTTGCACAAGGACCAATTAACCAGGCAAAAAGATACACAACATACAATGTCAATGGATGTAAGTTCCGTATTCTGGAATGTGAGAGAGGATTAAACACACAGAATAGTGGAGTTTTCGGCACCTTTGGAACAAGGAGTTACTCGAGCAATAGCGATGTTAACATGCGGTATGGAGGTGTACCATATTATGGAAAATTGGTTGACATAATTGAGCTTAACTACAATGGAATATTTATGGTAACCTTGTTCAAATGTGAATGGGCCAACTTGACTCACCCTAGAGGTATTAAAACTGATAAACTGGGTTTTACTTCTATCAATTTTACAAGACCTATACATACTGGGGTGTATGAAGATGATGAGCCTTACATTAAAGCTTCTGAATCACAAATGGTGTTTTATGTTACTGATCAAAAAGAAGACGGATGGTGTATACCAGTACATCTGAAACCTAGAGACTTGTATGACATGGGCGAGGGTGATGAACATGTCATGGCCAATATTGAAGCTTATCTGACACATAATTTGGATAATTTATTTCCTGATGAAGATACACATCTACGACTGAGTCGAGATGATGTAGATGATCCGAATGATATGATATCCTCTAATATTGGTGAATGTTGAAGTAGATAACATCAATTAAGTCATTGTTTGAGATTAATTGGTAGTTATTTCTTTCATCTGTACTTATTTTGATATTTTTTATTTTTTTTAATATTATTAAATTGATTAATTGCCTATGTGAGTTGTTTGTAGGTATGGTGAGGACAAGACGACATGCTACTTCTACCGATCCATCGAGACCGGTCGCGGACGGCGACCGTTCTACTGGCCCGAGTACATCTACGGCACCCCAATCGATTGATGCACAGGAACAACAAGAGGCCCCTCTGCAACACCCTGCAGTTGAGACTACTGAGCCTGAAGTTATCAAGGGCCGTAAAAGAAGTTCAAGAATGTGGAATGTGGGGGTTAGAGGTGATTAGTATATATGAATAATTTTTGTTATCTTAGAATGAAAGGTTTTCAAGTTTATATGATTTTATACTATGGATTATAATCACATATATATTTTTTTTTAATGTAGGTGAAAATGGGGAAGTTAGGCAAAAGGAAATGTGAGCAATTGATATATTCTCTCTTCCTCTAGGGGACAGAGTAATTGTGCATTGGAATCATCGGGATCAGCCGATTGGATCATCTGGGGGAATGCTTGCTCAATTTTTAGGCCATATTGTAAGCAATTGTAGTATCTTTCCCATAGGATATGAAAAATGGCATAAAATTTTCCAGACTCCCATAAAGATCATGTATGGATCAACAATATAAAGGTCAGAGATGTATTTTCAATTGATATTTTTTGATTTTCATTTTCTTCCATGTTTCCTAATGTGTACTGATATGTTTATTTTTTTTTTGTAGACTAAGATAGAGGTTAATGACGAGGGGCATAAAAGTTATATTTTGAAAAGTTTGGGGAAGAAATGGCGAGACCATCGGTATCTCTTATATAATTCTATGAAAGGTGATCCGGATGGTCCTCGCGAAGCTAATATTGCCAAGAAACCCCCAGAGGTTCCTTTGGAACAGTGGGTTGCGTTTGTTGATTATAGAGTTCGGCCTGAGACGAAGGTAATTTTCATAAGAAAATGTTTATGTCACATTCATGTTTAGTAATTAGCGCCTCATTCTTGTGTAGGCTACAACAAAACAGAATATTATAAATCGCAGCCACCTAACAATGCCTCACACATTAGGCTCGAAGTCGTTGGCTCAACTGGAAAATGAGATTGTAAGTATCTTCATCGTAATAGGAGGTTTAATGATGTTTATCATGTATATGTAACTTTCTTTGAAAATCAATTATATTTAATTTCGTAGGAAACACAACGTAGTTGGCCTGTTACAAGAGCTGAATTGTTCCAAGCTAGTCATACAACATCGGCTGGGGCTTTTGTAAATGAAGAAGCAAGGCTTAATCATGTAAGTTAAAATTCTTCCAAATTTAATATGCATGATGTTTGTACAATAATAAATATACAAAATTCTGCAACTTTATTTTGCAGGAAAATCTAGGTATTCGCAGCCAGAACTCATCCGAAACCGATGCATTTAGTAGCGTTTCCGGAAAAGATCACCCTAGGTATGTTAGAGGTATGGGACTTGGAGTTGTCCCAACCCAGGTGTATGGGTCGAGCAGCTCGGGTACTAGACATTACCCTGATATGGTTTCAGCAACAGCACATAATGCCCTCAAGGATAATTTTCAACGCTTAACGCGGCATCTTGACACACTTCAACAACAGGGGATTGATGAGTTTAAGAATGAAGTCATGCTGATCACAAAGCTTCAACATAGGAATCTTATTAGGCTTCTTGGTTGCTGCATTCAAGTGGAGGAAAGAATGTTGATATATGAATACATGCCTAACAAAAGCTTGGATGCCTTCATTTTTTGTCAGTTTCTAAGTTCTTGCTCTTGGTTTTTTGTCTGAAATTTAATGATTTCTAAGGGAAAACAATTAACTTTAAGTATAAAAAATTCTTCAAACAGAGAAAATTGCGGTTTTAGATTGGCAAACACGGCATCAAGTTATTATTATCGAATTTGCAGAAGATAGCATTTGGGAACCGCACTTACTCAATATGCTGATCTTCTAAATTCACCTAAAAAGGTCGCCTTTTCAAATACTATCCTCTGTAGCTATCATTCTTTCCAAAATTTTTAAGTGTTATCAACTTATGACAGCTACTCCTTTTCCATGGTATTTATGTTTCTTAAATTTTGTAAAACACTTCTTTGGTAATCCATGGAGTGTTATTATGATAAGCTTTCAGCCTTGTTTGTGTATTTGAAAAACACTTGCTTATAAATATATATTTTTTATTTTTAAATTTGAATTGAATGGAGTGTACTGTTTGAATAATTTTATTATTGTAGAAAACAAAACAGGTTTTTTTTAAAAAATCATTTAAAAATTAAAAAAATAAAAATTTACTAGCATTTGAAGAAAAATTAAAAAAAAATAAATTGGAAGGCATTTAGCGGCGGTTCAAACCGCCGCTAAATGCAACGATAACTGAAAAATCAAAAATACGATTAACATGTAGCGGCGGTTAGAACCGCCGCTAAATGCAACGATAACTGAAAAATAAAAAATACGATTAACATATAGCGGCGGTTAGAACCGCCGCTAAATGCAACGATAACTGAAAAATAAAAAATACAATTAGCATATAGTGGCGGTTAGAACCGCCGCTAAATGAAACGATAACCGAAAAATAAAAAATGCGATTAACTTTTCGAGGCCGTTAAAACCGCCTGTAAATGCATAATGCCGTTAACGGCGGTTATACCTGCGGTTTCCATAAACCGCCGCTAAATGCCTTCGCGTCGCTTGACATAGCGGCGGTTATATAACCGCCGCGAAATGCATTTTAAACCGTCGTTAATACCTCTATTTGTTGTAGTGATACCTGATTATAGTTTACTAATACATGAACATAAATAACATAGGTTATAACTACACTACTCAAAGTTCTAAAACCATTAACGAAATCATATAATATACAAGAAGTTATCAATAAAGGTACATGAAAGTGGTCTTACAGATTTAATATACAATATTTGGTTCACAAAATACTAGTGAGCTGACCATGGATATGGGCACCCTAATCTACCCTCCACACTATCTACTCCACTTGATCTGTGGACAAGAAGAACAACAAATTAAAAAGTTTGAAAGCCCAATAATTAAGTATCCACTAAAATATTTGAGCCATGCTAGACTTTTAATATCATAAATATAAGAATTTACAATGTATGGTACAAACGACTAAAAAGTTAGACGATCATAATTTATTACAGAAATAGTTCCAAAGAATTTCAATATATTTTTTTTCAAAAATAAGTTGCGGAAAGAATTCACTGGGCCAAAAATATCAAAGAATTTGTATTATTTTTAAAATAGTAAATTCTCCCAAATATGTTATGGCCGTTATTAATCCACGAGTCAGAATCAAACTTATTTTATCTGGGTGACCCGAGTCAGAATCAAATATATTTTACCTCAGTGGCCCGAGTCAAAATCAAATTTATTTTACCTCAATGGCCCGAGTCAAAGCCCTTTTTTTTATCATCGACGGCTCAGTACTGAACTAGTCCATATAAGAGGTGTGTCGACACAGTCAATGCTAACCCCCATTGACAAAGGTCATAACACATACATTTGGAGATGTAAATAAAAATAGTATATAACAAACCCAATAGAATCAAATATAATATCAAACAAGAATAATTATAACTAATTAACATTATAGAATTGCAGTTAACAATAAATCCAAATTAATGTCTATAAATTTCTAAAGCAAGTTTTAGAATCCAAAGCTCAGGCATATAAAATTTAAGTCCAATATATTTGCACGGTCCTATTTATACAGAGAATAGATAGATTTCTGATTATTTGAAATATAAAAGCACAACTGATAATTAAATCATTTGTATATGAAAATAACTTACAATAATTTGTATGTGGAACACTTGCACTAATTATACATGAAATACTTTCATTAATTTATAAGTGGAATACTAACATTCAAAAGTCCAAACTCAACCTAACCACAACTCAAACCTCTGTATCAAGATCTACAAAGAAGAATATAGTCTAAGTAATTTATATACATAATTCTACACAGTGTTGTATCCATTATTGGGCCTATCTACGTAAACACCAGCATGAAATACCCTATTTTGAATTTCTAAGCATAATGCATCTTATTCAAGTTCCATTTTTGTATAGGATGATAACTATCAACCTCCAAGTGAGGGATTCACCAAACATGAACTTCAACTCCCAAGTTTCCCAAGTAATAACATACTACTCAACAACTTCAAAGAAGGGATTTACCAAACACAACCCGTTTAATCAAAGCAAGCTAAAACAAACTCAAAAGAAAAATAGAAAACCACTAGACAAACCCGAAAACCAAACTCAAAACCCAATTCCTCAAAACTCAGCTCATCTAATGATGCTTCTACTTCAAAGATTATATAACCATCATGCTTTTATTCAACACTTTGTGTCAATAGGTCATCAAAATAAGATTTTTTCATGATTATAGACCAAGACCAACATCAATGGACTTGAAAGGTGATTCAACCACCATATGTTTAATTGTTCCAATTGCGCTACACCACACACACACCACACACACACACAACAACAATCATTTTTAACATAAACTCCTCTTTGTAATGAGATGGTGTGTGAGTATTAATGACTATTATCACTGATTTAGTTGACAAAAAAAACCTCAGAGTATGTCATACTCATAATTCAAGTTTCAACTAGAGATCTAAAGCAAAGTAAAAGAAAACCAATGGTAAATTTCATCCCAACAAATAGGAGATCTACACCTCCTGCAATAAAGGGCATCATAAGGAGCCATATGGATACTGGCTTGGAAACTCAACCAATGGTAAATTTTGATCCCATGAGCCTCTCATGTCAATATTGAAAGCTTGCAACATGTCCTCCAGAATTTGAATGGTCCTCTCTGATTGGTCATCTGTTTGGAGATGAAAAGCAATGCTAAAGTTGAGCTTCTTACCTATAGATATGTGTAAACTTTTCAATAAATGAGCTACAAATCGAGAGTCTATCAGAAATTATAGTCACTGGGATACCATGTAATCTCACAATATGCTCAATATATAGCTCTACAAGCTTCTCTAAAGATATGCCCTTCTTCACTGCAAGAAATTGTGTTGATTTAGTTAATCTATCAACAATCACCCATATTGAATCAAAGCCTCTAGAAGTCCTTTGAAGTCCAGGCACAAAGTCCATAGAAATGTGCTCCCATTTCTACTCCGGAATAGGTAGAGGTTGAAGAAGTCCTGCTAACTTTTGATGTTCCAACTTCACTTGTTGACAAGTCAAACATTGAGCTACAAGCTGAGCAATTTAACTTTTCATGTTATTCCACCAAAATGTACTCTTTAAGTCTCTATACATTTTAGTGCTCATTGTATAGCCAAAGTAATAAGCTTCTTCCATAATTTCCCTCTTCAGTTGAGAGTGATTAGGGTTGCAAACTTGATCACCAAATCACAGAGTTTTATCTTCATGAACTTGAAAGAATGATTAGGAACTACCCTCTATGTCTCGCCTAACCTTTTGAAGTTGCATGTTCTTTAGCTACCTTGATTCTTTCAATCAGTTTAGGCCTAACCCTGATCAAGTTGGCTAAATTCATATTAGAATCATGTATCAACACTTCAAGCACCATTCTCCTCATATCCTCTAAGGTAACCTTTTGAAAAGTAATAAGAGCAACAACATGGTTGGTGTATTTCCTGCTATGGGAATCAGCTACAACATTAGCTTTACTTGGATGATAATTTATGATTAGATCATAATCCTTCATTAGCTCCAACCATCTTCTTTGCCTCATATTCAACTCTTTTTGAGTGAAAATGTATTTCAGGTTCTTGCGATTTGTATAAACCTCACGAGGTTCCCTATAAAAGTAGTGCCTCCAAATCTTGAAGGCAAAGACGATTGTTGCCAACTCTAAATTATGGATAGGATAATTTTCTTTATATGGTTTTAATTGCCTAGAAGCATAGACAACCACTTTATCATTTTGCATGAGCACACATATCAAACCTATCTTGCAAGCATCACTGTAGATAGTAAATCTATAATTACTAGAGGGAAGAATAAGAATCGGAGCTGATACTAGATGCTGCTTCAGAGTCCCTTTCCGAGTTAACTTGGTCAAAGGTATTGCTAACTGAGAAAACCCCTCGACAAATCTCTTGTAATATCTAGCCAGCCCTAGAAAGTTGTGAATCTCTGTAACATTGCTCGATCTCTTTCCGTCAACAATAGCTTTGACCTTCTTGGATCAACTGAGATTCCATCTTTAGTCACTACACGTGACCCAGAAAAGCCATACCATCAAATTAAAACTCATTTTTTGAGAATTTTGCGAACAACTGTTTTTGCCTTAGTGTCTCTAATACCATCCTCAAATGCTACTCATGCTCAACAGAGCTACCAGAATACATGCACCAAAATGTCATCAATGAAGACTACCACGAACTTATCCAAGCAAGGCTTGAAGACCCTATTCATTAGGTTCATAAAAGCAGCAAGTGCATTTGTCAACCCAAAAGGCATGAGAAGAAATTCATAATGACCATAACGAGTATGAAATATACACTTAGGTACATCATCATGTCCAATCTTCAATTGGTGAAACCTAGATTGAAGATCGATTTTGGAGAGCACTTGAGCACCCTGCAGCTGATCAAAGAGGTCATCAATCCTTGGCAATGGATACTTATTATTCTTCATAGTTACTTTGTTGAGCTCCCATTAGTCAATACACTACCTTATAGTCCCATCCTTCTTCTTAACAAATAGGACTGGTACACCCCAAGGAGAGATATTAGGGCGAATGAAAATCTTCTCAAGTAATTCTTCTAACTATTTTTTCAACCCTTTCAACTCAACAGAAGCCATTCGATATGGAGTTTTAGATATGGGATTAGTACCGAGAATTAATCTATCTCCCTATCAGGTGCCCAAGAAGATCTTCAGGAAAAACATCAGGGAACTCCTTTGCAATAGGAATATCTTCTAATAACTAACTTCCTTCCTTAGCTTAAATTACTGATGATAAGAACCCAGTACATCCGTTTGTAAGTAATTTTTGAACTCTAGGGGGAGAAAAGTGTTCATTCCCAAAGAATGTGAATTCAGCATTCCTAGGGATTTTAAAGTCTGCCCTCTTTTCATGGCAATCTATCACCACATAAATAGAGGATAACTAATCCATCCCTAAGATGACGTCATAATTCCTCATACTCATAACATGCAAATCAACAGATAACTCATAACCATCCATGAAACCCTATCAATGTCAACAACAACTCCAATAGGGAAGTCCGCACACAAGTCATGATCTAAAGACATAATAGGCAGGCTATGCTTCTGAACAAATGCCGAAGAGACAAAAGAATGCATAGCACCAGGATCAAATAAAGCACATGCGTATACTGAATAAACTTACACTACAAGAAAACAGTCAAATAGCGACGGATATTAGCGACGACCAAAAGTCCATTGCAAACTAGCCAGGGATTTGCGACAGATAAGAATTTAGCAAGGGATCAGCGAGGGAATTTACTCTATTGCTAACGCAGCGCTCCATGTCGATGTATTTAGCTAGGGATTAGCGAGGAACAACAATCTTTGTCGCTAAACTTGGGCGCGAAGACGGTGGCGCGCTTTTTCGCGTGAACTTAGCGACGGATGTTGCTATAGATAATTAGCGATGGCTCAGTACGTCGCTAATAGCATTATAAAACAACGATACATAATGCACTTAGCGACGGATGTTGCTGTAGCTAATTAGCGATGGTTTAGTCCGTCGCTAATAGCATTATAAAACAATGATACATAACATAATGCACTTAGCGACGGATGTTGCGGTAGCTAATTAGCGATGGTTTAGTCCGTCGCTAATAGCATTATAAAACAATGATACATAATGCACTTAGCGATGGATCAGTACGTCGCTAATAGCATTATAAAACAATGATACATAATGCACTTAGCGACGGATATTTCTGTAGCTAATTAGCGATGGCTCAGTACGTCGCTAATAGCATTATAAAACAACGATACATAATGCACTTAGCGACGGATGTTGCTGTAGCTAATTAGCGATGGCTCAGTACGTCGCTAATAGCATTATAAAACAACGATACATAATGCACTTAGCGACGGATGTTGCTGTAGCTAATTAGCGATGGCTCAGTCCGTCGCTAATAGCATTATAAAACAATGATACATAATGCACTTAGCGACGGATGTTGCTGTAGCTAATTAGCGATGGCTCAGTCCGTCGCTAATAGCATTATAAAACAATGATACATAATGCACTTAGCGACGGATGTTGCTGTAGCTAATTAGCGACGGTTCCGTCCGTCGCTAATAGCATTATAAAACAATAATACGTAATGAATTTAGCGATGGAATAATCTGTAGCGAATTAGCGACGGCTTATGCCGTCGCTAATAGCATTATAAAACAATGATACAATGATAATTTAGCGAGGGATTTAGCTAGGGATATATCCCTAGCTAAATTACCCTCCAAAAATTTTCACTCACGCGCGTTGTTTTAACTTTCCCCTTTCCTCTTTGACTTTACGATTTAGGTTTTTTGAGTGTATGCTTGCTTTCTCTTGCTGGCCTCGCGTATCCATCTCTTCCCTTTCACTTCGTGATTTAGGGTTAACGAGGCCTCCCTTTCCTTGCTTTCCCTTGCTGGCCAATTTTCGAAGCAACCGCGAGCCACGATTTTTCAGATTTGGTGGAGTTGGTGGATCTTTGAGAGTCTCCCATGTGAGCACAAGAGATTGATCGGGTTTTAAAGAGTAGAAAGAGAGGAAGGGTTTGGTTTTTTGTGGGAGATTGCTGTCTCGATTTGAAGGTATGGAATTGGAATGGCTTGTGTTTTATGTTGTGTTGTTTGTTTTGGTGCTGTTTGAGGTGAAATGTGGGTTCTTTGGTTGCTTTGATTTGTGGAACGGAAACAAAGACTAAAAGAAAGTGTGACAAATCAAATCCTTTTCATCTTGTCAGCCATGGAGAATCTGGAAAAAATTGAGTTTTAATGTTTTGTAAATTATGTTAAAGGTTTTAGCAAAAAAGACTTGAACTTTTTGCAATTAGAATTGATTTGAATTGAGATCCTGTAGGTTCTTTAATCTGTCTTAAATTGGTCTATATTTTGGCAATTTGAAACTTAGCACTTGTGTGCAATTGCATGATTTTGTTGAGAGATGCAGAATTAGGAGATGTTCTAATTAGGATATTTGTGGGGGGGGGGGGGGGGATATGGGATTTGTATGCTTGGATGATCTCTTGATTTCAAGGCTTTCTGTTTCTCTTCATTTTCATCTTTCTTTCAGAAAATGTAGATGAGAAATTCAAGAATTTAGAGGTTTTTTGGAATCTATTGCTCTGCTTCTTGTCCATGATGTGACAAGTCTCATGACCTGCAAAACAAGCAGCTACTTTGTTGAATTTGAAGCTCAAATTTCTTTATAATTTGTCATCTTTTGCTTTATTTGTTGTTCATGATACTTGAACTTCTTTCCTGAATTTTTCCATTCATAATGTTATACCGGGTAATAAAAAAATTAAGTTAATTTTTATTAATTAGTTATCTATTTTTGGATCAATGGATCTTTACATAGATTGTAAGTTAAAAAAAGAATTGCTTCAACATGTTACTTGCAATTTCTTTTTGTTTTGGATCAATATCTTTAATTTGCTCTGTAAATTGTTTTATTAATTATTGATTTCAATGTGCCTCTCTAAGTAGCATTGTTTTTCCTGTGGACGAATTTAATGTCAAAGAGGAGTACATAACCAACTTCTAGAATGAAAATAAACAAATCTAATGAAAGTATAAGGCCATTGTATATATCTTTTCACTTCTTCATTTCTAAACTTCCAACATTTGTGGAAAATAAATTACTCATGCATGCATGAATTAATGAACTGCATGATCAAATGAATTTAACTTATCAGTCTCTAAATAACCAGAAGTGAAAATATATACAATTGTTGGACATTGCACTCATTATATTCCATAGTTGGTACTGTGAAAGAGGACTGTAGATGGATTCATATCCTGTGCCTATGCATGGGTTTAAAGTTGGTTAGAATGATAGCATGGCATCTTACAAGTCCTGTCTAATTGATGTAGAGCAATAGTTGTCTTTCCCCAAGCATAAGTACGTCAAGAACATTGCTAACTTTGTGGAAGTTTATAGGTCAAGGAAACCAACCATCCTTGAGTTACTTACTACAGAGAAGGAAATTGGTTTTGTAGGAGTGTTTGTGAAGTGAGCTAAAATCATTGCATGGCAGGCCTTTCATTTTAGGGTTTGCACATGTTTGACTAGAAGCTAGAAAACATAAAAGCTACCTTGTTATGTTTCTTAGGCTTGTTCTCTTAAATGCTTCTAAGTTGACATAAGAGCACGTTTCTTTATATGTTGAATATAGTTAGTAGAAAGCAGAGGGGAATCACAAGAACATTGATAAGCACCATAACAAATTAATACTTTTCCATGAAGTGATACAAGAATGAGTGTTTAATTCCACTAAAAAGCTCCTACAACTGAAGTTTTAATTTAATCTTTGTTTAACATTCTTTGGATTCAAAGCACCTCCAAATAAGATTAGAAAAATATTTTAGGATGTCTTCAAGGAAAGACGAAGCTTTCTCAAAGCTTAATTTTGTTCCTAGTTTACTATTTCCTTCCTTATAAGCAACCACAGTGCTTGCCCTAAAGATTAGTTAATTAATCTAAGTTAATTTAAGTGTGTTAAAAAGTATATATACAATGTTGTGAACTTTGTTATATATATATATATATATATATATATATATATATATATATATATATATAATATAGACACACCCACACACATTGATGTGGCCATGTATGCTTTTTAGATTCTTTGTGCTAGCTAGAGACTTATTATGCCAATGGTGTTGTGACTTTCATGACAATGAATCTTGAATGATAGACAAGTAGGAACACCTAGATAAAAATTAGGTACATAAAGTAGATATGTTGGTATTTTCTTTGTATTATTAATCAGCTTCCAGAGATATTAGAAAGGGCATTGGTATGTGAGGAGAAACAAGGAGAGGATAAGGTATCTATGATCTCCACAGATCATGCATACATAAGGGATAAATCTTGGTGCTCTGTCACTGATTGCTGATATAGTTGTGCTTTGGCTAAGAAATTGATTGAAAATAATGAACAATAGAAAATTCCCAAAATGAGTAAAACTATGACAAAAGAGAATAAGAATTATATCAAAATGAATAATCGATGAGGTGCTTAGTTTTTGCTTTAATTAATATACGCATTAATATTATAGGACAAGCATTATTACTATTCAAATATTGTTAAAATTGAAAAGATTATGGACAAAGTGGAAAGTGTCTACATCCGGCTAACGCCAAAATAACCATGTATCAGTTTTACTAATTAATATTTCAGGTTGAAAATCTTTTAACTTTTAGTTACCTTGAGGAACTAACATATATACATTTCAGGTGTCAAGTAGCTACTAAAGTTGGAAAAGAATCACTGATTCCCATCGTTGTCTGGTATGTTATACTAAATTGTCAAGTACTGTTTATTTATATTTTGATGTGAATTATTACACTTGGGTTTAGATCTCAGCAAGTCGCCTCAGCAATTCGCCTGGTAGTGAAATTGCCTTTATTATATTCTAATAGAATTTTTTAAATTCTCTCACAGATTAGATTTTTCCATAAAATAACACAATGGGTGGAGGTGCAGCTGTCTCGGTCTTCCCCTTTCGAAAATTCCTGCGATTTCTTCTAAACGGATGATTAACCGGTAGGAATTTTCTATGGTTATCAAACCATGAACATTTCTTCCCATTAGACAAAGTAAATCCCTTTAAATTCTAAGAGAAATCTTGTTATATTATTGTATGAATATTATAGCATATTGTGGAGTTCTTATTGGTGTTTTAATATCTAAAAAGTATCATGTTGTTCATCTTAGTGTATGAATTTTTCATTACCAAGTGTTTTTTATGATGTTGAAATGGAGTTCTTATTGCATTTATATATATCCAAGAAGAAATGTTTTATTGTGTTATTGTGTGGATTTAGCACTGTGAAGTACATGTGTATAATCAATAGTTATAAGCAGTAGAATTTGAATCATTGAATTTAGGGTTTGTGTTAATTCTAATCATAGTTATTGCTTTGGTGAGTCTCTTATATTCAATAGTTTGTTCATAGAAATTTGATGATTTGGATGACTGTTCGTTTAAGATTTTTTGTTGTTTCTCTTTTGCTTATCCTTTCTTTTGTTGAATTTGGCTTGTTTTTATTTTGGTTGTGTTTCCATGACGTGTTTGTGTTGTTTGTAGGTGATAACTGAGTTTTGCAAGACCATAGGAGCTGATAATAACCAGAGGCAGGGGTTTATCAGATTGGCCAAGAAGAATGCAAAGAGGCTTGGTTTCTCAGCATGAATGCCTTCATGCTCTCCATTCTTCTAACCATAGTTTTTGCTTAATTGTTGTGAGGTTTGTATGTAATTATAACTGTATGAATACTATCACAGTGTTTTTTGATTATCATCTTGTGAGATCTTAGATTTTTAAATTTCAGAGAACTTTATTAAATTATAGTGGTGCATGTAAGTGGTAGATGAGAATCTAATGTAAAAGTTGAATGATAATATATAAATTTCAGATGTTGCATTAATTGAATTTTCTTTCCTATATGTTTATGTTGAAGTTTAAATTTTATTTCTCATGTTTATGAATTTATAGTTGGTAGTTAATTTTGTACTACAGGGTACCAATATATATATATTGGTGGCAAATGATTAGTAAGAGAATAGCTACGGAATAGCGAGGGCATCAATTTTTAAAAATGGAAGATAGCTACGGATTAGCGACGACATAAGGCCTTGCAACTTATCATATCATGGGAGATGTTTGTGAGAGAATTTAGCGTGGACTAGCTACGGAATAAATTTCCCTTGCTAAATAGCTACGACTTTCACTAGCTAAGTCCTCGCTATATGTAGCCGTCGCTAAATAGCTACAGCAAAGCCCTCGCTATATCCTTGCAACTCATAGAATATAGAGGGATGTTTTGGAGAGAAATTAGCGTGGACTAGCGACGGAATAGTGTCCCTCGCTGTATAGGTAGGGAAATTAGTCCTCGCTAATCCCTCGCTAAAATTTAGCGACGGACTATTTCCTCGCGATATATTTGCTAGGATCAATATAGCGACGGAAACTTATCCGTCGCTAATACCTCGCTAAATTAATTTAGCGACAGAAATTCATGATTTAGCGAGGGATTTTTCCGTAGCTATTTTCCAGTTTTCTTGTAGTGTTATATTATACCTACAACCATGCATTGGAGGCATAAGCATCCTCCTGGGTAAGAGCACATATTTCACTCTAAGTGTTGGGTCTCCTTGCCATTAGTGGTGGTGATGTGGAATGTCAGTTAGCAGCCACTATATATGTTCCCAACTTGGGACTCCTAGGTTGTCTGATACCTATGCATGGTTGTGACTTGAGAGCTAGCTCTTTCTTGTGGAAGACTAGCGTAATCTTGAAGGATGGTGTAGACACTCAGCAATCTGGTATGCTCCTATACCTTAAACATTCTCCAGTAGCATGCTGACACTCAGTACTTAAGTGTTCCCCACAACAAACATGCATCTAAGCTGAACGGGATGAACAACACTAGCTAACGATCTCTGAGGCTGATGACGAGGAGGTCTACTAGTAGTCTGAGATATAATCTGTGCTATGCTATCCACCTTGGGCCTACTACTCTCCCCAGTGAAATGGTTTTGTTGAAGTCTGAAATTTCTATCCCTTTCCACTGAATGCCCCTCCTCTATTCCTCAGTATCCCTCCAGACAGGATCAAGGGACTTCGCACGTGCCACAACCTCCGCATAGCTCATCAAATGCAAGGCTTCCAATCCTTTGTGAATGTGAGGACGCAAACCCTCCTCAAATCTCCGGGATCTACTCTCATTATCCTCAAAATGTTTTACTAATAACTTGGAATGTCTATCAGACTAGCCACCTCATACTCATCAATAGTCATACTCCCTTGTGTAAGGCGAAGAGACTGCCTCTCTAGCTCCAACATCTTGCTTTTAGGGAAATGTTTGTTGTAGAAGGTTGTACGCAACTGCTCCAAGTGTCAAAGTTTTCTACCTCCACGAATGCATACCTCATCCTTCCACCAATCAAAGGTACTCCCCTGAAGCATATATGTAGCAAACCTTAGCTTTTCTGTATTAGTACACTCCATAATATCAAATGCCTTTTCCATCTTGTCCACCAACTTCTTAGCCCTCAAACGATGGGGGACCTATCCTCCTAAATTCTTCAATTGTCTTCTAGTGAAACGGTGGCAAAGGAGGATGTGGTTGTTGTTGTTGTTAGGATTGACGTTGCTCTCTAACCAACCCCACTACTTCTTGCATGAGCTTCATCATCCTTTCTTGAGTGCTAGTCCCTAGCTGGTCCACCCCAATAGATATGCGAGAGATGAAGAGCCATTCTAGATCAATAAGTGGCTTTATTATTAGTGAGCGTGCAACAATAAAGTTAGATTAAAAAAAACAAAATTCATAATCAATAAAGAACCCGCCACTAGCACTTATTCCTACAAGTCCACTAATTCAATGTTACTAAAATGGATCTAAGGCCACTAAGGCCACTAAAGCCACAAAATGGGATCTAATGCTCTGATACCACCATAATCTGTCCCGCCCTAAACGTAATCAGGATATCAACAGACATACCTCATACATATGAGGATGTGCCCCACTGTGAATGCAAGGTTATAACGCAGGTTATAACTACTGTAACACCCCGGTTTTTGCAAACATTGTAAAATATTAAATAAATACCGGAGTTTGAGAAAATAATAATTGGTTTGAAAAGACTGAATAAATGAATAGTGAATTATTGGAAGCTGGTAGTCATTAGTTGAAAGTGACAAATGATAAGTTAATCAACTCAATGGATGATGGAGTTAACACTTTGATTGTTTTTAGAATAATAAAGTTTGATGGTAAGATTATTAGCTTGGTGTGACAAGTGAATAATTAAAAAGGGGCTGTCATATATTGGGTTTGGGCTGATTTCTTTATAAATGAATTAGAAGGAGATGAGAGGTTGTACCATTTGCCGGTTTTGGGAGAAGGAGGAGGTGGAGCCGGTGGGTCCTGAGAAGGTGGAGGTGGCGCCTATGCATGTTCGGGAAAGGAGAGTCTTCCACGCAGCCTCACTAGAGGAGACGCATCAAGTAAGAGGGCTACGGCCGTGCCTTGAGGGAGACTTCGACGCCAACCGCCAGCCCCCAAATTTCTTCTGTACTCCAAACCCGCCTTTTGTCCTTCCTCCTCCGACCGCCGTTCCTACGCCAGCCCCCTCGATTTTTAAGTTGGTTTCTTCGCCACCATTGTGCAGTCCACCACGCCCGCCTCAAGAGGAGCATCGGGTTTCGCAAGGTATACTTTAGTGGATGATGAGGCTTTGTGTAGTGTAGGGATTGGTGACGGTTATTGTATTGTGGTTCTTGTTGATGGTGTCAAGGAGTGCGGGTCGTTGTAGTGATGTCGGCTATCCCAATTGGTGTTGTTATGAGTTATAGCTTTGTAGTTGGAAATACGAAAAGCAAGAGGAGAGAGGTGCTCTGTTGTGGGAGTTTAGTATGTGCAAAAGAAGTGTAACGTTGAAATGTCTATGAAAAGATGTGTTTGAGAATGCTTTGCAAATTGATATGTTTTAGAGAAAGCATTGATTAGTTTTATACTATGCTGAATAACTGAACTTAGTACAAACTTTTATTAAAGGAATCTATACCATTATCTCTTGATTGGTTGAAGCTATTAATGAACATAATGAAGTATGCAAACTATAAGATCATGGTTGAGCGGTGATGCTATTATGGTACTGTTAGGTGCCTGTTGTCCTTGTATTTTGGTGCTGTTCTTGCTGCTGTAATGGGGTTGTAGTTTGCATCATATTTTATTGGAGATAAGAGAATTGTCCAGGAAGGCATTGGTAGGAGAAGCTTTGTGCTGAAATTAGTCCTTAGTTCTGTTAGGACTGCAATGCTATAAGGTACTATTGTTAATGCTGAAGTTCATGAACTCAAGGAGTATGTTGGGTGAATTTCATTGATGCCTTTCTAGGGTTGGTGAAAATGCTTAATAGAGGTGGGTGAGAAGTTTTGAGATGAGAATTTAGGCGATGATTGTAGATAGTCTTGCAGAATTCTGTCCTGCAGAATTCTGTCCACTTCGAGGAGCTGCTGCTCCCTGCTCACTACTCCTTTTGGGTTGTGTAATACGCCGTTGGAAAGATCTCGAGGTCTTCTTTCTAATGAGCTTTAAATGAGGGAATTTGGACTTACGCTTCAAAAGTTACGACTTATTCTTTCCAACCGCGCAGGGCAGCCAGAATTCTGCGTATTCGTATTTTGGCTTGAAGTTTGCTATGGCATTGCTGCTGTTCCTGTGTTATATTTGCTGTTGCTTATTTGAAGATCAGGTGGGGAGGTGTAACCATTTAGTTGAATAAATTTCGAAGGAGTTCAAACGTTTGTCTCTGGTTCAGTTAGAGTAAGGGGTAATAATGGTCGTTTAGTTTTATGGTTAGCTTACAATTTTTGTTAAATAGGCTCCAAGAGCAAGGTTGAGCTTTGGGCCGCAGATACTTTACATTGGGCCCATGAGGGTTTCGAAGTGAATGAATGAATGATTAAAGTAGGAAATTCTGCTTTGTGAAGTAGTATTTATCTTAGCTATGTTTTGTTGACTAGGGAAAAGGAAAGCCAATTCGGGGACTCCAGGAGGCTAGACTTGACTTACGTAGGACTACAGTTGAGTGGACCTACTGTATAATCTTGAGTTTTATCGAGATTTATCATGTTTTCAGTTTATGTTCCTCGGCTATGCTTTATTCTCGGTTTTGGGAATGCTTTCGATTATTTACAGCTATTGTAGATTGATGTTTTCTGCATATGACTAGCTGTAGATCATTGAGATAAACATGAGATAGATATAGGATGTGAGCATCGATCTTTGCTTCCTATTAGACGGTCCGTGCTATGCAGAGCGTGATACCGAGTAGGGGAAAGGTTTTCTTGTTTTCAAAATGAATTTCTGGCATCAAAACCTTGTTTTTAAAATGTATTTAACTTAAAACCCTTTCCCAACTCTTTGGGGTGCTCTGCGTACCACGAAAGTGAAGACTCCAGATCGGGGAAACCTCGCGGCTTCACATACGTTTCTGTGTCGGGGATACCTCAAGGCTATTTATCTAAGACCTTAGCAAGTGATCATGCGTAGATGCAATCTTTCGATAGACGCCACATATCTAGACATCTCATTGAGGCATAGTCAGGCTTGTTTGTGACTTATGACTTTTCGGGTTTCCTCGGACATTGCATTAGATGATCTTCCTGATTAAGAGGAAGATAATGCATAGGCGTTCATGCTTTACTGTCTTTCTACATGTATATCAGTACAGATTACTTTCCATATACAAGAATATATTTCTCAGATGCACGGGTCTTAGTTGACTGGCCAGAGGGGTCATATATCACCGAAGCTCAGTAGCTCGGCCCCTTTTTCTTACTCACCTTGCCTTGCAGGTAGCGCATGTAAGTCCTGTAGATGCTAGATCCGCAGGAGATGAGATGACGTAGTTGGCTCAAGGCGTCCCATAGTTATTTCTGCCTGCTGTGTACTCTGTAGACATATTTATTTTACTTATGGAGACTAGACCCGCACGTATAGTCCGTGGGGTTCTCAGACGTGATATGACTCTTCTCTCTTTGATGAGTTTCAGCTTAATATGTTCTATTATCACCGCCTCCAGCCTTTCATTCCGCAAGTTTGATTTCAGCTTTGGATGTACCTTGGGCTCGGGGAACTCACCGAAGCCGGTCAGCGTGGACACGCGGTCCCCTCGCTTGGGATTGGGTTGTTACAACTACAATACTCAAAATTCTAAAATCATTAACGAAATCACATAATATACAAAAAAGTTACCAATAAAGGTACACCAAAGTCGTCTTACAAATCTAATATACAATATTTGGTTCATAAAATGCTAGCGAGTTAAGCAAGGATCTGGGTACCCCAACGTACCCTCCTCACTATCTACTCCTCGTGATCTAGGGACAAGAAGACCAACAAATTTATGAGGCTGAAGTCCAGTAAGCATCCACTAAAAATATTTGAACCATGCCCCAGATCCAAAGAAGTTCAATATATTTGCATCACAAATATGTTGTAGAAAGAATTCACTATGTTAGAAATATCATAGAATTTGTGTTATTTTTTAAAATAGAAAAGTCTCCCAAATATTTTATGGCCACTATTAACCTCAGTGGTACGGGTCAGAATCACATTTATTTTACCTCGGTGACTCGAGACAAATTTTTTTTTTTTATTATTGATGGCTCGATACTGAACTAGTCCATATCGGAGGCATGTCAACACGATCAACGCTAACCCCCATTGACAAAGGTTAGAACAAAGACACATTTGAAGATGTATACAAAAACCATAACAAATCCAACATAATCAAATACAATATCAAAGAAATAGGCGCAAGTGAAGACAAAAATCCAGATTCAATGTCAAGTTGTGCTTGAACTAGAAAGGGCCTTGTAGTGAAGTGCGATAGAAGCTTAGGTGAAGGTTTGAGACAGGGCTGCGTGAGAGATAGAAATGGAAAGTTTTGCTCTCAAAAGTGACATGCCTAGATAGATAAACACGACCTGAGCAAGGATCCATATAGATGTAGCCTATATAATTTGAATTGTATCCTAGAAAGACACAACAACTGCTTTTGAATTGGAGTTTTGTTCATCCAAAGGGTGTCAAGCAGGGGTGACATAGACATCTAAAGGTTTTAAGAATGGAGTAATCAGGCTTCTTAAGAAAGAGAAGTTCATAAGGGGACCGATCCTGAACAACTGTTGTAGGCAACCTATTAATGAGGTGCACTGCTGTTGAAAATGAATAGTTCCAAAAAATAGCTGGTAAGTGACTGTGGGCAAGAAGAGTTAATCCGGTCTCCACCACATGCCTGCGTTTTTGTTCAACGATTCCATTCTGTTCCAAAGTGCCTGGACATGATTTCTGATGGAAAATGCCTTTCTGATGAAAATGATACTGCAATGTGTGTCCGATAAACTCACCACCCCCATTCGATTAGAAAATATGAATTTTTTAATTAAATAAATTCTCAACTATGGATGAAATATAGGAAAAATTGTAGCTACATCAGATTTCTTTTTCATTGGATAATACCATGAAAACCGACTGAAACTATCCACAAATATAACATAAAATCTGAAGCCTTCAATTGAGAGAGAAGGTGTTGGTCCCTATACATCAGAGTGGATTATATGAAGAGGACCGGGTGCACTCTTATTTGAAATAGGAAAAGGTAACTTAGAGGATTTACCAAGCTGACAACTCCCGCATGGTTTATTTAAGAGCATCTTGGAAATAGGAAGAAAATTTGATAACTTCTGCAAGGTGCGCATAGATGGATGTCCCAAACGAGCATACCAAAGATTTGCCGAAGCTTGAACCTGTCCTGCAAAACCATAACTTCTTGTTGGAACTGCGCTTTTATTGAGAGGGTAGAATACACCTTCAATTGGTCCTTGCTACACTCGATTCAGCTCCTTCTTACTATCTATTTGCTTTCTCAGTTGCCCCTTTGATACATCCATGTGTGTTCAATCAATTGGATCTGATATCATTATTGTGCTCGTCTATGTGGACGATATTCTTGTCACAAGCTCTAACACAACCTATATAGCAGATTTTCTAACCAAACTCTCTTCAACATTTGCTATGATAGATCTGGGTCCTCTCAGCTTCTTCCTTGGCATTGAAGTGTTACGATCAGCAGGTGGCATTCATCTCTCCCAACGCAAGTATGCTATTTCTCATCTAGAGTACTTTGGTCTTGAAGGGTGTAAGCCAATTTAGACTCCTGCTTGTCAAGGCCAAAAATTGTCCCTTCTGTGCATCAAACATCTACCGGGTGATTTACAGATTGTTGATCTCCTTAGCAAAGGATTGTGTCATCAGAAACTTTTTGTTCTGAAGGCCAAGCTCTGGGTTCATGAGCCTCCTTGAGCTTGTGGGGGGAATATTAGAGTATCTGTTAGAGAAGTATCTATTAGAATCTCTCTCTCTTTCTCTTTGACCCATTCTAAATTTGTTGTAACTATCCCAAAATCTCTCACATGTATACCTGTTACGACACTGTTATAAATGATACATCTGAAGACCCTTGGAGTGTGGCAATTTTCAAAATTCTTTCATTATCTACCTTATTTAAAAAAACAGAAGATAATTAATTGATACCAGAAAAATTGCATTGTTCTTCAAATTGTTTTATTTTTTTCTGCAATTGATTGATGGAGAAAGTTGAATAAATCCAAAAACTTCAGCAAAGAGAAATGCTTATTTCATAAATTAGACTTGATATCATACATCAGTTTAAAATAATAAACATTAGTAATTTGTTATGCTGAAGTTTATACTTGTTTAATACTGTTGGAAGCCCAACTTATTTTTGGGCTTTAATGTGGGCTTGTTTTAAAGTTGGTTTCAAAATATTCAAAAGATTTTAGTCCCACATTGGTTATAGAGAAAACCTTTACTCTCCTTATATATGTTTTACTCTAATTGCTTCCAAGCTTGTTTGTGGAAATGCTATCACACGTGTTAGATGGTTTTTGAATTTTAAATATTCATTGATTTTTTGCAATCAAATATCTGATTGATTGAAGTATTTTTAGAATTTAATTATGCATGAAGATTGATTGAGATCTCATGCTAATTGATTAAAATGTTTTTGGAATGCATGCAAATTGATTGAGATCTCATGCTAATTGATTAAACATTTTTTGGAATGCATGCAGATTGATTGAAACGTTTTTGGAAATGAAATTGTTGATTTAATGAGATTTTATGCATGCTGATTGATGGTTGCTGATTTTAGAGATTCGGAAAAACCCCTATAAATACAGCTCTTCTCTTCACAAGTTCTACAACCAAAATTTTTTTTCTCATCTTCTTCCTTCTTCTCCCATCACTACTTTCTCTCTTCTTTGTTTTTATTTTTGGAGCAACCTTAAGACCAAGTTCTCCGCCTGAGTGCACCAATCAGAGGACATAGAGACTGTTGTATCCTGGGAGAAGTATGCCGACGAGATCCTTGCGGTCGCATCACCGAAAGTTACAAACCCCAGGAGGCTTAAATACTTCTTAAGGTCAAGTAATCAAGATGCCCCGCCAATACTCAACTTCATAGCAGATCATCCTCAACTATAACTCCAACAATCTTAAGAAGTATTATGGATGTTGCTATGAACACTGCCAAGTCTCTTCCGGACGTCTCCAAGATAGACCAGTTCAATGGAACCTGTTTCAAGCGTTGGCAGCAAAAAGTGTACTCAGCCCTCGACATGTTCAACCTGGCACATGTTCTGACTGAGCCCAAGCCTGAACCTAATTCCAAGAGGTACACTGAAACTCTACCGATCTGGAAAAGAGGTAACAAAATTTGTAGACATACAATTCTCAGTACTCTTTCCAATGAGCTTTTTGACATATACTGCAACTATAAAACTGCTCGAGAAATCTGGGAATTGCTACATAAAAAATATATAGTTGAAGATGCTGGAAATCAAATCAAAAGTATATGATAGGTAATTTTTCTGATTTCCAAATATCTGAAGAAAAGGATGTATCCTCTCAAATTCATGACTATCATGTCCTGGTGAATGACCTGAAAAATGAAGATATAATCTTACCTGATACTTTTATTGTTGGTTTCCTCATTGAGTGTCTTCCTAAGTCTTGGAAAGACTATAAGAACAACTTGAAGCACAAGAGGAAGCATATGACTCTTGAGGACGTTATTGTTCACATCCGGATTGAAGAGAAGAATCGCCAAAGGGATAAGGTAGACAAAGTCAATGAACTCTCATCCAAGGCAAATCTTATTGAGGGAGGACCGAACAAGGACCAGACTAATCATCACCAAACCTCAAAGGGAACCGACAAAATTTCAAGGGAAGTAAGAAATTTGGTTCCAAGTCCAATAATTTTAAGACTAACCAAAACTCTCAAGCTTCTTCTTCTGCCTTCAAGAAGAAAGGAACTTGTTATGTTGTGGTAACCCAGGCCAACACACGCCTTAATGTCGTTTCAGGAAGGAGTCAACTCCCAAAGCCAACCTGGTCGAAGGAGATAATGAAGAGGTGATCGCTGCTATAATCTCACAAGCACTCATGGTAGCAAATGTAAAAGACTGGATTGTGGATTCTGGAGCCACAAGACATATCTCTGCAGATAGGAACGCCTTCTACAATTACATCCCTATGACTACAGGTGAGGAGCAGGTCTACATGGGAGATTCATCTCCCTCTCCTGTTCTTGGGAAAGGAAAGGTGCTGCTCAAGCTCACTTCAGGGAAGACTTAGCACTCAAGCTGATGCGCACGCCCCCTGCACCTTTGTGTCAACTCCGGTGTCGGCCTTGTCAAGTAGGCAGTAAGGTCGAATAAAGGTCGCCTTTGAACCTGGCTACAAACCGTAATGACTAAAGGTGGAGCGTTTATTGGCAAGGGCTATTATAGTCAAGGCTTTGAATGTACTCAGTGTCATAAATGAAAATGCATCATCCACTTCTACTTACATAGTGAACTCAGTTGATTTATGGCATGCAAGATTAGGACACGTAAACTTTCTGTATGTTAAGAAAATAAAAGAACTCGGATTAATCCATGACATGACAGATTCTAACCAAACTAGTAAATGTGAAATTTGTGTAGAATCGAAATCAACTAAGAAAAGTTGTAAGATAGTTGAAAGAGGATCTGAATTATTAGGACTTATACATTCTGACTTAGGTGATCTAAAGCATACCATGACTAGAGGAGATAAAAAATATTGCATCACCTTTTTAGATGACTTTTCTCGATATACTGTCTTATACTTACTTAGATCAAAAGATGAGGCATGAGAAATGTTTATTAAATATAAAACTGAAGTTGAGAATCAACTGAATAAAAGAATTAAAAGACCAAGATCAGATAGAGGTGGAGAGTATGAAGATAGTATCTTTAAAGAGTTTTGTGAAAATCATGGTATTATACATGAGACTACTCCTCCTTATTCACCTACCTCAAATGGAGTAGCCGAGAGAAAAAATAGAACTCTTAAGGACATGATGAATGCTATGCTAATTAGTTCTAGAGCTCCCAATAATTTATGGGGCAAGGCTATTCTATCTGCTTGCCATATACAAAATAGAATACCTTTTAAGAAGACTAGAAAAACCCACCTTATGAACTTTATAAGGGACATGAACCTAGTTTAAAATATCTTAAAGTTTGGGGCTGCTTAGCTAAGGTATTATTGCCTGATCCTAAAAAGAGAAAATTTGGACCCAAAACCTTTGACTGTATGTTTACAGGCTATGCTATAAATAGTGCTGCATATAGATTCATGGTTATTAAGAGTGACATTATGGAACCTAATACTATTGTAGAATCTAAAAATGCAGACTTCTTTGAGCATGTTTTTCCTATAAAGCGTTGTTCTGATAAAATCACTCATACACCTCATGCTATCTCTACTAATGAGTCTGTAAACATTGATAACTCTGAAGTTGAATTAAGAAGTAAAAGAGCTAGGAAAGAACATAGTTTTGGGAATGATTTTTATACTTTCCTTATAGAGGATGATCCCTTAACTTATTCGCAAGCTATTACTTCTCATGATGCTATTTTTTTGGAAAGAAGCCATTAATAGTGAATTAGAATCAATACTATCTAATCATTCTTGGAAATTAGTAGACTTACCTCCTGGTTCAAAAGCCATAGGTTGTAAGTGGATATTTAAAAAGAAGCTTAAACCAAATGGGTCTATTGATAAATATAAAGCTAGATTAGTAGCTAAAGGATATTCACAAAAGAAAGACGTTGATTATTTTGACACTTATGCTCCTGTTACTAGAATTTCTTCTATTCGTATTTTAATTGTTTTGGCTGCCATTAACAAATTAGTTGTGCATCAAATGGATGTTAAGACAGCTTTTCTGATTGGAGATCTTGAAGAAGAAATCTACATGGATCAGCCCGAAGGGTATGTAATCTCAGGTAACGAGCATAAGGTATGTAAACTTGTGAAATCATTGTATAACCTTAAACAAGCACCCAAACAATGGCATGAAAAATTTGATCAAGTTTTAGTATCTAATGGCTACTTAATTAATGAAGCAGATAAATGTGTATATAGCAAATTTGTTGATAATGTTGGTGTAATAATCTGCTTATATGTAGATGACATGCTTATTATGGGTACTTCCTTAGAAGTAGTGGTTGAGACTAAGAACTTCTTATCCTCTAAATTTGACATGAAAGATATGGGTGAAGCACATTTCATTCTTGGAATTAAAATTTCTAAGTCCAATAATGGAATAATGCTTTCACATGAAAATTATGTGAAAAAAGTTTTAGAGAGATTTAATCAGTTCAGTTGCAATCCTGTCTCAACTCCATATGATAGTGCTTTTCATTTACAAAAGAATAAAGGAGTTAGTATTTTTCAAAATGAATATGCACAAGTGATTGGTAGTTTAATGTTTAATGAACTGTACTCGCCCTGACATTGCTTATGTTGTTAGTAGGTTGAGCCGATATACACATAGTCCAAACAAAGATCATTTTACTGCCTTGATCAGGGTACTAAAATATATAAAAGGAACTAGTGATTTTGGACTATTGTATTCCGGTTTTCCTGCAGTACTTGAAGGGTACAGTGATGCGAACTGGATTTCAGATTCAGATAAAATAAAATCAACAAGTGGATTTGTTTTCACTTTAAGAGGAGATGCAGTATCTTGGAAGTCTTCCAGGCAAACTTGCACAGCTAAATCAACGATGGAATCTGAATTCGTTGCTCTTGAGAAAACAGGTAACGAAGCAGAGTGGCTTAGGAACTTTCTCGCAAATGTTCCTTTGTGGATTAAACCGGTACCTTCAGTGTCTATACATTGTGATAGCATGGCTACTATAGGCCGAGCTATGAGTAAATCCTATAATGGAAAGAGTAGGCATATACGCCTAAGACATAGTATTGTGAGGCAATTGCTAGATGATGGAGTGATATCACTTAACTTTGTGAGGTTAGAAGTGAACTTAGCTGACCCTCTGACTAAAGCACTAGGTAGAAAACTAGTGTGTGAAACATCAAGGGGAATGAGACTGTTGCCTATAACAAAAATCAACAATGATGGTAACCCAACATATGTAATTGGTGAACCCAAGAAAGAGGTTCATATGGGTAAAACCAAGTCATTGGTTGATTGGAGATACATTACTTATTGTTTTTCCCTCTCCCATGGTGTGTAGTGTAATTGCAATTAATAAGGATGAGTATTAACTCTTAATGAATTCCATAGTCCATATTTTGGATGGTGTGTATAATTGCAATTCACACTTGATGGATTCACCTATATAAGTGTAAAAGTGAGGCCGCTTTCTATGGAAACTTGCGCAAGTTTTCTAGAGCACTTATGAATTCGAGGTATTGGTGCATGGCCTAGTGGTGCCACCCCAATCAGAGTTGCTCAGATTTTAAGAAGATAATGTGGATTATGAGACGACGGTAAGGAATCTTGGTGCATAGAAATTTTCATTTCACCAAATTCCTGTAAGTCACTTCTTATATATCCTAAGGATTGGTTCATAGCCCAAAAGGCACCAGTTCTGATGCATTATATTCTCATGCTCCATTTTTCCTTCTTTCGTGTTTTCACTATTTATTTTTCTTATTTTTGAAATTTTGAAATGGGGGATTGTTGGAAGCCCAACTTATTTTTGGGCTTTAATTTGGGCTTGTTTTAAAGTTGGTTTCAAAATATTCAAAAGATTTTAGTCCCACATTGGTTATAGAGAAAACCTTTACTCTCCTTATATATGTTTTACTCTAATTGCTTCTAAGCTTGTTTTTGGAAATGCTATCACACGTGTTAGATGGTTTTTGAATTTTAAATATTCATTGATTTTTGTAAAAAAAATATCTAATTGATTGAAGTATTTTTAGAATTAAATTATGCATGAAGATTGATTGATATCTCATGCTAATTGATTAAATGAGATTAAACGTTTTTGGAATGCATGCAAATTGATTGAGATCTCATGCTAATTGATTAAACGTTTTTGGAATGCATGCAAATTGATTGAAACGTTTTTGGAATGCATGCAGATTTATTGAGATCTCATGCTAATTGATTGAAACATTTTGAATTCTCTCCTTAAATGAAATTGTTGATTTAATGAGATTTTATGCATGTTGATTGATGGTTGCCTTTTTTAGAGATTCGGAAAAACCCCTATAAATAAAGCTCTTCTCTTCACAAGTTCTACAACCAAAAAAAAATTTCTCATCTTCTTCCTTCTACTTTCTCTCTTCTTTGTTTTTATTTTCGAAACAATCTTAAGCACTCGATGTTCTCCAGTTCAAGTGCACTGAATAGGAGGACATAGAGATCAAGATCCTCGAGAAGTACATCGACGGTATCCCTTGCTACACCGAAGTTACATAAACCCTATGAGATCTAAATACTTCTTACAGCAAGGCCCAAGACACCTCAGCCAACACTCAACCTCATAGCAGGTTATCCTCAACTACAACTCCAACAAATACTATGTAATCTTGTACACAATATATATTTTTCTTAGGTTTACTTTTAACAATTTGCAAATGGTATTAGATGTTGAGAGATTGAATCAAGAAGCTTCTTCTGAGAGGCATCCTTCAATATCTCCGGATTGCTTCTTGCTTGTTCCAGTAGCTAAGGAGATATCATTCGTAAAGAGGTCTCGAAGCACAAATCCATGGAAGATGGTGAGCAAAAACAGAGCTGTTACTGTGATGGTGGCAACTGAAGAGAGTGCAATAGAGAGTGCTTGAGTCAATGGATTCCTGACTCCAGTTGCATATTTAATTGTTGCAATGGAAGCACTTGTCATTGGGAATGTGTATGCCCACCATGCTAGCGAGAACCTGAATCCGCGGAAAAAGTTGATTCGAACCGCCTAAAAAGTAGAAGAACATGGTATCAGAGGCAATAATTCACCATGACTAGTGAAGTTTAATCTTTGAAATGTATCAGAGAAGTTTACCAAAGAGAAGTAGAGGAACATAGCGATGAAGTACATGATCCTTGAGCCGATATAGAAATCGCCCATGATATTTTCCCATGCAAGACAAGCAGCACTCGGTGCACTTACGAATAGGAAGAACACTGGATGGAGCTCCTTAGGGAGTGTTTCATTGGTTGGAAGTCTCTGGTAGAGAGTCACAAAGAGAACAGTGTAATGAGCCAAGCCAACAGCAAAGAAGAAGAGAGGCCCTTCTTTGAGCCCCATTGATGATCCAAGCAATGCACCCACAAAATTTCCTGTGATTGATAAATGATTCGATGGGTTTGCGACCGTTGAAAGCCGGCGTTGGCCTCCCAACATCCATTGCCCGTAGATTTTGAGTTCGAGACACAAGATTGGAACCATGAGCACATACCATAGAGAAGAGTACTGTAGGAATACTGCAACTGGTGGTGGTGCACCAATTGCTAAGAAAAGTAGAGCTATCCAAGGAGCAAAGAAGAAGTTAACTCTAATTGGATGGTAGTACTCTCTTCGGACAGATTCAAAGTAGAAGATAATCTTCAGAACGTAGAAGATGGATACAATGGCTATCAATGCAAGTGAGATGCACCATAGGACAATATTAATATCCAGGCTTACATGAAGAAAATCTGTGGATGGAGATGTTGCCAATGTCTTCCATAGGATAGCTTGACTGCTAACTCCGAGGCATATACCAAAACATGTAATCGGTATTCGTATCAGAAAAGGTTGGTTTTCTGATTTCTGCAAATGAGAGTTCATTTCTTTGTATTAATGAATTCATGTTAATCTATTTTTTTGAATCAACTGAGAATTCATACCTTGAGAGCATCAAGTTCAGCCTCTTCCAATTTATTATTGAAGTATCGGTCTAGACGTGGCACAGTCTTAGTTTCTGTAATCACTGAGTCTCTGATGTCTCGTGCAAGTGTATTCAATGAATTTCTGGATAGCACTGTCTGAGAGTTAAGATCTGCAAGCTTTGGTCTCTCATCAAATGTTTCATTTTTCTCGGCATTAAACACTCTTTTAGCTTGTTTGGCGAAAAATGAAGAAGGAGATGGTGGCAGGCTGATGGAAATTGAATGTGAGAAATGGTGTTCAGTTGCTTGAACTAACAAGACTTCATGGTTATCAATGTCAATGCCTTCTTCTGATCCCTGAAAAAAAAAATTCCCAACATTACAATTCAGCAGTTAATTTACTGATTTAAACTGTATGAAAGTGAAATCAGAATGAATGATAAATTACTGAAGTGAATAGGAATATTCTAAAACATGTCAGAAAAACTTCCGAAAAAAATCAGAATTAAGGAAAAAAAATTGGAATTCAGTACTTACATTAGCTGTTATAGTATCAATTTGAGGATTGGAATTTGTATGAAAATCACCAACTGCTTTGGAGGTTATATACTTGATGAGAGATGGAAATTGTTCAGGAATTGCATGCTTTTCCAACTCCACAAGCTCTTTGTTCTCCATTTATTGTGGAACAATGGTTCTTAAAAAATGCATTATTTAACACAATCAGATCAACATTTCTTCAACACAAGAGAGAAAAGAAAACTATGAAAAATGCACATTGATCTTTTTTCTCTTTTTTTATAGCTAGTAGTTGTGACCCTGTAAAGACATTAATTTGGCTTGGTAATTGGTTTATGTAGCAAAAATAGATAAAATAGTGATGATAACAACAACAACAACAACAACAACAACAACAACAACAATAATAATAATAATAATAATAATAATAATAATAATAATAATAATAATAATAATAATAAAAGAAGGAACAAGTGGTGTTTGGATGGGATGAACTAAAAACGAGCTTGGAATTAAGGATAACATTTAACAAAATTAATGAATTACATAAATATAATTTTGATTAATATTTAAATATTAATAAAAATAAAATTAAAATGAATAAATTATTTTAATGTATATAAATAGGGCCATTTGCAAATATAGCCTTTTGAAAATATTTTATTATTTTTTAGTCCCATAAACATTTTATTTGTTAAAATGGCCCTTGGCAGTATCCACAATGCTAATTAAGATTAAAATTAATTATGTAAATTTTTTAAGGGTTTAAATGAAAAAACATAAGATTTTATAACTAACCCCTAGTGATAGTTTTCTTAGAGCTACTGTTTAGCTCCAGCTCGAGCTGAGGCTTGCTGGAGCTAAACAGCTTTTAGCTCTGGAGATAGGCCCTGGAACTAAAAGGCCTTTAAAAGACCATTTAGCTCCATAAAGAACTAATTTTAGTGCTCTATGGAGCTAAATGGTGTTCCGCAAACCATTTGGCTTTAGAGATAGGGCCCTTGGTGATAAACGGTGTTCCATAGACGGTTTAACTCGGGAGATAAGTCCCAGGAGCTAAACTGTTTTTGAAAGGCCGTTTAGCTCCAAAGACCCGGCTTTAGTGCTTTTTGGAGCTAAAGGGTGTTTCGTAGACTATTTAGCCCCGAAGAAAGGGCCCTTGGAGTTAAATTGCATTTGAAAAACTGTTTAGCTCCAGAGATCTGATTTTAGTGCTCTCTAGAGTTAAACGTTGTTCCATAGATTGTTTAGAGCTAAACTGTCTATAGAACATCGTTTAGCTCTAGAGACCACTCCAAAGAGCACTAAAGTAAGGTATCTTGAGCTAAATAGCCTTTTAGAGGTCGTTTAGCGCCAGGGTCCCTATCTCCCGAGCTAAACGGTCTGTGGAACAACGTTTAGAATAATATTAAAATAAGTTCTTTGGAGCTAAACAGGTTTTGAAAGTCCATTTAGCTCTAACAAGCCTAAATCAGCTCAAGATGGAGCTAAACAATCTTTCAAAGGTCGTTTAGCTCTAAGAAAACTATCACGAGGGATTAGTTATAAAATGTTATGTTTTTTCATTTAAACATTACAAAAATTTTGTATAATTATTTCTAATCCTAAACTAGACAGCCCCAAGACCATTTTGACAAATAAAATGATTATGGAGCTAAAAAAATAATAAAATATTTTTGAAAAACTATATTGACAAATGACCCTATAAATTATATCAAACTTCATTCAATTTTAAATAAAAAGTGTGCATATAAAAAGATTTGGTAGACTCCACTTATTTGATCACCAATGCAAGCCTTGAATGGTTGAAACCAGAATATGTTTCTTTTTTTTTTCCTTTTTTTTTGACTAAGGTGACAAACGCCCTCACAAGGATCAGTCATTGCGCGAGCACAGGGGTTTCGGTTCTAACCGGGTTTCACTCGGTGCACATCTTTACTGCCTTAAGGTTTCACTCGGTGTACGTCTTTACCGCCTGGTTTACGGTTTACTATGATCCAACACGAAGAAAACTCCATGCCGCGTGGGCTACCCCAATGGGTAGCCCATGCCTTGCGCCCTTACCTCCCTCAGCGGGGATGTCACGCCCCAACCCAGATTCTAGGCCTCGGCACGTGCACAGATCGGCCATACCCAAGTAGAGGCGCATCTCACTCGGATACAAGGCCTAGGTAAATTAAAACATACACAGATAATAATCAAAATCCAAAATAACATAAACAATAAATCCAAAGTACTACAGTGGAAATGAAATGAAGGTTCAGATATCCTACATAAGTCTAGGCTCTACAAGGGTCCTACGAATTCAAATCTCTCACACAAGGAAAATATAAGGTCCTCAAACCTCTGCCAAGATATCCCAATCCCTCGCATAGCTCCTGAGTCTAGGTCACCTACTCCTTAGGATCTGAAGAAGAAGAAGGAAACAAGTGGATCAGCTTTCGAATGGCAAGCTCAGTAAGTACCTCGCAGGGATCACAATGAAATCAAATCTATCCTAAGGGGATAAAAGATAAGTCATGAAATAAGAATATCAAACAATGATAAACAAGTGGGAACCCCGCCCCACACTATCCAAACTCTAGGAGTCTCAAACCTACCACAAGGAAACTAACAACGATAGAGACCCCTAAAGCAACAACATCCCTCAGGCTCTGGAAGAGGATTCATTAGAAAGCTCAGCTAGTAACCCTCGATCAGCACTACCAGCCTCAGCTAGAAATGACCCTCCAGTCGTGAGTCAGTAGCGCCACTTCTCATACGTGTCGACACGGTAAGCAAATCAATCCCACTAACGGGGTGGACAACCAAAGTATCCTCCCTCTAGTGTGGAAAGCCAGAACGCCAGGGTGTTCTCGGCCCTGAACGTACCGCAACAGAGCCCCCACACTCCACTGATTTGGGAAGAAGAATAGAACTCAACTGGCATATACTTATCTGGCCAGAGCACGAGCTCACGTGTTTCCAAGGCCACATGTCGGTCAACAGGTAGGCATACTCAGTGAGCACAAACACATAAAAAGGGATGCCAACATCCAAGAAATCAACATACATACTCAAACAGGAATCCAACTAGTCAAGAAAGCAAGTGTGTATATATACAAATAAAGCAACGATCCAGGCAATCAAGGAGAATATGAAAGCAACAATATCAAGTAGTACTCAAGCATGAGTGGGAACTAGGCAAGAGTACTTACCTCTATCAAGGGCATCTGGAATCACACAAGATTTCGTCCTAGCGTGTCTCCACACTCTACATCGGTATTTGGTAATAGAGTTTATGTCAGCAATGGTAACCGCTCGTAAACTCTACCTATCTAGATTTATATGTATAATCCACTAATGGGTCGTAGCCTAATCAAATGGGCCCACTAAATCTGTTGGACATGACTAGTCTAATTCTACTTGTACTTGAATGTGAGTTTGTTATTAAATAATTGAGCCAAACCATTTAGCCAAATGTGTTACTATACACTAGTGGTTAAGATCCCCCATTGTGGTAGTGGAGACTAGGGCTCAAATTCCCACTCCTACCATTTATATCTTTTTCTTTTGTAATTCACTAACCAAGTTCAACTTTGGTTAAACCTAATCTATTTATGTCCATGCACTTCATTGATCAATTGGGCCCCTTAAATTGGTATGACTTGGCCTACTTACATTGAGTTGGGCGTCTTACTTATTTATTGAATCTACCCTATTTGTATTTGAATCTGAATTCATTATCCTCTTGACCGAGCACAATCCTTCAATTGGCTGGACCCAACCTTTTAATCTGTCTAAGCCCAATCCACTAATTTGTATGGACCCAATCCCTTTAATTGCCCGATACCTTAGTTGGCTGAACCCAACCTAATTAAGTTAATAGAACTTGATTAAACTTAACCCAACTCAATTGAAGTTGATTAGACTAGACCCAAATCATTTGATTTAGATCGAACCTAACCTAAATCATTTGGAGTTGGTCGAACCCTACTTATTTGAAGTTGGTTACACCAAACCATATTCAATCTTGACTAGACCTAACCATTTCACACTTCCACTTCAAACCAGTGTCATCTTTACGAACAAAACCTCGTCGGAGCGGGGTAGCAACCTAGCCTTTTGAAGTGGTCGCCGGTGAGCGCGTGGGCGGCTGGAGCCATATCTTCCTCTTGATCCCTGCTGGCTGAAGGTGGTCTGCACGCCATGAGCTCCTCCCGTAACAGTAGTGGTCGAGTTCCTCCTCCCCTCGTCGGAGCACCCTACACTCGGCCAGATTCTATCCCTCTCCATCGTTCAAACTCATGGTAATAGACATACGAAGTTTCTGGTGGCCTTTACCTTCTACCCTCCATGCATGGTGATTATCAGAAAATTTAACAAAGAAGGAGGGACTCACCGGGATCTAGAGGTCTTCCGATGAGCTTCCACGATGGAACGATGACCTTGGGTACCTTCTCTCTTAGCCTTTCCTCTCCCTTGACGGTGTTGCTGTGATCGTGATCAGAGAAGAAGCTTCCCGATCGCCGGAGACGCTGGACTGTTCTTCTCTCGGTTGTTGCCAGGGTTTGGAAGGGAAAGCTGCTCTTATAGAGTCCCGTGGGATGGCCTATGCAGTTGGGGATCCCGGAGATGGCGCTCTCATTATGCGGAATTAGATCACTATCCTGGCTAGCGGCCTGCGATCAAGCGCGAGATTAACGGAAAATACGAAGGCCATGATCGTGGTTGCATGCTGGCGAGGAGAAGATGGTGGTCGCGCCTCATGATTGAGACACGCTCATCGGACAATGGCGATCGTCTGTATGAAGCTCAACGGTGGATCACTCGTCATTATGCCTCGGATCCATCAACCGCTCGGATGGACGGCCTAGATAGGGTGGCGACGAATGGTTAGATATAGTTTCCTTTGCCTCAGATCAAATAATCTGCATGGATGAACGTTCGCCACTCGTCCACGTCCGTGTGGTGAAGAAACAGCTAGATTTCTATTTTGTGCCTCGAACTTACTTCGTCCATTGCGATGGACGGCTTGGATTATCTCTTAGCTATGAAAGGTAAATTCTCCCTACCTCGGGATCAGACTGTTCCCTAAGATGAGCGGCTGGAATTGGTCCCCATGCCTCGAACTTAAAACAATAATAAGATGAATAACCATGATTACTCCTCGTGTGATGAGGATGAGAGGCTTGGATCACATTCTCTGCCTCGAACTTAAATGAAATCATCAGATAAATGGCTTAGATCAATCCCACACACTGAGAGTGTATGAGATGCTGAGATTAAATCTCTAAAACTTAACCCACATCCATATATGGATGGCTCGTGTTTGCCCGCACGGTGAGGTCACTTGTTTAAACTCCTCATCTACCTCGGATCCGATCCATAAGATAGATGGACGCTCAACAAAGCTCCACATGGCCTCCGTCCATCCTTTCATCTATCCTTCTTGAATCCTCACCGTTCATCCATTCCCTATGGATGGTTTCCATGGCCTTTTTACACATAACCCCTCATTTTTCTTCTAGGTTACATGTAGGTCCCTCACCAATGAGAGAGACATAATTTCAATTAAGTCCTAGATTTTCTAAAATTACATCTAGGTCCCTGGCACTCCCAATTAACCCTAATTAGAGTATTAACCAATCAAATCCCTCCTTTTTACTTATAATCCAACTAATTCCAAATGTGTGGAGTTTGTTTCTTTAATTAACTAATTAATTAATTAGAAAAATTTTATTCTAATAAAAATCCAATCAAATCCAACCTTGGGGATTTTCCTCTTATTAATCAACTAACTAATTAGAAAATGAAAACAAAGTAATTCCCTAAAATCTTTGGATCTTAAAGGGGATTTGAAACCCCCGTGAATTGAACCCCTTACGAAAGGGACAATGCTGCTCGGCCAAGAGGCGTTTGGCGAATATCTATCTTTTCTTTTTCTTTCTTTTGGAGAAATATAAAAATGAAATATTTTCCAACCCTCAAAACTCCTGTACTTTCATTTTTTAACAAAAAAAAAATCTGATTGGTTGTTATTAATTTTTTTTAAGGAAACGCCTATTCATGCATTTGTATGTCTACCATTTCAAAGTAAAATAAAAAATAAAAAATAAAAAAAAATATAGGTATGACTACTGTTTCCTCCGAACGAAAAATCCAACCACATTTAAAATTTGGAAATAATAATAATGTACTTATTACTCAACAATTACATAAAAACATAAACAAACTAATTCATGCATTTATGTATTTATATTTTAAATAACCATCATTTCCTCAAAAACAAATATTGTCTTTTCTACATATTACTCAACAACTATGATATAAGATTCATATAAATAAAAAAGGCGAATACAGATCAAAATTAAGATTTTAGAACCAAACATTTGAAACAAACTTATAAATCTTTTGTGTAATTTAATTTATGGTAGCATATCAATTGATGGGATCTATGCAACAATTGAGAATGAGTGAGAATGAGCCTCTTCTGCATGGTATGAACTTTGTTTTTATAATCTTTTGATAAAAAAATTGGCAACTTACCCTCAAAATGAGATTGTTTAAGCCTCCTTAGACTAATAAACCAATGGCTCCTCTTTGGTTTATGGCAGCTTGAGAAGCTTGTGTTCTCTCATGCCCATTTTTATAGGATAACATAATGGAGAGCAGGTGGAGTTAGTACGTATAAAGCATTGATAGCTAGTGTTTATTGATTTTATTTATTTATTTGTCTGTTTCTTTATATTTTCGCATGTACTTATTTATAAAATAATCCATATTTTTTTTGTACATATAGTAAAAACTTGAATTTGTGTCCAATTTACCTTTTTCTCATATTAGTTTATTTTATTTCCATCTTCATACCTTGAGTTATTTAGTTTTTCCCATTAAAAAAAATTCATTGGACGTATATAAGAAATTTTATCATTTCAAGATGTATAAAGTTGGATGGCTAAAAGATTAATTTTTTATTTCATCGATCAAAATGCAAAATGAATCTAATATCAACTAAGCACAAAATATGAAAGATTGCACATGAATCAATAAGCAATCTTCACATGAAAAGTTGGTAACTCATTTCCACCCCTATAACATGCTTTAATGACTTGTCCACATTTTCAACAACAAAACAAACAAAAACAAAAACAAGCAAAAATGAACTAGATGAATGGAAAACAAACAAGTCTACAACAATTTTTTTTTTTTCTATTATAGGTGTGATTTGAATCATCAATCTTCCCATGTGAGAGAAAATAGATACATCAATTTTTTTTTGTGAAAGTTGGTTGAGAACATAAATTTTATAAGTACATATATGAAATGATGTATCAAATATTTAGGTTTTGAAATCCACATGTTTTAACATGTACGAAGAAGGTATTTACAATTAATGTGGTGGAGAATTCTTGCAAATAAATATGATATGAAATCTAAACTTTGTAAGGCATGATTTTTATTGTTCAAGTGGAAATACGTGCATTATTGGTGCAACCAATGAATAAGGACATTAATATATTGGGATCTTTATAAAAAAAAAAGATATATAAAGCAGTTAACAATCAAATGTTTCATTATCTTCTTGTCAATTAATCAAGTATTGTCATAATTACATTGGTATTTGATATTGAGATCTCTTTGAATGGTGCCATTTGATCCTACCACTACAAGAAATGTGACATTTACTCATGACAATATAAGTGTGAGTAAAATTATCAATAAACATGAGTATAAATCAAAATATTTTTAGTCACCAAAAAAACCTTTATATCGGCGCAATAAATGTCATGACTAAAGGGGTGTGTCATTATAGCCATATTGTAATAGTCACACTATTTATAACTTTGCTTAATTATATATTAAATAGTGGAAAATGGGATTAAGAATTAATTATAAAAAAAATAGAAGGTTGGTGTATGGTATTGTTTTAATTGGAGAAAATTTTCCTTTCTCTTTCTTATCATTATTATTCTCTCTAATAGTTATTATAGTACGATGTCATCAATCATTGAAATGCTATATTTCATGAAGCTTTTGGTGCCTTATTGTGATGATCATCACAAATCACACTCCATTATTTTCTCCTCCATGTTTTCTTATTCACTTCCACTTGGATACAATAGGTTAGAGTATGATTTGAGTGACCATTGGGGACCAGTTGACTAAAAATAAGATAGAGCTTGTGGTGTAGATTAATTAAATTAACTCAAGTTGGCAAGCCTCAAAAGTAAACCTAGGAGTTGGTTTACTCTCAGTAAGAGGTGTCAAGTACTAAATAAAGAGTCAACGTGGGCTTATGACTGCATGGACACCCATTTAACAGTAGACTCTCTCATTAGTTATTTATTCACTGATAAAAGCTGGCAACTCATAAGCATTGTAGATAGGCAGGAGATGGCAACGTACAAAGAAAGGAAAGTGGTAGATAGCTGCATGTGTTACACCTCATGCTTGGCCTCTCCACCTCATGGTTAATTCTCTTTAGATGTCCAAACGGCCTGGGAATATAGGGAATCATCTCCATGCCGGTAGAGAGGGAAGGAGATAAAGGTTGGCTCTTCATTGGTGGCTGGGCTTTGAAAGGAGGTCGGGTTCTATTGTGTTCCGTCTGGTAGTGTTGGATAAGGACCTGGGGCAAAGCTTAGACGAAGCTTTGTGCAATCAAAGGCAAAGTTGGAGCAGTAGGGTGGTGACATCTAAGTGGTGAGATTTTCCATACTTTTGGTGGGATATAACAGTAGTGTAAAGAATTCTCCTTGTTTGGAGTTTCAAATGCCCTGCATGGTGGTATGATTAACAAGAGTTTGAGTTTTATGTGGGTTCATACTTTTAGTTTGCTAGATTGAAGTTGTTAAATACAATAACTCCTAAGCTCTTAAATAAATAGGGGTATGTTTGTTTTGAAAATCTACTAAGTTAGGAATTAGGTTGTAGTTCAGTTATTTAACCATGAACTTTTTGGTTGCTGAAGTTTAATCGATGGATTGGCCTTGGGCTTAAAGAATTGGAGAACAATGAACAAATATATCATTTAATAAGGAGACACATAGGGTTAGTTGATTGAGTTGGTAGATGGACCACGGCCTATTACAATTAGCCATGTGATGGTCGGTGTTTCACAAGGAATTTGTGGAATCAAAATGTAGTTGAACCCAATTATTGGTTTAACACGTGAGATGTTGTTAATTAAAAGTAATGCTAATTACATGGCGAAAATACTAAGATTAGCTTTACGTTTACCAGATATCGGCTTAGAGTGTAAAGCCACAGTTGGAGGAAGTAACGACCGTCCTTTGGATACCCCTGAGAATATAGGTAAGCACCTTTGCCTAGTTTTCTTTATCATTGGGTGTTTTTCTTCATCATTGATATTTGTTCCTTGCGCACACATACACTGTTGAGTTATTGGATGACATTTATTCCATGATTGTTGATTCCATAACTTGTGTACGGGTACTTGCTTGATTGAGTGGTTGTTTCCGCTCGATGTGTGTTATTCTTGTGGATTCTTTCGCTCGGTGCAGTGGAGCGTGTGGCTCCTGCTTGGCGTTCAGGGCCAGTGGACACCCTATTCGTGCTTTCCACTCTGGCTGTCCTGTATGGCAGTCAGTGGGACGATGCGCTGGCCGTATACGTAGATGTATGAGTTGTAGCGCTATTGGACTCTTGGGTTCATGAGAACCGAGTAGGTCGACATCGGCGGAGGTTGATGACTGCCCGGGGGATGGTTTGCGAGCTTCGCGTGAGTTGCTTGTCTTGAGCCAACATGACTGTGGTCATGGGTTGGGGTTGATTGTTTTCTTTGGGTGGGCACAGGACTCCCGTTGGTGTTGTTGGTACGGATTGTAGTACCTGTATTGTTTGACTTGGTCATGTTTGTATTTTGATCTGCTTTTTTTTAGCTTATCATATGATATTTGTGACATGATCTGTTTTATTCCCTGCGGGGTACTTATTGAGCTTTCATTTAGAAAGCTCAGCCTCTTGTTGATTTCTTTTTTTCAGATCCTGAGGAGTAGGACACGGGTCGTAGGAGTGCCGCGTGAGACCTGCGAGGATTTGCTGGGATTACTGAGGTTGGATACCTCTTGTTTTTTATCTTGTGTGAGGACATGTTATAGGTTCTTTTGTAGGAACAATATATATTGAGACTTTAGGGTTTGTGATGCAGGAGGCTCGAGTCAAATATTGGTGCCGGGTTGGCGGGTCAACGTAAAGATGAGAAGTTATCGAGTCAATTCCAAGATTGGTTCGATTTTGGGTGTGGTTCGGTATTTTGGCCATAACTTTGGCTATCAATATCATAATCGGGCGTTCGACCCCAATTCGGAAAGCTCTTTGCGGTGCGCATGACATGGAGACGTCATATTAGAGAGAATTTTAATTTTTTTCTATTTTTAGAAATATTTAATCCGCCAAATTAGGGTTTTCGGTCTTTTTCCTATTTTTGGTAATATTTCATATGCCAAATTAGGATAGGATTTGAATCCGATTTGATCTCGGATTTTTAGGAGTTATCTTATTTGTTTAGAGTTTTAAATTTAGATAAGTTTAGTTTTAAATAATAATTTGTCAATTTTAGATTTAGATTAGATGATAAGTTTTCTAGGTTAATCTTTTGAGGCTATTTAACCCGGCTTGTGGGTTAGTTTTTCATTATTGAATTCTGAATAAAATTATTTTTCTAAATTTCAGAGTATTTTCTCTGGTTCTTTTGGTTCTTCGTTTGTTCTTCCTTGCGGTCCTTAGATCCGGCTAGCCCGCGGGATAATCGCTACCCCGCCCGGCGTCAGTTGGTACCAGAGCTCATCATCTTCCTAGGAAGCATCATCATCGACATCAATGACTGGTGGTCATAGTCGTCGGGTTGGAAAGGTTTCGGTTGAGGAAGTCCAGTACAGTGACCTAAGCGCCCTGGAGGCGATGAACAAGGATCTACAAAGGCAAGTCGCGGAGTTAACCCAACGCTTGATGATCAAAGATTTACAGAGGCAAGTCAAGAAATTATCAAGGTGTCTGGCGGAGATCGATTTTGATCATGGTTGTCGTGGGCAGTTTCCAGCTGAGGAAGTCCAGCACCATAACGAGGTTTGGCCAACCCATCTATGACGATGATGTGGAGGAAGAGATCTCATCTATCTTCAACGATGATGTGGAGGAGGAGATCTCGCCCATCTACGACGACTACGAGGAGGAAATTGGCGAGCCCGAGGAGGAGATTGGTGAGCCCATCTATGACGATGATGGGACTAGCGTTGCGTTAGTATATCGATGGGAGAAAAACCCTCCTAGCCTGGTAACCAACACTACTAACCTACTTTCTGTCTCTAGGGTTTTGATTGAGATCAAGCATGGAGTGTAGGGTTTTGTAGAAAATCAAGAGCATGTATCATATACATGGCACAGCGGAAAAATTAAAATTTTCTAAACCCTAGCCCAAACGGATCTCCCTATGTTTATCAAAACACAAGCAAGTAAAGTTGAAGAGCATGTACCTTTTGAGATCCTGCAGAATTCCTTTTTCTAAGTCCGAGAAGACGCGTTGCGTCAACCACGCGATCCAGTGAGCGGAGTGCCTCTAACGATGATCCACTTGCCAAGATCCGCAGCAACCTCAAAGGCGACGGGGTGATCTTCCACGCAAAGTGCTAGCTATGGTGGAAGGTCTTGAGAGGATTTGGGAGAGAAGAGAAAAGACAATTGATCTCTATCAATTACTAAGAAGTTATGTTGTTGTATCTCTTTATGGCCTAGAGTATCACATATTTATAGGCCTCCCTAATCAGATTAGGGTTTGTTTCGGATTGGGACTTTGATTGAAGCCCAAATCAAATTTGGCTAACAATCTAATCAAATTTGACATATAATCAAATTCGACTCCCAAGCAAATTTGACTTATGATCAAATTCGACATATAATCAAATTTGTCTTATAATCAAATTCGACTTACAATCAAATTTGACTTATAATAAAATTCGACTTACAATCTTTCTCTTCCCTTTAATTCTCTCGTTTGAGGATCTATTCCTAAAAACCCGTTTTATACCTCATTGATATCTTCTATGCGTGTGACCCATTAGGTTCCCGGTTATGTTGGCCATTCATAATCAACCATTGATTACAAATAGATCATGAGTGGCATCTAGCAATACATCATGACCCCCAATTGACCGGAAAGTCAGGTGGTCTGACTTGGAACCTTCGTGACCAATGTTAGTGTGCAATTTGTCCTTTACCATCTTATACCAACTTGGTTTGGAGTATGGCCTATGTGTCAACTCCCACTAGGCTGACTATGTCACACCTAGCCCAAGTATTAGTTCCTCGTCCTATGGGATCTATTACTCAAAACTTATGTCATCGAAGACCATCTTCATGACAAGTTACTCTGGCCAGAGATTTCTGAGTAATGACCCGACAAGTGGCCATGAGTATACTCTCCTTCTATTAGGAGTGGTAAATCCTCTATTGGCTACCCAAATACATTCGAATACTTCAAAGTTGTACCCAATCACTACCCTATAAGTAACCCCTGAAGGGAAACGTAGGAATGGCGTCAAAGCACAGGATCCATATCCAAGATAACTTGTGTACCTCAAGTCTAAGGATATTTACACCATTGCTGCAATGAGATCTTCACTGACATTTTAATAGGATAACCATATGAAGACTCATGGTAGGTCATCCAATGAACTTGCTACCCTTAGCAAGCATCCACATGTTCACTCAAAACATCTTCATGCTTACAGCTTGTGAGAACAACTGCTTGATCGGATCAAGGAGCATAACATGTGCTAGTCTTGATGGATCAATGATGTCCCGTCTCATTGATCCTTCGACTAGGGATATTTAGATACGTACATAATTACACATGATAGGAATCCCACATTATGATCTCTATCATAATTTCCTTCATGCTATGCGTTGTATCATGGACTTCATTAACTAGATTTAAGATCTCATATCATATTCATAGTAATGAACATCTAAATAATGAAGAAGCCTTTTATTAAATAAATGAATTTGTACATAAAGTGCCAAAGGTGATTGTCTTTAGAGCACTTCTCCAACATGGAGATCTAGACCTACCAACAGAGGTGCAGTCGAACTCGGGGTCGAGTTCTTTCCAACCCAGGATGACTTATGCAGGAGGCTCAAGTCAAATATTGGTGCCGGGTTGGCGGGTCAACGTAAAGATGAGAAGTTATCGAGTCAATTCCAAGATTGGGTTGTTTTTGGGTGTGGTTCGGTATTTTGGCCATAACTTTGGCTACCGATATCAGAATCGGGCGTTCGACCCCAATTCAGAAAGCTCTTTGCGGCCCGCACGACATCAGGACGCCATATTAGAGAGAATTTTAATTTTTTTTTATTTTTAGAAATATTTAATCCGCCAAATTAGGGTTTTTGGTCTTTTTCCTATTTTTGGTAATATTTCATATGCCAAATTAGGATAGGATTTGAATCCGATTTGATCTCCGATTTTTAGGAGTTATCTTATTTGTTTAGAGTTTTAAATTTAGATAAGTTTAGTTTTAAATAATAATTTGTCAATTTTAGCAAATTTAGATTAGATGATAAGTTTTCTAGGTTAATCTTTTGAGGTTATTTAACCCGGCTTGTGGGTTAGTTTTTCATTATTGAATTCTGAATAAAATTATTTTTCTAAATTTCAGAGTATTTTCTCTGGTTCTTTTGGTTCTTCGTTTGTTCTTCCTTGCGGTTCTTGGATCCAGCTAGCCCGTGGGATAATCGCTACCCCGCGCGGCGTCAGTTTGTGTACCCTTAGATTTTAATTCCGCTGTGTAGACATATTTTTATTATGTCTTTGGATTTGATATACTCCGTTGTGCATGTTTTATGTGATTGATGATCATCGAGGCTTCATATCCGGGTAGGGCCCGTCCCTGCTCGGGTGCGGCCGGTTTGCCACGTGCCCATGGGCCCGGGACTTTGGGGGCGGGGCGTGACACATATTATGACAGAAAAATTCTATAATAATAGATGTGTAGGTTTTATGCTTGTGCATGCATGAGTAAAAGTAGTAAGTAATTATTTTTGTTTACTTTTTACTCATGGATATTATGTGTTAGTAAAAACAAGGATTATTATTTACTCTTTATTTTTACTCATATATATTTTGCATGAGTAAAAACCAATATTGTATATATATTTTTTACTTTTTACTCATGAATATTATGCGTGAGTAGAAACACAACTTATTATTTTTTATTTTTTACTTACGCATAAAATATGCTCTATTCACGAATTTTTCTATGACAATTGGCTATATGTAAAAATCTATACTCACTTTGACTTGATAGTAAAAATATATTTGAGAATATATCATATTTTAGTAAGGGAACAACTTGTTGCTATTTACATTATCATGCAATATTCAACAAAATCATGTAATATTTTTAAATTCACAATAAAATCTAGATTATTGGCGATCATAGATTAGATTACGAGAAGATAGATGCATGTATAAATGATTGCATGCCATTTTGGAAAGATAGTGCTAATAAGGATGAGTGTGAGATATGTGGAGTAAGTAGATGGGAAAAAAAAAAGTTAGTCCAAATGAAGGTAATGCGCTATTTTTTCCCTCAATACCAAGGTTGCAAAGGTTGTACATGTCAAAGAAGATAGCTTCATTGATGATATGGCACCATGATGACCGATTGAATAATGGTGCTATACAATACCCCACAGACACATTGGCATGGAAAGAGTTGGACTGATATAAATGATTTTTTGGCATATGCAAATCTGTGCGATTGGAGCATGAAAGGAAAATTAGTATGCCCTTGTTGCCATCAAGATACATAGTACCAATGACTTAAACATAGCTGTAAATTTTGCTACATAGGACATCGAATATTCTTGTCACCCAATCAAAAATAGAGGAAAGCAAGGTACCTTTCAACATGTAACAAGAACTAAGGTTGCCTCCAACACAATTATTGGGAGAAGATATTGTAGAGTAAACCGAAGTTTTAGCAAATGTTACTTTTTGAAAAACTTCTAAGAAAAGAAAACAAAAGGGAGTAGTGGGCTGCCATAATTGGAGTAATAGAATTTTTTTTTTTACGCTACTATATTGGGGGAAGCTATTGATTCGGCATAATTTCGATGTGATGCACATTGAGAAGAACATTTGTGATATCATAGGTACACTCCTAAATTTTGAAGGTAAGTCGAAGGACATTCGGAATTCCCGATGCGATTTAGAAGAAATGGGGATAAGGGATGAGTTGCATCCCACATTAATGGCTAATGGGAAGTGGGCATTTGTGTCGGCATAGTACACCCTAACATTTGCCAAGAAGAAATCATTGTGTAAATACCTCAAAGATGCAAGACTCCCAGAAGGTTTTTGCTCAAATATTTTGAGTAGTGTCCACCCAAATGAAGGGAAAATCATTGGACTTAAAAGCCATGATTGCCATGTTCTTCTTAAAAATTTACTACCTCTCACAATTCTTTGTCAGTTAGAGAAAAAAAGTGGTGGAACTATTGACGGAGCTATCAATTTTCTTCATGGAGTTGGCATCTAACATTTATGGGGGCATGAACTAGAAAGATTATAGAATTATGTTGTTAGCATATTGTACAAATTAGAAATGGTATTTCCACCACCCTTTTTTGACATCATGGTACATTTACTGATACACCTAGCTATGGAAGCAAAGATTGCAGGGCCAGTTCAATATTGATTGACATTCCCAATAGAAAGGTTAGATTTTAGTTGTAACACATGTTTCCCTTCTTTGGGGCAACCAAATAAATTTTCTTTTGAGTGCACTAACTATTTCCATTTAAAATAGTTGGCAAGATACTTACATACGTTGAAGTCTTATGTTCAAAACAAAGGCCATCTCAAGGGGTTCATAGTCGAGGCATATATAGCAGATGATTGCCTTACATTTTGTTAAAGATACTTACAAAGGCATGGAAATCCAACCCCCAAGCCAAGAATGAAACATTTTGACCTTCCTAACCCCTCTCTTGAAGTCCTATCTATCTTTTCTACACGCCCTAATCCCTATCATGATGAGAACGGTAGTAAAATCAAGAGTACTCAACTATTAAGTAGGGATGAGCTTTCAAAAGCCAACTTATATGTTGTTAAGAATTGTGACAAGGTACCTTCTTTAGTGACTTTAACGTGCTTACACCATGATCTTATGATATTTTTGAATTTAAGTAGATAACTTAAGATTAATTATTTATTAATGACATCTACCCATGTGTAAGTAGAGAGTACGATGAGATGGATATAAGTGTCGAATATGGTAGCTCATCAAACACAAAACTGCTTTATTTTTTGCAAATGGTTTCAAGAAAACTTTTCCTAAGGTTTCGCTTCATGACGCCAACCATTTGGGGCCGCAGCATGAATGCAAGTGCTGGTCATTAAAGTTTCTTGCCGTGGTGCCAACCAGTTCGCGCCCGTCGCCGATGTGAATTAGGGTAAAAAGGGAGCAACAACTGCGATTTTCATTTAAACCCTAGCAGCCGCCGACATCTTCCATTCTTCTCCAGTGAGTCTTCATGCATCCCAAAGCTTCTAAATACTTTCTTGAGCATCCCATTCCATTCTTACTCCATTTTTAAGTATTTTAACCCAATTTTTCTCGATTTTTACTGGTTAAAGTCATGAAAATTTTAATAATGTGGGTTGAATACTTGGTTTGAGTTTAAATGTTGTATGTATGATTGGATATACATGGATGTTTCTATGAATTTGGGAATGCTTGTTGTAAGAGCCATTTTTTATGGTATACTCAAGCCTTAATAACTCTAATTATGTTTAATTATATTGGATAAAGAGGATCTGTTTGTAATTATTTTGTAACATAAAGGCTGAAAGCAAAGAAGTCCTCATATAGGAGCCAAGGACCTGCATGTAATGTAACACAATTGGAAGGAGTTCGTTGCAAAAGCTCCGCCATAATCCATGCATCTGTCGAAAGTAACAGCTGAAATCTAATTGGAATAATCCTACTGCTGAGATAAAGCATGGCAAATTGCAGATGAGAAGGGGATAAATGGCTCAAATTTAAGCAAGAAACTCGATAAAACGATCCAACGGTTGTGATGCTTGGGTGAAGGACAGAAAGAAAATGCCTCTATTTCTTCTACTAAACTCTGAGCCGCAATTGGGAAATGCCACGCGTTGTTGGTTTAACGCACGAGAATTCTTTCTGGGTTTGCTCTAAGTGAGTGTCTTGTGAGTGAGCATCTGATCTTCTGTTCCACGAGGTAATAGGTAAGCTCTGAGACACCATAGGCCGGCGAGACCTTGCCGGAATAGGTAATTAAGAAACCAAGTTCTTCTTTCTCTCTATTTTTCTTCTTCTTGACCATTAGTATAGCCCCGTTCTCCGGGAAACCAGGAGAGTTGGAGCTGAGATATCCTCCGCAGAAGCTTTGTGCAGACATCTGGTAAGTATTAACACCTCTACCACTCAAAGGAAAAGGATTCTCAGCGAGCTTTGATATCTTTGACATGCTGAAAAAGAAGAGAAAGTAAACAATATAAATAATATTCTTATGAACATAAACAGAGAAAGAAAGAAAGAAGAAGAGAGATTTTGGTTCTCATTAGCAGTGGGCATATATACAATGAGATAAGGTCCAAGTCTAACAACATTAAACAAGAGTTTGAAACACTTCTGTGGATGGGTTTAATGGGTTCAGTGGAGGTAGTGAGACATGAGAGAACATTAGCACAAGGATTAAGTTTATCCTCTCTAAGTTTTGTTAGTGATTGGATTAAACATGAGAGAAAACAAAAAGAGAAGTGGGATGCATGCTGTAAAATAAAGAAGTTATATAGGCCATGGGGTTCAACAACAATAGAACACAGGGGATTTGAAGATGAGTTAAAACTATTTCGAAGAATGTTAAGAAGAGATCGCTTAATATGCATGTATTTGCTTAATTCTCGTGAGGAATAGGAAGGAGAAGCATGTATTTTTTTTATGGGTTCGGCCCAGTGCATCAGTTAAAGAAAGAGTGTAGAATTTAAAACAATATAGGAATGGGCTCAATGTTGAATTAAATGAAAGAAAATGAGTTGCGGCCCAATGCATTGGGAGACTAGATAGTAGGCTATGGCCCATTAAAATGAAATTAAAATCAGAAATTTAAACAAGGGTAAATATAATATCAAAATATGTGGAGAATATACTAAAATCAAGTTTTCTTCTACCAAATTATTGGCAAAAAGCGTAAGGTCACACTCGGAGAAAATATTGACTGAAATACTGTAAGTATTTACCGTAATATGAGCGTAAATATTTTAAACAATAAATTTTCTTTCAAAAATTATATATAAATGTATTTCTGTGAATTCATACATAGAGTTATGCATGTCGGTTGGAAAATAATTTTTGTGGATTCTCATGTACGTTATTGTGCCGGTGGGGAGGACACCACTGGCATTCGTTTGACTGTATTGTACTAGGATAGTCTGGTGTTTGCTTGTCCCGTATACGCGTTAGTGGGGTGGTACGCAGACCATGGATGTACACATTTTCTAATTGTAGCGCTACCGGACCTGTGAGTCCCACTCGACTATAGTCGATGTAGACTTAGGCCGAGAATACGGCTTGGGCCGTCGTGCCGAGGAGATGATCTGTGAACTATTTTCACAATTTTTGATTATTCTGATATTCTTCTCTGACTATTCCTACCACTACTACTTATTTTCTTTGAATTTCTGATATTCTCGATTTTGCATGACTGCATGTCTTGTAGCAAGTGCTTTTTGTGTTTTTTTGGAAACTCACCCCTTTTTACCATTTTCAGATCCTGAAGAGTAAACTGACAAGAGCCATTGTAAGGAGTACTGGGTTGATAGTGAGGTTTGCGAACCTTTGTTTGATTTCTTTGAGTATGAGAGCTTTCAGTTTTTAGTTTTAGAACCCTTGGTTGGTTCAGTAGAGTTGTGATTGTATAGGGTACCTGAACTCTAGGTGTTATGTCTGGCCATATGTGTACGTTTGTATCAGACTATAATATTTTATCATGTTATATACTATTTTTTCCGTTGTTACTCCGATATTCATCTGAGGTCTAATACTCGAGTGAGGCCCATCCCTGCTCGACTACGGTTGATCTGTTGACGTTCCAGGATCAGTTCAGGGTGTGACAATTGTATTGATTTCAAACGTCTATTTTACAAGAGGAGCCTTCTAGGGTTAGAGACTTACCGCGAGATAGCGACTCACTGGTGGTGTTGGGCTCATCCTTCTCTCTCCCCTTCCAAGGTGACACTCAAGTGTCTTGTAGTGCGATGTCGATAGGTCCCAAACGTCCAGGCTCGACGGAGTTCTTCGATTCCCTCCTTGCCCACCTCTCCGAGGCTCCAACCCACATCCTCTGGCACTCGCGTCTGTTTCCCCCTCTACAACCAGGTTGTCCGTTGAGATCGTCGGGCTCCTTAACACTTCAAGATGAAGATTCCAGTTATGAGTAATAAGTGAACGGAATAGTCAGGTTCATGGCGCCATTGTGCATGCTGGAGTCAGTGGTCGCTCTCTCTTTCTCTCTCTAGCTCAGCCAACTTCTCTCAACCGGAAGAAGAAGGATAGCTTAAAGAAGAGCTTTTATCCTTATGCGATGATTAAGCGGTTGAGGGCTTCGAGGCTACAGGTGTTGACGCGATGAGACGCTACCCAACTTTTTCCCACACCCGGCGTTGATCGTAGTCTCTCCTTGGATTCGTGGTCACAGTCGAGAGGAAGGGAGGATAAGCTCGCTCGCGCCTCGGGATCGAGATTGCATCTCAGATGAATGGTAGACACTCACTTCTGCATGACGAGGCTGGTGGGAAATTCTCGTTCGTACCTCGGGATCGAGCTCATGATTCAGGTGGATGGTAGATGTGGCTCCGCATGACGGTTCAAAGAAGAGATTGGTTTTCTTCCTCTCACACGCTTCCTCACGCGTCTTTCAGCCCACATGTCACGCTCAATGTAAAACCACCCCTGCTAAGTACTGTACTAATTTCAACTTTTGGGCCCATCCTGAATAAACGCATTAAACAAGGGGTTTATTTGCTCAAACCAAAACTGGTGATTAATTAAACCAACTATTGAGGGTTGAATAACATTTAACTGGAATGACATGCTTTATTATGGAGATACATGACCATTAGGGGTGTATTCGAGCCGAGCCGAGCCGAGCTTTCGTGTGTTTAGGCTCGGCTCGTGACTAAAAGGAAGAGCTCAAGCTCGGATCGTTTATTAATCGAGCTTGAAATTCAATAAACGAGCCGAGCTTTCCTCTGCTCAAGCTTGACTCATGTATTAATCGAGCTTGAAATTGAAGCTCAAGCTTGACTCGTTTTCAATATGAGTTGAACACGAACGAGCTCTTATCGAGCCGAACACCGAGCCGCTCATGAACGGCTTAGCTCGAATACACCCCTAGAAAGAACGAGGGGGAGAGAGAGAGGCCCAAATATCTTATAAGTTATATATATACATCCACCCAAATTATATATCTCACCCTACTTTATAACCTAATTAATTATTATATATCTTATAACTTATAAGTTATATATATACATCCACCAAAATATTTTTAGTATATATATATATATATATAAACGAGCTCACAAACGAGCTATAAACGAGTTTGTTCACGAGCTTGTTTGCGAGCTGTGTTCACGAGCTTGTTCGCGAGCTGTGTTCACGAGTCAAAATGAGCCGAGCTTTCCTCTGCTCAAGCTTGGCTCGTTTATTAATCGAGCTTGAAATTGATGCTCAAGCTTGACTCGTTTTCAATACGAGTTGAACTGTAACAACCAATCCCAACAGGGACACGTGTCACACCAGCCAGCTCAGGTGAGTTCCCTGAGCCCAAGGTTGTCCAAAACTAAAATCAAACTTGCGGAATGAACTGAAGACAGTTATAATAGAACATATTAAGCCTGAAACTCATCAAAGAGAAGAGTCATATCTGATACAGAACCCCCACAGACTATACGTCTGGGTCTAGTCTCCATAAGTAAAATAAATATGTCTACAGAGTACACAACAGAAGAAATAACTATGGGACGCCTTGAGCCAACTACGCCATCTCATCTCACCTGATCTAGCATCTACCCGGACTTACATGCGCTACTGCGCAAGGTGAGTAAGAAAAGGGATCGAGCTCTGAGCTTCGGTGATATGTGACCCTCTTGTCAGTCCAACTAAGACCAGTGCATCTGAGAAATATATTCTTGTATATGAAAAGTAATCTGTACTGATATACATGTAGAAAGACAGTAAAGCATGAACGCCTATGCATTATCTTCCTCTTAATCAGGAAGATCATCTAATGCAATGTCCGAGGAAACCCGAAAAGTCATCAGTCACAAACAAGCCTGACTATGCCTCAATGAGATGTCTAGATATGTGAGCGTCTATCGAAAAGATTGCATCTCTGCATGATCACTTGCTAAGGTCTCAGATAAATAGCCGCGAGGTATCCCCCGACCTGGGCTGTATGTGAAGCCGCGAGGTTTCCCCCGATCTGGGTCTTCACTCGTGGTACCGAGCACCCCAAAGAGTTGGGAAAGGGTTTTAAGTTAAATACATTTTAAAAACAAGGTTTTGATGCCAGAAATTCATTTTGAAAACAAGAAAACCTTTCCCCTACTCGGTATCACGCTCTGCATAGCACGGACCGTCTAACAGGAAGCAAAGATCGATGCTCACATCCTATATCTATCTCATGTTTATCTCAATGATCTACAGCTAGTCATATGCAGAAACATCAATCTACAATAGCTGTAAATAATCTAAAGCATTCCCAAAACCGAGAATAAAGCATAGCCGAGGAACATAAACTGAAAACACGATAAATCTCGATAAAACTCAAGATTATACAGTAGGTCCACTCACCTGTAGTCCTACGTAAGTCAAGTCTAGCCTCCTGGAGTCCCCGAATTGACTTTCCTTTTCCCTAGTCAACAAAACATAGCTAAGATAAATACTACTTCACAAAGCATAATTTCCTACTTTAATCATTCATTCATTCACTTCTAAACCCTCATGGGCCCAATGTAAAGTATCTGCGGCCCAAAGCTCAACCTTGCTCTTGGAGCCTAGTTAACAGAAATTGTAAGCTAACCATAAAACTAAACGACCATTATTACCCCTTACTCTAACTGAACCAGAGACAAACGTTTGAACTCCTTCGAAATTTATTCAACTAAATGGTTACACCTCCCCACCTGATCTTCAAATAAGCAACATCAAATATAACACAGGAACAGCAGCAATGCCATAGCAAACTTCAAGAAAAAATACGAATACGCAGAATTCTGGCTGCCCTGCACGGTTGGAAAGAATAAGTCGTAACTTTTGAAGCGTAAGTCCCAATTCCCTCATTTAAAGCTCATTAGAAAGAAGACCTCGAGATATTTCCAACGGCGTATTACACAACCCAAATGGAGTAGTGAGCAGGGAGCAGCAACTCCTCTGCAGGACAGAATTCTGCAAGACTATCTACAATCATCGCCTAAATTCTCATTTCAAAACTTCTCTCCCACCTCTATTAAGCATTTTCACCAACCCTAGAATGACATCAATGAACTTCACCCAACATACTCCTTGAGTTCATGAACTTCAGCATTAACAATAGTACCTTATAGCATTGCAGTCCTAACAGAACTAAGGACTAATTTCAGCACAAAGCTTCTCCTACCAATGCCTTCCTGGACAATTCTCTTATCTCCAATAAAATACGATGCAAACTACAACCCCATTACAGCAGCAAGAAGAACAGACCAAATACAAGGACAACAAGCACCTAACAGTACCATAATAGCATCACCGCTCAACCATGATCTTATAGTTTGCATACTTCATTATGTTCATTAATAGCTTCAACCAATCAAGAGATAATGGTATAGATTCCTTTAATAAAAGTTTGTACTAAGTTCAGTTATTCAGCATAGTATAAAACTAATCAATGCTTTCTCTAAAACATATCAATTTGCAAAGCATTCTCAAACACATCTTTTCATAGACATTTCAACGTACACTTGCTGCACATACTAAACTCCCACAACAGAGCACCTCTCCTCTTGCTTTCGTATTTCCAACTACAAAGCTATAACTCATAACAACACCAATTGGGATAACAGCAACACTACAACAGCCCGCACTCCTTCGACACCATCAACAAGAACCACAATACAATAACCGTCACCAATCCCTACACTACACAAAGCCTCATCATCCACTAAAGTATACCTTGCAGAAACCCGATGCTCCTCTTGAACTGGGCGCGGAGCAGAAAACCAACTTAAAAATCAGGGAGCTGCTGGCCGGAACGACAGACAGAGGAGGAAGGATAAAAGACGGGTGGCTGGAGTACAGAGCTGGGGCTGGCGGTGCGCGTCCCAAGTCTCCCTCCAAGGCACGACTGTAGCCCTCTTACTTGGTACGTCTCCTCTAGTGAGCTGCGTGGAAGACTCTCCTTTCCCCGAACATGCATAGCGCCACCTCCACCTTCTCCGGACCCACCAGCTCCACCTCCTCCTTCTCCCAAAACCGGCAGCTGCCCAACCTCTCATCTCCTTCTAATTCATTTCTAAAGAAATCAGCCCAAACCCAATATATGACAGCCCCTTTTTAATTATTCACTTGTCACACCAAGCTAATAATCTTACCATCAAACTTTATTATTCTAAAAACAATCAAAGTGTTAACTCCATCATCCATTGAGTTGATTAACTTATCATTTGTCGCTTTCAACTAATGACTACCAGCTTCCAATAATTCACTATTCATTTATTCAGTCTTTTCAAACCAATTATTATTTTCTCAAACTCCGATATTTATTTAATATTTTACAATGTTTGCAAAAACCGGGGTGTTACATGAACACGAACGAGCTCTTGTCGAGCCGAACACCGAGCCGCTCATGAATGGCTCGACTCGAATACACCCCTAATGACCATGTGGATTACTATACTAAGGGAATTATAAACACGTGATCATATTAGAAAGAGAAGTTGGAACTTATAATATGATGATAGCTTTGGTTAATAGAGACCACATGGGAGGGCTGGCATACATTCCACTTTCTTATATTTAATTATAGAATAAAATATTAAGACATGTGATGACAGCCATGACAAGAGTCAAGTGGATAAGAGGAGGACAACCATCATTGATTCAAGAGTTGCTTTTAAAGCCTCATCTTACAACCATTAAACCTGGGAACATGTAATGAATCAAAGCTTCATAAATTTCACAGTGAGATCCTAATTCCAGGGATCTAGTCGAAAGAGGCTAAGCTGGTCAGGACCCCAAACAGAAAGAAGGAAGAGGCCTCGTGAATCAACAGGGAAGAGAGCTGACTTTAAAACCTAAGGGAGAAGCAACCTTGAGAGGGAGCTAAGAGATAACAAACCCCTTCATTCCTTATCTCCTTCATCGCGTATCTGAGTTGTAGAGCCTGGAGCTCACAACCGCTCCGCACCACCATCACCACCATCACCACCATCACAACCCTTAGATCTAGTGGCAGCCCAAGCTGGACTGACGGGTTTCACTCCGCCACTCCGAAGCTGTGTGAAGAGAAAGTTGTGGTCATGTGGGAGTGCCAACGCCAATTTGAAGGTAATTCAACCACTCTACCTTGGATGACTTGAACAGTACTTAAGGAGTAACTAAGTCTTCAGTGAAGCATGAGAATGATTACAGCCCTGCATAAACTAATAAGGGGTTAGTAGCTTCACCCATTAAAAAGAGGTTCACATAGATTGGATAGTGCCCAACTATACCTATAAAAATAAAGTTTATTATCATGGTGACTTGCAAATTTGTAGGCAACTACTGCAGCCATTTTTGGTCCTTGTTTTAGAAATATGCTTAAATATAGTCACATATATAGTTTGAAACTTAACATGTTGTCATATAACAAGACATATATTAAGTTTGACCATACATTCATATATGATGATCTTAAATCATATATTCTGGGGTTATGTCTGCAAATTTATGCAATACCATGTGAATTAATAGAGAGAGGAAGAATGGGAAAGACGCCACACATTGGTGCGTTGGTGTTCTATTGATCTTATAGAGGGTACAATCATCTATACATGGCAATGATCTACATATGGAAAGACTAAGTATGGCAAGCATCTATGCAGGAAAGACTAAATAAGGCAAGAGCTATGCAAGGTAAGAGATGATGCTGTATTATCTTTCCAACAGCCGTGTGTGGCTTGGAATTTCTTGACTGCATTGCTATGATTTAGTTCAAGAAATTTTGTAGAATGGCTAGGAGTTTCTAAAGTTCATGAACAGAAAGGTATCACTCTAATTTGGGATGTAAATATAGAGAGTATGAAAGTGTAAAAACTAAGTTAATGGATTAAATTACCTTCCATGTGTATGATTGTATATTTTTCGGGAGTGGATAATTAGGGGAGATGCTGCTGACATTTTCTTTGAAATTTTACCATCTGGATGTCCCTTTCGAGGGGAAGTTTGGGGCATTATACTCCCCTGATCGGAAAACATAATATACTGTTAGAAAGGGGAAGAAGAGAACTTTCCAACAAGCCTTAGACCAAGGAAATCAGACTTGAAGATTTGGAGATATTGGCAGGTCTCTATGACTGCGCGCTTAAGTAAAAATCTGCAAAGTTAGGGCATTGAGTTGTTCTCTTAAAACCATATTAGTTTGCATGGTTAAGGAAGTCGAGTACAATTACTGAGATCTTATTATCTGTCTACTAGATCCTGGTTCGGACGCATGAGACGCGACGAGAATCAGATATTGCTTTCTAGCCAGGTAGGCTCTCGCACGGGGGTTGTGAGTATTCCTTCCTCCTACCGTACTTATGATTTTTGTGCTCTTATTTTCTTGAGATGTTTCCTATACATATTCGATTTGAGTATCCTCATATGTGTTGGCTTTACGTCTTGAGGAGATATTTGTTTCCATGTTTTCTTATACGTATTTGAGTTGAGTCGCCCCTTAAATACGTATTGGCTTCCGATCTCGAGGAAATCACTGATTATTATATATTCAAGATGTAGTTGCCTTGGATATATATATGTATACCTGTTGTTAGGTATTCGTACTGGCAATCTCTTACGTAGAGGCATGATATATCGGACGGAGACTCAGTCAGAGAGTGTATTTTCTGGCCATGTATACATAATTGATATAGCGCTATCCGGCGTAGACCGGAGACGATATCTGGAGGATATCGTACAATACCGTAGGTATCTTAGTATCACATATGCCAGGAGATTGAGTACATCTGTGAATTTATTCACATCCCAGAGACATGTTATTTGCTTGTGATTTTGTTTTACTTGCTTGTTTGCACTTGCTTTATTCTATTCCTTGCTTATGGCTTTCGCCGTATTTATTGCTTTACTAGCGATCCTACTGGGCCTTTTCTTTGGCTCATATACTTGATTAATGTTTTCTCAGATGACGGCAAGGAGTAGGGTCGGGCTTAGTCGGGAACATACCAAGCAGGTAACTCGGGCTTGTTGCTTTTCTCTTGAGGTCTGCGTACCTTCTTTTATTGTGTGTATGTGTGAGAGAGAAATTTCTATCTTATTTTGTTATATTGACTACTAGGGGTGACTTGACTAGATCCTTGTATGGAGTTTTGTAAACTCTATTGACCAGAAAACTTGAGTGCAAGCATTAAAGCCTCCGCAAGCAAGCGTACGTGGTCGCAAGTAATAAACTAGTAAGTACCGGGTCGAAATCCCAAGAGAACGGAAATAGATTCTTCTACTTATAAATAAGTTAGTGAAATTATAGAATGTGTAGTGTTGTTGGTGTGATTGGTTATAAGAGAGTTGTGAATAACATAGGGAAAAAGGGGTAGATTATCATGATGGATGACCTAGGGTTACATGGGTTTGCTAAACTGGTAATGGTTTTCTCCTTGGAGTGCTATGTTATCAAGGTCATGGATATTGGTGTATGTGTGATAAAGTGATGTGCCTGTGTGCACTCCGGGTGCATCCTACAGGACTTTATCTCTAAGGGTCATGCATCCAAAGTCCATATCTCTATGGTACACTGAACGCATTATAGGAAAACACTATATCACCACCATGGAATTGCCTAGCCTGATCTCTCAGCACTAGGTCATATCAGTGTCACTCCATCTACCCTAATCCTCTATTCTACTCAGAAGCTTAGATCTCTCACAGTGCATGGAGTTAAAGATACTCATAGTCTCTCAACTAATGAGGAGTAAAGAGAATAGATTCAAAGGCACATCCACAATCAAAATAACAAAGTAAACAAAAGATAATAAATATATCAAGTCAAAGCATCCATACAACCCTAGATAATGTGTTTAAGCTACCATTGCAAATGAAACATCAATAGCAATGAAAGCATGCTTACAAACATCCATAAATGAACTAAAGAGAGTTCTAAACAACAAAAACAAGAGACTAGAAGTTCCCCTTCATAGATCCCCCCCTCTCAAGCTCCAAGGAGCTGGAGGGAGCTGGAAATTGCCCTCAAGACCTCAGTAGTCGCCACCAAGCCAAAAGATGAAAAAACCTAGCAAATCAGGCCCTTTTTATAGCCCAAATAAGTAGCCGAGATCATGATAAATTCTAAATAACATCGCGATGTTATTTTCTCTGAAAATCAGCGCTCTGTCCGTGTATGCAGTCTACATCGCGATGCTTTCATCAACTCAATGATCGGATGACCATTTCAACTTGGAATGAGCTAAAATTTTAACCATGTGTTTCGGACTTCTTCTTCTTCAATCTGACCTGAGGAAATTATATTTTAAGTCCTGTAGCTCTTCCAGTAAATTCTTGATCTTAGCTGCTCTTTCAGGCTGCTCAGAATCCTCTCTCCCTTTGCTCCTTACGCTTCTTTGTCATAAAACACCTATCTCTTTAGCTCAAGATCATCCTTATGGCTCTCCAATGCTCTCATCATCTATCAATAGTAGAAACACTTGCATTAGTGCATAAATTAATCCATTTAGTATAGAAAATCACTAAAACAAGTGTGCATACTAGTCGAGGTAAAGATTATACAAAATAACCCAAACTGACTCTTGAATACCTCATTAGATGGCCATATTCGGTCTCAACCTAGCATAATATGTCATCTAAATAGCTCTCTTTTGAGAGCTATCAAACTCCCTCCTTTTTATTTATATAAATTCTGTTGTTCTTATTATCTCTAGATATTGGTTGTACAGGAGTCTCTGAGACCTTGCGCTTGGATGAGAATTAGTCCTTGTTTCGGTGCGACCGGTCTGTCCACGCGCCCGTGCTCAAGTTAGGGGCGTGACACTCACCATCATCCAATGGACCTTTATTACTTCTCGTTGCAAATCCTGGGCATCCAACCTCTTTTTTATAATGGTGCGTGTATGTCACGATGGTATTCCTCTTTTAAATCGAAGGCACATGGGTTGCATGCCAACCTTGAGATCATCACTCAATTTTAACACATTCGATCACATCCATTGAAATCAAACTACTTGATTAGATTCTTAAGGTCATGCATGAGCATGTGAGAAGAGAAAAGTCAAAGGCCTTAGTATTCAATTTATCAATAGTTCTAGAAGCTCCAAGGAACTGATTCAAAAGCAAATGCCTCCATCTCGTGTATATATATATATATATATATATATATATATATATATATATATATATATATATACGGTGAATTCTAAGATACCTTGGGGGTTGAACCCAAGGTAGCATACCAATTTGTGTGCAAGCTAGTACAAATTGTGTGCAAGCTAGTAGAAATTGTGTGCATTGAATTATAAACGGGCCCGCATGGTGTGAAACGGGCCCGTTTATGAATTGTGTGCAGCCCTATAAGAATTGTGTGCGAGTGTGTGTAAATTGTGTGCAAAGGTATACTACCTTACACTGTCGCAAGGTATACTACCTTACACTGTCGCAAGGTATCTTAGAAAATTGTTATTTCTTTATGTGTAACTTTCAGTTCAATCCCTGAACTTCTTGATAATTTCTCATGAAACGGTTTGATGTCACTTTTCTAAATAAACCCACAACCCTTTAAAGTTCTCATGCAAGTCTTTTATGTTTAAATCTTCACGAGTCGTCAATTTTGCATTTAAATCCCACCACCTCTAAAATTTGCATCTAGGTCCCTCGCTCTTTAATCTCAAGAGAAGTCTATTATGCAATTAAGCCCTCATCAATAAATCCTATTAATCCAAGCAAGGAATTAATTACTAAAATATATTTAGAGGAATAATTAAGAATTTAATCAAGCCGTAAACATGGGGCTCTTACAGAATATATAGGCCTAGCAACTGTAGTTTTCATCTGTAAATGATTAAACCTCAAGGCTTTGAAACTCAAGAATGCTAGATATTAGGACTATAGAATTGTATCTGTCATGCCCTAGCCCCAGCGTGAGTAGCCGACAGATCAACCACGCCCGAGCAGGGACGACCCTCACTCAAATGCAAGGCCTTAGAACCAGATACAAACATTATTTAGCACTAATAATCAAATAAATGCAGCAGAAGTAAACATAATGGAGGGTTATAAAATCCTGCACTGGTCATACATCTCTCACTTAGGACAATCAAGAGGTTAGCTAATTTTGACTCGATCCCAATGATGTTAGGTCGCCTTACTGGACTCCCCTCCTAAGCCCCAATCCTAGCTATATACTCGTCGCGATCTGAAATGGAGAATGTAAGGGGGTGAGTCCACTAAAAATATGGGAGTCATACCAACAACATTTATAAAAATGTTAATCAATCAGAAAGTGGTAAAAACATACCAGGGTTACTTTTCAAGGATGATAACATATATGGCTATTATAAGTTTCTAGCTACAAATTAAAACAAAAAGCATAAAATTAAATATCAGGAATATTCACATAAAACAGGACATGTAACACATAACTATAGTATTTAAATAACAAAGCAGGATAAATATCTAGGGAAAATCAAATACCCAGGAAATCAAATAACAGAATTGCAAATCCTCAATCTCTAAACCAATATCAAAAGACGTTTGCCCATACAAACACCTTTCAATAACAAAATCGAATAGCAAAACTAAGTAAAATATCTTGGAAACCAAATAGCAAATTTAAGCAAAGTATTCAAGAAATCAATTAACAAAACAAAACAAAGTGTCTAGCAAATCATATAATAGAACAAAGTTAAGTGTTCAAGAAACCAAATAACAAAACAAAGCTACATATCACTTGCTAGTATTAGGGTTTCAAGTGTTTATCTCTTTATATTTTGTATTTATCTCTATATTTGTTTAGTTCCTATTTACCCCAGTAGTGGTATTATATATACCCCAACTTATTATCAATAATATTATGCTTTTTCCTATCATGGTATCAAGAGCCAAGATCCAAAAACCCTAGATTTTTTTTTCCCGTCGCCTGCCGGCATCCAGGCGCCCGCCGCACGCCGGCCTACTCGTGCCCCACTGCGCTGCACCTCAAGCGCTTGTCTTCCCGTGCTGCACTCCTGTCACGCGTCCTTGCGTGATTTGGTGGTCCACATGTGATCTTCTCTCCGCGGTGACCCCTCAAGGCTGGCCCAACCGCTGGACCCACCACACACAGCGCCCACCTTGCCACTCGCCCACGTACTCCTTGCCTCCTTGCAGCGCTCCTGCGCGGGTCCCATCAGCGCCCACGCGCCAAGCTCGCCACGTTGCCCTCATGGTTTCCATTATCAGATTCATCACCAAGTTCTAGTCAACTTTTGGTCAACATCACCAACTTGGACGAAGCTCACCAAAGCCAACATCCACTACTTTGGTCAAACACAAAGAATCCGGTCACCATCCTAGGCCGGTCAACACCAAGCAATTGCAAGCCGTCAACACAAATCTTCATCAATTAGTCAACACATCAATCAATTGAATTTCAATTGCTCGCTGGTCACCAAGGTTCACCAAACCAACAAACTTTGGTCAAAGACAAAAAATCAGGTCAAACATCACCAAATTTTGGTCAACCACCAAATCAAATTTCGGTCAACATCACCAAATCAAAATTTCGGTCAACTACCAAATGTCGTTCAACATCACCATGTTTTAGTCAAACACCAAGTTCCGGTCAACATCTTTAAGCTTTTGTGCACGGCCCCTGCACGCACGCCCCTGGGTACCCCGGATCTTACCTGCAACTACTGATCCACTATGGCCCATCGTCATCGGTCCAACAGCTCCAACCGGTCCTCCCCACAATCTTGGGCTCCACGTCCGCTATCTCCATTGCTCAACCGTGGTCGTCGCTCTCATGGCAAGTGTCAGATCTGTGGTACTATCGGTCACTTTGCTCGCCAGTGCCATCTTGTTCCCCCACATACATGGGATCACATTCCGGCACCGTTTCGTGGCCCACCTCGTGTGCACACCGCCACCCACTATCCTGCTCCAGGTGCTCCTTCTATGTGGGTTGTTGATTCTGGTGCTTCTCATCATGTCACCACCACCCTGTCCAACCTGACGCTTCCACAGCCTTACAAAGAATCGGAGTCTGTCGTCATTGGTAATGGTACCTGTCTTCCCATTACACATACGGGATCTATGCTTCTTTCGACGTTACAGGGCAGTCTTACTCTCACGAATGTGTTGCATGTTCCATCCATGTCCTTAACTTTAATATCGGTTTCGGCTCTTTGTGCTACTAATTCCATCACGGTTCAGTTTTTTGTTGATTCTTTTCAGGTGTTGGATCGTCACACAAGGGTGATTCTGGTCACGGGATGGCGTAAGGATGGTGTCTATGTTTGGCCAACCACTCCACCACATTTACCGGCTACCACTCCCCACTTTCCCGCTCTCAGTTTGGTTCGTTCCTCTTCCCCTTTGCTTTCATTATGGCATAGTCATTTTGGTCATCCTTCTGTTAAAGTCTTTCAACAACAACTGTTATCCCACGGTATTTCCTTTTCGCATTCCCAATTACTCAAATTTTCTTGCAATTCGTGTCATATTAACAAAAGCCACAAACTTCCTTTCTCTCAATCCTCAGTTTCTTCCTCTTCCCCTCTTGAGATAATATATTCTGATGTTTGGATGTCCCCTGTCCTTTCTCTTGATGGCTACAAATATTATGTTATTTTTGTGGATCACTTTACCAAATATATTTGGTTTTATCCTCTTATTCGGAAATCTGATGTCCATGCGACTTTTGTTGCCTGCAAAAACCTGGATGAAAAGCAATTCCAGCTTCCCATTCGCACATTGTACTCTGACAATGGTGGGGAATACATTGTTCTTCGCTCATTTCTCACTGCCAATGGTATTTCTCATCTCACTACTCCTCCACACACTCCAGAACACAATGGGTACTCTGAACGCCGGCATCGGCACATTGTAGAGACCGGCTTGTCCTTGCTTCATCATGCTTCTCTTCCCACTCGGTTCTGGACCTTTCCTTTGCTGCTGCGGTTTTTCTTATTAATCGTATGCCCAAAGCAAATTTACAATTCTGTTCTTCCTTTGAGTTTCTCTTCCACAAACAACAAAATCCCACATCTCTTCATGTCTTCGGGTGTCTTTGTTTTACTTGGCTTCGTCCTTATACTACTCACAAACTTGACCCTCGGTCCAGTCCCCGCGTCTTTTTAGGATATTCCTTGTTCAGTGTGCCTTTATTTGCTATGATCTCTTCACCCATAAGCTTGTCATCTCCCGTCATGTTCGCTTTGTTGAAAATGATTTTCCTTTCTCTCAGTCCTCGTCCGCCTCCGCCCCCGCCCCTGCTGACTCTTTTGATCCGACCTTCACAGCATCATCCTGGCTACCGCGACCATCATTGCCCCCACGTGGCCTTCCGGCACCTCTGGCTCCACCCCCTATGTCGTCTTCTTCTGTGTGGCCTATACCGCCCGAGGAGCATCCCGGCGCCCCCGCCGATCACATCGCCCCACCTCCGGGTCTGCCCTCCGCCCCAGATGCGGTCTGTCCAGCTCCGCCGCCCGCCTCCGCCGACGACTCCACCCTGGCTTTGCTCCCACGCCCCGCCAGTGCGAGCTCTTCCCCCGGCCAAGGTTCCCGAAATGACCTTCTCCATCGGTTCCGTGTGATCTTCCTCCTGGTGCTCCCGATCTTTGCTACTAATGTTCACCAGATGACTACTCGGTTCAAGAACTCTATTTTCAAGCCCAATCCGAAGTACACTCTCTCTACTACGCTTTTCTTACGCTAGTGAACTCAAGTATAAAGGGCACAGGCTCTTCGCCATCCGCACTAGTTTCAAGCCATGCAAGCCGAATATAATGCTCTCCATCACAACAAAACCTGGGTACTTGTTCCTCCTGCTCCCCATCAGAACCTTGTTGGGAACAAATCGATGTTCCGTATCAAACGGCACCCGGATGGTACTATTGACCGGTATAAAGCTCGGCTTGTTGTCAAAGGATTTTATCAGCGTCCCGGTATTGACTTCCATGAGATTTTCAGCCCTGTTGTTAATCCGATCACTGTTCGCACTGTCTTGAGTGTAGCCTTGCATCACAGGTGGTCTGTTCGGCAGCTTGATGTCAACAATGCTTTTCTTAATGGCCATCTTACTGAGGAAGTTTACATGACCCAACCCCCTGGTATGCGTGATCCTCAGTTTCCTAACTATGTCTGTCGTCTGCAGAAGGCTCTCTATGGTTTGAAGCAAGCCCCGCGGGCATGGTACCAGGAGTTGAAGCTCTTTCTTCAGTCTCTTGGTTTTGTTACTTCTCGCGCTGATACATCACTCTTCATTCTATCGACGGGATCTACTCTTATCTACTTTATGGTTTATGTTGATGATCTTCTGATTACTGGCAGTGATCCTCTTCTAGTTGATCGTATTATTCGACAACTTGACTCCAAATTTTTCATGAAGGATCTTGGGTTGCTCTCTTACTTCTGTAGTGTTGAGGTTACTCCGACCTCTGATGGTGTGCTTCTTTCTCAGCACAAGTATATTGTTGATCTTTTGCAGAAACACCACATGCTTGACTCAAAACCGGTTTCTACGCCCCTTGCTGTTGGTGCATCCCTTCTTCTTCATGATGGATCCTCTCTGGTTGATGCTACCAAATACAGACAAGTTGTTGGTGGTCTTCAACATTTACGCATGACTCGCCCTGACATTTCTTTTGCTGTCAACAGACTTTCTCAGTTCATGCATCAGCCAACTGAGAATCATTGGGGGGTTGTTAAGTGCTTGCTCTGGTATTTGAATGGCACCAAATCTCTTGGTATTCGGCTTCGGGCGAATTCTCCTCTTCAGCTTCACGGCTTTTTCGATGCCGATTGGGGGGGTAATCCGGATAATCGTACCTCCACGGGTGCATATGTCATGTTCTTGGGTGCCAATCCCATCTCTTGGAGGTCTAATAAGCAACTCACTGTTGCTCTGTCATCTACTGAGGCTGAGTATCGTGCTATTGCTTCTGCTGCGGCTGAAATTCAATGGATCAAGACACTTCTTCATGAACTGCATGTCCCTGTTCCTTTAGTACCCGCTATCTACTCGGACAATCTTGGTGCCACATATCTATGTGTTAATCCTGTGTTTTATTCACAGATGAAACATCTTGCCATTGACTATCACTTTGTCCAGGATCTTGTTCAGTCTTCCCTTCTCCGGGTTGTTCATGTCTTTGCTGCTGATCAACTTGCCGATGCACTAACGAAACCTTTGCCTCGTCCTCGGCTACTTGACATTTGTGACAAGATTGGTGTTGCTTCTTGTACACCATCTTGAGGGGGCCTATTAGGGTTTCAAGTGTTTATCTCTTTATATTTTGTATTTATCTCTATATTTGTTTAGTTCCTATTTTACCCCTGTAGTGGTATTATATATACTCCAACTTATTATCAATAATATCATGCTTTTTCCTATCAGCTAGAATGCATACGTGTACAGGTATCTCATGTGTATACGTAGGTCAACTCAGGACAAGTATATCATGGTCGTAGCCGGCATCAACTGAAGCCTGGTGGACACGTATGTTTGGTAGTGCTACGATAGAGAGACGTATCGGCACGTCACACGGCCAGCATTTACTCCCCACTGGTAGGTAACAAAGAGAATGCCAAGTTGGAAGATGTATAAAGAAATATGTCATAAAATACACTTTTACGGGTTTAGCAACTTATGTGCAACTCAGGAAAAATACATCGAGTATAGCAAAATGGCATGATACAGTAAATATAATAAAAAAGGCAAGCATTCTAAATCAAAGCATCTAGCAATAAATAGATAATAGGGTTTTATCAATGCAGGGAAAACATAGTAATAATAAAGGACATATGTCAACCTGGCTAGCGTCCTACTAACAGAATTCCACGGCGAAGGCTGACTCACGGGTGGACATGATTATCGACCCGGCTAGATACCTTGTTCACATGGTCCGCTGCTATGGTCGGTTCATGAGAAGACATGGTCAAAGCATTAAATGGCATGCACAAAGTACACATTTTTCAAAGTATGCATACAAAGCAGGGAGAAGCTGGTAAGATATACACGAATGCGAGATGTAACATCATGAAAATCAGGATCATGATTAATAACATCAGACAAAGTATGAAACATGCTCGAATCAAATCCCGACTATGTATAACTTCAGGGATTTTACAGAATAATCCAATTAAATCATGTATTCAGATAATTATATATTTTTATAAAATAAAGTATTTATGAAAATACTTACAGTGTATTTATAGCGTGGGATACTTATTAGCAGTTTAGGATTAATCCCCCCGTCATGACTCAACACTCTATAATAGGATCTATCAAATGAAATTTAGTCTCAGTATTCATACATGTACTTACCGTACCCATACTTAGTTTATATGCATATTTACATAAGTATTCATGCCTGATGGCTTAATAGCCTTTGGTGTTTAGGTTTCATGGATCTAAAAATTAGATAGCACAGTAGGTTATGGTCAAGGCATTTTAATGCTACTCATGCATGCATATATATATTTACATCCATGTCTTCTTGGTCAACAGATCTAATGCTTAAATATCATTATGGTCCGAAGATATGTACAGATGTGTGTTTTCATGTGAATGAATGGACAGCTACCTGGTACCCTTACGCCTAAGTGAAACTCATCATAGGTACTTGGCTTAAGCTAACTCCCAAGCAAACTCTATAATGGTTGTAGGATATTCAAGCAGGAATTCTACTTTCCAGCACATCAGACTAGGGACTATTGAGCTCGGGCATTAATACCTGTTATTTGTGATTGAGAATAGATATACAAACTCTAAACTCTCATTGGTGGTTACAAAGTGCAGCTAATTAATATTAACACCATCCCTATTCCATGCATGGATGATCAGTCATTTCTAAGCACCAATACATTCCAACCATTGTATACAGACCTCCTATCTACCATTAGCTCGGTAATTCATGGGCTTGACTAGATTTATGAATTAACTGAAATACTGTCACAGGTATCAACCTCTAACAGGAGGAAGAAGGTTTTAGTAGAGGCTTATCACAAGTTCCCAGGCTTAAAAATAGTAGTACACTAGCCTTTGCATGCTTAAGAAGTTCCAACCTTTCTTCAGTTAATAATACTCTTATACAAGCAGCACATGATTGGCAGCCCGGGCTGAAGCCCGGGCTGACCAGCCAAAAAATTTTGAAAAAATTGAGTTTGATGTGGTTTAAAATTTAATTGACATAGAGGCAGCCCGGGCTGAGGACAAAGAAGCCCGGGGTGGAGCCGTGGAGGCCCAATAGCCCACATGTCCAACTATTCTATTTCATGACACATTGACACATGGAAGCTCTCAATATATATTATTTTATTTGATTGAAAAAATTGGGACGTAGTTTGTATTTGTATTTTTCAATGTTATTTCACTTTCTATGTATTGTCTTTGAACTTTGTTCAGATACTTATTATTGATATTCAATATCGATTTAGTTTGTATTGTACTTTAAATTTGTCCGTACATTTTGTAATTAATATCAAACATTGACTTTTTAAGCCCGGTCTGGACTAAATTCCTGGGTCTGCCACTGTATACAAGGGTATTATTAACACTAAGCCTCTGTAGATGGACTAGATTACTAGGGTCCTTATATGCTAACAGGATCCAGAACTAAAGCAATGCCAACAAAATGAGGAATGTGCCTCCAAGTAATGGACAAAATGGTATATGGATCTCTTGGGATTGTTATGCTTATCTCTTTCTCAAGATGGCCATGAAGACAAAAATTCTCTAATAAGACATGAAATTCTTATTTCTTAATGCCCAGTTTATTCACACTTACAGGTCACAGGCATTCAAACCTCTCATGCCTATAAGAAGAATATATGCCTTTCAAGAAAACTGCACCTTAGCCTGAGGATTTCTAGGGTTATCATGGCAAGTATTTCTCTCAAATACCTAACATTTAGGTGTTGTCTTACCTACAAGGAGATGTAGCTCCTAGGTCTTCATTACCACTGATCAGAGGGAGGAACTGAGAAGGATCCGAAGATCTAAGGTTATCCTCCTACACCAGCCAACAGGTCCAGCTCCCACTCATACATAGCCAAAGTTGTTGGTATTTGGAGGTGAATGTGGACAAGAATTGAAGGAGATCAAATAATTAACAGTGGAGAAGACACACAGATTGTATGCAGAGGAAGAGAACTTGATATATTATGAAAAGCTTAATTCAAAAACAACAACTACATAGCTTATTATAAACAGACGCATACACGATGACATCAACGTCCACTATGCTACACGATACAGGTTGAACACAGAACCTGAGGTGCTCTTCATATCCTTAATGCAGCCTGCCCAATCACTGTCAGTATAACCACATAACTTGAATTCAGATACCTATGTATAATAGAGACCATAGTTTAGGGTTCCAGCAAGGTATTTGAGTATCCTCTTTGCTTTGAGAGACATTGCATGAATCTAGATACAACCCCAACTGAATATGCAATGTATGGACGAGTGTGTGTTACATATATTAGACTTCCAACAAGTCTTCTGTAGTATTGAGCATCTGCAGCACCTGTTCCATCAACAAGGTAGAGTCTTTCACCTGCATTCATTGGAGTAGCATTCAGCTTGCATTGGAGCATATTGAACTTCTTCAGCAAATTCTGAGCATAATTTCTTTGTGAAATAAAGATCCCTCCTTCATCTTGTTTGATTTCCAGTCCAAGGAAATAGTGAAGGAGGCCAAGATCAGTCATCTCGAATGTAGCCATCATCTTCTGCCTGAATTCTTCAACCATGTGCTCTGAAGAGCCCATTTATATTATGTCATCCACATAGAGACACACTAACAGCACTTCACAGTCTCCTTGCTCTTTCTTGTACAATGTGGGTTCACTCTCACACCTGGTAAACCCTTGATTGATGAAGTGCTGATCTATCGTGTTGTACCAAGCTCTGGGAGCTTGTTTTAAACCATACAAAGCCTTCTTTAATCTCTACACTTTGTTCTCCATCCCTGCAGCAACAAACCCTTCAGGTTGAGAAACATATACCTCTTCTTGTAGATCCCCATCGAGGAAGGATGACTTTACATCTAATTGATGAACAAGCCATTGCTTATGTGCTGCTAGGGCCAATAAGAGTCTCACAGTCTCAAACCTGGCAACTGGAGAGAAGGTCTCTTCATAGTCCATTCCTTGTTCTTGAGTGAACCCTCTTGCTACCAGTCTGGCTTTGTGTCTTTGTACACTCCCATCTGAGCCAATCTTTGTTTTGAATACCCATTTGAGAGATACAGCTTGCTTGTCTTCTGGGAGATTAGTGAGGTACCAAGTGTTGTTCTTTTGAATTGATTCAATCTCCTCCTTCATAGCTTCCCTCCATTCCTCCTTCATTGCAGCATCTTCATAGTAAAGAGGATCCGATACAGTCAGTGCGAAGTCACATCTCTCATAGAGCTCTCTCAGAGTCCTTTCTCCCCTGGGTCCAGTTCGAATTAAGGAGGATGTTGATCTTATAGTAGAACCTTCAGCATCTTCAATTGCTTTAGCATTTGATAGAGTTTCAGCATTGGATAATGCTGAGGATTCATTGGTTGCTCTTACATCAGGAGAAGCTTCAGTTGCACTTCTGGCACTATGACTTGAATTGCTTGAGTTACCACCAGTGGCAGTTGCAGGGACTGTTGGTAGAGGTGCTTCATCAATGGTTATTACAGGAATCTTTGGTGATGATTCATCATCACATTGGTTTCAGTTCCACCAGCCACTCTCATTAAACACTACATCTCTACTCACAAACACTCTACAAGTGTTAGGATTATACAATTTTTAAGCCTTGGATTCAAGACTGTAACCTATAAGAATGCACTTATCTGCCTTGCTATCAAGTTTATGATGATGCTGAGAGGGAATTAATGAGTAAGCAATGTAGCCAAAGACTCATAAGTGACTTACAGATGGCTTTCTTCTGCTCCATGCTTCATAAGGAGTTTGATTTGGAATAGCTTTGGTGGGAGAGATGTTCAGCAGGTAGACAACAGTAGCCACTGCTTCTCCCCAGAACTTGTTTAGAAGTTCAGCTTGCTTGAGTAAGCTTCTGGCCATCTCAACTACTATCCTGTTCTTCCTCTCCACGACTCCATTTTGCTGAGGAGTATAAGGTGCAGACAGTTGCCTTTGAATCCCTTTCTCTTTACAGAATGCAGTGAACTCTTTGGAGAGGAATTCACCACCTCTATCAGTACGCAGGCATTTGATGGACTTCCCACTTTGGTTCTCCACCAGAGATTTGAAGGTCTTGAATTGCTCAAGAGATTGAGATTTGTTCTTGATTAAATACACCCAGTTCATCCTGGTGTAGTCATCTGTAAACAAAAGAAAATACTTGTTACCTCCCAGGGATTCAGTCTGCATGGGACCACAAAGATCAGCATGTATGAGTTGAAGTGCAGCTGTTTCTCGCCAGGTTCTGCCATGATAAAAGGGTTTTCGAAACTGTTTGCCAAATACACAACTTTCACAGAATTCAACTTCTGTGATTTGAGGAAGACCTTCCGCCATCCTCTTTTGATTCAGAGTCTTCAAGCCCTGTGTGTGTAGGTTACCATACCTCTGATGCCATAGTGTGTCAGCACTGCAGTCATTCACCATCAGTCCAAGGTGTTCCATACTTGAAACTTCAAGTGGGAACATCCTATTCTTGGTCATCTGAATGTTGGCAAGAGTATGGCCAGTTTTCTGATCCTTGATCTTACATGTCTCCTTGTCAAACATGACTGTGTAGCCACCTGATATTAACTGTCCTACACTGAGAAGGTTGTGAGCAAGCTTTGGGACATACTGCACATTATGCAAGAGTTTTACCTGGCCATTTTCAGCCTTGATCTCAACTGTCCCTTGGCCTTGAACTTCAACTTCTTTATTGTCACCAAGTTTGACAACTTGCTTCTTTGATTCATCCAAACTTCTGAAGAATTCTATGGTGCTTGTCATGTGGTTGGAACAACCATTGTTTATCACCCATATGCTGTGAGGTGATTGAGGAAAATCAGAGTGTGCCATGAAGAGATTCTCCCCTAATTCTTCAGCCATGTTTGCTTGCTTTTCATTGAACCAACAGTCAGCTTTCACGTGTCCATATTTCTTGCAAATATGACATTGTATGTTGCTTTTGTAGATTGTCTTTGAATCAGATGATTGTGACTACTGTTTATCATTGCTTCTTCCTCTTCCTGAGCTTCTACCTCGGCCTCTTCCTCTTCCTCGACCCCTGAAGGAGCTTCTCCCTCTGCCTATGCCAGCATAGCCATATGTTTTCTTCATGCCAGAGACTTCTCCTTTAGCTTGGAAGGCCTTGGAATCAAGTGAATCAGTAGTGTTTGTCAACATGTCTTCATGAGCCTTCAAGGACCCAATGAGCTCATCAATGGACAGCCGGGTCAAGTCTCTCGCCTCCTCTATTGCAGCAACAACGTGGTTAAAGCATGGATGCAGGCTTCTCAGCACCTTGGCAGCAACATCATGGTCACTAATGGAGTCTCCATAGACTCTCATTTGGTTGACGATGATGGTGACTCTTGTGAGGTATGCTTGAATATCCTCACTGCCCTTCATCTGGAGTGTCTCAAACTCCCTCTTAAGATGTTGTAATTTGACTGTTCTTACTTTGGTGGAGCCTTGGTATTCATTCTATAGTATAGACCAGTCCTGTTTGGAAGTAGTAGCTGCTGCAATCCGGGGAAAAGACTGGCGTGCATTGTTGATTGAATGAGGAAGAGAGCTTTACAGTCTCTTTTCCTATTCTCCTTGATCCTTGCTTCAACTCCTTCTGTTGGATAGCCGAGCTCCACCAGTTCCCAGAGATCTTGGGAGAGAAAGAGAGTCTTCATCATCAGGCTCCAATATTCATACCCTTCTCCAGTGAAGATGGGCACTGAAGGGGATGAAATTTGTACTGTTGTGCCGTTTGTAGAGGCCATGGCTCTGATACCAGTTATGTTGGTATTTGGAGGTGAATGTGGACAAGAATTGAAGGAGATCAAATAATTAATAGTGGAGAAGACACACAGATTGTATGCAGAGGAAGAGAACTTGATATATTATGAAAAGCTTAATTCAAAAACAACAACTACATAGCTTATTATAGACAGACGCATACACGATGACATCAACGTCCACTATGCTATTATGTCTCAACTGACTAACAACTTAGATAAGGACTTCTGATTTTGTCTCCACCATGTGATATGCATGGCTTTATTTCAGCTTCCATTGGTCAAGCTCAGCAGCTATTTAGATACTCCTTCACTTCAACAAAAGTACCTATTGAATTCAAAATTTTTTTGACTAAGTGAAGAGACAGGAATGATGAAACTGAGAGGATAGAGAGGCTTTGAACCCCTTAGTAAAAATATGAGGATTTGTAATCCTATTCTCCATATTCTGAATAACCTTAACTCACGTTCTACTCACCATGGGGGTGTAACAGCTAGCCTTTGAAAACTTTAGGATCTCTTGACTTATTGACTCCGGGATGGCAACATGGTGGGGGTCTAGAGGTTGGCATGCAGGTATAGAAGGTAGTTAGGTTGCTGGACTAGCTCCCGTGAGGGTATATGGGGTTGAAGTAGTATGGTTGAGATGGAGGAAAAGGCCAGGTGAAAGGGCTCGGCATTAACAGTGAGTGGCAGAGAGAGAGATAGTGAGGTCGGTTGTAAAGGAACGAGAAGAGGCCTTCACTCTCATTTTAGTACTTAGCTCCCCAACAAGTACCTTCTCCTTTCCCTTAAAAAGCCTGGCAGTGAGCAGCTTTTCCTCTATCGTAATATGGAGGATTCCCGTGCACAGTCAAGAAAGGATGGTCAAAAGCTAGGCTGAATCAGTGGCGAGAATTGGGGCTTTCGTTTCCCTTTTCAAAAGCACAAGCAGCTCCATAATAGGGTAGCTATGGAAACCCTTTACAGCTCAATAGTTTGAGAAGTATATAAGGTTGTAGTCCTTCATGAGGAGTTAGGACGGAACTGGCATTTAAAATCTCCATTCATTAAGAAGCATGGTCCACCTTGTAGACCTCATATGGTCACGGGCTATTAGGTGAATGTTGGGGCTAACTTTCCTGGCCCTAATTACAGCTTGATTACCTGAAGCCCTCAAGCCATATCCTATTATTGCATGTAAATATATTACTATACAACTACAGCACATCCTATAGTGGGGACTCCAAGTCACCCTCTATTATTACATGTAAATATATCAATCCTAGTACAGCATGCTTCATAATGGCAACCCTGAGCCATATTCTCACTCGACCATCATTCCAGAATTTTCCATGAAGACTCTTGTTATCTTATGTGGTCTTTTGCACTTAAGTCCAAAATTAATTAAACCTATCCATGCAAGTCCCTCGCATTGAAATTTTCTATATGCACGCCAAGTTGGCCAAACAGTCGATATAACATAACAACATTAAATTTTTTAATAATTACAAAATTTCACAACAATGGTCTTTACAGTATCTGTATAGAACAATGTACCATGTATATAGTTAAGGCTTGAATGTCACTAATGATGAACAATAGGGGGTTGCATGACAGCTTTAAGGCTAGTAACACCTGAAGTTGCAGTGTTCTTTAGCATGCATCAAGCTTATATATTGTAAGCAACTAGTTAATTGGGATAGTATAGTGCATGAAGTCTAAATATTTGTCCTCAAGTTAAGAAGTCTCGAAATACGAATACATGCATCGACAAGAGTTACTAAGGCTGTAATTATCTCTTTAGATCCCAGTATGGAGGTGTGAGTCGTGACGGGGGACTTAGTCTATACTATTCCTAAAACGGTAAGTATGCCAAAATGTAAATCACTGTAAGTGTATTTTCATAAATATTTTGCATTTTGATTTTAAAGAAAGGGTATATTTTACTTTAATTACCCTTTTTAACTGGACTATTTTCATAAACTTGGAAGTCATGCACCTTGTATGATGTTTATCATGATTTTCTGTGCTTTTGTGATTTTGAGCAATGACTTATGTTTCTTTTAGCCGAGCTATATCTGAAGAACATTGTTTCATATGAATTTCGGAATATGTGTATTAGTTTGATTAATGAGCTTAATTTCATTGTTGACTCTTATATGATTTATTCTGAGTTGAATTGCACTCTGTGGACTTTGACATCTCGGTTATGTTATGAGATTTCCTGTGTTGTGAATTTGATCCATGTTTGGATCTTGTGCATGATTTCACATATATCCATTGGCCCTATTAACGGGTTAATTACATAAATCGTCCCCCAACTTTCGACTTATTTCACTTTCGTCCCTCAACTTCAATTCGTAACAAAATCGTCCCCCATCTTTCAAAAAATAACAAAACCGTCCCTCCAAATGGTTCTTAGGTCTTCCACAGCCGACGCGGAGGTCACCACCGACTCACCCTCGCCAAGTCGACTACGTGGCAAAGAAATAGAAGACTTTTCATCTGCGATTGCAAGTTTTTTCTACCTACCGGGTCCTCCAACTTTTATACGTTTCATTGATGGTCCCCAACTTTAGAAAATTGTATAAAAGGTCCTAATCTTTTGTAAATTCAAAAAGTACAAATCGCGCTTAACACATTACATTACATTGTACATTGCAATCAAAGCACGTTTACTAATTTCGTAACACTTTACATTGTACTTTGACAACAAAATTGAAATATAATCCTGAGCTGTACCCTACAAAAGGACTTCAAATTCTTGCCTTGCAAACAAATTACATGGGAGCAGTGCCTGAGATCACCGCCAACTTACAAGAAGACACATTGTACATTGCACAAAATAGATTCTGCCTTGCAAACATTACACATATATTGTATTGCAAAGAAATATGTTCATAACTTACAAAAATTCACATTCCAACTATATTCTCATTCCGTAAAATGCGACTACATTGCAAATAAAATATGTCCACAACTTACAAAAATTCACATTACAAAAATTAACATTGCTACACATTTTTGCATAATGTCCTCTCATGCAAACAAAATAAATTAAACATCTTCAAGATTACTTCCTTGCAACCACCATATCTGCACACAAGCTTTGTTTCCAAAAATCAGTGAATCTGCCCTACAAAACAAACTTTTCCCAAGTTAGTAAACATACTAAAACCTTATCCTTTCAAAGTTATGAAGTGGTTGCAATTCACCTGGATCTACATTACACAAATGTTGGGCCATCCTTATGAAGAAGTAGCTGGAATTAACCCTCCTCCACTAGAGTCCTGTAAAATTGAAAAAAAAACAGAGTCAGATATTACAAGTTACAACATGATTTTTCTAACATTAAATTCTAAATCAAATACTGACAACATTCATGGGTTGCTCTGTAGTAGGGGCAGTTGATGATTCGCCAACCCTTGCCCTCTTTCTTTGACAACTCCTTTTGTTGTGCCCTATTTGTCCACACAGAGAACATGTCATTTGGACTCTTCCATGCTTAGTAGCCCTTCCCCTTGCTGCAGCTGCAGCAATCTCAAGCTCCTCTCTTTCTTTCCTCCTAACCAAGGTCTTCCTTCCTTTTTTCTTCTCCAATTGATCAGGGGGGATTATAGGGACTGGTTCTTGTGGATGAGGCCACATGTCTACCCCATTAGTTGGTTGAATAATATGCCCATACACTTTGGCATATGTCATCACATAGTAACATTCATTAACAAAATTTTCAGGCACTTCATTGTTCCCATATATACATGCAATTGCATGCATACATGGGATACCAGTGAGGTCCCATCTTCTGCAGCTGCAGGTCCTTTCTGCCATATCAACCACAAATTGTGATCCACAGCCTCTCACTTGTACCTTGGGGCCTCCTGAGAACACAGGTTCCCATAACATGGCATGCTCCTTTGATTTATCCAACTTCTTTTGAATTTTAGGGCACAACAAGCCTCCCTTTCTCTGCATTTCTTCTTTCTTCTTCCATAGCCTTGTCATCAACTTTGTTCTTATCATTTCCAGCATTGTAATGATAGGCTTTGTTCTAGCATCAAGTACATATTTGTTGAAACATTCACACAAGTTATTCAACAAAATGTCACACTTGGTTGTGGTTCTGAATGTAGATTTGCACCAATTCTCACAAGGCCTTTCTCTTATCTACTGCCTTGCTTCTTTTGACTTCTTCTCCATCTCATCCAAGTAATACTGCATTCTCTCAGGATAGCTGGCCTTGGCAATGTTCCATAGAAGATCCTTGAGCTCTTTTCCCTTGAATTTCTCTCGGAAGTTTTGATACATGTGTCTAACACACATTCTATGCTCTGAGTTTGGGAATAGATCTCTGACAGTGTTCATTAAACCCTGTAAGAAAACAGAACACATGTTCAATAAAAGAGTGAGCTAGCAAGTGGTTACAAATATTGAATTTAATTACCTTTTGTCTGTCACTCATAAATGTCCATTGTGAGCTATCAAATAGGTCCAAATCTGTGAGTAAATTCAGCAAAAACCATCTCCATGTGTCAGTATTTTCCTTCTCCACAATAGCCCAAGCAATGGGGAAAATGCAATCATTGGGATCTATGCCCACAGCAGATAACTTGACACACCGCCCATTATGCTGCACCTTTTCAAAAAGCACCATCCAAACAAATTATGGGCCTACGCCCACATATAAAAGCATCTTTCAATGGTTTTAAACATATATATATATTCCCCTCCATCTGCCCCCTTCCCATTTAAAGTTTCACGGTGCCACAGGTTTGTCTTCAACAATTCAACCCTATACCTGTATAAATTTTTGTATTGTTCAGTAACATCACCATAAATAGTTTTCAATGCCAAATCTTTGGCTCTCCATGCTTTCATCTTTGAAATTATATAGCCCAAGTCCTCCTTGACAAAATGAATTAGTCCCTCAATGCTCCAAATTGGACAGCTTCTAAACTTTTCTAAATACATAGTGGCCAATCTCTTATAAGTCAAGTGATAGTTCTGATGCACCCTGCCACAAGTGTGGAGCAGATTACATGACTTGATCATCCATGTTGGGTTGTTTTTCTCCTTCATAAATTGTGGAGAGGCATGTATCCTAAATCCACATTTGAAGTAGCATTCAACAACTACTCTTCTATTGTCATTCTTCACAAACCTTACTTCAAATCTGTGTTTTATACTATGACTCTTAACAGCATTCTTGAAGTCCTCTCTATTTCTGAATAACATCCCAACCTTCAGCAAAGGATCAGCCATATCCCTCTCACTGTCAAACTCTGAATACCTTCTCCTTCTAGGTCTGTCAACATCACTTCCAGAGTCACTCCCACTGTGTAACTCATCAGAAGGAGCTAAATCTGAATCATCACCAGCAGATTCACCTCTGAGGTTATTATCTGGAACATAAGAAGGCATGGGTTGAGAATGTCCTGTTGCACTGCAGGGCCTTTCAACATCTGCCTGACATTGCTCAATATTCCTCTGCAGATCTTCATCCCCATCAACTAATTCATTTTCAGAGTCATGGAAATCATGGAATTCTATATTTTCCCCCTGCTCCCCTGCAACCCTCTGCTCCCCTTGATCCCCTTGCTCCCCTGCATCCCTCTGCTCCCCTGCATCCCTCTGCTCCCCTTGCTCAGGAATAACTGGTTGCTCAACAATATATTCCCCCTGATCAGACATTCTCTGATTAGTGATCTCAGCCATATTAACAATAATAGCAGCTATACCAGCCATATCATCTAAATTGCCCCCCTGCTCCCCTTGCTCAGGAACAATACACTGATCATTCAAAATATCCAAATTAGGCAAATTACTCCCCTACTCCCCTGCTCATGAACAATTGGCTCAACCATGTTTTCCCCCTGCTCAGCAAACACTGACTGATCATCTGAAGCCATGTATACTTCACCTTTCTCATTGGTACTCTTGGGTTTACACTTTCTCCTAGCCTCACCGCACTCCAAATTTCTCATTTTATTCTTCAATTTCTTCTATTACAAATGTAAGACTTTGGCGCTTTGATTTTACAAATGGGAATTCTTTTTCAAGCTCGTGAAGTGTCAATCAGCGAACATATACATCTACCTCACCATGGTAGGACCCATAAACACACATATCTAGCACTCTGTCATCACTGTCTAATGGCTTAAGTCCATTGTAAAATTCTTCAGAAGCTACCTTCCACTTATACTGAAGAAGTCCCTCAACTTCAAGATCTTGCAGTTTCATATCCAGAACTACCATTGACATTCGGTCATAATGAACCTCCTCCATAACCTCCACTTGTCCATTAAAATAACCCCACTCCCCCATATCTTCATTGTAGTGCAAATTCAATGTAAATGAATTCTTGGGTTCGTTCTGATACTCTGTTATAGTAGAAATTGAAAATTAGGGAAGTGTTATATATTTAAACCCTAAACGGTGAGCAAAAATCCAATTCTCGTAAAAGTACACAAAAATTAATTAATTAAACCTACGTAATAGAACCCTAACCATCTAAACATCAGAAATTGGTGGGTAGATTACACCTCAAGTCCCTTGACTTTGAAAATAACCCCAAATCGAGGGACCAAAACAGATCTAGGGCCCAAAACAACATACCTTTTGGCATTTTCCCCTTCTTTGCTGGCGAGAATTGGGGTTGCTCCTTCTTCTTCCCCATTGTCGTCGAAAAACCCTACACCAGTGGAACTGAATGACGCGAGAAGAAAGAAGCGAAAGACGCGACGGCAGTGAACCGAAAGACGCGACCAAAGCAAACCTCGACACGAGAAGCAGATTCACGGAGAGGCGATGTGTCCGTTGAGGCGACGAGCACGGCGAGGTGGCTTTTCACGTCGAACAGACGCTTCGCGCGTTCTCGATGAGGGCTTTTGGGGGGGAAAGACGCTGCTGACTCAGCAAAGAGATTTGAGAGAGTGGGCATGGTGAGTCAGCCGTGAAAAAACTTGCAATTTTCTAAAGTTGGGGGACCATCAATGAAACGTATAAAAGTTGGAGGACCGTAGGTAGAAAAAACTTTGCAATCGCAGATGAAAAGTCTTCTATTTGTCGCCACGCCGACTTGGCGGGGTGAGTCGATTTGGTGACCGCCAGCCGTCGGCTGGAAGACCGCAAGAACCTACCGGAGGGACTGGTTTTGTTATTTTTGAAAGATGGGGACGATTTTGTTACGAATTGAAGTTGAGGGACGAAAGTGAAATAAGTCAAAAGTTGGGGGACGATTTATGTAATTAACCCCCCTATATTAACACATATATCCATGCCTGCTCTGACAAATATTGGGTTGCTCGGAGACCGAGGGTAGATAAATAAAAGATTATCTACTTGGAGACCAATGGTAAATAAATAAACAAACCTGAAAATCCTTTGCTCAAAGACCAAGGGTATATAAATGTGTTTGCTCGAAGATCGAGGGTAAATAAATACAAGGTAATGATTTTATGATTTGGACTAGCTAAATTATGATTGATAGTTGTATTCTGTGGATTCCTTGGAAATCATGTGAATTTTTTGTCTTACTTGATTTCAGATCTATGAAAGGCAAGAATTGTTTTTTAACTGAAAATGTCATGTGATGCCTATTTTATATTCCTTGGAGTTAATTTTGTTATATTTTGACTTATGTAATTTTGTCTTATTTCCTAACTCATGCATGACTTATTATTTTTAATGGATGCTTATTGAGCTTTCAAGCTCACCTAATTGATTTTCTCCATTTCAGACCACGATGCTTAGCTAGCCTTAGGGTATAGGATCGAGGGGATCGTTGGTAGAGGAGTATCGCTTTTGTGGAGGTGATTTGTGCCTCTAGCAGGGTTATTATATATGTTTGCCTGTGTGAGATTATATCACCCTGCTCAAGAACTTATGTACCCCTATAAGCTTATATGCCTTGTGATATTTATGTTGTAGAACTCTTAAACCTTGTTTATTATCAGGTTATATTAAGGTTAGTAATTAGTGTAATGTGATATAAATATGTTTTTCTTAAACTGTAATCAGGTTTTGAGGCTTTGCATTTAGGTGGAGTCCGACCCTGCTTGGATGCAGTCAGTCAGCCAACGACCAGAGTCGAGTTCGGAGCATAACAGATGGGCTCTCACCTGTGAATAAGAACTCTTTGCAACTTTATTACAAAAGTTGCATTGCCATGAAACATTGCCACCATCTTCGCCAGGTTTCTCATATCTTGTAACATATTTCCACATTGGCTTATTAAAATCTTCTGCATTAGGTGCACTACTACCACCCGAAGTACTTGTAGAATCTATATTTCAGCTGAAACAAATCTATACGAAATATAAAACGCACATTTAACAATTGAAACACAATTATAATGTAGTTATAAAAAAAATCAAAAACAAATCAATCACAATCAGAATTTAGAAATTTAGAAGAACAAAAATTTCAAAACATTAGAATATACATGCGGCCGATCAATCGGTAGTCAGATTTTTAAGAAAAAGATATTGAACTAATAATAATCCACCGAAAAATCAAGACATACCAATAAGATACAAAGAAGACCTCACTTACAGAACTAATTAACATTGTAAGAGGGAGAGAAAGGGAGGGAGGGAGGGAGAGAGAGAGAGAGAACCATTCATGGTTGAGCTGCAATGATGGTAGAGGTGGCGAAAACCCTAGTGCGGAGCTGAGAAAAGCAATCATTTGAGAAGCCTTGAAGTTTAATTAGAATTTAATTAAAATTAAGGGGCAGTGAATTGTAATTTTAAGGTTTGAAATTAAATTTTAATAAAATTTGAAATTATTTTTCAAATTTTATTAAAGAAGTTAGTCCATGAGAGTGAGAGTAGGATTAGGATTGGTAGTTGGAATATAGGATCTTTGACAGTAAATTCTATGGAGTTAGTTGACACTCTAAAAAGGAGGAGGATAGATATAGTATGTTTGCAAGAGACTAGGTGGATAGGAAACAAGGCTAGAGAGATTGGTAACATAGGTTATACATTATGGTATTGTGGAGGGGATAAACATAGAAATGGTGTGGGTATAATTATGGAACCAAAAATGAAGGACAAAGTGGTTGAAGTGAAAAAGGTAGGAGACAAGATTATACATTTGAAGCTAGTGTTGGGAAAAGAAATAATTAACATAGTGAGTGTATATGCCCCTCAAGTAGGCTTAGGAGAAGAAGATAAGGTCAGGTTTTGGGAAGATTTGGATATGGTGGTTCTAGGGATTCCAAATGAACAAGAGCTTTTTATTGGGGGTGATCTTAATGGACATGTAGGTAGACTTAGGGCCTGTTTGGATTGGCTTTTTTTTTAGGCCAGAAGCGCTTTTTTATAAGTTAAGCGCTTCTGGGCTCAAAAAAGTTTGTTTGGATTAGCTTTTTAAAAAAGCAGAAGCAGTAAAAAAAGCTCAAACACAGCTTTTTTTAGAAGCACCACATGAGGTGCTTCTGAAAAAAGCAGTTTGGTAGAAGCAATTTTGAAAAAAATGCTTTTTTATAAGTTAAGCGCTTTTTTTGGAAGCCAATCCAAACAGGCCCTTAGTGATGGCTACGAGCAAGTGCATGGAGATTATGGATATGGCAACAGGAATGAGGAAGGAAAATCTATATTAGATTTTACTTTTGCTCATGATTTGGTGTTGACCAACACTTGCTTTAAGAAAAGGGAATCACACTTGATTACCTTTAAGAATGGGGGTAATTGTAGCCAAATTGACTTTCTTGTTACAAGAAGAAGGGATAAATCTATTTGTAAAGATTGCAAGGTTATACCTGGAGAAGCATTAACCACACAACATAGGTTGGTGGTGTTGGATGTGAAGAAAAAGGGTATAGTAAAAACAGAAAGGAGGGGTAAGCAAAGTAGGATTAGATGGTGGGCGTTAAAAGGAACCAACCAATTAGCATTTAAGGATAAAATATGGGAAGAAGGAGGCATAAATGTGAAAGATGATGCAAACACCTTATGGAAAGAGATATTGAATCGTATTGAGAAAATAGGAAGTGAGCTCTTAGGGGTCTCTAAGGGACTGGAACCTCGACCACATGAATCATAGTGGTGGCATGAAGAGGTTCAAAAGGCTATTAAAGAAAAAAGATATTGGTATAAGAAATTACCCACAACTAAGGATGGAGAAGTCTTTGAAAAGTATAAAAAGGCAAAAAATGAGGCCAAGAAAGCCGTTAGCGAGGCCCGAGGTAAATCCCTAGCTGATTTATACCAAAAGTTAGTGACACGAGAAGGGGAAAAGGAAGTATACAAGATAGCAAGGCTAAGAGATAAAAAAGGGAAAGACTTGAACCAAATCAAGTGCATTAAGGATGAGTTCAACAGGTCTTGACAGGAGATAAGGAAATCAAGGAGAGATAGAGAAACTACTTTGATCACTTATTCAATGCAAGTCATGAGGATAACTTTACGGATTTTTATGCATCAATGATAAAAAGGAACTTTAGCTATACACGTAAGATCAGGCCTAGCGAAGTCAAGGAGGCACTGGGAAAAATGAAGGCTGGAAAAGCTTGTGGCCCAGATGGTATCCCGATTGAAATTTGGAAGTGCCTTGGAGAAGTAGGGGTAGAGTGGTTAACCAAACTCTTCAACTCTATCCTAAAATGGGTGAAAATGCCAGACACTGGAGAAAGAGAATTTTGGTTCCTATTTATAAGAATAAGGGAGATATTCAAAATTGCACCAACTACCGTAGTATTAAGTTACTGAGTCATACGATGAAACTCTGGGAGAGGGTAATAGAGCATCAACTCAAGTATATCACGAAGGTGTTAGAGAACCAATTTGGTTTTATGCCAGATAGATCCACAATACAAGTCATTTTCCTATTCAGAAACTTGATGGAAATCTACAGAGAAAAGAAGAAGGATCTCTATATGGTTTTATTGACCTAGAAAAAGCATATGATAGGGTACCAAGACAAGTCCTTTGGTCGGTATTGGAGAGGAAAAACATTCATGTAAAATATATAAATATTATTAAGGATATGTATGAGGGAGTGGTTACAAGTGTGAGAACAGTAAGAGGCGATACAGAGGAGTTTCCTATAACAGTGGGTCTACATCAGGGATCGGCCTTGAGCCCATACTTGTTTACCCTGATAATGGATGAATTAACTAGTTATATCCAAGATGAGATCCCATGGTGTATGTTGTTTGCGGATGATGTTGTCCTAGTGGATGAGACTAGAGATGGAGTAAATCAAAAGCTAGAATTATGGAGAAACACTTTAGAAAGTAAAGGCTTTAGGTTAAGTAGAAGTAAAACAGAATATATGCACTGTAATTTTAGTCTAAGTAGGAGAGATGAAGGAGAAGTGAAACTAGGGGGGTGATAGTGCCTAAGGTTAACCATTTTAGGTATTTAGGTTCCATTTTCCAGGATGATGGGATGATAGATGAAGATGTAACCCATAGAATCAAAGCTGGATGGTTGAAATGGAGAAGTGCCACGGGGGTGTTATGTGATAAAAAGATGCCTAACAAAATAAAGGGAAAATTTTATAGGACGGCAGTTAGACCGGCCATGCTATACAGGAGCGAGTGTTGGGCAACTAAAGTTCAACATATGCATAAGATGAATGTGGCCGAAATGAGGATGTTAAGATGGATGAGTGGTCATACAAGATTGGACAAGATTAGAAATGAACACATCCGACAGAAGGTGCATGTTGCACCAATTGAAGATAAAATACGAGAAAGGCGTTTAAGATGGTTTGGACATGTACGCCGGAGACCCCCAGGTGCTCCAGTTCGAAAATGTGATAGTTTAGTTGTAGAAGGTAAGAAGAGGGGTAGAGGTAGGCCTAGGATTACGTGGAGAGAGGTGGTGTCTAAGGACCTACGTATGTTAGATATTGAGCCGGATCTTGCTTTTAACAGAGCGACATGGAGACAAAGAATTCATATAGCCGACCCCGCCTAGTATAGGATTACCGATAAGTCGGCTAAAAGGTTTTCCTTCATTAGCTTAGCTTTGTTTGTAGGGATACTGTTCTGCTTCTAACATCCCAATCTCTCATAAAAATTATCTGTTGTTATTATTATTTATTTATGTATTTTTATTTTTCATTTTATTTCAGTTTATTTCATTTCCTTTTATTTTATTTTTATTTCATATTTGAGAGCGACATGAAAACAGAGAATCCATATAGCCGACCCCATCTAGTATGGGATTAAGGCTTAGTTGTTGTTGTTGTTGTTGTTGTTGTAAAATTTGAAATTATTTGAAATAATATGAAATTTGATTTGGGTTTCCGAAGGATTTTTTATTATAATTTTAAATTTTACATTGGTTTGAATTTAGTTTTTTTATTTTTATTTTTTTCCTAAAACTGAAGTCCATAAAAATTTATTAATTTAAAATTTTTATTTAATGAAAATAAAACAAATGAAATAAAAAAGGATAACTTTTTTTTATTTTCTATTATTAATCTTTAATTAAAAATGAAATCACCTTGAATTTTTAAATCATAATTTATTATTGTAATAAATCACGATTAGCGGCCTTATGATCATATCATTAAATGCTGGACATGAAGCATTTATAAACCCTAATATTGAAACGATGCCTCCTAATGAAACGATGCCTCATTGTGAAATGATGCCTTCTCCCCCTTATCCTCAGATCTGCCCCCCTTTGCTCCCATCTCGTTCCTCCCACAACGACTTACCATTGACCCAATCTCCGATCTTGATGAAGACTATGATGCCCTTTTCCTCACCGGAGATGACGAGAAGTGTCGTCGCCACCTTGGCCGTAAGGAAGCCCAGCTCGAGCGGGAGGTGATCCGGATTATCCACTCCGACGATGTCGATCGTCCTCAAGCCCTTGTCCGCTTGTATCTCGGATGTATTTATGACAATTTTATCCGACAAGTATACATGCTTGTCAGGCTCATGTCTGTGTCGCGAACATGTCCGATACTGGTACATGACCCAGGCTGCAGGCCGGTGCTTGTAACGCCCCGATTTTTCGTTGAAAATCATGTTTCACTCTTCAAACTTAAATAAAATTTGCCGTCAGTTCAGATGAGTGACTGACGGGCTTATTGTGAATAAATGCCTAAGTAAAGGGTTTAATTGAAAAATCCTAACACATCATGAGAATTGGAAATAAAGACAAGTCTCAGCATCTCATGAGATTTTATAAGAATTCAAGGGCCAGAATACATAGAGCTTTAATCACTGGTTAATGCAGTTGAGAGCTAACCCTAACTAAACTTAATTAATCCTAATCTAAATATTATCATGTGAGATAAAAGGGTTCAAAATCTTGATTGTGCGTAGCTTTCTCGTGACTGAGAAAACAGGATCTCGGTCGGGGATTCATCTCCTCGGCCGTGAATCCACAACACTGCGCTTGCTCTCCCCGTGAGCCACTAGGGACTGGCGGGGCTTCCTATAAGAGCGACGGAGCAGCGAGCCTTATAGTCGCCCAAGCGCCCTCCTCCTTCTCGCTGGCCGAGTGTGAGGAACCTCCTGGAGCCGCGTTGACGTGTTGAGAAGGGATCAAAGAACTTTCTTTGGAGTTCCTACAATCAATAGAACAGGTAATGTAAATTAACCTACATTCGCGTGAAGTTCAAGCTATAGAAATAGATCTGAAGAAAAACTCTAGTGTGGAGATTAAAACCATATTGGGGTAGCTATTTCCAGGTCCTTTGAAGCATGTCGGTGAATCCCAAACGGTGGAATCGAGCTGAACTTTGATCAGTGAATTCTATTAACCCTTTTGGCTATTTGTAGATATTTGTATGCCTAATATAATGAATGTTGGTAGTTAAGGGCTGTGAATGCCCGAATAATATAAATCAAAAAGGGTTGATGTTGTAAATTGTTAAGCATCTCATGGATGTTTGAAAACATGAATTAACGTTTAATCTGCCATGAGAATGGTGAAGAACTATAAAATCTACATGCAATGTACTCGACGAAATGTCGCAGAGAGCTTGAATTGAACTCCAGGTGAACTCTTGTTTCCCTTGGGTCTGGAGATGTATAATATCAACTGTATTAAATCTTATCAGATGCATGTTATTTATTCCCCTGGGTTTGAGGATGTCTTTATTGGATTATAATGGACTTCTTCTCTGTTTGATGATGTCTTGCTTCTTTAATTTTCTGGTAGATTGACATTCAGAATATATAAACTATGGATCAGTCCTGTACAGTTAAGAAGATTGAGCATAACAAGGCTTCTGAGCACACTGCATCAAACTAGCTGCAACCCAATAGTTGATTATATTTTTGTCTAGTTTTAATTATTTTCTGCTGGAGGCTCTTACTTTTAGCTTCAAGAATTCAGAGGGTTTTGTGATAGCTTAAAAAGCTTGATGATTATGGTTAAACAAGACCAGGCCTTTGCTTAGTTGAGTTTCTTTTGAAACTATATAGTGGAGAAAAGTAAAGGCTTGTTGAATTCTTGCAATTGAGTAAAATGTGAAATATATATATATATATATATATATATATATACCGGCATGATACTATGCGGCCGGCCTTATCACTGTACAAGTGTGGTCGCCTCCATTTGACCCACTTGCACAGTGTTTTGAGAAAATCCAACCATATAGATGGAAAGAACATCAAAAAATAAGCTAGCATGTCAATTTTCATACAATTTGGGAACTTTTAGGGTCTTCATCTTAAATGGTAAAATTCTAAACCGGTACGATTTTTATAAATTTTCACCCGTTAAGATAAAGACCCTACAAGTTCCCAAATTGTATGAAAATTGACATGCTAGCTTATTTTTTGATGCTCTTTCCATCCATACAGTTGGAAATTCTTAAACTATGCTCCAAGGGCCAAAATAGGAGGCAACCTTACCGGCACAGTAATCCGGCCGGCCTTATTGTATCATGCCCTATATATATATATATATATATATATATATATATATATATACAGTCATGTTACTATGCGGTCGATCGTAACACTGTGCAAGTGCGGTCACCTCATTTTAGCCCACTTGCACAATGTTTTAAGGAAATCCAACCATACAGATGGAAAGAATATTGAAAAATAAGCTAGCATGTCAATTTTCATACAATTTGGGAAGGTGTAGGGTCTTCATCTTAAGGGTGAAATTATGAACCGGTAAGATTTCTATAAATTTTCACCCGTTAAGATAAAGACCTTACACCTTCCCAAATTGTATGAAAATTGACATGCTAGCTTATTTTTCTATGTTCTTTCCATCCATACGGTTGGAAATCCTTAAAATACTATGCAAGTGGTCAAATGGGAGGTGACCTTAAATGAACAGTGTTCCGGCCGGCCTTATATTAACATTATATATATATATATATATATATATATATATATATATATATGATCACCTGTTTAATCTCAACTTTGATATCACCTGCCATTTGCCTCCATGATATTCTAAGAAGAACCTGTATTCTAGATTGTGTTGTTATAGCCTCTTACATAATATGGTTCCAAGTTTAGTTTTGTATAGGGATTAGGCTTGCTTTATAGCTGCAGGTCATTTGTTGCAGTTTGATTTTAAAAGCATGAACTAAAGGACAGTTGCTTCAGTTTGATTTTTAATGTATGAATTAAAGGTCAGCCCCGTTCTTTCACAGATTGCAGTAGTAAAGGAAATCAGAAACCTACTGGATGAACACTTCTCACTAGACATTGTGTGTAAAATCCAAGGATTTTTATGAAATAGATTTTTTTCTTTAATCGTTTTGTTGATAAGGGAAGTTCCCAAGATTGTTCGAACATATGGAATTTAGAAATTCCTATTTGCTCTTTAAGCAACTATTTGATGAATAAATGATTTCTGAAATTCACTTTAATTATCTTGTAATTAAAGAAGCTCTCCATGATTGGAATTAACTTGATTTAATTGGGGGAGAAAGATTTAATTGGTAAATGCCCAAATTAGGGTTAAATGGGGTCATCAGGGACTAATTGGTAATTCTTGAAAGAATGGTTTGATTAGAAAGTGTGGTTTCTCACACAGAAGAGCTGGTGTGCAAATAAAAATAATCTAGAGGACTCTTTGCAAAAAAAAAAAAACTATATGAAGCCATGCATGGATGACTTGCATACAAAATAAGAAAATTTGGAGGGTTCTTTACTAAATAAAGTGCCACGTGATTCTAGTGATGAGCCAATAAACAAGAAGTGCAGGGGTATCTTATTAAAAGTCCATATGATCATGGTGGAACAAGCAAAGGATTGTACAATAATTTTCAAAGAACACTGGGGTTCTTTATAAAAAATGCTATAACTCATGCATTGGAACAATAATGAGGAAGCTCAAGGGTTCTTTACTAAAGTTACCAAGAGGATGCATGCACAAGTCTATTAAAACCACTGTTTTAAAAAACTGCCGCCCAGGCCGCCTAGGTGGCACCTAAGCGCTATGTGGAGGGCGAGCGTCCCGATTTTCGCCAAATCGGTGACTCTGGGCGGCCGCCGATTAATCGGCCACCTAGGCGGGTGGCGCCACCCCCAGCGCCAGGCGGTGGCTCTAGGGTTACTTTTGAGTTTTGACTCATTTTCTGATTTTCAACTTTCAAGTCCGCTACTTCGCTTCTTTTAGTATATACAACTTTCAAGTCTTTATGGAAACCAAGTACCACTATTGCAAAAAATGGCTAAAAGAATACTTGGCTTGACTACAAGTTCATCCGGATGTGAAAGAAATTGGAGTGCTTTTGAGGGGGTAAGTACTCATTTAATTTGGTTATGTACTCATACAAACTAGTAAGTAGTAAGTATCAATATAGTTTGTCAATTGATTTTTTTTTAAATGTAGACACATACAAAGAAAAGGAATAGACTAGATACAACAAGGTTACACAATCTAGTGTATGTCCAATTCAATGCAAGGATTATGAAAAAGAAAAGAAGAGAGGAGAAGAATGTGGATGTATTACTTGCTAGTGAAGCATCTATGGCACAAGGATGTATTGTTGATGGTGGTAATGAAGATGAGTCGGATCTTACGAGTGATGGAGATGATATGGGAGTGGATAGTAGCCAAGTTTCTAGGAGATGTTCTAAATTTCAAGAAATTAGAGAACTTCATGAGGATGATTTTATATCGGATGAAGAGGAAGAGGATGCAATGGACTTTGAGTTCGAATCCGACACGGAAGAAGTGCTAGAGGGATGTGGAGAAGAAGAGTTTGAGGCATAGCCCCATAGGCTTCCAAGAATCTACTTTGTTTATTTCATATTGCTTTTTTATTTCTAAATTTCCAAGAACATTGTTGTTAAACATTTTATTTATTTTTGAAGTAATTTTTGCTATTTTGGAACATTAAAATGCTTTTTATAAGTCTATTATATATTTATTTGTTATTACAAATAATAAAAATATATTAAAAAATAAAAAACCTTCAAGCGTCCAGATTAATCGTCTGGCCATGAAGGCGTCCGCTTCAGTGAGGGCGCCGCTTTTAGAACCTATTAAAACGTGGACGTTGATGGCGAATGAAGCAGGAGAAAACGCCTGAAGTGGAAAAAAAATTTCTCTCACAGAGAGGGACCAGATGCAAATTCGGAGAAAGGAAGGTAGTTGGAAAAGTGATTCTCTCACACTTATGAGGAATAGGGTGCAAAATAGGGGCTCTTTACTAAATATATGTTAGAGACATGCACGTGATTAATTCTTTTGGAAAAGGATGGTTGGGATCAATGCATGGATTCTTGATCCAACGGCTCCTGTCACACTACGTAGCAAGAAGGGGGAGAAAACGCGTGATCCTCTCTGTCGTTTCCCAACACACAACCGAAAGATCATCCGTTCATCCACACTGCAAGCCAATCACGAGGAGAAGTGATCTCCTTCCTCTTCATGCACACGCCAACCAGCTTTGGAAACAGTCGATCTCGCCCCGTGATCAACGGGATAGTGATTCCGTCCTGCATCCACTGCAAGGCTTATAAAGGGTAGGGCGTTTGGCAAACCCTAGCAGCACCACTCTGAGAGAATAGCGAGGTTCTTCGTCTTAAGGAGAGATCGAGAGAGAGAGGTGGTGGCAGCGGGGTTTATTCGAGCACAGGCGGGGATGTTGCAGCATCTCTGGCACTGCCTTCTGAGCCCCACAGATCGCTCATCGGAATAGAACGGTGGAGACGAGCTACCACCGACGGAGTTTGAACGCCTCCAGTTGCCCATCTTCCTCCTCAGGGAATACTGAGTGCTGCTGCGAGCTCGATCCGTCACCAAGGAACAAAGATCGAACGGGAAAGGGTGAAGAGGATCTCAAGGCAATATCAAAGGGATTTATGCATGGAAATAAGATCCAATGGAGTGGGATGAATGTGTGGATGATGCCAGAGTCTATAAAGGCTTGAGCTTTGTGAGGGTTACTGAGTCAAGGAGAAGAACCAAGTAAAGATATGTTAGGGAGGTCATCCAGGTGCCTGGCTGTTCGTGGTTTGGTAATAGCAACTAGAACCATCGTGTTATGAGCTCTGTTAGAAGCTGTTGGATAGCAAGGAGGGAATATAAGGGATTCAAAAAAATTTCATGAAAGTGTGCATAGTTCTGTATGGGTTATAATGATTGGTGAGTGGTGGGTTCATAGGTGAAGATAGAGAACAAGAGTCCTACTTTATATAAATCATGTTGCAGGCCAAGATTGCATGTTGATAAGGTTAGCATAGATAATTGAAGAGATGAATGAAGTGAGGTTTTGTTTGGTTGACATCTGAACCTTAGATTACTTGAGAGGAAAATAAATAACTTGTTTTTAGTTGTACAATTAGAAGCATGTTTATGGATCAGCAGGAATTAAAACAAGCATGAATAGATTAGGTAATGGTTCAATGATGGTGTCTCTCATGGATCATGACACTCTCCCTGTCTTGTATATCCTCTTTGAAAGGCATGTGTTATCATAGGTTGGAAGGGAGAAGGGGTGCCTACAACCTGTGCTGGGAATGAGAGTAATAGAACATGGCCACTTGCATTGTTATGTCCTTGGTTGTGGTTGGATTTCATGGCTGGAGAAGGGTGTAGGATTGAGGTTTAGATTGTTATTAGGTTTCATAAAATCATGCTCACTGTGTATAGGGACCAAAAAGAAAAGAACTCTGGTGATCATTGGTTGTTAGGATTAATGGATGTCTGCAGACCAGGAGCATGCATGGGTTGGGCAAACATAAGACGGTTAAAATTATGGCATGTTATTTGGATTTGATTGAAGGGTTGGGTTGGTTTGGGTTCATGGAGCTTGTAACAAGTTTTATATATATATATATATATATATATATAATAATCATTGAAATAAGTAAAGGTGGGACATGGGTCAGGTTTCAAATGTAGCATATAGAGGAAAGCTTAATAAACCTAGTAAAGTTTTTAATCGGGTCATGAGATGGTGGGCCTTCGGCCCAGTAAAAAGTGGGGTAGGTTAACGAAATATGTGGTACTCAGGTAGATACTAAGATTTTATCTTTTATTATTATCAGAGATATCGACGTGGAACGTGGTTATACATCAGGAAGGACACAGCGTGGTCGAGTAGATCGTCGATATAGGTAAGTACACCTACCAAGCTTCCACCCATCGATGGGTTTTCTTGATTTTGTTGTTGCTTTTTTCTGTAAGTACTCTTGCCTCGTGCTCTTATTTATTGACTGGTTGCTTTCTCGATTTTATGCTTTCAAGTACCTTTGTCTTGCTTCCCCTCATTTGTTGGTCATTTTTTTTTAAAGTACTTTTGCCTAGTACCTACCCAGCTTTGGGTTTTCTTGACCTTGTTATTGCTTGTTTCTCGTAAGTACTTATGCCTAGTACCCCTATCAGTTGATGATAGTTTATTGGCTTTCGCTCTTTCCCACCTTCCGTAAGTATTTCCAGTGATGGGTTTTCTTGACTTTGTTGATTCATGTTTCTTGTAAGTACTCTTGCCTAGTACCCGCCCAGTGGTGGGCTTTCTTGACTTTATTGATTCATGTTTCTTGTAGGTACTTCTACCTAGCACCTCTGATTCAATGTGTTGATTGGCCTCATGAATATTGAGTATTGTTGTTTTGCTTCGATATTGGCTTGAAGTTACCATGCTTTGCTTGGATTCGCATACACGAATTTTTTAACTTGCTTTGTTGAACTCCCATGTTAGTGTATGCTTCTTGAAGTTCTAGCATTTGTTGAATATGATTGTGATTGCTGAACATGCTTTCCCGTTGATCGGTACGTGGCCGTGGAAACACGTGAGCTTGTACTCCGTCGGGGTGTGTGTGTGTGTCGGCTGTTCTTGTTGCTGAATATGTCTTCCCATTGATCGGCACATGGCCGTGGAAACACATGAGCCGGTGCTCCGTCCGGGTTGATGTTTCAGCTCTTCTTGTATTGTAGATTCTCTCGTTCAGTGCAGATTATGTTGGCCCGTCGGGGGGAGGACACTGACGCGTCCGTGAGTCTTACCGTGGGAGGAAACTCGGATGTCCACCCGTCGATTGGGACAATACGGGCGGCCGCGGTAATGCATATATAGAGCCGCTACTGCACTCAAGGGTCTGGATGATAAGATTCAAGATCGACTTAGGTCCATGGCTGCCCGGGAGATGACAAGTTTGTTCTTCATGTTTGATTTGACTTCATGCTTTATGCATGTGCTTAGTGATAGTGATCCTCGTGTGTTTTGAGCTTAGTCTTTCCTTTGGTATTGCTTTGTGTGGATCACTTTGACAAGATTGTTTTCATGACCTCTTCGCATTCCTTGCGGGGTTTCTTACTGAGCTTTCCATTCGAAAGCTCATTCCACTTATTTCCCTTCTTTTGTTCTAGGACTTGAGGTGTAGGTGACTCGGGATCAGGAGCTATGCGAGGGATCGAGATATTCTAGTAGAAGTTCGAGGACCTCAGGTTCACTTGTGTGTGAGATCGTATTTCATTTTGTAGGACCCTTATAGGGCCATTACCCGTGTAGGGTGTTTAATTATGTTTTAAAATTCCGCTGTAAGACTCTGAACTATTGTTGATATTAACGAATTTTGTTATTTGTTCATGATTACCTAGGCCTTGTATCCGAGTGAGGTACACCTCTACTTGGGTACGGTCGGCCTCAAGCATCGCGTCTTCGAGGCCCCGAATCCTGTGTCGTATGCGACATATAATGGCATCGTGATATATGTGCACATAGGAGCGCTACCAGGCTCAAGGGTCTGGATGTGATTAACGTTGACGATCGGATGAGGTCGATGACTGCCAGGGAGATGACTTGATTGTTCTACTTGTTTGATTGAACTCCTTGCTGTGTGCTTGTGCTCATAGAATAGTAATCCTTATGAGTTTGAGATTGACCTTGTTCTCGTTACGTCTTTGTGTTCTGTCGGATCACTGTTTCATGATTGTTCCTCTTGACTTCATTATATTCCCTTGCGAGGGTACTTACTAAGCTTTCCATTCGAAAGCTCATTCCACTTGCTTCACTCTTTTGTTTCAAGTCTTGAGGAGTAGGTGACTCGAGATCAGGAGTTGCGTGAGTGGTCGGGATATCCTTGTAAAGGTTTGAAGACCTCAGATTTTCTTGTGTGTGAGTTTATTTAATAGGACCCTTGTAGGGCCATTACCTTGTAGAGTGTCAAATTATGTTTTAAATTCCGCTGTAAGACTCTGAATTATTGTTGACATTAATGAATCTTGTTATCTGTTCATGTTTACCTAGGCCTTGAATCCGAGTGAGGTGCGCCTCTACTTGGGTACAATCGGTCTGTGCACGTGCCTGAGGCCCTAGAATCCAGGTCGGGGCATAACATTGTGACTGAAACTCTCACAATTAAGTCATTTAGATAGTTGTGTATATAACTAGAGAGAGCATTGGTACTTGGTTTCAGCCTTGGCGTGAGTGAGAATGGTTGCAAATAAACCCCATTAGGGCATACAGTAGATACATAGTCCTTGTATAAACTATTTATACATGAGTATAGTCCTAGCACTTATTATTTATTATTATACTTGCTAGGCAAAGGGAAAGGCGTAACAGGAGCTGCAGAGGGACCGAGTCAACCCTAGAGACTTACTAGACTTGGGTGAGAGTAGACATCATTATACTTGGATTAGATATATATGTTGCACGTATTATCGAGTTTTACTGTTGGGTACAAATATATATTTCTGTATAAAGCATTTATTTCTGAGTTTGTGCATATGACGTTGGTTTTACATTATTATCATATTGCTAGCAGTTTTCATTGTTTGTTCTTGTACTGTGGTTATACATATGCACTGTGAATAAAAGAACAGGAACATGACAACAAGGGTATTGGGGATATCTCTAAGTATGCACCTTATACAAGAAATGACTATTTATACCAGGGGGTTTGGTGTATGAGCCAGTTAGGGTTTTGGACCGCATACGATACCACATCTAGGAGGGGGACTTTAAAACCCTGTTTTCATTAAAAAACTTTTTTTTTCGAAACTCAGTTTTCAAATAAAACCCCTACCTATACTCTTTAGAGTTCGGTACTGGGTGTTTTTACCCTACGGTCCGTTGAGCTGGTCCGGCCGAAAGGTTAGGGCGTTGAGTTGGTCCGCCCGGCCGGGATTTCTTGGTGTGATCTGGGGCATTGAGTTTGGGTACATGTGAGGTCGACTTGTTTGCTATTATTGCCTTTTTGATAATACTATGATTGTATCTTTTATCGGATATATCCGGGTTGTCAATATCTGCTTGACATGCTTAAATGAATTGAAGATAATATATTGATCAACATTTCTCCAGGTTTCTTATATCTGTACAGACTATTTTTTTATTACCCGACTTGAGATGCTTTTTGTTATATATATAGATGTCCACTCCTTATACATTTCCTTGCAGGTATTAGATAAGGACCTAGCTAGTACCTTGTACCGGTGAGCGAGAGTTGTGTATCCTATAGCTGGCTTTGATGTACCTATTTGTGGATTGAGTCTGTCTTATGTTATACTTTAGTATTTGACACTATAACTTGTCAAACACCTTATGTGTATTATGTTATGATGTTTTCTGAAGACTGGTTAGATTTTATATGTTTAGTAAACAAGATTGTTTATTATATTTGATGATTATATCAGTTTGTATATTTATCAGGTTATTAGGTTGATTAGTCGTAGCTCTGGGTTGTACTCCTAGCCCGGATGGTGCAACATCCGCCTAGGTTGAGAGATGGGTGGCATTGCTTCATAGTTGAAAAGTGATTCAGACCACTATATGTTTAATTAATCCAACTACGCTACACCACACACACACAACAACAATCATTTTTAACATAAACTCTTTTTTTAAACCAGATGGTATAGGAGTATTAATAACTATTGTCACTGATTTGGTTGACAAAACCCCCTCAGAGTATGTCATAATCATAATCAAGTTTCAACTAGAGATCAAAAGCAAAATAACCAACGACCCTTGGGTTATATTGGTACTCAGGTCCCCACTAAGGGCTCCTCGTTGAGGTCGCAAGTTCGAACAGTGGGTGAGGGCACTTTTTTGAGTATATGAATAGTGGTAATGAGTGGGACTTTCTTGCCCACTGTGCATATACCCCACCCTCCACTGTCTCATGACGAGGATTGTGCACGCCCTTGACTTTATTTAGTAGCTAGCCACTTGGCTAGCCGCTCTTTCTGTCAAAAAAAGGAGCAAAATAAAATAAAAAACATTCATCAAATATAAGAACTCCTAACAAGAAAGAGTGTTGCTTATCAAACAAGACAAATTGCAAGATGCCATTATCGAGATCAAGAGAGAGAGAGAGAGAGAGAGAGAGAGAGAGAGAGAGAGAGATTTAAGAAAACTAAATCGAGAGAAGAAGATGGAGACTTCTAATAAGAACCAACAATAAATCTCAAGGAAATAAGAGGAATTTTATTGATAACTCAGCCTACTGTTCGAGAGGAAGGCCAACTCTCCCAATCTAGGACGACTACTCAAATAAAAGAAAACAAACTCAGCATGAAACATGAAAACCTAATTCTCCTACTAATCACATATTTATAGTAAAACCCTAATAACATAAAATTACCAAACTACCCTTAACATAACTAATTTTTCTCAAGCCTAACATTACTCCCCCTCCCAAAAAGACACATTGTCCTCAAGGTGAAAATCTGGTAACTTTTGTTGTCTCGAGTTCCTCCTTACTTCCCTCCTCGTCACACACCGTCAAAAACTTGCAAAACCCTTCACCTGGGTCCCATCCGCCCGCTTCTAGTCCCCACATGCCAAAGCCCCAAAACCCGCCGCTGGCCGGTCTTCTTCCGCCCTGTTCCGACCAGATTTGGTCGAGCCCTTCCTGACCAACTGGTCTCGTCCTCCACTCACCTGAGTTCGTACCAAACAGGGCAGATCCTCGTCAAACTGCACACACGCCCGCCATGCGCCAGATCTGGAACCGCTGGCACTAGATCTAGATCAGCCGACTTCAGATCTAGATCCGTCGGCGCCTAATCTAGATTCGCCGGTGCCGCCCAGATTGAAACTCCCGGATCCGAACCCATCCCTGGTCCTTCGTCCCTGTCTCGTGAATCCCCAGGGTTTTCCATGGGATCCTTGCCCGTGCCTCCTTCTCTCGCCACCAAGGAAACGATTTCCCCATCCTTGGGTTCACCTGAGATGATAGGCAAGCCCGCCATCGCCTGTTGAGACGTCGAATGAACCACCGACGATGGCTGATTGACATGGAAGTCGATCAATTTTTGCAACATCGTCTCGAAGGAGGTGAACTGTTGTTGGATCTGTTGTTGAACGGAGTTAAATCGCTCATCAATAGTGGTTTTGAGCGAGACAACCTCCGCTTCCAACTTCTCTTCAAGCGCGTCTAACTTCTTCGCTGCCATTGTCCCAAGACCTTGCTCTGATACCAATTTGATAAGAACCAACAGAAAATCCCAAGGAAACAAGAAGAATTTTAGTGATAACTCGGCCTACTGTTCGAGAGGAAGGCCAACCCTCCCAATCTACGACGGCTACTCAAAGAAAAGAAAACAAACTCAGCATGAAACATGAAAACCTAATTCTCCTACTAATCACATATTTATAGTAAAACCCTAATAACATAAAATTACCAAACTACCCTTAACATAACTAATTATTCTCAAGCCTAACATTACTCCCCCTCCCAAAAAGACACCTTGTCCTTAAGGTGAAAATCTGGTAACTGTTGTTGTCTCGAGTTCCTCCTTGCTTCCCTCCTCGTCACATAACTAATTATTGGCTACCATTAACATAACTAATTATTCTCAAGCCTAACAACCTTAAGAAGGATGAAGAAGCTTCAGGAAAGAAGGAAAAAGCTCCCAGTGGATTTTGATATGTTTTTGAAAATAATGTTTAGTCCCTGGCCTATAGATTCATTACAAAGAGTCCATACAAAATTACATTTTAGTCATTTATTGTATAACTCTATTACATGCAAGTCCCTAGTAAATTATTACATATACGCAACTAGGTCCCTTGACAATGACAGATGAAAGGAATTTGCAGGAGCTCAGACAGTGCGTCCTCGCCTCTGATGTAAATAGAAGGGACCAAAAGGCTTGGAAACTGATACATGCACAAACTTTCACAGTGAACTCCTTATACCGTTTTCTAATGAATAGTGGGATAAAAGGGACCATCCCATTGACCTTTTAGAAAAAGCCACGCCCCCTTTTGGCTGGCTGAGAACAATAAGATGACAATCTGGCAAAGAAGGGGTGGGCAGGAACTTGATCCACCTACTTCATTTGCGAAAGAGACCCCAAAACAATCACACACCTTTTCTTCCACTGTTGCTACACACGAGCTGTCTGGAGTCATTTTGTTACCTACTACAACACTTAGAGTTCCCATGGTCATACTAATAACCTATGGACAAATAGGCATACAAACCCGAACTTCAGCCTAGGTTAAAACATGGTTACTACAACCATCCTCTGGAGCCTATGGTTGGAACGAAATCGAAGATGTTTTAATGATAAACAACTTGTCTTCATAAAACTAGTTCGAGATATTGATTTCCTCATTCTATTTTGTTTTAATGAAGTTAACACGCCCAAAAGAGTCAAGTTGGAGGCCACGGAGAACCTGGTGAAGATGAGCTTAGTTTTATAAGGGAAGTAGAGAGCCCAGCAGTGACAATTCACATGGGATACATGACCACATTTTGAAGCGGTCGGCTCAGTTTGTAATGCTCTACATACATACCACACCCATTGTAATCGTCAACGTACATGTAACAATTATCTTAAGTTTCTAATCTAACGTCGTTTATCCATCTTATTCAAAAAAAATAAAAGAAAAGAAAGAAAGAAAGAAAGAAAGAAAGAAAGAAGAAGATGATAACTAATGGATACCAGAAAAATTGCATTGTTCTTTGAATTGTTATTTTTTTCCTGAAATTGATTGATGGAGAAAGTTGAATCTAAATCCAAAGACTTCAGCAAAGAGAAATGCTTATTTCATCAATTAGGACTTGATCATACATCAATTTAAAATAATAAACATTAGTAATTTGTTAGTCTGAAGTTCATACTTGTTTAATATAACTATAATCTGGTACAAAATATATATTTTTCTTAGGTTTAATTTTAACAATTTGCAAATGGGATTATATGTTGAGAGATTGAATTCAAGAAGCTTCTTCCGAGAGGCATGCTTCGATATCTCCGGATTGCTTCTTGCTTGTTGCAGTAGCTAAGGAGATATCATTCGTAAAGAGGTCTTGAAGCACAAATCCATGGAAGATGGTGAGCGAAAACAGAGCTGTTACTGTGATTGTGGCAACTGAGGAGAGTGCAAGAGAGAGTGCTTGAGTCAATGGATTCCTGACTCCAGATGCATATCTAATTGTTGCAATGGAAGCACTTGTCATTGGGAATGTGTATGCCCACCATGCTAAAGAGAACCTGAATCCGCGGAAAAAGTTGATTCGAACTGCCTAAAAAGTAGAAGAACATGGTATCAGAGGCAATTCACCATGACTAGTGAAGTTTAATCGTTGAAATGTATCAGAAAAGTTTACCAAAGAGAAGTAGAGGAACATAGCGATGAAGTACATGATCCTCGAGCCGATATAGAAATCGTCCATGATGTTTTCCCATGCAACACAAGCAACACTCGGTGCAGCTACGAATAGGAAGAACACTGGATGGAGCTCCTTAGGGAGTGTTTCATTGGTTGGAAGCCTCTGGTAGAGAGTCACAAAGAGAACAGTGTAATGAGCCAAGCCAACAGCAAAGAAGAAGAGAGGCCCTTCTTTGAGTCCCATTGATGATCCAAGCAATGCACCCACAAAATTTCCTATGATTGATAAATGATTCGATGGGTTTGCGACCGTTGAAAGCCGGCGTTGGCCTCCCGACATCCATTGCCCGTAAATTTTGAGTTCGAGACACAAGATTGGAACCATGAGCACATACCATAGAGAAGAGTACTGTAGGAATACTGCAACTGGTGGTGGTGCACCAATTGCTAAGAAAAGTAGAGCTATCCAAGGAGCAAAGAAGAAGTTAACTCTAATTGGATGGTAGTACTCTCTTTGGACGGCTTCAAAGTAGAAGATAATCTTCAGAATGTAGAAGATGGACACAATGGCTATCAATGCAAGTGAGATGCACCATAGGACAATATTAACATCCAGGCTTACATGAAGAAAATCTGTGGATGGAGATGTTGCCAATGTCTTCCATAGGATAGCTTGACTGCTAACTCCAAGGCATATACCAAAACATGTAATCGGTATTCGCATCAGAAAAGGCTGGTTTTCTGATTTCTGCAAATGAAAGTTCATTTCTTTGTATTCTTGAATTCATGTTAATCTATATTTTTGAATCAAATGAGAATTCATACCTTGAGAGCATCAAGTTCAGACTCTTCTAATTTATTATTGAAGTATCGGTCTAGATGTGGCACAGTCTCAGTTTCTGTAATCACTGAGCCTCTGATGTCCTGTGCAAGTGTATTCAATGAATTTCTGCACAACACTGTCTGAGAGTGAAAATCTGCAAGCTTTGGTCTCTCATCAAATGTATCATTTTTCTCGGCATGATCAATGAATAACACTCTTTTAGCTTGTTTGGCCAAAAATGAAGAAGGAGATGCTGGCAGGCTGATGGAAATTGAATGTGAGAAATGGTGATCAGTTGCTTGAACAAACAAGACTTCATCGCTATCAATGTGAATGCCTTCTTCTGATCCCTGAAAAAAAAAATTCCAACATTGCAATTCAGCAGTTAATTTACTGATTGAAACTGTATGAAAGTGAAAACAGAATGAATGATAAATTAGTGATGTGAATAGGAAAAATCTGAAACAAGTCAGAAAAACTTCAGAAAAAAAAAAGGATTAATGGAAAAAAATTGGAACTCAGTACTTACATTAGCAGTTATAGTATCAATCTGAGCATTGGAATTTGTATGAAAATCACCAACTGCTTTGGAGGTTATATACTTGATGAGAGATGGAAATTCTTCAGGAATTACATGCTTTTCCAACTCCACGAGCTCTTTGTTCTCCATTATTGTGGAACAATGGTTCCTAAAAAATGCGTTATTTAACACAATCAGATCAACATTTCTTCAACACAAGAGAGAAGAAAACTATGAAAAATGCACATTGATCTTTTTTTCTCTCTTTTATAGCTAGAAGTTGTGACCCTGTAACATTAATTTGGCTTGTTAATTGGTTTATGTAGCAAAAACAGATAAAATAATAATAATAATAATAATAATAATAATAATAATAATAATAATAATAATAATAATAAAGAAGGAACAAGGGATGTTTGGATACGATGAACTGAAAACCAGCTTTTTATTAATAATAGTATTTAACAAAATTAATTAATTACATAAATATAATTTTGATTAATATTTAAATATTAATAAAATTAAAATGAATAAATTATTTTAATATATATAAATAGGGTCAACTGACAATATAATTTTTTTAAAATATTTTATTAATTTTTTTAGCCCCATGACCATTTTATTTATCAAAATGGCCCAAAGGGTGCCTATTCAGTATCCACAATGTTAATTAAGATTAAAAATAATTATATAAATTTTTTAAAGGGTTTAAATGGAAAAAACAAAACAAAACATTTTATGACCAACCTCTCGTGATAGTTATCCTGGAGCTACCGCTTAGCTCCAGCTCGAGATGATTGAGGCTTGCTGGAACTAAACAGCTTTTAGCTCTGGAGATATGGGTCCTGAAGCTAAACAGCCTTTTAAAACTGATTTTAGTGCTCTGTGGAGCTTCATAGAGGTGATTTTAATGCTCTTTGGAGCTAAATGGTGTTCTGCAAACCATTTGGCCTCAGAGATGGGTCCCTTGGAGCTAAATGACTTTTCAAAGGTCGTTTAGCTCTAAAAAGTTGATTTTAGTACTCTTTGGAGCTAAACGGTCTTTTGGAGCTAAACGGTGTTCCACAGACCGTTTAGCTCAAGAATTGGCCCCCCTGGAGCTAATCTATCTTTGAAAGGCCGTTTAGCTCTAGAGATTTGGTTTCAGTGCTCTTTGGACCGTAGACTGTTTAGCCCTGGAGATAGGGCCCTTGGAGCTAAATTGTCTTTGAAAGGTTGTTTAGCTCTAGAGATCTGATTTTAGTGCTTTCTAAGGTTAAACAATGTTCCGTAGGTCGTTTAGAGCTAAACGGTCTACGGAACACCATTTAGCTCTAAAAATAAAATCAGGTCTCAAAGGCAGTTTAGCTCCAAGGGCCCTATCATACCGTTTAGCTCCAAGAGCCCAAATCAGGTCTCTTGAGCTAAATAGGCTTTTAGAGGCCGTTTAGTTCCAGAATCCCTATCACCCAGGCTAAACGGTCTGTGGAACATCCACAAACCGTTTAGCTCCAAAGAGTATTAAAATCAGTTCTCTGGAGTTAAATGGTTTTTGAAAGTCCGTTTAGCTCTGACAAGCCTAAATTAGCTCAAGCTAGAGCTAAACGACCTTCCAAAGGCCGTTTAGTTTCAAAACAAACTATCACGAGGGATTAGTTATGAAATATTATGTTTTGTCATTTAAGCCCTTAAGAAATTTTTGTATAATTATTTCTAATACTAGATTAGACACTCCAAGGCCATTTTGACAAATAAAGTGATCGTGGGACTAAAAAATAATAAAATATTTTCAAAAAGACTATATTGATAAATGACCCTATAAATTATATCAAACTTCAGTCAACTTTAAATAAAAGGCTTAAATACACTATTCGTCCTTGTACTATAGCCCAATGTTCATTTTTGTCCCTGTACTTTAAAAATGTTCAATACGGTCCCTATACTTTACATATTTTGTTCAATATCGTCTCTGACTCTGACGTGGCAGCACATATGAAATACAACCTAATCTTCTGATTTTTCTTATTTACACGTGGCAGTATTTTGCTGACATGGCATATGTATTCTGCCACGTCAACAAAATAATAATTTTTAAAAATAATTTTTTAAAAAATTATTATTTTTAAAAATTATTATTATTAAATATTTTTAAAAATATTTTTATAAAAATTTAAAAATTATTATTTTGCTGATGTGGCAGAATACGTATGCCACATCAAAAAAATACTACCACATGTAAATAAGAAAAATCAGAAAATTATGTTGTATTTAATCTGTGCTACCACGGTCCACATCAGTGTCAGGGACGGTATTGAACAAAATATGTAAAATACAAGGACTGTATTGAATATTTTTAAAATACAAAGATGAAAATGAACATTGGGTTATAATATAGGGACTAATAGTGTATTTAGGCCAAAATAAAAAGTGTCCATATAAAATGATTTGATGGAATCCACCTAACTGAACACCAATACAAGCCTTGAATGGTTGAAATCAGAATACCTTTTTTTTTTTCTTTCTTTTGGAGAAATATAAAAACGAAATACTTCCCTACCCTCAAAACTTCTGTACTTTCATTTTTTAACCAAAAAAAAATCTGATTGGTTGTTATTAATTTTTCAAGGAAATGTCTATTCGTGCATTTGTATTTCTATCGTTTCAGTAAAAAAATAAAAAATAAAAACAAAGGTATGACTACTATTTCCTGAAGGAAAAATAAACACCCCTTAGCTGGGACTTCAAGGACGTGTATAGGTGTGCACATTTAACCCCGCAGGCTTGTTCTTGAGGGAACAACAGTACATCTGACCCTCACCTTATAAGAGTGGGGACTTGATTTCGGGACTTTCACAAGAGATTCCCCAATCTTAACAAAAGACCCGGATATCAATAGACTATTCGTTGATAATACTAATGTACTTATTACCCAACAATCACATAAAACATAAACAAACTAATTCATGCAGTTATATTTTAAATAACCATCATTTCCTGAAAAACGAATATCGTCTTTTGTACATATTACTCAACAACTATGATATAAGATTCATAAATATAAAAAAAGGTGAATACCAATCAAAATTTAGATTTTAGAACCAAACATTTGAAACAAATTAACTTATAAATCTTTGGTGCAATTTAATTTATGGTAGCATGCACTATATATCAATGGATGGGATCTATGCAACAATGGGAAATGAGTGAGAATGAGCCTCTTCTGCATGGTATGAACTTTGTTTTTATAATTTTTTTTAATAAAAAAAATTAGCAACTTACCCTCAGAATGAGATTGTTTAAGCCTCCTTAGACTAATAAACCAATAGCTCCTCTTTGGTATATGGCAGCCTGAGAAGCTTTTGTTCTCTCATGCCCATTTTTATAGGAAAACATAATGGAGAGCAAGTGGAGCTAGTAGTATAAAACATTGATAGCTAGTGTTTATTGATTTTATTTATTTATTTATTTATTTATTTATTTATTTATTTACCCTTTTCTAATATTAGTTAATTTTATTTTTATCACCTCCAGTTATTTAATTTTTTTCTCATTAAAAGAAAAATTCATTGATGTATACAAGAATTTTTTATCATTTCAAGACGTATAATATTGTATGCCTAAAAAGATTAATTTTTTATTTCATCAAAAATAAAAATGAATCTGATATCAACTAAGCACAAAATATAAAAGATTGATAATGAACTAGATGAATGGAAAACAAAGAAGTCTGCAATAGATTTTTTTTTTCATTTTAAATAATTATGCTAGAACAACTTAATCTTAAATGAAAGAGGAAATGAGTGAAAAGTCACTCCAAGTTCCATGAATCAACATATGGTCCACCCAAGTTTGTATATTCCCAGAACATCCCTCTTTTTTTTTGCATCATTGACTTCTCCCTCCTTCTATCAACTAACGGGGTTATCTTTGCTATGATATGATGAAAATGCCCTGTGCATTGGGAAATAAAATCAAAGCTCACTCCTTCAATGTTCGCATCATCAGCCATGGGGAACTGATGGCTGGGGCGGTTGCAATCCCGAGGAGGTGCTATGCAACCGCCTTAGGGTGCCCCTTCCCCTTCCAACTGACTCATTTTCTCCACACTGCGCAGGAATGCTTAGACTTTTCTCCCATTGCTGCACCTCGTGACACCATCTCTGTCTTCCTGAAGCGCTTGTGATCGTCGGTCTGTCAGAGCCCTCCTGCAGTTTGTTGCTGCTCCCCAGAGATCAAGTGAGCGATATTGGATTTCCGAAGTAGCCAGCGATGTGCGTCAGTCGATGCGGCTAGCAGGTCATTGACTGCATCGTCATATTCTTTTGCCATACATGCGTAAGAGATTCTGACAAATATAGACCATCACTCCTCCTTCAGTGCTTTCCGAAGTCTAACATTTCCTTTCATGAAGTTCGCTTCCAAGTGTCGTAAGCAATATATATACGGGGAAAAAGGGAAAACCTTTGTGATGGCACTGACAAGACCCTTGGACCTGTCCAACACAAATGTAATAATCTTCTCGTAGTCGTCATCCCCGTACAGCGTATCACCAAGCTTTGATAGGAACCATGTCCAGTTGGCTTCAGTTTCATTGTTAACAACAACGAGTGCAACATGAAAGAAGCTTTCGTTCCTATATTTACCTGTCGCTCCCAACAAAGTGCCCCTCGTATTTTCCAAGCAAGTGAATTCCATCAAGAAACAGTGGCCTGCAGCCTCTCTTGAAACCAGCAACACAGGCACAAAAGGAGAAAAATGCGTGTCTAAACCACTTACCGTCTTTCTCCGCAATGACAATACTACTCGGGTTTATCTTCACCGCCTTATTTGCGTACCATACCAACAAGTCATAGCTCGCCACCTCACTCCTATGGAGAATACCCCTAGGCACCTCTTTCCCCAACCAAGCCTGCTTATAAGGTAGCCTGACACCATGATCACACAATATATCCCGCTAAATGTCAATAGCCCTGTACAGGGGACAGTCCTTCAGCTTCTGTATCACACGTGCACTGACCAATTTCTTTAATGCTTTCAGATGCGACTTCGTATTGATACCGCCGTCGCATATATCTGTGGGATGCATCATCTTGATTATAAATGTTGCATGATTACATTCTCTCGATGCATGGATACGCCATTAGCAGCCCACCGTGGCACATTAGACAATTACCCTCTGCTTATCGTTCTTTATGATGGTAAAGTCAAAATTTCATTTGATAGCAAAATAGCAACGTGCATTATTGAAGTAGTCGACGTCATGAAACCAGTCACCTACTTTCAGCGACACAATTTCAGCATTCTCCGATAGAGTACGGATAGCTAAGGCCCCCATAGATCCTTGTTGGGATGGAAATGTTCCTCGATTAAACAATATGCTCTCCGAGAATGAATCCCTCATATTGGTGCATATATAACAAGTGAGATTGGATCAAATCTAACCAACCAACAATAATCTTTAAGCGGAAAGCTATAAATTTAAACAGAAATGTGATATATTAACCAGAAAGTGAAAGTGTTAAACGGAAATGACAGATAATAAGCGGAAACCCATATATTTAAGCAGAAACGATGTTTGCTAAGCAGAAACATGAAATACACAAAATACAAGAAATATCAAATGGAGCATTGACATGCTGACGAGTTGGTTGGTTCATCCAAGAGAAGACACGATATTTACAACGGTAATGAGGAGCACGAGGGCACGTCCACTGCCTGTTCAACTGTATCGACAATGATGTCGACGACAGCGCTGTTGAACATGTGGTATATGTGGCACATACGCTGAAAGTCCACCTCGGTATCTATTGGGCAAACAGTTCGGTATGCATCCGGTATGACAAATTATCCTTATACGGGAAACTTCAAGACCCCATCGCTCACATATCTTTGTTAATATTGACGCCTAAGAAGTCAACACGGTAAACTGCAACACTCATCCCTCCCCCTTATATCTGGTGACTGTACAAAAGGTCTCCAATGCTAACCTGTAGCAAGACCGCCTTACATTGACATTGTTTTAAACTGCACGAGATATGAAATTTTTTTTTGGAAAAACGAGAAAAGAACTTACGGCGAAGATGGATGTTTTTTTTAGTAGCCTTCAGCGGTGACTCACCAAGGAAGAGATGGTCACAGAGCTCGCCGCCCCATGAGAGCAAATGGATGGTACCGAAATGAAATAACAATGAATGGCTGGTAGAAGAGACAAATTTATCTCGGTTTGATGGAAACAAAAGTGAACAAAAGGGATTGAGGAAGAAGAAGAGCAGAAAGCATGTTCCTTCTTCCATAAGATTAAAAGTTCACAAAATATACAAAAAGTAAGTGAAAAGATGGCAAAAAGATGAGGAAGTGATGAGTGTCGTATAATATTCAAAAAGTAGGACATGACTTGGCAAACTTTTTCCAACCAACCATAGGGGTAGAGTTGGGAATACACAAAAAGTTAACTAACAGTGTGAGGCTAAAGGATTTGAAAATAATGGCACCGAAAAAGAAGGGATTGTCTATGAAATTTTGAAACTTATAATAACCTAAATTAATTTTTCCTAAATAAATAAAATTTATGAGAACCTAAATTTTTTTATTTTGATAAATATAAACAAACCACTAGAAGCACTATATAAATGTGATTTGAACCCTCAATCTCTCCTTATGAGAACAAATCAACTAGACAACTTTCCTCGTCAAAGTTGGTTGAGAACTTCCATTTTATAAGTACATATGTGAAATGATGTACCAAATATTTAGGTTTTGAAATCCATATATTTTTAATACTTAAAGGGAAGGTATTTACAATTTTTGTGGTGAAGAATTCTTGCAAATAAATATGATATGAAATCTAAACTTGGTAAGGCATGATTTTTATTGTTCAAGTGGAGATACGTGCATTATTGGTGCAACCAGTGAATAAGGTCATTAATATCTTGGGACTTTTTTTTTAAAAAAAAAAAAGGGTATAAAGCGGTTAACAACGAAATGTTTCAGCATTTTCTGGTCAATTAATCAAGTATTGTCCTAATTTCATTGGTATTTGATAATGAGATCTCTTTAAATCGTACCATTTGACCCTACCTTCGGTCCCCAAAAATCAGCTCAACTTCTCAGAATAAAACCTTGAGGTGAACACCTCACAGAGCGGCTAGCCAATAAAAGCGAACTAACAAGTTGATTCTTTGCATGGGGCCGTCCTAGGGAAATATTCATGAAATTTATGTAATGTCGGAATATCATCTATCTTTATAACTGCATTTTTTTTAAAATATCAATAAATATGGTTTATCCATCTTATAAAAATTATAATAAATAAATAAATAAATCTCAAAATAAAACATATTATATATATATATATATATATATATATATATATATATATATATACAATCTGACCGGCCTTATCACTATTTATTTACGATCACCTCATTTGAAGCATTTGAAGAGTATTTTTTTTTTTTTCAAATCTAACCGTATGGATGGAAAGAACATCGAAAAATAAGATAGCATGTCGATTTTCATACAATTTGGGAAGGTGATGATCATTCATTTTTAAGAGTGAAATTCTGAATTGATAATATTTCTATAAAATTTCACCATTTAAGATGAATACTCATCACCTCACCAAATTGTATGAAAAACGACATGTTATCTTATTTTTCGATATTCTTTTCATCCATACGATTGGATTTGAAAAAAAAAATACTCTCCAAATGCCTCAAAATGAGACGACTTTACTTACTTGCATGTCTGATACTACTACCGACTATATCGAAATATATATACGATCCATTTATCGTAATATCACACAACTCGCTGGTCGTGTCCCATTTGGGCACTTCGAGCATGTTTGAAAGATTTCTAACCGTATGGATGAAAAATTCATAAAAAAATAAGCTAGCATGTTCATTTCATACAATTTGGTGACCGTTTGGTCCTCCCATTTAACGGTTTAAATTCTGGATCGTTTAGATTTTTATAAAATAAGAACCGTTAAGTGGGAGGACTAAACGGTCACCAAATTGTATGAAAATGGACATGCTAGCTTATTTTTCGATGATTTTTCAATCCGTACGGTTGGAAATCCTTAAAACATGCTCCAACGGCCCAAATGGGAAGCGACCGCAAATAAACAGTAAACCGGCTGGCCTGATTGTATCACTCGTATGTGTGTGTGTGTGTGTGTGTGTGTGTGTGTGTGTGTGTGGGCATGCTACTATGCAGCCGGCCTTATCACTGTGCAAGTGCAGTCGCCTCCATTTGACCCACTTGCACAGTATTTTGAGGAAATCCAACCGTATTGATGGAAAGAACACAAAAATAAAAATAAGCTAGTATGTCAATTTTAAAACAATTTGGGAACTTGTAGGGTCTTCATCTTAACCGGTGAAATTCTGAATCGGTAGGATTTTTATAAATTTTCACCCGTTAAGATAAAGACCTTACAAGTTCCCAAATTGTATGAAAATTGACATGCTAGCTTATTTTTTGATGTTCTTTCCATCCATATGGTTGAAAATCCTTAAAACATGCTCCAAGTGCCAAAATGGAAGGCGACCTTATGGGAACAGTGTTCTGACCGGCCTTATTGTAGCATGCATATATATATATATATATATATATATATATATATATATATATATATATATATATATTATTCAAAGAAAAAAAGACAAGTGGGATCTTATAGTTTGTGTTTGATGATCTGTGGTTTAATTAATACTTGATTTTTGCTGGGTCTCCCAATTAGAGAAAGGTAGACGGGACCAAACGACCACACGCAGGACCTAACTGTTCATGAAGTCCTACAACCAGACCAACATGAATACACCTAGCCTGGGGTGCATGTCAAACGGGTAATGCAGAGATCTAGCAAACAAGGGAAAAAGAGGATACTGTTTGGGACTTAATTTTTGAAAGGCAAAAATTTAGTTATTTATATTAAAATTTGGATTAATTAAATTTATAATTTTCTAATCGATAATAATTTTTTTACTTTATTATTATTATAAATTTTTAAAAAAAAATGCAAAGCTAGTCCAAAAAAGAGAAGAATAGGTTTAATCTAGTTTAAAAACAAACCAAATATGGCCTAAGATCCTGTTTGTTTTAACAACATATACACATTCATATTCTTTTATTTCTGCCCAAATAAAATTATTTTTAAATTTTTATGTTTACAAAACATGTTTCTTTTTTAGAGAACAATTTTTAAAAATAAAAACTGTAAAATATTATTATTATAAAATAATTAATCAACACTTATTTTCATAGATTATTATACCATTCAAATAATAAGTTTTATATACAATATTGTTCATTTTTGTCCATATATTTTAAATTTTTTTAATATTATACATTAAAACCTCTATAAATTAATCACCTTGGAAACATAATATGTTATTAATTAATCAATAAATTAATAAAATATTTATTAATATATTAATTTATACAAAATAATAATTTTTCAAGATATTCTTTACTAAAATTTTGTCAAGGTGTACTCTTAGTATAAAAAAGTTAATTTTATTAAAAAAAATTTGGTCTCAAAATAAATTAATTAGTCTTACTAAGGGGCTGTTTGGTTATCTGTAAGTAGCCGTGAAGTAACTTGTTTTACATGTAAATTTTTACTTTTGTGTGTTTGGTTTGTTGTAAAAGGCTCACTTACATGTAACTTGTTTTACATCTCAAGCCACTTTTGCTGCATTTCAACTCACGGCCAAATTGGCCGTAAATTGAAATGCGGTAAAAGCATTTGGTTAAATTTGGTTAAAATAACCCCTCAATTTACCAAATTTATTATAGGGGTTTTCTTGCAAAATTGCCAAACTTTGTAATTTTTTGCAAAAAAACTAAAAAAAATAAAAAAAATATTTATTTTTTTGAAAGGTGTATGTGCAGTGCAGACTTTTCAAAATTGATGTTATTTTGCAAAAAACCCCATCAATTTATCAAAATTATTATAAGAGTCTTTAAGCAAAATTACAGAACTTTGTGTTTTTTTTACCAAAAATTTCTAAAATCCAAGTGTCTTTTGCAGAAAACCCCTATATTTACCAATATATATAAAAAAATGGATAATAGGGGTAACCTCACCACTTACTTTACTAGAAAAACTTACATTAAACCAAACAGTGAAAAATTAAATACATCATTTTCATTTACAGAAAACCAAACAACTTTGATGTAAGTTAAAATACAGTAATTTAAGTTACATGTAATTACACTTACACTGTAATTTGAAATATAGAAAACCAAACAGCCCCTAAATGTAAGTCATTGATCTAGTCATTTCCAACTAACCGCAATTAATTTATTTTAAATTTTAATGGTCCCAAAATAAGTTAATTAGTCTTCTTAAACAGTACACATGGATCTATTCATTTTTCCAACAAACTAAAATTAGTTTTATATTAAATTTTTATGGTTTCCAAAAAAGTCAAACTCATTTTTCCTACAAATTAAAATTAATTTTGTTAAATTTTTATGGTCCCCAAAACAAGTCAGACAATAGCATTGTTGTAGAGCAAACATGTCATCAAACATACACAAGACGTAGAGAGGAGGCTGATTTCCAGTAAACTTCCGATGAGGTATCAGGAAGCACTTGCCTATGTACAAGCCGTGAGCCTAGAAGCGGAAGCTATCACCGGAGATCCCGTAGAAAGGAGACAAAGCCAGGATGAAGTACAACTTGACCACCAATCCCGGGATGGAGCAATCAAAGAAACTAAATGTGGCCAACCGCTGGTAGCACCTCACATATGCCGTTGTAGTTTAGGGAGAGGAGAAGAGCAATGCAGACACAACGAGCACCAACCCGCCAGTGCCGCAGACATGGAACTCTGAAGACGAAGGGTGGACAGAGGTACACCACAAGCGCTGGAGAAAACTTAGAGGCGGCCATTGGGTGGATCGGTCACAGCGGAAGCCGACTAACCAAAGAAGATCGCCACCAATTGTCCGCATGCCCAACGGGATGATCAGTGTGGGTGGGCAGTGCTTAAGACTAAGGCATCGCATGGAGGAGTGTCGCCGGGCGCCACATGTTGTTGATGTGGGGAAGTGGGTCACAAGAGCCCGGCGTGCTACCAAGAACGGTGCTAACCAACAGGAGAACCGACGATCCCCCTAGTGAAGGTGAAGAAGAGAATTAAGCAGTTCAAGTTAATTGAATAGTGCCCTAAATAGAGCAAGCCTAGGAGTCCCCGGATTCCACCACCAATGAGCTCACCGGAGGCAAACAATGCTAGAAAGGAAGCACCGGCTGTGGAAGCGAACGTTGACCAACATTATATTTCACTAGCACCCGACAAGGACATGGTGGACGGGAAGGAGAATACGAGAAGCTTTACTATAGCTACGGTAACCGAAGTAAGGGAGGGTTCGGTGGATCGTCAGAAAATCGAGGCGGTGATACAGGCCGTTGTCGATGAATATTGGAATTGGGCAGTTAAACACCTTCGAGACGGCCACTGTATTATTGCCTGCCCATCAGCAGAACTTGCTAGGCAAATCGAGGCAGAGGGAGGAATGGTCTTTCCGGAGATCACCCTGGAATTCGACGTGTGGTCGTCGAACCTTTAGTGGCCTTAGCGAGCGGAGGGGGAACTCCGTTGGGTTACCATTAGCCAATTAGTGATGTTTTGTTGGAGCCGAGACACTGCCTCGATGATGTTAAAGCTGATTGGAGATCTCCTTCACATCGACGACTAGGAAGATGAGTACGCAGATGATGTTCGAGCGCTTCTCAGCATAAGGAGGCCCAAATCGCTACCCTGCATCATCCATTGTAGTGTTGTAAGCTACAAGCACCAATACTGAGTTGAATTGGAGGTCGAACAACTACCTCTGCTGAGAGGCAACAGCCGGAGCACAGGACAGGCTCCATAGTTGTCGATTGCACCTCCGGATGAGACTAGGAGCACCACAGGGTGGTTCTACAAATCAAAACAACAATAATTGATAATAGAAAACACCAGCCTACGAAATTAAAGATCCTCCGATGAGGGGTGAAGACAACTCAAGCATTGGTGGGCCCCCGTCCTGGTGGGCCCCACACCTCCACGTGCGGAGTGCGTGATATCGCTCCCAGCTCAAGCACTGGGGTTGGGCTGGAGGCCTGCCCAAGCCCACGGAGCGCCATTCACTCCACCCAATCACTAAGGCCGACCCATCTCCACCAATGGCGGCCCAGTTCTTAATAGATATAGACCCAACTAACACCAATGTAAACCCAAATGAATAGGCCTTTATCTCCAATGAATCCACAAGCCCTTTGAGGCTTTCTGATTACACTATGGCTAATTTTAATCCAAGGAATCATAATTATTTAACAATTAAAAATGGAATAGGAGTAGACTTGAGCAAGGACTACTTAAAAAGAATTGGTAACTTATAGAACCTCTCACAGATAAAGTAAGGGAAAGAATCATATTTAAGAGAATTCAGAAAGACTCCTACACCAAACCACAGGACACTACACACACACACACACACACACACACACACACAACAAATGAGTCATAGAATACCCAAGCAATGACACTGGTAAATACCCGAGGAAATAAAAGAAGAACTATAGCACCAAACCCAGGAGACAACCCCCATCTCTCTCAATCGTTCCTATTACTCTTTCGTACTGGCCAGACCATAACCTTATTTCGGCGTCGCTCATGATGGAAGTAAACCTAGAACACTCAGAGGGTAATGCAACCCAGGTCCTCAAACATGAGGTAGATGGAAGCTAAAAGAAGCTCAGAGGAGCAAGAGCGCAACTAGGCCCCCTACCCACAACATCTCCAATAGGGCTTGCTACAGTGCTATCATGAAAGTAATAGCCTAGAACATTAGGGGCTAGGAAAGAGTAAGAAAAGCTTCCTCGTCAGGGACTTCATAACAGCGCAAAACGCTGATTTTTTTTGTCTACAAGAGACAAAACTCCAATCAATGGAAAATAGAATTTGGTACTCAATCGGGGGAAGCGACCACACTGGGATAATAGTACTACCAGGATGCAACACAATGGACGATTGTTTCATCGGTTGGAATACGTCCTAGTATCAGCTATTAAACAGTTTTGTTGATATCTTCTCAGTGACCGCCATTCTGGAAAGACAGGAAAACCAATCAAAATGGATGATAACCATAGTATACGGGCCTTGTGAAAGAGAGCTTAAATAGGATTTCTAGGAGGAATCGTGAGTTATAAGACGAAGGTGGTAAGGGTTATGGCTGCTTGGAGGATATTTCAACTTGACTAGGGAACCTATCAACGGAATGGCTGGAGACTTACCCAAACTCTGGAAAACGACTCTACTATGCATCCATTCGACCACACCCCAATTGTGCTTGATTGCGAACGACAGGAGATAAAGCAATACTCCTTTCGCTTCAACAAGAGCTGGGGAAAGATTGAAGGATTCTAGGAGATAGTCAAGCAATGGTGGCAACAGAGTGACCATATAGGGCCAAGGGGCCTACAAATGGGCAAAGAAGATTCCACTACTCCGTGGATGTCACCTAAAGTGGAATAAGATATCACAACTTGCATAGAGGCAAAGGAAAATAGAACTCATAGCGAATATCAACAAAATGGATGTCCAAAGCGAACAATAACCCCTCTCCACCATAGAAGAGGAGCTTCTCCTTATACACAGGAATGAGTATGATAGCATAATTAGCTTAGAGGAAGATCATTGGAGGCAATTCTTTAGGCTCATTTGGTTGAAAGAAGGGGATTGGAACACATGTTACTACCATGGTGTAGAAACCAGTGAAAGAACTTAAATTGGATTCACTAGTTAAAGGTGGATGGTCACATAATCAGGGAGCCAGAAACCATAGTGGACCACTTCACCAACCTATTTGGAAGAAAGAGGCTGGTCAAATACTACATGGATTGGAGGCAAATGTATGAGGTCATGGAGCAAATGGACCTCTCCTAGCTCGATAGTCCTTTCATCGAAGCCGAAATTTCAATGGCCATCCAGGAACTGAATTTCGAAAAGATACTGGAGCGGGATGGATTCCCCATGACCCTCTACAAGCAGCGCTAGAGCTTCATAAAGGGCGAGATTATGCAAACTTTTCAGGACATGTATCAAGGCAAGGTGATGCGTTCTAACCGCAAGTGTACGGGTTGGATCAAGTAGTAAAGTGGACTATTGAGAAGTCGGGTATCGAACCTTAGGGAGAAAGGAAGTACTAGTAGTAGCTATTTGTCTATTATCTAGTCAACCAAATTGAGTTGAAAATACTAAACCTAATTCTAAAGCTAATAATGCAAATTAACAAGTAAAATCGACCTTGAAGATAATCAAATGATGAAGGGGATACTTGGGTGATTGAATCCCCTTTGGATTTCTTTAGATATGGATAATGCTCTCTATGTTGACTCTTGGTGAATCTTTGGCCAAGGGTTCCTAATGTGATTTCATCCCCTCGCTCGAGGGTGATTACTCAACCTAGTGCCCTTACTAGTTAAGTTCTAAGGAACCTATCTCTTGGAAGGGTTAAGGGAATAGGACATCTAAAGGAGTTGCTCGCCTTAGTACCCAGGCCCGGTGTGCTCCTAACCCTCTCTATTGAAGTTTGTCTACACATGGGGAGGCGCTCGCATCTTCCCCCATATGGACTATAGAAACCTCTCCGGGCTCTCGCAACGTAGAGAGATTAATACTATCACCATACATAACATTTAATAGACTACAATGCATTCAACCAAGCAATCAATATAAAAGAGACAATATCAATTAACCATAATCCAAAGGTTCATCAACACCCAAGTATCAAGAGTTTAGCTATCCATCAATGGAGAGTAACAATCAATGCTAAAAGAGAAATCAAACATAGAGTTCATGAGATAAAACCCCTTGATGATGACCGTTGGTGGATCTCTTGCTTCTCTCTAGCCCCTTCTTCTTCTTCTTGAGCCCTCTTGATGGGGGAACTCCTCAAACCCTCTTCTCCTTGGTGATCGAGAAGATGATGATAGCTTCCTCCCTCTTGATGCTTTGACTCCAATCCCCTCCAAGCTTTCCAAAACCCTAATTAAGATCTCTTTTTATACTCCTCCCTCGGGTTTTGGGTCGAATGGTCCATTTTACCCTCTAGTCGGCTGAGGCAAAACTGCAGTTTTCGCGATATACGGACCGTATACGGACTCCCATACGGGGTCGTATAGCTCTTGGGACTCCGTATACGGAGTCCTGTCAGGCCGTATACGAGTCCGTTCATCTGGAGAAATTTGTTCTGAATTCCCCAGGTCCATACGGACATTCATACAGGGTCGTATGAGAGTCCGTATGACATGGTCTTTTTGCTCTGTTTCCCCTGTTTTGGCCCATTTTCGTCGAAAACTGTTTCATTTCTCCCGGAACCCTTGTTTCCTGCCCTGTTTGCAAAAAGGAAGACATTTTAGGTACAAGCGGGCCATTACTCCTCAAAACTTGCAATGACATGCATGAATTTCATATGAAAATACTGCGCAATTGAACACTTATCACAAGGCAAAACTAGAGCGGTTGAATTAGGGGCATATTTTGTTGATCTCCAAGATGAGCTATGTGATATTGATCACGGACTATAGGCTAATTAGCCTAGTAAACTACTTAACGAAAATCATCACCAAGGTGCTATCTAACCTCCTACAAAAGGTCATAGCCAAGCTAATAAATGAGAACCAAACAGCTTTCATTAAGGGTTGATGCATCCAAGAAAGTATCATCACGCCCGAGGAGATAATTTAAGGGATGAAAAAGAAGGGAGGAGTGTTGATGAAGGTGAACTTTCAAAAAGCCTTCGATACGGTAGACTGGGAATTACTCCTAGAAATACTACAAGCAAGGGATTCAGACCATGATGGGTAAGTTGGATTAAGATGATCCCGTACACAACAAAGTCGCGCTTTCTAATCAATGGCACCCCCATGGGGATTGTATGTCATCAAAGAGGGCTACGGCAAGGTGACCCATTATCCTCCCTGCTCTTCATCTTGGCCATCGACGTATTCACAACCATGCTCACCAAAGCCTCACAGGCACAACTATTCAAGGGTTTTAGGTTGAACAAGGAGGGAGGTGAGCCACTATTCGTGCTCGTATATATGGACGACCTCCTTGCACTTAGCTCCAGAGCAGCATAGAAGTTTAGAATTCTCAAATTAATCTTTTTTTCTTTTTGAGGGGCTGACGGGGCTAAGAATCTACTACTCCAAAAGCACCATAATCCCCATAGGGGTATCAGAAAGCGCCCCCAAGGAGCTAGTACAGACTAACTGCCCTCCCCATTAACTACCTAGGGATCCCACTATCCCGAAATAGGCCCAGGAAAGAGGAATAGTCGCTACTCATACAAAAAGTAAACAACAAGTTTGACACATGGAAAGATAGGTTTCTATCAAAAGGTAGGGGGGGTGGGAGAATCACCATACTCACCATACTCAATTCAGTCCTTTAGGTCATCCCCGCTTACTGGATGGCTATATACAAGCTACCGCAAAGGGTAATCTGCCGCATTAAGGGCATCAGAAAAGACTTCTCATGGAGAGGGGCAAACCCTAACTCAAAAGCTCACCGGTTGGTTAAATGGGAGAAACTTTGTAGGCCAAAGGATCTCGGACGGTGGGGGATTCTCAATCTGAAAGCCTTTAATGAGGCACTACTGTGCAAGTGGTGATGGAGATTGTTAAGGGAGAAACTAGAATATGTAGAAAGGTCATACTGCAGGCATATTTCAGAGATTCACAGATCAAGTTGTTCAAGAAAACACCAAGCAAAGCCTCCTATTTCTTGAAAGGGATATAAGCACAATGGGATCTAGTTATGGCAAATATCACAACCACATTGGGAACGGGAGATACAATCCAAATATGGTTTGTGAATTGGGTCAATGGGCAGAGCCCCTACACGACCTTTCTAAAGCTCCAAACACTGCTGGGAAAGGCAAATCTCACAATCTAGGAAGCACAACGTCGGTACCGAAAAGGTATCCCGCTGCTACGACCAGGACCATTATCAAGCAACACGAAGGAGATGATACACTGGATCTTAGAACCCTTAACCCAAGGAAGTACTAACGACTGTAGACATTGGAGACTAACTCTGAATCAAGTATTTACAAACAAATCGTTATACCATGCATTTTTGAATGGATAGCGAATCTAGAAGCACACTCCCAGTATCATTTTGGAAACAAGCATACCCCCTGAAAGTAAAACTTTTTGCATGACTAGCGTGGGATGATAAGATTCTTACGCTTCATAACCTAACAAAAAGAAATTGGGCTGGGGGGGAGGGGGGCGGGGGGCAAAACGTCTTGCTTCCTGTGTAGGCAGGAGGAGGAAACCATGGAACACCTATTCACCCGCTGCCCATATTCGAAAGACACCTGGGCATATTACGGATACCTCCTATCATACCTCGGGCCCGGTCAGGGAGCATCGAAAGATCTATCGCATCTAAGCAGGGACAAGCCCCACCTGAATGCAAGGCATCAGAACCTTAATATAGATATAATTCATACAACACTAACAATAAGAAACACATGTAGCGGAACAGATAAAGGGTTTAGACAACCCTACAAAGCACAAGGATCAATAGATTCCTAAAACAGGTCCTGAATATCAAAATAATACAACACTCATACAATCCAGACTTAATTATACATGAGGTTCACAAACATCAACCAACATAGAAAAGCTAGGTCGCCTCGCGGGGACTCCCTCCTATATCTCTGTATGAAAAGGGGGAAAAACAACAGGGTGAGCTCGAAAGCTCAGTTAGCATCTACTAAAAAGTCTTGAAGTCATGCCCAAAACTTTTAAATACATATCGATCAGAAAATAACTAATACAGAGTTATAACAGAATGTAGTTTTAGAGGATGCTAGATATAAGTCTCATAAGTCAAATAACAAGATAAAACCACAAAAACAGATCAAAATGAGTTGAGTGCAAAAATATCAATAAACAGAACATAACAGAATACACAGAACAGTCAAGTAAAACTACAGACTAAATCTCCATGGCTATATTAAAATAGGACAGGTATATATTGGTCGCAGCTGGCATCGACCGCAGTCAGCATCGGCTTAAGCCGGAATCATCAGAAACTCGCGTCTGGTAGCACTATAACCTCAGATACGTGTCGACACGGCCAATACTTACTCCCACTAACTGGGCACAGAATAGGAATACAAGCCAGAGTGGGAGATGTACAAAAATACATAATGCATGCAATATTTTCCAAGAGAATTATTAAATCCTCATCCAATTTCCAGACAGAAGTAATAGAGATTGTGTAGAAACATTCCAAACTAACGCAAGTATTATGTGATAGATAATAGAGTTCATCAAGTAAGAAACATGCAGAATAAATCTCAGATTCGCATGACTTCAGGCTTTTAAGGAAAATAAGCCAGATTAGATTTAATAATAGAAATAAAGTATATCTTTTCATAAAGTAAAGTATTTATAATAAAAAATAGTTTTAGTCGTAATACTGACTTAGTCTCCAGTCATGACTCATAGCTATGTAATAGAATCCAGAAAATAAAATACAGTCTCGGTACCCATGACACATACTTACTATCGACTATATACCCATTATTGGGCCTATATGCATGCACAACAGCATGATATTCCTTTTGATACATGCTATCCATTTGAATCTTATTAACTCATTATCTCCCAAAACTACAACCAAAAGGAGTTTCATTCATGGCTAAAATAATCTCTAATTACTAATATGTTTAAGGGAAATGGAAGCCATAATTTCTCCTAGTTGAGTATAGCAATTAACATCCCATGCTACTTCTTATTAACTATAGCCTTATTACACTCAACTAACTCAGAGAGAAGCAAGAGTAATCAGTCCAAAAGACATAAACTGAACAAACAGGTCTCAACCTTCTCAGGATAGGGTTGCAATTACTACTTTTATATTTCTATTTTAAGCCATACACATATATATAGTGGATGCAAGCATTAAGCACTAGCAAACACCTAACAATCTTTATCCTTAAAAAAACCTCAAAAATTATCAAAGAAGCTTTACAAGATGACTTGTGTTTGGAAACAAAAAGCTTTACAGAGGATAACTAGAACGGACAACCAGGGGAAGCGTACTCCTTCGCCGGAGGCACAACAAGTTTGAAGCAGTTGCCAGAGAGAGGAATTGTCATACGTTGGCGTGGTCGCCGGAGGGAGCGAGCAGCTCTTTATCAACTTGACTCTCACGACACCATACCGGCCACCAAAAGAAAGTGTTGATGAGGGAGAATGGACCAAGGTCTATTTCAAACGTCGACGGTGCTTGAGTAGCCCACGACGGTCAAAACCAAGACTAGAGCTCACCTGTCGATCACTTCCCACAGTATAGACACCAGAGGGACCCATCCATGTATGTAGCCAGTGCTTGCTACCGGGATACAAAGCTAACAGATGCCGAAGGGCAATCATCTGCAGATGCTGCGGCGGCTTCGGCCACCAAGCAGCAGGTTGCACTAAATCTAGGAAGATAGTGCTCAAGTAGCGGTCGAATTGGACTCAGAAGGTCTCAACTTTGAGCAAGAAGAAGGAAAACAATGACCTGAAGCCACGTCGATGCATTCCTACAATCAAGCGAGTGGCGTCGAAGTTGCACAGAAGAATAACAGGAAAGACAGAGATTAAACAACACCACTTCTCCGTCTCATTAGACAGTGAGATGGTGCGAGGAAATGAGGCACTAAAATCAAATACTATTGTCACCATCACCCAGGTGCTGGAAGGTGCGGTCACCAGCGGTGTTCTCATTATCGCCCTACATGATGCCCTTGTTCGGAGAGCAGAGTGGAGCTCTGAACAATTCACAAGCGGGCAATTCATCATGGCATGTCCCTCGCCTAAGGAAGCAAGAGAACTAGAGAAGGTCAGTGTCATCTACTTGCCCAAATTCAACATCAAATGCAAAACATGGACGACTGATTTTGACTCGACGGGGAAGTCGGATAGGGAATGTCGGTGGATGAAAATCAATGGGATGCGCCTCTTTTGTTGGTACAAGGACGTGGCGGTGCACTTACTGAAGATAGTGGGGGACTTAGTTCACATTGATGAATGCGGAACGACTTAGGCCAATGTTGTTCGGGCAGTCCTCCATGTCTGACATGGTGAGGAGCTTCAAACCATCATCAATATCAACACAGGAACTAGGAAGTATGCCCTCACTTTAAGGATGGAGAGGGGACAACCTATGCTCCCCTGGGAGGCCGTCAATGAGCAAGTTGAATCGCCATCCTCAGCTTCGCCGAACACACAAGGGGAAAAGGAATCTCGACTAAATTCCAGCCAGGGAACAAGGAAACTGCATCTAACGTAGGCAGAGAAAGGAAAGGGTACACTGAACGAAGAAAATGAGGCTCCTGAGACCCGAGGAAGATGATCGTTGGGCGGCATCATCATTCGAGATGATGATCGTCATTTGACGGAACTGGGGAACAAAGAGTATTGACAGGATCGGTTGTATGACTGTCATCGTCCAACGGTTCTAAGGAGGGGAGCGCATGCGCGCCCAGAGACCGCTGAGCGAGGGACAGACCTATGCCAGTCTGACAGGGGCTGTTGCAGGGTACGGGGATGGGGTTGACTCAGCCATTGACCACGATGTTTCGGTAGACCGGGTGCTGAGGTTTCCACCAATTCAGGAGGCGCCATTTGGCGAATGAGGGCCTTGTACACGGTGCGCAGAAAGCGCACCCAAGGGTAATGGTCCACCCAATGACAACAAGATGCATGGCGAGGGTGGACCCACTGATGCTAGACTAGGGCTCATAGACTTCCAGGTCATGCCCAACCGGTTTGGACCAGATGGGCCCACTTATGTTGTAACGCTCTCGGACGGGATTTCGGTCAACTCGGTCCGCCCAGTAAATGATGTAGCACCTATTAACCCAATGAATGAAGGCCCAAAAAGCCATTTTAATTACTTGGGCTCTCATGGATCAATGGATGAGAACATTGAGAAGGAAAATACTACGTTAATTGAACCAAATTCATCATCCCTCATCGAAGGGAAACACATAATTAAATTAGGTAAAGGACTTACACTTGACATAACCAAAATGACCCCAAATTTATTAGAGAATGGCAATTAGTAACATAAGAAGCTTGGTCCTTCCTAGTTGAGAAGGAAGCTAACTCATTAAATAAAAATAACTAAACTACCCCTATTATGGATTCAAGTCAAGGAAAAGACAAGCAAGGCGCCCCTCCCCCGATACCCTGAGAACATCCATGAAAAATCAAGCATGATGAGCTGCTTTAGGGGACACAAGGACCAACATCAAGCAAATAAAAAAAAGGAAGGCCCAAATAGGTGAAACTGAAGGTATGATATCTAACCCCTTTCCTGTTTTGTTAATTTTGGTTGTTTGGCCCGACATGGACATGATTACAACAACACTCAAGGTGAGGGTAGGCATACAACAAACATTAGATGACAAATCCACATACCTAGCACATATGAGACAACTCGAAGCTAAGAGAGCTGGGAGGGCAACCAAGGGAGGCAAATAAGCCACTATGGGACCATAACCAGATGGGTTATTACCCGGTTATTTTATGAAGCTCATCATATGGAATGTAAGAGGACTGGGAAGACACAGAAGGTGTTATCTTGTTAGGGACTTTCTATAACTCCATCAGGTCAATATTTACTATTTACAAGAAATAAAGCTTATACTGATGGACAATCGCAAATGGCGATCCATAGGGGGATGGACATATTATGCTCATCATATATTACTAGAAGAACAGACAAGGAAGGATGTTGCATCAGGTGGAACAGTGCTAATTACAACACCATTACAAAATATGTGGACCACTTCTCGATCATTGTCATCTTGGAGGACGTGCAAACCAAATATACTTGGATGCTCATGACAGTTTATGGACCTTGTGAAAGGCAACAAAAATGACATTTTTGGGAGGAACTAATAGCAATCAGATCAAGGTGGGATGTGTCGTGGATTATAGGAGGGGACTTTAATGCCACAAGAACACTAATGGAGCGAAATCAAGGTACACAGGCTACTACTGATACAAAAGGGTTTGACCAACTCATACGGACTCTGCATCTTTTTAACCCACCGCTTCATGGGAAACAATCTACATGGACCAATGGAAGGGCCAACCCGACCATGGCACATCTGGACTGCTTCATACTCACAACTGAGTGGTTGACAAACTATCCTAGCTTGTGGCAGACGACTTTGTCAAGAGTCAGATTTGATCATACATCGATATGCCTGGAGTGCGGCCATTAGGGTCCCATTAAAAGCATGTTCCGATTCAATAGAGATTGAGGCAACAGAGATGGCTTTTAGAAAATGATCAAGGAGTGGTGAAGGGGAAATTCATTTAACGGGAATGGGGCCTATGTCCTAGCCAAGAAGCTTCAACTCATAAGGGGAAGACTCAAGAAATGTAGCATTGAAATACGCCAACAATCAATACAAACAAAGATGGAGATGCTTACTAAATTCAAATCCTTGGATAAACTACAGGAGGAACGGGAGCTTGAACAATAAGAACATGCGGAATTGCTGGTACTACAGCGGGGGTATGATGATGATATAAAGGCCAAGGAGTCCCACTAGCAATAATGTTTCCGGATCACCTGGCTACAGGAAAGGGACAACAACACCAAATTTTTTCATGCTGCTGCTAACCAAAAAAGGAGCGAAATTGGATTCGGGGCATTAAATACCAACAACAGACCATTACCAGGGAAGAGGATATTGCAATGGCCTTTACGAACTACTTCTATAACATCATGGGCATGAGACGAAGCTCTCGATATAGAACAAAATGGGAGCATGTTTTCTTACAGGGAGAAGCCAGATCTTCAACATCTTGAACAACGCTTCAAATTGGAAGAAATTCATGAGGTGATCAAAGAACTCAATTTGGACAAGGCTCCTAGTCCTGATGGATATTCCATGACTCTCTTTCAGAGCGGTTGGGAATTCATCAAAGATGATATTATCAAGCTGTTTGATGACTTTTATAGAGGAACGCTCATTTAGAATGAATCAACAAGGCACACATTGCACTCATACCTAAAAAGGAAGCACTATAACACATCAAGGACAACCGGCCAGTCAGTCTGATACATTGTTCACTAAAGATTATCATGAAAGTTCTTACAAACAAGCTCCAAGCCACAATGAACTCCTTGATTGATGAATTGTAAAAAAACCTTTATAAAAGGCGATGTATCTATGATAATATCATCGCGGCTAAGGAAATCATACACAGAATGAAGACCTGGGACCAAAAAGGGGTAATTCTCAAGATTGATTTTAAAAAGACTTTTGACATGGTGGACTAGGAGTTCTTGTTGGAAGTCTTAGTAACGAGGGGATTCAGACTACGATGGATAGTGTGGATTAAAGCAATCCTACATTCCTCAAAATCAAATCTTCTCATAAATGGTACATTCATCATAAAAGGGGGTTAAGATATAGAGATCCACTCTCCCCATACTCTTCGTCATAACAACAGATGTCTTCAGTATTATGTTGACTAAAGCGGTAACATATACAACGGGTTGCTATGTGAAATGAGGACGAAAGATCAAATCACCTCCTTTCAATATGCTAATGATTCGTTGGTTGTCTGCTACGAAAAGGAAGAAAATCTATGAAACCTTAAGCTCATATTTTCCCTTTATGAGGGTCTCTCAGGGATTCGCATCAATTACCATAAGAGCTCGCTCATACTATTCAGAATTGAAGACAGCGACGACGAAGCAAGGGTTAAACATAATGAACTACAAAGTGGAAAAGCTTCGTATCAAGTACCTTGGAAACCCCATATCTGGCTCAAAGCGGAGAAAAGAAGACTGGCTTCGGCTAATTAATAGGAAGGATTTGGCACCTGGAAGGGACGTTTACTCTCACTTGGAGACAAGATTACTCTTGTCAATTTTTTCTTATCGGCGATAGCAAACTATTGGTTATCAATATACAAGATGCTGGAGTGGGTCCTTAAGCGTATAGATAGCCTCAGAAGAGACTTCTTGTGGCAGGGACTGGAAATGCAAGGCAAAAAATACCGCCTAGTTAACTGGAAGAGACTGTGTAGGCCCTAGGAACATGGAGGTTGGGGTATCACTGACCTAAAAAGCTTTAATACAACGATGATAGGCAAATGGTGGTGGAGAATTCTAATGGGACAAGTAGGGGTCTGTCTTAAAATTATCAAACAAAAGTATTTCCACAGCTTATACATCAATCCCCATAAAAAAAAAGTCCCACTTTGTGCTTCCTTCTTCTGGAAAGGCATTGGCGCCCAATGGAAAACTGTTGAAATGGGCATAAGAATCAATGTTGGGAAGGGAGATATGGTAAATCTTTGGCATGATAATGAATGGATGGACAAGACACAAGCAACAATCTCACTACTCTATAGTATCTGATTAAAGACCATGGCATATCTCTTCAAAAGGCAAGGACTTTGGTACAAAGGGGGGACTTGCTACTAAAACAGGGCTCTCTCACCAGGACATGAGCAGGGGAATTGGAAAGACTAATTGCTGCTCTAGGAGCACCCACCACAAACAGGGGCGATAAAGTGATGAACGAAGATGGGTTCTGGGAATGAATATTGTCTTCTCAACAAAATCTTTGTAAACTTTTATTGTGGATGAAGGGATGCACAATGGGTTCCCAAATAGCCAATGGAAGCTGCCATATCCTAAAAAACAAAAGTTGTTTGTATGGTTAGCCTAGGAAACAAATTGCTCACCATGGATAACCTGGCCAAACGAGGGTGGAATGAGAATCACACCACGTGCTATCTCTGCAATGGAGTGGAAGAAATAGTAGGGCACCTCTTCATTATATGCCCTTTGACAAAACAAGTATAGGAACACTTCTGCCCACTCTTCAACATTGGGAGTTGGCCTCGATTCACAAAGTATTTATGGGGTCACCACAACTTGAGTAAATGACTTCAGAAAGAAGAGCGCATGGGGTGGAACTTTGCAGTAATTGCAATAACCTGGAGTACCTAGCTTGAAAGAAATTAACGATGCTTCTACAACAAACATCAGGTTTGCTCAAGAATTATTCGAGAGATAACATTTCTAATGCTCTCTTGGTTTGATGAAGCTAATGCCTCCAAGAAGTTTAAGCTAGGGCCGATGGAATCTACGATGAAACGGAGCCTGGTTTGTGACTGGGAAGACCCAATGGCAGTAACAAGGGAAGGGGACGACTTTGAGGACGTCACCCAAGGGAACATATCAAATGAGTGACAATACAATGTCCTGTATGTACCGGGATACCCCAAAAATTCATGAATAACAACTAAGTTATTCGCCCAATATACCTCTCCACATTATCAATCAATAAACTAATGTAGTTTATCCACTTTGTGAAAAGAAAAAAAACAATCTTTATCTCACCAACCAAACACCCAAAAAATTATACTTCATCCACAGATATCCTTATCCAAGATATATATATATATATATATATATATATATATATATATATATATATATATATATATATATATATATATATATTGTTAGCTCCAAAATCGGATCAAGCCCCAATTTCGAGCAACACTTTAAATTTGTATTAGGATGGGAAGAAGAAGAACCAGAAATCAAAGAGAAAAACTCAGAAGCAAAGGAGACTTAGCGAATAACATGGAAAACCCCAAAAATGGGGAAAAAATCACGGTCATCTCCATGAGAGATGAAATCCACTAGATCTTCCGTCATGAATACAGAATAGAACTCCATTGATGAGCTCTAGAGAAAGAAAAGGGAAGAAGAGAACCAGAAGGAGAAGAAGAATGGAGCTCCAGTCGCCAGAGAGGCAGGGCTTCGCCGGATCTGAATTGGAATCCTGTTGAACTAGGGAGAAGGGGTATTTATAGGGTCTGGAGGCTAGGGTGTTGCTTGGAGAGTAAGCTACTCAATTTGAGCACGTGGGTGCCAACTCAGCGCTCCAGCTCAGCAAATCCAGCTCATCATGTTTCTAGAAGCTTCTAGACTCCAGGCTGGCACCTCAACCGTATAACTGTTTTGTAATTGCCTAACTGTTTCTCAACTGTTTAACCGTTCCTCTAACTGACTGGGCTTCTAGAAGATCTCGAGAGATCTCATGTCGATAACAGTGGGAAGGAAATCTGAAGGCGGCTCGCTCCCATGTGAGGTGCCGAGGTCCTTCTAGAGGACCTCGGAATTTAGAGCATTTTCTGAGGTGAGGATCTCGGTTACAGAGAGGAACCAAGCGAGGTGCTATAAGGACTGCCATGAGATCTGCACGTGCCTGGTTTCCTGTGTGCCAAGTGTCCTTAGTTATAACCACCCTATCATCAGTCCCCCCTTAAGTATGCTTGCGATAAGCTCGGAAGATGAGCGAATACCTCCGTAAATCTTTCGGCGAAGTTAGCTAAGCATACTGAGTCACTGGAGGATCTATTCCTTTTTGTTGGTGTTTTCCGAGGTGCTCCAGGGGAAGCAGTAGCAAATGTTATCTTCGATGAATAGTTACTGCATTTAATACCAGCCGCCTGCACGATTTTCAATAACCTTTTTCCTCTAGTGATGGTATAGTGTGCAGCAATGTATAATGATGGGCACGTCCTTCATGGTCCAGGTGGCATTCATCTATGGTGACTCCGTAAGTAGTAATCCCTGTCCGTTAGATGGAGTGGACAGGTGTCTCTTGGATATTGTTCTGTTTTCGAATGAATCCATCTGAGCCGTTGGATATTTCACGCGCCTCTTAAATACCATCAAATATCGCGTTGGATTTCTCAACGTGTTTGTTCATCTTCTTCTCCTTCTTCTTCAAGCCCTGACGGCGGAAACTGCAACTTTTCCTTTCTTGCGGTTCTCCTGTTTTTTCTAAAAGAAACTTCAAGGTATGGCTTCTCCCTCTTGCGTTGTTCCTTCTACTAGCAACGTAGGCGCAAAACGTAGCAAAAGACAGTTCCCTTGTTTCGATTCCTTCCCAAGCATTCTTCATCAGGAGGAAATTGATGCTGTAGTTAAATATTATAGGATTAGGTATAAGAACTTCCAGCCCGAAATCAGGTTGCCTGATCCTTCTGATAGAGTGAGTTCTGGTAGGGAAGGTGAACTTGCTATTTATGTAGATGCATTGTTAGGGGGACTTCATCTCCCCTTTCCGCCCCTTTTCCTCGAAATTTTCCAGTCTTTCAATGTTTGTCCATCTCAATTAACCCCCAATTCTTGGAGATGTCTCTGCGGGTTCGTGGTTGTGTGCCTAGATCGACGAGTTATTCCCACACTGTCTTTGTTCGAGGCGTTATTTTGCCTCAATAGGGAATCCAATACGGATTGGTACTTCTTCGGTGCCAGACCTAATAGGTGTTTCCTAGGTTCTGTGCCGACTTCTATTAAGAGATGGAAGGAGAGGTACTTTTTTGCTTCTATAGAAGGAGGTTTTGGAATCCGAACTGAGTGGGGAGTACCTCGGACTCAAGTGTTGAGTAGGGAGAAGCTCTCCAAAAGAGAAACTCGTTACCTCAAGAAATTACGGACGTGCTCCCAGATTCCTCCTAAGATCTTCTTGACTAACAAAATCTTACGGAGAAGTGGACTGTTTTTAGTAAAGGGTAGGAATTGCTATATCTTTGTTGCTCTTTTCCGAGTTGCTTTCTGCTGTTGCTAACCGAACTTCTTTTTCGCGTCAGGTGAAGGTATGGACCCTTCTCAATGTGCCAAGTCTCTTCTAGACAAAGCTCGAGCCCGTGCGGAGAAGTTTAACACTGCACGTCTGGAAAAGCAAAAGAAGGCTGAGCTTCGGAAGAAAGTGGCAGCAGAGGAGCCCAGGACGGAAAGCGTCAATGAATCTGTGGCTGTTGAAGAATCATCCACACCTCATGTTGATGATGAGCCTCGTCCTCCTTAGGTGGTGGAGGTCGAGCCGCCTACACATCCTGAGGCAGTTTCAAGGAAGAGACCTCGGGATTCTGAAGAAGTTGCTGAAGATGAACCAGCTCGAAAGGTAGTGAGCAGGAAGAAGAAGGTTGCCTCTAAAGGGAAGAAGAGACAGCCCGAATTGGTCCCGCAACCTAGTACTGAGAGGGCTTTGGCGATTTCTCCTTTATCTGCTCGCGCTCCTGTTGAAAAAGAAACTTCTGCAAGTGATGCTAATACTGAGTCCCGCCGCAGTGGAGGAGAAGATTCCCAGGGGCAGAGGAACTCGGCTGAACCTTTCTCCTTGACACCTGTGGAAGAAGATATCTTTGGGCGTATGCCTGATCTTCCTGAGTCTCTTAGAGATTTGATAGATGATGAGTTGAAGTAATTGGGGTTTCCGAGCCAAATGTTGATCCCACTATCAACTATGAGCCAGTTCGGGTCCGTGTTACTCGACCAACCCGTCCCTCCTCGAGTTTCCGAGCTGGAGGCCCGAGTTTTTCTGAAGGTTCTAAGGGATCACTTCATGTGGATCCAAAGGAAGGGATTTTAATTAATGATCCCAAAGTTGCTGCTTCAACGATCAAGTCTGTTTTGCCAAGAGAAGTTGAATCTAAACTTGATCGCTTAACACGGCATGATCTTGCCGAGCTCCTCCGTCTCCAAGGACTTTCTGTAAGTGTTTCTTTCTCTTGAATTCATTTATGACTTGGTTCAATTCTCAATTCGTTGCGGTTTGCTTGTAGAATCTGTTTCTTAGTCATAGAGCTGCGAGCATCCTGGAAGAAGAAGAAGAGAACCGGATGTCCCTACTTACTGAATACATTCGAAAGAGTAGGGACTTGGAGGCGGAGGTAGCTCGACTGAATGTGGAGTTAAAGAATAATTCCTAAGAGAAGGCTTTCCTCCTTGCTGAAAAAGGCAAAGTAGAGACCATGCTCCAACAAGCTAATGAGAAGGCCGAAAGGCATTTAAATAAGGAGCTCAAGGCCAAGGGGAGGATCTCGGCTTTAGAGAAGGAGGTTGCTGAGTTGAAGACAACTAACTCTGAGCTTCTCAAAGTTAAGGAGGTAGCTGAGACCAACTGTTCCTTTGCTGAGAAGAAATTTTCCGAGGTGAAGGAAGAGGCTAAGTCTCTTTCTCAGGAGATGTCTTCTGTGCGTATAATCGCCGAGATCCTGGAGAAAGAAAATGGCGAACTCCTCGTGCAGTTAAAGGAGAGTAGTTCTTCCTTGGTAGCTGTGACTTCGGAAAATGAAGTTTTAAAGAGAGATCATGAGAGCGTCTCCAGCGAGTTAAAGGCTTGTCAGAAATTACTTTCTGAAAGTGAAGACAAGGTGAAGGAGTTGAAGAAAGCTTGTGCTGAAGCTTCTCAGATGACAAAATCAGTTCTTGAGGAAGCGCGGGAAGAGGGGAGGGAGGAAAGTTTCCCCGTTCTGAAGGAATTTGTTTTGAAGTTCCCCAATGCTGATTTCACCAATCTGACTTACATTGAAGCTTTAGAAACCCTGGCTGGAGCGACGAATGATGTTGATATTGAAGCGAGGACCGTTGCTCCTGACGTTGGTGAGGAGCTCGGTAAAAGTGGAGATATCACCTCAGTTCCTTCGAAAGATAAGGAGTAACTCGGTTTTCGATGTGTTTAATTTGCTTTGTAGCATATCTTTCTTGATGTAGCCTCAACTGCTTTTCCTGTTACAAGTGTCAATGTTATTTTGATAAACGAAATTCATTTTTACCTAAGCATGCAACGGATTTTGAGTCCTTTGCCACGCCTCTATTCCGCGCTCCTAACTTTTCCGTTTCTTTTTTGCCAATCAATTGAGTTCTTTGTTACGCGTTCCCACTCAAGATGATTCGAGCCTAGACCCGCTATTCTCTTGTTTGGAGAATTGTGTCTGTCATTTGAGTTCCTTGGTGCGCGTTCTCACTTAAGATGATTCGAGCCTGGACCAGCTATCATCTTATTTGGAGAATCACGTAGGAATTCTTTGACTCCGGTTTCCGAGGTCCCTCGAGAAAAGTTTGGATTTGTTGAGTTGGTTGCCGAGGGGCTCTTCGATGGATTGGCTCTTTGATGGAACTGTCCTCATAGGCTAGTTGCTATCTTGTCACAACTTGAGCCTAGACCCGCTGCTGTGTGTAGCAATCAACCACTTTGTGAGGATTTCGTGGGTTGCTTGCTATTTTGGTCACAGTTCGAGCCTTGACTCGCTACTGTGTCCATTGGCAAGTCCCTTTTTTGAAAGTGTTGGTTGGAGCTCCTTTGGATTATACCATGACTCGAGCCTCGGCCCGCTGTCTAGGTTTAAGTTGAATTTGAGAGCTTTAGACTATCTGCTTCTACTTTATGAGTGTCTACTGAAGAATTCTTAGGCATATTGTAGAACAGGAAGCTTTATTGATAGTACCTCCTAAGATGTTCGGAATTGTAAGGGCGTTTGAGCCTTTTTCCGTCCATCTTGGAGAGCCAATAAGTACCAGGCTTTACAATCTTGGTCACAACATAAGGGCCTTCAAAAATGTTTTCCCTCAAGACCAGATCTCCCACTTGAAATGTCACCTCTTTCGCCTTGACGTCGTAGTGACGTTTGACCTTCTGACGATATGCAGCAGCTCGGAGGGCAGCTTCTTCCCTTTTCTCTTCCAGTAAATCGAGCTCAGCTCGAAGCACTTCTTCATTACTTGTCGGATCAAAGGCCTGGATCCGTGGAGTCGGGACTTCAATTTCAGCAGGGAGAACTGCTTCTACCCCAGAGGCGAGGGAAAATGGAGTCTCTCCGGTAGGAGTTCGGCAAGTGGTTCTGTAGGCCCAAAGTGCTCCTGGCACTTCATCTACCCAATTAGATTGATTCCGGAGTACTCTAGTCTTGAGGCTATGAAGCAAGGTTCTATTCGTCACCTCCACCTGCCCGTTTGCTTGAGGGTGAGTGACTGAAGTAAGCCTGTGTTCAATTCCGAGCTCCTCACAGAAATTCTTGAATGCAGCATTCGCAAACTGTCTCCCATTGTCTGTGATGAATGCCACTGGGAGCCCGAATCTACAGATCACCGACTTCCATAACAATTTCCGGCACACCTTTTCAGTGATGGAGGAGAGGGGTTCAGCTTCCACCCATTTGGTGAAATAATCAATGGCAACAATTATAAACTTCATCTGCCGAGCTACTTTCGGAAATAGGCCAAGGAGATCTACTCCCCATAGTGCAAATGACCTAGTACTCACTATAGGGTTGAGCTGGGAGGCTGGGCGTCGCTGGATATTCGAGTAGCGCTGACATGCATCGCACTTCTGGACAAATGCTTTTGCATTCTTCAGCAAAGTGGGCCAATAATAACCTTGCCTTAGAATTTTGTGACAAAGTGTTTTTCCCCCTGTGTGATCTCCCGCAATACCTTCATGGACTTCTTGAAGGACATAATTCGCTTCACTTGGCCGCAAACACCTCAATAGTGGAAGAGTAAATGACCTCTTGTAAAGGCATCCATCCAGAATAGTGAAGCGGTTGGCCCTAACCTTGATCTGACGCGCCAGCTTGGGGTCTGATGGTAGAGATCCATCTTGGAGGTAACTTAAGATTGGATCAATCCAGAACAGTTTATCCGTCACCTCAAATAACTCTTCTTCAGGTCGGCAGTCAATTGTCTTCACGGGCAAGTATTGAATATTGACGGGGCATGCTCGGCTTTGGAAGAAGCAAGTTTTGAGAGGAGGTCGGCCTCTTGATTCTCTGTCCTCGAAATCTTTGTAATAGAAAGTTTCTGGAAGCTTGCAGCTAATTTTTGCACCAGAGCTTTATATCTCACCATGTTTTCTTCCTTTGCTCCAAATTCCTCACTCATGTGACCAACAACTAGTTGGGAGTCTGTATTTGCTAACAGATTTTGGACCCCAAGGCCCCTGGCCAGCTGCAAGCCTGCAACCAAGGCCTCATACTCAGCTTCGTTGTTGGTTGCTTTAAATCCAAACTTCAAAATTACCGAGGTACTCCAGCCTGAAGGGGATTGTAGCACTATGCCAGCTCTAGAATTTTCGGCATTCGCTGAACCATCAGTATGCAAAACCCATTGTGCCATAGAGAGGAGCACGGCTCAGATGAATCCATAGGAAGAGCTTCGTCAGAATCAGTAATTGTGAGCTCAACAATGAAGTCAGCTAGGACCTGGCCTTTGATGGCTGTGCGAGGCTCATAGGTGATGTCATACTCTCCAAGTTCAATAACCCACTTCGTCAATCGTCCGGAGGCGTCTGGGCGGTGAAGGACTTGCTTTAGGGGTTGATCTGTCAGCACCTTAATCTTATGTGATTGGAAGTAGGGACGGAGTTTCCGAGCTGCTGTGACCAGGGCATAAGCCAACTTCTCGAGAGGATGATACTTGGACTCGGCATCGTTGAGAACCTTGCTAGTATAGTAAACAGGTTTCTGGATTCCATCCTCCTCCTTAGTAAGAACTGAGCTCACTACCATATCTGAAACTGCTAGGTAAATGCCGAGTTCCTCTCCTAGTTTTGGCTTAGAAAGCAGGGTAGGTGACTGTAAATATTCCTTCAATTGAGTGAGGGCCCTTTCACACTCTTCTGTCCACTCTACCTTTGGAGCTTTCCGAAGTGCTCTAAAAAATGGAAGATTCTTCTCCCCCGACCTTGAAATAAATCTCCCAATTGCTGCTAGCTTCCCATTGAAGCTTTGTATTTCTTTAATGGTCCTGGGAGACCTCATCTCCAGAATAGCTCGGATTTGTTTTGGGTTGGCTTCAATCCCCCTCTCTGTGAGCATAAAACCCAAGAACTTGCCTGAGTGGACACCAAATACACATTTGGTCGGGTTGAGACTCATCCCATGAGCTCAGAGTGTTTCAAATGTCTCCTGGAGATCGGCGGCATGGCGCTCAGCGCTCGTGCTCTTCACAAGGATATCGTCAACATATGCCTCAACATTCCTCCCCATCTGCTTCCTAAAGACTTTGTTCACTAGCCTTTGGAAGGTGGCCCCTGCATTCTTCAAGCCAAATGGCATCACCTTGTAGCAATATGTCCCCCGTGAAGTGATGAAGGCCGTTTTTTCCTCATCCCTTCTAGCCATTTTGACTTGGTTATAACCAGAGTATGCATCTAGGAAGCTGAGCATCTCGTATCCTGAGGTGGAATCTACCAGATTATCTATCATAGGCAGGGAGTAGCAATCCTTGGGGCAAGCTTTATTGAGATCTGTGAAATCAACACACATACGCCATTTTCCATTGGCTTTCTTTACAAGAACAACATTGGAGAGTCATTCGGGGTATTGGACCTCCCGAATGAACTCTGCCTTGAGCAATTTGCTGACCTCCTCTTCAGCAGCTTCCAGTCTGTCAGCAGCATAATTCCTTCTCTTCTGTATCACCGGCTTGACGGCTGGGTCAGCATTCAAATGATGCTCCATCACCTCCCTTGGTACTCCCGGCATGTCCTCAGCTGTCCATGCAAAAACATCCGAGTTGGCCTTGATCAATTCAAGGAGTTGCTTCTGCTGATCAGCATCGAGTCCAACTCCAAGCTGCACGGTTCGTTCCGGCAAGGCTTCGTCGAGAGGCAAGGCTGCAAGCTCCTCGACTGGTGTAGGCCTGCGGGCTTCTCTCTTCTCATCTTCCTGCTGGAAGTCTTCTATAGCAAGAGACTCAGAAGTTTTGCCTGAATCCCCAAGTTGCCTCTTCAAAGTGGCAAGGTAACACTGCCTAGAAGAGGGCTGATCTCCCTTTACTTCTCCACAGCCGTGATCTGTCTGAAACTTCAGCTTCAGATAATAAGTTGAAGGGACAGCTCCGAGCTTGTTGAGAGAAGGTCTCCCCATAATTGCATTGTAACTCGAGGGATACCGCACCACGAGAAAGTTGATTGGAGCTGTAACAGTTCGTGGGGGAGTACCAAGAGTTACAGGAAGAGTGATAATACCTTCTGGATAAACTGGATCTCCAGTGAATCCGGCTAGAGGAGTCTTGCACGGCTTAAGATTTTCTGCCCCAATCTTCATTCTTTCAAACACATCTCAGAAAATTATGTCAGCCGAGCTCCCTGTGTCAACTAACACCCTGTGCATCCTGAATATCCCAATATCAAGGACCACCACGAGGGCGTCGTCCTGTGGTTGATATATTCCCTTTAAATCTTCTTCAGAAAATTCAATCGGGAGAGTAGTTCGGCTCTTCTTTTGGGGGCGAGCTCCTGCATCGTACCTATCATACGGGCATAGCTTCTCCTTGAGGATGAAGTTTCTCCTCCACATCCTGGCCCGCCTGCAATTACGGTGAGATCCATCTTCTTCAGAGGAGGTTCTGACTGGATAGGTTGTTCCTCCTTCTTACTAGCTTCCTGCTTGAGGAACTCGCTCAGCTTCCCCTCCCTGACGAGATCCTCTATTGCATCTTTGAGTTGGATGCAATTCTCCGTGGTATGACCTCGAACCTTGTGGTAGATGCAGTATTTGCGGCTTTTCTTCGCCGAGGAGGTCTCCTTAATAGGTTCCGGCGGCTTAAGGATCTTCTTGTCTTGGATCTGCATCATGATGCGTTCCCTGGGAGCATTCAAGGGAGTGTAATTATCATACCTGGAGCGAATGCGGGATCTGCTCAGGTCTCGAGTGCCTCGGTCATCATTGCGAGGAGGTCGATAACGGGCTTGTTCTCCATCCCTCCGTGGTGCCCGTTCACCTCTTCTGTACTCCTCTCTGCGGAACTCTTCCGCCCGCTGGAGGGCCTGCTCCCTCCTTCCCGCTTTGAATTCATATGTGGCTATATAGCTCTGAGACCTGCTCATCACTTCAGATAGGTCCCTCGGAACATCTTTGATCAGGGAGTCAAGGAATGGGCATTCCCGCAGCCCATCCAATACTGCCCCCACCACCATGATAGAGTCGAGGTCAGACATCCCTTGTGTCTCTTCATTGAATCTGTCGAGGTAATCCCGGAGAGACTCTCCTTCTCTCTGTTTGCATCTCAGCAACATGACAGGATTCCTCTTGTGCCGTCTGCAATTAGCGAAACGACGAAGAAATTTGTCCATGAGCTGGTCGAAGTAAGCTATGCTTCCTTCAGGCAGGCTTCAAAACCAGTCATATGCGGTTCCAGACAACGTCTTCGAGAAACCGCGGCATAGAACCACCTCGGAAGTGCTATTGACCGTCATCTCGGAGCAGTACTTCTCAACATGATCATATGGATCCGAGGTGCCATCATAGCTCCTAATATTCGGAGGAATGTACTTGTTTGGGAATGGGGCCTCCCAGATAGCTCTAATGAACGGAGAACGGAAACGTGGCATGTTTCTCAAGACACGTTCTCGTTCAGAGAGATGTCCCCTGCGTTCTCTCTCAGGCTCCTGGTGGTATGCTGGAGAATGGTGCCGCGACCATTGCCTCCGAGGAGATATGTCGTGAGGAGAACGGCTCCTGGAGCGGGGACGTGGAGGCGAGTAGCGCCTCGGAGGAGAATATCTCGGAGAACGACGCCGAGCTTTATGCTGAATCGGTGACCGAGGCCTTTGTAAGTGAGCACGGGGAGGGGATTTCGAATGAGATCGATGTCTCCTTTCCCGCGCTCCGACTGAATGACGTCGGCGATCTACTCTTCTCCGATGGGGGGATCAGAGCTCTCTGATGATGATACAGGGCTCCTCCGTTCCCTGGAAGAGCGCCTTTGGCGAGCTGGGCTCGCTGGAGGTGGTGGTGGGGGTGGTACAGTAGCTTGTGAGACATGGCGTTCAACAGCCATGATAGTGGTAGCGAGTGCTGCCAACTGCCTCTCCACGACATTGAATCGCTCTTCTGGAATGACCATCAAATTTGGTTGAGCTGGTGGGTTCTCAATGGTTGTGGGGGCTCCATTTGGGGCTGCTGGAGTATTCACTTCACCCACCATGGAAGTCGCTGGAACTGGAATCCTCTGTTCTGGTGTCTGGTTCTGCCTTGATCTCCTGGTTGCAGGCATGGCTTCTTGCTCCTTCCCCACAGACGGCGCCAAAAATGTTAGCTCCAAAATCGGATCAAGCCCCAATTTCGAGCAACACTTTAAATTTGTATTAGGATGGGAAGAAGAAGAACCAGAAATCAAAGAGAAAAACTCAGAAGCAAAGGAGACTCAGCGAATAACGTGGAAAACCCCAAAAATGGGGAAAAAACCACGGTCATCTCCATGAGAGATGAAATCCACTAGATCTTCCGTCATGAATACAGAATAGAACTCCATTGATGAGCTCTAGAGAAAGAAAAGGGAAGAAGAAAACCAGAAGGAGAAGAAGAATGGAGCTCCAGTCGCCAGAGAGGCAGGGCTTCGCCGGATCTGAATTGGAATCCCGTTGAACTAGGGAGAAGGGGTATTTATAGGGTCTGGAGGCTGGGGTGTTGCTTGGAGAGTAAGCTACTCAATTTGAGCACGTGGGTGCCAACTCAGCGCTCCAGCTCAGCAAATCCAGCTCATCATGTTTCTAGAAGCTTCTAGACTCCAGGCTGGCACCTCAACCGTATAACTGTTTTGTAACTGCCTAACTGTTTCTCAACTGTTTAACCGTTCCTCTAACTGACTGAGCTTCTAGAAGATCTCGAGAGATCTCATGTCGATAATAGTGGGAAGGAAATCTGAAGGCGGCTCGCTCCCATGTGAGGTGCCGAGGTCCTTCTAGAGGACCTCGGAATTTAGAGCATTTTCCGAGGTGAGGATCTCGGTTACAGAGAGGAACCAAGCGAGGTGCTATAAGGACTGCCATGTGATCTGCACGTGCCTGGTTTTCTGTATGCCACGTGTCCTTATTTATAACCACCCTATCATATATATATCGGGTATGCTACTATGCGGTCGGCCTTATCACTGTGCAAGTGCGGTCGCCTCCACTCACCTCCATTTGACCCACTTTGTATAGTGTTTTGAGGAAATCTAACCGTATGGATGGAAAAGGGTATTGAAAAATAAGCTAGCATGTCAATTTTCATACAATTTGGGAACTTGTAGGGTCTTCATTTCACCCGTTAAGATGAAGACCCTATAAGTTCCCAAATTGTATGAAAATTGACATGCTAGCTTATTTTTCGATGTTCTTTCCATCCATACGGTTGGAAATCATTAAAACATGCTCCAAGAGCCAAAATAGGAGGCGATCTTACCGGAACAGTGTTCTGGCTGACCTTATTGTAGCATGCCCCTATATATTTATATAAGAATGATAGAGTCCGGCCGGCCGCAAGTGCAGCCGGCCCACTCTATCACCCATACACATTAGGTGGTGGGTTTGGGGGGCTTTTAATTTTTTGGGGAAATTTCACTAAACTACCTTGTGGTTTGCCTCTTTATCAATTCTGTGCTTATGGTTTGACTTTGAGTACTTTAGTACACTGTGTTGTGCCCCATGAGCATATTGGTGCCAACTTGTTAAAATTGCTAATGTGGCATAAAAAAAAGATATAAATTGACCTTTTTACCCTTTATATAAAAATATGATATCATCGGCGTACTAAAGTGACCTTTTTATATGAGGGGTAAAAAGGTCAATTTATATCCTTTTTAATGCCACGTCAACAATTTTAATGGGTTGGCACCAATATGTTCATGGGGTCCACCACATGGTACTAAAGTGCTTAAAGTCAAACCACAGGCGATGAATTGATAAAGAGGCAAATCACATGGTAGTTTAGTAAAATTTCCCCTAATATTTTTTGGGTTGGGTGTTAGAGTGGGTCTAACACAACTCTCTCTCTCTCTCTCTCTCTCTCTCTCTCTCTCTATATATATATATATATATATATATATATATATATATATATAGTCGTGATATAATACAGTTGACCGTAATACTGTGCATTCCCGATCGCCTCCCATTTGGCCCCCTTGAGTATGTTTGAAGGATTTCCAACCTACAGATGGGAAGATCATCGAAAAATAAGCTAGCATGTCCATTTTCATACAATTTGGTAACCGTTAAGTGGGAGGACCAAACGGTTACCTAATTGTATGAAATGGACATGCTAGCTTATTTTCCGATGATCTTCCCATCCGTACGGTTGGAAATCCTTCAAACATGCTTCAGGGGGCCAAATGGGAGGCGACCGGGAATACACAATGTGTACAGTCGACCGCATGTTATCATGTCTCTCTCTCTCTCTCTCTCTATATATATATATATATATATGAAGATGATAGTATCCGGCCGGCCGCAACTTGCGGGCGACCCATACTATCACCTTCATATGGGGGTGTGGGCTTTTGTTTGTTTGGTTTTTTTTTTCTTTTCTTTTACTGTTGTTGGGTGTCAGTATGGGCAGGCCGCAAATGCGGCCGGCCAGATACTAACATGACTATATATATATTCCACTATCTAAGCACTACCTTAATTTAGAGACATCTATCATCTGTAGGGGATTATATATAAGCAGTATTTTTAAACTCGGATCAGACTGGCCGGTCGGACTAATAAAACTAAAACAGGGAACCGGACTCTCCCCAGCCGATGTGGGACTAAATTTTCTTCAAATTAACTTCCAATCATATCATCTTCTTCTTATAAACGTGTTGGGTAATGATTCCAAATATATACATGATTCCCTTTCTAAACACGATCCTATTTCTCTCTAATTACATCCACTGCCATTTTTCAGAATCCCAATCATAAAATATAAAAGTTATATATATATATATATATATATATATATATATATATATATATATATATATATATGATGTCATCCGGTCGGACCGAAACTGGTCATCCAGTCAGACCGACTGACCCGTGACCCAGTTGTGAGGCTGGTTCACTTCAGGGACCGGTTTTAAAAACATTGTATATAAATAAGTATTAGAGTTCAGAGGGTATCACTGAAAAATAAAATTAACTACTTCATAAGGAGATATTTGCGAAAAAATACTCAGAGATCATAATAACCAGAAACCCAAACGTTCTCTTCCCGATTACCTCTCCAATCGTCCATATATATTTAAACCCGGCCCGGTTTCACCATCGCTTCCTTTTTTCAGATCTATTCCTCTTCTTCGTCTTCGATCTCGCTCGCCGATTCCGTCTCTCGAGATCCTGGCACGATGCGGAACTCGATCGCCGCCTACAAGGAGAGCCTCTCCCGGATCGCCAACGAGGTCCTCGATGCCGCCGACGAGGTCGAGCCGCCGACGTCCCGAACTCCTTCCACGGGCGCCGCCGCCAGCCCCGACCGTCGGATTTCCCGGAGGCTATCCCACTCGAGATCGCCAACCACGTCTCCAATCCCTAATGGGACGGGCTCCGTCTCCTCAGACGAGGTTTGATTGAGATTTCGCTTGATTAGAATTCTTTGTCTTGTTGGAGTTCATATCGTTGTTTGTCTTGTATATGATTGCAGTCCCGTCGTCAATTTTGTTGCCCATTTGCTAGATTGTGAAGAATTTGGTAGGATCCGCTTGTTTCTTATGCATGACTGTCTCCATCATGTTGATCTTATCTAGCTTTTACCATGGTTAATACAATCGGTTGATTAAGTCCCTGTAGATTTTAATAGTGTTGGATGATGCAGGAGAAGGGTGATATGGAAGGCACTTGGCTCTTTTGGCTTTTCTTGCCATTTCATCTGACATGAGCCTGGGCATGCTGAGAATTATGCATGGTCTAGATAATTATTTTCTTTTATGCTATCAACAATGCAATGTTGCTACTAGTCCTTCTAGACCTATGTGTTATAACCATTGTTTCACACGTGGAGGGGTTATCTAATTCCCTTTCCCTCTACTTGGTTATAAGGAGTTAGTTTAACCTTTCTGATCACAAGTTATAGATTTAGAGTTGGATTGGTCTGGCTCAGGATTTGTTGTTAAAATAATGAAACAATTACATTTAAGTTCTACTCTGATTCATGTCTTTTATTGTTAAGAGAGCCTCAGCATATGGAAATGGTAAAGTTGAGATTTCGCTTTGATTGGACTACAAAAGATTATATATTTATGAACGCTTTTAAGAAGTGTAGAAAGCAAAGGACAAATTAAATGCATGCCAAATCTAAAAATGCATTGGTAGAGAGAGGAACAAGTGTTTTGTTTAAGGAGTCGGAAAAGAAAGATATATATGAATCGTAGATTTAATTGCTGGTGATGATTATCAAAATCCTGCTGAAACAACATATAAGTTTTTTATTTTTATTTTCTGAATGCTTCTTAGATTTAATTGCTTGTGATGATTATCCAAATCCTGCTGAAACAACATATAAGTTTTTTTTTTTCTGAATGCTTGGAAAAGGATATACAAAGTCTGATCTTAATTTTTTTTAATTTTTAATTTTTATAAATTTTGATGCTTTTGGTTTTAGTTCTAGTCATATTATGTTTAAATGGCTAGTGGTTTAATCTTCTAGCTAGATGTTTACTAATTTTTCAGAGTGAGTTCCTTTAGTGCCTTTTTGATCAGCAGTCTTCTCCAACATCTTTTTGGAATTTCTATTGTTGCTACATTTTCATATTCAACACTGTTGCAACTGATTATGAGCTAGATGTCAGTGGCTATGAATAGGATTCATTTTTTTTTTTTTTTTTGTAATGACTAATGACGATAAATATTTTTTAAATGACAATTGCTTCCTGTTCATTAGTCCTTGCATACTTCACTCAAAGTCCTATAACAATAAACTGGATACTGTTAAACTTTGAAGAGAGTAGCTATGGAACCTAACTTCAAATGGACATGCATATCATAATTTGTTCTATCTCCTGATAGTAGGTGTACCTTGACCAGTTTTTGCAACAGCTTGGTAATATTTGGCTTCCCTTCTCTTTGTAGATAGCCCAATACAAGGCAGATATCGAGAAGCTTCAGGCATCTGAGGCGGAAATAAAAGCACTATCATATAATTATGCATCTATGTTGAAGGAAAAAGAGGTATGCCAATCAGGACACACCAGGTTTCTTTCTACTTCATGTTTGCTCCATGACAGATTTTCATTTGAATCATGTGTTGTTCATAATATAGTTATTGCAATGAAGTGTCTTGCTTCAGCTCATGAGATTTAGTTCTTTAAATATTCATTGTTATTGATGAAAATTGTGTTCCTGCTGAAAATTAGCAGCATCTAATTTTTGTTATGGATGTTTTATCTCAAGGATGCTCTGTTATGGATTTTATCTCTTTTTGATACTAGTTTCTTTTTAATCTTGCTGCTTTCATTGTTATTCATTTGGGACTTTTCATTTGTATATTCAACTATGCCTTTAGTAACAGTTTGGCTTGTGGGTAAAATATGAAAGTTGATATGATGGAATTCTATACGTTTAGGTATTCAAGGTATTTAACATATGAATCCACAAGTTTTTGTTTCTTGAGGCTCTTATAGGACTTCCTTTCAGCACTAGAAATGTGCACTTATTCATATGGTTGCATCATATGGCTAGGGAAGTTCACGTCTGACCATTCCAATATTGCCTGCTTTGGCTGTATTTTTTATAATTTGTATTGTTTTTGATGTGTGTCTTGGATCTTGAACTTGTATATAATCTTTGAAGGGGCCAAATTTAGTCAACCATGATAGTAACTGATCATATCTAACTTTATCTTAACTATGAAATGTAACCTGATCATCTCTTGTTATATGTGAACCAAGTATCTGTAATTTGATGTTTACCATAAAATGTGCCTAAATTATGCATTTTGACTGAAGCATAAGCTTGGTTTGGAATTTTGGATAGATGAAAATTTGAACTAATTAACACCAACCAAAATAAATACTTTGTGATTAAAATTGTATTTTATCAAAAAAATGATGGATGTTTATGTATGATTAATGATCTTTAAATATTAATTAATTAGCTATATTATTTATTTAATTAATTTTTGTTAAAAGATGATAAATATCCCAATTATTCCAAATGTGGTGTTTGCTTGGAGAGTTTAGAATAAGTTGGGATGAACTAATGCATCCCAACTTATTCGCCAACCAAACACCCTCTAAGGTTTAAAATTTCTCTCATTTTTGCTTATGTTTCTTATCAAAAAATTGAATAACTGAAAGAAAAAAAATTAACTCCCAATTGGAGTTTATCTTATAGAAAGCCAATCATGGTGTAACTGGGAAGTACTTGGTCAACCAAAATGGTGTTGGTTATATGAATGCCTTGGTCTGCGCTATGGGACTGACTCTCCTTTGTACTTATTGTGTAAAACATAATATTTCTATAATTACTTCAGTAACAATTGTACATGCTAACAAAAGTTAGCACTAGTTAGACTGGCCATCAATCAACGGTATTCTTTTAGAGCTTGACCTTGCTTAGTACCTTTCTTGATCTCATAGCTAAATCTCAAAACTTTTCTGGCCTCATCTAAAACCATTGATTAAACAACATACCATTTAAAAAACCAAAAATAAAGAGATTAAGGTTCAAAGTTCAAACCAGTGGTTTGATCCAGATTAAACTGGGATATCAAAATTAAGCAATAGTTAAAATATATTTAAAATATAAAATAGTTTAGAAAAAAGGAGTAAATGTTCAGGTACCTCCTTCGTTGCTTTTATAAATTTAAGAACTACAAAAGCTCTTAAGATCTTGACCTTCCTAACACCAAGATTGCTTTGTACTTACCAGTTTCCTGGTTCCAGCATTCAGCATTTTGATTGGCTGGACCAATCCACTTTTTAAATCAGTAGCTAGAACTCCCAAGTAATGTTTGACCCAGTTTGATTATGGAGACTAAATATGAATTCATAACACAAGTAGAATTCTCATGGACAATAATCTTGACATAAATCTGACCCATTATCTGGCCTCGTTGGCATGTTTATATTCAAATTGTCGCCACTTGGTATAGTTTTTGTGTGGCGGCATTTAGATTTTACTCTGAAGGTTCACATCAATAATCCTTTTCCCACGTGTGGACTACTGATTATCAACTTTCAAATCCAGTTTACTCAGGTTTTTTTATTTTATTTTTATTTTTTATTTTTATATAACTAACTTTCTACTATTTCTTGTAAAAGGTTGCATATCTGCTAGTGATGTGTGCCTATATTTTTACTCATAATAGTTCAGCTTTATGATTGCATCCATTGAGCAATTCTTTTTGTTTATGAATTTTTTTTTCTTATTTTGTCTGAAAGTAAGTGCTTGCTTTTATACCTCAACCTAAATTTTCAGTAAAATCTATAAGCACACTTTTCACCTCACTTCTTATAATTGTGTTGGACAGGAACAACTTAATAGGTTACGGGAAGAAAACTGCTCACTTAGGAAAACAGCGGAGGAAAAAAGTGCTGGTGGGCCTTATTTAATAAGAGATGGGAGTCCTCGAACCTTATCAAATAACTTCAACATGGTCAAGGTAATCATCATGTTATAACAGAATTTTTCATGGATGATGACAACTATTTTGTGCAACTGTTTCTCATACTATTACAAATGCATAGAAAACATGCATGCATGTGAGTGATTAAGCGACTGAGTGGCTTTTCTACCGCATGACAACTGGCATCACATGTGTTTTGCCAAGAAGTTTGCTCATCATTTCAACAATTTAGCAGGGGAGAACAGACGTACCACCCAGCAGTCTCTACCGAAATCAAAACCAAGTGAATTTGCGTTCAAGTGGAAATTATGCACCCAAAGGAAATTTGTCTAAGCAAGATGGTTTTATTAATGGCAACATGCAATCCACTCCATTCAATGGCTTTCAAAAGGTTGATCAAAGAATCACAAATTCACAAGGAATTGAGAAGGTACATGGTGGTGTTGTTTTTGTTCTTACCTGTTAGTTAGAAAGGTTGGTGTGTTGTTGTTATACTTTAAGAACCTGAAATTTAGTTGTCTGTCTTTTTTGTTTTTCATTCAGCCATCACCCTTATTTCTTCTAACTTAATTCTTAGTATTTTGATTCTCATTGTAATTCTCATATTAAATTTGCAAGAAGTCTTCTTTGAGGTTCTAGAAGCAGTTATTGTTTGACTGTTTTCTTAACTAGTATTTCCTTGACTTCTTTAGTTATGGAAAAGTTGCATATTGATGGTAAATTGGTCCATGTTGTAGGAGCTTTCAGATTTGCATGATGGAAATAGTAGATATTTGACAACTTCAAGAGACGATATCAGGTATGAGATCGAAGAAGTAAAAGCTCAACTAGTTAAAGAACGTGAAGATTTCAAAAATGTGAAGCTTAAGTTACAAGGTTTGTTCTTTGTGAGACAAGGTTCATACATTTGTGTTTTTCCATTATTAATTCCTTTACAATGTTTTACACTTCCCAGAGGAACACCAGTTGAATGAATCCTTTCGAAAGGAACTAGATGATTTGAAGATGGATAAGGAGAAAGTAAGTATTAGATGGAATATCTTGAAGTTCATTTTGTTGGTCAATGTGTGCGCATAATTTTTGTGTACACTGATGCTTAAGTATAGTATTTGTTTAACTTCATGACATAGTTCTGGATCTTTGCACTAAATTATTCAAGGCTCAAAAGTTTTTCTTTTGTTTTGTCTAAGTTTTTGGGCAACTTTTATCACCTCAACTTTTGTGGCATAAATTTTGATTTGTTTCTGAATGGTTGTGATTTGCTTTTGCACAAACCCCTGTTTTGTTTACTTTCTTGCATGTGCCATGACACACCACCATGGTTGCTAACTAGCAACCTGGGCAGACAAGTTGGAAATGTGGAAATGGTCATATGTAAGGTTCCCATTGCAATCTTGTACTAATAGTAGCCTCGACTGCAATTTTCCCCAGCCTTTTTCAATTAATGAAATTGTCATTTTACCTCCTTGCAATTCCCTTCTAAAATTTTGAAGTTAAGATATTCAGTCATATTGGTTATGGGCATGCATTTGTTGTTTAATCATGTTTTTATTTTTTTTAGATGCATAATGTTGATTTCTCATTGTTTGTGGTAGATTATTAGGTGCCTTGTGCATTCAATTCCTATTTTATTTGGATCATTCTCCTTTTCTGATTCCTTGATGTGGAACTCAGCTTGTCTTTTTATGTTTTGCATCTATTAAAAAATATCACACAATCACCCACACACCCACCAATGAGCTTTTGATTCAATATTAAAACTGGCCACTCCTGATTGCTCAGGTTAATTTCATTGTGGTATGTACACACATGTACACACAAATTTATTTAACTAGATGTGTTCATCTTGACTGCTGTTATGGACCCGTTGTTCTTTCCCACTTTGTAAAATTTTCTTTTCTCTGTTCCATTTTGTGATTGACTGATGTCATATTTGATTTATAGGCCTCTGCTAAAGTGAGTGGGTTGCAGAAGGAACTACATGAGAAGATCTCAGAACTTAGGCAGCTTCAGGTGGAATTGGATAGAACTAAAGATAAAGAACCAGATGAAACTATTGAAAGTTTGAAGACCATGGTTGTGAAGTTGGAGAAGGAGAATACCATGCTGAAGGTTGATACTCACAGTTGCAATTGAATTCACGATTCTCATTTGAAATGCTATTCAATGATCTCTATCATGCTATAATGAGTCAATTGTAGTCAGTGTAGTTAGAATCGTATGATAATCGATAAGAATCGTTTTCATACCCAACAGTTTGAATCTTATAGGAGAATCGAAATTGATCAAGAATCGTTAATGAATCGTGTGAATCGATGCCGAATCGATAGAATCGATATGAATTGAGAAGATCATTGATTCAGTTTTTGGTTTAACTTTTTGATTATTTTAAAAGTTCTTTAAATTAAATTATCAAAATAAGTGATTATTGAATTAATCTTTAAATTTGTTATTAAAAAAAACAAATTTAAAGATTAATTAAATTTTAAAATATAATGCTTTCTTTCAATAATAAATTAATTTGTTATTGGAAAAATTCTGTTATGGAAAAAAAATTTCTTTTTTAATTAAAGGAATAGAATTAATCTTTAAAATATTTTCAATAACAAATCATAAGATTATGCCTTCGGTGATTATTTAAGGAAAAAAACTATTCTTGAAATAACCAATGTTTATTTATTTATTTATTTATTTATTTATTTTTACTTGGTTGTCTTTAATTTTATGTTTAATGCATGACTTAGAATTTAAATTTTTTCTAAATTTCTTTTTATAGAATCATATATATATTGATTTTGAAATGTTGAATCGAATCTTGCGATTCTATTCGATTCACGATTCTCGATTCGCAAACTTGGGAATTCGATTCACGATTCGAATCTCAATTTGACTACCTTGATTGTAGTTAATTCTGGATTGTATCATATTAAGGCGATATCTTTTCTTAGGTAGAGAAGGATGAATTGAATGCAAATTTGGAACAGCTGACTACAAGCATGCAAGGAAAAGCAGATGCTTATGGTTCAGATCCTCTAAATCATTCACAAAAATTGAATGAGGTAGTTGTATCCTCTTTCTTCTCTGTATATCCTACTAATTAACTGCTTTGCTTATCATTTTTTTATGCACCCTACTTGTTTGAAAAGTGTCTACATTTTGATCTATCTGTTGGTGATTGCTTGCTACTCCCTAGGTTCTCTGAGTCCTTCCACTTGAGGGTTATTGCATATGTCCTATGCCATTATGCTTACAGTTTACATGTTTTTGGCATCATAGGCAACTTTAAATGTAAAAGAGGAAATGGAATTAATGATACAACAGCTGGAGAAATCATTGCATAATGCAATCAAAGAGAGGGACAAAGCTTTGCAAGAATTGGCCCGTCTGAAACAGCACTTACTGGACCAGGTAAATCATAAAAAAAAAAATTCTTCTGCAGTTGCAGCACCTATTTTGAACTTGTTTTCTGCTGTTGGGGGTTGTTAATCATATAATAATTTTTGCGCTTCTCTTTCAAAATTTCTCTGTGTTGTTTGTAAATGAGTTATTTCAACAATTCCAAGTTACTATTCTTCCTAGAAAATTAATGATCTTGTAGATGTTTTTACATGGGCATTGATAAAGAAGAGCCTGGTGCTATAAAGCTCCCTCTATGCGCGGGCCCGGGGAAGGGTCGGACCACTTGGGTCTATTATATGCAGACTGTTTCCACGACTCAAACCCATCACCTCCAAATCACATGGCGACACCTCTACCTTTGTGCCAAGGCTCCCCTTCTTACATGGGCATTGGTGCTTAGGGAAATAAATTCTTTGCCATCTCCTATGTTTTCAATTTCTCTGTCTCAAGGACACATTCAAGAACAAGGCTAATATGATTCCAGGCACTTGGGACTGTTCAGAATTTGTAGACACCTTGTATAGACAATAGAAATATGTATATCTTTATGGTGAAACTATTTAATAGTTTCTTTAGTTGCACAATCTTTAGAAAATGGCAACACATCTTTTGAAAAAGCGTCTACTATAGCAGTTTACAAAAAGAGGCCAATTTGTATTTTTTTAAATAAAAGAACTTTGCCTTGCTTATGAGCTATATTCTAATATTGAGCATATCTTGTGTTTTTATCTGCTAAAGAAATGGCATTGGGATATGTTTAGCTTTGACCACCTTAATTATAGCCTTCCTTGATGATTTTCAAGATACTTGTTTTACCATTATACTGAACAGTTTTGAAGTCGAGCCAAATTACTTGTAGAGGAGCTAAGTTTTTCAATTAATCTCTTTCAATGAATGAAGTTTTACTTATTCTCACATCTGGTTAGATGCATACTAGTGTCTTGAATTTGCTTGAGATTAAGTTATTGCAACATTTGTCTTTGATAGTAGTTGGTAGTGGTAGTAGATTGGGTGTTGCTTCACAAAAATGGGGTGTGCACTTAAGTCTGTTTTTTCAAACATTCTGCAGTCAAAATTGAGGATGGTTTCTTCTACTACGGTCTTGTCTAGGAAATTGAAGAATCAAATAAGATGGATGAGGATAACAAAATCATCGAGGAGCTTAGGTCAAACTTGGAGTACCAAAGAGCTCAGATATTGCAGCTGGAGAAGGTTCTCAAGCAGGAAATGGCAAAAACGGAGGAGATAAATAGGGCGAAAACTAAAGAACTTAATAAGTTAAATGAACAGATTCATGCCCTGAGAGAGAAGGTTTCTACATGCATGAGCACAATTGATGCAAAAAATGTAGAGCTGCTGAATCTGCAGACTGCCCTGGGTCAATATTATGCTGAAAGTGAAGCCAAGGTAATTGAGATACACATTTCTACCTTTTTTTTTTTTGTAAAAGTTTATTCCTCTTTTTTGTGATATGAGAATGTTATTAAGCGTTCTTTGTTTAAATGGTATGTGATATCTGGATCCTTGTTATGACTTGATCTGGATGTCCAATGATAGGAAAGACTAGGTAGAGATCTAGCATCAACAAGAGAGGAATCTGCAAAACTTTCACAAATGCTGAAGGTATGTCTTGTTTCCTGCTTTTGTTCTTTATGTATTTAAAGAATTTTCTTTTTCTTTTCCTTTTTTTTTCTTTTTCCCCTGAACTGTGCTTAAGAATATAAACTTGTTAACTGGCACTTTATATTGCTTCGAATTACTGGGAGATTGCAAGTGTATGCCAATCACTCATGAGGTATATGTTAATGAATATAAAGTAAGCACAGTTAGGCTTACATGTTTGTGGGATTCTTGCTTGTGAAATGTTTAAATGTGACTGCTTGCATTAATGTGGCCAATAAAATCTATAGGACATTTCCAATGCAACTTATCAGTCACCCTTTATTGTTTACATTTCATATGAAGACCTCATTATCCTAGTCCATGGTGCCTTAATTGTCATTAAAATATTCACATGTATACCGTAGTGGCCAACTAATGAAACAAAATTTATCTTCATCACCGGTGTGAATCCAAGAGACTTTCTGTTGATGCTGGCATTCCAAAGGTTGGACACAATATATTTGTTACGGGACATGCTTTATTAGGTAATATTGCTTCGATATTCGAAATCAATATCTTATTGTTCTGATTACATTTCTCATATTTGAGCATTTCTTTTAATCTTCTGATTGACTGAATATTGAGCTTAATCAGAAAAAAAATCCATAGCATCACTTGTGGATTAGTAAATTCTCCTTTTCGATGCATTTAAGGATTGCCATTCTTTTAATTTCTCAATGTCCTAGACCATATCTGGATGGCATATGGGGACAAAGCTACTCACATTTTATAGATATAAATGCTTCCGAAAGGTTTGGTTTTTTTCTATAACATCAAATACATTTGAGTAAGGTGCCTTGGTGGAAAATCATGGACTACTCATGCTGCTTGATGTCTCATGGGCTTTTACTCAAATGGTTTTCATTTTCTCATATGGTTACTTGACATGTTCAAAGGTCTATAGATTTGCCTTGAGAATGATTGTTTATGGGCCTCAAAATCATATGTTAGACTCCTCAGTACTTAACAAAACATGTCTGATTGTCAATTAAATTACCAGAATGTAGCAGAATAAAGCAGTAGTGGACTATTAATCAGTTCCCTAGTATACAGTTTCTTGGTTGGTAACAAGGTTATTTTAGTATTAACAGGAGTAAGCATTTATTGAAAGATACTGACTGAGACATGAAAAAGAGCAGTTATAAACTATTAGGTGGTGCCTTTTCCTTCGCTTTAATGCTGGATACTTGGATATCTTATTTTATCTTTGATGAAGACAAAATATGACTAGACTATAGCATGATATTTATTGTCCTCTTTGTGGATACTTCATTTGCTATATGGAAAGTAGTCTCCTGTTGTTAGTTCTAATAGAGACAAGGCTTTCAAAACAACAATTGAATGGAAATTTGAGGTGGATACTAGTTGATTTGATATTCATTCCTAGTTTAATCACCTCATAATTTGTAATTTAGCTAACCTCTTTGAATGTTGATATGTTCTTTATTTGCTATATGTTATTTTATCTTTGATGAAGACAAAATATGACTGGACTGTAACATGATATTTATTGTCCTCTTTGTTGTACTTCATTGCTATATGGAAAGTAGTCTCCTGTTGTTAGTTCCAACAGAGACAAGGCTTTCAAAAGTACACTTGAATGGAAATTTGAGGTGGATACTAGCTGATGTGATATTCATTTCCTAGTTTAATCACCTCATAATTTCTATCTCTTTGAATGCTGATATGTTCTTTAGTTAGTGATATGCAGATTATGCAACAGTCTATACTTAAGACGCTCTTAAGTTAAATTCTTAACCCGGAATTGATATGTTCTATTTATTATTTATTGCTTTTTGTTTTTTTGGGGCTGTATTTCTGTTTTGTGGATTCTCCATTTTGTAATACTAATATGATAAATTAACTTTGCTCTTGAAAATGCGTAGGTTGCAAATGAAAAGATGGAAATATTGGGAAGGGAAAAGGCTGACATTATTTCTAGACTTTCACAAACTGAAAGGCTGTTATCAGAGAGCAAATATTCCATAACAAAGTTTGAGGAAGAAAATTCAAAACTCCGCCGAGCTTTGGAGAAGAGTATGACTACACTTAATAGGATGTCATTGGACTCAGATAACTATGTTGACAGGTTAGTCTTTTGGACGATTTGGATAAGATGTTCTCTTAACTTGTTATTGTGTTATATGTGACAAAAACTTCTGCTTGGCCATGTGGTTGGAATATCCTATGCCCTGTGATCCATGGAAAACCACATCACATAAAAGAGTAGAAGACACATTTAAGTTGGAAAATTTTGATAGTGATCCTCACATTGTGGAAATTGACAGCTCAGATTTGCTTGATTTGGAGAGGCTGTCCTTCACCAATTTACCAACCAGATAATTTAGCATATTAATGTGTCTGGTTGGTAGATAGTATACGCCTTATTAAACTGTCTCTGTAACTATTTTTCTGATGTTTGATGGGTCAGTATAGACCTAACATCATATTATGCTTAGCCAATTTCAGATGCGAATTGCATGTTTTTCTCTCATTCATGTCCTTGGGTACCCAGAGGATGACTAATTTTTGTTAAACATCGTCTCTTTAACTATTTTCTGAAGTTGCTTGATAGGTCAGTATAGATCTAACAACAGATTACGTTTGACTGATATCAGATTTGAATTGCATGTTTTTCTCTCATTCATGCCCTCGGGTAATCCAATGGCCAAGAGGATGATTGACTTTTGCAAGGCCTTCCAATGTTTGTCAAACACTTTTTCTTTTTTATCATTCTGCAATTTAACCAACCATTTTTTACCTGATAGGCGCATTGTTATCAAGTTGCTAGTGACATATTTCCAGAGAAATCACAGTAAAGAGGTTTTGGATCTTATGGTTCGCATGCTGGGTTTTTCTGAAGAAGACAAACAAAGAATAGGTTTTGCTCAGCAAGCTGCTGGAAAGGGTGTTGTTCGGGGTGTTTTGGGTTTTCCAGGCCGTCTTGTTGGAGGAATCTTAGGAGGAAACTCACATGGAACACCTGGAGCACCATCTGATAACCAGGTTTGTGTTTCATCCTCATCTGAATATTTTCCAACCATTTCTTGCTCCAAGCTGTACTCATTGTTTACTAGTTGCATGATAATATTTAATGACTTGAACCAAGTATGGTGTGATTTCTGAATTTAATTTTCATAGTATTTCAACAAGGTATGAAGCTTTCCTTTTTTACTTTCTAAAGATTCGAGATATCTCATGGTATTGATATGAAAAGAAGAGAGTTATTAAGGAACTTGTAATCAAACTAATGGGTAAAATGATCTTCCTGATATGCTCTGTTGCTTTTGTTATAGCATGTTTTGTTCATGATGCTGAACTCAGGATGTACATGGTAAAGCACATGATCATGTTTTAAAATCAACATCTATAAGAAATCATCACATTTGAAGTTCTCATTAGTGATTGCTATTGAATGTTAACAAAATTTGATCTTTGACACTAACTCCATGAAAATAACTACATGATACTAACACTGATAAATCACTCTAGCATACTCATGACTAGAAAAGTGTCCCCATTTTTCAGACGTCTTCCTGAGCTGACTTTGTATGTCTTGTATTTCAGTCTTTTGCAGACCTGTGGGTAGACTTTCTTCTCAAGGAAACTGAAGAAAGGGAGAGACGGGAATTTGCCGAAGCGGCCAACACATCAACTACTCCGAGCTCTACAAAGACACAATCCTTTCCCGATCATAGAACAACCCAACCTGTTCCAACTTCCAGCCATCCATCAGTACATTCATCAGCGAGTCGGTTCACCACTCCTCTCACTGCATACCCAAATCAGATGTATGAGCAAACAGAAAGCGAATTTGCAACAGTGCCTCTCAACTCATCAGTTTCTCCGCTTTCAGACTACAGCTCCAAGTTTCCAAGACAGCAGCCTCCAAGGTACTGACATATTGGCACAATTGAGATTAATTCAAATAGATTGCTGTGTGCACAGATAGTTTTATTCTGTATTTCTGTTATATCCATATGTTCATAAATCGCAGTGTATCAATTTATTTCTTTTTTCTTGGTCATTAATATATAAGTTTTGCAACTCAAGCTTGAATGAGAGAGAGATTGATTGAGAGTTCTGCATTCTGGCTTGTTTCTCAATTGGCAATTTCATGAATGCCAATATGATGAAAACCTGGCCCTTGTTTTGTTTGTCTTTGAGCATTTCTTTCCTTCTCTCTCTCTCTCTCTCTCTCTCTCTCTCTCTCTCTCTCTCTCCTTTTTTTATTTGGTGAAAAAATTGGATAAACCACATTTTACAGGTTACATGTAGCGAGAAAGGATTGGATGAAACGGATGCACCACGTCGGATTGTATCCCATTCCAATAAGAGAGTGACATGTGTTTATATTTTATTTTATCTGAATAAAATAAAGAAATATAAATAAAATAAGACACGTATCTCCATCTCCTCTCTCGGCGTCCGCAAAGTAGTCTCCAACGACGACTCCTTCCTCCTCTCCCTCATCTTCGCCGAGCTCACCAATTCCCTCCGCCTCATCTCCATCTCCATCTCCCACCTCTCCTCCCGCTGCTCTGACCCCGCTTTCAGATACTTCGCTTGTGCTTTCAAAGCCTTCGTGTTCTCCGGCGAGGACCCTCACCGCTGGGTCATGTCGCCCAAGGACATGCACTCCAAATCCAAGAAGATGGACCCAAAAGGACCCAAGCGGTGCTTTTCCATCTTTGCTAATCTTTTGTTGGCGGTGTTTGCTCGAGAGAGAGAGCCAGAGAGAGAGACTTTCAAGCTTCTTCTCTTCTTTGCTTTCCATGCATGATTTCTCCTTCCAAACTAAAAACAAAGAGATACTCTCTTTCTCTCACTAAAAGTTCGAATCTTTCTCTCTCTAAAGCCTCCTCTGGTTCTTTCCCCAGTCTTCAAACCCAAAAAGAAGCCATCTTTGAAGATGGAATCACAAAAGATGAATGCATGGAAAGCAAAGATGAGCATATCTTCTGAGGTCTCAACTTTGAATCCTATCTCTTGTTTCCTTGTTTTTCTGATCTGAGAGTGGGTGTTGTTTGCTTGTGCTCTTGTTTCACTAATGGAAGAGATGGAGAGAGGAGGCATAAATATAGGGTTTGCATCAGAGCTTCCCTACTAGGAGATCTCTTGGTGGGCATATGAGGTCTCATGTTGATTCTCACGAATTCATTGGAGGGTGTGGAGGAGGGAGGGGCGTGAAGATGAAGAGGAGCTCTAGGGGGCTTTTCAATGGCTATGGGTTGTGTAGAGCCTAAGAAGACAAAAGCGAGGCTCACTATCTCCTTTAGAGGTCATTGGAAGCGATAAGAGTGTAGCGTGCTATCCTTCTTGGAAGTCTTTGTTTCTTTGTTTGGGCATATGAGATGCCATTGGATAGATCGGTACTTCTCTCAAGGTCTTATGCGAGATAAAGATCTTTGAAGAACAACAACGGGAGGGTTCTCGGAGTGTTCTCTTGTACGTCTTGCTTCGGCTTGTGCTCTCGGGGATCATACTTGGCAGTGTTGGCACGCAGCGCCTCTTGGCCAGGTGGACGGACCTTTGTTGGCGTTCGGGCGTGTGATGGAGTAGGTGCGAGGGGAGTGAAAGAGGAATCTGATAGAAAAAAGCACACAAAAGATTTTTCGCATTGGAAAACCCTACAAATCGAGGGAGGAAACCACGGGGCGGCAAGCAAGAAATTCCACTAAGCAGAGAGAGAGAAGCGTCAAAATCTCACCGAGTTGATGCCCTAACTTGAGATAAACCTTTACAAGAAGAAGATCTAATAAAGAAGACGCTGCAGTAAAGGCATAAACTTCGGACAACAAACTCTTTTGTAAAAAAAACTCTGAAAGCTTCACATCTTCTTCTTAGCTAGAGAAAAAATCTCTCTTCCACTTCTTCTTCTTCACGGGGAATCACATGACTATCTATCTTGAGCTTCTCTCTCCCTAAAGTCTCAAAAATCTATGTCTCTCTGCACACGGATGCTTTGTTACCTTTTCAGTTCTACCGTCCACGGTATTTTCAGACACCTTTTCCTTTGGCAGGTAACACTCAACAATCATTTCCTTGCTTGCCTTGCTTTTTATCATCCCAAAGGTGATCACGCCCTTGGGATCCTAATATTATTTCAGCCACATCTTGCCCGGCATATCTACATCTTGATCTGCATATCTTGCTATCCATCGGATCTGCATACTCGGCCATCATCTCGGATCTGCATACTCGGCCCATCCACTTCGGATCCAACCTATCTGCACTCCATATCGGGCTATGCTCTATGGACTCCATGTTAGGGCGCATATACGCACATCTACATCGGATCATGATCGCACATCGTACATGCACATCTACATCTTCTCATGAGATCGCACATCTTGCTTGGACATCAACCTAGCAGAATCTCCCCTCCAAAGGAGAGAATGAAATTACGACTTCTTACCAGGTAAGTGAATTTTATCCATACGATGGAGGCGGCACACTTCAAATTTTCAAGTGACAAACTCTTTGTCAACATATGACTTACCATTATCATCTGTGTGAATCTTTTCAAAGAGCAAGTTGTTTTTCTTCCAATGCATCCGTATCGATGATACCTCCGTCTATGTGACCTTGCATGAAATGTAGAATTCTTTCAAAGGTGAATCCTTTTCACGACTATCTGTCTGAACATACTTTTCTTGCTCAAAATTAAGTTCTTGCATGAACTTCTTCATCCTTTGACTCTTTGCTAGCTTGATTCTTTTGCAATGATTAAAACACGTAGTAGACAAGGCCACACATTTCTGAAGCTTTGATTGCAGTACTTGGCACCATGCATAAGTCATCAAGTATCCAGACGGTGACCTTCTTTTATCAATATCTCAGAGGCCATTATAAGCTACAAAATGCGGCTCCTCTGTTCTCCAAAACACAAGCGCATTGCTAGTGCCACGAAGGTATCTTTCGAATACACTTAAGCGCATCCCGCAATGTTCCTTCCAGGTTAGAGACAAACACTCACAACTCCAAGCTGAATAGGCAATGTCGGGTCTCGTACAAACCATAGCATACATCGGACTTCTACGGCCATGGCGAGAAGCATAAAGGGATCTTTTCCCATAACTTTTTCTTTACGCCTCTCTGTCTTTGGACTTTGCTTGGTGCCAGCTTGAAGTGTGCTCCAAAGGGGAGTACTCCTTTGGCTTTGTCTATATTGGAATCTCACGAGTATCTTCTCAATATACTTCTCTGTAAACCACAGTCTCTTAGACTTCACATCCGAGGTAATCTTCATGCCTAAAATCGTCGACTTGCGGCTCCAAGTCCTTCATAGCAAAAGACTTACTCAACTCTCTTTTTCAAGCTTGAGATTCTTGATGTGTTGCTACCAACAATGAGCATGTCATCAACATAAATCAACGAATGACAAAATCATTAGTTGAAAACTTCTTCATAAAAACCACGGTGATAAAGTTGTCTTGGGTACCCATGCTCCCCATAAAAGACTCAAACTTCTTATACCGCTGTCTGAGAACTTGCTTCAATCCATACAAGCTCTTCTTTAACTTGCAAACATAGTCTTCCTTTCTTACGACAATGAAGCCCTCGAGGTTGCTTCATTATAGATTTCTTCAAGATCTCCATGGAGAAGCGGTCTCATGCTCAATCTCCAGAGTTAAGACTAGGTAGGCTAGAACTAAGACCTTATAGATCTTATAGATGACATCTTGACAGCGGAGAGAATATCTCCTCAAAGTCAATTCCTTTCCTCTGGTTAAATCACTTCACAACCAACCTAGCTTTGTATCACCGGGTTTGAAGAGTTCTCATCATGCTTATCTAAAACCCATTTGTTCGAGCCTTCTTCCCTTGAGGCAACTTCACAAGCTCAAGGTTTGGTTGTCATGAAGAGGGAAGCATCTCATCTTTCATAAGCCTCGATCCACCTTTCTTTATGTATATCTGCGTAGCCTCTTCATAGTATTCAAAATCATCATCATAAGACATATTCATGGCGGGGATACCTGAGTAGACAAGGACATCTTTCCCTCGTGGATGCTGCGGTGCAATGTGAAACAGTGCTATCAACCTCCATATCGAGTTCTTCCAAAATCGAGGTTCTTCGAGGTTCCAGTGCATCTTGAGTAAGATCAGCACATCGGAAGTAAGATGTATCGCCGAATAGGATGTGGATGTGGCATATCGGAGGTAGGATATGGATGTGGCATGTCCGGAGGTAGGATATGGCATATCGGAAGGAAGATACGCCATATCCGGAAGGAAGATCACCGCCACAGTTCCACATCAAGCTGACTTATGTAGCGCTTTGTGAAGAACCCTTGGCATCTTCTGATATGTCCTCTATCGTTTGGTCTTGCCCATCTGCATCTCGACTTCTAACAAGCTTCTTCTCAAATGATCATGCATCTGTATCAAATTCATCCATATCCACAAACACACATTGCTTGGTCTTTGCTTCCATTAGATCTTTCATCTCTTGGAACATGCACAAAGGCCACGCATCCAAACAACGTAAGTGATTGTAGGATACATTCTTACCATACCAAACTTTATGCGGGATATCACCATCAAGGAAACATGGGCGTTGAACACATGCACGTTGTATATAAGAGCTTCACAGATGTATTGGGCAACGGCCTCAGGGCAGGAGACATCTAACCCTTTCCATGAGTGTTCTATTCATTCTCACTGCCATCCCATTCAAGCTGAGAGTCTTTGGTGGGAGTTTTACGGTGTCTAATCCCGCAGGTTACCGGTACTCATCAAAGGTACCTATATATTCACCACCATTATCACTTGGATGCACTTGACTTCTTTCGGTCTGTCTCTCAGCGGATGCATGAAATTCCTTGAACACACCAAGGACTTGGTCTTTTCTCTTCAAAGCATAGACCAGCCTTCACGGAAAGAGTCATGATAAATGTGACAAAATAAAGTGCACCACCAAAGAGAACTTACTTTCATGGGACCACATACAGTATTGTACGGCTCCAAAGCTTGGGTCTTTCTCGAAGGTGAATTCATCTTGAAAGTAACTCTTGTTTGCTTCCCGGCCAGAACTGATAGGTGCATCTCTCTAACTTTTCTCTTCTTACATTTTGGAAGAAGCTTCCTCTTGATCAAGCAATAATGCTGACCCTTTCTCACTCGTACATCGGCTCAGTCTATGCCACAACTCAATGGATGTATCTTCTGAGTTGCATTCACATAATCTTGATTCAGTGATGCTTGCCTGATTATAGAGATTATTACTTTGCACTTCTTACAGTGAGCCATAACCATAGACCCTTTGGTAAGTCTCCATTGTCCATTACCGTGAAGGTCTTTGCATTATCCTTCATCATCTAACCTTCTGTAGAGATGAGATTTAGATGCATCGGAGCATGCCTAACTTCCTTCAGTTTCAATAATGGCCCATTTGCATTCTTCAGCGGAACATCTCCCATGTGCCAATAACTTGGGACAAAACCCGGTTTGCACCCATTCTCAGCGTTCCATATTTGCCGGGAGTATAAGTAGTGAAGAAACTCATGTTGGGCGTTACATGGAGAGAAGAGCCCTTTGTCAACCAACCAATGGGTATCATCACTTGCCCATTCACCATATCGGTATCGCGGACAATAAGCATATCATTTTACGTAACAATGCGACATTTTCTTCTTTGTTATGCGTCTCTTACGCTACCGGCAATGTTTTCTTTCTTAAAGGCGAAAACAATATTTCATGATATGCCCTTTCTTTCCACGGTGATGACCTCCATGTTCTTGAATCTTGATCACGGACTTATACGCTTTATCTACTCTCTCTTTCGTTCTTGAACTTGTTTCTCCCACATTCTCTGTGACAGAACCTCTAACTTGGAAGAACAACTAGAGATTTCTCCTCATCTCTTGCATTCGGGACACGACTTGTGAGACTCCAAAGCTCGGCTCCATTGGGGCGAGTTGACATAGAAATTCTAAAAGGTCTCGGTATCGGGGAAGAGTAGCAAACAACCTTGGTAGTCCCGTGACCTCATCTTCAAACTTGATTCCATTGCGGAGAAAGGCTACTAATGATTCCTTGAAACTTCATTCAAAAATCAGTCTTGAACTACCTTCCTTGAACTTCAACCTCATTAGTCTTTATGCGAGAAATAGTTTGTTATTTGCGGTCTTGGAAGCATACAAATTTTCGGCTTGGTCGCGCGGAGTCCTTGCGTGATTCTCATTTTGTATGTGATTTGTAGACATTCTCATCAACAAATTATGCGATAAATCACATACTTGCTCATGCAAATTCCACTCCTCATCACTCTTAGATTGAGGCTTACGTGGCAAACCGCGGGAAGATGCATAACCTTTACAAAGAGGAGGTCCTTACATCTTGTTTTTCCACGGACTATAGTTGGTCCGTTCAAAGTGATCATCCTGCTAGAGCGGCATCCATCTCCTTTGCCATAGCTCACGATACCACTTGTTGGGGCGTTCTTGAGCGTGTGATGGAGTAGGTGCGAGTGGAAGAAGGAATCTGATGAAAAAGCTGCACAAAAGATTTTTCGTGGAAAACCCTACAAATGGGGAAAACCGCAGGCGTGCAGGCAAGAAATTCCACTAAAAGCAGAGAGAGCAATACAAAATCTCAGAGTTGATGCCCTAACTTGAGATAAACCTTTTACTGAAGAAGATCTAATAAAAAGACACTACAAGTGCGAGAACATAAACTCGAACAACAAACTCTTTGTAAAAACTACAAAGCTTAAAAGTCTTCTTCTTCCAGCGAGAGAAAAAATCTCTCTTCCATTCTTCTTAGCTTCTCTACGGGGAATCCACCTATCTCTCTTGAGCTTCACTCTCTCTCCCTAAAAGTCTCAAAATCTATGTCTCTCTCTACCCACACGGATGCTTGTACCTTTTGATTTCTACCATCACAGCGTATTTTCAGAACCCTTTTCCTTTGACTTGAAATGGCAACATTATTTACTTGCCTTGCCTTTTATCATCCCGAGGTACTTCACCTTGGGATCGGACCTCCGACCGCATCTTGCTTGACGCATATCTACATCTTGTCTGCATATCTTCACATCGGATCTGCATGTCGGCCCAATCCATATGGATCTGCATATCGGATCATGCTCCGGATCACAACTGCATACTCCACATCGGATCACCTATCGCTCCATACTTGGGCGCATGCTCTGGCTCCATATTGGAGCTGCATACCACATCTACATCGGATCATGATCACGCACATCACTACATCTGCGCACATCTACATCTTCTCTGCCTTACATCTTGTCTTGGACATCAACCTATGAGACTACTTTGGATGATCTCGGCTGACGGGCGTGTTGAGTGGAGCGGAGTATATTACTTTGCTTAGGATCACAGTAGCTGGCGCTTTCGGCCGAATACGCTAATACTTGTTTGACCGTTGTGGAAGACAATGAGGGATCGGGAGGATAAAAGGTGTTTCGCTTTGTTGCCAGATGGCATGAAGGGTTGGTTGGGGGGAAGTTGAGAGAGATGTATATAAAAATTTAGGACGTGTCAAATTGTAATTGGATGGGGATACAATCCGACGTGGTGCATCCGTTTCATCCAATCCTTTACCTATGACTGCATTACTTTTTAGAGGACCTTTTTTTTTTAATATGGAAAATGAAAAGCATCATGTTACATTTAATTGTCTAACAACACTACTGGCCAAATTTGTTGACCCACACTTAATAATTTCATATTATCAAAACTTTGTAGGAAATTAATATCTAATATCTGCATATCCGCATTGGAATTTAACTCTTAATGCTCATCTCTGAATCCCAAAGTCGATCACAGATCCCAACTCAACTTGCTTTTTTATTCTTTTGGTAATTGGAATACTTATATTCATGCGCTAAACTAGTTATAAAAAGAGTATTAATAATCCCTGAAATCTGGTCTTTTGCTAGAGTTAAAAAAATTTGTTTATTTCTTGAGGTCCTTTACTTTCACTGTAGAAGCTGTTATATCCAAGATTCTAGATGCTCCTATAGCCAACATAAGTTGATTAGGGTTACTAACAATCTTTTGACCTATTGATATTGGGTTCTTTGTATAAAGCATAGATGGTTGGAAAGAACTCAGGATCGAACTCCCATGATCATAAAGTGAGGGTGCATATGCAGGGAGCCGTGTTGTCATCCCCTGATTTCCAAAACGTTTGCCACCTTTATCAAAAAAAAAAAAAAGGTTGACTAGGGTTTCACCAGAACTTCGAGTTTATCAGTATAGTAGGATTCTGTAAATTAATTGATTCATTAAAATGCTTTCAGAGCCTCCTTTCATGGTGTTCTGTATGGTACCATAATATCTTGTTGATTAGTGAATATGCTAAATATTATAGGTAGAGGATTTAGCTCCCGTTGTAGGACAAGTTCCGAGGATTTCTTGCTGCGTTCTTGTCCTATTCTACCACCCACCAATGTTTGCAATCAATCTTTCCTTCTAATACTAGCATGTGAGCCTGGGAGAGAATATATATTCCATGGCTATCACCAACCAAGTGGTTTATTGGTATCTTGGTCTCTATAAAAATTTTAATGTTCGAGAAGTCTCAGTTTTGATTCACGATGAGGATATATTTCTAGGATTATGAGTAGTGATTGTGGTGGATGGTCCCAGCGCCCACATGTTTGCGGGTTCCGCCTTTATTTCTGCTCCGTCAAGACTTATGCACCCTTGGTTTTTTAACAGCTTACCGCTCATATTACCAAAAAAAAAAAAACATATATTCCATGGCTGACATGGTTTTAAATCGGCTTAAACCCACCGATTACTTTTTTATTTAATTATTTTAAAACATTGAAGAAAAAACAAAAATACATCTTATTATAAAATCCAATAAGATCAGAACCATCCTTCATAAACATTACCTAAAAATACTTCATAAACATTATTTAAAAATTGACGTTAACACGTATTAAGGAGGGTAGATATACAATTTGGAGATTAAAAAAGTGTCATTTAGTGTCAAAAGGCAACCCAATCTAAAGGCAAATTGACTCAAAACATAGTCAACTGTTGTTTAGGGTTTAATCTATATATCGATGGTTTTAAATATGTTTTTGTTCAAAACTAATCATTTATGCAATTAGTTAATCACATTGAGTGGTAAATTACATTTTTTTTTTTTTGGTAGATAGAGCTACAATTAGCTGACTGTTACCTAGTTCAACAACTTATAGTAATCCTCATACAACCATTCTAGTAATGCCTGTGAGTTCATATACATCATGTCTAGTCCTTTGCTTCTCACTTCCCTCAGCCAGCTTGTCTTGCAAGGCATTCTTCTTCTTAGGTAGTTGAGTGACCTCCCAGATCTTAAGTTCCTTTAGGATCCTCTACACTCTTCTGTAGTTTCTCATGTCCTCCAATTTGGGTCTCCATTCCCTTGTTGTAGTAGCCTAGAGATATGTGGGTCATTGTGGATTTGGATCACCACCAAGCCCATTTGTGCCACCCGTCTAAGGTCTACATTTATTGTTAGAAACGGAATGGGCTGGCCCAGTCCAACCATTTCTAATTGTACCCTCAGAGCAAACAAATCAGAGATGACCTCATCCCCAACTAGCCATTGGATCTAGTTGAACGGATCAATTTCTGACTGTTGGACCAGATGAGTGTATATATACTCATGTGATTGCTCATCAGCCTAACCCTTAAGGGAAAAAGAAAAGCTTTTATTTCCTCTCATTGAGTCGATCAACGCTTGGGTTAGGATACCCTACTAGCCGGGGAGTTCGCTGGATTCCTTGCACGAAGAAGACGAAATCGACTTTTATGGCAGTGCTACGCACGGCCTACCCAGACTTGGCTAATCTCTTAACTCAATCCTATTTCTTTCAGTTGATTTGAATGAAAATGCAATGTGTTGTTAGTTGCTAATCTCTGGTTAATGACAGTGTTTTTCCAACATTCATTACCTCCATTTCACCTTCAAAATCTTCTGCCACACACAACGATCCTGTCTATGATACAAGTATATAACCAATACCCCCTATGTTATTCCCTTCCCTCTAGGATCTATCTGTGAACAACAAGAAGCTATAAACCAACGGCCCTTGAGCCATATTGGTACCTAGGTCCCCGCATAAGTCTCTACGCCTTGTTTGGCACGAGTTCGAACCGCGGGTGGGGCCCTTGTTCTGAGCGTTCGCTCAGCAGTGTTTGGTGGGGCTTGCCCTTGAGCACGAAATTCCCCCCTCCACTGCTGATCGAACCGAGGACCTGGGACGCCCTTTGATTTGTCTTAGCGAGTCCGGGCTGACCGGCTGGCTCTTACTGTCAAAAAAAACAAGAAGAAGCTATAATTCTTTATGTTTCACGAATTCCTTTGTTCTTCTCCTATAGCTTCAATGGGTCCTTATTGTTCATAGTATTCCAAGGCCATACTAATAGTTGCAGCAACCACTGCCAAAAGCTTGAATTCCTTGTTTCAGAATATCAGGTTACACCTTGCCTTCCATATTTGTCACAATGCATTAGCAACGATCACTTGATATCTCTTGGTTATATTAATTGCGCTCATACATTCATGTTTAACTCAGTTTCCTTCCTGAAGATTAAAACTTTCAGAGTATTATAATTCTCTAAACATCTTTTAGACTTGACAAGCTGTCATACTTGTTGTGTCTACATACACTCATGAAAAAAGATGTTTTATTAATTCCAGCCTTCATGTGACTTGTTTCTATAATTATTATCATATACTGCTGTGAGAATTCTTCCCCAGTATTTGGGTGCTACCTCTGATCATTCTTCTTTCTCATGGTACAAGATTTGCATTTATAGCTTATGTTATAGCTTCTAGGAACATATCCCTTATGATATTTAAGTCCTAGTGGCCATCATAAATCAGCTAGCTAACCACCTGCTTGTTAGTAAAATCATAGTCCATGTTAAAAAACGTAGGAATTGGCATGTCAAACAACCATGGGTCAAACATCACAGAGCTAGTCATCATAGTGGTACTTTTAGGAGCAATATCATTTCTAATCTAATTAGCAACATTAACAAGGGCTCTGAAGGTCCATAAAACATTAGAGCATTTTGGCACTTGCCATATCTTAGGAGCACCATATTTTTCTCTCATGAGTTTGAACCATATCTTGTCATTATTGTTGAGAAGGTCTAAAGCATGTTTGGTGAAAAATGCAATTTTCATTGTTTTAAGTCCTTAATTCCCAATTTATTTGCTTGCATTAATGAAAAGCAATTTGGAAATTGAGCAAGTATCCATTAACAAATTCAAAAACATCAAAAGACAGACTCAATCATACATCTTTGTGTTGTTAGTGTAAAATAGCAGAGATGCTAAATCAATCACCACCGAACGGAATCAAATTATGTATTAAATATAAATACAATATTCATATTATACCAAATTAAATTATGTGTTAAATATAAATACAATATTTATATTTACAGATTTAACCGATATATTTGAAATAAAAATTCAAGATAAATTGTTTAAAAAAAGATTTATCTTTAATTTAATTCAATTTAAAGGATGTTCATACATTTTACATATTTGACACCATATGTTTGGAATAAAAATTCAAGATAAATTATTTTTAAAAAAAATTATCCATTAAGTTTCACCAACTACTCGGTTCAACCAAGTGTTGGTTACCAACCCAATTTTAGTTTGAAATTGGTTCAACATTTCTCAAAATCAGGATCTTCGGTCGGTAGCGATTCATTGAGTTCGGTTCGATAACTAAACTATTACCACCACTACCCTAATAGAAGACCAAAAATTTCTTGTATAAATAATAACAAAGATTACTGGCTCTATACATGGTAAGCTGTTCTCATCTATTTTCACAAAGCCCAAGAATGATGCAACAAACTCCAAAGCTTGGGACCATTACTCTATCGGTAGGTGTTGGAGTTGAAACCATTTACTGTAGAAGATAGCTTCTCAAATGATGGTTAGATGTATTCCCTCCAACTGATGAGATGGAACACCAATCCATTGACTCATCTTCTCATTCAATGAACATTATATTAAGTACCTTGTTAGGCATGTCTGCACACTAGCCCACAACCGTCCTCCAGCTTCACCATCTTGGGTCTGGCCACCTTTAGAATGCCGCGGAGGAGATCCGAGAAGAATCTTTGGCAATTTATCAATTTATCATGCGACGTAGTTGAAGAGATGGAGAGAAAACTAGGATGTGATTTGAGATTTTGATGGGATTTGAAAAAAAAAATTTGTTTGGAGGCCCATATTTGAAAAAAAAAAAAAAATAGAATATAGTCCTTTTTAATTAACTAAAATAATAAATTCAATTATTAAAATATAATTTATAATATAAAGTAGAAAATTTTCTATATATCACCATGAAGGCCAGGCCAGGCCATGGCAGTTGCCCAGGATTCTCCTCATTTCTCATCTATGGATCTCCACAGGTCCAGCATGTTCTAGTGATTTTATAAAATCAGCAGGATGTGAAACATGAGTAGGTGAAACAATATGAGCAAGATATAAACAAAATGCTAGGCATTATGATACTCTAATGGTATGTAGTTCCAACATAAGACATATTGCTACTATTGAACATTATACTATATGCTAAGATCCCAGCCAACCAGAATAACACTCAGACCACAAACACCATCAGAGATCTAAAGCGTATCCAAGAACAAGTAAAAGAACCAAACACAATCCCGATATACCTTCATCCTTCCTAGTGCTGCTTCTTATCTTTGAACGGACCCTTGGGGATCTTACTCAGAACCTTGGTATCAAATACGGCGTACTGCTTCTTTATCTCTACCATGGCTTTCTCTGCAAAGGCATCCACCTTGTCTTCGTATTTCTCATAGAGAAAAGGCACTGTATGTAGCAAGACAAACACTGCAGTTGCACAAACAGAAACAAGGAGCACACAATCAAGATGGGTAATAACTGATGGGATGAAAAGGAAAGAAAGCTTTGTCAAACATTTCAAGCTGATCAACAAAAAATTTCTACACAATTTCCATTGTTGTTCATACACTATGAATATGGTGGTTCTAATGGCATAAATTTAAGACAGGTAACACGTTATCACAGAAGGACACAAGAGAAACAAGGATCATTTACCCATTGAATGAATGCAAAGGAAAGAAAGATTTGTTAGACCATTTCCTTGCATCAGCTAATCATCCATACATTTGTAAACAATTTCCATTGTTGTAAGCGCACATTCTAAATCTAGTTTTAATGGTATAAATCAAGAGGGAAGACAAATAACATGGTACTACATATACATACCAATATAGAACAAGGTTACGAAATTGCAGCAGCCACCAACAACAGAGAGAAGCCACAGACCGGCAATAATCTGGGAAAACCACAAAAACACATCAATGGATTGCTATAAGCCGGTAAGCATATCAAAGCAACGCAAAACTGAGAGCAACTTACAGCAAGGAACTTCTTGAGATCCCGCCCAAGTGCAATCTCCCTTAGACAAGCAATGGCCCTGTTGATCTCATACCTCAAGGAAAGTGCGATATTCACAGTGAGGTCTTCAGGGATGCTCACCTCTGGAATGTGCGGAGGAGACCTATGAATCCAAGCATGCGATGAGAGCTTATAGAATAAAGTCATCAAGTGTTGGAAAAAGGATAGGGCTCACTTGTGGATGAAGGTGGTCGCATTGGAATAGAGGAAGAGGATGACAAGGGAGATTATGAGACCATGACAGACCAGAGTGAGCAGGTGGTACTCCATTAGCTCGAACAAGATCCAGATTGCCGTGGCCCCACCAAGGACCACAGCCGATGCCTTCTTGTTCCTCCACAGGAATATATCAGCAGCTGCAAATCAGAATCAAATCACAAAATAACAAATTGCAACCGCAGCACAAGTTTGATCATTTATGATCCAATGAACATGGAAACTAGTGATGAATATCAGCCTTCATAGTCCACTAATCTGAAATTCCTAATCCAAGAATACCTTTAAAATAAAAGGGATGAATACAAATCAGGATCAAATCACATAATCACAAATTTCAATAGATGCACAAGTTTGATCATTTATGATCCAATGAACATGGAAACTAGTGATGAATATCAGCCTTCATAGTCCACTAATCTGAAATTCCTAATCCAAGAATGCCTTAAAAATAAAAGGGATGAATTACAACCATTGCATAATGATTTTTTACAATTGAGAATAAACAGGGAAATTATCACAATTATAAACATCCCAAATCCACAGAGTTTCAGCTATAAGTCCCAAAATCAAACATTTCAAACTAGCATTTGAATAAAAAGAAAGAGAGAAGAAAAAAATATATATAGGGTTACATCCAAAAAACCAATAGAAGGAAAAAGGGATTAATACCAGCATTCCAGCAATAATCAGCCGGCAAAACAAGGGTTTCCAAGACATACATGAGAACCATCTAGTTTAGAGAAATACAGAATGAATACCAAAACTTCAGTGATAATTTTTATTTTATATGACCTAAGATTTAAAAAAAAATTAAATTTCTGGATGGATAAACTTTTATATCAAACTATTTCATCAGATCTCAATCAGAGAAAAAAAATTTAAAAATCAAACAAAAAGATAAGATCAGATCCGATCTACATCTAACAATATCACAAATCAAACGAGTACGAGAACAGATCCAGGAAATATTATAAAACGAAGGAATCAAAAGATGAGATGAATCCATACGCTTGCCGCCGCCGAGGACCTTGTGGACGGGCTGCTCGCGGCCAAAGAGGCGGTAGATCTTGGCCTTGATGGAGGACGAGGACGGCTCCGACTTCTCGTGGTCCGAATCGGAGGACGAGGAGTCATGGAACTCCTCCTTGATCTTCTCCACGAGCGCCTCCACCTTCGACTCCTCCGCGTGCTCCGCCATGGCCGACGAACTCGAAGAAAGAGAGAAGCACGCGCTTATCCTGCTCCGCAAGAACAACAGACCGGATCCAAGCCCTCGCCGGAGATTCCAGACCCTTCTACTGGGATCTTACCCTCCGGGTCGGCACAGTTCATATAGATCCAGAATCCCGAGAAATGAGATCCTAACCGTTAGATTCCTCCTTTAAGATCGATGTCTTTTTGATGTATCACCACGTGGCCCTTGTCTTTTTAACCATGTGGCAATATACGAATCCGTTATTTTCTTATATTTTTTATTTTAAAAAATTTAAAAATAATTCAAATTCCTTTTCTTTTATTCTCATGTAATCCTCATACAGCCTTAATTATTTTTTAATATAATTTTAAAAGTGTTTTTAAAAAAAAAGAAACATTTAAATGATAAACATAACTTTGCTAATGAACCAACACCAACGACCTGCCAATCAGTCTCTATATTTATCACTAAAAAAGTGAGGATTAATAGAATAATAGAAGAGTTGCATGGTGGGTTACTGGGCATATTATCGAGTCATTGTCATGTGTCATATGTAGCAATTGACATTTGTGTGGTAGCCACAAAAAATAAAATAAAATAACCACCTAAGTTTGAAAAAAATATATTTATTAATAAAATTATTAAAAAATCATATCCACATCTTTTACTTCTTTTAGTTAACCAAATATGATACAACTTATAGGAAAGTGTCCTTCATGTCTATACCATGTAGAGCTGCTGTGCGTACCGTGGCTTGTCAGTTTTAAAAAAAAATAAAAAAATTTAGAACAATTAAAAAATAAAATAAAGAAATTTTTTTTTTTTTTAAGATAAATATTATTAAGTATGTTTTCGACAAAGTGGAGGACGAGGAACTACTTTGTCACACATGTATCGGTAATCCGTTACAATTAAAATCTTAGATGAAAAAATTCTTAGGCGAAAAATTATACTAATTCCATGAGAATCGAATACCGAATTTATTTATTGAGCCATCTTCTTCTGTTGTTTTGGTTTGTTTTTAATGACATATAGTTTTGCATTTGTAGTAGTCTTTTAGTCTTGTACTTGTTGTCTTGTAAGTCAGTAGTCTTAAAATTTTGTAAACTAATTGTCCACCTGTTGTATTGGATCATTGTCCTCTTATATCTTGAATTTAATCATTAGCATTGAACCAGTCTTGCAGACAAATGCATATCTTTAGAGATTCATGTCTTAGGCAACTTCTCCTCTTGTCGAGCACCATGTTATTACACTAAAATCAGTTTCCAATGCTAAAATGGACATCGACATGGTAAGTAGATCTTGGGTATCTATGGGAAATCTATCTTCTCTCACTTTCCACCAACCCAAACTATCCCAAACTCCATGTTATTTGTACATCATCTAAATGAAATTCTAAATAGTTGTTTATTTCATTTAATAAAGATGAGGAGTCGGAAACCTAGTGAGATTTTATTTTACAAATTTTTGAATAACTAATATGAAATTTTTTTCCACATTTTTGTTTTCCTACATTTGGATTTTGTTTTGGAATCTTTTCGTATTAAAATTAGAATAAGTATTATACATATCATAAAACATATTTTAAAATATGATAAATTGTTAGATTAATTAGTGTTCATATTCCCATCAAAACTTTCAATTATTGCAAATTTGTCTTTAAATTTAAATCTAGGTTAATAATACAAGAAACCACATGAAAATGTTCAAATTGTGTAAAATATTTTAAAAATTTCCGTTCCATAGCTTCACAAAATAGGCATATTAAGGATTTGATCGATATTTTACAAAAAACATTGCCAATAAAAAAAAAAGTTTATAAATTGTTAAGTATGTACAGAGGTAATAAATATTGGAGAAAAAAATTTTGTTGCTTCATAAATACTTGTAAAAGTTTGTTTATCATAATACAAATTTCTCAATCATTTTCTCTGAAATTTCATATTCAGGGAGATGGTTTTCAAGAAATGAAATAATAATATATTTATAAGGTATACAAGATTCCAATATAAGATAAGTTGGATTCCATCTATGTCTTACATTCTTTTTAAATTTCCTATATTTAAGCTTTCCTTCAATACATAGTTCTTGAAAAGTTTCTCTTTTAGTAGCATTAGCAGAAATTTCCAAAATAACTTCTTTTATTTGATTAATTTGTGGGCAAATTAGTTCTAACCAGCTTGTACACATATATTCAAAATATGACAAGTATGTGTTACATAAAAAGTTAATGCAAAAAAAAAAAACAAACAAACAAACAAAAGTTCACTAGCATGTGTTGTTCGAAAGCTATAGTCTAATATTACCTTAGGTCCCAAAGTTCCTGATCTTGGACTAGGAGGTTAAAGTAGCAGTCTTCATCATCCATGGTGGCAAGTCTCTAGGGGTGGACAACTACCTTTGTCCATAGGGGAGCCAAAATCAAACAAGGTGAATTAAGGCTAATTAAGCTTGATAAAAAGAACATTATTCTTATTTCAAAGGTGTAAGGTGCATTGGAGCATGCAAAGTTTTGGTTGATCGGTCGAACCTATTGTTGTTGTTATTAAGAGATCAGGCAAAAGATTAAACAATGACAGTGAGATCTTGAAAGAGTTTTACAGTTGACAAATTGTCTTTTCTGTCATATCTTATTCCAACCACTTAGCCCTCTTAAATAGGAACTAGCTAGATAACAACTTTACCCAATAGAAGAAAGCAGAAAAAACAGGAAAGTGTCAAGAAATTAAAATAGGAACCACTTTAACACGATCAGGCTTGTGTGTTTGAATCATTCTTCCACACCCCCCTGATTCAAACTCAATCATCCCAAGCTAGGTGATGAGGTACCATGCTTGTCTTTAAGGAGTGATTTGGTAAAATATCAGCTACCTAATCATTTGTACTGCAGTGTTCCAGAATTATAACTTCATTTGCTACTAAATCTCAAATGAAATTAGCTATAATGTCAATGAGCTTGGTCGACCTTCCATGATAGACTAGATTCTTAGTCATTGCAATGGTTGTTTTATTGTCACAAAATACTTCAGTGGCTTTCATTTGTTCTTGTCTAAAATCTACTAGCTAGCATCCTTCTTAGCAAAATTGCTTCGCATGCTAATGAAGTTGCAACCATATATTCAGCCTCTGAAGAAGACAAGCTGTAGTTGCTTGGTTCTTTGAGCTCCAAGAGATGGCCCCTAATCCGAGACTAGAAGTATAACTTGTGATACTTTTCCTGTCCTCCATGCAACCTGCCCAGTCACTGTCAGTAAAGCCAATTAATTCAAAAATTTTCACACACTCATACAATATTCCAAGATTAATTGTTCCTACCACAAAACACAAGTCTTTGTTGCCCCAAGATGATGTTTTGATGGTGAATGCATAACCCTTGAGATTACTGATCCTACAAAAAACGTAATGTCTTGCCTTGTATGTGTCAGATAAATTAGGCCACCAACACAACTCCTGAAGTTATTTTTATTTGTTACACTAGTGCCATCATCAATTTGTAATTTTTCATGTAAATTTATTGGAGTTCCTATTGTCTTGCAATTCTCCATGTTGAGCCTTTTGAGCAGGTCTTCAACATACTTTCTTTGAGAGATGAATACTCTACCCTTGACTTGTTTTACTTCTATGCCAAGGAAATAATGTAACAATCCTAAGTCGAACATCACAAAATCCTTCTTCATACACACTCGAAATTCTTCTATTAGAGAAGAAGATGAACCCATGTAGATCAGGTCATCAACATAAATGCATACAAAAAGATCATTCTTTCTCCACTCAAACCCATTTTGCAGAAGATATAAGTTAATCTTGTTGTACCGTGCCCTATGAGCCTGCTTCAATCCATATAAAGGTTTTTTTTAACCTGCACACCCCTTCTTCTCTTCCAGAAATAACAAACCCTTTTGGTTGTGAAACATAAACTTCTTCTTCAAGTTCTCCATTTATTTTTTGAAAATAAAGTGGACAAACCACATTTTCATTGATTAAGATAGTTGGTAGTACATGTTACTAATGGTTACAAAGCAAATCCAGATCGACATAAAAGTATATCCGTGTGTGAGCGCGGTCTGGATGTGCAAACCAACGCCTCCTCTACTACTCGCCCCCCTGGGTCTGGTCGCCCCTTCCCTGTTCCGGGGCCTCGCTGCCACCGGGTCCCTGTGGGGCGCCCTGCTCAAAGTGAAGGCTTCTTTTCACCAAATTCTGGGCCTCGTGTAGTCTTGGCTTCTTCGAAGGATGAGCTGCATCAAACCAAGATAATAGAAGAAAGTTAGTTTCACGGATTAGCTGCCAGAAAATGGGGCGTTTGTCTTGGAAACATCATCAGTTTCTTTCTCTCCATAGGGTCCAGTAGATTGCCATCATTGCGTGAGCTCCCAACCGTTTCTTAGCGTTCTCATGACCTCCTGTGTAGTGGCCGTGAGGTCCTTTGGTCCCTGGATAGGGCCAATTGGCGGGTTTATCCCAAAGAGTTGGCAGTAGTAATTCCAAATCTGGGGGGATATTGGGCATTATCGGAGAAGGTGAGCGACCGATTCTGCCGCAGTGTCACAGAGGTAGCAAGAAACCCTTGAGCCTCCCCACTGTTTTCGGTGCAGATTATCGAGGGTGAGGATTTTGTTTTCCCGGGCGAGCCATACGAATAGCTTAACTTTGAGCGGGCATGGGCGCTTCCAATAGCTGAGCCGTATGTCACTCCTTATTCCCGAGTCGGCCCGAAAGTGATAGGATGATTTGACGGTGAAGCGTGCGGTCGGGGTAAGCCTCCAGACCCTCCGGTCATGTCCGATACTTCTAGTGCTACAGATGTGTTGGTGTAGGAGTTGATACTCAGCCGCTTCCTGTGTAGTCTGGGGCCCCGTCCTGAGAATCGAAGTCCCCGCTTGTAGAAGCTCCCGAGCCCTCGAGATGGGGATGTTACAGTTTCAAACCTTTCAACAGGAGAGAATTCGTAATAATCCAATTAAACAAAGTAGCCAAGGCAAGTAGAGTTCTTACAGTTTCAAACCTTTCAACAGGAGATAATGTATCTTCATAATCGCTGTTGTGAGTAACCCTTTGTGACCAACCAAGCCTTGTCCTTCTATATACATCCATCTGCATTGAACTTTGTTCTGAAGACCCATTTTACTCCAATTGCATCTTGTCTTTAGGAATGTCCACTAGCTCCCATGTTTTGTTTTTTTGAATTGCTTCAATCTCCTCATTCATTGAATATTCCATTACTCTTTTAGTCTTTCTTTGTTGCTTCTTCAAATGAAGTTGGATTTGCTAATAAAGCTTATGTGTTTGCATAGATCTCTCTTAGTGACCTAAGCTTCTTTGGAGAAGATTCACTTGATGAACTGATTGAGCAGCAGTATTGGGGCTCGAAGGGCTCAAGCTTGATGTTGGATATAGGTTACCATTGCTCAAAGAATTTAAGCTAGTTGTTGGGTGACTGCTCAAGGAATTTGAGCTTACTGCTGGAGTTGGTTGGACATGTTTCTATACATCAATAAGCACAGTTTCATTGGCTACTGGAATCTCAAATTTTATAGCTCCTTCATTCTCATGCCATAGTTAGCTTCTTTCTTAATCAAACACAACATTCCTACTAATAATCACTTTGCTACCAGTTGGATCATATAATCTATAGGCCTTAGAGTTAGTGCAATAGCCAACAAATATACACTTAGTAGACTTTCCATCAAGTTTGCTTCGGTTATGATTATTTATTAAAGCATAAGCTATCTACCCAAAAACTCTTAAATGACTTACCGAGAGCCTTCTTCCGGTCCATGCTTCATATGGAGTGTGATCCACAACTGCTCTTGTTGGAGATATGTTCAGGATATATACTGTTGCTGAAACAATTTCTGCCCAAAAACGATTTGGAAGCTCCTTTTCTTTCAACATACTTCTTGCCATTGCGACAACAATCCTGTTCTTTCGCTTTGCCACTCTATTCTTCTCTTGTGTGTAAAGAACCATTCCTTTGAATTAATTCCATGCGCTGCACAAAATAAATAAATAAAATAAAATGAAATGAAACCCCAAGACTTGAATTCTCCACCTCTATTTGTTTGGAGTGCCTTCACATATCTTCCAGTTTGCTTTTCAACATGAATCTTGAATTTTTCTTTTTTTTTTAAAGGCTACAAACGTTTTTGATTTTCTTGAAAGAAGTAGACCCGACTCATGTGGATGCAATCATCTGTTAACAACAAAAACTAATGACTTCCTCCAAAGGATTTAGTCTTCATAGGACCACAAAGATCAACATGCATAGGATCAAGATTATAAGATGCCCTCCAAGCATTATCTACAAGGAATGGTCGTCTGCTTTGTTTTTCATAAACACATGCTTCACAAAAAGTTTACTGAGTCAATCTTAGGCAATCTAAAATCCATTTCTTTCTATTGTAATAATGTTAACCCTTTTATGTTCAGATGCTCATATCTTAATGCCACACATTAGATTCATTTTTTTCTTTCACAGTTAACACATGTTTCTCAATGCTTGAAACTTCAAGACGGAATAATTTATTTTGAGTGATGCCTACCTCAATAATAAGTTGACCAGTCTTCTGATGTTTGATTATGCATGATGATTCCTCGAACAGTACTGAGAAGCCATATTAACAAATTTTGTATTAAAGTTGGGACATAGAACACATCATATAAGAGCTAAGAGCTGCACATTGTTAATTTCATCAAGTTCAACCACTCCCTTTCCTTAATGTTGACCGGCGGCTACAAGTGCAAGCACTTGAGCCTCCACATGCAAGCGCACGTAGTCGTAGGTAATAAATCCGGCAAGTACCGATTTGAATCTTCAGGGAACGGTGAACTAGGTCTAACTGAGCACTAACCTACTTAATTGCTTAGTCAGTCAGTCAATTGATTTGGGAATGTAAAAAACTAACTTCTAATGAAAACAATAAACTGAATCAAAGATTGCTCAAGGTTTTTTTTTCCCAGGTGAATCAATCCAGGGTTGTATGATTCCTATGACTTGTGTGGATTTTCTCCTATGTCTTGTAGATTAGTGTTACTATGGATGAAGGCTAATCAGTAGTCAGTAGGGGACTTCAAGTGTCGGGGACACCGATGCTAATTCCCTATTCCTAGGGAACACATCTACAATCCCTTCCAAATATGCCTAAGGGTTGGGTGAGTCGTTACTTATCCCTACACTATGCCCTGACCATGGCTTAATTACTCCGATCTATCACACTGTACTTCCACCCTATGTTCCCAATACTACCAATCACACATATTCCTATGTATAAATGGCTATAGATTTATCATCGCCTCTCGGAGTATGATTCAAGGTATGATTCAAAACACATGAGAAATAGGCACATCAAATCGCAACAAATGTACAAGACTTAAGATAAAATAGATTTCAAGTCATGGATTCATACAACCCTAGAAAAGAGTGTTTAAGCTAGCATCATTAATGGACAATCAAAAGTACTGCACCTTTTCGACATAACATCCATTAAATGATACAAAGGAGAGATAAACCAATTAAGCACAAAGGTAAATGATCTTCCCCCTTGACATTGGAGCTTCACCCCACTGTAACCGGCGTACGGAGCTTCCTGATCGCTACCATATATAGAGCTGCTACTGTGCACCAAGGTAAGGATAAACCCTAAAGAGAATCTGCCTGCTTTCTATTGGGCCTGAGAATTCCTCACTTTTGCTCTGATAATTTACGTCATGACGCTAAAGAAAACGTTATGACATTCTGAAAACTTGAGAATTCTAGACTTGATTCTGATAATTTACGTCGTGACATTCTTCCCTACATCACGACACCCAGGATCTCTTGAGACTTCGGGCAATTTCTCTGATAATTTACGTCGTGACATTAGGATCCAACGTCGTGACATTTCTCCTTAGCTGTCTTCAGTGGTTATCTACGTTCCAATTCAGCTTTAAACCTTGCTCCAAGCAAGTCATCACCTGAGACACATGAAATCTACTTGATTTAACATCTATAGATACAAAACAAAAGGAAAGTATGTACGAGTAAATCAAGTGTGGTAACGAAGGTGACCAATTAATATATTTCCGGACCAAAAGCATCTAATACCTACTCTATTACTGTCAATTTGGTCCTAAACATGGGATATGTGCCTCACAAATTAGCTCTCTTTTGAGAGCTAACACTTACCTTCATTTGTTTGTCATCTCCAAGTCATACCTTAAGTTTGTACGATTCATCTAGTTCCTTGAATGATGATCACATGCCTGTCATATGATTAAAACAACCACTATCAAGAAACCAAATATCACCTGTGTTGTATGACATTATTGCATCACAACTAGACATGAAGAGTTTGTATTCTTCTTCCTCCTCTTTAGCTTCCTTAGTATAGTTTGCTTGGCTTGTTCTTTGCCAACAGTTTGCCTTCACATGCCCAAACCTCTTACAATAATGACATTGGATTGATTTTCATTGCCCATCAGAGCGGCCTCACCCTTTGCCTTGAGTCCCTCTGCCATGAAAATTAACTACATCTTCCACAACCTTATTTTGCATTAACCTAATCTTCATATTTGGCGGAAAGATCTTGTTTATATGATAACTCTCCCTTTAGTTGAAAAGCCTTTGCCTCAACTTGCTCACTTGCCTGATTCAATTGCACGTCATGAGCCTGCGAAGATCCCATTAATTTATCAAAGGAGAAAACTGATAAGTCTTTCGATTCTTCTATGACAACAACTATGTGATCAAATTTTGGAGTTAAACTACTCAAAACTTTTGCAACAACCGTTTGATCAGTATAGTTTTCTCTAAAAGAATTCATTTTACTTACCGTAGCTGAGATTTTGGATAAAAAAATCTTGTACAGATTCTCCATTTTTCATTTGATAGGTCTCAAATTCGCGTTGAAAAAGCTGAAGCTTCATAGTGATAACCTTTGAATCTCCTTGAAACTCCTTCTGCAATATTATCCATGCTTCTTTAGTTGTTGTTGCAATTATAAATCTTGAAAAGATGCCCTCATGAAGAACCTATTGAATAAAAAACAATGCCTTGGAGTCTTTCTTCCTATTTTTTCTCAAACATCCTTCATCATTGGATTCTAGACAGCCAATTTTGATCAAGTCCCACAAGTTCTGAGACTTGAATAATGTCTTCATCATAATGCTCCAGAATTCATATTAATTTGTCTCCAGTGAAAATTGGTATGAGGGGCTAAGTTGTTGAGAAAGTGTTTGCAGTCATGAAATTTCTCTCTTGTACTTCACTCATTCCTCACATTGCACCTTAACACCCATTGAAGAAAATGAACCTGACTCTGATACCACTATTAAGAGGCCAAACAAAACATTAAACAATGCCAATGAGATCTTAGAAAGAGTTTCACAAATGACAAATTGTCTTTTTTGTTATATCTTATTCCAACAACTTAGCCCTCTTAAATAGGAACTAGATAACAAGTTGACCCACTATAAAGAAGAAAGCAGAAAAACAGGAAAGTGCCAAGAAAATAGGGACCACTTTGATACAATCAGGGCTCTGTGTTTGAATCATTCTTCAACAGTTTTCTTTCTTTCTTTCTTTTTTTTGTAACAAAAGTGACAAGCGCCTTCCAAAGGAAGTCAAGGATGGGCAATAAGTACGGAACTCGTTCAACGCAACTGTGCCCACACCTTGCAAGAGGAGGGGCTCGATCCCGGGACCCATCCACAAAGATCGAGGCCCACCTCTTAACAATGGAACTCGGTACCAATAGACCATCATGGCCGTTGGTAAATCATTCTTCAATAGTTGCATGCGTGCTCCAAGCTACTGGTTGTTCAACTCTGGTCAGTGCTTGGCATAGGTGCTCCAGTGGCCATAACAGTGTTGATGTGGTAGATGTCGCCTACATGCACAGGTATTACAGGAGGATAACATGGGTGCGCCTCTTCTCATTGACAAAGTTCACTACAGCGCATGGGGTTGAGGGTAGCATCAATGCATGGCATAAAGCATAGTGCGGTGGTAGAAGGGGAGGGGATTTCTTTGTTTTTTTAAGGTTATTTGGCATGCTTCTAGTACCTATGCATTTCATAAGAAGGCCAGAAACTAGTTGAGTTTATGTTTATATAGGCCATAAAGACCTCCCCAGAGAGCGTGTTAAGGGGCGTGGCCTTAGATGACGAGTACCCTTGACCTCTCATAGTGTGCGTACAGATGTGAGGACTCGAACCTGGGAGCTTTGTGTTCACCAAGTGAATTACTCAAACTACTCCCATTTTGTAGGGACTCGAATCTAAGCATGCTTTCAATCAATGTAATTACGGCCTTGGGGCCGAGATATATCGCTAGACTATTGATCCTTTGGTGGTGGAGTTTATGTTTGAGCACTTGTGTATGTTTGATTGATGGTGATAGATGTATAAGAGAGGGAAAAGGAAAACAGAAGGTAAAAAATATCAATGTTTCCTTATGTTTGATTGAACGGAAATGTTAATAATACTTGATGAATTAATAATTTTAAGAAGCAAGAAAAATAGAGCTCAAATTGAATTTTGTCCAATGAAATTAAAACAAGAGTTTCAGAAAGGCCTGGGAGGCTTCTCCAGAAGTGCAGAAAAGAAGACCTCAGATCCATCCTTATCCATCTTTGGCACAACCACCCACTTATGCTTCCTATACCTCAACATCCTAAAAGCCTCCAAGTAATCATCCAAATCATCCTTAGAACAAAAGAAGCTATCAATCCACAACAATCCCCCAGGCCTCAACACTCTGTCCCAATCATACAAAACAAAGTCCAAGAGTATGAAATCAATCCATCCATCAAGAAATCTAGTGCTGTGTATGATGTCCAGTGTGTTGTCAAAGAAGGGGAGCCTCTGGTTTATGGTCAAGTATAGAGGGATTAACCCTCTCAGAGCTATCATCTCACTGAATGGAGCTCCAAGGTTAATGGTGGCTGTGATAATGCTCACATTGAACTCTCTCATCCTTGCAGCAAAGGTCCCTGTCCCTGCACTGAAGTCCAGCCCTATCCTAATCTCCCCAGGTTTGATCTTCAAAACATCTTCAATGAGGAAATCAGGAGTTGAGTTTGAAGAAGGATCCAAGTAAACAACTTGCATCCATCTTGGCTTTTCATGGTGTGTGAGATTGAAGCAATCTGAGCACTTGAAGAAGCCTTTCCCAGTTCCATTCCTGGCAAGGCAAGCAAAGTTCTTGCACCTGTAATGGCTCCATCTCACATTGTGATCTTCAGGGAGCTTCCAAATGGACTCATTGATGGGGAGAGGCTTGGTGTAGAGCTTTGGGGCTCTTGCAAAGCATCTCCTTCTTGGAAGTGGGTCACAGCCATGAACCATCAGCTTCTGAGCTACTTTCCAGTCATCCTTGCAGAAATCCCCAACATCATAGTCCATGTACTCTTCCAGCTCTTCTTTCATGGAGAAACAAGCATGGCCAATGCTTGTGAAGGTGCCATTGGCTCCCATGAAGTTCTGTTTCCCCAATCTGTTGGATTTCAGCTTCACATACTTCCTTATCTCTTCAACCAGGAAGAACTCCATGGCTTCATTGTAGCTCTGGTCACTTCTGGACAGAGGATGAGCAACTCCACCTACATTCCCACTCAAAATCCCTCTTTGAGCTTTCATGTTTGAGACTGAGATTCTAAGTGAACCAAGCTGGCCTAAAATCTCTGTGAGGAAGTCTCTGTATTTCTGATCATCTTTCTCCATGTCCTTCAACTCTCTGATGATTTTCTCCACGATGTTGTCTATGATCTTGGTGGCATCTTGTGTTTCTTCTTGAGCTTCTTCAGAGAGGTTTGCAGAGATGGTGGTGCTGAAGAGGGAGCTGTGAGGATAGTATCTGGAGAGTGTGAGGATGCTGAGGATCAGAGCAAGCATGGCAAAGAGGAAGGTGAATCCATAAACTCCATTCTTCAATCTGAATCTCAGGATGTAGTTAGTGTTCCTCATGTTGTCAGCCACTACTATATATTTGATGAAGGTTTGGATAAACAAAAAAGTTCAACTATAAATCAGCTGCACCTAAATGGATCCAGACAATGAATTGAAACTGAAATCAGAGCAAAAAGGATAGACATGATGAACTCCAACAAAAAATAAAAAATAAAAATAAAAATAAGAAGTAAGTTGGTAATTGGTGCGTTGACTTGAGAACATAGTTTAGGGAGCAGAGATTTGGAGATTGGAGCCATGGAGTTATAGCGAATGTGTTCAAATGACTTTGCTTTGGTTCCCTATGATTTTATTTATGGTTTTCTGTGCGAAATGACGATGTGAGAAGGAATAGATGCCAAATTATGGTAAATTCTAACATGCCTTGGGTTTTAGCCCAAGTCAAGCCTGACCGCCTAGAAAGCCATGACTATAGGTTCAGGCTAAATACTCTCTTGGCCTTGTTAAATAACCAGCGAAAAACCGACAGTTTTGCTCAGGAAGTTCTTAAAAAAAAATATATACATATATATATTGAGTGTGTGCTTCTCAAACGTATCATAATTATATATATATATATATATATATATATATATATATATATATATATCCGGTCAAATATGTGGCGGCATCAGGAACGCCTATCCGAGCGATCAATCTCCTACACTCATCCGATCGACCCAAATCCCTATCCAAACATCCCCCTTAGACAAAAAGACGTCTGCAAAACCCGAGCATAGGGAGAATGATGGCAGAGGGATAAGATACAGACAAGATCGTGTCGGAGATAAGCATGACGGAAAAAGGCCTATGACACTAGAGGTGGGCACGGGCCGGTTAATCGGGCCTGGCGGGCCCAACCCACCGGTTCCGGGCCGGTCAAAGGCCAACCCGGAACCGGCCCGAGCTACATGGTAGCCCGCCAGACCCGTAACCGACCGGGCCACTTTATAAAACCGGCGGGCCGGGCCCAACCGCCGGTTAGCCGGCCGGCCCGCCGGTTTTTTAATTTTTTTTAAATATATAAATATAATTTAAAAAATAGCAAAAAATTTAAAAAAAATGTAAAAAAATGTAAAAAAAAAAAACTATGATATTTTGATATAAAAATCAAGTAAGAAAAATAAAAATTTAAAGATTGACAACTATAAAAAATCATTATCCTATACTCATAACTCATTATTCAAATATTAAGAAAACAAAAAATATATATAAAATCAAAAAAAGAGCATATAAATGGTAAGCTACTTAGAAATAAAGAAAATAACCATAAAAAATATTCATTATTGACAAGTGCCAACTAGAGAATGCAAAAATCTCTCTCTAATGAAAAAATCAATCTATAAAATTCATTATCCTACACTAATTATTCAAACATTAAGAAAATCCAAAAAATATAAAATCTCAAAAGAGCAGATAAAGGCAAGTTACTTAAAATTTAGGAAATAACTATAAAAACCTTTCATTATTGATAAACAAACAATGCAAAAATATTTCAGGAAAGAAAAAAAATCAATCTATGAAATTCACTATCCTACATTAATTATTCAAACATTAAGAAAACCAAAAAAATTATAAAATCACAATGAGTATATAAATGGCAAGCTATTTAAAAATAAAAAAATAATCATAAAAAGTCTTCATTATTGACAATCAAAATACAAAAATCTCTCTTGAATTAAAAAAAAAAAACTTAATATATAAAATTCATTATCCTACTCCTACACTAATTATTCAAACATTATAAAAACAAAAAAAAATATATAAAAATATATAAATGGCAAGCTATTTAAAATAAGAAAATAACCATGAAAAACCTTCATTATTGGTAATCAAAAATCTCTTTTGAAGGAAAAAACTCAAATCTAAAAAATTTATTATACTTTCCTAATTATTCAAACAATAAAAAATCAATAAAAAAATATATGATGTTTACATAAGTTCAAAAAATTTAAAAAAAATTGAAGAAAAAAAAAAACTCAACCCGCCGGGTTGAACCGGCAGGTCAACCCGGCCCGGCCCGGCCAGTAAACCCGTTGGGTCACGGGTTGGGTTTTAGATGAACCGTAATCGGCCCGTTACTGTAGCGGGCCGGTTACAGTTTTCCGGCCCGGCCCGCCGGGTCAGCCGACCCAGCGGTTTTATCCGGGCCTGGCTAAAACCCGGCCCGTGCCCCCCTCTATATGACACAAGGAAGTGACAGGCTGATCGAAGGGATGAGCGTCATACCCGACATGACACAGGAAGGGATGGGCGCCAAACCCGGCCAAAAGGACATGCGCCATGTCCGACCTAATACGGGAAAGGATGAGCACCGAACCTGGCCTGCTGCGAGAAAAGACGGGTGTAGGACTGGGGTAGAATCTGACTGAAGGACGAGCGCCATATCTGACCTAACACATGAAGGGATAGGCCCCGAATCCGATCAAAGAGACAACCACCACACCAGCCCTGACACTAAAAGTGATGGATCCCGGACCCTCCCAAAGGATTGGAAGTGAGCGGGGCCCAACAAAACTAAATAAAAGGGGAAGGATAGAAACGAAGAGTGTAAGAAACAATATAGACTGAAAATTATAGCCCGAGATAGTTACCAAGTTCCTTGCTATCATGCTCTCAAACAGCGATATAGCAGAATCAAAGTTACCAACCTTGAAATACATCTCAATAATAGCATTATATAGTGCTGTCCTTTGATCATTAGTACTATCACTACTCAGAAGCTTAAGAATGTAGCCATGCCATTCCTTTCCTTTTCTTAGATCCGTTGTTACACCACATACGTTTAGGATCACTATAAGAGTAGAGGATTAAGAATGTAGCCAATGATTTCCTAAAATCATGTCCTTGAATAATTCAAGTGCGGCATGAACCGAACCATTCAATGAAAATCCAGTGCTACTTGCATTCCACGATGCAATGTTCCTCTCAGCCATACCACTGAAGACTCTCATCGCATAGTGCAATTTCCCACATTTAGCATACATGTCTAACAAAGATGTCCCCATAATTGTAAGAAAATATAAAGTTTCTAATGCGGAAACAAGTGGATAGGATCGAGAATTAAGAAACCCAAGAATTGGATTTTCGGCATACCTCCGGCCATTGTAGGTTGGTGCTCGGCTATAGATTCTTTGTGTGGTTTTGCCCAGTTTCTCATACTTTGCTCTCCAAAATTTGATGGTGTATCCTTATGGAGAGTAGTGTTAGAACCAAGCAAAAGAAATGCCATATATATGGCCATTGTTCCATCAACAATGACTCTTGGTTTACCACCATATGAATGGTCATAGAAGACCAAAGGTTGGCATATGAAAAGTCATAGAATACAAAGGGTGAATCCTTTCTTTCCATCAACAATGACTCTTGGTTTCCCTTTCTGATTACCCTTAGAAGTGGTGGCTTGAGACTTGTCGGTTTTTCCAGCTTTATACTTTCCTCGAACTGTTGCCAACATAGCACTTTCTCCCAATTCATTACAAGCCTTTCCTCTTCTTGAACACACATGGTTATTACCTCGTTAATAGACCATTTGTCCTTATGTGTGTTGTAAGAGATCTTAGAAGACCCATATTGTTGTGGAAGAATGTTCAAAATGAAGTGCACGAGGAAAGTTTCCGACATATCTACCTCAAGTTTCTTTAGTTGAGCCGCTATATCCCTCATTTGCAAGATGTGTTCGCGCACACCCTTAACGCTTGTGAGACAGAGAGAAGAAAACTTCATTATAAGGGTGCTAGCTAATGCCTTTTATGAAGTGACAAATTGATCGTCAATGGCTTTCAGCAAAACACGGACTTTGTCATACTGATCGATAGAACCACGAATACCAGAAGAGATTTTGGTCTTTATGAACATAATTGAGAGACGATTAGATCGCTCCTACTTTTCATATAGAACAACCTCATCTGGAGTGCTGGTCTAAGTGATAGTAGGTGGTTCGTCTTTCCTTATAGCATAATCAATGTCCATCCACCCTAAATGAAGGAGAATCCGTTCTTTCCATATCTTATAATTGTCACCCCTAAGTTCAGGAATGTCTAAGCGCATATCAGAGAAACTAGCAGGTTGAGAAATTGTAAAGGTCCAAATTGCTTATGTTAGAATATGATGTGAAGCCCATAATTTTAGGAAATTATGTTTTCATTATTAGGTCCTAGTTTATTATTATTTTGAAATTTTATTAGAGAATAAGGGAAAGTTTCCCCAAAGTAGGATTTGTTTAGACTTCTATTGGAATAAAATCCTCTAATTATTTATTTTAGAAATTGGTTAATGGAACAAATTCCTACGTATGTGTGTATATGTATATATATATATATAAACCGGATTTGATAGATAATATATGTATATAAATATATATATATATATATATATATATATATATATATATATATATATATAAACCGGATTTGATAAATAATATATGTATATATATATATATATATAAACCGGATTTGATAGATAATATATGTATATAAATATATAAATATATATATATATATATATATATATATATATATATATATATATATATATATATATATATAAACCGGATTTGATAGATAATATATGTATATAAATATATATATATATATATATATATATATATATATATATATATATATATATATATAATTGAGTGACAGATGCGGTGGATTCATCATGATGTCTATATATTCAATTATATATATGAATTAGATAAATAATTGATTTGATAAATATAAAGTGAAAGCTGGGCAATAATAATAATAGAGGGGCTATGTTTCTAGAAGGATTAATTGACCAATTAGTAGTATATTAATAGTTCAAATAAAATATAGAAAGCTTGTATGAGCCCGCGTGATCAACCTGAAGGGTTATTAACACCAAAGTTTTGGATGAAGGTAGTGTAAAAGTCAAACTTAGATCCTAGCGGATGAGGAGTTGAGGTCAATGCATCATGGTTGAGAACGCGTGTGAATTTCAAATAGGGAAATAGGTTTTCCTCTCTGTAACTCACCTGCTTACGTGTGGAGGGCCTTCGACCTAACCATCACGCAAAATAAAATTTAAATGAAGAGATAAAAGATTATCCGCTATTTGCAATCTTATCGGAATCCCCTCCGTGAGCCTATAAATAGAACAGTAGCTCTCAAACCCTAGTTGCTATCATATATACCTCTTGTCCAAGACCAACGCCGTGGTTATCATCCGAGAAGAGGAGAAAAGGAGGAAAGCGGGGCGACCTCGTCGGAGACCTTGCAGGGACGCTGTAAACATTGGTGAGCCTTTGTCGATCTCTGTAAGTTAGAAAAGAATAGTTATGTTACCAGTCTAGTTTAATCAGAGTAATTCAAGTGGGTATACCTAGATGACATTATTTTAATCTCATGATTAATGAACAGATGTGTATGATAGGATTAAGGAAACTTATAGTCATAATGGATGATAAGCATATATATAATCATTGATGATGGGCTTGTGTGCTCATGCATAGATGCATGTAAACAGTGATCAGGTTTTATACATAAATGGGACATGGTTGTTACTTTGTGGAATTAATGAAGTGGGTTTTAATCATTCAACCATGGAAAGTATGTAGTTAAGAGTGTGAGTTTAGTGATATTGTTCTCTGAGATCTGGGCTTGGGTTGATGTTGAATTGAAGGTTTAGTATTGGAATTTTGATAACAAAAAGGCTGTATGTCTTTGGTGAAAGTAGTAAGGGGATTCGGGAAATGTGTTGTGAACTAGTTGACCTCTGGGACCTAGAAAGAGGTTTAGTTTTAAGGTGAATTTTAGTGGTCCTTGGCTTTGATTCAATGTATTATTTTCAGTTTTAACTGGGTTTCCAACAGTTGGATTAATCAGGGTGAATTAGTCTAAATAGAGTGGTTCAGTTAGTTTTATTTGAGTAAGTTAGACCCCAAGTTGGGTTTTGACCAAGTTTGGATAGATTAAGAAATTGATTGGTTTTGGGCTTGATTGGGCCTAGCTTGGCTTCAATGAATGGGGTTAGGGTCCAATAACAAACCAATCGCATACATATAGGGTTTATGCATAATTACCATTGCTAATCTAGATTTATTATCAGGATTGACATTGATGCGCGGGAAATCGGTTCCTTGGAACACCAGACTACGTGACTTCTGTAAGTATTCTTGCCTAGTACCCGCCCGGTGTGGGCTTTCTTGACTTTGTTCATTCGTGTTTCTTTTAAGTGTTCCTGCCTAGTGCCCACCCAGCAATGGGTTTCCTTGGCTTTTGATGATGCCTTGTTTTAAGCATGTTCTTGATTCAGGACTTCCTTGATTTCATACTTATGCACGTTTCTTCATGTTTGGGACCTTTGTTTGTTGATCTCATGCTTGTTGGCCCAATGGGGCATTGTTTTATTATTACTACGACTTGGTATTCAATTACTTTGATTTGCATATACATTTTGTGCTCCTGCTTTATTGAATTCCCATGTGGTGTATGCAAGTTGTTTTGTTAAGCTTTGTTGGTGATCGCTGAACATGTCTACCTGTTGATCGGCACAAGGCGGGCAACGCTAGCGTGAGCACCTGCTAAGTCCCGGGTAGACCCTGCGTCGGTTTCTCGTGTGAAAGATTCTCCCAAATTAGTGCAGATTAAGATAAGTTAAGGGATCTCCTCTGGAGGTTCACCCGTCAGTGGGATGGTTACGTGGGCGATGTAATGCATGTAGGAGGTGCTCCGCAGACTCAAAGATGATAAGATAAGATGGATTTGGCTGGGAGATGACAAGAAGTTCTTTGGACTCCGTGTTGTGTGCTTGTAGGATAGTGAACCATATGTGTATGACTTGACCTTGCTTTTACGTGATATGTTATGTTGAGTGGTTATTTCTTGATATTTGTGTCAAACTCATTTGCTTCCCTTGCGTGTATACTTACTGAGTTTTCCTTTGAAAGCCTCGTCCCTTTCTGTTCCTTCTTCGGGTTTGAGGGTTAGTTAGTCGACTCAGGTTCAAAAACATACGAGAGAACGGGATACCTTGCTGAGGTTCGGGCACCTTAAGAATTTTGTGTGAGTGTGTGAGTTTTTATTCGACCCTGTGTAGACCCTTGTAGGGCATTTTGAGACATGCAATTGTAACCGCTGTAAAACTCAATAATTATTTTATAGTTATTTTGTTAAGCATGTTATCTGCTTTTGATCTATTAGGCCTTGTATCCGAGTGGGACCCGTTTCCACTTGGGTGACGATCTTGCGCGTGCCCAGGATCCCTAATCTGACGGGCGTTACATATGAGGTCTACAGTTATAGATCACATGTATTACCAATGTAACACATGTACAAAATTAAATCTAATGACATAAAAATTGCCTGTGGGCTGAATTTTTATTCAAGTAGATCATTTTTTTTTTTAATTCTAAATCATAAAACTACCAAACTATGTTTCAATTTATAATCCTTGTGGGTAAACTATGATAAATAGTTTGATATTTTATCCTAATTAATTATATAAATATAACAAAATTTCCCGTGGGATGAATTTTATTATATTAAGTATAATTAATTACAATTTTATGTCTAATTCCATATGTGATTTTGACTTAAGATATAATTTCATTTAATTAAATATGTTGTGGCTATTCTTTAATTAAATAAAACTATATAAATCACTAGACATTTTATTTACTTAATTTTGACTATACTTAATGTCAAAATAACAATTATGTAGTAACACAATTTGCAATCATCAAGAGTGCTCCCAGAAAGATTAGAGGAGCAAGGGCTCCTTAAAAAACAACCTCCTAGACAGAGCAACGTTCCCAGGAAAGACTAGTGGCACAAGGGCAGTTACAGACTAGTCTCCTTAGACAGAACTCCCATGACACATGCTTTTTCATATTAACCATATAATTGTTTACGAATTATTCATAACTTAATGGTTCACCTATTCAATAAAATTACTTAGTGAACATTTTATGAATATTATTCTTAATGTGCTAAAAAGTAGACACTAACTAAAGTTTTATGCACAAAATAAAATTTTATGAGAATAATCCTAAATCTTACAAATTCAAACAATATTTATACAAAATAATATGTTATGATTTGTAAATAAAATTTCTCATAAATAAAACATAGATAGCATAATGAGATCATAAATATTATGCAATAATACATTTTGTGCATAACCTTAATTTTAACAAAATAATAAAATTATACTCAACACTTAAATATTTATGTTCTAAAATGCAAATATATATGCATACAACGCCATAAATACAAAGCCATAAATTTAGGCACGTAAATACCCAATGGTATGTCATAATTCCGACATCCAAAGTTTGCGTATTTCATATCAAAATTCTTAGAATTCAATTTCCTAATGATTCACAACTATAAAATACCCAAATATTAGCAAAATCAAAATCGTGTATATCAAACTAAAGCACGATATTAAACTACCACACAACTTTTATGTAAAAACTAACAAGGCAAAGGCGAAGCATGGCTCGGATACCAAATGTAAGAAAATATAAAGATCCTAATGCAGAAAGAAGTGGATAGGACCAAGAATTAAGAAACCCAAGAATTGGATTTTCGGCATACCTCCGGCCATTGTAGGTTGGTGCTCGGCTATGGATTCTTTGTGTGTTTTTGCCCAGTTTCTCACACTTTGCTCTCCAAAATTTGATGGTGTATCCTTATGGAGAGTAGTGTTAGGACCAAGCAAAAGAAAGGCCATTTATATAGCCATTGTTCCATCAACAATGACTCTTGGTTTACTACCATATGAATGGTCATAGAAGACCAAAGATTGGCATATGAAAGGTCATAGAATACAAAGGGTGTGCACCAAATTTTGTAACATAATTGCATAATTGTTACATTAACTTTTGTAACATAATTGTATAATTGTTACAATAATCACATCAGCCTTGTCAAGAAAACCACTTCTAAGTGAAAAACCTGTAAGGATCGAACGAAGGACCTGAGCAATAGAAAGAAGGAGAAGAAGAAGCACACACACATAGAAAATAGGATTTACATGGTTCAGTCCAAGATGACCTACGTCCACGGCCGCAGTAGAGTTTCTATATTTTTCTCACAAAAATTAGGGTTTACAAAATACAGGGATATTTATATAGAGTCAGGAAAACCGGGCCTAAAATCCCACACGGGCTTGGGCCCCGTCGAGGCGCTCGCGCCCTTGGACTCCCGCAAGCGACGTGATCAAGGTCGTCAGGGCATCCATCATACTCCACATGCTCAACAATCTCCCACTTGGAGGCTGATCAAATCAACTGCACTCTCACCATTGCAAACCCAATAAACTGCATAGAACAAACCCCACTAATGCGGCTCCTTCTCATCAATCAACCCTGAAGGCTAGTTGAAGCTTTGCAAAGCTTCAACTTCTCTGTGGTGACTATCTTGGTTAACATATTTGAGCGTTATTTGAACCAAGGATCTTCATCAAAGATAATGTGCCACCACTAATTAACTCTCTGATGAAGTGATACCTCAACTAAATATGTTTCGACCTTGCATGAAACACAGGATTCTTGGCAAGATGAATAGCACTCTGACTGTCACTATATAAAACACTGTCTGCTTGTTTCTTGCCCAATTCCTCAAGAGCATTCTTCAACCAAATCATTTCCTTGCTGGCTTATGAAATTGCCATGTATTCTGCTTCTGTGGTAGACAGAGCAACACTTTTTTGAAGTCGGGGCAACTAACTGACTGTTGTTCCGCCCATGGTGAAAACATACCTAGTAGTACTTCTCCTTGTATCTAAACAACCACCCAAATCTGCATCAGAGAATCCTGCCAAAATAGCATCTCTTTTCCTGAAACATAATGCAACTTTGGAAGTACCTTTTAAGTAGCGGAATAGCCACTTAACTGCTTCCCAGTGCTCTCTCCCTGGATTAGACATGAATCTGCTAACAACTCCCACTGCATGAGCAATATCTGGCCTCGTGCACACCATTGCATACATAACACTACCAACTGCAGATGCATATGGAACTTTAGCCATTTCTATCTTGTCTTCATCCGTTTGGGGTGACTGCTTCTTTGAAAGATTGAAGTGACTTCCCAAAGGCATACTTCTGATCTTGGCATCCTGGAGACTGAACTTTCTCAACACTTTTCCAATATATTTCTCTTGGGATAATGTTAAAGAACCTTCATCTATGTTCCTGCTGATGCTCATACCAAGTATATGCTTTGAAGCACCCAAATCCTTCATTTCAAATACTTCAGACATTTGTTTCTTCAATCTGTAGATTTCACTCATGTCAGCCCCTGCAATTAACATGTTATCAACATATAACAATAATATGATGAATGATGAATCAAATTTCTTCAAGTAGCAGCAATGATCCAAACCACATTTCTTGTACTCATTCCTCATCATAAAACTGTCAAATTTTAAGTACCACTGTCTCGGTGCTTGCTTCAAACCATATAGACTTTTCTGCAACTTACAAACCAAGTTTTCTTTCCCAACTACCTGAAAACCCTCTGGTTGTGCCATGTAGATGTCTTCCTCAAGATCACCATGCAAGAATGCAGTCTTAACATCTAGTTGTTCTAGATGTAAGTCCTCTGTGGCCATGATACTCAACACAAGTCTAATAGTAGTCATCTTGACCACTGGAGAGAAAATCTCATCGTAGTCAATGCCCTTCTTCTGCTGAAAACCTTTGACCACTAGCCTTGCCTTGTATCTTTTACTGCCATCATGTTCTTCCTTGATCCTGAACACCCACTAATTCTGCAAAACCTTCTTTCCTGTTGGTAACTTAGTCAAACACCAAGTTTCATTCATCTCAAGTAATCTCATCTCCTCATTCATGGCTAACTCCCACTGAGCCGAATCATCCATCTGTACTGCCTCAGAATAACATTGAGGCTCACCATTCTCTGTTAAAAGCAAATAATTTGCTGAAGGAGAGTATCTCTGTGGAGGTCTCGAAACTCTGGTGGATCTTCTCACTTCGATCTCTGGAGTAGCTGGAACCACATCCTCTGTATTTCTATTCCCTGAACTCCCACTATTCCTTGCAAGATCATCTTCTGTAATGTCTTCCAACACCACCTCTTCTTTTTCAATCTGTTTCCTTGTAGCATCGGACTTTCCTGCAAGCATGTCCTTGTACATAACATTCTCATTGAATGTGACATCCCTGCTTCTAATGATCTTCCTGCTCGACTCATCCCAGAAACGGTAACTCATATCATTTGAGCCATAGCCAATAAAGATACACTTCTTTGATTTGGGATCAAGCTTGTCTCTGTCAGAATCCTTAACAAGTACATAGGAAACACAACCAAAAACTTTTAAGTATGAAAGATTTACTTCTTTTCCTTGCCACTCCTCCTCTGGAATTCTGAACCCCAAAGGAACTGAGGGTCCTCGATTAATGAGATGAGCTGCTGTACTTACTGAATCTGCCCAGAACATTTTAGGCAACCCTGCATGAAGCCGCATGCTTTTAGCCCTCTCATTCAAGGTTCTGTTCATCCTTTCAGCGATGTCATTCTGCTGTGGTGTCTCTGGAGTCGTCTTCAGCATTCTGATTCCATTCGCAGCACAATACTCAATAAATTCAGAGCTACTATACTCACCACCATTATCAGACTTCAAGCATTTGATCTTTAAGCCGGTTTTATTCTCAACCTCGGCTTTCCACTTCTTAAAAGTAGCAAAAACCTCATATTTATGTTTCAAGAAATAAACCCATACCTTCCTAGTGGAATCATCAATGAAAGTGACATATTACCGTGAACCTCCCAATGAAGAAACTGATGTTGGCCCGTACATATCTGTATGAACTAGCTCTAACTTCTTATCCTTGGGCATCTTCCCTGATTTTGCAAAAGTAACTCTTTTCTGCTTTCCAAGTACACATGGTTCACAGAAACTTACTTCCACATTCTTCAATTCTGGAATTTTCCCTTTGGAAACCAGCATCTTCATACCCTTCTCACTCATATGGCCGAGTCTTTGGTGCCACAGAGTTGAAAGACCAGCATCATCAGAAACTGCATTGACTTCACCAAATGGTAGTTCAGCCATGTATAGAGTCCCCTTCTTACAGCCACGGGCAACAACTAAACTTCCCTTGACTATTTTCCACTCACCGGATCCAAAAATAACACGATATCCCTGATCATCTAACTGTCCCACAGACATCAACATCCTTTTCAGACCTGGAATGTATCTGACATCCTTCAACACCCAACAAATACCCATATTTGTTTTCAGATTGATGTCTCCCATGCCTTCAATTTCCAAAGTTTCATCATCAGCAAGACGAACTTTGCCAAAATTTCCAGATCTGAAATTCTGCATCATATCCTTACAGGGTGAAGCATGAAACGAAGCACCATAATCCATAATCCAGGATTCAATCGGGCACTCAACACAGCAAACCAATGCATCATCTATATCTTCTGTTGCTGAATTAACTGACTTGTCTTCCTTCTTCTTGGGAACTGATGGTGCCGTATATTGATTTCTGAAGTGACCAGTCTTCTGACAGTTCCAGCATGTGATATCCTTGCAAACTTTCGACTGACCTCTCTTCTATGACTTAGATCTACCACGCCATTGATTCTGTCCCCTTTCAACTTTTCTGCCTCTGCTTTCTGTACTCAACAAAGAACCTGATGATTCCCCAGAACTTCTCCTTCGAATATTTTCTCCAAGAATCAGATCTCGAATTCCTTCAAAGGTTAGCTTAGCAATCCCGGATGAACTGCTGACTGCTGTAACTGTTCCTGCCCAACTCTCTGGCAACGAAGATAATAAAAACAAAGCTTGCACTTCATCATCGAATTTAATATCTACTGAAACCAACCTTGACAGTATAGTATTAAATTCGTTCACATGATCGGTGACACAAGCCCCTTCCTTCATCTTCGTGTTGACTAATTGGCGAATCAAGAATACCTTGTTTGAAGCAGACGGCTTTTCATACATATTCGACAACGCCTTCAGCAAACCATGGGTTGTCGTCTCCTTAACTATGTTGTAGGCGACTTTCTTGGTCAGCATCAATTGGACCACACCAAGAGCTTGCCGATCCAACAACACCCAATCTTTCTGACTCATCTGATCTGGCTTCTCCCCTAACAGAGGTTCGTGCAACTTCTTTTGGTACAGATAATCCTCGACCTGTATCTTCCAAAACCCAAAGTCGCTACCATCGAACTTGTCGATCTTGACTTTTCCTTCTTCGGCCATCGCTCGTCGACGAACCAAGGCTTTGATACCAGTTGTAGGGATCGAACGAAAGACCTGAGCAATAGAAAGAAGGAGAAGAAGAAGCACACACACACAGAAAACAGGATTTACGTGGTTCAGTCCAAGATGACCTACGTCCAAGGCCGCAGTAGAGTTTCTATATTTTTCTCACAAAAATTAGGGTTTACAAAATACAGGGATATTTATATAGAGTCAGGAAAACCGGGCCTAAAATCCCACACGGGCTTCGGCCCCGCCGAGGCGCTCGCGCCCTCGGACTCCCGCAAGCGACGTGATCAAGGTTGTCAGGGCATCCATCAGACTCCACATGCTCAACAAAACCATGAAGAACTTGTCCTAAATCATATTTGGCAAGCTTCGAACAAACAGACAGTACACTAGTGACAGTCACCTTATTGGGCCTATATCTCTCCCCTAACAACTTCGAGAAGAACTCCAATGCTTCATAGGCAAGACCATTTTGTGAGAATCCAGAAATCATGGCAGTGAAAAGAACCACATCCCTGTGAGTAATTTCATCGAACACCTGACAGGCGGCATCACAAAGACCATGTCTACAGTACAGCTCCACTAAACCTGTGCTAACGACGAGGTCATGTGTGTAGCCAGACTTGACTCCGAAAGCGTGTATGTGCTCTCCATGGAGAGAAGGTTGCTGAAGATCCAAGGAAAGCTTGAGAAGAGATGAAATGGTGAAGATATCAAGAGCAACACCTTCCTTCCGTGACTGCAAGAAACATTCTAGTGGGTTTGCAGGATAGCCGGAGCATAAGTGAGACCTAATGACAGAGTTGAGAGAGAAGGTGGTTTGGTGCTTGGTGGCATGGGTTGAAACAAACTTGTACATTTATGTATAAGTGGAGACCGGTCGGACCGCATGGTAGAGATCGCGAGAAGACAAACAAGACTTCTGAGAAGGTGCGGTACGGCGAGCACCCTAAACAAGGCATCAAAAGGGAAGTGGCGCCAATCATACATAGTAAACCCGGGGCTTGCGGCGATGTCCAAATCTTGCGCCATGATGAAATCAACGGTGTTGGGGATGAACAGATGGACGATCGAGATAACCAGCCGCTAGTCAAAGCAGCCATCAGATCTCGCCACTTGGACAGACGAGAAGAAAAGCTGGCTAATTCCTCATATGCACGCGGGAAAGATGGTACGAGGTCGCATGTTCCCTCCTGTTTGAGCAGCCGCACATCAACCAGAACAAGCCAGGTGGCGCAATCCCAAACCCCTGCTCTATCACAGATGGGATCTTAGCCTTACATCCCAAAAACATCACATATCCAAACAAAATCACAGCAGCCACACAAAAGCATGATCAGCCTACAACCAAACACTAGGAAAAATCAATGAACAACAAACAAAAATTAAAAACTACCATGAATCTGGGAAAGATGAAAATATTGACACTGATAAGGATGAGGAATATGATGATCACTGATCAGGGAAATTGAACTATAGATGGAGAGCCTGTGGAATGTTGATCTAGGAGGAGGAGATAACATTGAAGGTCAAATGGAGGATGAGCACCCCATGAGAACCTCAGACCTGTGGAAAGACCAAAATGAAATGGTACACTGGAAAGAACCAATGGAGGAAAGAGGAAGTGGAAGTAAGCCCCCTAATGAGATCACAGTTTGCAACAAGGAACCACAAGACGAAGACCAGACCCGAAAGATAGGGCTACACAATATGGGAACCCAGATATGCAAACACCCAACACAGACAAAAGGATTGAGGAGATGCCCCCTAATCTAGACCCGAATCCCGACTTAGATCTCTCCAAATATAAATGGAGATATATTCATGGTTCACGGAATTATATAACAGACTCAGCTTGGGAAGGTATAATAGTAAGGGTAGAGCACTCAAGGAATGAACCAGCTACAGCACGCAAGGTGGGCCGACCACCGAAAAAGGCCGAGCCGAGCTCACCCAAGGAAGGGATCAGACTGAGCGAAAGGGCCAGGAAACCGACATCGGAGAGATTTGAAAAGGAAGGTTTCATTGCACCACCATCCTCATCTAGAAGAAAGACAACCGAACATGATCAATCCATTGAAAATGGTAATGACAACCCTCAAATCTCTACTTCTTTAACATTTTGTGATTTGCCATGCAGGGAAATCTTGGACAATGCCCTAAAATTTGGAATTGATCTGGGTTCCTCTAAAGAAGACAGAAGCGAATGCATCCAACACATCCGCTTGTTGGAAGCAAAAAGGACAATGGGAAGGGGAGAAACCAACTAAGGTTTACTCGACCCTTGGGGAAACGGGACAGGGCCACTAAGGTTTACTAATGAAAGTGATCTCCTGGAATGTGAGGGGCTTGAGAGAAAAGAAGAACGGTACCTCATTAGGGACTTCCTGCAAATACACAAGGCCGACATCTTTTGCCTTCAGGAAACTAAACTGGAAAAGATTACCAATGCATGTTGGCGTACTATTGGAGGAAGAGTTTTTGATATGTGGGAAGAACTCCCGGCAACAGAGACACAGGGAGGATGCTGCATTGAATGGAATGGCAACAAATTTGGTCTCCAACAACTATTCAAGGATCAATACGCGTTATCGGTAATTCTGGAAGACAAAGCAAACGGTGACGCCCCAAGAATGATAACGACGGTATATGCCCCATGCAACCCTGGACAAAAAGTGGACTGCTGGAATGAGCTGAGGATGATCAGAGGACGTGGGGAGAAAGCTGGCTACTATGTGGAGACTTCAACACAATTCGATATCACGAGGATGCAAACACGGTATCTCACGGGACACGGGAAATGGAGGAGTTTGAGTTGCTGATACAAGATCCCCCCGCGGCGCATCGGGAGAAAATACACATGGACCAATGAAAGAGAATCCCCGACGTTCGCCCGGCTTGACAGATTCCTTCTATCAACAGAATAGGGCTATGAATATCCACGGATATGGCAAACTCCCCTTCCAAGAGTGGGATCCGATCACGTTCCGTTAAGTCTAGAATGTGGGATACACACACCACAATTTCCACCTTTCAGATTTAATAGAGAATGGGTAAAGGTGGAAGGTTTCTGGGATATGATCAGAGAAGCATGGCAGGGGCAACCACTCATAGGAGATGGAGCTTTCAAGATGGCAAAAAAACTGAAACATCTGAAAGACAGACTATGAAGCTGGAAAAAGGAATCCCTCAACCAAAATTTGGAAAGGAAGCAGGAACTCCTAAGTGCAATAAGGAGGATTGATACCCACAAAGAAACAAGTCCTCTATCTACGGAGGAGAAGGAAGAAGAAAAAACATATAAGGAGGAGTATGACCGGATCATCTAAGAGGAAGAAGGATATTGGCGACAACGATCTCGAGTCAATTAGCTATAACAAGGAGACCAGAATAAAAAGTTCTTCCATGCAGTAGCCAATCAGAGAAGAAACACAAACTAGATAAACCAGCTGTAGCATAATGGCGCACTCATCACTGACACAAGACAAATATCAAGATCAATCTCCACGTACTTCCCTGAACTTTTTGGCAAGGAGCGGGAAACGAGGTACAAGACCTCATGAGACCGACTGTTCCTTCGAAAAAGGAGGGTGGAGCTCGGACACTTAGATGCTCCCTTTGAAGAAGGCGAGATTAGGAGAGCAATAAATGAGCTTGGAGCTGATAAAGCACTAAGGCCCGATGGATTCCCAATGACCTTCTATCAACAGTGATGGGACACAATCAAGGAGGCCATGTTAAACCTCTTTGAAGACTTCTTCCAAGGATTAGCCGATATGGAGCGCCTCAATTAGGCTTGTAGAATCCTGCGATTTTGGGTTATTATTTTTTCTAAATAATTTCCTAAAATCTTAGGTTAATAAAAGGAAGTCCCCAAGGTTGGAGACTAATTGAATTTTGTTAGGAATAAAAGTTTTCTAATTTCTTTAATTAGATAATTAGAGAAGTCCCCGTAATTAGAGGTATTTAGAGTTTATGAGAAAAGAGGGATTAAATTGGATAAAACCATTAGGGTTAATTGGGGTTATCAGAGACCTATCGGTAATTTCAGGAAAAGATTGGTCTTAATGTGATTAAGTCAGCAAGATCAAATTCATCATGTCACCCGATTTGTGTTAACCTCTTAGAGATTGTTAGGAGATAAAATAGATAACTATAAAATTAGATTTCTCAAATACGAATTGTGATGTAATCAGAATTTAGTATTTGAGTTGAATCAGGATTATCTAGTAGAAATAATCTACAATAGGGAATTGTAAATCGATTAGGAGATAATATTTGAGTTGAATTAGATTTATCTCTCAGATATCATTATAATTCGTGTATAATTAATCCTTATCTAGAATTTAAATTTTATATGTTTAAGGTCAACTCGAATTAGATGAAGATCTATCCTGTAGAGATAAATCACAATTCAATCACGATTTATCTCTATCTCAAATTTAAAAATTGAGTAAGATTAGGATTCTCTTATCTATATAGCGAGAGAATTTTAAAATTCAATGAGGGATTTGCTAAGGAATATCATCGTAGAGTGTGGGGATACGCCAGGAGGGAGTCTTGCGTGATTCGAGACGTCATCGATAGAGGTAAATATATTCACTCTCCCTTGCTTTAATTTATGCATAGATTAGGAAAGGATAAACTTGAGGCAACCTGTAGATACAACCTATCATTATTTTTAAAAGATGACAGTTTCAGACCTGTAGTCTAGCTGTCAGTTTCGAGGGATATTTAAATCCCTTATTGTTCTCCGATTTGGGTATATAATACACCGTTAGAAAATTTAGGAAAATATCTTTTTGAAAAATCCTAGATCATTATAATCTGGCAGACGGATTAAGAGATATGAGCAGTTCTTTTGGACTGCACATAACACGCTACTGAAATTGTGCAGTTCTAAGCTGCCAGTTTCGAGTATAGTTTTAGCTAGTTATATATTTCTGATCAGGACGTATAATATACCATTGGAAAGATGAGGAAAATGTCTTTCGGATGAGCTTTAAATCAACTCGATCAGGTTCCTGGATCAAAAGTTGTGAGAAGTTCTTTGGGACTGCACATTAACTTTAGGATTTTACACCATGTTAAAAGGTTAGCCGGTTGAATTTAGACAAGTGCTTGGGTTGAGTCTGTTTAAACTGATGCAATCAAGTAGATTAGTTTAATGGGTCAAGTTAAGGTGAGTTGAATGTCGTTCTCTTTAAGCCGGTTGGGTCAAGTAGGTTAGCAAGTGGTTGGGTTGGTTTGAGTTGAGGAGTTGAACTGGTTAGTCAAGTTAGATTAAATTAAGTGAAGATAGTTTACTCTAAATAGGTTGAGTCGGATTTGATTTTAAGATAAGTGACTGGGTTCAGTTAGGACGAAATAAGTGGGTTGGGTCCAATTTGGTCTTGAACCAGATTACTAAGGTTCAAAAAGAAAAGAATAAAATATGTGTAGGAGATGAGATTGGAATCCAAGACCTCACAACAACCTTAGAGTCTCTTGACCACTAGGCTACAATAACATAGTTGATAGAATGATGAGGTTTATCAACTTAAAAGGTTAATGGGCCCTCGGCCCAATAAGGATAGTAATGAAGATAATGAACTATTGGATATTTAAACAGATGCTAAGACACAATTATTATATTTACCAGATTTGACGTAGAGACACGTCAAGGAGGAGTCCCGTGGGGATTCAGGATATCGCTATTAAGGTAAGTTACCTTCACCTATTTCCTGCCCATTGCTTGGGGCTTTCTTGTTTTGTTGAGTGCTATCTGTTAGTATACCTTTCCTTGTAATATTTCATGTTTATTGATTGCGCACACGTATGTGTTCTTTTTTTTTATCTCTTTCCTTGTATGTGTGTAATTGTGTGCTTGCGATAGTGTTTACTAATCACGAGGATCCGTTGATCGGCACATGGCTATGGAAACACGTGAGCCAGTGCTCCGTCCGGTTCGGAGTGCAATGTTCACTACTTGTTTGTTGAAACACTCTTTTGGACATGCCCACCCATGGGTCGATACTTGATCATGGGCACATGGTCTTGTGTGCTTGCCGGGAGGTATAAGCCAATTGAGTTTGTTCTTTCTGCCGGTTAAGTGGAGCAAATATTCTGGTGGAGCGTTCAAGACTAAGGATACCCTGGCGTTCTGATAGTTCCGTGCCGGAGGGAGGATACTCTGGCAGTCCAACCTATTAGTGGGACGATACACTGACCGTATTGACACATACGAAAGGTGGCGCTACCGACGATCCACCGAGGTTGATTCAAGGAGAGCTTGGGTACTGACCGGGAAAAAATTGTTGATCTTGGTTCTTGAAATTCTATTCCGGGCCTGAGGGCCTCCGTTTAGACTAGGAGTCTTTTCTTTGATATTTTCTTGGTAGACTCCTAGGGCTTTGATTTTGTGGGGCGTAGCCCCGGTTCTTTGAATTATTAACTGCTTATTATTGATCATATTTATTGGCCGGCTTCGTTGTGATCCCTGCGGGGAACTTACTGAGCTTTCCTTTCGAAAGCTCATCCTTCTTGTCTTCCTTTTCTTTTCAGGTTTTAAGGAATAGTGGTTACGGATTCAGGAGCTGCGCTTAGAGGTTCGAGGAACTCAAATCCTTTTGTGTAAAACATTGTATTTTGTTTAGGACCCTTGTAGGGCCATAGTTTGTACTGTTAAGTTTTAATTTCCGCTATGTAACTTAGATTTATTATTGGAAATTTTGTTATCAGTTCTTGATTACTTAGGCTTGTATCTGAGTGGGGCCTGTCTCCACTTGGGTACGGCCGATCTGCGCACGTGCTTGAGGTCCCGGGATTCAGGTCGGGGCGTGACAGGGGCCACATCCTGCTTATTCTGAAAAACAGTAATCTAGTAAGCATTAAAGATTATAAACCAATCAGCCTAATCAATTACTCGATCAAAATCATTTCCAAAGTATCTGCAAACAGGCTAAAAGGAATCCTAGGAGAGCTTGTGGATGATTCACAAACGGCCTTCATACAGGAGAGGATGATACATGACAACATCATTGCTGCAAAGGAGCTAATCCATAAAATGAGATCAACACACACAAACGGAACCCTGATCAAAATTGATTTGGGAAAAGCCTTTGACTCGGTAGACTGGGACTACCTCCTCGATATTCTTAAAGCCAGAAGATTTGGACCTAAATGGATAGGGTGGATCAAATGCCTACTTAGTACTTCAAAAGCTAGATTCCTCCTCAATGGGGCGCCGACCGGATATGTGAGGAGTAAGAGAGGTCTGAGACAGGGAGACCCGCTATCTCCTCTACTATTTATCCTAGTATGGATGTCCTTCCCACGATGCTCTCAAATACCATTCAAGCAGAAATTTACCATGGAGTTCCTATTGGGGATAACCGGGAAGACACCATCTCAACGTTGTACTATGCCGATGATATACTGATTTTCTGTACGAGAGGACTAACAGAAGCTCGAACATTAAAGCTAATTTTTTATCTTTTTGAGGGCCTCTTGGGGCTAAAAATAAACTACTCAAAAAGTGTCATCATCCCGATTAAGTCAAGCAACTATAACATCGAGGAGTTTGCACAGGTGCTCAATTGCACAATAGGTAATCTCCCAATTAAATACCTGAGGGTGCCGTTATCAGGGGGCCTCCCCAGAAAGGAGGATCGGGAATTGCTAATTGAGAAAATCAAAGGAAGATTGGCATCGTGGAAAGGAAAATTACTATCGATGGGAGGACGGTTGACAATGTTAAACTCAATAATATCAACCATCCCAATACACTGGATGTCTTCCTTCCGCCCCCCAGAGTGGGTGATCAAGAAGATTGATGGGATCAGACAAAATTTCCTTTGGAAAGGAGTAGATAAGAAAACACATAGCTACCACCTAGTCAACTAGGGGAGGATCTGCAGACCTAAGGACAATGGGGATTGGGGGATCCTAAATCTCCGCACTTTCAATGGAGCCTTGCTGGGAAAATGGTGATGAAGAATCGTAACTGGACGGGCGGGGATATGTCAGCAGATATTCCACGATGAATATTCAAGGAGAGACCACATTGACCCGCACAGACCAGCTCCCGGACGCGCATCCACTTTCTGGAAAAGTCTGTGCCGGGAAGCCCCCCCAATCTATGCCAACATATGTGTAAGATTGGGATCTGCTGCAGATACAAACTTCTGGAGGGACAACTGGTGGGAGGGACAATCATTGCTAAACTTCTACCCCGGGCTACAAGAGTTAACTACATCTGGATACTTGACCATCCAGGGAGCAAGAATCAGGACCCAAAGGGGGCTCCCGCTTCTTAAACCGGGTCCTCTGCCAGTACGGCAAACACTGACAAACCCAATCACACACCTTGACGCTCACGCTACTAGAGATTGGAGGCTCACAAATAACAGAATCTTTACGGTCAAATCACTCTATCGATTCAAGATCAACGGGGGGATTAGAAGTAACCTCAAGCAAAGGTTCTGGAAGCAACAATGCCCTCTAAAGGTGAAGCTCTTTGCATGGCTGGCTCGAGAAAGTCGGATACTCACTCTTGACAACCTGCACAAAAGGAAGTGGAGAGGAGAACGCATAAGTTGCTACCTGTGCGAGTGGGAAGAGGAATCGATACAACACATTCTATCCTCCTGCCAATACGTGAGACACATATGGAATCATTTTGGGACACTGTTTGGGGCATGAACGGGAGTGGTGGAACTTTGGGAGATCTGGGGAACTATGGGCAAGTCCTCGTGGGTGGAAAATGCCCTAAGAGGAGGGTGGAACATCATTGTAATGACAATCACCTAGAGTATCTGGGGGGAACGAAATAGACAATGTTTTCAGGAAAAACAACGTTTTTCTTACAAATTATTCGAGATATCTCTTTCCTCATCATTTCTTGGTTTGATGCAGCTCCATTGGCAAAAAAATCCAAGCTGGAGGCAACGGAGAAGCTGGTAAAAAGGAGCTTGGAATTCACCCCTAACACACCAGGGAGGGCGACAGAAGAAGGGGAATCCTCCGGGGAGGAGCTAGCTCCAACCTAGGTGAAGGAAAAGAAAAGACAGGGACATGTTGCTAGCAGATAGGATCGACAATAATCAGATGTATTCATTTCCTTTCCTAATTCTGTCTAAGCAATGTAAACCTTATTAAGATATTTAAATAAAAATGTGGTTTATCCAATTTTTTTTAAAAAAAAAGTATAAGTGGAGAAGCTAAAGAAATTCCTTGGGTTTAAATTTGTGTGAGAAACTTGAAGAATATCCAAACGAGGTAATAATCATGAGATGAATGGACTTTCAACTATTTAGGGTGTAATGCAACTTTACACAATTGCTCAAAATATTTCCAATTTGAGATAAAACTAGATGAGAAAAGAGAAAGTAATTTTATTAGATAAAATTTTTTAAATTATCAAATATTTTAAACTAAATAATGTGGAAAACTTTTTAAGTTGCAAAGAAATATAAATTAAAAATTTTTGTGTAAATTTATATAATCATGTTATGTTTGAAAATAAACTTCTAGTAAAAACTTCTGGAATTAGTAGAAATGTGTGATTTTGAGGCTTGTTTTTTGTTTTTTGTTTTGGCTTTTTTTTTTTTTTTTGGGGTAATAAGAGTTTATAAGACTAACATACTAATGTAAGTTCACATTTCATCAATGTCATAATGATGATGCTGATATGTCTGACTTATCTTCTCTTGCAAAAACCTCTACACATCTTCTGATGGCTCTTACTCCTCAATAAGTAGATGACTCTTCCTTTTTGAAGTCACGTACGATTTTACTGCAAGGTCGCCCAATTAAGCATCTACTACTCCACTGGGAGGGGCAACTGATTTTTTATGCCACTTAGAAGAACCTCCAGGACTTTCACAGGGACTTTCCCGACTTTAACCTGGAGGACAAGGTTGTTCTAGGAGAGGGCAACATTGTTCCAGGCATGGACCAACCAACTGAAGGAGCACTCGAGTGTCATAGTGGGCATACAACCAAAGGCGTGATTAATCCAAAGATGTATAAGAGGATTTTGTCGTGTTGTGATGTATAGTTGTGATGGAATATCTTTTAATCATTACTGTGTAATGAGGAACGTTGATAGTATAGAATAGCATGGGTTGTTAGAAGGCAGAAGAACGCCTGAGAGGTGTTTGTCTTATTGTTTGTGAGCAAGGCAAGGGTTTATTACATAAATGGTCCCTCAACTTTGACCAGATTTCACCTTCGTCCCTCAACTTCAAAACGTAACAAAATCGTCCCCCAACTTTCAAAATGTAACAAAATCGTCCCTCGTAGCCGGTTGTCGATTGGAAAGAGCTAACATAGCGGTTACATGCTTACTCATGCTGCTAAGTCAGTTACCCCACTTTGCTGAGTCATCCCCTTTCTTGAATGGACGGTTGTGATTTATTGTGCTCTTTCGAACCCTAGTTGCTCCTGAGCGCCGCCAACACACTGACAACATCCCTTCTCTCCGCCTCCTCCTCCACTAGCGGTCACATCGGGCTCTCACCTCCTTCGATGGGAGAACAACGCCAACAAGATCAAGAAAGAAGAGAAGAAGTGGAAGAAGAGCCTGTGACAATCGTGGTGGAATCCTCTCCGGTGCTGTAGCCCCCATCATGAGGTTGAAGATCATTAGATTTGATTGGCTTGGTCGGACGACGACGCTGATGACCGTGGTAGGATGTATCTCTCTATCTGTCCCAAATTGCTCACCATTTCCCCTAATTTCTCATTCCATGATCCGCGATACTACTGACAAATTGATCAAGATCTCATTTTTTTTTCTCCAAAAATTTTCAAATCTGTTCGTCTTTTCATATTGTTCGTTTTCATCCAATAAATCCACCACGGTCAAATCTATTCGTCTTCATCCAAGATTTCTTTCAAGATCTCAATTGTTCATTTTTTCAAAATTTATTTATTTTTTAGATCTGTTCGTCTTCATCCAAGAAATCCAAAAAAAAAAAAAAAATTCAAATCTCCAATGTATCTCTCTATCTTTCCCAAATTGCCCACCATTTCCCCTAATTTCTCATTCATGATCCGTGATTCTATTGGCAAATCATTCAAGATCTCAATTTTTTCAGAAATTTTCAGATCTGTTCATCTTTTCATGTTGTTCGTTTTCATCCAACAAATTCACCAGGATTAGATATGTTCGTCTTCATCCAAGATTTCTTTCAAGATCTCAACTATTTGTTTTTTCAAAAATTATTTATTTTTCAGATCTGATCGTCTTCATCCAAGATTTCTTTCAAGATCTCAACTGTTCGTTTTTTCAAAAATTATTTATTCTTCATATCTCTTCGTCTTCATCCAAGATTTCTTTCAAGACCTAAATTGTTCATTTTTTTCAAAAATTATTTATTTTTCAGATCTTCATCCAAGAAATCCAAGAAAGAAATTTTCAGATATGTTGGTCTTCATCCAATAATCTTGGTCAACTGCGGCGAGGCGGCGGATCCCGGAACGAGAGAGACGTGTTTAGGGTTAGGGCTAAACTTAGTTTATTAATTAGATTTGATTGTTAATTTGATTTGATTAAATTAGAGAGTTTTGTTTGGTAATTTGATTGTAATTAGTTTAGTCATGTTATTTTATAATTTGATTGTATTAGTTGTAATTGGTGTATTAATGGTAATGATTTATTTAAAAAATTAATGCCACATTAGGATGCTTTGTTAGCATGTTTGAATTCCCATTTAAAATTATATTATTATTATAATTAAAAAATATTTCACGTCAACATGTAACAAAAGGGAGTAAGCATGTAACCGCCACGTCAGCTCTTTCCAACCAGCAACCGGCTCCAAGGGACCACTTTGTTATGTTTTGAAAGTTGGGGGACGATTTTGTTACGTTTTGAAGTTGAGGGACGAAAGTAAAATCCGGTCAAAGTTGAAGGACCATTTATGTAATTAACCCAGAAAGGCAATGAGTGCATTCTCTGGTTGTTAGATGGAATCTTGGTTGTTACAAATGCAATTATATATATAATGAAAGCTATGCTAGAAGGCAGGTAAATATTCTCAAATCTTCTCTCCTTCTAGCTGGTTTTCCCCATCTTTCCCCTTCTATCCTCCCTCCTTTCTCATCCTCTGTCTTCATTTCCTCTCTTCAACCCCAAGCTCCCACTTTATTGTGGGGCTAACTACACTCCCCCAAGCCCAATGACCTTCTTGAAGAGAGCGTCCATGGTTTACTCTTAGTGCACCTCTATTATCTACAAGTCCACTCGCTTCACAAGGAACCAGACTCACCAGCGCTAGCCGCGATTGGCCTCGTCTCTAAGATCTCTCAGCGTCAGCTAGAACAATGTTGTTTCCGTAATCGCCACCAACATCTCGGCCATGTACGAGATACACTTGGCTATGCTCAACACCATAAACACACTCCTGGAAGTTGACAACGTAGCCACACTCCTCGCACACCCCTTCCCATGGAGATGCTGGTATAGAGATCCATGCGCCAAATCCATGAACTCGTACACCAACAGCCTCTCTCCATCTTCCTCGCAGTACCCAAGAAAGTTGAGAAGGTACGCATGGTTTAGCCTCGAGAGAAGGTCCAGCTCCGTTTTGAACTCCTTGGAGTTCCTCCTCACTACCACTGTCCCATCCTTCAACACACATTTGAAGACACAAGAGAAGCTGCCTTTCCCTACCAGTGATTCCTTTTGAACCTCCCTTTGGCCTTCTCCAACTCTTCATATGTGAACACTTGAGCTCTTCTTACCTTGAGTTCCTCCAAGTATGGCGTGATTTTCACAGAGTCTTTCTGCGAGGTTGGACCTCTATCGCTTCTTTCATTCATTCTCAACTCATAGCAGGTGATATCCTTACGGATGGTCTAGAATACGCTGGACGGGATGGGCTTGGTGGTGTTGGTGCGGAGGACATCAGCGCCGTTGATCCATACCCATGAGACGGCGAGATCGAGGACCTTTGACTGTTTGATTATTATTTAGTATTGTGTATGTGTGTTTGACTTTAAGGTCTCTGGAAACAGTGCCAGAAACTTATAGATAATTTCCCCAAATTTGAATAAGACATTCTAATTTTATGAGGTTTTTTTTTCTTTTGGAGATTTAAAAATTATCTATATCAGACAAAAATAAACTTCAAACATTCCCCGTTATGTATGTGAAATAACAAACATTATTCAAGCTTTAGCAGGTCGAAATTGCAAATGTGGGTTGTAGGGTAAGCACTGGCATGGCCCCATCTATTTTGTTATCTAAGCCCCGTGCACGTGCAACAAGGGAGTTTGTTTGAGCACTGTCTCAACTCTTCTTTGAGTTTTGATTCACCAAGCAAAAGTGTCCATGTTCATTAACATGGTCAATATTTCTACGTGGATCTATCAACCAGACGAAACAGTCTGTGGGCCTGCACTGTCTAGCATGAATGGGCCGTGCCTAAACACGGCCCGATATTGTAGCAACCTGGTTGTCCCTAGATTTGGCCCAGAAGTAGGCAACTGTTGGGCCAGTCTCATGTGGCCCATGCATGCCATGCTGGAAAGTGTGGTTCAATACATTGATTTATGTAGATCTATAGGTGTCAATTGGGTCATGCTTAAGCACGACCCAACACTATAGCAACCGGGTTGTGGCTAGGCACGACCTATATACAGGCCCATTATGTGCAAGTCTCGCAAGGCCTGTGCGTGTTGTGCTGGCCCAAGTCACGCCTATTTCACCCGCCCTATCTTTTAACAATTCTTTTATTTTAAATCTTTTCAAATAAAATTTTTATACAGACTATAAAATTGTTATATTTGAATTTTATAAATTTTGGTTTTTTTTAAAAAAAATCATGTTAGTTTTTGGGATTTTTAGGAAGTTTTTAGATTTTTGGAATTTTTTGGATTTTAGAATTTTCATAGATTTTTTGTCAAATTTTTCTAAAAGTTTTGGTGATTTTATCATTTTTGAGATTTTAAGAACCTTTTTTGGGAATATCTGCACTTCTTACAAATTTTTCTGATTTTACAAGGTTTTTCTTTAGTTTTTTATGGGATTTTGTGGATTTTTTTGGGCAGTTTTCTGCACTTTATCAAAATTTCCTATTTTTATTTTTTAAATTTTTTTATGGGATTTAGTTTGTGGAAATTTCTGAGTCTATTTTGATTTTTTGGAATTTTTTGGATTTTCGGATCTTTTTACAAGGTTTTTTTATTTTTGGTGGTTTAAAGATTTTTATGTGATTAAATTTTATTTTATTTGGATTTTTTAAAGACTTCTTTTTGAGATTTGTTTTTTTTTTAATAATATTAGGTAGCCTGCGAGCTGGCCCGACATGACATAAGCCCAACAAAGCTCAACTGTGTCTCGTGCAAGGTCGGCCGACACGGTTCACAGAGGGGTCAACCCAGCATGGGCACATATATTGTCCGGCACTAACTGAACTCATGTCGTGTCGGGCTAGACCGGCCCTTGACACTTTCATGTAGATCCACAATGAAATCAATGAAACCCAAAATGCCTAGAAAAATCCTGAAAATTAATAAAAAAATATATGATTTATATACAAGACATAATTATTTGCTATAAAGATGTTTTATTTTCACATATTTTAAAGTTTAAAAATGAGAAGAAAAAAAATTTATAACTCAGGCAGGCCCCACAGACCCTGGCCTAGTAGGAGCCCGGGTCCCGCCGTCTCAGTAAATTATATAAATAAGTCAAATCCAAGTTAAATCCACACCTTAATTTTGTAAATCATCACTTGAAAGGAGAGAATAGAATCTAAATCATCTCTTTGGTTACTCGTTAATTTTAAGTCTTGTTTTGTTTGGCAATTGAATACATAGTGAAATTAGTTGGACGTGGATTCTAACATAGTTATATTCCCGCCAATTTTATAATTGAGTTATAAAAGTTAAAATATATATTATTATGAGTAATATAATGATGTAATTGATATGTCACCCACAAACTCATAAGACCATAATGTCATTCATTATGATTGTATTTAATGTTCTCTCCGAAGAGATTTGAAAATTTTCAAAATATTATTACATTGGAATCCACGTTCAGAGAGTTTCACTCGATTTGTTTTATTGTCAAATAACATAATTTAAAATTAAATAGCATGATTCTAAATAAAAAAATGTTTCCCGCCAAACTTTTAAATGTACATTATCATTAAAATCTTTCATTTAAAGTTTCCCTAGAGAAAAATTAACTCCCTAGCCCGGATAACCTTTTTCCAAACACAACCTTAGGTTTTGTTTGTTAGATTGGTTTATCTTTGTTTGGACGCATGCAGGACACACGTGTTTTCTTGCCCCACCCTAGACAATAGGTTAACAAGATTTTAGATTTGTGGGTCACCATGTTTAGGTTATGTTTTGATTAATGTAGACAAGCCTGGATAGGTAGCTTCTGGCTTTTGACTGCTTATATCATGTATTATTTTGTGGGTCACCATGTTTATGTTATGTTTTAACTAATGTGAACAAGCATGAAGAAGGGAATCCCCCCCCCTGTAATTGCTATGAGTGTTCGGACTTGTCTCCAACAACACTTGTAACCATTGGTTCATCTAAGAACCTAATTTTATATTAAATGAACGTGGTTTATCCAGTTTATCAAAAAAAAAAAAAAAAAAACTAATATGAACAAGCCTGGATAGGTTGGTTGAGGATTTTGACTGCTTATATTATGTATTATTTTTGTTGATAAAGTTTTACTGATAAAATTTGGGCCACCATATATAAATTAACACCTTTATGTATTATGATATGAATATATCCGGTCAGACATATGGCAGCACCCAGGATGTCCAGCCAACCGATCCAAACCATGCATGTGGCAGCATCCCCTAGCTAGTTCACTGTTCTCTCTTTGTGCAAGCTGCTATTGTCTTCCTCGACAGAGATCACGGTGCTGTCTTTAAACTAATTCAACCATTGATCAAGAGGCTGGTTCTCATTTCGAGGGAGGACCGGTTTTTGGCATCAACATAAAATAATATAAAAATATATATTTTTTATTTATACTTATAAATCTCTATTTTTTTGCATTTTTATTGACTAAAAATAATTATTAAATTGTTAGCATACAAAAATTGTAAGATATTGCCAAATTGACATAAAATTGATAACAATAAATATAAAAATAATTTTTTTTTTAAAAAAAATGTTTCCTTATTTATATATGCAAGTACAATTTTTTTTGAATAAAAATAGATAACCATTTTTTTAAAATAAAAAAAATTTAAGTACAACAAAGTAAAAAAAAACACATCACATAACGAAATGGGAGAGTAAATATTAAAACAAGTTGCCCAAAGTATAAATTATGAAATCAACTAACGAAATGGGAGAGTAAATATTAATTTAGTTAATTCATTATTCATCCCTTGGATAGTGAAGTATTTGTCCATGGATCCTTGGGTAGGGAGTTGTGGGGGTTTAATGTAAATAATGGGTTGGGTGTGTAGTGTGTAAACTTGAAATATTGACAAATAGTATGAGGGACTAATAGATAATTACCTCATATTAATTTGGCAAAATAAAAATATATTAAAATATAAAAATAAAATTTGTGAGAAAAGTGACCCATAACTATAAATTAATTTGACAGATATGGTTTTTCAGAAAATATTAATAGCAAATATTATAATTCAAAAGAGATTTGGATTTATGACAGTTTAAAAAACATTTTAACTTATTATTAAATCTCCATTTGAGTTCCGGAGATAGGAAAAAAAAATCCCTTTTGCCCTCATTTTTTCCATTTTTCTTCTCACATAAACTTCAGAAATTAAAACTTTTTTTAATGAAAAAGCAAATATTCCTCAACATGTGACAAGAAGATTGGTTCGAGTAGCAATCTCTTACAAAAAAACAAGTTTATATAATAGACTCATGTGGTCCGATCCTTCTCCAGATCCCGCACATAAACAACAACAACAACAACTAAGCCTTAATCCCATATTGGATGGATCGGCTATATGGATTCTCTGTTTCCATATCGCTCTTAAATATTAAAAAATAAATAAATAAATAAATAAAATTAAAATTAAATTTTTTTTAAAAACTTTTTAATGAAAGCTTAATTTATAGCACTGGGCTGCCCTTAATGAATATATTTTTTACTATTATATTAATAAATATCATTAATATATTTTTAAAAAAACTTTTTAATGAAATTTTCCTCCTCTCCAGTAGCTAGATTTCCCTTTTTAAAATTTTTATTTTTAATTTTTATCCTATACTTTTTTGGGCAAATTCTCTATTAGTCTATGATACTATTTGACACTATTTTCCATCCAAAACACATACACCCAAAATACTATTACACCACTGTTATATATTATATAAATATATTAATATTATCTAATAATAATTAGATGATTTTTCTCTGGATTTTTTATAAAATATATTTTCTTATTATCCTATATATTTATAAATAGATAAGGAGATTAAATAAATTTTAAAAAAGAGAGATCGTTTGTAGCCGTTGTTCAAACACATCCCGTGAAACAAAAAGAGGTGTCTTTTGACTTCAACGGGAAGATGTCGTTTGATATCTTTTAAATAGAAGAGTTCGTGAATGAATGAAATATACAGAAAACTATCACTTCTCTTCCTCTCTGATCTTCCATAATCTCCTTATTATTTTTCTGCTTTTTCCATTGGCTGGTTCTGGTTGAGGAATAAGATTGAGTTGCAGCAATCTTGTTTCTAGTTAGGCATTGTATCCTAGGGTTAGTATTTCCTAGAAATCATCTGCAATATTGTGGGGAAATAACTATCCTAAAGAAAGTTTCCTGGAAACGCCTTGCCTAAATCTTTGTTTTCTCTTTTATTCAAAAACATCTTTCACATCTTGATTTTATCTTATCCACTTTTTAAATTTTTAATCCAATAAGTTTAGGATAGTTATCTTCATCATGGATTCTACTGTCACAAAAACTCAACTTCAAGATGTGGAAAGGCTTGAGAAGTTCAATGGATTGAATTACAAAAGATGGAGAATGAAGATGATCTATCAATTAACAATTGCAAAAGTCGTTTATGTTCTCACGTACCACTGCTTATCCTCAAGAAAAGTCAACTGAAACTGAAGATGCCACATCTCAATCCTCTTCTCAAATTCAAACTTCAAACACAGAATCTCAAACCTTATCTCAAAGCAAATGGATTGAAGATGATTACGTGTGCAGATTCATGATTCTGAATGCTATGAGTAATTCCTTATTCAATGTGTTCCATTTACACAAGACAGCCAATGAATTATGGACATCACTCAAACGCAGGTACATTAATGAAGATGCAAGCAATAAATCTTTCCTAGTGAACAAGTACATTGATTTTAAATTTGTTGATACTAAACCTATCATTGATCAAGTAAATGAACTTAATGATATTGCCACTCAATGTGCGGATGCTAGGGAATCCATTTCTGAGACTTTCCAAGTGTCTACTATAATTGGGAAACTCCCATCCTCATGGAAGGACTACTAAAAAATTTTAAAACAAAAAAGGAAGTCTCTGAATTTGGATCAACTACTTCAACATATCCAAATTGAGAGTGAGGCAAGAAGTAGAGATGTACTTGACAAAACAGAAAGGAACAGTATCCATACTGTTGAAGGAAGTTCAATGAAAAAGAACTTTGTGAAAGGTAAAGGCCCTTCAAATTTCAAAAGAAAAGAGAAGACTTCAAGCAGAATGGCAACAAGAAGAAGAAAGGCCCATGTTTTGTATGTTGCAAATTGGGTCACTTGGCAATGCTATTTCAGAAAATGCAAAAAGCCCGAGGCTAATGTGATAGAAGAAGACTTGGTTGCAATGCTTACTGAAGTTCTCATGGTCAACTAGGATGAGAATTGGTGGCTTGACTCAGGAGCAACATGTCATGTGACTCCACACAGGAATGCATTTAAAACATATGAAGTAGTTGCAGATGGGAAGACTATTTTCATGGGGAATTCCTCCACCTCTGTAGTAATGGGTGTTGGAACAGTAGAACTTTCTCTTTCTTCTGGGAAGGTTCTTACTTTAAAAAAATGTTCAACATATTCCTGGGATAAGAAAGAGTCTTGTATCTGTTAAAAGGCTTGATGATCATGGGTTCAAAATTGTATTTGATTCTCAGAAAGTGATCATCTCAAGAAAGGGGTCTTTTGTAGGAAAGGGATATGCCAAAGATAGTCTGTATCTTTTAAGTATTAATAAAGCTTCTAATTCTACTTATATTGTTGATGATTTTAATTTTAATTTTTGGCATTATAGATTAGGACATATTGGTACTCATGCTATGCAACGTATGATATCTTATAACTTAGTTCCTAAAAATTCTAAAGTTTTATCTACTCATACATGTGAATGTTGTGCTCAATCCAAAATTACAAAAAATCCTTTTAAGTCTGTTGTTAGATTATCATGTTTATTAGAATTAATTCATACTGATTTATGTGATAATAAAGATCATCTAACTAGAGGAGGTAAACGTTACTTTATTACATTTACTGATGACTTTTCAAAATTTACTTATGTTTATCTACTTAGATCTAAGGATGAGGCATTTACAAAATTTAAAATTTTTAAAGAAGAAATTGAAAATAAAACTGGTAAAAAGATAAAGAGGTTAAGATCAGATAGAGGAGGAGAATTTGTCATCTGAATTTATATCATATTGTGAATCATGTGGAATTATTAGAGAATTATTTGCACCTAATTCACCACCTCAAAATGGTGTTGCAGAAAGAAAAAATAGAACATTACTAGAAATGGTAAATGCAATGATTATTCATTCTAAGTTACCTCTTTGTTATTGGGGTGAAGCATTATATACTGCATGTTATATTAGTAATAGAATTTTACATAAAGGTTATAACAAAACTCCATATGAACTGTTAAATAATAGAAAACCTAATATTAGTTATTTTAGAGTATGGGGATGCATTGCATATGTTCTTGATTCTAGTCAAAAGAGACCTAAACTTGGTAGTAAAACCTATCAAATCTATATTCTTAGGTTATTCAATGCACAGTAAAGGCTGCAAATTTCTTAATTTACAAACTAATAATGTTTTTGAATCTCCACATGCTATCTATTATGAACATTTAAATATTAGAGATGCGGATAAGCTAGAATTAGATAAAGATTTATCTAATGAATTAGAATTAAATTCAGATATTTCAAATTCTTTAAATTATAATACAAATTCTAATTTTTCAAATTCTGATAATGATAATTCAAATATTTTAAATAAAGATGATATTATTGAACCTTCTTCTATCCAATTAAGGAGAAGTAAAAGACAGAGAATTGAAAAAGACTTAGGTTCTGGAATGTTCACATATTTAATAGAAGAGGATCCTAAAACATTTAAAGAGGCTATGTCTATGTCAGATGCTTACTTATGGAAAGAAGCTATGGATGATGAAATTAACTCAATAAAAAAGAATAATACATGGACTTTAACAAAGATTCCTCCTAACACAAAAGTTATTGGTTGTAAATGGGTTTTAAGAAAGAAATTTAACCCTGATGGGAGCATTAATAAATATAAAGCTAGATTAGTAGCTAAAGGTTACACTCAAAAAGAAGGTGTTGATTATTTTGAAACTTATTCCCCTGTTACAAAAATTACACTTATTAGAACTATGTTTGCTATAGCTTCTGTTTATAATTTAGAAGTACATCAGATGGATGTTAAAACAGCTTTTCTAAATAGTGAATTAGATGAGGAAATCTATATAAATCAACCTGAAGGATATATTATTAAAGGAGAAGAACATAAAGTATGTAAACTTAATAAATCTTTGTATGGTCTTAAACAAGCTCCTAGACAATGGTATAAAAAGTTTAAGAAAGAAATTAAGAAATTTGGATTCATAAGCAGTAAAGTAGAAAATTGTATCTTCATTAAAAATACTGATGAATACAAGATTCTAGTTATACTTTATGTTGATGATCTACTTATCGTTGGTTCAAATATTTATTGTGTAAATGAAACAAAATCTTTTCTGGCTCAAGCTTTTGATATAAAAGATTTAGGTCCTGTTAATTTCATTTTAGGTGTTAAAGTGATTAGAAGAGATAATGAGTTTATTTTGACTCAAACTCACTATGTTGAAAAATTACTTAGAAAATTTAACTATTTTGATTGTAAACCAAGTAAAACACCAATTACACCTCATCTTACATTATTAAGAAATAATGGTGCATCTGTTAATCAAGAAATGTATGCTAAAATTATTGGTAGCTTAATGTATGTTATGAATTATACAAGGCCAGATATTGCATGTGCAGTTAGCATACTTAGTAGATTCACCAATAATCCTAATATTGATCATTGGAATTGTGGGATCGAAAATACGCACCTGGCATCATGTCTGTGAAGAGAAGACACCAGGCGATATAACGAACCACAAATATCATATTTTTTATGTGTGGGTTCTTTTATTCCTAATAGAGGCAAGCCTCTATTATTAATTACCCCGAATAAGATTGCGGGAACCTCCAATTAAGGGCAAAAGAACAAGTAGAGGCAACAAAAGTACTTCATTTATTTGCATAACATGAATTTCATTACATATCATAGGATAATATATATATATATATATATATATATATATATATATATATATATATATATATATATATATATATATATATATTCATTTATTTAAGTGACGCCGCCGCCCTTTGAATTCCCGTTGTAGTGCCGTCGCGTCATGGTCGCTAATAGCCCATGAGTTTTCAGCAGTTTGCACCGCATTATGACTGAAAACTGTACCATATGGGCTATCGATATGGGCCGCACTATATATGGGTAGAAAGCCTTGGATGTCTAATTTCCGATGCCACTAATTTCATCTCGATCGGAGTTTTCTAGCAAAGGTTATCAGTGCCTGAACGAAGGGGTGTCGAGCTGGCTGAATTTCAGGAATTGGCTTCCTTCTCTCGAAATCTGCTATAAACCGGGCCTCTGGTAAGAGATGTACCATACATGGTTGGAAAGCTCTAGAAATCTAGTTTCTAATACCGCAAATTTCGCCCTGATTGGAGTTTCCTATCAAACGTTATTGGTGCTTGAGCGAAGAGTGGTCGAGCTAGCAAAACTGCAAAGAGTCGGCTCTCTTCTTTATTAAAACTGCACCAACTAGGCTGCCGATAGGAGTTGTACAATGCATGATTGGAAAGCTCTGGAAGTCTAGTTTTCGATGCCGAAAATTTCGTCTGGATCAGAGATTCCTATTAAAAGTTATTGGCACTCGAACAAAGGGTGGTCGAAATGGCATCAGTAAATTCAAATTTCAGCCATAACTAGCTTCATCGACGCAGCAGCACCTCAGGCGGCAGCAACATCAATTTCATCCGCAGCAATAGCGCATCGGCATTAGCAGCAGTACGGCACAGCAACATCAGCAGTTTAGCAGCATAACAACAGCCCAAGTTTGCGATAGCTCAGCTTCGTATCACAGCAGCAACATCAACTTTACTGGTTTCATTTTTTACAGCACAGCGCCACAGCGCAGTAATGCAGCGGCATCGACAACTTGGTGGTGGACTAGCGCAGCACCATGAGCAACGCAGATTGGCAGCAGCACAGATTGGCGATTTCTGCAGCAACATAGCTATAACAGCAGTGCAGTGACACAACAAATAGATTGTTATTCCATAAGACACCAAGGAATACTCCAGCTATCACACAAGACCCAAAATGTTCTAAGAAGGGGGTTCCTGATCTGTTCTTCTTCAAGATTCTCATTGAATCTTTTAACAAATGTAGATCTTCATCCTGATTTTTTGGTAATCTTTAAACTTTTAGTTTGAGCTCAGCCTCACTGTCCCCATTTTTATACAGCAGCAGTTGTTACATGTATCGAACAAAGGCCTCATGGCTAAGTATTGATGAAATAAATGTAGCTGCCAATGTTGCCCAAGTATGGCAGCTCTTGAGATCTCCAAAGTTTGCTAATCCAAAGGACATTGAATTTCACTCTCCGAATGGAAACATATTTTTCCAAAATGTTGTGGGTATAGCTTCATTCACGTTCACAGGCATATGATCACTTTGTATATGACAATGATTTCCTTTCCGGACACTATTGATTGACTTCCCATAAGATCGTTTCTAGAGTGAAGGAGGACTTCATTAATCAAATCTAATTTATTGTTGAGTAAATTAGCACAGTCCATTGATACTCTTTCTAAGCTTTAGTACGGCACAATTCAACACTGCGATATATACTCTACTGTCGGTATTTTTTTTTGCGAGCAATTGGAGTTCACCAGCAGCTGCTCTTTGTTCATCTCTATTGCCATTTTATAGCTTCTGTAGCTGTAATTTGACATCATAATCAGAAGGAACTTCCAGATTCCTTGTCTCGACATCTTCCTTACTTTCAACACGATTGAATTCACATCCTAGTGCAATGAGATGGGTTCTGTTGTGTCTGTGGGCTAGTCAACATCTAGCCATTTGCTTGATATTCTATAGTGTTTGTGTTCAATCAGGATTCAAAATCAGCACCATTGTAATTGTATTGGACAACTTAATCATCCTTCTCCTTTTTTGTATTGAAACTTCTTTGGATTTCTAATTTATTCTGTCCACTTAGGATACAACTTTTAAAAGGAAACAATAGGGCACCATGGTTTCTGTTATTTCTTGTTTCATGTTGCTATAGTATTGCTTCCACTTATCAGTAATTTGGCTTTGACAGGTCCTCAACATTTCTGCCAAATTCATTGGCTTCATTTGTCATTTTATAACATATCTGTGCAGACTTTCTACAAGTATCAACGTTCAGATTTTCAGGTATAGCTACAGCGCAGCAATAGCCCAATGGTGTCGACGGCAATGCCTCCTTAAAACTGCAGCTCTTTGAAGAATTCTAATGGCCTCTTGACTTCTTGAAATTATTTGATTACTCATTGAAGGGCTGCCCATAGCCTTTTGGGGAATTCCAATTCTTGATTAATCATTCCAGCTTTTCATGGTAACCTCCATCACAATTAGCTGATCAACCAAACACAAGAAAAAGCTTTTTGGCTTCAGCTTCTTTGCGGCATCAGCAATCCCACAGCATCCATTCTTTTGAGACAACACCCGATCTTAAGACAGCATCCATGTCTACATCCATTTCTTCAATAGCATCCATGTATCATCGAAACAAGCTTCTTCAATCAGCATAGTGCCAGTTGGCAAAGTGGCATAGCCTTCTTTCTGCAGGCAACAACTTCTTCCCTTCGTCTTTTATTTTTACAACATCTCAATCGGCGTCCAACAGCAACCATTAGCGCATTTTTTCCTTTGTTTCTGCGGCAAATCAACATCATCGCAGCAATCTGCTCTCAGCTTTTATAGCAAAGAATCATCGCGAATACTAGCAATGTGGCGACCTTTTTAGCAAAGAATACGGCGGCAACAATAAAGAACGCGAAATGCCTAATTACGCAGCGGCAGCATATCGCTAGCCGTATCGGTCTTCTCATTCGTGATGAAGATGCGGCTTGGTGAGGGAGCGGCCTCGCAAAGACATGAGCTTCTGCAGGCGGTGGATCTGGCGGCTTTAGATCCGGGTACAAGGCGTAGAGGAAGGAGCGCCGGGTCAAGACCGGCCGCAGTGCTCAAGATTGGGGTGGACTGGCTCGCAGGCGTGGTGCCGGGTGGTGCGAAGGGATCGCGGTGAGGTGGCTGCTGGCCAGGGATCAAGGCTGCTAGGGGTGGGCGCTACACAAGGGGCGCTGCGTTGGGATCAAGCGCAGGCGCTGGGCGCTGGGGGCGCGGCGTCTTGATCGCGCAGGCGCTACTGGGATCGCCAGCTGAGGCGCGCTACCGGGACTAAGCACAGAGGCGCAGCGCTACACGCCTGGGATCAGACGCTGAGGCGCTACAAGACTGGGCGACGCTACCGGCTAATCCTCTACTTTCCTTTCTCTTTGATTTCTCCTCCTCCTTCTCGTTTTCTCTTTTCCCCTATTTATAAAAAAAACCTTTTTCCACGAACAGAAGCCCCATAAAATCCAAAAGCCTCGTAAAATCCCCACTTTCCGTAACCATATTGTGACGATAAGACGAGATTTTAATTAAAATTTAAAATTTAATTAATTAGAATTTTTTTTAATATTGCCTCGGGATGTGTATCTTCATGATGCCTCAGGATTTGTATTTGGGCATCCCGGGATTTGCATTTTCCTCAGGTCGCCTCGAGATCTGCTCTCGGGTGAGGTTGCCTAGAAATTTGCATTTTATTATTATTTTATTTTATTTTATTTTATTTATTTATTATTTTTTTAGACACAAACAGGAATCAACTTAACAAACTGATGAGATATTTAAAACATACTTTAAATTATGGATTGCATTATAACTGTGATAATACTATCTTGGAATGTTATAGTGATGCAAATTGGGCTTCTGATAAAGCAACATCTAAATCTACTAGTGGTTGGTTATTTACTTTAGGAGGATCAATAATTTCATGGTCATCAAAAAGACAGTCATGTGTTGCTTTATCTTCTATGGAATCTGAATTTATTGCTATGTCTCTTGCTAGTAAAGATATTCTATGAATCATTAGATTTATAAGAACTATTCCTTTTATTGAAATAACAAAAGGACCTATTACATTTTATTGTGACAATCAAGCTGCAATTTATAATACTAAAAATAAGAGGATGTCACAAAAAAGCAAACACATTGCTATGAGATATAATCATGTTAGAAGTGTTGTGAAAAAAGGTAAGGTTACAATAGAGTACCTACCAACTGATCAAATGTTGGCTGACCCCCTAACTAAACCATTAACCGGTGAAAAGATTAAGAAAATTATGGCAGTTATGGGATTATTGGCGATCAAAAAAGATAGACTTGATTGAAATCTACTCTATCACATTGATGTCAATTAAATTGAAAATCATGTGCATAAGAGTTCAAGGAACTTTTATTCAAGCATCTATATGAGAAATGTCAACGGGAGGTTGCCTTTCCAGTGCATTCATGTGTTTAAAGAATAGTGGGGGTACAATAAAAAATAAGTACTTTTACTGTTAAAATCCCATATCTTGTTGGTGCACTGTTATTCCACAATGGGAAGGATGAACTTTTAAGTTCTTAACAGACTTATAGTTTCATATAGAGTGATAAAACGGTTGTGGACACTCTTGATGAGTCTGCCTTTGCAAATAGGGAAGTGAGAGGCCGCTTCCTATAGGTTATCGGTAAGACCCTAGTGTATTTGCTAAACAGGATAAGCGCAAGGCCCATATTAATGCGCAGCTATTGCAGAACCAAGAACCAATATATGATGCGAGTGTGATCTAATCATACTCAACCCAAGGTTCAAGGCCTAGTCCACCTTTGGGCATGCATTATATAAAGCCAATATCGTTTATTTTACTATTACTTATCTTATTATTAGATAGGCAAAAAGCCATTTTTGGTCCCTAACCTATGGTATGTTGTTCACTTTGGTCCCTGTACTATAAAAATGTTCAATACGGTCCCTGAACTATGGGGCTTTAGGCAATTACTGTCCCTGCTGCTGACGTGACAGTCATCTTTAAATTCGATAATTTTTTTATTGTGACGTGGCAGCCTACGTGGCGGGTCTTTGCTGACGTGGCGCGATGATGTGGCATAAAAATAATTATTTGAAATATTAAAACAGGCTTACTGGTGACACATCATGCCACATCAGCATGCTGACTTGGCACATAAAAATAAAAAAAATTCAAAAAAAATCAGAAAAAATAAGAAAAAAATCTGGAATTTTTTTCCTATATATTTTGTACATTAACCACTTTAGCAACTTGAAAAATTGGTTTTAAAAATAAAAAATTCATAAAAATTAGAAAAAAAAAATAACTGTGTAAGCAACCTGAAAAAAAAATCTGTTAATTTTTTTAAAAATATTATTTTTTAAATAAAATGGATATTTTTATCACAAAATTAGTGATAAAAATATCAATTATTAATAAACAGGCAAAGTAAGAAAAACCTTAATTTATATTAGTCAGCATTATAATGTTTATTAATAATGTAACCATACTTTCAATTTCTTTTAATAAATAATACCACATTAGGTGTTAAGTAGCAACTCATTAATTTAATCTATTAATTAATAATGTCACAAGACTTATATTTTTTAATTTATTACTTAAATAGCAAATTAATTTTAGATTAAAATCATTAATTTTGTGATAAAAATATCTATTTTATTTAAAAGTAATTAATTTTGTGAAAAAATCCAGATTTTTTCTAGGTTGCTTACATCAAGTATTTTTTTCTTCTGATTTTTATGATTTTTTTATTTTTAAAAACAATTTTCCTTGTTGCCAATGTGATTAAGGTACAAAATATATAGGAAAAAAATTCCAGATTTTTTCCCTAGTTTTTTCTGATTTTTTCAGGTTTTTTTATTTTATGTGCCACGTCAGCATGCCACGTCAGCATGCTTATATGGCATGATGAGTCACCAGTAAGCATGTTTTAATATTTCAAAAGATTATTTTTTATGTCACGTCCTCGCGCCACGTCAGCAAAGACCCTCCATGTAGGCTTCCATGTCACAATAAAAAATGATCGTATTTACAGATGACTGCCACGTCATCAACAGGGACCGTAATTGTCAACAGCCCCATAGTTCAGGGACCCTATTGAACATTTTTATAGTACAGGGACCAAAATGAACAATATACCATAGGTTAGGGACCAAAAATGGCTTTTTGCCTATTAGATAATAAGTGGGGGATTGTTATATATTATATAAATATATTAATATTATCTAGGGAAAATTTCAAAAAAAACCCATGTGGTTTCACCGATTTGCAAACTAGGGAATGTGGTATTTTTTTTTCGAAAAAAAACCTGTGGTTTCTCTGATTTGCAAAAAAGGGAAAAACCGTTAACAGAGTTAACCCCTGCTGACGTGGCAGGGGCATTTTCATCAAATCATATAAATTATAATTGATTAAAGCTTAACACTAATTTAAACCCTAATTATAATCTAATTAACTAATTAATTAAAATAAACTCTAATTAAGTAAACCCTAATCTATCCCCTCTTTCTCTCTCCCACCCCGCCGCCGCAGCCCTCTTCATCTTCTTCCAAAGATAGTCAAAAACAAAGCACTAATGCCCAAAAGAACAAATAAGGAAAGAAAACAAGGAAAAGAAATGAACGAAACGCAAAGAGATTAGGAAACGCAGTAAAGGGGGATAGAGAATAGATGAATGAGAGATGGATGAATGGAAGGCAAAGAGCTCTGTTTATATAGAAATGAAAAGTTGCTTTCCTTAGTGGGGGAGGAGCCCACTTCGTTGCTCGTCCTAGATGAACATCAATGGTGGATGTATAGAGCTCTCCACAAACACACACTGTCTCTCTCTCTCTAAACCACTGGCCCGCCATGGTTTCTGGTTTGCTGTTCTAGGGGCTGGGTTTAAGGCTTTAAGCGTTTATTTTTACATTAACGACCTTTGAAAATGGATCTTAGAAATTTTTCATGTATACCCCTGGCAATATCAAGAGGAAGAAGATGAAGAGGGCGGCGGCGGCGGCGGCGGGGTGGGAGAGAGGGAGAGAGGATAGATTAGGGTTTAGTTAATTAGGGTTAATTTTAATTAATTAATTAATTAGATTAGATTATGATTAGGGTTTAAATTAATGTTAAGCTTTAATCAATTATAATTTATATGATTTGACGAAAATGCCCGTGCCACGTCAGCAGGGGTTAACTTTGTTAACGGTTTTTCTCTTTTTTGCAAATCGGAGAAACCACATGTTTTTTTTCGAAAAAAAATACCACATTCCCTATTTTGCAAATCGGTGAAACCACATGGGTTTTTTTTTTAAATTTTCCCTATTATCTAATAATAATTAGATGATTTTTCTCAGGATTTTTTATAAAATATATTTTCTTATTATCCTATATATTTATAAATAGATAAGGAGATTAAATAAATTTTAAAAAAGAGAGATCGTTTGTAGCCGTTGTTCAGACACATCCCGTGAAACAAAAAGAGGTGTCTTTTGACTTCAACGGGAAGATGTCGTTTGATATCTTTTAAATAGAAGAGTTCGTGAATGAATGAAATATACAGAAAACTATCACTTCTCTTCCTCTCTGATCTTCCATAATCTCCTTATTGTTTTTCTGCCTTTTCCATTGGCTGGTTTTGGTTGAGGAATAAGATTGAGTTGCAGCAACCTTGTTTCTAGTTATGCATTGTATCCTGGGGTTAGTATTTCCTAGAAATCATCTGCAATATTGTGGGGAAATAACTATCCTAAAGAAAGTTTCCTGGAAACGCCTTGCCTAAATCTTTGTTTTCTCTTTTATTCAAAAACATCTTTCGCATCTTGATTTTATCTTATCCACTTTTTAAATTTTCAATCCAACAACCACACCCCTATCAACCCCCCAAGGACCTATAGGCAACTTGGGCACTATTTAAGAGATGAATAGTTAATTATTACTATTTTTTATTTATGGGATTATATATCTATCCAAGTCGTTATAAAGACAGCAAAAATTAGAAGTCGCCCACAGTATGAATTCAACTAATGATCAAGTGCAAAGAAGAGGTGAAATTAATGTCGACCACACAAACACATAACGCAGCTGTGTGGACGCATTTCTATTAATTTTAGGCCTTTTGAATTTAATCCAAAATTTATTATAAGAGCCTTGTTGGAAGTTTGAGGTACTAAACATGCATCCATAGCTAAAATATTCTATGGAGTTGGCTTGATTAATTGATATATGGAAGCCCTGAAGATGTCACACTTGAAACTTGTTAAACGTAATCTTTCTTAATACCCAAAGTACACATGTATATTCATTTTTTGGAAACAAGGAGCTTGTTGGTTTTTGTGACAGTGATTGGGCCGGAGATTTTGATGATAGCAAAGTATGCTTTCATGAAATGACAAATAAATTACTACTCCTTGCTTTCAAAACAAATCATGTACATTTATATAACTCTTCTAATTAAGTGCGTACCTATATGCTAGTATAGTAAGCTGGTAGTTTAATCTCTTCACCAGTGACATTTTTAAAAGGGGAGCCTTGGCGCAATGATAAAGTTGTCACCATGAAATCTGGAGGTCATAGATTCAAGTTGTAGAAACACGTACTCTATTGCAAAAAAATAGGATAAGACTACGTACTCTGTTATCCAAGTGGTCTGACCTTTTCCCGAATTCCATGAATAGAAGAAGCTAATTTGTAGCATTAGACAACCCTTTTACTAGAGACATCTTTAGATAATTAAGAAATAACGCTAAATAAAAGATTCTATCATTTTATGTCATGATCCCTTAATTAGTGATACCATTAATGTCCTTAATTAGTAAGACAGTTGTGTCCCTAAGATGAATCTTTTAAGTTTGTAATCAAGGTTGTATCTTTTCATTTATACTCCTTGAAACAAAATAAGATTAAGTGCAAGATGATTGTAAATTTGACTGTAAGTACAGTGTGATCATAATAAAGAGTGATCTCTCATGCTATATTTAGGTTTCCAGCACAACAACCTTATAAGTATATACGCACTATACGTCATTGTTATTGAACATGATATGTGAAGTAAATTAATGATATTTAATTAATTGAATGGATTTTCTTTTTTTTTTTTTGATAAAAGTGGATTAACCACATTCATTAGATGGGGTAAAAAAAATTAAGGACAGGTACATTAATTAATTGAATGGATTTTCGGGAACAATATCAGTGAATAAGGCGATGGTGAGGGTTTGCTTGAAAATGGGCACAATAAGATCACAGATGCTATTCATTTGATTGATTTAATTTTAGGGTTTAGGGTTTTCTTAAAAAAAAATGCCTGAGTACGTAACAACATATATATATATAGGGATTATCTCAAGAGTTCTGTGGTGATACATTATAAGAGCTATATATTTCTGCAAAGGATAAAACTAAGTAAACCTGTAGAAGAACAGTGATTCAAGCAGCCAGGAAAATTGACTCCATTATCATTTATTACAACATACATACAAGCTTCCTGCTGCAGGAAGTAAAGGTAAGGTCTGCAGAATGAATGATAGTAAATTAGTCAGTAAACTGAGCATTAGATGGAAGTATCTGCATGCATGCATCTTTTTGTTAGGGGTAAGACCGAGAATGGACATTGTGCTTCTAGTAAGTGAGCGGAGCAATTTCCGGCCTGGGTGGCGCACGACGGCGATCACGGCGGAAGGTGAAGATAGATCACTGGACACGCAGATAAGAGCGGTACGGTGGAATGGGGAAGGTCTGGAGAAGGAGAATGGAGATGGAGAACAAGGTACGACCTGAGGGAAATGGCATCACGCCAACGGGAAGGAGGGAGGCGCCTGCAGCACCACAGCAGCGCCAGGAAGCGCCGCGTCGCGAGGAGAGGGACGACCGGAGGCAAAGGGAGCTAGAGCCGGCGACGGAGACAGAGCAGTGCCGGAGTGACTCATCTTATGTGGAGGCGCTCACCGGAAAGAAGACCCCCTCGCGACCGGAACCACTAAAAGAGGTGGACAGCCCGACTGAACGTCCTTGGGAGGTGGTGAGGAGCAAGAAGCGGGGGCGCACACCTCCGCTCGGGGAGAGGCCAAAACATACCTCCGGCAAGGGCAGCCATCAAAGACCGCGACATTCACCACCACGCAAGCGGACAGCCAGTGGGGTGATCGAAGTCTGTGGGAAGTGTCGCCGGCCGGGCCACTTCATGAACGAGTGCAGGCGCGTGGAGGTATGTCGCCGCTGTGAACGGCCGGGTCACCGGGAAAGGAGATGTCCGATACCTCCGCTGAAACTGGGGACTAACCAGGCTCACGGCGGCGGACAACCGGCAAAGAATCGGGAAAAAGCTAAAGAAGAAGAGGCTCGGGGGGCAAAGGACCTCCCCTTGGCTGGCTGCCACAAAGGCACCAGGAGGGGAGGGCCAGGGATCCCGCCACAGGACGACGGGGAAGAGAACCACCATGTTTCTCTGGCCGTGGACTCCATCCTGGTGGCGGAGAGGGAGATGCTCCGGCGAAGCTCTGTGGCGTCGGTTGTAAAGACGTTGAGGGGCCTCGGGAGTACTGGCGACGGCGCGCATACCGTGACCGCTCGACCCTGAACTGAAATAGACCTTTGAATGTTATGAAGACGATCGGATTTTGATCCATTGCCCGTCGGAGAAGATAGCCAGGGAGCTAGAGAGGCGAAGAGAAATCACCTTCTCGGATTTCATAGTGCGTTACCAACCTTGGACGTTGGATATCGACCCATCGGAGAAGACGGACGGGGAGATCCGGTGGATCGTCGGAAAGGGACTGCCGCCGTTTGGCTGGAATATAGACACTATTGCTAGGATCCTCAAGCCCGTAGGAGACCTTGTTCACCTCGCCGTCCATGGCCCAAACGTGGTTGGACACTTCCGGGCGATGGTGAGGCTCCGTCGAGGGAGAAGGTTCCCGGCCGTCATCCACTCCACCCTGTTGAGGCGAAAATACATGGTGAGGGTAGCGCTGGAGTCCGGCCAACCTCCACTCCCGTGGTGCAAGGAGCCGGAGAAGATGAGGGAGGAAGCAGGGCACGGCCAGGCCAGCGGCGGTGAGGGGCGGCGGCAAGGAAAACCAGTTGAACCATTAGTCCATGACCAGAGATCCTTCAACGATGGCGTGCGGCGCGAGGAGCAGGACAATGATGGCGCTATGGCGCGATACCCGCAACGTAAGACGCAATCGTGGTACCTGAGTAAGCACGAATTTGGCAAACAAACAAATGAAGCAAAGGGTTTGAAAATGGGTCTTGTGACTGAAATGACCTCCGTAGCTGAAGGTCAAAAAGGAAAATGCCACATGGTGGAAAGTGACTCCCCAGCATCCTTGGATGCTTCCAACAACCCGGGTACTAGGTTGCATGGGGCGCCAGAAAAGTGCGCGTTGAACGAGGTGCAGGAGTCGCTCCCACAAACCATCAATGCTCAAATAGCGGGGAAACTTGCTTTCCACCCGCCAAGGGGAAACGCCTGCTCTTCATCACAGGGCCAGGTGGCAAGATCTCCAATTACTAATCTAACCCCTTCTCTTCAAGAGGGGAGCTGTAATGCTGCCACGTGGAATGATAGGGACAATGTTAATGTCTCTGGCTTGAAGGGAAAAGACAATAAAAATAAAACTCAACCACTTACCAATTATTCACACTCTGCAAATATGATTCAATCTGTGAATAATGATGATAGTGAAGATAGTGATGAAGATTATCTGGACCCAATCCTGGAGAGAGAAATTGAACTTGAATTTGAAACAATGTGGAAATCACAACTAAATGGGGAAGATAGAAATTAGTCAGAAAGCCCAACCAACAATCACATTGAAACGGATCCTAATGAAATCACCAATCCAAAGTTCCCCTATGGCCCACCTGGAGATGATCCAATTTGCATAGTAAGGCCCAATACACAAAGCCCAACACAAGAACATGGAGACAACAGGAAGACTCCAATGCTAAGTGAGAGCTCAACACCTGAAGGTACAAAAGGCATACCACCTCAAACCCCCAGCAGACTCAAAGGAGGAGCACCCACAATTCCCGGGCCCTATCCGGATATTGACTTATCCAATTACACATGGAGATTCATTCGGGGCTCATGGATCTTCGTGGACAATGCAGTAGGGGAAGGCCTTGCAGATGGCACCACACCCGTGGAGCAATGGAATCAGGAGAAAGCCATGCAGGAGGGGCTCGTCAGCAGGGAGGAAGAGGTTTCCCAACCCCAACACACTACATTGGAGGCATCTTACAAGGAAGTGATACGCCGAAGCGGGAGGACCCGAAAACCGATGTTGGCCAGACTAGAGAAAGAAGGTTTCATCGCTCCCACCACCTCTAGGAGGAAGGTCCAAATAAAAGGTAACTATACTACCCCACTCCCTCCTTCTTCACTAACACTTTGTGAGTGGCAAGATAGGGATATTCTGGACACGGCAATGAAGATTGGTATCGACCTTGGCACATCTGAAGTACAAAAGTTTTCATATGTTCAACACATGCGGGAAAGGGAAATGGAGCGGGAAAGGGAGTGGAAGGAAACCAACTAGGGTCCCCGACCACCCTTAACTCAAGATAACAGGGCTCATAATTGTTTGTCAATGAAAGTAATCTCTTGGAATGTTAGAGGATTGGGCAAAAGAAAGAAACGTTACCTAGTTCGAGACCTTCTCTCCACCCACAAAGCTGACATATGTTGCCTACAAGAGACCAAGTTAGAAAACATAAACAATAGCATTTGGCGTACCATTGGAGGAAACATGTTCGATAAATTTGCACAACTCCCTGCTGCAAACACCAGAGGTGGTTGTTGTATTGGCTGGATCAGCTCCAAATTCACCCCTCACATAGTGTTCCAAGACCAATTCACAGTCACAACCATTCTAACTGACAAAGCCAACCCAGAAATCTCAAGAATGATCACCACGGTATATGCACCATGTAACCAGGCCTTGAAAATAGCTTGCTGGAATGAACTAAAGGAAATAAGGAGAAGATGGGAAGGTCCGTGGCTAATATGTGGGGATTTCAATACCACCCGAAGATTGGAAGAGACCAACTCCTCCTCACACGGGTCAAGGGAGAGGGAAGACTTCGAGAGTATGATACAAGATCTTATTCTCGTTGATCCACCTCTATTGGGACGAAAATACACATGGACTAATGGACGCGAATCTCCGACCTTTGCTAGGTTAGATAGATTCCTCCTATCCATGGAATGGGTCTTGGAATTCCCACGTATATGGCAATCACATGCCCGTGAGTAATGGCCGGACTATACTCCATTATGTCTTGATTGTGGGGTACATACTCCCCACCCGTCTCCTTTCCGCTTTAATAGGGAATGGGCTAAGGAGGAGGGTTTCTGGGAAATGGTTAAGACGGGATGGCAGGAAAGTCGGTTGACGGGGGATGGGGCCTACATATTAGCTAAGAAACTGAAATTCACCAAAGATATGCTCACCAGATGGAAGAAGGAAACACTCAACCAGAAAATAGGGAGGAAAAGGGACCTCCTTGAAGCCATCCAAGCTCTGGACACGATCAAGGAAGACATGGAGCTATCCAGAGACGAAATAGCTCAGGAATTGGGATACAAAACAGAGTATGAAAGAATCATCTCCGAGGAAGAAGCATATTGGCGACAACGCTCCCGAGTAACCTGGTTACAACAAGGGGATCAGAACACGAAATTTTTCCACACCATTGCTAGCCAAAGGAGGAATACAAACAGGATTACCCAGCTCCAGGTGGAAGGTCAAAGCATAACAGACCCAACAAGAATTATTGAAGCCATTTCCACACACTTCACTGCTCTGTTTGGGAACGTACGGGAGATGAGGTACGAAACCTCCTGGGATCGCCTGTTCGTAAACAAACCGAGAGTGAATTTGGACCACTTGGAGCAACCTTTTCGGGAAGACGAAATCAGATTGGCAGTCAGAGAGTTAGGAGCGGACAAAGCTCCAGGGCCGGATGGATTCCCAATGACTTTCTACCAACAAGGGTGGGATGTCATAAAGGAAGATATCCTGAAACTCTTTCATGACTTTTACCAGGGCACAGCCAATCTCAAACGTCTGAACTGGGCCCACATCCTCTTGATTCCAAAGAATGAATCAGCGGAAGCTATTCGTGACTACAGGCCGATCAGCTTGATTAACTGTTCCATTAAAATTATTTCAAAAGTAATGGCAAATCGACTCAAAAACGTCCTGGGGGACCTGGTGGATGAATCTCAAACCGCCTTTATCCAGGGTAGAATGATACACGACAACATAATTGCAGCAGAGGAGCTAATTCATAAGGTTAAGGGTGGCGACAATAATGGGATCCTCATCAAGATAGACTTAGAAAAAACATTCGACATAGTGGATTGGGACTACCTTCTGGAAGTACTTCAAGTTAGAGGTTTTGGATCGAAATGGCTGGCATGGGTACGATCCCTACTAAGTACATGGAAAGCAAAGTTCCTCATCAATGGCGCACCGGTAGGATACATCAGGAGTAGAAGAGGCCTTAGACAAGGCGACCCTCTGTCTCCGCTACTCTTTGTATTAGCCATGGATGTGCTACCCACGATGCTATCAGAGGCCGTTCGATCCAATATCTACCGAGGCATCCCAATTAGGACTAATGGTGAGACCACAGTTACGTCACTACAATATGCAGATGACATCCTGGTCTTCAGTACAGGGGGAATATTAGAGGCACGACTTTTGAAACTCGTATTCTATCTCTTTGAGGGGCTATCGGGGCTGAGGATCAACTATCTCAAGAGCGTCATTATCCCGATTAAGGCTCCCGTACAACACCTACAAGATTTTGCCCAAGTGCTGCATTGTGCTAGAGCCAACCTGCCAGTTCGTTATTTGGGAATACCGCTGTCGGGCGGCAGGCCAAGGAAAGAAGACTGGAATATTCTCATTGAGAAGATCAGAAACAGATTGGGCACTTGGAAAGGAAAGCTCTTGTCTATGGGGGGACGCCTCACACTGCTGAACTCAATCGTCTCCGCAATCCCAATCCATTGGATGTCGGTTTATCGACTCCCAGATTGGGTCACCCAAAAAATTGATGCAATAAGGAAAGATTTCTTATGGAGGGGAGTGGACAAAGACACAAGGAGCTACCACCTCGTCAAATGGGACAGATTGTGTAGGCCCAGAGTTAATGGAGGTTGGGGTATTTTGAACCTCCGAACTTTTAATGGAGCCCTACTAGGGAAATGGTGGTGGAGGATCCTTACAGGCAAGGCTGGGATTTGTCAGAAGATTTTCCAAGACTCCTACTCAAGAAGAGGGTACATCGATCCCCACAAGCCAACGCCGAGTAGAGCTTCCCCCTTTTGGAAAGGCATTTGCCGAGAAGCCCCGCCAACACTGGCAAACATCGGGGTCAACCCAGGCTTGGGCCGAAACACTAATCTTTGGATGGACAACTGGTGGGAGGGAGGCTCATTACGTTATAGTTTCCCGAGCCTACATGAATTATCAATAAAGCACCATTTATCCATCCAGGAGGCAAGGAACAAACTGCTGAGGGGCAAGCCAATCCTTAAGGAGGGGCCCCTCAGCAACGCGGACCAAAGGAGCCTGAACCTTATACGTCAGGCAATTTTGAACCTAAATCCTTCCACCCCAGATGCAAGGGAATGGAAACTCACAAGCAACAAAATATTCACGGTAAAATCCCTGTATCAATTTCGAATCGATGGAGGACTTCGGAGTGACCTAAAGAGCGACTTTTGGAAGCAGCCATCCCCTCTCAAAATCAAACTCTTCGCATGGCTGGCAAAGGAAGACCGAATCCTCACACTTGATAACATACATAAAAGGAATTGGAGGGGGGAACGCACCAGATGCTACTTGTGCGATATGGAGGACGAATCCGTTTCACACCTGTTGATCTCATGCCCCCTTGTAGCGCAAATATGGACTCACTTTGGGAACTTGTTTGGGATACAAATAAACGCACTAGAGCCGCAAGCTCTATGGGGACCCGAGACGACCTTCCCACGGGTGGACAATACCCTTCGAGAAGGTTGGGATCTGGTCGTGATGGCAGTCACCTGGAGTATCTGGGGTGAAAGAAACAAACGATGTTTTCAAAACAAACAACGCGTTTGTTTAAGAATTACTCGTGATATCACTTTCCTCATTATTTCTTGGTTGAATGCAGCTCCACCAGCTAAGCGGCTCAAACTGGAGATGGCGGGGAACTTGGTCAAGCGCAGCCTTGAATTCACTTCAGACACGCCAGGCTCTGACGCTGCGGGCGGAGACGCATTTGAGGATGATCCATCACCCACCGAGGGCACACCACGTGAAGGCACAATGTAACGGAGACATGAGGGGGCAACATCTCATGTAGGAGAAAGCAAACTATGTTGTAACTTTTTTCCCATCTGCCTTATATTGACCACATGGACACTGTCATTATACAAGGTAATTGGCTCTCTACTTACAATATGGATGTTGGCAGGATCATTGCCTATTCCCTTTGGCAAACATGGAAAGCTAGGTGCAAGCTTATCTTTAAAGGACATCCTTTTAATCCCTCACTGATATCAAATGCTAGTGTTTCCTTGGCTTCAGAATACAGATATAAGGCACCTCTGATTGAAAAAGTTGGTGACTCTGAAGCACTTCGATGGACAATCAAGAACTATAATTATATTCTCATGTTGATGCTTCATGGGTGGGCGGTGAAGAGGTAAGTGGTATTGCTTATCTTCTTCTTACTAATACTTGGGGTATTTCACTATGCGTAAATGAAGACTTGTATGGCCTCTTCCTCTTTGTTGCTGAATTGTTCACTCTGCAAAGCGGGATTGGAAAGAATTGTCATGGAAAAGCTTCAAAATGTTCTCATCTTCACTGACAACCTACAACTCTCAAGGATGTTGAAGGCAGATACTCCAAGGCAATGTGGAGAATCTGAGGATGGTTGGAGGCGATGCCAATATCTTCTTTCATTCCTCTCTGAATGGGATATACAACATAGAGCACGAGATGGCAACATGGTAGCTGATGGGTTGGCAAAACTTGCAAGGGACACTGGCAGCTGTGAGGCTTTTACACATTTGACTGATTTACCTCTTACTATTAGGGACTTTTGTGATGTCTTAGTATCTGAATTACATGTATGACTTCTTAGTTTCAATGAAACTCTCCATTTTCCAAAAAAAAACTTTTTTCCCGCTACATGAGCAATGTAATGAACTCCTTAATTATCTAATAAATAAAATGTGGTTTATCCACTTCATCAAAAAAAAAAAAAAGACCGAGAATGAAAAGATGGAGTATTATTTATTTATTTATTTATTTATTTATTTATTACAAAGGTGACAAGTGCCTCTCAGTCAGAGGTGGATAATGCAGCAACCATGCCCGTGTGCCCTCACTTTATGATCGTGGGCGTTTGAATATGGGATTGTCCCAACCAACGAAAGGCTACACAAGGGACCCAATATGAATAGGCCAAGAGGCCATCGGTAAAGATGGAGTATTAATTATTATCTTGAGAGGGAGATAAATCAATCAGTTTTTATCCGCAAGTGCCAGGCAAATTAAGCTCATTGTATGGAGGAGTTAATTAGGAAAAAGACTCACGTGGAGCTCGACAAATAATAATATGCTTGATTGTGGGAATCCACGTATGTTTTGCTTTAAGTCAATTGTTACTGATGATTAACATGTTAAAAATTTCTACATGCAAATTTGATTTATACCAGAGTTGGTGTGACCCAACTTTGACTGCATTTTTTAATATATATCAGCTGAAGTTAAAGTTGAGGTAAATTATCAAGCTCCAAATTGATTGTTCAGATTACTTGAAAGCACAATAACAACATATTCCATATTTTTTAAATATATATAATATAATAACATTGATTGCTAAAGAGTTCCAATTCAAATCACTTGACATTCTGATGAATTGAGGGTCATGATGTATTGCTTAGATATCACTCATGATCTATCCGAAATCAATAATTGATTTTGATTATGAATGACCAATATAACCAAAAACTTGATGGGTAATACGTATAGAAGACATCAATAAAGTATAACACGGATTTTGGGGAATAGATTTTCAAACAAGAGAATTAAAGAGAAGAAAAATATTATAAGCCAGAGTTGAGTGTAGAATTGGATCTAATTATTCCACATATAAATACTTTTATGTATTTCACATGTAAACTATTATAAGTATTTCACTATAGTTTGACTTTGTTTGAATAGGAATTGATTACAAAATAGACCAGTATTTTGATTCAAGTATCAATTGTAAAGAGATTCATATCAGATTCAGTGGGACCCTAAGAAGAGAAAAAACAGCTTCAAATCGTGAAAAGAAGCGAAAGACAAAAAGCGGGCGTAAACTTTACAAAAATGTTGCTTTCATTTTTGTCGTCCATTTTTTTTTTAAATCTAATTATATATATATATATATATATATATATATATATATATATATATATATATATATTACTGTGCAGCCACTGTTTCAATCCGGTCATTTCCCATTTTAGCACTTGGAACATGTTTGAAGGATTTTCAATCATACGGATGAGAAGATCATAGAAAAATAAGCTAGTATGTCCATTTTCATACAATCACTGTTTTAGTCCGGTCATCTCCCATTTTAGCACTTGGAGCATGTTTGAAGGATTTGCAATCATACGGATGAGAAGATCATAGAAAAATAAGCTAGTATGTCTATTTTCATACAATTTGGTGATCGTTTGGTCCTCCAACATAGTGGTTGAAATTTTGAACTGTTAAATTTTTTTTTAAAATAAGAACCGTTAAGTGGGAGGAATAAACGGTCATCAAATTATATGAAAATTGACAAACTAGCTTATTTTTTTTATGATTTTCCCATCCGTATGGTTAAAAATCTTTTAAACATGTTTCAGGGGTCAAAATAAATATCGGCCGGATCAGCACAGAGATCCGACCGACTGATGCTATCACCATCAAATATAACAACCTCAATCCACACTTTATTCCATACGCAAACAATCGATTAACTTTTTCCAAGATGATGAATAAGACATCTTTTTTAATTATTCTGAAGTTTAATGTTTTCCTAGATGCTGACTCAAACCAAAAGACTCTGTGCAAAGACAAAGATTCAACCACCGAGTACTGGGACGCTAACTCAACTCTACAAGATTGTTAAAGAGTTTGAAAACATGAACCTTTTTTAAATTCTGTTTATATAAAACATATTTCATTATATAATTGGATTCTAATAATCTTAAACTAGTTGGATTTAATTTGGTTAGGTTAGGTTATTAAAAATACCATACCAAAATGATACGATCAAATCTCACTATATATGTGTCAGCCCATCCGAGGCCCCCATAAAGACAATGCAGATCTCAAGAGCCGCCACACCATCCCCATAGCAGGATACGATCACAGAAGCGAAGTCCACATGTCAAAAATGATCATGGCCGATAAAACGGCATGTGGCGATACGACATGGACCGAAACCCGAGACATGCTAGGTAAACAAAGAGGAGATCTTAGAAAAAAAGGAAGGTAAGTAACATTTGAACCAAAACTCTCCACATGATACGTGGGATTAGAATTTATGATTGTTAAAAAAAACTGATATAAAAAGAGTTCTAGAGTAGGTGGGAAAATATAGGTATGAAGGGGTGGTTTAAGCAACTCAGACTCAGGTCTCTGTTCTCATATGGCAATAAATTTGGGATCTAATTTATTCATCAAAACAAGCATTTTATCATGCACTGGAGAGTTGTATATTTGCAAGTTTCTTCGAGTTCGAATATATTGGGTTAGGTTTAGTTATTAAAAATGTACATGTATAATTTTATATGTATATGTGTGTGTAATTTTGAGATTAATCCTTTATAACCCATAAAATGAGTGCAAACAAATGGTTTGCTTCATCACTCACAATCAATTAATTGACGTATAGTCAGTCATACACTTGAAACAAATCATATAATTTCGAGATTCATTATTAATTTTTAATTGGGGTTAGGTTAATTAAATACATGTTTACTGTCTAATTAAGCTGCGCATGCATGTTTCAACTTTCAACACGTTGTGGCAGTGGCACTCTCGATCCCCCCTGATTTGGTTAGTGGGTCCATCTTTTCCGCGAATAAAATATGGCTGTCTGGCACATGATATGCACGTGATCTTATATTCATCGAAAGAATGAAATGTCAAAGCACTATTTACCATTTAGTCTCAGTCAAGATTGACATTCTGATGTTTCACACCCAGTGCTGAGTCAAGGCCTACTGCGGAGTAGGCCACAAGCCTAGTAGCCTACAACTATTCTTAGTGTAAAGCATAAGGTAACGTAAACCTACTTGTGCCAGGTGAAACCCAAGAAAAAACAGTTAGTTGAATTCTCTATTTAAACCACAACCACTACAAGACTGCTTAAAATTTCCAAAATCAAAACCTGAAGAAGAAAAATGGAGATGCCAGCGGTTGAGAGGAGGGTGATGGAAGATAAGGATGGCCGGAATCCCACCTTCTTTGCAGAGAAAAAGCTCACATATTCGGATACAACCCAGCGCCATAACAGGCTCCTCTTCCGTCAATATGATGTTATAAACCGCATCCTCCCCCTACTCAGTGAAGTGGAGAGGGAGACGGTCATGAGAGGTACGTCTGAGGGGCTTCAGGTGGAGCTCTATACCATAAATGGGTGGAACTTTCAAGTGTTTCTCCGGCGCCGACCATCCAAGGGCTTTGTTCTCAAAGGGACTCAATGGAGGAATGCGGTGGTGTTCGGAGAACTCAGAGTGGATGATCATATTCAGCTATGGAGCTTTAGAAAGCCACAGGATGATACCCTTTGCTTGATCATACTTAAGATATGAACAGTTGAGGTATGGTTATATGTATGCTTAATTTTTCTCCTTGCTGTTGGTTCTACATATATATATATATATATATATATATATATATATATATATATATATATATATATATATGTGGGTTTAGCCTGCTGTAGATTCTTCATAGATACTTTCAGCAGATAGATTAATATTTTCTCCTCTTCTCTTTCTTTGTATCCTTTCTTCACACCTTGTCATTAAAAGTTTATAAGAAAAAGCCTTTGGTCTCTTTAGTATTCTATGCAATTTAATACCTTTGGTATCTTTATGATCTTCTTTTCTTGATAACAGCTGAGAATAAAAGTAATATTCAGCCCAACTTAATTAATTTGAAGATGTTAGTTAGACTTTCAGTATATTGTTATGATCTCTTATATATATATCCGATGTTTTTGTGGTTTAAATTGATCATATATGCCATATGTATATATACAGAGATCGATTTTGTTCATCATTCCACAAGGCAACAGTACTTTTACTCCTCTTCCCCTCTTCCTCTTAATTTCTCACTGATCTTATACTCTCTCTTCCGGAGCTGACCCTTGCTCGAAAAGGGCCTCCATACATCTATCAAATGCACTACATTCCCATAATTAACTTATCCTTTTTTCCTTTTTGCAGGTATCTAGACGTACGTGTGGATCTTCGCATGCATGCAGAAATAAAAATATATTTCCCTATGAATGATTTTTACATATTGAATGTAGACCCATATATGGTGCCCCAATTAACCAGGGGACTAGGGTCACCACCCTTATATATGTACTAATGCTGTAACGTACACTTCTTATTTATTTAAATAAATTTTATTTATCTATTTTTATAAAATAAAAATGTACATGTATATTTATATGTATATGTGTGTGTAATTTTGAGATAAATCCTTATAACCATAAAATGATTACAAACAAAAGGCATGCTTTATCTTTATACATAAATAATCTCTCTCTATCTCTCTCTCTCTCTATCTCTCTCTCTCTCTCTCTATCTCTCTCTCTCTCTATCTCTCTCTCTCTCTCTCCCTCTGCTTGGGTTAAAGAACTTAAAGTGGTCGAATAGTCGAGATGGCGGATGGGGCGGGGCCGGCCTCTCTTTGGCATCTTTTCTGGCCCGATAAGGGTTAAACAAAGATTTACAAAGAACAACAACATAAGCTACATCCACACACCAAATCAAAGGCTTGCATACGGAATCTAGAAAACAATACGCGATCGGAGGATGAGAAGGAGTACCACCAGAGGATCAAACAGTGAGCGCCCGGGGCTTGGGGGCGTCATCGTCAGGGGCGTCGAGGACGATGGCCTTTGTCAGCATGAGGGGGCGATCCTTAGCCTCCCCATCGTCCTCATCCTCAAAGTCAGTGGTGCTAAGATTGATGCAGGAGCACCGCTACAGCCACCGCGAAGAAGGCCGAAGCCATGCTTGCCCCAACCCAGCTCGCCATCCGGTCCAGCTTCTCGCACGTCACCATGCTCGTCGGCGCCGCTACCGTTCTCGTTCTCCTTCTCCGTTCCGGTCGTCTCTGAAGGAGCTCGCGACACGAGGTGGAAAGGGGAGAGGGGGACAAGGACAAAAAGCGCAGGTGAGAAGAGAGAGGAAAATCGATTTTTTTAATAATAAATCCGCCACATCACCTCGCCACGTCAGCGCGACCACAAATTAACCCTTCCGGCCGGCCTGATAGCATCAGGCCTGTATATATATATATATAGAATCATGTTACTATGAGGCCGGCCTTACTACTATTCAAATAAGGTCACCTCATTTTCACCCATTTTGATAGTGTTTTTATGGTTTCCAGCCTTACGGATGAAAAGAACATCGAAAAATAAGATAACATGTCAATTTTCATACAATTTGGTGACCGTATGATCATTTATTTTAACTTGTGAAAATTTATAAAAATCTTAACATGTTAAATTTTCACCCTTTAAGATTTCCTTACTATAGAAAGAAGGTTTTCTACTCTTCATCCTCTTAGCTCTCATCAAACATGAGGAACCATTAGATTTTTTTTTTTTTTTTTTTTTTTGAGAAAAGTGGATAAACCACATTCTTTTATTGAAAATTATAAGAAAATTGTAAGGTAGATGTGTTACATTGTCCCTTGCTGGACCAGATTTTACAATTTAGGTTCTAATTGCTTCCTGTTGTGGGTGTGGTTTCGATGGGTTCCTCATCTTCGAAGTCGTCGCTGGGGTGGTTCGACGTAAGTGTCTCTCGTGTGAGGGAGAGGCTACGCTTGATGAGGGTGACCATGTGTTGCAATTTGCAAATGTGTCTGATGGTTGGCGTGGGCACTATCGAACCATGAGAGAAAGAGGAAGTGTACATTAGTACCACATCACCTAATTGGAGAAAGTGAGAGGCATATATATATAGAGGGATACATTCCATAGCAACAAGGTCTTTTGGGTTAAGCCCAAGAACAAAACCGTACGGGCTCAGGCCCAAAGCGGACAATATTGTTGCTAGTATGGAATGTAGGGGTGCCTCCGGTCCTAACATGGTTTCCTTTCAATTATACAGCACCTTTAATTTGAATTTCGACGACTAAGGAAAACATCAAAGGCCCACCCTAGAGATTTATTAGTGGATCACTAGCTAATTAAGTCCCTTGCAGGCGTGACCAGCAGTAGCAGACATGGGATTCAACCTTCTTGATTATTCTTACTTACGGAGTGTTTGGTGAGTGGGATGGGGATCTCATCCCTTTCCATTTGAGTGTTTGCACGCACGGTGGAGATGGATGGGGATATGCCTATCCCTATTGTGAGGGATGAGGACGGATTTTATGGTTATTGACTTTTTTTTTCTTATTTTTAAATAACTTGTCATTTATATACTTTTTTGTGATTTTATAATTTTTTTGGTTTTTTTAATGTTTAAATAATTAATGTAAGATAGTGAATTTTATAGATTGATTTTTTTTTCATGAGAGATTTTTGCATTATTTGATTGTCAATAATGAAGGCTTTTTATGGTTATTTTCTCAATTTTAAGTAGCTTGCCATTTATATGCTCTTTTATGATTTTATGTTTTTTTTCTTAATGTTTGAATAATTAGTGTAGGAGGATAATGAATTTTATAGATTGATTTTTTTTTTGCCTTCAAGAGAGATTTTTGCATTCTCTAGTTGTCAATAATGATGGTTTTTATGGTTATATCCTTCTTTTTTATAAGTAGCTTGCCATTTATATGTTTTTTTTATAATTTTTTTTGGTTTTCTTGATATTTGAATAATGAGTGTAGGATAATTAGGGGTGGATATGGGCCGGGTGGTCCATGGGCTGGCCCGAACCCAACCCGAAAAAAACAGGGTCTGGGCTTAGGAAAATAATCCAAAGGGCTGGGTTGGGCTAAACTAAGTAGGCCCAATTATATTTCGGGTTGGGCTTTGGTTATATAGATTTTGGCCCAGCCCAGCCCGAATAAATAAATAAAATAATATATATATATATATATATATATATATATATATATATATATATATATATATATATATAATGTTAACCTGACCAAAACCCTAGTATTTGTTTTATGGAACAATTAGTGTTTTATTAAGAATGTTGAACTTGTTCTTGATGTAATATTTGTGTAGTACTTATTTGTGTAATACTTTTTTAAACCACTTGTGTTATTTATGTTCTACTTGTTTATATAATAGTCTAATATATGTTTTATTTAATTATTTGCATTATTATAAAAAAAATAAAATTATTTTATTTTTGGGTTGGACTAGGCTGGTCTTGGGCCAAATAAAATTCTGATGGGCCGGGTTTGGGCTAACAAAATTTGACCCGAAAGTGGCCCAGCCCAGCCCGGCCCAAACACATGGGATTGTTTTTGAGTCTAACCCGGTCCAGACTCAGCCCAGCCTAACCCATGTCCAGCCCTAAGGATAATGAATTTTATAGTTTTCAATTTTTTTTAAATTTTTCTCATTCTATTTTTATACCAAAATATCATAATTTTTTTTTTACATTTTTTTGCTATTTTTTAATATACATTTAAATATTTTTTTAAAAAAAATTAAAAAACCGTCGGGCTGGCCGCTTAACCCGACCTACCGGTTCTATAAGGTGGCCCGTGACCTGTCAGGTCCGTCGGGTCAACCCGGCCCTGCGATTCAACCCTGTGGCCTGGGCAGGTTCCGATTCAAGGTTTGGCCGACACGGAACCAGACAAAATTAGTGACAATATCAGCAATCAATAAAGTAAGGGATATAGAACTTATATTTGATTAGTAAGTTAATTCTCTTATAGGTATTTTATCAAACACTTAATAATTATGTATTTCCAATCAAAACTTATATAACTAATTATAAATAAATTTAACAAAAATCTCTAAAATCTATCTGTCATAAATAATTATTTTTATCATAATTATCAAAATATGAAACTTAAAATCAAATATCTATTTAAAGTAATAATTTTAACTAAATAAAATAAATTTAAATATATATAGAGATGAATGAGTTACTTTTTACTCTATTGGGATAAGTGGAAAAAAAAAATTAAAGAAAAATATGGATAAAACCATAAGTCAAGATAATAGAGAGAGAATTGGGAGAGAGAAAAAGAGTGATTATAAGTGTATTTGTTTTGTTTTTTATATAAATATATGTTATATTATAAAAAAGTGGGACCCACACCGCTATATATATATTTAATTTTAAAAAATCCAGGGGGGGCACGTGCCCCCCTAGACCTCTTTGTGTTTGGTTGGGGGTTATCCCCAATTGGGGATAGGAATAAGGTTTGAAAATTTTGAATTTTTTTGGAGGGAGTTTTTAAACCAAAGATATTAATGATAAGATAGTGATGTGTCATTTATGTATTGATGAGTTATATTTTTAAATCTTAATTAAAAGTTTTGAAGGGAAAAACTTTTTATGGGGAATTGTGTTGGGGGATAACCCTTGGGGATATCCCCCAACCAAACATGGTGGATCGTGGCTTCACCACGTTACAGGTGTCTCAGTATGAGTATAAACAAAGTCCCACTTTTTATTATTTGGTCTCAGTCAGGATCGACTTTGTGTGGTTGGGACTTAATTTGTTTGAGTAGAAAATGATGGCAAAATAGACTATTTTGATTCCATTGTAAAGAGGTACATCAAAGATTCAGTGGGACCCGGAGAGGAGAAAAAATAAGGATCCGGATCCTCTCCTTATTTTTTTCCTCCTTGTATTTCCTTGTTTTGATCTTGGGGATTTTAAAATCCAGGTCAGCACTCGGCTTTGCCCTCATTGAATGAGTCTTCATTGAGGGCAAGCTTTCGACCTTTGGATTTTAAAATCAATAGACAAAACAAAAATGAAAAGGAGAAGCAAAACAAAGAGAGGATCCGGATCCAAAAAACAACACCAAATTGTGAACAAAAGTGACAGACTAAAAGCATGACTTTAACTTAAATTAAAAACAAAAAACCCCCCACATACTTTTGTCTTTTGTTGTCTTCCATTCTTTTTTTTTTCTTTTTAAATTCTGTTTGGATTCTAATAATTTTATAAACTAATTGGATTCAATTGGGTTGGGATGTTAGAAGCCCATATATAGAATTTGGGCCTTTTTAAGTGTTTTTAAAATATTCATATACACTAGAATAAATTTAGTACCACATTGTCTATTCACAAATCATGCACCCTCTTTATATATGTTCCACACTAGAATCATATTAACCTTGTTTAGTTGACATGCTCTCTTGTTCTTGTGCGTGATTCCCAATAGACACAACACGCCTCAGTCACACTGTTCAAAGCACATCCTCCAGCAATTTCTAACATGGGATAGGTTAGGTATTAAAAACACTAAACCAAAATATTGAAAAATTATAAAAATAAAAAATATGAAAACCTTTTAACTTATCATTAAACCCCTATTTCAATTCTCTCCGAAAAAAAATAAAACCTTTTTTATACCTTCCTTTTTTTTCAGTTTTCTTCTCATATAAATGTTAGAAATTAAACATTTTAATAAAATTCTCTTGATTGACACATCAGATATATAAATAAATCAATTATATAAACAAAATTAATCTATCACACTTTCCCATTTTTGGTATATATATTGTTGAAGTATAGCTTATATTTGCTGTGAGCACAGTAGCAAACAGACAGATACTGGAGTGAGCGGAGTGAACAACAACATCTGCTATGCGAGGGGACTCCGAATTGGGTTGGAGGTGCGGGGGACGCTCCCGCGGTACAATACAGATGACAAATTTGTACTTTCTGTATATTAGGGTTAATTATAAATACCCATAATGTAACGCTAATTTTGACAAATATTGAAATTTCGGTCGCTTGCTCTCGTGGATGTAGACACATCGCCGAATCACATAAATTTGTGTGTGTTCTTTTTTCTTCTTCTTCTTTTCTGATTGTTATTTATCATAATAGCCACACAATCCACAATATATATATATATATATATATATATATATATATATATATATATATATATATTATATATATATTTGATGGGCACCACCGCGATTGTTTTTCTCCAACAAAGTTTGACTAGCTCTACCTCGTCCACAACATGATACATGTCTCTTCTCTTCTATCTCTATCTTCTTTAATTTAATCTAATCAACAAGAGCACATGTAAAAGAAGAGAAACTAATGATACATGTTGTCTCTTCTCTTCTATCTCTATCTTCTTAATTTAATAGGGTTTAATTTAATCAACAAGAGCATATATGCCAAAGGAGAGAAACTTCAAATGAGATTTGGTATGGAAAAAAGAAAACCATAACAAGCCATTCATTGACTCATCAGATATATAAATAAAGGTAGACAATGAATGACCAACTCAGAGCTCAGACCTAGGATAACCTTGTTGACATTCAAGATCAAGATAGAAAGCCAAAGATTAAGTCCTTAATCTACACACACAAACATACTTACATTACATACAGAATGTGGAAAAGAAACAAACTAATGCTTTCTAATTAACTTTAAATTTCAAACTTTTTTTTTTTTTATAATTTCAAAGTGTGGGTACTGTGCTAGATGTATATATATAATAAAAATCATTTGGTGCCTCATTTGACAGAGTTCTATTCAACCAAGAGAAAGGACCTTATATATTTATATATAACAACCAAATGCATTCTCAACTGAAAATTTGATTGAAAATTTTCTACAAAATTCCATTGGAAATGTATGACCAACGGACAATTCCGTCGGTAATTTTCAACGGACTTCCGTTGGAAATACATTACCGATGTTGTAGCTTTCTTCGGTCAGAATTTTATTTTTTCTGACAAAAAGTTCCATCAAAAAAATTTCCGACATATCTTTGACAGAAAGTATTACCGATAACACTTTCAACAATGACATTGGAAATCTGTCAGAAAAAAATCATTTCCGACAGAATTTTGTGTTTTTATTAGAAAATTTTGTTAGAAAAAAAACCCTTTTTTTGTAATGATAAATAACACTAAATAAAAGATTCTATCATTTTATGTGATGATCCTTGACATTGTAATACTGTTGTGTCCTCAATTGGGTTAGGTTAGGTTAGGTTAATAAAAAGAAATAGCTTACACTGATGGCTCTATTAAAGGAGAATGAGGAAGGGGGATGTTACTTATATAGTCACGAGTAATATGAGCTCTCAGCCACTCAATGGCCTACTATTTACTCACTAACGGATAATGCACACCTGGCCAGGCTTGTGCACTCCACCGCAACCAAGACTTGCATTCCCAGAAAAGATAAACATGAAGTAGAGGAACATTTCAATGGAGTTCCTGAGCTTCCAACTGTTAAATCTTTTCTGGGCTGGACCCTATTGGTCCAGCCAGAACAACTATTGGGCTAGGTCACATCTCCACACTAGTAGTGATATTGTCCGCTTTGAGCCTGAGCCCGCACGGTTTTGTTCTTGGGCTTAACCTAAAAAACCTCACTACTAAGAGATATGCTTTATTACTTAAGCCCTTCACTTTTTTCTTCGACACCAACCAGGTCCCATTAGACCCTTTTCTTAGAGAAAATACAGGGCTAAGAAGACAACACAACTATAATATTCACTCATCTTCTGTAGGCACGCAAAGGATGATCAAAGAAAATACATGGCTAAGAAGACAACACAACAAATGTAGAGGTTTCCAATTTTCAAGGACTCCATTTATCTATTTTTATAAAATAAAAATGTACATGTATATTTATATGTATATGTGTGTGTAATTTTGAGATTAATCCTTATAACCATAAAATGATTACAAACAAATGGCATGCTTTATCTTTATACATAAATAATCTCTCTCTCTCTCTCTCTCTCTCTCTCTCTCTCTATATATATATATATATATATATATATATAGAGAGTCGATAATCGCATTTTACGCAAATATCATTTCATTTCCTACCATTTGGCCCTCGAGTATTTTTTTTTATGGATGGGAAGATCTGCTAAAATAAGCTACTGTAAATTTTCATATAATTTGGTAACCGCTTGGTCCTCCCACTTAACGTTGAAATTCTAGACCGCTCAAATTCCTATAAGTTTTGATCCTGTTAAGATGAAGACCCTACAAGTTCCCAAATTGTATGAAAATTGACAGCTTAACTTATTTTTCGATGATCTTTCCATCCATACGGTTGAAAATTGTTCAAACATGTTCCAGTGGCCGAATTAGCGCCTGGAATTTACAATTTCCTACGTACGGATGTAATCAATTATATATATATATATATATATATATATATATATATATACACTGTTGGATTTGTAAACAACACTCTCTAAATGGGTGAAAATGAGGTGACCCTACTATTCAAGTAAGGTCACCTCATTTTCACCCATTTTGAGAGTGTTTTTAGGGTTTCCAACCGTACAGATGAAAAGAACATCGAAAAATAAGATAAAATGTTGATTTTCATATAATTCGGTGACCGTATGATCATTCATCTTAAAGAATGAAAATTAATTATCTTATTTTTTGATGTTCTTTCCATCCGTACGGTTGAATTTGTAAAGAACACTCTCAAAATGGTTGAAAATGAGGCCACCTTATTTGAATATCTACTATTCAAGTAAGGTCGCCTCATTTTCACCCATTTTAAGAGTATTTTTAGGGTTTTCAACCGTACGGATGGAAAAAACATCGAAAAGTAAGATAAAAAGTTGATTTTCATACAATTTGGTGACCGTATGATCATTCATCTTAACGGGTGAAATTTATAGGAATCTTAATGCATTAAATTTTCACCCTTTAAGATGAATGATCATACGATCACCGAATTGTATGAAAATTGACATTTTATCTAATTTTTCGATGTTTTTTCCATCCGTACGGTTGGATTTGTAAACTACACTCTCAAAATGGGTGAAAATGAGGCCACCTTATTTGAATATCTACTATTCAAGTAAGGTCGCCTTATTTTCACCCATTTTGAGAGTGTTTTTAGGGTTTCCAACCGTACAGATGAAAAGAACATCGAAAAATAAGATAAAATGTTGATTTTCATACAATTTGGTGACCGTATGATCATTCATCTTCACGGGTGAAAATTTAACCCGATAAATTTCACCCTTTAAGATGAATGATCATACGATCACCGAATTGTATGAAAATTGATATGTTATCTTATTTTTCTATGTTCTTTCTATCCGTAAGGTTGGATTTGTAAAGAACACTCTCAAAATGGTTGAAAATGAGGCGACCTTATTTGAATATATGCTATTCAAGTAAGGTCGCCTCATTTCCACCCATTTTGAGAGTGTTTTTAGGGTTTTGAACCGTACAGATGGAAAGAACATAAAAAAATAAGATAAAATGTTTATTTTCATACAATTTGATGACCGTATGATCATTCATCTTAAAGGGTGAAAATTTAAAATTTTCACCCTTTAAGATGAATGATCATACGGTCACCAAATTGTATAAAAATCGACATGCTATCTTATTTATTGATGTTCTTTCCATCCGTAAGGTTGGATTTGTAAAGAACACTCTCAAAATGGTTGAAAATGAGGCCACCTTATTTGAATATCTACTATTCAAGTAAAGTCGCCTCATTTTCACCCATTTTAAGAGTGTTTTTACGGTTTTCAACCGTACGGATGGAAAGAACATTGAAAAATAAGATAAAAAGTTGATTTTCATACAATTTGGTAACCGTATGATCATTCATCTTCACGGGTGAAAATTTATAGGAATCTTAACGGGTTAAATTTTCATCCTTTAAGATGAATGATCATACGATCACCGAATTGTATGAAAATTGACATTTTATCTAATTTTTCGATGTTTTTTCCATCCGTACGGTTGGATTTGTAAACTACACTCTCAAAATGGGTGAAAATGAGGCGACCTTATTTGAATATCTACTATTCAAGTAAAGTCGCATTATTTTCACCCATTTTGAGAGTGTTTTAAGGGTTTCCAACCGTACGGATGGAAAGAACATCGAAAAATAAGATAAAATGTTTTTCATATAATTTGGTGACCGTATGATCATTCATCATAACGGGTGAAAATTTATAGGAATCGTAACGGGTTAAATTTTTACCCTTTAAAATGAATGATCATACGATCACCGAATTGTATGAAAATTGACATGTTATCTTATTTTTTTATTTTTTTTTTCCATCCGTACGGTTGGATTTGTAAACAACACTCTCAAAATGATTGAAAATGAGGCGACCTTATTTGAATATCTACTATTTAAGCAGGTCGCCTCATTTTCACCCATTTGAGAGTGTTTTTAGGGTTTTCAACCGTACTGATGGAAAGAAGATCGAAAAATAAGATAAAATATTAATTTTCATACAATTTGGTGACCGTATGATCATTCATCTTAACGGGTGAAATTTTATAGGAATATTAACGGGTTAAATTTTCACCTTTTAAGTTGAATGATCATACTGTCACCAAATTGTATAAAAATCGACATCTTATCTTATTTTTTGATGTTCTTTCCATCCGTATGGTTGGATTTGTAAACAACACTCTCAAATTGGGTGAAAATGAGGCGACCTTATTTGAATATTTATTAGTATTCAAATAAAGTCACCTCATTTTCACCCATTTTGAGAGTGTTTTTAGGGTTTCCAACCGTACGGATGGAAAGAACATCGAAAAATAAGATAAAATGTTAATTTTCATACAATTTGGTGACCGTATGATCATTAATCTTAACGGGTGAAAATTTATAAAAATCTTAACGGGTTAAATTTTCACCCTTTAAGATGAATGATCATACTGTCACCAAATTGTATAAAAATCGACATGTTATCTTATTTTTTGATGTTCTTTTTATCCGTATGGTTGGATTTGTAAACAATACTCTCAAAATATTTTGGATTTCAATCCACTCTTTATTCCATATGCAAACACTCCATTAACTTGTTCATACAAGATGATGAATAAGACATCTTTCTTTATTAGTCTTAATTAACCCTTCTTGCACATTTAATTAATCTAAAGTTTAATGTTTTCTTAGGTGCTGACGCAAACATAAGACTCTGTGCGAAGACAAATATTCAACCATCGAGGACTGAGGTGGCGTGTGATAAAAAGTAGCTTAAAACATGCTCACTAATTTGTTTTTTCATCTTTCTTTTGTTTCCTTCCTCTCTCGCTCTCTTGTGTCATTTAAATTTGAGTAAAAACTTAAAAGTGGGCTACAACTACAGAATAAACTTTTTTAAAAGTTGGAATGCTAACTCAACTCTACTAGATTCTTTTTGAGTTTGAAAACATTAACCTTTTTTAAATTCTGTTTATACAAAACATAATTTCATTATATAATTGGATTTAATAATCTTAAACTAGTTGGATTTAATTCGGTTAGGTTAGATTATTAAAAACACTATACCAAAATGATATGGTCAAATCTCACCGTACACGTGTCAGCCCATCCGAAGCCCCCATAAAGACAATGCGGATCCCAAGAGCCGCCACACCATCTCCATAGCAAAATATGATCATTGTCACCTCAGGGACAGAAAGGATGTCCGCATGCCAAAAATGATCATGGCGGATAAAGCACCATGTGGTGATAGGACGTGGACCTAAACCCAAGGCACGCTAGGAAAACAAAAGAGGGGGAGACCTTAGAAAAAAGGAAGATAAGCAACATTTGAACCAAGACTCTCCACATGATATGTGGGATTAGAGTTTAAAAAACAAAAAAAAAAAAAACTAATATAAAAAGAGTTCTAAAGTAGGTGGGAAAATCCAGGTATGAAGGTGGTTTAAGCAACTTAGACTCAAGTCTCTGTTCTCATATGGGCAATAAATCAGCAATCTAATTTATTCATTAAAACAAGCATTTTATCATGCACTGGAGAGTTGTATATTTGCAAGTATAAGCCAAATAAAATAGAGAATAAAAAAATAATATAAGTGGTGCAATGAATTCTTTTTTCAATTAAATCTGAACCAACACCACCAACACCCTGCAAGTTAGTGATTTCCTTACGATAGAAAGAAGGTTTTCTACTCTTCATCCTCTTAGCTCTCATCAAACATGACGAACCATTAGAATTGAATTAGCAAGAATTAGGTTTCCACTTGAGATCATCAGCAAAGATGCTGGCTAGGGCACTGCGCCTCTTAGTCCAAAGGGCTTCCACCGATCGGACATCGCTGATATATGATTCTTAACTTAATGAAATATCCTTTCGAATCTAGTTAGAGCTAGTGCGCATATTATTTTCATTATATGTGATTTATGCAAGTGAACATATATACTTTAACAATCAATACTAATTAGTTCTAGTTCTAGAGTGAATTAATCGAAATAGTATTGAATAATATGAGTGAGTTTTACACCTTCTCTAGGTTAGTATTATGTTCCTATGTCCAGAAATTACCATACACAAAAAAAAGATAACATCGATATTTTATCGTATTTGTGGAACAATGTTGTGTTGAGCGGAGTTTTAAGGAGCCAACTTGCTTGGGTTGGGAACCCGAGACACGCGACAAGTCCTCGACCACACATCCTGAGGCGGGGTGACACATCCCGAGGTGGGATGTATGGCCGAGAATAAGAACCAAGCAACTTCCCTGCTTCTCAAATCAGGGAAGACTCCGAGTTTTAATGTCTTGTATATTGGTACAGACGGCAGCTGGTAGACCAACTAGGTTGAAAAAAGAGAGAGTGTACCTGAAATTTTAGAAATCTTGTTTTGCACTTTTGCAATAGCTGCTGCTGAAATTGTTGTAGTTTGTTGCAATTGTTGCTTGTGCTATTGTTGTAGAAGATGTTGGTACTGCTGCAGATTGTTGCTATGCATGTAGAGAAAACTCTTCAGATTTTTTCAAGATTGGAGACACATTGCATTACTCTCTTCTCTTATCACATTCAGTTCATATTACATATAAGACTCTTTATAGCACTGTAACATTCTGGACTCTTCTAGAGACTTTAGCATTCATATTACATAGAAGACAAAACATGGTCAAAAGAAAGTTTCAACCAAACACAAAACATTGACCCTGGACATTATGCAAAATACTCCCTGAAAATTACAAATTACTTCATTCTCCAATACCCCCTCTTAATTTGTAATTTTCAGATTCTTCTTGAAGTTGTCAAGCTTGTCTTTGCTCACTGCTTTTGTAAGAACATTAGCTGGCTGATCCATTGTGTTGATATAGTTTAACTGAATTTCTTTCCTATTCACCAAGTCACGAATGAAATGATGCTTCAACTCAATGTGTTTAGTTCTCCCATGAAAAACTGGATTTTTTGTCATTGCAATGGTAGACATATTATCACAGAAAATTTCTGTAGGACCTTCTTGCTTTTGCTTCAAATCTGTAAGAAGCCTTCTCAGCCATACTGCTTCACAAGCTGCACTAGTGGTCAGCTTTGTATATTCAAATTCTCAACAAGAAATTGCAACAGTATTCTGCTTCTTAGAACTCCAAGATATGACCTTTGATCCAAGACAAAATAAGTAACCTGATGTGCTCCTTCGGTCATCTAGTGAACCAGCCCAATCACTTTCTGTATAGCCAATCAACTTGTTATCTTCTTCTTTTGAATATCTAATCCCAAGATTCTTTATTCCTTGTAAATATCGCAGTATTCTCTTTGCAGCAGCAAAATGAAATTTGCTTGGATTATTCATAAATCTAGACTTGTAACTCACAGCATGCATGATATCCGGCCTAGTATTAGTCAAATACATCAATGAACCAACCAGGCTTCTATAGATTTCAGAATCTGCTTTCTGTGCTCCATCATTATTTTGCAACTTCTCATTTAAGGCCAAAGGAGTAGACATTGGCTTGCAAGACTCCATATGAAATTTTTTGAGCAAATCTGCAGTATACTTTTCTTGAGAAATAAAAATTTCTCCTTTAGATTGCTTCACTTGAAAGCCAAGAAAATATTTCATCCCCCCAAGATCAGTCATCTCAAAATTATGCATCATGGCATGCTTGAATTCATTAGCCATTCTACAATTTGTGCTAGTGTAGATTATATCATCTACATATAAGCACACCACAAGAAAATCTGAATCATTCCATGTCTTCACATAAAAGGATGGCTCATTTTGGCTTCTAGAAAAACCATTTTGTTGAAGACAACTGTCAATCTTCATATTCCATGCCCGGGGAGCTTGCTTTGATCCATATAATGCCTTCCTTAGCCGATAAACCTTATTTTCTTGTCCTTTAACTATGAAACCTTGTGGCTGCTCCACATATACCTCCTCTTCCAAATAACCATTAAGAAATGCAGATTTTAAATCAAGTTGAAATACTTCTAACTCCAATTGGGCTGCCATAGCTAAAACAGTTCTGATAGTTTCCATACGAACAACAGGAGCAAAAGTTTCATTAAAATCCACTCCGGGTTGTTGTGAATAGCCTTTTGCTACCAAGCGGGCTTTATGTTTTTGAATACTTCCATCTTCATTGAATTTTGTTTTATACACCCACTTTAACCCAATTAACTCTCTTCCTTTTGGCAAATCCACAAGCTCCCATGTTTGGTTCTTTTCTATACTCTCCAATTCATCATTCATTGCTTTTCTCCATACTTCTTCTTTTGCAGCTTCATGAAAGGACTATGGTTCACAAGAAAAGAGGGCAACATTGCATGACTCATAAATATCAATCAATGAGCGTACCTTTCTTGAAGGTGAGTCAGAATCTAGAATTGAAGGCTGAATTTCAGAAGGATTTGGTAACTGAGATCTTTCACTTGAATTTCCTCCTTCTCCAACACCATGTGGGTTTTCTTGCTGCTGAAAATCACTTGGTTCAGACAGAGTATAACCTTCTAAATTTTTGGATTCATCCTTCCAATTCCAGCTTGCAAGTTCATCAAACAAAACATCTCTGGATATTTCTAACAGATTTGTATTTGGATCAAGGAGACGATAACCCTTTGATTCATCGCTATAGCCAATGAAGATGAATTTTCCTCCTTTCTTGTCAAACTTGTCTCTATTTTGAGAAGTGTTTAGAGCAAAGACAATGCAGCCAAAAATTTTAAAATGATCCACCATTAGCCTACGACCACTCCAAGCTTCAAGAGGGGTTTTGTTGCGAACTGCTTTTGTGGGTGAACAATTTAGAATATGAACAGCTGTGTGTACAGCTTCAACCCATAAGAAATTAGGAAGATTTTTACCTTGTAGCATGCTCCTTGCCATCTCGGTGATTGTTCTATTTTTCCGTTCGGCCACTCCATTTTGTTGAGGAGTGTGACGAACTGTTAATTGCCTTTGGATCCCATTTTGCTTGCAATGCTCCATGAATGGCTTGTAAATGTATTCTCCACCACAGTCTGATCTTAGTGCCTTCAATTGATGTCCACTTTGTCTCTCTACATGAGCTATGAACTGCAGAAATGTAGGAAAAGCATCTGACTTTTTCTCCGAGAAATACACCCACATCATCCTTGTATAATCATCAACAAAAAGGATAAAGTATCTCTTTCCTCCAAGAGATGCGGTCCTTGATGGTCCCCAAATGTCAGTATGGACAAGCTCCAAAGGGGTGTGAGCCCTCCATAAAGATTTAGGAAATGGAAGACGATGCATTTTTCCATAGATACAACCTTCACAAACTTTGTCAACCTCACATATTTTTGGTAGACCAATCACCATGTTTTTCCTTTTCAAAAGCTGCAGCCCTTGATAATTTAGATGTCCATATCGCAGATGCCAGAGGAAGGACTGATTAACTTCTTCACTTTTCAAAACCAAATTCTGGTTTGAATTCAAAGAAATTGGAAAAACATTGTTGGAGCGCATCTTCGCCTCTATGACAATTTGCTTGTTGTTCTTGTCAATAATGGTGCACAGATCATCATAAAAAATGAGTTTATAACCCTTCCTCATCATCTGCCCAACACTTAACAGATTATTAGCAATATTGGGAGCATATAGAACATCATGTATAAGCTTTTTACTACCATCCTCAGTCTGGACTGCAATAACACCTTTTCCTTCAACTTTTATGATCTTGCCATCACCAATCTCCACTTGAGAAGAGAAACCTTCATCAAGTTCTTCAAATGCACCTCGATTTCCTGTCATATGCTTACTGCATCCACTATCAACATACCATACATGTTGGTTTTGTTGTTGGTTTTGTGGAGCAACACTCATGCAAGAAAATAATACTTCTTCCTCCTTTGAGAACTTAGCCTCTTCAGTGACATTTCCCTTTGTTTCCTTTTTATCTTGATACCAACAATCTCTCTTGGAATGATTTGGTATCTTGCATTTGTTGCATCTGAAGTAACAATCTTTTGATTGGTGATTGGACTTTTTGCAAATGATGCAACCAGTGTGCCTTTTTTCATTTTGGTTGCCTTCCTTATGATTTCCACAACTCTTTCCATAGTGGCCCTGTTTTGGGGATGAACCCCATTGCTTTCCTTGATCCTTTTTGTTGAAATTCTTTGTTGACAGGTTGATTTTGGACTGAAATGCTTGCTCCAAAGGCTGCTTTTCAAACTTGAGCATCCTGTCCTCATGTGCCTCCAATGATCCCATTAACTCATACATTGAATATTGAGACAAATCCTTTGACTCTTCAATGGCTGCAACTACATGGTCATATTTTTGTGGCAGACTCCTCAAAATCTTCTGGACTATTCTCCTTTCTTCAATAGTGTCTCCACAACTTCTTATTTGATTCACAATTTCTGAAACTTTTGAGGAGAAATCTCTTACTTTCTCGGACTCCTTCATGTGCAGATTGTTAAATGCTCTCCAAAGAGTTTGAAGCTTAACTCCAACGGTCCTGGTATATCCTTGAAACTCTTTCTTCAAAACATCCCATGCCTCTTTAGCCTTTTTCATCCCAAATATTCTAGGATAAATTGATTTGCTCACACCTTGTTGAATAATCCTCAAGGCTGATGCATTTCTTTTCACATTTGCTTTGAATTTCTTCTCCTCTGCCTCTGACCATGTTTGTGAGCTCCCTTCTTGAGGTGGCTCTGGATACCCAAGCTCCACAACATCCCACAAGTCTTGAGAGATGAATATTGTCTCCATTTGGGAACTCCAATAATCATAGTGTTCCCCTTCAAAAATAGGTACTTGATTTGCAGAAGTAGAGAATAACATAGGGCTAGATGCCATGAATGTCCAAATAGCTCTGATACCACAATTTGTTGGCACAGACGGCAGCTGGTAGACCAACTAGGTTGAAAACAAAGAGAGTGTACATGAAATTTCAGAAATCTTGTTTTGCACTTCTGCAATAGCTGCTGCTGAAATTGTTGTAGTTTGTTGCAATTGTTGCTTGTGCTATTGTTGTAGAAGATGTTGGTACTGCTGCAGATTGTTGCTATGCCTGTAGAGAAAACTCTTCAGATTTTTTCAAGATTGGAGACACATTGCATTACTCTCTTCTCTTATCACATTCAGTTCATATTACATATAAGACTCTTTATAGCACCAGAACATTACAGACTCTTCTAGAGACTTTAGCATTCATATTACATAGAAGACAAAACATGGTCAAAAGAAAGTTTCAACCAAACTCAAAACATTGACCCTGGACATTATGCAAAATACTCCCTCAAAATTACAAATTACTTCATTCTCCAATATTGTAGTGTTCATGTTTGAGTAGTTGGATATGATTTATCCTACTTTGCAACTTTTCCCTTTTTCCTTATTTCATTCTCCAAATTATAAAGACCATTAGATTAGAAGACTTCAAGGACACGTAACTTTATAACTCATCTGTCCTAACAAGGGCACGTAACTTTATAACTTTATAACTCATCTTGTCTTTCTTTTTCTCTTTGATTTTTAGTTTATTCCTCAAATTGCGAAGGCCATTGGATCAGAAGGCTTGATTGACACATAACTTTATAACTCCAAAGTGCTCATGTTTGACCCTTGCTCACTCATAAAAATCTAAGCATAAAATAAAAAGAATAATAAATACAAAGGGAAATTGAGAAAATGTCCACCTAAACTTTCCATAATCTTTTTTTCTTTGTTTTTTTTTTTATAAACACGCGGATTTTTTCATGATAAAAAGCATCTTTCGGTAATCTGGTTTCATTCAGTGTCCAACGTCTAGATCAAACAGCTCAAGATCATTATTATAAAATTATGATTTGATCTTATAATAATAATAATAATAATAATAATAATAATAATAATAATAATAATTTCTTTTTTTTATCCTTAAAAAACAGCATGGTATTGGATTGTGTTTGGCAGAAAAGGTCTTAGTTTCACAACCCTGCCTCCAAAATTTTAACAAATTTCACCTTAGGGTAGAGTTAGCTCCGTTTAGATTGGCTTATAATTTTTTTTTATATATATAATTCGATAGAAGAACTTATGAAAAAAAGGACATTTTTTTTTTAATAAATTTGGATCTATCAACCCGGAACCAACAGAATGTGGACCGACACTATCCAGCATCAATGGGCCGTGCCTAAACACTTCCCGGCACTATAGCAAGCGGGATGTGCCTAGGCATGACCCATACACAAGCATGTGTTGGGCCACTCTCGTGTGATCCATACGTGCCATGTCTCGTGCAAGGTCGATCGGCCTACACGGCTCACAGACGGGCCGGGCCCGGCCGGAATGGGCACACACATTTTCCAACATGAACCGAGCTAGTGCTGTGTCAGGCTGGATCAGCCCTTGACACCTTGATGTGGATCTCACAATGGTTTTTTATTTTTCCTTTTTTTTTGGTTGGTACATGGAGAGTTGTGAAAGAAAACGAACAACTACATTCTAGCACAAGGTTCAGGCGTCCCTCAAACTATATATGTTTCCACTTTCCAGCGTCTACAATGGAAGTTCAGTCCCTGATCAAACCATGTTTCCAGTCTACAATGGCTGGCTGCATGTTCTCTACCTTCATGATACTATCATAGACTACATACTACTTGTGGGGATATATAAGGGACCACAAACCCCACCATATATACCTAATCCATTTAATTTGAACTTAAAAAAGCTGATTAATATTGCCTTTCAGTGTAAAGCTAAAGTTTCTAACTAGCTAGGCTTAATTTGTAATTAAACAGTAGTATGCAGACATAGCTCTCTGTATTATTATAGTTGGAAGAAAATAAGGGAAAATCGATTCCCTAATCAAAGCTGTTTATGCATATCTTTCTGAGTGAGGTTACTGTTGCATGTCAAAAGAAAAAAAAAAAAAAAAAAAGGCTTTGGCAGGAATATTAATATTAATTTAATAATAAGATATTTTATTGCATGGCTAGCTTCATAAGAAAGTACACCATGTTAGTTACAAGTGATGAAGCATGTAATTAAGATATATAATTTGATCTATAGGAAGAGACTTTCTACCAACTTTCATACAAACTTTTACAAGATTCCAATTAAGATAATTTGATTATTATATCAATTAATAAGAATTAATTATATACTTTCAAACTCAAAGCTGCAGTCTGAATCTTAATGTGTTAATTTGTTACCAGCTATGGAGCTTCAGAATGCTCCAGGATGATTCCCTTTTTACTTAATCATGGTTAAGATATGATTAGCTGAGTGATCGATGGTATGTATTTAAAATTTTTCTCCTTGCTATGAGTAGGAGATTGACTGAAGAGCCCAAATTAATTCGGCATTCGTGTGCGCACTGAGCGCTCTTTAGAATGAACGCTGAGTGAAAGTTCTGTTTTTAATCAATGCGAGACTAAAATACTTCAAATATTTTGAAACAAATTTTCAATTTGCTTACACTAACGGCCTCTTAGCCTATTGGTATCGGATCCCTTACATAGGGTGTGGTTGGTTGGGAGAGATCTCTGGTTCGACACCCTGCGACACTCAAGGTGAGGGGCACGTGTGTTTGACACGTTGTCCGTCCCTGATTAGGAGAGGTGCTTGTCATTTTTGTTAAAAAAAAAAAACTTTTAAATTGCCTACAACAAAGCCCAGGCGATTTTTTTTTTTTTTTTTTTTTTTTTTTTTTTTTGAAAAAGTGGATAAACCACATTCATTAATTAAAATAAGTAGGTTAATTACATTGATCCTTGGATGGATCAGGAATTTACGAAGTTACAACCAAGCCATTAGTACTGTCGAGTAGTGCCCTCCGGATGTGTGCGGCTGGGTAGTTGGTGTGCACTGTCCTCGCCCCCCAAGTCATCCTCAAAGTCCGCCCCTGGAGGGCCAGGTGTTGTGACCTCCCTTGTGATCATAAGACTGCGCTTGATGAGGTTGTGCATTGGGTGCAGCTGCGCTTGTTTCAGCGGCGTTGGCGTCGAACCAAGTGAGGAAAAGGAGATCAATGTGACGAATCAGTTTCCGGTAAACACGTTGTTTATCGTTGAAACATCTCCTGTTTCTTTCTGCCCAGAGGCTCCAAGTTACAGCCATCACTAACAGGTGCCAGCCCTTACGGAGTTCCTTCTCTAATTGTTTGGAGCATAGGGATGGGCCCCAAAGATCTTGTATCCTTGTGGGGTTATTCCCATTTCCCAGGATTTGTTGGAAGTGCGACCACACCTCTGACGCGTATTGGCATCGGAGGAGGAGGTGTTCGGTGGTTTCCTCGGCTATTACCGCGGGTAGCATTGTGTCCCCGTCTCCCAATTCCTCTTTACTGTGTTACATGGCGTAGGAAGTTTGTCTTCATACGCCAACCAGGCAAAGAGCTTGACTTTCGTGGGTGCCGATCGCCTTGAATGAAGTTTGGAGCGGGCTTCGTATTCCTCCGTCGATTTTGAACGTGTAGAAGGATTTGACAGTAAAAATTCGGTTTGGGGTGAGTTGCCATAATCGTTTATCTGGCGATTGAATGACTGCTTTTTGCTGCTAGTTATAAACCAATTCAAATTTCAATCATGTCCATGGGTGAAGCAAGATGTAGAGTGTTTGTGCTTGTGGTATAAACAATATTCCAAGAATTTTGCAATCCAAATCCTATCATAACAAGTCCTTGATTGAAGCACTTGATCAGGAGATAGAAAGTGCGTACTCACTCAGGAGACGGAAAGTGGTATAATTATGTCCCAGAATGCCTAAAGGTCATTTTGCCTGTGGTGCCTTAAAAAAATATTTCAAAGAAACACAAAATACCTAAAAAAAAAACCCAAAAATTTTGCAAAAAAATCCAACTCAGGCACAGACCCGGCTTAGCAGGAGCTCGGGTCTCCATCCCAGTAAATTATATAAACCAGTCCAAATCCAAGTTATATCCACTGATCTGATTTTTTAGGTTGCCCTCACTTTTAGGTGTTTCTGATTCTTCAGTTAAATCATCACTTATAGGTTTTGTCTTTTAGGTTGGGCACATGCAGGACACTCATGTGTTTTCTAGCCCCACCCTACCCTAGACATGATTTTGTGAGCCACCGATGTTTTGATAAATGTGGACAAAACTGTACAAGTAGGTTGCTCAACCACCCATTTTTCCTTGTAAGAAGCCATGGGTGCACCCTGAAGATAGGTCAACGACGTGTGCATGCGTGACCGTTCGATCCTAGGTTAGTCCACAAAAGAACAATACCATACTTAGCTTTCACTTTATAAAAATGAGAATTTGATCTTGGATTCATCCGCAGAAGAACCCCTTATTTCAAACGTTGTTGATATCTACTTTCTACTTTCCTTCCACGGAAATTCTTATCTTTTCATATTTTTTATTTTTGTCAAAAAAGTAATATATATAAATGGCTAAAATAAGATTTTCTTAATTACAGACAAATTACGCAACGCATGTATGTATTATATTATTTTCAGTTTACAGTACCGTTGGCTTGTTTGTCCGAGATGTATCCTTATAGTTCTATAATTAGTTGTGTTAGTTGCTTTGTAATCCTATCACTTCTATTAGTTGTGTTAGTTCCTCAATCCTTCATCGTCAGTCATCAGAAATCGCCACTCACACACACTGTATATATATTAATGTACCATTAATTAATAAAGATGACTATTATTCGGGTTATTTTACTTTGGAGATTCATACTGTTAATCCTATTTCATTTTACATGTATCTATTCATCCATATGGCATATAATATATTTTTGGAAGTCTAATTACTTAGAAACATTTTGTGACAAGAGTACAGACTAATTGCGATGAGTACTAGCATGAGGGATGGTGCTCCCACTCCTTCGCACATGTATTTGTATTTGCCAGTATTTCTTGATTTCACCATGAACCATAAACTATTTGTACCAGAGTTTTAACCAAGAACCTTATTTTTTATAAGTAATGAATGTGGTTTATTCAGACTATTTCATATATATATATATATATATATTATTCAAACTATTTCATATTTTTATAGAAAAAAATGCAGGTTTCTAGAATAAAATTTTCTTAGTTCAGACAATTAACTCCTCTATGTATTATTATTATTATTATTATTATTATTATTATTATTTTAAAACAAGGTCTAGGTTGGTGAATGCTTATATCATGATTTAACTAAATCTTGAAAGAAAAACATAATTTTATAATAAAGTGATCTTATACGATTATAAAATTGATGATGGGAAGCTTAATCCTAACAAGTACTGAAGCTTAAAAATAAAATAAAATAAAATACTAATTAATTAGGATCAGGGTGGTAGTTTATTCTCAATGTTCTTTTGAATTTGCTTCAAATTCCATGTCATACCAACAATTTAAATATTTTACCACTATTTTTTTTTACAATTTGTAAGTAAAAAAATTAAATCATTTTCTGATTGTGAGTATAAATTAATGAAAATAATTTATAAAATAACATATGATAAAATCTATATATTAGTTTATTTATACATATAAAATCTCTAGATTTTGGGTTTTTATTGACTAAAAATAATTATTAAAAATCGTTAACGTACATATCTGGAAAAAAAATTGTAACATATTGCCAAATTGACATAAAATTGATACCAATAAATATTAAAATATTTTTTTTAAAAAAAATCCTTATTTACATATCCAAGTGCAATTTTTTTATTTTCTGATAAAAAAGACAACTATTTTTTATGAAAATAAAAGAAACTTCATAATTAGTACAACATAGAAAAGATATGTAACTCACAAAAGAGACAAATTATTTTGAATCACTAAACCCATGTGACAACATAATTCCACTCCAACGACTAATGTATGTTAGGAAAAATAAAGAATCCTTATTAAACTAAGTAAAGGATAAAGATTTCCCACTACTAACAAACCATAAACATGTGGTCAAAACTTCAAAACAGTCTTCAATACTCCACTTTGATTTAAAGTTGCACTCCCCAGTATTTTATAAATTAGTACAACATAGATAAGGACAAAAAAAAATTAAAAAAAAAAATTAAAAAAAAAACACAATCTATCAAAGATGTGAGGGGGTTATGGAAGCATACTAGCAAGTATAGAGCAGACAGAGGAGCATGTCTGTTCTCTACGGGCTCATATAAATCCCATTTTATACGGAGGATGAGACATGTATAAAAGGTTCCTTATTGAGCAACAATGGAAGTAAGCTTGGAGATCAACTTGAAAACATTAGGAACTTGGTTTGATTCTTCAATCAAGTAGAGTGCATAGTGAGTTTGTTCTTGTATTTCCTTTTCTTGGTGTTATATTCTTCGTGAGAGGTTTCTTTTTGGAGACTTAAGGTTTGTTTAAGCCATCAGAGATACTTATTATAGTATAGTGGATTCCTAGTTCCTCACACCCCCGTTTGTGGAGACGTAGGCACAAGACCGAACTCCATGTATACTTTTGTGTTGTGGTTTGTGAGTGTTTCTCTATCTATATATTGCCCCTAGTTCTCTTGCATGTGTTTGGAGATATTGTTGACAGGTTGTTAGAACATTATTTGTGTGTGATTGTGCTCCAGTGGAGAGTTGAATTGTAGTGTTCATTCTATTCTAACCCAATAAAATAAAAGATGTTAAGAAGTCAACAGAAATTAAAAAAACAAGTTGCCCAAAGTATGAATTATGAAACAACTTAATTTGGTTGAGTTCCATTCTGTTTTTCTTTCTTTTTTTCTTTCTAATTTTCTATAATCTGTTTGGATTTAAAAATCTTAAACTGATTCATTTCAATTGGGTTAGGTTAGGTTAGGTTAGGTTTTTAAAAACACTTAAATCTAAAAATAAAAATTATGCAAGCCTTGATTCAAAATGGACAATAACATCAACATTAATTCTACTCTTCATCCTCTATAGGGTCTCTTCGAACCTGAGGAAACAATTAATAACCTAACCCAATTGAATGTTTTGGTCACTGGTTCAATTTAGAAAGTGTACTTTTAATTGCTTCTTCAATGACCAGATCTATACCTCAATTTGCAGTGAGCTACATCATGGTTTTATATGAGTACTTAATTATTCTGGTATCTATCTTTTAATCTCTGATTTTGGAGCTACCAGAGTTTGGTGTCATCATCAATAGTCCAACTTCGACTCCATTCTTTAATTAAGGTTGAGCTATAAATCGATTGTTACGATTATTAACAACATATTCTATACTTTTAAATATGTATTATAAATAACAAGTAAATATGTGCTAAACAAGAGGAAAAGGCTTTACAATAAGCATTGCTTATGTGCAGAGCTATATATGTCTAGTGAGAATGATAATTAAAAACGTCTAACATTCAGAATTCAATAGGCTTTTTTTGCTGATATATATGCACTAATAATGCCCTTGATAAAATTCCATGTTTTCTTTTATGCCTTAATATTGTATAAGAGGAGTACTATTCAATTCTATAATGCATATTCTGAAAATTATTAGTGTTATAATCATATATTATGTGTAAAAGTGATACCTAGTGTTTTGGATTGCTAAAGAACAATAGCTTTTTTCAAGATAAAGAGGCTATTTGGCTGCTTTTTACCAAATTTTTTATTGGTTAAACTCAATTTATTTATTTTTTTTTTTATTTTTTAAAAGGGTAAGACACACTTATGTGAATGTCAGGGAGTGTGGGGCCAACATATGTTGTCACCCTCGGATGTGGAGGTTAAAAGCAAAAAAGAAAAATGAAAAAAGCAGTTGAAGTGCTTATTTAAACTGCCCGGGGGGCTAAATTTTTCTATAGCAAAGAAGTAAGGTGAAAGGAAAATGGCAGTTCCAGAGCTTGTGATGAGGGTTGTGGAACACAAGGATGGCCAAAACCCCTCCTTATTTGCGGAGAAAAAACTCACCAAATCGGATACAATCCAGCACCAGAATAGGCTCCTCTTCCATGAAGATGATGTCACCAACTACATCCTCCCCCTGCTCAGTGAAGAGGAGAAGGAGAGAGCCAACCTTCAATTTGGCAACAATATTGGCATGGGTGGCACTGAGGGGCTTCCAGTGGAGCTCTATACCATAAATGGGTGGATGTTTCAAGGGTTTCTCCGGCGCCGCGAATCCAAGGGCTTTGTTCTCAAAGGGACACAGTGGAGGAACGCATTGGTGTTCGGAGAACTCCGAGTGGGTGATCATGTTCAGCTATGGAGCTTCAGAAAGCTCCAGGATAATGCCCTTTGCTTGATCATAGTTAAGAAGAACTAATAAGATATGATCATGCTGAGGGATGGTATCTATGTTTAAGTTTTCCCCTTGCCTTCTTAATATATATATATATATATATAGATATTGGAATTATCTCTTCTCTTCTCTTGTCTTTCTTTGTACCTTCCCTTCACTAGTTGCCATAAAGTTGATAAGAAAAAGCCTTTGGTCTCTTTGATCTTCTTTAATTTCTTGAGAACAGCTGAGAATAATGATATATATATATATATACTTCATGGTGTTTCATGGTGTTTGATTTGGTTGGCTGTAAAAGTCCCGCTTTAACTAAATGTTTCTAGGGTTTAGGGTTTGTAGAAGTGGGCTCTTTCCCATGTGAAATCACAGACTCACTTGGATGGAGAATGCTGCTGATATTATTCTCATCTTCAGTACTTCTCTTTGTATCTGCATGCCCTTCTTTAATTCGCTCTTTGATCTATATATGTCATTTCTTTTGGGTTCTTTATTTCTACGCTCTTTTTTGCATCTTGTCAATAGAAGTTTCAACACACAAAGTGGGGTTGATAAAATAAAGTGAGGAGACAAAGAGAGAGAGAGAGTGGAGTCTTAAAAGGGTGCAACTACTCACTGAATTTAATAAAATAAAATAAAATAAATCCATATGAATGATTTTTGCATGTTAAATGTAGACCCATGCACATGGTGCAACCTGCAGCGGCCTAGGTCACCACCCTTGGTGTAATGCTGTAATTAACACTTCTTATTTATTTGAGTGAATTTGATTTATCCATTTTTATTAAATAAATAAATAAATAAGGTATCCCCTTTACGGAAAGGGCACCACGAACCACATATCCCTCTTTTTACGGGATGGCTCGAAAAAAGAGGCTCACAGTACAGGAAGTAAGACAACAACTAGCACAAGGTATCCCGATTTTCATAGAAGGTCCGCTCTCTGAAGAAGGATCAAATGAGTTGGAACATCTAATCAAGAAGATCCATGAGTGCTCAGAGACAGAGCGAGACAAGAGACACTAGAAAACTCAACACCCAAGTAGGGAGCTTCACCGTGTACTTATATTTTCACTTCCTAATGGATGGGGGTACTCGGGCGGATTGGTCGAGAGAAGTTTCTTGAAGCTACCCTGCCCCATCAAAGTCAAGGCATTTGTCTAGCTCACACTGGATAATAAAATCCTCACTTTAGACAATCTAAGGGTGCGGGGTTGGAATGGGATACGAACAATAATTTGCTATCTGCGTGAAGAAAGTGAGGAAACGGTACAACACATAATCCTGCAATGCCCATACTCTGCAAGTAATTAATTGGCGACACTTCACACACCTTTTTCAAAATAGAAGATGTTTTCAAACGGGAAGATCTGCGATTGCAAACTCCTTACCCAAGGATGATCGCATTGGCTGGAACCTGCTTATAACTTATGGCCACTTTATGGACAGCGTGCATGGATGGAACCTGCTACCCAAGGATGTTTTCAAATGGTATGCTTTATCACTCACAATTGATTGACGTATAGTCATGCATATACTTGAAACAAATCATATAAATAACACAATCAACATGAGAATATATAATATGGTTGTTAATTAAATGTTTGTTACTTCGTTGTTGTTTTTATTTTATTTTATTTTATTTTATTTTATTGACAAAGGTGATAAACACCTCCTGAAAGTCAGGGCGAACAATACAATACCTATGCACACGTGCCCTCACCTTGTGGTCATTGGAGTTCGAACCTGTAATTGTTCCAACCAACGAAACCTTACACAAAGGATCCAGGACCAATAGGCCAAGCGGCCGTTGATTAAATGTTTATAACTTCATTATTAAGATTTAGTTGTGGTTAATTAATTACATGTTTAGTGTCTAACTTAGCTGCTCATGCATGTTTCAACACATGCTGGCTGTGGAGATGCTTGTGGATTTGAAAGTGGGTCGACCATCTTTTGACTCTTTTCCACGAATTGAGTCTGGTTGTCCGGCACATAATAAGCGCGTCCACGACAGAATGTATTGTCTTTTTTTTTTTTTTTTTTGAATAAGACGATAAACACCCTCCAACACAAACTTCAAAGAACATAAGGATGACTGTTCAATCTTGTAGGCTTCTTCCCGGAAAAATAGCGCCACACCCAATCTTTAATTTACAAAAATGGAGATTCGATTCCAAGCTCATTCACAAGAGAACCTCATCTATTAATAAATAACCCGGATATCAATAGATCATTGGGTGGTCGGCGGAATGTATTGTCAAAGCCCTACTTCATCATTTGGTCTCGGTCAGGATTGACTGTAGTTGGGACTTTGTTTGATTAGAAAATGATGGCATTCCATAGTAAACAGAAAAAACAGCACCAAATTGTGAAAAAAAGTGACAGAGGAAAAGCATAACTTAACAGTAAAGACAAAAGCCCACATACTTTGTTATCTTCTTCTTTCTTTCTTTCTTTTTTTTTTTTTTTGAAAAGGTGAATAAACCACTTGTATTAAAAGCCCACATACTTTGTTATCTTCCATTCTTTCTTTCTGTCTTTTTTTTTTATTATTTTAATTCTGTTTGGATTCTAATAATCTTAAACTAATTGGATTCAATTGGGTTAGGTTAGGTTATTAAAAACACTAAACCAAAATATTGAAAAATTATATAAATAAAAATAAAATAATAAAATCATATTTTTTAAAAATATATATATATAATAATTAAAATATAATTTAAATTTTTAAAAGTAGAATTTGTGAGAAAATTGACCTATAACTATAAACTAATTTGATAGATATTATTTTTTCAGAACATATTAATAGCAAATTTAATATTTTGGAAGAGATTTTTCCGATTTTCTTCTCATATAAATGTTAGAAATCAAACATTTAAATGAAATTCTCTTGTCCCTTTTTTTTTTATCGTGTCCTTTTTATCTATGGGATCAGTACATTGAACAATATTCTTGAACCTAGGTATAAATTAAGTTGGTGTAAGCAGCAACTCAAGCTCAAATCTATGTTCCCAGATGGACAATAAATCATCGATCTAATTTATTCCTCAAAACAAGCATTTTATCATACACAGGAAAGCTATGTATTTGCAAGTATAAGCCAAATAAGATAGAAAAGACAAAAAAAATGAATCAATTATATAAACGACCAATTAAATGAATTCTTTTTCAATTAAATCTGAACCAACAATTAGGGAGGATATATTAGGTTGAAGAGTGAGGAGAGAGGATTCATTTGTAACAACCATAAATGCTCTCACTAATTGTGAAGATTTTCTAATTGGGAAAATTCCTGTAAAATTAGATGATTGTATCACCAATACATTAAAGAAGCTATGAATTCAATAACAAAGTCATTTTTTTTTTAATTGAGGATGTTTTTAGAATTACAGATAGCCGATGGATTTCGATCCAATAGCCCTAGATGACGAATTGCCATTTTTTCTAACAAAAAGTTCCGTTAAAAAAAAAAAACAGAATTTTCCCCGTCAGAAATCTGTCAAAAAAATGTCATTTGTGACTAAATTTTGCATTTTTAACTGAAAATTTTATCGGGGAAAACCTTTTTTTTAATGTTAAATAACACTAAATAAAAGATTCTTCCAGTTTATGTGATGATCCTTTAATTAGTAATAATGTTGTGTCCTCAATTGGGTTAAGTAGGGTTAATAATGGGTTACCTCATCGTTGGAATCTTCGTCGGAAAGAGCAGCAGCAGCAGCAACGGTGGATGAAAAGCGACAGTGTTGGAATCACAGGGATAAATAATGCACACCTGGCAATATAATAAAATATTCTCTAAACAAATTTATTTATATACCTATAAAACTATATATGAAATTTTCAAAGTTTAGAAGTGCACATACAGACGACCTAAGCAACAGTTCATCTATTTTTTAGTCAGCGTTTGATTCACTTTGAGCAGATGTCCCAGGAAAAAACCAAATATATTCACTCATCTTCTGTAGGCACGCAAAGGATGATCAAAGAAAATACATGGCTAAGAAGAAAAACACAACAAATGCAGAAGTTTCAAATTTTCAAGGACTTCATTCAAATGGGCTTTGTTATGAACAGGCACCGATCAATGAGAGCAAGAACATTCAGCACTGCCCGATGCAGACTTGAAGCTCCGTTCCCACTGGTCAGCAGGCTCTGCAATGGCATGTGGTACATGACGAGGATGTTTCTCTCTCTTGTCGCCTTTTACCTGCCTAAGTGCGTGTTTGAGTGTGGGAATCAAGGGCACCATGCACTCCGCAACAGCATTCGGATTACCCGGCATGTTGATGATCTGAGACACAAGATGGCAAGTTCAGTAGAAATTTAACAGAACTAGAAGCAGAAATTTAACACCATAAAGAATGCTAACAAATAATTACCAAAGTTGATCCTCTAATCCCAGCCGTGGCTCGTGAGAGCATTGCGAATGGTGTAACCTGGTTTCTCGAAAAGGAGCGCACCGCGATGGTGCTTGGTTAGAGAACCAAGTTCGAAAAGAAATAAGTGAAATTTATAGATTGCATGCTACTATTTCGATTATCAGATAAATTTAAGATTATAAAAGGTATAATACCCAATTTAATCCCTCTATTATACCGAACCGGCCCTTTTAGTCCCTCCATTATAAAATGAGTCTTTTTAGTCCATCTACTTTCACGAATGTAAAAATCCAGTCCTTAAAGGCATATATACAGGGACTAAAAAGGTCTGAAAGACATATATACAGGGACTTAAAAGACCTATGAGAGGGACTGATATTTCTCAATCGTGAAAATATAGAGACCAAAAAGGCTCAATTTATAATGGAGGGACTAAAATGGTCGGTTCGGTATGATAGAGGGACTAAATTGGGTATTATACCATTATAAAATGTGTTACTAAACTACAGAAATGAGATAGGGAATAACCCCAGTTGAAAGCATACCTTCAGACTCTCTTGAAGCATTACATATACAAGACCAGGAGTTTCTTTATCTAGTATGGCTTTCGTAGCCTCAGGTGTAACATCTCTTGGTGTAAACCCAGTGCCACCTATGAATTTATATACCAATGAGTCGATATACATCTTGAGACATTTCACCGGACGTGTAACATGTGGGCAAGGAATAGCGATGAACAAAAGAAAGCATTTGTTTTTCTGCATTGAAAATAATCGTTTTACCTAAAGTTAGTACCAGGTCAACCTTAACAAGATCACACCATGTTTGAAGGACATCCTTGATCATATTTATGTCATCGGGAACTACAGTTGTTGCAACAACACATGCTCCTCCCAGCTTATCCGACAAAGAATTCACAACAGACACTGCTCTTGGGCCACTGTATATGTAAAGTTGAAAATAGTTGGATGAAGTTTGCTAAGATGAAAATAATAGAATAAATCAGCAGTCTACCCACATTGAAGCAAACTAACAGTAAGAGACTCAGCATCATGTCAGTAGTGTCTTTAAAACATAGAGATCAAGAAATTCACTCATAAAAATGTGCAGAATGTCCAGTTGCTCTATTGCTGCTTTTGCAAAGAGCAACAACAACTCAGCAATGTCAATTTAGCATCACTTATGTGACCCCTAAGGAAAAATGATCCAAAGAGGTGTATCAAGATGCTTATTTATTATTGTTTATTCATTTTTATTTATTTTCTGAGGAAGATACCAAGGCATATTTGACACACAAGGACTTGAATACGGGCGAAATTAAGTGATGCCCATGATGACCCTGAAAAGATACCTATATGGGTTGAAGTGATACCTCTTTAGGAACTTGACTACCTATAATAATTCTAAGTGAAAAAAATTAAACTAAAAAAAGTGCCAATTTGAGAGTGGTTGATGAATAGCAATCCGATTCCATACTTCTAATTTATTTCCTCACATCTATCTTGAATTCTACAGCTGTATAATCATCTTTGTGGAAATTGTATCAACGATGTTGGAGTACTGCTTCAAACACTTAGTTTATAGGGAAAAACCATTAAATAGAATTAAACATGTCGCAATAGCATTGACCTATAGTTGGTTGTATATTCTACCTGTCAAATAAGACAACATTATCAAGGCCAGCCACCATTCATGAAGCTCATCAGGTTGATCAACATATCAACATACAATAATCGTAAACAAAGACAATGAAAGATATCGCAATGGGGAAAACCCCAAGTAAAACAATTAGATTACCTCCTATCAGGGCCAGCTCCTGATGATACTGTATCACTCACAGTAAGAATAGCCACTTTAACCTTTGTTTCTTGACTTGCACTGTCCGTTTGTGCAGATGCAGTATTGCTTTGGATACAATGATTTGAATTATGTGATAAGTTAGTGAACACTTTATTTAGAGGAAAGCAGCTTATGTCAGAAATGAGCATAGCCTGCAGAGAAGTTCCAGCAGGAAGTATCTGCCCTGTTGCCGGAACCTCTAACAAAGCATTTGCAGACTTCATACTTAAAAGACGACTACTCATTTGCACCCCAGTGCTCTCAGCAACAAAACTATAAGAAAATTAACAAATGTGCGATTATGAAAAAAAAACTTGACCATCAAATTTAATGAACATAATAAAAAGAATCAATATTCCTTACCCAGGCATACCAGAACCATCATCCAGCTCCCATCTTATTATGCCACGATGATACTCTGGACGACTAGAATTAGCTTTAATAGGTTGTGCAAGGCGAGTGTGTACTCTGCAGAAATACCACTTTGTTTGCTTTAACGGCAAAAGAGAATTTCCTCATAAAATAGTTAAAAGAGCACAAAACTACAAGTATGCTAAATAGTCAATATTCAGATTTATGCTTGAAGAATTTAAGAAACCAACTGTACAACTATTTCATAGATAAGAAAAATGTATTAAACTCCCAACATAAAAAATACTCTGTGCAAACATGGGGGCAACCTCTGTAGATGAGGATTTGACCAACCAGCAAGTTGACGGATTGCAGGGACAACAAAAAGCTGAAAGCAAACCAAACAACTCACAGGATTTCCTGGCAAACCAAATGCAATAATTGTTTTGTCACATTTTTCCTCATTTACTTTACTAGTAATCTGCGCAAATGTTAATGGCTTTCCAGGTCTCATATGAACCTACAAAAGATTCAAAAACCAAAACCGATAAGTCAAAGACCACAATGGATTAATTAAATAAAAGAAATGAGCTACTCATGAATTCATAACTTTCTCTAAGGACATAGATGTCATTAAAGGAGTTAAATAACAATGCAAAGGCAAAAACAGAGATCCAGCAGCTGGGAATCTGCTAAGGGCATAATATCAACTCTAAAAAAGGAAAATATGAAAACATCTTAAAGAGAAAATGTTTTCTCCAGTTTGAAGAATCTAAAATGATGGTATAACATCCTAAATTATGGTTACTGAAACTGCAAGCAGATTTCATCAGCTTAGAGGATCCCTTAAAAAGTAATGGTATTCTCACCAATTGAAATACTTTCAAGAAAATTACAAATATAAGAGGAACTTATTTCGACCGCATGGTATGGAAGTTAATCCAAGTTGGCACCTAAAATCTTGAGAAAGCAACTACTTTCAGTACAAAAATAACTGAAAAATACACCAACAATTTACTTCAAGAAAATATCCACATCTTTTACCAGTCAAGGTAGATTGTTTTTCCACTTTCTTGCAAATAAACTTCTGCTATACTGATGGCTACTGATGCAGTCAACATCACGTGATTAGTTAGATGCTTGTGATTTTTTTCTCTTAACTTATTTTTTGTTTTTGTGTTAAATTGTAAAGAATAAGTTTATCCTTTTAGATAGAGTTTAAGAGTAAGTCTACGTTTTTAGTTAGGATTTAAATCTTTGAATCTAAGAGTTTGGCCTATTTAATATCTTCTATTCATAGTTTCAACCATATGAGAATTATGGAATAAAGATTTCAGCATTTATTTTTTCCTTTATTGTTAGTGAGAGACTAACATTCATCAATAGTGAGAGACTTACCATTTCTATTTCTATTCCCAAGTTCTCAAAAGAAAAAACCCTCTTGTTACTGTTCTATCCAGGAGAATTCAGCAAAGCTCAATTCAAGAATTTATTCAATTCCGTGAATTGGGTGCATCAATTGGTACCAAAGCCTTGTTTAAGAACAATATATGTGATTATAAAGACGAGGGGAGGAACAAGTTATAATGTAGAATATAACAAAACATTACTCCAAAAACTCAAGACAAGGATCTAGATGGCCCACAAATGCATGACAGACATCAATACTAACTTAGAATTAATCATGCAACAACTCCAAGATTTAGCTTTATCAGTATAATAGATGGAGCATAGGTTGGAGGCAGTAGAACAAAGAACAAAGAGACAACAGGCAGAGGAAATTGTGGCACACAAGAATATCAGAGAAGAACAACCCAACAACTCTTCTCTCAAGAACTTGCGCTAAAGGTTCTGGATTTCATGGCTTCGTGGACCCTTCTGAACTTTATGATTGGCTAATGAGTTAAAAAAAAAAGACAGACCGGTGCAACAAAGCTTCTGCATGCGTGCGGTGTCCGGGGAAGGGTCGGACCACTGGGATCTATTGTACGCAGTCTTACTTTGCTTTTTTTTTGCAAAGGTTGTTTCCACGACTCGAACCTGCGACCTCCTGGTCACATAACAACAACTTTACCGTGGTGCCAAGGCTCCCCTTCTGATTGGCTAATGAGTGTCGAAGATTTTTTCAGATTTACTAATTTCCCAAAAAACCAAAGGATGTTGCTGATCACCATAAAGTTTACGGATGAAGCATGCGAATAATTAAATAACGTGGAGGCAGACCAAACGTTTCATTGTGGACTTGTAGTTGAAAGATGGGAATTGATGAAAGGATTTAAAAAATAAATAAATTCCTTTACTGGTATAGCATGCTATATCAAGAATATACGACTTTGGGAGTACGACTATGTTTAATGAGTTGAAGAAGAGGAGAAAGGCACGAGACGATCTACAGCAAGTCATTAGACACTATGAGGGAGGACCTAGGAATGAGATCAAACACCAGATCTCTGCTCCCACTTTCACTAGCATAGTGCAGGAGCATCAGATGACACATAGAATTGAAGAAATTGTTGATATATCAAGAGAAAAGAATGAAAGAACTATTTCTTTCCAACATAAGACTATTCAACAGATCAATTTGATGCTCAAAATGTTTCACTGAAACTAGGGATAGTGTTATGAAAAAAGTTCAATGTCCATACAAAATGAAAACCATGCTGCTGTATAAGAGAAGAATTGAAAGATTTTGATGACCAACAAACTAAACCTGTAGAAGAAACATTCAAGAAAATTTAAGATCCAATTGATCTTCCTACTTGTAACTACCAGGGTAAGATGCAGCTTCTTTTTACTAAAAAGGCAGAAACTTGAAGATCGGAGAAGCACAAATATTTCCCACATTGAGGTGGAATCCAAAGAAAGGGTCATCTTCATGATTATTGACAAGGGGCGTACATTTAATGTGATAGCCAAAGATTATGTAGAGAAAAACAAGCTCAACGCCAAAGATTTGGTAAATCTCTACAACATCTATTGGATAGAAGATCAGTTCTTGCATGTCACAGGCTGGTCTTCAGTTCATTTCAAAATTGGTAGCTACAAAGATGCAATTTGGTGTGACATTATTATGATGAAAGCATGTCACTTGTTACTTAGAAGGCCTTAGCAATATGATAGAGAAGCACAGCAAAGTGGGCAGACCAATGTATACAATTTCAAGTTCGATAAGAAAAACATAGTTTTAAATCCTCTAAATATTGATGAAGAGAAGGCCGCTCTCAATTAAAAAAGCATTGATAATGCAGAAATTTGAATCTGCCCAACAAATGAAATAATGATTTATAGTGAAAGTTACAAGCAATAAGATGGCTTAGGAAGGAAAAGTATGGAATTTCAATTGATGGTAATTCTATTAGTTATCTAGTACATACAATACAAAGCTACATTCCAAGAAAATTATACCATCTTGGGTAAAAAAGAACCGTCACATTGGAGTTGTGACTTTTTAAAAAAGAGGGAAGCATTGATGCTAATGAGGCATTCATTTCACCAAAAGTGATGGGGAAGTCACTGAAGTGGGCTAACTTATTTCCAACTACTTCGAGGAAGTGGGACTTTTGCCCACATTTTCACATCTAGGCACTTTCGACGAAATGAATGCCCAATAATTATGATTTTTTTCCTTTTAAGTTGTTCTTGATTTTTGTTTTAAATTGTTAAGGATAAGTTTGCCTTTTTAGATAGAGTAAAATTAAGTCTATCTTTGTTATTAAGATTTAAAACTTTTAAATCTAGAATTTTGGTCTATTTAATATCTTTTATTCATAGTTTCAACAATATAAGAATTATTGAATAAGCATTTGTTTCTATTCCTCCATTTCTTAAAAGAAAAACCCTCTTATTACTTTTTAAACCAGGAGAATTCAACAAGCTAAATTCAAGAATGTTTTCAATTCCGTGAATTGGTTGCATCAGTTACCATAGTAGTTTAAAGTTGTGCAGAACAGAAAGATATTGGACAACTATAAAATCAACAAATTTTATCATAAATTTATTCATCAAAAAAGTGCAAAGAGTCATAATAAATGCACCTTTTGGAAGTGGATGGTCCCACGTTTTTCTAGAGTAGGCTTGACCAGATCACGATCCCCCATAGAGATACCACCAGAAGTTAGTAGAATATCAATACCAGAATTTATAGCCTTGTCAAAGCTTTCATTAAGGTTTTCATCATCATCATGAGCAATACCAAGATCCACAAGTTTGCATTGTTGCTGCATGGCAGCTGCTAACAGCATAGAACGATTTGAATCTCTAATCTACAAAAGGAAAAACAACTATGGTACATATTATTGGAAGCTTTGATTCTATACTGGTATTTATTTCAACAACACTAATATATCACAGAGTGCTAGACTGAAATGTTAGTAGCAAAAACCAAAAGGAAATATTTACTTGTCCGCGGTTTAGGCATTGAGTTGTTGGCTCTATGAGTTCATCCCCAGTAGAAAGTACAGCTACAGTTGGTCTAGGGTAAACCTGCGGAAAGGCAAATTCTGGTTAGCCCACTTTCTAAGGAAAATTGAGGTCTCAAAAGAATAAGAAAATACCTTCACAATCATGACTCCCATACTAGCAAGCAAACCAATCTCAGGACTTCCTATTTGCTCACCTGACTTCAGTATTATGGCATCTTTTTGAATGTCACAGCCCTGCCAAATCACTAGAAGACTGGTTTAGAACAGGTTTGTTCCACCAAATGCCATACAGAAACTAATGATCTACTATTTACATTCACAGCAATAGGAAACACTTTGAGTGCAACAAAAAGGGTAAAAGATTAGGAGAAAAAATACTCAGAATACAGATAATCCTTTAGGTTAATCAAGTTGATCTCTGGACAATTAGTGCAATACTAATCAAGTGGCTAGTATGAAAACAGGGTATAAAGTAATCCAAATATAGAGATAGAGAGATGGTAACCATAAGATACTCAAGGTTAGAAAATTAAACTGTTGCCACATATCCAGAAACATAATATTCCAAGAAAGACCACGAAAAAAATGTAGATGACCGCATATACAATTATAGAACAAAGTCAACATCTTTGATGCAACCAAATAGCTGATACTAAGATTTAGAAGTTCGTATAGATATTTAAACTAGAAATCCAATGTCACAAGTTAATAGCAACAATTCACATTTAGCCAAAGTTATCAAGGTGGCAAGGTGGTGCCCCGGCAGTGGAAGCCCTAACTGCATGGGTGCCTAGGTGAACCACCTAATAACATAGGCAAAATGAATTTGACAAAAAAGTAAAAACAAATATATATATATATATATATATATGAATTTTCAGATTTTGTTTCTCAATTCTTAAATAAATGAACAAAATTATTAGAAATACTACTAAACAACAATTAAATGCAACAGGTGCTACAAAAGCAATATCATCCGAATGCAAAAGGATTCCATATTAATACAATATGCCAAAATATTATACAATAACATTTAATAATGGGCATGGAGGATCAAAAGGGATGACCCTAACATATATCTAATCCAGCTCTAATACTATGATAGGATAATGGTTCATCTAAAAATGAACCATGTTGGGAGAAGCGGAGACAAAGAAGGAAGAAGATGGGGAAAGATGAATACTATAACTATATGATGGCCAAGAAAAATATAACGAATTTATGAGTGCAAAGCACTATGTTCACATAGGATTCCATAAAAATAATATACATCAAGATATAATACCATAACATTCTCTAACACAAGGGATGCAGATAACAAAAATAATAAGTTTCTCATTCTAGGGACCTACATATGACATGACAAATTTCAGCATCATACCACTGGGCGGATATCACACCCCTTGGATACTCCAACCAATATCTTTACTCGCTTTAATCCATCACTGGAACTCGTCACTTGTTTAGTGTCCTCTATTTGCACAACAGCATCAGCACCATCAGGTATTGGCCCTGATATAGACATAACCAAATAAATAAGAAGAATTCAAGAAACCAAAGGGAAAATGTAGATGAGTTTTATACATCTCATATTTTGATGAACAAATTAATGAACAGTAGCATCAAAGATATACTACAAGTCAAGGTATTATTTGAACAATTGACTTCTTGAACCTTGAAAACGGATCCAAACACAATTTTGAAAAGCAATTAGTCATTTTGTCTCCAAAGCAGAGGACTCAACTTACTTACAAGTGAAAAACCTTTTTTAAAAAACCCCAGGATTTTTGGTACTAAAACTTCTTGCAAAATTAATTGTGCAAAGAGTGACCCTTTTCTAGGTACTATGCACAAAAGGGTTAGGCAGCCCTCCTCTGGGAAATAGACCTCATAAAGAAGGGTTGGAAGGAAGCCACTAAACTTTGGAATAAATATGCAGAATACCTCACCTATGGCAGATTACTTGGCCATTAGAGCAAAGAGCTTCCAGCCCATTATTCGCCAAAAGAGAAGTCCTCTTGAATTCCCTTTAAAGAACTTTGCCACTGATGGTAACAATAATAGACAACTAAAAGGTCCACTGTGCAAAACAGTTCTTCTAGACTAAAATAGCCACAACTGAGGCTGACTTTTATTGAATACAGTAACAACATATTTAAGGTATGAAAGAAGTGATTCTCCTCGTTGAGCATTTGAAAAGATCTTTCACTATTTGCCCAAGCAAGAAAATAAGTGGTAAATAGAAATCTTCTTCGTGAGCAATACATGTATGTAACAAATATCAATAAATTAGACTACAAGCCATTTATCAAAAAATAAATTAGACTACAAGACAAATCATAAAAACCATTGTTAAAGCAAGATTATATAATTCAGGACCAATAATATGTCCACCTAATCAAATCCTACGCACACAACCTCTAATCCAAGTTGATGCCTGTCTTGGTTGATTTGGAAGTTAATGTTAAGTGCATACAATAGTATCACCAATAATAATACAAAACAAATGAAATATGTATGAATAACATAGACCAAAGAAAATATGTATAAAGAAACTTATAATTTATGACCTACACATTATGAAAAAAAAGCACATGCAGCTAAAGTAGCAATGGAGCATAAAATCTCAAATATGAAAGTGGGTGAAATAGGATAGAGTCCAGGATGGCCCAATCCTAAGCCATTCAAATTATGTTGGAGGTTTTGAGCTAAACTAGACAAACTAAAAGTAAGATTAGTTGAATCAAATCCATTTAACTTCAAATTTTATGGTCAACAATTTCAGGTTTGCTTCAATTGCATTTATCTGTAATACAATTTTACCAATCTCAAGAATACTTTTAGATATACTTTCAAATTAGTTAAAAACAAAGATCATTTTGGAAAATTTTATGCAAATATGACCTACAGCGTTATTGTGGCAATTGATTTTTGCAAGTACAACAACAAGAAGCAGAAAAGAGCAATGGTAGAAATTAAGATTCTGACAGCAAATTGTGATGGTACGAAGAGAATAGTTGATCAAGGCAGCTAGCTATAAGGTTACCAGTAACGCTTAAAAAGACTCTGAGCATATAGCCTAAGTACCAAAAAAGCAACATAACCTATAGATGTTATATAGTCCAAATAGGTCATTATTTTGCACATCCTTTCATAGACCTAGGCCATAATCCAGTTAATAGGGTTAAACAATAAATAAATAAATAAATAAATAAACAAACACAACACAGCCAATCCATCATAAAGATAACAAATTTAAATATAAACAATCTAAATATAACTTTTATAATTCATGCCTTGTAGCAAAGCTAAAATTTTAGAAAGCTTTACAAGTTCACAACTGAGGTTAATATGAAATTCTAGCTACACTACTCTTAAGATTTTAAAGCTTGAAATATTATTCCCTGGAAAAATGTCTTTATTATTGAATTAACTAGATTATGACACAGTACAACCATAGTTATTTGAGTATAGAGGATAATTCAAGTTTAAGTATGCTTATTAAGGACACAAATATATTCAACACATTACTAGATTTTTAGCAATCCTATATCAAGAGAAACCAAATATAGTGTTATTAACTGGGAGTTGTTAAGCACCTAGTGGTGTCCAATTAACAAGGATTAAGCAAATCACTGACCTAGAGTTCTATGGAACCATGAGTCAATAGCCCAATAAACTAATAAAAATCTAATTAGTTGGTGTGCATTTTTTTTCTAGAAAAGCATCCTTTGGTGCAATGAACCCAATAGAAACTGAGATTAATTTATTTTGATCACTTAGAACAAAGATATATCACAAACTTGGCCAATGTTATCAGACTCAATAGACTTGAAGCAGCAAAGACATCAATATAAAGTTTTATACATAAGAGAAATAATACCTTAGTTACTAGTTCTCTCTCATTTTAACATAGTGGAAACCCTAAGTTTGACTTAACTGAAGCCATTAACACAAGTTTTATTATTATCCATGAGTTTGAGATTCTTCGCCACAATGAACTAGACTGCTTTGGTTATGCAGACCTCATGTTTAGCCTACATTATATACAATTAACATAAATTGTTTGCAACAAGGTATGAATAAATTGACAACCTTTCCTTATGATTGTTTAGTTTTGTAAAAAGTTTGAAAATTAATGTGTTTTCATAATGAATAGTTTCAACCATTATCTATGTTTAAGAAGACTTCGATAACTGGCCACTAAGGTATTCAAGAGGACTACCTTGTACCTTAGCAATAAGTGATCCATGCTGCCTAGCTTCTTACTAGCTACCTTGGCAAACTTCACCAAACTAATGAAGTAGATGACTTTTCCTAGATTCCATCAATCAACAAAATCTAAATTGCCAAGGTTAACTTGAAAAGGCAAGAAGATTTTTCAGTCATATTTATGGTTATTAAATGCCCCATTTTTTCAACTGATGGCTTTAACAGGGGGAATTTGTGGAACATTAAGAGTTAAACATGATTTAAAAGGTTCATGTAATTCAAATTATCACAGGGAACATGCAGATATATATCATCTAAATTCTTGTATTAGCAGTGAAATAAAGGAATACAAAAAACAACAATCACCTCCAGTAGTCACATAAGCAACAGTCCCAAGAGTAACTATTACACCAATCCCATCATTCCCAGCTCTTGATTCAGTAATTACTGGATACTCACCAGGTCCATCTAAGGCCACCACTGCATAGCCATCCTGCAGTGACCAGCTAATAAGCGGAAGAATACTCAAATTCAAGAAGGGTTGTAAGATGTGTTTTTCAACAAGAAGAAAAGAACAAACAGAAAGAAGATTAGTAAAATCTATTAGTATGACTATGGTAAAGAAAGTCGTAATAACACTTTTTTAGCTTCAAAAACAATCAACATGATTCAGATGAAAAATTTAGATTTCTTCGCATGCATTGATAGAGATGACTTACCGCAAGTGTTTAAATCCAAAATTTAAACTATGATCATAATTGATTTGAATAAGATAACAATATTATGATTAACCTCTGGATTTGAAATCACTGCTTATATACCTGGTATTGGCCATAATTTACAAGAACATTCTGATCTGTCCGAATTCCATTTGTACATATAGGGCAAATAAAAGATGATATCTTAGGACTTTAATCTTAAATGAGATGATCACGAAATTCAAACAAAGAAAAAAAGAGGGTGAATAAAATTGAGTCAAACCATTCCTAGTATTATCCTTTGTGAAGCTAAAATAAGATTAGGTATCTTACCCTCTTTCTTTCTATTTTCAGCCTAAAACTCATATAAGCACCATCAAGCCCTGCAGAAGTAAAACCCTTATGAAACCCCGCCACAATACATATCTCCTATGAAGTCAAACCCATGTCTTCCATTCTCTCCCTCTCTCTTTTCTCATTATCCTCTCATTGCTCACAATTATGAAATAAATATACAAGAGGATAAAAGAAAGAAAACACTCTTCCCCTCATTAGTCTTCAACATAGTTGCACCATTCATGCCACAACATCACTTGCCTAAACACCAGCAGCTGTCTAGTGTTGCATCCTGTGAGAAAAATAACAGTAGGATAAGATTTGTTTTTACTTTCCTATTTTTTAGGATAAGATTTGCAGTCAGTTGTGTGAGCCAATTTATGCACTCTCCAACAGAGGAACACCTGCAGGCTGTGTTTAGAATCCTAAAGTACTTAAAAGGAACTCCAGGAAGAGTACTATTTTTTAAGAAGCACGAAGAAAGAGGACTTGAGGTATACAATGATGCAGATTGGGCTGGAGCTACTGAAGATTGAAGGTCCACATCTGGATACCAATGTTTGGGGAAATTTAGTAACATGGAGAAGTAAGAAACAAGCGGTCATAGCACGAAGTAGTGCAGCTTAGAGCTGCTGCTCACGGGATCAGTGAGATTTTATGGCTGAAGATGCTTTTGGAGGAGTTAATACTACCAGCAAGATCTCCTCTTAAGGTGTATTGTGATAACAAAGCTGCAATCAACATCTCTCACAATCTGGTTCATCACGACAGGACTAAGCATGTGGAAGTCGACAGGCACTTTCTCAAAGAGAAGATCGATGATGGAACAATATGTGTGGTCTACATACCAACATCAGAACAAACAACAGATATTCTTACCAAAAGATTGACTCGAGCAACTTTTGAGAAGTTAGTAGACAAGCTGGGCATGTTTAACTTGTACAGCCCAGCTTGAGGGGGCGTGTGAGAAAAATAACATTAGGATAAGATTTGGTTTTACTTTCCTATTTTTTAGGAATCTGTTAGTTTGTTATTTCCTTATCTTTCTAGTCTAGCCATGAGAATAAAAGGAACAGCAGTTCCTATCTATGTATCTGTTTTTGATGTTAATGCAATGCTTTAATTTTCCTCTCCTTAGTTTAGTTTATACATCCCAATGGCATACCGCAACCATTCCTACAGTCCTCAATATCAAAACAACGTCTTCAATCAGAGCTTGTTGTTGCCTTGATCCACACTGGATGTCTGTCACATCATTCACTACTTAGCATCATCATTCATCAAGTGTCGTCCTGCTGACGATTGACACCATCATCGTCTTGTTGCCATCTCCATGTCCCCATTCCCATTCTCATGTTTGTACTTAGAAACTCATGCAGAACACCACATGTTACCACTAAAGAGTGGATTAATCTCAAGCTCACTTAATTGCTTATATTCTAGAAGGGGCAACAACCAAGTTTGATATTTGCAATTTTAATTATAGATAGTATGTACATATTTACAGGTAAAGACTTGGGCATAGATGCACAAACAACAAGCTAATCATCATGATGCCTAATAGTTCCATCAAACTATTTTTGAACTTGCACTAGAGCACTATGACAAGTCATCAACTAACATCAAACAAATGCTTCAAGGTTGTCTCTATCCGTAATCCGCTTTCAACATAATCTTCTATCTTCTATCTTCATCTTCAGGCATTTTATGATTCAGATTTAGCTAGTTTCCCCATGCCCCGCCATTTGACTACTTGTTTTTGTATTTTTCTTGATATCCATCTTATTCGACAAAGAAGAACACAGTGTATGTCACAGTCTTCTATTACAGTGAGATTTTTTTGGCCACAACATCTGTGAATTGCACTAGTTAAAATACTTGCTCTGTGATTTAGGTGTCAATCACTCGATATCTATGACATTGCATTTTCACAATTAAGCTGCTCAACAAACTTTTGCTAACCTTGTGTTCCATGGACAAACGAAATACCTTGAATTGGATTGCCGCTTTATTCATGAGAATATTCAATCAAGCATATTGCCCATCAAAATTTCCCCTTTCATCACTGGATAGTTGTTATTTTTACTAAAGCTTTGGGAACAAAGGCCACACATTACTAAAATTTAAGTTCATCAACGGTTCATGTTGTTGAACATCTTAATTTTAGGGATCTTGATCCCAAATGAAATGTATAAATCCCAGAAGAAGAAAAAAAAGGATAAAAGAAAGCTTCTTAACGTCAATTTTTTCCTTATGACTATTTAACCAGACAGGGTCTTTCCTAGAGGTATAACCAATCACAAAAATCATGACCAACAAAAAAAAAATGCTGTCAAATATGAAAACAAAAAAAAAGGAACAGTGTCATAATGCAAGTAATTCGTAGAGTTGAGAATCTAGTAGATAAGAATTGCAAAAAAAAAAAAAAAAATCAAAGTAGAAAAAAGAATTCCATGAGGTATTGGAATGTTAAAAGTAGAAAAGTATTCCCTCCAAACAAAGCTAACGGAAGAGAGATTTTTTACCATCGACTTATTTCATTATCACTATTCAACCAGACAACGTCTTTCCTAAAGATATAACCAATCAAAGAAAGCATGAATAACTAAAAAAATTGTTCCTCAAACATCAAAACAAATAAGTAGGGCCAACAATCAAGGAAGAGTCTTGCAATGTCAAACTAGCATAAAAAGAAACCCGTGTTTTTAAAAAATATACATCATCCAGTGCCATTATGCAAGTAATTCATACACTTGAGAATCCAATAAATAAGAATTGTCAAAAAAAAATAATAATAATTAAAAAAAATGAATGATTGAACTCACAAAACATTATGAATATCAATTAATGAGAAGAGATTCCAGAAATAAACAGAAGATAAATGAAAACCTTGATTGAAGCACGATAGGGAGGCAAAGGATCTGTGGCGCGGATGTCCTCCGCCAAGATAAGCCCAAGGGCCTCGTGGAGCGGGACATTGACCGTTGACAGGGGTCGGGTGACGCCCAAGATTATACGAAGAGCTTCATCGGAGGAGACAATAGGTGTAGTAGTAGTTGAAGCTGATGCTGAAGGTAGGCTCATGGCACAATAGACGACGGCGAACTCCCAGCTACCTCAAAATGAATTCCTGCACTTGCTTTATTTCTGAAATGGGCTGAAGATTAAGAAGGGGCATTTTCAAAAATTGATAGTTTAACTTGCTTACTAGCACTGTTATTAATGCTCGACGCTGAATTTTTTTTTTCACCAAAAGAATATAAGTTAACCGGTACCGTTATTGAAATAGTTCGATATAAGAGATTATTTTAAAATTTTGCTTCCTTATCTTTAGTATCTTATTAAATATCAATTGTTTTAGAGACCATTAGTAAGTTTTCCATAAAACTTTGATTTCTTCTCTTCCCTTCCAAAAGCCCTCATCTGCAACATTAGAGAGAAGGAAGGAGAGCTTGAAGGAGTTCTACGGCTTCAAATTGCCTTAATCTCCCTCACTTGTGTTTCATTTATTAGAGGTTCTGATTTCGAAACCTTGTTGAAATTATGTGTTAAAATCTTTTTTTAATTTTGTAGGAGATGTAATTGTATTGGGTTTAGGTTCCTTGAAGCTTACACTTTGTGAGTTATCCTTGATACTTCTTTATCTTCTTTTTTTTTTTGTTTTTTTGTAATTTGAATGCTTTGAAGGATCAACGTCTTAGATATTATGCCATTCCTTTCTCAATTATGTGTATCCTTGTCAATCAATTGAGGTTTATATGTAATCTTTGAACTTAATCCTAATTGAATCTAGATGAACCTATTCATGTTAGCTATGTGTTGATTCTTATTAAAGGATTTTATAGGCATCAAGGGTTTAGTTAGAAGCAATGGTAATGTTTTTTTTTTTTTTTTTTTTTTTGTATATTTGAAACTTGATATTACAGTTAGTAAATTTCGAAGGGGTGCTTTTGGATACCTTCTACTTCTTAGATCATTATGTATAATATATTATTGTAAAGCTTATAGTATCATGTATTTAATAAAGCATGGAGACAGTGCATTTAATGTCTTGCGTGCTTAGCCGTAACAACATGTTGGTTCATGAACAACAATCAATGTCTCAAGTACTAACAATTAGAGCTTAAAAGGCAGTAACAAGCTCCAATGAATGAGACATTTTGTGGACATGAAATGAAGAAAGAATCAGAGCTTTGGAAACAACTCTATCACAAAAATCAAGACTGTTTCAGAGATAAATGTTTTCATGGGATCAACAGCAAGAGATCGATACTAACATTTTATCATAAATACTAATTTTCCAATAAAACCCAGCATCAACGTCCAAACCAAATCTCTAGAAACTGATCAAACCCCCCGTTTCACCCAAATCTAAAACTTTATAGCAAATATCTGAAAGAAGATCAATAATATCAACACAAAACGCCAAAACACGAAAAAATCCATTTCTGCAGGTAATTAACTACATCTACCTCCCTAGCAAAACCAAAATAAAACCCTATTGATACCTTGAGTGGAAGAAGGCCAGGAACTCAATCAGCAACAGCAGCGATGAAGTACTCCACCAAGAATTCATGGCTTCTAGGAGCTCAAAGCTTGAGAACATCAGCACATACTAAAGAGAAATCGAGGGAGAAGAACGCCTTAGAGATTTGAAATAAGAGAGAGAGAGAGAGAGAGAGAGAGAGAGAGATGATGATGATAGACAGAACCTTCAAGCGAATTCAGCGACAGGGTGATAAAAGAGGAGAAAGATGAAGAAAACAAGAGGTCAAGCGGTCGAAGCCTCAGTGAGGGTGAATTCTATGATACCGTGTGCACTATTCACACGGTATCATACCGGATGAGTCCTGAGTAGTGTTTTCTGGATTCCAGTATAGTGTTTTATGAGTTAGGGTGCTACAGAATCGCCGCCATTTGCTACAGTAGTTTGGGACCCAAAAACTATAGTTTAAAGAACCCACAAAATAGTAACTTAAAACCCACATTATAATACCGCCCCACTATACTTTAGCATGCACCCTCAATGAGGATGCGTAAGGGGTGAATTCTAACATACTGTGTGCATTGTTCACATGGTATGAGACTGTGGGGTCCTCGGGTAGTATTTTTTGGGTTTTAGTATGGTGTTTTGTGGGTTCCGCGCCGCCATTTTGCTATAGTCGTGACACCATTTTGCTACAGTAGACTTGAACCCAAGAACTACACCTCAAAACCCATAAGCTACAGTGAGAACCTAACGGCATAATTGTAACACCCATTTCACTAATGAAACAGATGTCACACTAGCTGGGTCGGGAGTGCACCCAGCCCATAAGCTGTGTAATTTAAACCTGAAATCAATGATCATGTACTCTAAATAAGATTCATATGACATAAAGATAACCGGTTACACACCGGGTGTCATATTCAAACCAAGTTATAATAAAGTACAATACTCAGAGTCATGGGCAACTACGGCCCCAAATACAGCGGGAGGGAAAACATACTTAAAGTCTAATACAACCCAACAGAATTAAACACAAGATAGGTACGCCAGAGCCAGCTAGACTTCAATCCCTTCTCGAGACATGAGCTACTATCCAAATCCATGTCTAGCTCCTGCAATAGAAAAACAATAATCGAAAGAGGCTGAGCTATACAAGCTCAGTGAGTAAGGACTACTCCGCCAGGTATTATACATACCTGTCAACCGTACTAAAATACTAGTACAAAACAATGCAAGTATAAATCATGAAGGTCAGCACAGTTATCGTAAATCTTGATAAGAATGCTAACACGATCAGAAATCCGAAGATAGCACACAAGCAGTCTCATATCATATCAAGCATATAGTAAACATGTATATGCGATGGCCTCATATCATACAAGCGTACACCCCTAGTTAAAATGTCTCCGTAATGACTCTAACTCCCATCAAGGAACAACGGTATACATCTACATGATCTGATGACCGGAAACAACGGTATACATCTACATGAGTCCGGTACTTGACGACTAGCGGTATACATCTACATGTGTACGTCAAGTATCAATCTCGTATCCGATATGGGCCCTCACAAGAGACAGGGGGTTTTTATAAAAAGAACGACTTTCGCAAACATTTTTAATTTTAAGAAAAACGATTGAAAACAAATCCTCTTCTTTAGCCCGGTCTCATCTATTAAAATATCTGGGCTCTATCTTGAGCCCCTGCTGGGTCCCCCATACATAACTAACTAAGGTGTAGCTTATGATACATGCAATATAATCTTTAACTATCCCTTAGGGTTTCCTTAATCATATCTCATGCTCTTTAAAGTTAAATCAATTATACAAGCATAAAAACACAATGCAAGTATAGTGATAAATCCTTCGGCATACACAAACCGAAATAAAACTCATAAGAATACGATAAAGCCGAAATCCCAATGAATACATGAATTAAATTTAGATCTACGGTGAAGTCCCCTCACCTTAAGTCTTTCACAATTTCCTAGGATTGGCTCGACCCTTCGGCAGCTCTCGTTGCGCCTTTGCCTTTTCCTTTATCTCCTCCTAGAATTGAAATACGGAAATTATGAATACGAAGACTGAATTCTTACTCGTACTCTAATTTAAACTCGATCGAATACGATAGCCTAGCTGTGTCAGGGATATTTTGAGCTGAGGTTTGTGGGCCTCTATCCTTTCCTGAGTGAGAGTTGTATATTATTCAGGCCCTGTTAGGATTTGTTTCGAACTTGTATATTTACTTTTGCTGATTTTTTTAAAAAATGTTTAAATCTGTATTTGTTTCGATTACTCAGCCTTGCGTGCTTATGGAGGCAACCCTATAAGTACGCGGCATCTGTTGTGTGCCCGGAGCCCAGATCGGGTTCGAGGAGTAACAAATAAGATAAGGGTTGCAGATGAGATAAAGTCAGGTAGACATAAATGTGCTAGGTGTGGTGGATTTGGTCATCAAACAAGAACTTATAAAGAGCCAGAACATTCAAGAACTGGGCAAACGATCCAGAGAAAATAAAACCATCAACAAGTATTTCTCGAGGAAAAAGGTACTAAAGATAGCATCAATTTTAATGATGCATATGTTAAATAAGCCCTAAGTGATTAATTTAAATTGTTTTTAATTTTGCTTGAAGTTGGGAAATCTGTGTTAAGGTTGAGTTGCTAATTTATTGCTTATTTTTTAGTTGCTAATCGAGATTGATTTAAGCTATTCTGGTTCATTTTTAGGGCCGGGAAGGAGCAGGCCTAAAAAAGACTCCAGTTTGATACTAATGTAGTTATAAACATTTTGCAAGTCTACTTTGATGATTGTATGGCTTTAGTTTTACTTCTTCTTCTTCTTCTCCTTCATAGTTTTTCATAAGGTATGGCTTTAGTTTTTTACTTTTTACCACTGCAGAGTAAGACTAAGATGCTCTTCAATTTGATTTGTTTCTTGGAGTTGGTGAGTCCAGTGAACAGCAATTCACCACAAGTATTGATCCCTATGATCTTGTTGAGATGCACTATGACAGCGGAGCTCACAAAGTAATGGGGTTTTTGAACTTATCAATAAACCCATTCCGGCACCGCTTCCAACCTTGAAGCTCCGGCCATCCTATCTCTTGATTCACCCAAATAGATAGAAGCTCAGCACAAGGTTCCTGGCGAAGCTCCCCATGACAAGGGTTGCAAATACTCATCGGTCACAACCTCGGAGTCCAGATGTGGAAAATGAAGACCGAGACCTCATCAACACCACTACTTTAAATAACTATGTCACGCCTCAACCCGATTCCGGGACCTCGGGCGCGTAAACAGATCGGCCGTACCCAAGTGGAGACTGGCCCCACTCGGATACAAGGCCTAAGTAATCATAAGAAGATAACAATTAATGAATCAAAAAAAAATCTCAATAACATCCATAAATATCTTCAAGATAAACACAGCGGAAATACAATAATTCATAACGGATCCATAAGCCTTACACAAATCCAGGCCCTACAAGGGTCCTAACTACTATGTCCTCACACATAAACAAAAGAAGAAAGATCCTCCAACCTCAGCAAAATCCCACCCCGACTCTCGCACTCCTGAGCTCAAGTCATCTACTCCTCAGGACTTGAAATGAGAGAAGGGAAAAAGTGATGAGCTTTCGAAAGGAAAGCCCAGTAAGTACCCTGCAAGGATCTTAATGACATATGAGCAATATGATGAAACATGATATCAAAATCCAAGAATCATCAAGCAACGGGGCTACACCCCACACAAACAAATCCTAGGAATCTACCACAAACATCTGCAACGGTATGACTTCTGTCCAGCAATAGCCCTCGGGGCTTTAGAAGAGATTTCCAAGAACAGCTCAGCAATGATCCCCCGGACAGCAACACAGCCTCGGGCTGCACACGACCCTCCGGTCGTACCTCGGTAGTGCCACTTATCACTACAAGAAAACAGAAAATTAGCTAGGGAAAATTCCCTTGCTAAATTATGATTTTCCGTCGCTAAATTAATTTAGCGAGGAAATGGCGAGGAACAATCTTCCGTCGCTATATTGTTCCAATATGTAGCTATTTAGCGAGGGAACATATTCCCTCGCTATTCCCTAGCTATATTCCCTCGCCAGACTTTTAAGTGGCGAGAACTTTGGTAGGGATTTTATGTAGCTATTTAGCGAGGGAAATTATTCCCTTGCTATCCCTTAGATCTATCCGGGCTTTACCTTTATCGAGGACTTAGCTAGGGATTTGCCGTAGCTATTTAGCGAGGGAAAGTGTTCCCTCGCTATTCTTTAGGTATATTCCCTTGCCCAACTTTTTCTTTAGCGAGGACTTAGCTAGGGATTTTTGTAGCTATTACATTCATTCCCTCGCTATTCCGTAGCTATTATTTTGGTAATAGTTATTTGCCACCAATATATATTTTTATTTTTGGTCCCCAATAATAACTGTAAATTCATTAGCATATGGTATAAATTTAAAAATAAATATTCAAGAAAGGCATATTGAAGAAAATACAATCAATGCAACAAGCAATCCCTCAATGAACAAATTCACTTGGAAGTTCAATACTATTATATATAATAACTGATATGTTCTACAGTTTGAATTGATATGTTCAACAGTTTGACATTGAAATTTTTTTCGACTATCTAAGAGCCACACATAAACATATATATAGATGAAGTTAAACAAACCATCTGAAAATTATGCTTACAAGCGTGACAACAATTATTCTCCAAACTTCCTTCAAACATAATGCTTCTAATCGCTCCCACCAACACCAATCATTTTCCTCAATAATCATTTTCCTCAATTTTTTGGCCCTCATTTGCTCCCTGAAAGACATTACAGTAGATTGAGGAAGACAGCAAGAACACAAGCATATTTACATAATCGTGCACCAACAACTAAATTACACTAACAAACATATTCTAATTCAAAAGTTAGGCAATAAAAACACACAAAAAATCAGATTTCGTGATTCGAGCACATTAAAAAAGAATAAATTCTAATTCTATAGAATACAATAACACGACTCAAAATTCAGAAGGAAACCAAAACATAACCCAAAATTTTAGCCTTCAGGGAGTTCATGCAATAACTTGTTTTGCTTTTCTTAACTGTGGATGCCTCCCTCTCTAAGAAGCTGCTCCTCCATTCCCTATCAGTCTCTGAAAAGGAACACAAAAAGTTCATGCATTTCCATTTAATCAAAGGAAACAAAACCAAGACAATGATTTAATGGTTGGATTCCGACAACTTCTATATATGCACCAAAGAATCAAAGAAAGAAGAACCATTTGAATGGAATCAATCACCTCCTCCCAGCAAAAAAATCAACTACAATATGATTCACTTACAACAACCATAAGATTATCTGCAAACTGGAAAAGAAATTATCAGCCCAACATGGCAAATTCCTGGTTTGATTGCAGTCATATAATTTCATTATGCAAAGTAGAAAATCAAGCATTTAGATATGACCGTATAACTTGTTCATGTCACATGAATAGAGAACATAAAAGCAAATCCAAAAAGAACTTGATTTTATCATGTAGAAGGAAGGAACTAGTCTTTAGTGATAAAATGATTGAATAGCAAAACTGTTTAACATCAAAAGTCAGTCTTATTGATACAGGACACAACTTCATTGCGGACCAAACATAGAAGCTATAACAATGTAGCTCAAATTCAGGCAGAGAAGGATCATTTGTTCAGGGAAGTGCTTTTTGTAATATAACCTTCTACAAGTTTGACAAACACCCAAAGAGGAATTCATAAATTCAAGCAAAATCATGTCTTGCACCAGGAGTTCTTAAAATTGAGGTGATTGTTGTTATCTTCGAAGAAAGAAGGTTCATTGAAACATAATCACCCTATCACAAATTGCAAATATAGAGGAAGATAAACAATAAAATAAATATTACAAATTGGTTAGGAACCTTTCTCAAATTGTTGTCCATTCACTTTAGGCTTTATGCAACATGGCAGAAAATGACTACAAAAACACATCTTGGCAACAATTGTTTTCAAACTCCTACTCAATTTTCTATTTTCCACCTAAAAAACAGTTTAAAAAATCAAGGCATATTCATGACAAAGCAAGCAAAGAGAAAAATAAATATTCCACAATTGGAACATACATTGCCTCCAGAACTCACTCCTGAGATTCATGGTACTCAAACCTGAAAAATATAAAACAATCTACTAACTTAAACATAGAAAGTGAAGAAGGGTGTTTATAATTGCTACACGAAATTAGAAACCACATAGCAAGAGAGCAATGCCAGCTAAAAAAAACAGGATTAAAACCAGTATTTCATTAGAACTTTGTTTCAACTAATCTTTTGAAGACTAATGCTTACTTTCTCTTTGACAAAAGACATACCAGTATCATCCATAAAGAAAACTAGAAAACACTTCCAACCGTAAAGTCCTTGGCAATCTCCCTAACAAGCCTCTAGAAAGGAAAAAACATTAGAGTACAGATAAATCTCCTGAACTATAACAACAAAAAAGACCCAGATATAGCTCTAAAAAAATTATGTTAGGTAGAGTAATATGCTAGTTAAGCAAGGAAAAAAGATATTAGCTTTTTTATAAAGAAATACTACAATAGTATTACTTAAGAAATACTACAATAAAAATAAAAATAAGATGATGCGGTTAAACCTACTTCAGATAACCAATATTGATTTAAATAAAAACTTAGAAAGGATACAAATCAAAACCAACAGCATAAAAGATAACAAGTTGGTGAAATACAACAATACTCCTGTCACCTTCTACCTGAGACAAAACACTAACACATTTATCTAATTAAAAAACATATTTTTTGGAAAAAAAAAAATCAGTGTCATAACAAGTGACCCATTTTTTCACATTTCTTCAATCCCCAAAAGCCAACCAAACAACAAAAACTTCTTAATTTTTTAATTACTCTCAAATAAAAAATACTAAAGGTGGTGTGCTGCCTTTTAATGGCAATGTAGTTCCTGCAGAGATCCTAGATTTCAGTCTCTATGATCAACAATATGAATTCTATATTATTCAACATTATTCATAGTCACAGTCATAAACATATTATTTGGTTGTCTTCCCAATGTTAGACTAATTAATTAATGACAAGGAGAATCAGAAATAAAAAGGAATGAGTTAAAAGCAATAGTACTAATTTAAGTAACCATGGATGTTATGTTTTTCGGTGAAGTTAATTATTATTATGTTTGGTTCCTTCCAGGGTGATGATATTTCTACAGCAGAAGGAATGCCCCAGACACCATTCCCCAATGGCTGGAAGGGTTCCAATGGTTTGTACTATGTGGGCTTCACAAGACAAGGCCTTCCTCAAGCCTTTGCTTGAGGCACCACAACATAGCAAGGGACATAAATCTTCAATGGAAGGAGAACAATTAAGAACATTGCTACCAAGAAGCTCAAGTACTGATCAGAAGCTAAACATTTTTTTTCCCTTTTTTCTCAAACATAAGATGATGATGAGGAAGTATATATCCTTCCAAGTCCAGGTGCACTTTTGTATGTACATTTTGCCCAATTCTATATTATTATACTATAATTTTATGAGTAATACTATTGTAGTATTTCTTAAGTAATACTATTGTAGTATTTCTATACAAAAACTTATTTAGTGTTTGTTAGAATTTTATGATCAGGCCATCTTGATTAACAACTTTGATTAAAATGTCCAATGTATTCGTACGGTAATGTAAAGCAAACTAAACAAATCAAAGAAAACTAAACAAACATAAAGTTATGTCATAAAGTTAAAAAAGAAAATAATTTACCTGTTCAGTTTGATCCTCTATGCTCTCAGAAATGATTTTCCCTGTTTGCATGAGAAAGATCAACTAACTAAAGAGCTCCACAAAGATAACAAAATATATTTTATAGTCGACCCATAAATGTAGACATTACAAAATATACAAAATGCCAAATAACAAACCTTAAGAACAAGTCCAAGAACACCAGAAACGAAGAATATATCCCAATACTGTAGGAGTCTTTTCAGTTTGAACAACCTCTTTATTTTGAAATCTAGGAAGGTTTCATTGAATTGAATGAAAAAATAAGTACAAGTGAAGTTAACCAAAGAATAGATCTAACAAGAAAAAATATGCTTACATATACTTCATGTTAATTAGCTTCCCAAGCTCAGAGCCAAGTGTCCCTTTAAGATGAAGAGTTCTCAATTCCTTGCAAAAAAAAAAAACCGACAATGTAATGCTACAATTCATGTGCAATGAATCAGCAAAAAACAGAGAGAAAGTTATGATCAGCTTCTTCTCAGGTTGAATCACTCAAAGGAAATACATTCATAAAACGATATTCACAAGATCTTGTTATTATGAATTACTCAAAGTTAGTTAAATTTTTGTACTCCAAAGAAGATCAGGTTGAATGGTCATAAGATTGATGTTTCGCAACACATGGAAGCAACAGTTAATAGCCTCCAAGATCTTTACATTTAATCGCCTCTACAATTTATACTAAGTTTACAATTCTAATAATAATAATAATATATATAGATATTGAAAAACATGGCAAAACCAATTCTAAATTTCTAATATATTAAATAGAAAATATTTTTCATTTTTGGACAAAAAGTCTAAAATATATAGTTACAAGTTTGTGCTTAATCTATATAGTTTAATCTATATATATATTAAAAGACCATCCAAGTTCTTCTACAACAGTCAAAAACACTTGGATCACCCTAATAGTAATGATGAATTTATATATATAATGGCAGCAACAACTCCTTTAGTAATGATGATTTTTTTTTTATTTTTTTTTTTTTGCATCATGCTGAGTCATAACTTAATATTTCACCATGAAAGCAAGGTTGATTAAAAACAAGCATTACTATGGGAATACACTATCATCCATGCTATGTGACAATCCTGGGGAACAACAACAACACTTGAAGACCCACAAGTTTGGCTAGAATATAGGACATCTGAAATTGCTCAGTGGGGAGTGGAACCATTTCATCATTTCTTTCATAAGTGAATACAGGACATCTGAAATTGGACTCATGGATTTTTTTAAGAATTTCATAAATATCAATAAATAGATTAAAAAACACTAAGCACTTGTTTCCTATTTAGAGATCTAGTGATGCAAGGGTATATATAATTATAAGGTTTTATAGGGGTTCATATGCAACAAAAACAACACTGTATGAATAGTAGTGTAGGTTGGACATATTGAGCATCTATTAATTGGGCTTGCTAAGACATGACAAAGTTTGGTCTTGAATGACCTTGTAAAGCACCAAACAAGAGTTGAAAGTGACTTGGCATACATTAATGAACATATGAATAGTGAAGAAATACTTTTATTTATTCACAAATTTAAAAAGATTTTTGATTGCCTAGGCCTTTGGAATAAGAAAAGAAAAATTATAATTATAATTTATAAAATCCACTTTTTAATTTCATATTTTTCTCTCTTTATTTTTCTATATCTCTTCTCTAGTATTCATATTTTCGTATGAGCGATCCAATTTGTTTTACTTATAAAACCCTGTAGTAGTACTTAAAAGTTTTGATTTGGTAAGGATTTATAGGTAATTAAAATATTTACAAAGACATATAAACACCATTAGATAGATCACCAAAACCCTAGAAAATTCCTACAGATTGTTACAAATTTTGTAAAATGCAAGATCTTTCTCAAAATATGAACAATCAACATGAAATGTTTAACAGCCCAAAGGCTATGTAGGTTAAGGCTATGGAATGAAAACATGAAATAAAATTTACTCAAAACCAAATCTAAAAGTCAAAAAAAATGAACTTAGTGTTTTTGTAGGTTAAGGCTCTCCATTTTCCATAAGAAAATTTTGCATATATGCCCCACAACCTTATCAAGTATGTGAAATTAAGTCAACAAGTTTCTTAAATGAAGACAAAATCAACATCAACAATGGCACCAGAGAGTAAGATTCAAGTTTCAAAGAATCTGCAACATCAATGTCATATAAAGCAACAACAATGGCATTAAACTGAGGAAATGAATAACAAGTTCAGGATAATACCATAGATACTGAAGTTCAACTAAACAACTCACCATCACTATCACATCAAGCACCAACAATGGCATTAATTTCATAAATGAACAACAGGATAATGCTTTTAAATGTGCTATAAAGTGAGTTTCAACTTTCAAAATGAGGAAGACACCATCCTAAACATAATTAATTTTAGAAAACAACAACAAATCAAGATAATATAATGGAAACCTAGTTTCGAACAAAATAACTCACCAAAAGATCCATTAAAGGCAATAATTTCAGTAATTGATAAGAAATTCAAGATATTAAAGCATAAAAATGGAATTTTCTCGATTAAAAACTCACTATCTTTGCCCTTCCTTAAAAAAGGGGAAAATAGCACACAAATCACCACAAAGCAAAGCCCAGCTGCACCTCCAACAACAATAGCAATAGTCTTCCCAGCTTGTTGACCTAATTAGTTAATAAAAGAAGAAAAAGAACAAAATTATCAAGAGAAAAACCTAATTCATCCCTTAAATTCCAGAAATTTTGGTGTAAAATGGACACAGACCTTGGTTGCGCCCAAACATCAAAATCTATAGGTTGAAGATTGAAACAAAACCGAAACCCTAGAAATCAAAAGAAAAACCAGAAAGAGAAAGAAATAATAAATCCTGAGAGAAGTAATCCAAGCTCCCCAGTCGATCGAGCCAATCGAAGCTCAAAACCCTATCAAAGAACGAATTAACACTGCAAGAGACCTTCTCCATAGGATTGGGTTTCTTCGTATCTTCCTTCTTTAATCTCCAGTTCCTTTTTCTCAGTCTGCATCGGCGGAGAAAACCCTAAAATCACAAACGGCGGGAGAGGGAGTACAAATAAAGTAAAGGTCAAAAGAAGGCGCGGGGAGGTAAATGAAATTATTGACGAAAATTAGCGAGGAAAATAGCGAGGGATAATTCCCTCGCTAAATTCATTGTAAACAGAATATTACACAATGAAATTAGAGAAGGATTATTCCATCACTAATCTTATTGTGCACAGAAAATAATATAAGAAAATTAGCAAAGGATTTTTCACTCGCTAATTTCATTATGGAAGAATATCCTATAATGGAATTAGCAAATCAACTTTAAATAAATTTGAATAAATCACAAATCATAAATTAAAAAAAATAAAAAAATAAAAAACATCATATATTTTTCACCCATTTTTATCCAATCACAACCCTATATATCAAGCCCTTCGCATATCTCCTCAAGTCATTTACCATGCCCCAGTGACATGTGCTCATCAATCCACAACTCTCCATCCAGGCCCTTGTTTGGTTCAAAGTGAGAGTTTGGAGGGGAGGAGTGCGGGGGAGTTTGGAGGGGAGGGATTTGAAGGGTTTTGAAAAATTTTATGTTTGGTTCAATGGGGGAGTAAGAAGGAGGAATCTTTTTTTCTTTTTTTTTTTGTTCGGTTGTGTGTAAGGACCTGCTTGGATGGAGGTAAATGGAGGTTTTTGGAGGTAAGGTTCTCCATGAACCCATGCTTGGATGGAGGGTTCTGGGGGAGGGTATGGTTTTTGGAGGTAAATGGAGGGTTGAAAACCTCCATTTTCTCAACCCTCCAGATCGGAGGTTTTTGGAGATTTACCTTTTTAAGTTTACCAAAATACCCTTAGGCATTAATATATAACATTAAGAAAAGGAGTATAATGTGCATTTGACCAATTTCCCCTTTAGTATGAAAAATAATGATAATGTTTGATTGGGGGAAAAAGTGAGGAAAAGTGTAATGTGTATTATTATTATAAATTAATACTAATTAATATTAATTATATTAAACTAAAAATTATATGAATTTATAAGTATAATTAATATTAATTATTAAACCAATACAAAATTTATTACTATTAATTATATTAGTATAAAAGCTAGTATTAAACTATTTAATATCAATTATATTAAAGTTATTAATTATATTAATTTAAGTATAATTAATAATAATTATTAAACCAATGCAAATTTATTACTATTATTTATATTAGTATAAAAGCTAGTATTAAACTAATTAATATTAATTATATTAAATCTATTAATTATATTAATCTAAATATAATTAATAGTAATTATTAAATCAATACAAATTTTATTACTATTCTATTAGTATAAAGGTAGTATCAAACTAAGTAATATCAATTATATTAAACATATAAATTATATTAATTTAAGTATAATTAATACTAGTTATTAAACCAATACAAATTTTATTACTATTAATTATATTAGTATAAAAGCTAGTATTACACTAATTAATATTAATTATAAAGATATTAATTATATTAATTTAAATATAATTAATATTAATTATTAAAACAATACAAATTTTATTATTATTAATTATAATAGTATAAAAGTTAAATTAAACTAATTAATATCAATTATATTAAAGCTAGTATAAAAGCTATGACTTAGATGGAATTTTGAAAATAAGTGGAGGGCAAGATGGTATTTTCAAGTGATTTTTTGAGTTTAAAAAATAAAAACTTTTCCACTTCTTTAAAAAAACTCGATTTGGGGGAGTGGAAAATGAGGAGTTTGGAGGGATTTGTCACCCCTCCTCACCCTCTCTCACACCCTCAACCAAACACACAAAAAAACCCAAATCCCTCCTCAACCCTCCAAAAACCTCCAACCAAACAAGGGGTAGTGAAGGCCTTTAAACAGCTCCCACGAGTATGCCCCCCAACCTCTCACAACAACACCTCAAACCCTCAAATGTATGTCAAAAGACCAAAAAAACGTCTTACATATACTCACCCTAATTAAATTAATCCAAAATTCTCAAATATTTATAATATTTTAAAATAAAAATTATGAGAAAATTTAAAAATCTTAATTTGATATTCTACTTTTTAAAACTAAAATTATGTACTCATTTTCTTTGGCAATGTAATATAGATAAATACTTTTCAAATTAAAAATATCTAAAAAAGAAAATTTCAAAACCCCATTCTGTTTTTATGATGTTTTAGATTTTTTAAATATTAAAATTAGACACTTTTCGTTTAGTAATATATATAGATATATAGATATAGATGCTTTTTAAAATTTTAAAAAACCGATAATTCTAAGATATTTATATTATTTTATATCTAAAATTAATAGAAAATTTCAAAATCTCAATTAAATTATGTAGTTTTTAATTTTTTTTTCAAAATTAAAATTATGTGATAGACTTCTATAAATATTTAGATGTTTTTTAAAATTTTAAAAAACCGATAATACTAAGATATTTATATTATTTTATATTTAAAATTAATAGAAAATTTAAAAATCTCAATTAAATTATGTAGTTTTTAATTTTTTTTTCAAAATTAAAATTATGTGATAGACTTCCATAAATATTTAGCACCCTTTTTCAAGTAAGTAATTATTTTTAAATACATCTATTCTATATATATATATATATATGTATGTATGTATGTATGTATATTGAATTCCAAAACCCCACCCTAATTTTTTGATATTTTTAAAATAAAAAAATCTGAAATTTTGAGATATTTATATTATTTTAAATTCAAAATTATAAGAAAATTTTAAAATATCAATTTAATTATCTATTTTTTATTTTTTTTAAACTTAAAATTATCCGATGCATCCTCTTTCACCATGTAATATATATATATATATATATATATATATATATATATATATATATATATATATATATATATAATAGACTTCCATAAATATTTAGATTGATAGATCTATTTTAAAATTAAATATATTCGCACTAAGTAATATAGAAAGATTTTTTATAACTAAAAATTCTAAAATTTGGAGAAAATTCGGTAACCCCATTCTAATTTTCTCATTTTTTATATTTTTTTTAATTGAAAGTTAGACTCTTTTTTGGCTTAGTAATATATGTGGTCGTTACATAATGTAATTAGCGAGGGATTTCCCTCGCTAATTTCATTATATCCACAATTTCATATAATGAAATTAGCGACCGATTTCTCCCTCGTTAATTTTATTATATGTTTTTGTTATCTAATTAGCGAGCGAAAAATCTCTCGCTAATTTCATTAGATGCAGAGTGTTATATAATGATATTAGCGAGGGATTTTTCCCTCGCTAATTTAATTATATATTTTTTGTTATCAAATGAAATTAGCGAGGGATTTTTCGCTCGCTAATTTCATTATATCCAGAATTTTATATAATGAAATTAGCGACCGATTTATCCCTCGCTAATTTCATTAGATAATCATTATATGTTTTTGTTATCTAATGAAATTAGCGACGGAACGAAAAATCCGTCACTAATTTCATTATGTCTATAATTTATATAATGACAGTAGCGAGGGAATTTTTTCCTCGCTAATTTAATTATATATTTTTATTATCAAAAGAAATTAGCGAGGGATTTTTCGCTTGCTAATTTGATTATGTTCATCATGCTATATAATGAAATTAGCAACCGATTTCTCTCTCGCTAATTTCATTATATGTTTTTGCTATTTAATGGAATTAGCGAGCGAAACATTCCTTGCTAATTTCATTAGATCCACAAATATTTTTTGTTATCTAATGAAATTAGCGAGAGAGAAATCGGTTGCTAATTTCATTATATAGCATGATGAACATAATCAAATTAGCAAGCGAAAAATCCCTCGCTAATTCATCATGTGGTTTTGTTATCTAATGGAATTAGCGAGCGAAAAATCCCTCGCTAATTACATTAGATCTTGAATGTTATATAATGATATTAGCGAGGGAAATATCCCTCGCTAATTATATAGTAGCACATATAATTCATAGTGGAATTAGTGAGGGATTTTTCCCATGCTAATTTCATTATATAACTTATTGAATCTATTGGATTTAGCAAGGAAATTAGCGAGGAATTATTCCGTCGCCATGTACCTAGGGAAAAATCCCTCGCTAAGTACACGCCATAGGGCACGCCAAGATCTTCGCGCGCAAGATTAGCAACGGATGTGTTTTTTCCTTGCTATTTCCTCGCTAAAAACATCTTGGTGCACAGCTTTAGCAATGGAGTGTTTTTCCTCGCTATTTCCTAGCTAAATATGTATCTGTCGCAAATTTCTAGCAGTTTTGCAATGAAATTTTTCCCTCGCTAAAATCCGTCGCAATTTAGCTGTTTTCTTGTAGTGTGATCTCCACGTGTCGACACGGCCAGTGAACCAACCCCACTGATAGACAGGACAACCAGAGTATCATCCCTCTGGCATGGCAAGCTGAAACGTCAGGGTGTCCCATCCTTGAACGTTCCCCAAACCGGAGACCCCACGCTCCATTGAACCGGGCGGAAGAACAAACTCAATTGGCGCATACCTTCCGGCCAGCACATAAGACCATGTACCCATGATCAAGTGTCGGCCCGCGGGTGGGTAAGCCCAACAGAGCATTCCAAACAAACAGGTAGTAACAACACTACCACAAGCACATCAATCATACACATACGAGGAAGGAGAGCAAAACAAACATGTATGTGCATGCATCCAAGAAAAATAGATACCACAAAGAAGATATGCTAACTAATAGCATTCATCAAAACAAGAAACCCAAACAATGGGTAGGAGCGAGGCAAGAGTAACTTACAAGATAAACATGGCAACAACAAGTCCAATAAACACTCCGTAGAGTGGGTACTAGGCAGAAGTAACTTACCTCTAAACGTAATCCAATCACTGCACCGTATCTGTCCCGATGAAGATCAACGCTCCACGTCGATATCTGGTACACATAACCCCGTCTCAAACCATGCACAAGTGCTCAATAAACAACTAATACTACGATACATGTTCACCAAACGGGCCCGGCCCATTACCAAACCCAACCTCTTTAATCTCACCAATCCATTAGTATACCATGCTCTTATCTAACCTTGGCCCAACAATATTCTAGCCCATTAAAACCTAATGGACTTCTACTTATCTCCATTTAAATCATTTGTTTATCTTCCTTATTTACTTTCTGTTTATCAACAAGGCTTTAATCATCACCATTTCTATGTTAATCATTGAACAGAGCCAAAAGCTCTACTTATCATACACTTGCTCCTTGTTTGAAACCAACTTTTTAAAGCTTATCCTATTCCTCCGTTAGTTCAGCCCAAGGAAACAATTGTATCACTATTCACCTTATTATTCCCAGCAAAAACTTACTCTTATAATATGCATTCTACTTGAAAAGCAAACACTACATACTAATGCCATTAATGGTCATCAACTCCCATATCAAAATCCCATTTGGTTAACTATTAAGTTTCCAAGCACTTCCATAGTCCAAATATCTTCTATAACATAAAAGATTTTTTTTTTAAAAAAAAATGCCAACTTGCCCCATGAAACTAATTATCAGAAAATTAACGCTAGCCAACCAAGTGGCTCATCAAGTCTTCTCTATAACCATTACACTCATACAAACCTCCTGATCTTAAGAAAGTTAGAGCCTAACTATCCAAGGCCATTAAATAAACCTCATCAAGCCTACAACCTTAAGTTCTGTATATTATCAATTATTTCTAGACTACACTCAATCTTTTAAACCATGCATGTTCATGACTCACTTGATTCAAAATTCCCATATTATCATCTCTCTCTCTTCCTATCTCTTGCATGTAACCATGCAGAAGCCTATATGAGTATGATCACAAGAGTCCTCTACCAACATCACAGAGGAGAACCACATCTTTAACCCCAACCATGAAGCCATTCACCAAGACCTTGATTAATATCATCCCCTACAGACCCACAGAGACCTTCAAACAATTTTAAACTAACCGCCAACTAAAAGATAATTCCAACATAAAGTCTGAAGCTCCTTTACAATAATCCTAGAACCATCAACCACTTGCAAACTCTGGCCTCAATGCATCTGAGAACCCAACTAACATCTTAATGACTGACCACCAGACCCAAACACAGAGAACTTCTAAACTATCCAAGATTTATCATATCTCAATTATCATGCCATATGTTAACAAACCACCAAACTAGCATGTATCCCAATTAAACATCCCATTATCTCCTACAACCAAGCATGCAAAAACCGGACACAAAGGTAAGGGACTTACCGGCGAACATCAGCCCCCCCCCCTCGGTATCCTCTCGAACCCGCTCCGGCAACCCACAACGATCCAGAAGCTGACAGGGAGCACCAGCGCCCCTTTCCCCCCTCTCCTCAACGATAGCAACGGCGAAGGAATTCGCGGGCGCGAGTAGACGAACTAGGGTTTCCGAGTGGCCTCCCCTCTTATAGGCTTCCGCAGAGGATCAATGAAAATCTCCAAATCTGTTAGATAAGGTAATCCGAATTTTAAACGGTTTGGCCGCGCGAAAACTACAGAATAAATAAGGTTAATGGGTGGCGTGCTCGCTTGCTTGCTGGCGGGGAAGAAGAGATAAGCACCTTATCACTTTTTTTTCTTCTTCTTCTTTTTTTTTTTAAAAAAAATTTCAAAACAATCCCATCTATGTATATATATGACATCAATCCATGTTGATCTGATTTTATTTCTCCCTATATCTATATACATAATGCTAGACCATCATCCACCATCCACGTACATGATTACTCCCCTTATTTTATCCAAATCAAGAATCTATATATATATATATATATATATATATATATATATATATATATATATATATATATATATATATATATAACAATTTTCAGTCACCCATCAAATCCCGTAATGAGTCCATCTCCTACTTATATATATATATATATATATATATATATATATATATATATATATATATATATATATATATACAAATATATGTTTTAAATTCCATTCTTTCCGAATATATTTCAAATCATGTGATTACACACTTGAATCCCCCATTTTCACAAAATTCCAATTAAATTCCAAATTTTAGGGAATTATTCTTTAATTAATTAATTAATCAAAGAATAACTAGAAAATATTTATTCCAAAATGATTGGTTAAAGAGTAAATAATAAGGTCTAACAATTCCAACTTTGGAAATCTTCCCTTATTAACAAAACAGTTCAAGAAAATAACTAAAAAAAATTTAACCCCTAAAATCCTTGGATTTCACAAACTAACCAAACAAGGGCGGTGGAGAGGGCTGTAGAACATTCGTGATTGAAAGAGAAGCTCATCACAGTGGATGATGATGAATTAATGGAAAATTACCTTTAGGCCTTGTTTGTTTCATGGTTTACCATGGTTTCGTAATATATGGTATGGTATACTTTGTTGTTTGTTTTCATTTCCCTTCAGATGGTATAGTTTTCCATGGTTTTTTTATGGTTTACCGTGGTTTAAAAACTGCCATTTTTGTTGGATTTTTCAAACCACCAATTTGGTGGTTTCTCATGGTTTTAATTTTTCACTATAAAAAATATCCCTACCAAGTTATTTCAACCCCCTCTTCTACACTAGCAAAATCAAATAAAGTTATAATCTCCACAAAAAAAAGCTTCACTTTTGTTAATTTTGTATATTAATTTTATTATAATTTTATTAATTTTAAATTAATGGTTAATAATTTGATGTATATTTTGTAATATTTCAATAAGAATTATTTATACTTTAGTTGAATTTAATTTTTCGTTGAATTTAATAGGGCTTTTTGCAGGTGTACGTACCCCTAAATAATTTTGAAATTGCATATTTACTCCTGAATAAAACATAATTACATACAAACCTCTAAATAATATGTAAAAATATGTATATACTCTTGGGGCTAATCAAATGGAAAACTGTCAGTTAACAAACGGTAAACATGCGAAATGACCGTTATACCCTTTATATATATATCCTGAAAAGTTTGTTTGACTGTAAATATATAAATACCCTCTTTAAAAATATGGAATTTAAAATAGCTAAAATATATAAAGAAGAGTATTTTGGAAATTTTCTAACCCTTAACCGAAGTTGTAACCATGGTTAAGATCATCTAATTAACTTCGATCATCGAAACTTAACAATATGGGCATATCCATAATTCAACTTGTTTTTCATGGGTATACAAGCAATTATGATTTTTTTCGGGTGTAAATATGCAATTATGAAACTTCTGAAGGGTATATAATCAATTTTTTCAATTTAACATGGTTTCATATTAATTTGTATTTGAGGGTATTTTGGTCATTTTATTATTTCAGTAACCATACCATACCATCAGAACAAACACAAACAACTAATTAACCATACCATTTTTTCAAACATGATAAACAATAATTACAATACCATACCATACTATACCATACCATACATTACGAAACCATAACAACTAATCATCCAAACAAGGCCTTAAGTCCATCTTATTAAAATTATTTACCATGCATTTCCTAAAATTTAAAGTTCTAGTCCTTACTTCTACAAACCTTTACATGCAAATTCAAAATCCCCCAAAATCTAGTTTCTTTTCTTTATAATCTCCTTAATCCACATTATTATGACTTAAATCACCTATTTTATACTTATTAAATGGGTTTTCAGTTTTTTTGAAAAAATAGGGTTGTTATAGACGAAGTGTCGGTTTGTACCCTAAATGTTGGAAGATCATGATGAAACCACACAAAACTCACCATGAATTGGGGACCAGCTAGGTGGGACATAACCTATGATGCTCTAAGATTTCTCAGAAGATAGACAGGAAGGGAAGCCGAAGACCAAGGATTAAGGCGTCTAAGTATACCGCAATCTCACCTTCGGGAGGGCTATTCGCTCTCTCGAAAGAACATAGAACCCTACAAGTTAAAGAAGAAGGAATAGAGAAACAATCTACTAGGCGACGAAGCTCACCAGTGCAAAGGGAACTACTAACAAATGTTATTCTAGCATTTTCCGGCATGATGGGAAAAGAGACCTAGTTGCGGCCTCCTCCAACCTAACAACTAAGGGAGAAGCTTCCATTACCTTGGAGAAGGAGGATGAAGGACTCACAAGGAAATCGAGGCAGAGAGCGTTGGGGAATTTTCTCTGAAGAAGCAGGTGAGGTGATGGGGGAAAAACCCTAACCTGATGCTTAAAACCCATGGAATCCATTTCAATGGCCGTGATTCATCCTAAGGATTTGCTTCAAAGGCCGAGATTTACCAACAAAACGGGGCCTCGGAGCCTATGACACGCAGCTCCTTGGGGTTATCCCTATCATTGCCTCAACCGCCGTGCCCTTCGTGTGTCTAGGCGAAATATTTTGAAAAGCGAGAAGGCGTGTCCCCTCATGACTGTTACACGACGCTCAAGGCGGATACAAGGTCTTTCCGACATCATCTACATCATTGTGTATTTTTCTGCTGACTCTTCTTCTCATCTGTGATTCCTCGAGTTGGCTAGGCGGACCGGAAAGGAGATTCGGCTCTCGCCACATGAGGCAGCATGACATGAGATCAATCCTCGTCGGTAAAAGGCCTCGACACTGTCATCTAATTTCTCTATCAACAACGCACCAGAGAGCGTATTCCAGGATCTTCCTATCGACTCAGGCCTCGGTCACCACAGGGAAGTGCATCCTTTTCAACTCAACTGGGCCCGAGATCATAAAGACCTCGTGAACTTGAGGGGAGGAACTTGGGGGGGGGGGGGGAGAGCGCTAGTGATGGACCCCAAATCTCACCATACACGTGTCAACATACCCACGTAGCCCATTAATGCAGCGCAAAACCCAAAAGGAGCCACCATGTCCACCATGTCTTCCCATAGCAGGGTAAGATGACTATCACCTCAGAGACAAAAGACTTGTCCTCACACCATCTGTCATGATGACTAGCATGACGGTAACAGGTGATAAGACAAGACCCAGATCCCGAGGAGGCTCAATGGCACAAAAGGAGGAAGACCTCATATGGGAGGGTAAGCTGACTTTTGAATGATGGACTTTCTACACATTCCCAACTCTTCTATGGCAAGCTCTCACTGACTTGACCGTTGAAGTAGGATTTGGGCATCTAGGCCCTCCCCCCTCTCACAATTGTTCTAGTGTCCCATTGTCAGGTGGACTTCCTTGGAAGGCACCTTCTGTCCGTCCTTCAGCAGTGAAAGATTTTATCAGTTGGTCTAGAGCGGAAGCAACTCCAAGAGGAATCAGTTTTTCGGCGAACAATATATATATATATATATATATATATATATATATATATATATATATATATATATATATATATATGTATGGTATTGGAATGTTAGTATAAGGCCGGTCGGATTATTGTTCATTTAAGGTCGCCTCATTTTGAGGCACCTGGAGAGTATTTTTTTCAAATCCAACCGTATGGATAGAAAGAACATAGAAAAATAAGCTAGCATGTCAATTTTCATACAATTTGGGAACTTGTAATGTCTTCATCTTAACGGGTGAAAATTTATAGAAATTTTACCGGTTCAGAATTTCACCCTTTAATATGAAGACTCTACAAGTTCCCAAATTGTATGAAAATTGACATGCTAGCTTATTTTTCGATGTTCTTTCCATCCATATGGTTGGATTTCCTTAAAATATTGTGCAAGTGGGCTAAAATAAAATGACCGCACTTGCACAGTGTTACAGCCAGCCGGATAGTAACACGACCCTATATGGTGTGTCTATACATATATATATATATATATATATATATATATATATATATATACGGGCATGATACAATCAGGCCGGCCGGAACACTGTTCCGGTAAGGTCGCCTCCCATTTTGGCCCTTGGAGCATGTTTTAAGGATTTTCAACCGTATGGATGGAAAGAACATCGAAAAATAAGCTAGCATGTCAATTTTCATACAATTTGGGAACTTGTAGGGTCTTCATCTTAACGGGTGAAAAGTTAAAGGGTGAAAAGTTATAGAAATCCTACCGGTTCAGAATTTCACCTGTTAAGATGAGACCCTACAAGTTCCCAAATTGTATGAAAATTGACATGCTAGCTTATTTTTCGATGTTCTTTCCATCCATATAGTTGGAAATCCTTAAAACACTGTTTCAATCTGATCGCCTCCCATTTATGCATTTGGAGCGTGTTTGAAGGATTCACAACTGTACGGATGTAAAGATAATAGAAAAATAAGCTAGCATGTCCTTTTTCATACAATTTGGTGAGGTGATGATCCTCCCACTTAACGTTTTTTATTTTATACAAATCTTAACGGTTCAGAATTTCAATCGTTAAGTTGAAGGATCATCACTTCACCAAATTGTATAAAAATGGACATGCTAGCTTATTTTTCGATGATCTTTCCATCCGTACGGTTGGAAATCTTTCAAACACGCTCCAAATACCAAAATGAGAGGCGACCAAATTGGAACAGTGTTCTAACCAGCCTGATCTTAACAGGCCGTGGCCAACCCTATGGGTGTTGGAATGGGCCGGCTGCATTCTAACAAATTCCTATATATATATATATTCAAATCCTAAGGTCCATATGTATGATTAGAACAAAATAAAAGATGTTTTGAAAATAAACAATTAATTTATATAAAAATTAATTCATGATATTGATTTTCTCCATCTGTTTTGGTTTTATGCAATGCCAACACCATCATGGCCAAAGCTAATGAAAGCAGAATCTCTAGTGAAGCGAAGCGTTTCCTTCAACACACTCCCGACACCCCCACAATGCAAGAGAGAACACCTATTTCTCTTAGTAGAGTAGCGTCTCTGCTTCCATGACTGTTTATAATTGACATCGGCCTTATGCACTGAACTAAGTATTAACCAATACATTAATCAATATGGTTTATCCTTTTTTATATAATAATAATATTAGAAAAAGCCAATCCCTCATCATAGTTCAACGACATGTTCATGTGCCAATTTTGACTTAAATTTCCAAAGGGATATATGAACATATTAGGTTCACTTGGTACGTAAATTATGGAAATTATATGCTTATAACTATACCTGAGAGCGACGTGAGCACCAATGAGCAATTCAAGTCTTACTTGGCGTTTGTACGATTTTGACAACAAACATTCGTGGAATTTTGAGTCACAATAATCAAGTCTTCTATTTCATGAAATCATGTAGTTTTTAAAAAAAAAATTAAAACTTCAATTAAGACTTTTGACCAACCTTAGGTCTCTATAGTTATTCTTTATTGAGTTGATTATCATGCAAACACTGTTGGGATGTAGACAAACAATAGTATCATATCGAGTAATTAGAGAAAAGTGAAGAGACATATATCTGGGAACACATTTCAAAATAAAATTTTTTTTTTGGATGATCCACAAACAAAGCGGTGGGGGTTCCGGCCCAGAACAGACAATATTGTTACTTATGTGAAGTGTGGGATGCCCCTAGGACGTAACAAACACAACCACAAATTCTGGTGCATAGTATCATCAACCAAATTGCACTTGAACAGTCTCATTCACACGCAAATTATACCTTGATAAAAAGCATGCATGTTGGTGTTGCTAGTTTCATGTTTGGCGCCGCCAAAATCTACCTGAAAAGCGATTGACACAACTTGACTGTCATGGCCCATTGTGTTGGTACTACCAATGTGAATGGCCTGGCACGTGCATGGAGCCAACGTACTTGTCTCACGGTATATTCCTTCTTTTTCAGTGATCCAAACGTTAATGTGGAGCCCATTCCTTCTTTTTCTAGAAGTTTGTCAAGACACAACGTGCCCACACGTCCGCGAGTGGCCCCTATAAAACCCCAATATGTGATCACTGATTCACTATCCCCATTATTCCAAAGCATTGTATAGAACTCGAGTGTCATATAAATTAAAATGGCGGCAGTGCCTGAGAGTGTTCAGTTACTCGCAAGAAACAAAGGCGGGCAGAATCTGTACCTGTTTGCAGAAAAGGAGTTCACTGAGTCCGATGGGCACCCTCACCAGAGCAGATTCCTATTCAAGCAACGAGATGTCAAGAATTTGATCCTCCCCCAGCTCACTGTGCACGAGAAGGAGAGAGCCAACTTGCTGGAAGGGATCAATAACACTACCGTAGGGCTACCTGTGGAGCTCTATACCATCAATCAGTGGAGATTTGAAACTATTCTAAAACGCAGAAAATCAAAAGGCCTTGTACTCAAAGGAGAATGGAACAAAGTGGCTGTGTTTGCAGAACTCAAAGCTGGTGATCAGGTTCAGCTCTGGAGCTTCCGTAAAATCCAGGACAATGCCCTCTGTTTGATCATCTGTACTAAGAGGGAATAATGACATATCTGATATCATCTGCTGTCTGCCAATAATGTTGGATGGTATGTGTGTGTGTTCGTTAATTGCGACCATTTTTTCATTCTATATCTATATGTTTTGTGGGCAGGAGGAAGCTCTTAATTTATTTATTTTTCATCGTCTTCAAATAATTAGTCTCCTTTCAATTAACTTCTCATGCATCAGTACTATATATTCTTCAACTCATGCATGACTATTCTATGTATATATGGTTAGCCGTAACTTTTCTTGCATGAATGGAAAAATAATCCATTCTTCATTATCATATATATTCAGGTAAGAATCCATGCATCCAGTCAAAAGATGAAAAGAGATGTACTATATGCATGAATCATTAAATTTATGCAAACTTATTACTAAACTACATGTTCATTAACTTGTCTTTTTTCCCTCTTTTTGAAGGTTTTCTATGTCGATCATCCCTCGGAATTGGTTGGCAGCTGGATGGCTTTTGGAAGTAGAAATCTTTAAGAATGTTGCATGATATATATATGTATATGTAACTGGTGTGTTTGATCGTAATCTCCTTGGTTGTTTTCGATGATTTTGTTGTACCTTAGCCTTTGAGTCCTGTTTGCTCTAGTCTGTTACCCTATCATCTGTAATGCTTTATTTTTCTCTTTCAATAAATTTGGTATTTAACTTTGTCCAAAAAAAAAAAGGAATTTAACTTTAAATAAAAAATAAAAAAAGATGGTTGTACTTCTGATTGACTTTTACCTACCGCCTGACATCATATATTGATTCATGGGAGTTGATATCTTTTTTTTTCCTGATGAAAACATTAACTTGAACTTTTAACAGCACCACTATTTTTTTTATATTGTTTATTTTGGGCCCGAATCAACACGGTTTTATTCTTGGACTTAACTCAAAAAGCCTTGTTACAATAGAATGTTCTCAACCATATATATGCCCCTTCATTTTCTCCAATTATCCAATGTGGGATTATGTTTACACTCCCAACAGGTACATTGCTGAAGAACCTGGAGGCAAATAAGCTACTCTGCCTATACTTATACTAGGGTTTTTGGTTTGATTGTATAACAATTATATCCTATATTAATGTTAAGAGGCCTTGGAACCATGATAGAACACATTAACTGTGCTAGTGCATCTTCTCAATGAACTACAAAAGATTAAAGCAATATTAGCCAATGGAACCATGATATTTATAGCACCATCAATATAATGGTCAGAATTTGATTATTGTACTGAAACATTGCTTCATAGTGTTTTATTTTCTTTGATTTACTACTAAACTTCAAATCTCAGCACTCATGTAATGTTTATCAATGAAGTAACTTCATTTATAAATTGTACAAAATTTCAGCAGTTCTGAGAGTAATTTCAACAGTTGTGTAGTGTTTATCAATGAAAATTCTGTTTGAGAATTCAATGCTTTCAAATCTTCAGATTAATGTCATATATATTAATTTTTTTCGTGCCATGAACATTAGATAACACGGTGCTTGGGCCCGGCACAATCCATAGAGAAAAAGGTCGGTATCCCACCAACCATATATATATGTAGACCCACAGTTCACCAAACAACGAACGAAGCCTATGTTTTTCTGAAAGACTATATATGGTAGCTGTCTTTTTTTTATTTTTTTTATTTTAAAAAGGATGGGAAAGATTGAAGAAAGATACTTTGTGCTTAAAAGTCAAATATCTATCTATCATTAAAGTTTTATTAAGAATTGGAGGAGGTATGCCTTATCGCCATTTATTCTTACTCTTGCGGTTGCCCTATTATTTAGATAGAGAATGCAACTCCTGCTTTTTTGTCCGTTATCCTTACCTAACGCAACCCAACCCATGATGGATTGTGCGAAACACTCCGGCTAAAGAATGGCCAGGTTGCTGCAGTAATCCGGTCTTGCCGGTACCACTCCCATGTCGGTTTAGGCCCACACAACTAGTAAGTACTTTCATATAATTTTTATAATTTTTAAATAATTTTTTAAGAATATTAGCCCATTTATCATTATTATCCTTACTAACCTTCCCTTGCTTATTTATGATATTATATTGATTATAGCACTTGTATATTTTTGCATCTTTATGTTTTTTTAATTATTAACGGTATTATAGATGCTAATTTTGTTTATATTGTGGTGTAGCTAAATGTGTACCCTTGTAAGGCACGTAGGCCATACAGTAGAGGAGAAGGGCCAACTCACTCAAATCCAAGCTTGAATCATCCTCCTTCAGAAGAAGGTTCTCCACCTGGTCCAAGTTTGCACATTTTATAATGATACCTTCATATTCTTGTAATTAAATTCCATAAAGTTTTCAAAATTTAATATTATTTGAGATATCAAAGTAATTGTATTGCATAAATTTACAAGAATATTAGAGTGTACACAGCTTGAGGGCTTGTGGAATAGTAAACCAAATTCACTAAAAACAAAAAGTTGTCTTAAGTAATAATAAGGGACAACCAATCGGTGATGGTGCTAAAGACTTGGGATATAATTTCTAGGTATTGTAGTTCGTAGACCTAGATCTTTTTTTTCCTAAGACACTCTTATCAGAGATGTGCTACAAGAAGGTAAAAAGAGGGTGTGGCAAAGTGCAGGTAACATTGTAATATTTCGAATTTTACAATGTTTTACACTTTACAAAAAATGTTAGTGCTAGATAATATGAACTAAAGATTTCTCCAATTTTATTGTTTTTTAGAATGTATTTGAAATTGACAACAATATAAAATAGTGCATGCTCCAATCATTCAATAAGAAGTGGAAGGAATACAAAACCCAACTTAAAAGGGCTAATTACACTCCCTATAAGGGCAATATAGTAGGAGTTAATAGAAATTGACCTTTTGACTTGACAAGACTGAATGGGATTGCCTGGAAAATTTCTAAGAAAACAACATTGGGAAGGTATATCTACTATCATCAATTATAACTTTATTTATAAAATAATTTATTTTTCATAATTAAATATTTGAGCAAATTTTTTACATTCTTTTTAGCCTAGATGCGTGAGGAAAAATGTAAAAATAAATTGTGGCAAACAAAACATACCTCAAACTTATACATTCTCCTCTATGGCTTCTCATCATTTTTTCTGATCCACAATTTTTTTATTACTGTGGTCGTCCTTTTGATTCTACTTTTGATGGTTGACTATTCATATCCAACCACTTTTCCATTCTTTAGGTCTTCATTCAGCTTGTTGCATCTTGGTCTTATGTGGCCACTTTCTCCGCATTGAAAACACACATGGACTTCTCTTTTGTGTCTTTTCTTGACTCCTGATGATTCTCTAATACAATGTTGGGCTCTAATTGTTAGTACCTCCTCACTGTCGTTGTCTCTTCCTTCAGAGGTTGCATTAGATGCTGCAACAACCTTAGATCTTCTGGATTCTACTACTATCTTCATCAATCCTCTAAACGGCAACATGATTGCTAGTCAGACCCTGTACTTCTTGTGCTTCAAGATTTCCATCTGACTCATTATCACTCTGCTCAGTTTCTTCATCATCTCTTATGCTAATGCAGAGGTTCAACTTTTTCTTTTTAGTGTTTACGCACTCATGTTGTAGATGACCAGTTCCTCCACACTCCCAACGTACACTTCATTCTTTTGTATTTCTTCTGATATCTTTCATGGCTCTTCCATGTATTTCTCTTGAGGTAGCTTCTTCTAAGTAAGATTTCTTTTAGAATTTGTTGAGACTTTTGAGCAGTAATACTATATCTTCATCTTCTTGTTGCACTACCTTCTTCCTCTTGGTTTCTACCCTTAGAGCTATATCTTCTTCTTTTCCTCCAATCTTCCTTTCTTGGCTTAGATGCTGAGATTGGCAGGCCCAGGTAGTTGATTGGTAGGTGTTTATATCAAAAAAATATAAGATAAATAAATAAACAAATGTTTGAAGGGCCAAAATGAAATATTTCATGGCTTTAAATTTTAATGAAGTTTATACCTGAAATCAAAATATTTTTAAATGGAAAATATATATCCAAAGATATCCCGAGGCGGACCAAGAAATACATATCTCAAGGCAGGTCGAGGGTATAAATTTCAAGATTGTCCGAGAACAAATCTCGAGGCAATTTTAAATCTTGAGATGGCCCGGAAACACATATTCTGAGGCAACCCCAAAATTCTAAGATTGTCAGAGAACAAATCTCGAGACAATCTCACCCGAGAGCAGATCTCGGGGCAGTCTCAAATTTCAAAATTACCCCTGAGAACACATATCTCGAGGCAATCGCAAATAGCCCGAGAACATATCTTGAGGCAATAAAATTTCACATGCCTAAGATGCATATCCCAAGGCGGCTCAAAAAATGCTGATCCCAAGGCAAAAAATTAATTAATAAATTTTAAAAAAATAAAAAAAATCAAAATCAAAATCAATCAAATCACAACAAAAAAAAGAGATAACTCCAAATCTGGCCGGTGGGGAGGTTTTTTTTTTTAAATCAAAATCCAAAAAATCCTCTTTGGTTATGATTTTTTGTTTGGAGGCAAAAATCAAAAGAAGAAAATCAAAAGAGAGAAAGGAAGAAGAAGGAGAAGGAGAAAAAAAAAAAAAAAAAAAAAAATCAAAAGGTAGTCTTCTTCCCCATGGAGCTTCCACCTCCTCCATGGCGGCCACGCCCTCGTCGCCCAGCAGACTAGCAGCGAGCGGCCTTATATAGCGCTACCCGGCTCACTCCGCCGCAATGATACTTCCGATTACTCAGTAGCGTCTTGCCACCGCGGCGGCCGACAACTGCACCAGCGAAGACGCGCTCCAACACCCAGCAGCCGCCCTCCTTAGCGTGCGCTGCATGCCTCCAGCTTCCCTGCACGCCTCCAGCGTCCTTGCACGCCCGGCAACTTCGGCCCCTCGCCGGCGCCTGCTGATATGAGCCTGCGGCGTGCGCCTGGCGCCACTCAACCCCATCTACAAGCTTGCCGGTACGGCGTATAGCGCTCCTCGCGGCTTCCAACCTTGGCCCGATAGCCAGCGGCCTTGCGGTAGCAGCAATAACCCTACTCGCATACCCGCATAAAGAAGGCAGACGCCGCGGCCCAGACCGCAGCCGGCCGGCGCGCGGTGAACCGCGAACCAGCGCGCACGCAGCAGCCGGCAATAACCGGCCAGCGCCGCAGCGGCGGTGCCTGACCCGGCCGCAATACGCCTGCATCTGGTCGCTCAAGTCCACCATACATCCCACGGCCCACGGCCCCTGCACCAAGAAGCAGCAGCCTTGGCCCAGTACATTTCGGCGCACAACCAGACGTACCAGCCACGGCCAGTAGCGTCTGCCGATCGCGATCACTGCGCGGTAGCAGCACATCCAAGCATACACAACCTGACCTACACTGCGCAGGCCAGCCCTAGCACGCTTCCGAGTCCCGAAACGGTAGCCCATGGCCAAGCCACGGTGAAGTCTTGCTTGTGCAGCTCCAGCCCAGCAGCGCCGCGGCCCGGCTTCGCGCTTCCGGAGTCGAATTGCGGCCACAGAAGCGTCACGGTAAGCCAGCGCACACTGCAACGTAGGCACAACGGCTCCGGTTAAGCGCAGTAGCGCGCGGCCGCGCATTCAAGCCCGAGGCGATGCCGCAGCGTTACTCAAGCTTCGGCGCTTCGCTGAATCTACTCTTTCATCCAGCCGGCGCGCATAGCGGTGCCAAGCTACGGCGAAAGATCAATGTAGCCGCCTTATATCTTTGGAAAGGGAAAAGGAAAGGCTATACAATAGCCTCCATGCTGCCCTTATTTCCAGCAAACAAAGCAAAGGCTATACAATAGCCTCCCTGCTACCCACTGACACCGGCAAGGAAAAGCAAAGGCTATACAATAGTCTCCCTGCTGCCCTTATTGCCGGCAAACAAAGTAAAGGCTATACGATAGCTTCCATGCTGCTCTTATACTGGCAAGGAAAAGTAAAGGCTATAGTCCCCCTGCTGCCCTTATCGCTGACAAACAAAGCATAGACTATATAATGTTATCCATGCTGCCCTTATCGCTAGCAAAGAAAGTAAAGATTAAATAATAATTTCCCTACTGTCCATTGTAGCCAAAGACAAGGAAAATAATGAAAATGAAGGAGTAGCAGCTTCACAAAAAAGGATGGGAAGTCCGCGGTTTGAAATCTGTAGAAGCCAAATTTACTGATTCTGTAGCTTAACCACCCTTCATTCAAATGGCGATAACTTTTGATAGGAAACTCTGATTGAAACAAAATTTATGGCATTGGAAACTAGACTTCCAAAGCTTTCCAACCATGTTTGGCACAGTTCCTATCAGTGGCCCAGTTGGTATAGTTTTTTATGGAAAGAACACTAATTCCTGCAGTTTTGCCTGTCTGACTACCATCTATTCAAACGTTGATAACTTTTGATAGAAAACTCCGATCGAGATGAAATTCATGGCATAAAAAACTAGACATCCAGGGCTTTATATCCCTATATGGTGTATCCCATATTGATAATCCATTTGGTACAGATTTGATCACAAGTATGTGACCGGGCCAGTAAATTTATATATTGGCGACCATGACGCGACAAAACTACAACATGAATTCAAAGGGGATTTCGAGGCGGAAGGCGACATTCCTAAATAATAAAATAAATAAATAAATTAAGCAAATGAACAAATAAATGATATGTATGAACATCTCATGATGATATCCATATGTAATGAAAGTTATGATGAATAAAAATCATTTTTCATATTGTGTTATTTATTGCCTCTCTACTTGTACTTTTGCCCTTAATCAGATGTTCCCACGACATTGTCTGGGGTAATTAATAATAGAGGCTTGGCTCTATTAGGAATAAAAGAACCCACAAACAAACAAATATGATATTTGTGCTTCGATATATCATCTGGTGTCTTCTTTCACAGACATGATGTAAGGAGGGTATTTTCGATCCCACAAATTCTGGCACGCCCGGTGGGACCACATTCCTCCTCCCATCTTTGAGGCAAAAATACAAGTAGAGGCATTGTTCCTATATCCTGTGAAGGAAAACTAACGTTCTTATTTTTCTTATTGCAGGCTAAATGGCATCCAAGAACTCAACCACATCTGGAAGCTCGAAGCTCACCATCTTCCTTGGGGAAGGAGCCGAACTCCAAGCAGCTTGATTGCACCTTACCGGGCGAGGAGACTCTGAGCGAATTGGAGTTGGCGCAATTTACCGAATCGATGCGAGTTAGGTGAAGGTCTCCACCAACTAAGGAGAACTTGATGGTCCCACGTCTTCCATCCAGGGGTCGCCGTTCGAATGTGATTGTTCCAGTGACTTGTGAAGAAGTTGTTGCTAAGGAACCCACAAGGGTATCTGCGTTCAAGAGGTTGTCCTACCCTAAAAGGATAGTGTCTCTGAACGATGAAGATGACGTGCCTACTTTCACTGTTATTGCGAAAGGGAGAGAAAGTGGGATATTTGGATCTGATGAGGATACACGTAAAAAGAAAAGTGTATTTTCAAGACTCACACCAAGGAAAGTAAAAATTCCAAAAAAGAAGCTTGATTTTGTGTCATTCCAAGGACACGAAAGCAATCAAATGGGTTCCTTCAATAACTTATTTGAACCACTCAAACTGGTGAAGAAAAATTCAACTACTGCAGAGCTGCGTCCTCTACCAAGTGAGAACAAAAGTGGACCCCCAATGTCCCATCATAGGGACTCTTTTCGCCAGAATCTCTATAAGACCTACGCAGCATCAAAGAAGCTGCGATCAGAAAAGATAACTCCAAGAGAATTCTACCAAAAGAAGAAGCGACTAATATCAAAAGCTCGGAAGACTGTCTTTAATCGCATAGCTTCTGCAAAAACTCAAGCTACAACCTCCAGCTCGAAATTTCAGTGGAGGAGGGAAATGACAGATGAAGAGACGCCTGATGTGGACGTGGAAATACACACTGTCCGGATGGTTACTGAAGCCCGAGGAGATCCAGCACCCGAACCAGAACAACTAGGGGTGTTCACAAGATCTCGTAGAAGGGCTACAAACCCTCACAGTGGGTTCAGAGATGAAGGTTCAAGCCAGATGCCACATGAGGGTCAGAGAACAGGGAGTCTTCCAGTATTTCGCATGCCAACGAATTAAAAGGAAGCAAGCCCCCCAAATGAAGAAGCGGAGGATGAACTTGCCTTTATTTATAATGGGGATGATATTACAAGGAGAGTCTAGCAAATAGAGAGACTCCGACAAATGAAAAATCAGGAAGCTGAATATCAATAGCTCAATGGAAACATGACAATATTGATTGAGTCAATGGTGAAGATGCAGAGACAAATGGTTGCCTTGATGGAAAGTCAAAAAGCACAAAGGCCTAAAAGTCCAAACCTACAACCAAGAGAAATCTCTAGGCTAGTAGAGCAATGGGGAACCTCTCCACAACCGAGAGAAATTCCTAGGCCAGGAGAGCAAGAGGGAACTTCATATACACCTGTGAGAGAAATCCCTAGGCTAGGAGAGCAAGGGGGGACCTCATATGCTCCTATTCCAGAGCAGTCAGCTTCAATGACCAGGGAGAAGATACAACAGATGGTGGCAGCTGAATTAAAGCAAGCTAAAGGGAAGGAGATAAAGGTTGATGGAGATAAACCTTATCCCAGTTATCATGACTTGGTACCTTATCCCAAAGTGTATAATGTACCAAAATTTAAGCAGTTGGTGGGATTGGCAACCCTGATCAACACTTGGCTCATTTTGTGACGGCCTGTGGAGATACATTTGCTAAGCCCTCGCTTCTCCTCAGACAGTTTTTTGTAAGTCTTACAGGAGTGGCGTTTGAGTGGTATGCTAGCTTGCAACCCGAGTCAATCCAAACACAGCAACGGTGAAGATGCATTCAGTGCGGTTGAGAGCGTAAGTGACAAAATCACAATCGCCACCTGTGACCACTTGACAAAATAAAGATGAAAAGGTAGTGGATTATATTATGAGATGGAGAGAAACTCGAGAGCATCAAATGTGAGCAACCCCTTGATCAAAATTACCGATGATTGGGTTTATTGCTTGAAAATATCGATAGTTGGATGGCACCCTTTCTGAGTATATCCGGTATTACTACATTCTAGGAGTTGATATCACAAGCTAAGAAATTGGAACGGACAAGCCTGAAGATATTCTCCAATTTTCAAGCTTCAAGAAATGACAGAGAAAAACCCAAAAAAACATAAGGTGTCAAGTATACTGCTACAACCTTTAACATCGATAAAGGAAAAAGTGTTACGGAATCCCATAAGCCAGAGCAGGCCAAGCCACCTACTTTAGGTGCTGCTGGTAATGAATCAAAGCCTATTCCCTCTTTGAAAGAAAGGATGAATAAGAAGTATTCGAGAGATAAGGTATTGAAGATCTTTAAAGATGCTGTAAAAGAAGGTCTGCAACTGCATGAATGCAAAAGGCCAGAAGAGCAGAACAAGAAGGATCATCCTAGTTACTGCCCATACCATAGAGTATGTCATGCCTCGAACGCGGGTCCCGGACACCGGCAGACTTGACGGGCGCCGAGTGCTTATAGGGTGCAGCCCCTAGAAAGCACGCATGAAGGCCTCAATAATACAAGCGAGATAATCAATATAGAGTTTAAATTATTAATGTGAAAGAAAATCTATATAAGGTTAATACAAAACCCTAACAGGTCCCGAATGACACACAAGAAATCCTCACTCGAGAAAGGAATAGAGGCCCCATGAGCCTCACTCAACATATCCCCGTCTTTTGCTAGGGTCATCCCATGGAAGCTCCCTCCTGAGTCCCACTCCTAGCTACTCGTCGTCACCTGGGAAAACATCAAGCAACCAAGTGCATGAGCCAAAGAAAGGCCCAGTAGGATCACACATAAATCAATAAATTAAGGTGGTGAAAGCCATAAGCAAAGAACAGAATAAAGCAAGTGCAAATATGCAAGTGAAACAACATCACTAGCAAATAACAAGTCTTTGAAATGGGGATAAATCCACAGATGTACTCAATCTCTGGCATATGTGATACTAAGATGTCTACAACATCAACGTTGCCATCAACATCGTTTTCGGCCTAAGCCGGATAGCGCTATAATAATCATGTGCACATGGCCAGAAAATACAGCTCTCTAACTGAGCTTGGTGGCCAAATATTATGCGCCCTCTGCCGGGGCCTCCGTCCGATGGAGCACCAAGTACTCGTGGCCAGATATTATATACCCTCTGCCGGGGTCTCGTGGCCAGATATTATACACCCTCTGCCGGGGCCTCCGTCCGATGTATCATGCCTGTACGTAAGAGATTGCTAGTACGAATACCTAACAACAAGTATATCTATATATCCAAGGCAGCAACATCTCGAATATATAATAATCAGTGATCTCCTAGAGATCGGAAGCCAATACCTATTTAAGGAGTAAACTCCACTCAAATACGCATATGAAAACATGAAAGCAATAATCTCCCCGAGATATAAAGCCGATACATATGAGAAAACCCATCTCAAATATGTATTGGAAACCTCTCGAGGAAATAAGAATACAAAAAAAAAAAAAATCAAAGCAATGTAGAAGGAGGGAATACTTAATGCAAAGAATAGAATATCGACAGACTGCTATGGAGTACCACCCCCCTTGACCATCCCAGGTGCAAGTAGGATGCCAGAGGGTACTCCACTGGCCATATGCCATGGAGTATCACTCCCACTGGCCATATGCCATGGAGTACCACCTCCTGGCCATCCACAACAATACAAGAATATTGTTAAGGGTACTACCTCGAAGCAGATCATATCAGAACATACAAGCTCAAACAAATGCAGCAAGCATAACATGTCAGCAGGGCGGGAAGTAGGTATCAAAGATGGACTCCAACATCCATCTAGCACAACATCAACAGAAATCAATAGAATACTATGAGTTAGAACTACTCACAGCACCCGTGCGACATCCTACCTTATTCGCTTCCAGGACCTACCCAGGTCCTCGACCACCTCACCACATGCTAACCATGGTAAATGTTCATCACATAACATTTCATAACAATCTGAATGCATTACATGCATTTAATTACCCAAATCGTGAGTTTACCGAAATGTTGGCTTTTAATTTATAATCGATGGATCCGGGCTCTTAGACACCTGCCCGCACCATTTTTATTAGTTTAAATATACACCGTCCGAGTCTTTTTGAAAATATTTGAGTTATACTTCACTCCCCATTTGGTAGCTACAGTAACCGCATAAAACATGAACTTGGAACTTCAAATTGAAGTTCCAAACCTTCACCATTCCTTTCCAATATCCAAGTATGTTATATTCATAATATTGTCTTTCATTTCCATCATAATTGGGCTCATTATCGTCTCTTATATGGCCCCCAAAAATTAAACAAAATCAATGTTCTGCAGGTGCTACAGTGTTTCCTGCAGAATCCTTTCTCCTTTAAGCTTAATTCTCCTCAATTAAACTCTAACCTTGGAATCCAATACTTGCATTTCTCAAACAATACATAGGCATGTTCATTCTAAAAAAAACAACAACATGTTCATCCCAAATTCCTTGATCTTGCAAATCATAAAAATATGCACACTATCAAACCAATTTGCCAAGCTTCCTCATTATCTAACTTAACCTTGGAGACATTATACCAAACACATGATTAACAGAATTGTCTTTTGATTAGCTAATTCATTTAAGTATTTCCACAAACATTGCAACAAGGATTTGTGATGCATGGTTTCAATAGAAAATTCGACAGAGTTTGCTTTGTATTTAGGGCTTTAATTCCTATACAAACATTCATCCATTATACATAACTTCCATAACTTATATATTCATCAATTCATACACAAGCATGGCCATCATACAATTGGGGTTGGTGAAGTGACTTAAACATACTCAGAGGCTCACAATAGACAAGTACTATAGGCTCTTAGATGTAAGGTTATAGAATTGATCATTTCAAACATACATTAATGGAATACAAGGCCAGGAGTTTTTCTAATGCAAGGGCATGAACTAATGTAGAATCAGTCACCCTTTAAGATACTTTAAGAGCATGATCATAACTGAGAAATCATACAGCTAAGTGACAAGAATATAATGGAAGACCCTCGCAACACTTACCTTGCTAGCTCCTTAGCGATTCAAGTTTGACTCAATCTACCCGACGCTCTTGGAACGTTCTTCTCTTTCCCTAGTAATATAAATAACAAAATATCTACTAAGTAGTGAACTTAACCCTTAGGCATAGACTAAGACAAAATACGAAATTGGAAGCCAAAATACAAAACTGCAGAAATTTCGAGGCTGATCATGCATTTGGAAAGACTGGGTGCGTAATTTTAGAACCATAAGTCGAATCCCCTCATATAGGCTCATTAGAAAGAAGACTTTAAGATCTTTCCAGCGGCGTGTAACACAACCCTAACAGAGAGTTGTGTATGCGGGGAAGCGAGTTCCCCTCGAATGGGGCGGCTATCTGCAGTGCATCAGCCGGGCATTCCTACTTGAAGATATTAACTCGACAATGAAGAGAAACAACCATGGTAACCTCCATACCTAGCATTCTCATATCAGTAGCCTCTATCATGAAATATAAATACACATGCAGGGATCCTAAACATGAAAATCAGACTTCAAGGCTCTAGAGACTCATAGATTTCATTGAGACATTCTAACAAACATTTAATGTGCAACTTCATACACATCACTTATCCACACTCCAACAGCCTTATAAACACTTGAATTTACAACAACATGCTCTAGAGACAATCACATACATGTCCCATAATATTCCAACCTTATAACATTAGTTTTCATACAACCAAATTCATAGAGGCATTTCATCAAGCAAGTGATATGCATATCCAATTTTCAAAACAACAACCATCCATTCAATTCTAAGAATTCTAATATTTACAAACTTGCATCTCTTACAAAGCTAACAAAATTCTTCATACATAATCATTCCATAAGATCAAGCTTAACACATTATAATTCTAAGAATCCCAAATCATGTCAAGTTAATTTCATCAAATCAATCCACTAATTAATGTGTAAATTCCCCAAAAGTTAGGGCTTACAATCGTGGAGTAATGACGGGGCGGCGTCGCAAGTCGGTGACGGCGGTGGGGCTACACGCGTGAAGGGAAGAGCTTCTGAGGTAATTTTGGCGATGTTGTGTTGTGCTTCAGGCCGGTGCGTGGAGCTCACGTCTTGAGGGCTGCTTTCCTTGGCAGCTAGCGCCGCAGGCGGCTCAACGTGCTACCACCTTGAGACTGCAGTGCAGCCTTGGCCTTGTATGCTGCCAGTCTTTAGCTTGATGGCTATGTGTATGAGAAGCCTGTGGTACAGGGGACTTACTTACGGCCAGCCCGTGGCTGGCTCCGAGGTTGGCGGTGGGGAGCTCACCGGGGAGGAAGAGAGGCGTGGGTACATTAGGTGAGAGAGAGAAGAAGGGAGAGCGATGCCCTTTAATTTCAATTGAATCTCAATTGAAGTATAAAACCTAAGTTCCTCTCTATAGGTTCATATATGTATATTTTAATATTAATCCATCTCACTCAATTCCCATGGTTGGACATTATCTTTAATCCTTTAATTAAATTAAATTGTCATCTCATTAATATCAAATGAGTTTAAATTAATTAAACTATATCGAATCTTTATGTCACACCGCCCATTGGTTATTATTATCTCTCTAATAATTCATCGACCCAGATCCAAAAATCTTGAGTCAATGAATCCAGTCGTCATGACTATGGCATCACTTGAGGGCATCTCATTCCCAGAGCATAATCCATTTTCCCGAACTTCGAATATTTATGCATTTTCCTCAATAATTAATCTAATTTAATTAGTACTTAATTAAATCTGAATTAATTAGACCTTTATAATTTTCCCAAATTTCATCACTTACATATTAAATTACTGTTTATTAAATTCTGGAAATAAATAAATAAAAATTCTTATTTATTTCGGAGCGGGTTTTACAGTTGGGACACACAATCAAAGACAGGTATGTTTTCAAGGGTTGGGTTGAACGACAATATCGAGAGGGCAAGATTACACTCTCGAAGAATGTTTCGTTGGAGCAACCAGCTGAGCATATCCGCTATGTGACCACCCAAGACCAGGAGGGATCATCCCAAGGGGAAGTCATAGTAGTGGGCAATAAAGTAATACTCTCATCAACAAAAGATGATAGGCCTCCTACTATTCCAGAAGGATTGTGGGAAGTATTCTTATCCAAGAAGTCAAAGAAGATGTTGAAAAAATTGGCTGAGCTCCCAGGGATTACATGGAGATGTTCCCAAGAACCTCCAAAAGGGCTCCCAATAAAACAAACAAAGAAGAAGAATAAGAAGAAAAACAAGAAGCGCGAACAATCAAAAAGCAAGAAGTCTATTATAGAAGAGTATATCGAGTCCCTCGATGAATATGAGCAGAAGGAAAGGGTCTTGATCACTCTTAGATATTATTTTCCCGAAGAGGTCGAAGAATTACTTGGGGAATTGGCCGAGGAAGATGATGAAGATATGCAAGTGGAAACTTGCAGGGTTTTTTCTGGAGGAGAATACCCTTTGTATAACCCAGATGACGATGATGACAATGATAGCTTCTCTGAGCCAGAAGAGTCGTATAACCGTCACGTTCGACCCTATATCAACAAGAAGCAGAAGAAGAAGATAGCTTTCAGGGAAAGAGTGAAGAAGCTGAGACGCCCAGGACTCTTGGAGCCACTGACCAGCAGGAGCAAAAGGAAACCATACTACACCCCAAGGCCCCAAAATATAAGGTCTTGAGGAAAGCTATACTGTGAAGAAATTCCGCATTCATTCAAAAGGGTGGAGGAGAATTCTAACGAGACTCTTGGCAATTACATATTGAAGATGTTGAGTGGGATGAGTCTGGGACATACCCTCCGGAAGTATCAGGGTAAAATTTTATTTCAGAGGTCGTGGGTTCTTCGCCTCCAGCAAAAGCAACCAATGATAAGGGGAAGTCTGTTCTCCAAAGCATCAAGATTAAGAAAGGCAAGAGGAAGGAGATTTTTGATCAAGCCATGGAAATGGGATTGGAATTGCCTAACCCCAAAAGGCCGTGCTTGATGCATCTCAACAGCTACCCAAATTATTGCCCATATCACCGACTTGTGGGGCATACCATAGAAGAATGCCAAAATTTCCAAAAGTGGGTACAAAAACAAGTTTTCACGGGAAATTTGATACTCACTGATGACTATTTTGAGGAAAATGGCGAATGTCTGGTCATAACTTCTCAAGAAGATTCTGAGGATGAACTGAACTTCCCAGATGAAGAAGATAATGAAGATGATGAAATCCCATATCATGTGCATCAAATGCAACTCAGAGCTGGGAAGGTACTTCAGCCAAGACAAGCATCTAGTTCTAATGATAAAAACAAAGGAAAGATGATTGAAGAAAGAGATATCTCACCAAAGAAACTTTCAAAGAAGCCAAATTACAATATTTTGGCACACTTGAAGAGATCCACCTACACTTCTCGGTATGTACAGCACTTGCATTGATGTGGTAGAATTGAGAGAGTCTCTAATACATGCCCTACAAAATCCTGAAGAGTATCAGGCTTACTTTGCTGAAGGTAACATGAAAGAGGCTTTGTACGTATTTCATACACCTTCAGTGTCCTTCACGGATGAAGATTTGCTACTTGGGACTACAGAACACAACAGACCATTATATGTGACGGGTTATTGTGATAGGATAAGAATCAACCGAGTTCTGATTGACCCACGATCCTCGGTGAACCTAATGACCCTCAACACTCTTTGGGCATTGGCTCTCGAAATATGCCACTTATCTCAGGAGAAGATCATCATTCAGGGCTTCAATTAGCATAGCCAAAAGGCATTGGGGTCCATCACTCTCCCAATTAAATTTGGAAAGAAGACATCTGATGTGAAGCTTCATGTGGTCGATGCGAACGCCTCATACAAAGCCCTCTTTGGAAGCCATGGATCCATGAAAACCAAATGGTCCCTTCAACACTTCATCAGTATGTGCAGTACATGATGGATGAGGAAGAATTCAGAATTGATGGAGAAATCCAACCCTTCGGCATCCATGAAATCCACTATGAAGATGCGAGATACTACCTTAAGCCATCCAAAGGGGGCAAATTCCCAGGCCCAAAGGTAGAGTCTCTGGTGAAGATAGCCAAGTCTACTCCTGTCTCCAAAGAGAAAGCTTCAACATTGCCTCACTTCGGTAGTGACACTGAGTCCTCAGCAGATGACAGTGATGAAGACACACACCAAAGCAGAGGAGAAGCTAAAGGGTCTGCCCAAGAAAGCACATTCCATATCATAAGGATTCCTGATGGGCTCTACAAATCCTTGGATGATCTGAATGTTAACACCGTTGAGTAGTTGAAGACATTCTACGTCCCAGCTCGACATAAGAAGAAGAATGACATTCTCTTTTATGAAGCCAAAAGCAATGAGATTTCAAAGGATGATATCATAAATATTGAAGAACTAGAAGATGATGAAACTCAACTCATAAACTTCCCCAGCCATTACCCCGACAAGCTCAGGACAGTAGTTGAGAGGTATGGGGGCAAGATCAAATGGTCGAGGAAATCATATCAGAGTTTTCGTTGGCTGTGGAATCCTGCACATGTGGAGAATAGAGGAATAGGCTACCCTGAATCTTCCAGGCATTCATGTTACATGACAACATCAGGGGAGGAGGAAGAAGAAGAAATTAAAATGAAAAGTGCGCCACTTGAACTAGAAGATGGGGGCCAAGCAACAATTGATGAGTTATTCGAAGTCAACTTGGGAATCGATGAAGACCCACGGCCAACCTTCCTAAGCACACAGCTATCAGAAGAAGAAAAAGCATCATTCAAGGCCCTTTTGAAGGAGCATATAGACTGCTTCGCCTTGAATTATAATGAAATACCAGGGTTGGACAATGAGGTAGCCATTCACAGGTTAGCTATCGACCCCAGCGTTACACTAGTCAAGCAAGCACCAAGAAGGATGAAATTTGACCTTGAAGAAAGGGTGATAGAAGAAACAAAGAAGTTGATTGGAGCAAATTTCATCAGAGAGGAGAAATATCCTGATTGGGTAGCCAGATAGTGCTTGTGAAGAAAAAGAATGGGCAGATACGGATATGCGTAGACTTCAGAGACTTGAACAAAGCATGTCCTAAAGATGATCTTCCCCTGCCAGTTATGGAGATCATGATCGACAACACCTCAGGGTACGAGATGTTCTCCTTTATGGATGGGTACTCTAGATACAACCAAATCAAAATGCATCCAAATGATGAAAAGCATATAGCCTTCCGGACACCCATGGGCATATCTTTATTCTGAGTAATGCCATTTTAATTACGAAGAATCTTGCGGGGTAACATATCAAAAGGCAATGACCAGAATATTTGACGATCTAATCCACAAAGTCGTCGAATGCTATGTGGACGATCTTGTGGTCAAAACAAATTCCAAAGACAAACATCTTGATGATCGGAGGACAGTTCTCTGAGAATACAAGTTGAAAATGAACCCCAGGAAATGTGCTTTTGGAGTCTTATCTGGGAAGTTTGTAGGCTTCATAGTAAGACACCGGGCAATAGAGATAGACCCCTCCAAGATAAAAGCAATCTTGAAAATGCCACCTCCTCAGATATTGAAGTAGCTGCGGTCTTTTTAAGGGCGTTTAGCGTGTATTAGAAGATTCATCTCCAACCTCTCTTGAAGATGCAAGCCTTTCTCCAAGCTGGTCAAGAAAAATATACCTTTCAAATATAGAAAGCTTTCGAGGACATCAAATAGTACTTGCTGAATCACCAGTGTTGACGGCCCCAATTCCAGGAAAGCCGTTGATTTTATATACTGCTGCATTGGAAGGGTCATTGGGAGCCATGCTGGCCCAAAACAATGAAGAAGGCAAGGAAAATGCATTATATTACCTCAGCAGGATGTTAATAGGCGCTGAGAGTAAATATACCCCAATCGAAACAACATCTAGCCTTAATGTTACATGATCAAGAAGTTTAGACACTACTTTCTAGCACATAAAGTCATACTCATATAAAAATTGATGCGTCTCAAATATCTTATAACTTGAGGCCATTGCTTACGGGAGACTACTTAAAGTGGTAGATTGATTACGATGGAATTTGACATAACATACACTCCACAGAAGGCTATTAAAGGGCAGGCGTTGTAGACTTCCTAGCGGCACATCCTCTCCCTGATGACTCACCACTTAATTATGATCTCCCTGATGAAGAGACATTAACAGTGAAAGAAGCAAGGTGACAACTATACTTTGATGGAGCGTCATCTATAAAGCCGGCACTCATGTCCATAATTCCCCAAATCAAAGCTAGGATAGGACTTGTGTTCGTCACACTGGAAGGGGGAATTCTCAGATATGCACTCTCCCTTACGGAGCCATGCACAAACAATAAGGCAGAATATGAAGCTCTCATAGCTGGTTTGGAACTGACAATCAAGATGGGAATCCAACACATACACATATTTGGAGACTCACAACTCATTATAAAGCAAGTTGGAGGAGACTACAAAATATATAAACCTGAACTTCTTAAATATCACAAGAAGGTCAAAGATCTGATGAATTAAATCCCCCAAGTACAATTGAGGAGGCTTTTAAGATCAGAAATTGGAGAAGCTGATTCTTTGGCAAAAGTAGCAAAGAAGCTGGCGAATCCAGATTATGAAGAAATCTATATAACCATAAGAAATAGAAGGTCCATAAGTACGATCCTCGATGATGTCGAAGAGGAAAGTGCTGGGGGCAAAGCGGAATTCTTCACCCTCGAAATGTCAGAGGAAGATTGGAGACAACCATTCATAAAATATTTGAAATATGATAAACTCCCAGAAGACAAATCGGAAGGTCTTCAGATAAAACGAAGAGCCCTAAGATTCACCCTCATAAATGATATATTGTATGCTGCAGTGTCAGATGATAAAATTTTGCTCCTGCGATGTCTTTCATATGAAGAAATTCAAGAAGTTATGCATGATGTACATTCTGGAATATGTGGTGCACACCAATCCGGGCCCAAGATGCGACTTAAGATCAAGCGCTTGGGATATTATTGGCCAACCATGGTTGGAGATTGCATCGATTATGCCAGAAGATTCCATCTGTGCCAAATACATGGTGATTTCATTCACCAGCACCCAAATCCTCTACACCCCCACAGTCTCTTCATTGCCCTTTGAGATATGGCGAACAGATGTAGTTGGTCCCATTGAACCTCCATCATCTTTGGGACACTGATTCATACTAGCTGCAACAGACTACTTCTCCAGGTGTGCAGAAGCTATTCCGCTGAGAGAAGTGACGACTGATAATATCATCAAATTCTTCAGGGAGAACATCTTATACAGATTTGGGACTCCAAGGAGAATTATTTTAGATAATGGTCCAGCATTCAAAAGCTTCAAAGTCGGGAGATTTGCGCAGCACCACAAAATAGATTGGAGATATACCTCCATCTATAATGCTAGAGCAAATGGGTTGGCGGAAGCCTTCAACAAGACCCTCTCAAAGCTATTGAAGAAAGCTGTGTCAAAAATAAAAAGCACTAGCATGAAAGACTACCGAAAATGCTGTGGGCTTAGCGTACCACCTATAAAACTCTAACACAATGTACACCATATTCTCTAGTATTTGGAACTGAAGCGGTCCTACCCTTCGAAATCCAAATACCATCATTGGGAATAGCAGTGCAAAATAAAATTTCAAATGAAAATAATATTCGGCTTCGCTTGGATGAGTTGAACTCCCTTGATGAGAAAAGGATAGGAGCACAACAAAATCTCGAAGTCTACAAGGCCAAGATGTCTCAGGCCTACAACAAATTGGCTTGGTTTAGGACTTTTACCAAAGAAAAAATAGTTCTTGTCCTACGAAGACCTATCATCACCAATAAGCGGGCCGGGGGCAAGTTCAAAACAAATTGGGAAGGTCCGTACGTCGTGGAGATCGTCTACGAAGGAGGCGCATACCAGCTCATTGATGCTAATGGAGAAAGACCAATGCCACCCATCAACGGTCGTTTTCTAAAAAAATATTATGCTTAATGTAAAAATGTTTGCCTATGACGGAACGTCTGGTCCCTTATAGGGGTAGACTAGTCATGTACAATTAAATGTACTTCCCGAGGTAAAACATTAATTTTATGTACTTTTGTATCAAGTTCATTCAATGAAATAAAGAGGCATGTGTTTGTCTACGATGGAACTTCCGGCTCCTAGTTGGGGGCAGATCGGTCATGTACAATTAAATGTGCATCCTGAGGCAAATACACTGATCCCTTATGTTTTTCTAAAAAAAAAAATAAGAAAAATCATAATAAAAAAAGGAAGAAAAGAAAGGAAAAAAGAAATAAAAAAAAGAAATAAAAAAAAGAAAAGAAAAATAAAGAAAGAAAAGAAAAAGGAAAAGAAAAAGAAAAAGGAAAAAAGAGAAAAAGAAATAAAAAAAAGTAGAAAAAAAAACGTTAATGCTTTGGTTTTCAAGTATGCAGATGCCCCACTCATTATACAATGTTAAAGGCTCAAGTATATGCATGATGGTGGTTCCAATCATTTGAATGCTCAAGTCTTTGACTATATACTATTATATCATTGATTGAAAAATGAATATGGGACTTTGATGGATGTCATTGGGTCAATGGATTTTATTTCCCATGGTTCTTGATTTTTGGAATTTATTCCTCTCACATTCGCTATATGAAGAAAGCAATAGTAGTCTTTGATAGAAAGAACCAGATGAGAAAAGGGGCGGAAATAAAGAAAATCAAATTATATTCCTAAGTCCTATGTTCATAATAAATGTCTCAAAACCAACTACCGAAGCAAAAAAAAAAAAGGTTAGGAAAATAAACTGAAAATGAACTAGAAAAAAAGTGGTATGAGAAAGTCCTTCAATGCTAAATAAATTGCAAACACGACTTCCACGTTTCCTCACGTTCTTCAAGCTATCTCTTTATCCAAAGCTTCTATTTCTTCATCCAAAGTTTTTACCCTATTTGAAACTTCTTGAGCTCTAGATTGAAGTTGATTTATCACATCTGAAATGTCACAAGCTTCATTCCGAAGGTGATGGCGTTCTGAAATCAGCTTTTGACGCTTCTCCTTCTTATGTTGCCTTGATGGGGATTCAATGGTAACATCGGCATTAGCACCATCACCATCTGGTTCTTTCACGGGGGAGGGAACATGCTTCACAATTTCTTTTGAAGAACCTTGCCTCGAAGGCAGAGAATCGTCATCTACGTGGGCAATTAAGTTTTGAAAAAAAAAACTTTGTCAATACTTATGTCTCGCTTAAAAAAAAACAAAAAAAAAAAAAAAACAAAAAAAAAACAAAAACAAAAAAAAAAAACAAAAACAAAAGAAGAAAAAACCTTCAGTTTGTTTTAGTGAAGATGTAACTTCGACATCTGCACTAGCATTAGCGCCATCGCTCTCTATGGAGGTGGGGACATCTCTGATGAAGTCCGCAGAATAAGTCCACAGAGACGAAAAACTATCATCATCTTTAGCAACTAGAGTACAACCCAAAGTGCAAATTTCAAGAAAAAAACAAACAAAAAAATTTTAAAAAAACCTTCATGGATCAATGGCACATTTTGCAGTAGTTCATTTTCCAAGGCAACTGGCACATCTCCTGCAATGAAATTAAAAAAATAAAATAAAATAAAAATAAAAAAAAATAAAAATTGGATGATTCCTTGCAGCGCATTGAGAGGAGCTTCCTCAGTTCCAACAACTCCTTCAGCCACAATATTGGGATTTTGCGGATTTATTCGACCTAGAGTCAAAAGTCTTTTGTAAATCCGTTACACATGTTTGAACATTGGTGAAGGGATATTTCCCTACAGATAGGAGAGTCATGAGATATTCCTATATCTGATGGGAGTGTGATAAGCGTTCAATTGAGCATATTTACATACCATATATATACTTATTTTCATGTCAAATGCAACGATTTGTAGCCTGCCGGTACTTAAAATGCTTCATATTTTGTAAACAGGGCGTAAATAGGCCACTCCGACGAAAAGGAAGCATTCACCCACAAGATGAAGAACAAACAAAGCAATTTTGATGTAGCGAGGGGTGAGCGGCCTGCGTGAGCGGCCGTTCACACACAGGTGCAAGGCGGCATAAATAGAGGGTGAAACGGCCTTGTGAATGGCGTTCAACCTCCCGTTGTATGTTTGGAGATGAAGCGGAGGTGATGGCGGCGATTCATGCTGCCGGTTGAGAACAAAGCTGGGAGGTGAAGCAGGATGATGAGCGGCCAGATTGACACTGCCGGTTCAGTATTTGGGAGGCTGAGCAACGGGCTGATGGCCGGTGATTCACGGTAGTTCATCGTAACTTTTTGCAGTTTCATGGGCCCAATCAAGGGTAATGTTGTAATTTTTTTGTGAAGCCCTAATTCACGGGTATAAATAGTTAAGTATGAGAGTTGAGAGGGAGTTTTTGGCTGGGGGAGAGAAGCTAGAGGAGAGATTAGGGCTTGGGGGGTCATCTCCCCCAAATCTTGATTGTAGAGAACCCTTAGAGTTGCAAGCATTGGAGGTAATGGTGTTCTCCATTAATCTTTCATTGTTTTGTAAGCTTTCCTATTTTGGTTTGAGTTCCTCATTTATGGGGAACTAATCTATTGGTACTTGGGTATGTTGAACTTTTGGATTGAGCATTAATAGCATTGAATGTTTATGATGATTTGTCGGTACCTTCTTGAATGTCTAATAGATATGTTATGTATTGATTGTGAATTTCATCACTAGAAATTACTTGTGTGCAATACAAGGGTAGAGCTAAGCGCCTCCTTGTATTAGGAACTTGCTTCATTAGAGAGTTTCATGAGTATACCGAGGAATCGGGTACTAGATGGGCTGAGCGACTATTTCATACGAATTCACCCCCATGATTCTTCCAATATATATAAAATTCCTTGAGCCTCATATCAAGTCCTAGGAGACTAGTCATCCAACCACCTTGGAAGAGGGGTTGGGTGTAATTTTGGAATGACCCCTTGAGCTTCATATCAAGTCCTAGGAGGCTAGTTGTCCAATCACCTTGGAAGAGGGATTGGATATAATTTTGGGACTATTGGCACAAGAAATACCAACTTTGATTCATAAACATCCTTGCTTATCTTTAGAATTGAAATCCAAAAGGGATACATACCCAAGTATCCTCTCTTGCCATTGATTTACCCCAATCAATCCTCAAGTTTCAGTTCTTACTTTCAATCCCTTCTTAGTCCTACACTTTTGAAAACCAAAACCCCCCAAATTACCATTTAGACTAGGTTAGTAAACTTGGTTTACACTTAGCAATCTCTATTCCCTGTGGTTCGACATCCGACTTCCATAGTCTACTTTATTACTTGATCATGACCCGTATACTTGCGGAACACATCCCATCAGAGTGCATTATCAATCCTTGGGGCTGTTTGAAAATTGAAAGTTATAAATTTTAAAATAAAAAAAAAGAATGAAAAAAGGGAAAAAAAATTACCAATTGGGGAATTGGGAGCAGCCCTTACATATCTGTCAATGGAGTGTCATCAATTCGTATGCTTGTTGACCTAATATTTTGAGTCAAATAAAATTCAGACTTTGAGTCAAGTAAAAATTCATACTTTGAGTCAAATAAAAAATTTGAATTTTACAATAAAAATTCGGACTTTGAGTGAAATAAAAAATTCAGATTTTGAATAAGATAAGAATTCTGAATTTTTACAAAAACTAAAAAAGTCCACAAAAAATTCTGAATTTTCATAATATGAAAAAAATCTGAATTTTTCAAAAAATCTTCAAAAAATTCTGAATTTTCGGAATATAAAAAAAATCTAAATTTTCAGAAAAGTCCACAAAAAATTCTGAATTTTCAGAATATGAAAAGATCTGAATTTTTCAGAAAAGTCCTCAAAAGAAATTCTGAATTTTCAGAATAAAAAATCTGAATTTTCAGAAAAGTCCACAAAAAATTCTGAATTTTCAGAATATAAAAGAATCTGAATTTTTCAAAAAAAAAAAAAATCTGAATTTGCGACATATATATATTAAAAAAAATCTGAATTTTCAGAAAAGGACATAAAAATTCTAAATTTCAAGAATAAAAAAAATATGAATTTTTCAGAAAAAACCCTCAAATTTTTGAATTTTCAGAATATAAAATTCTGAATTTTCAAAAAAAAAAAGAGACGTACCTTGGGTTTGCTGCCGCTTTGTTGGGTTAGGAGAATCTACAGGAGAACTTTTCCGTTTATGACTAAGAAAGATATCCTGGTAAACGAATATTGGCTCTCGTGAAGATTGCCTCCGGTCTGTATTTCTCGCAGCAACTTTTTTGTAACCAAAGTCCTTCTAGGTTACCACATCAACATCTTGATTAAATAATGCTTGGACGTTGTCAAACCACTTACAAGCATAAAGAAATATGAACTTCCCACTCCTATCACGATCAGGAATATAGAATGTACAAGAAGTCTTTTCTCGGGAAAAGTGCAGGCAATAGCCCGCGAGAACCCCAACTGAAGAAGCTCTCCTCGAAACGTCAATATGCTTGGGAAAATGTTGGTCGTAGCCAAACTGGCGCCCAAACCTATGAGGGTTGTATGGTTCTGCATGGAAATTTCCGGCATAGCGTAGAGGAAGAATGCCACAATGAAGGTACTTCACATATTCTGTGGTATAGGAGTCCAACACCTCAAGCCCTGCAAAAACCCTAGAATCTCGCACTATCTCGTCATTATGATACAAATAAGGGAAAGGGCGCCATTTAAAGTTCTCTTCTTTCCTAATGAATCATCGCACTTCTGGAGAACAGTCGAATGGAGTGGTAGAAGCGTTCATATAATGCAGCATCTCTGGTATCTTCGAAAGACCGGGGATAGTGGATGTATTTTTATTAATTGGTCGCCGAAGATGTGTTCTACGGAAATGGCAACCAACCCATGTAAACAAAAAGTGAGAAGGGAAAACTGTTGTGGAGAATCCAGGCCCTTTCTTATTATTAGCCATGGTATTTAACCCTACATATATACGTGCCAAGACCGCAGGAGCGAAGGCAATTTTCTTCCCATGCGCGAGTTCAGACGCCATTACAAAAACTCTTGGTCTAATTACATTACGTCTGTCCGGCATGCTAAAATAGCAAATCCACAAACAATATATTAATGATACTTTCATATGTATAATGTGTAAGTTGGCGATTTCCGACGATTGACAATGAACGATGGAGCATGATGGAGAAACTAATACAACTAATAGAACTAATAGGATTACAAAGCAACTAACACAACTGATCATAGAACTAAAAGATACATTTCACACGCCACAGCTATTGTGAGCGAAGAAAATAATATAATACATAAAGATGTTAATTGTATATAATTAAGAAAATTTTATTTTAGTCACTTGTATGTTTTCTTTTTTAACAAAAAAAAAAACATCAAAAAGTAAGAATTTGTGTGGAATGAAAGAAGATAATCATAGAAATCCATCCTTCTTACAAAGAAAAGTTGAAGGTTCTCCCATTTCGGCCTTTGGAGCATGTTTAAAGGATTTCCAACCATATGGATAGGAAGATCATCAAAAAATAAGCTAGCATGCCAATTTTCATACCATTTGGTGATCGTTTGGTCCTCCCACTTAATGGTTGAAATTCTGAACAGTTCAGATTTCTAAAAAATAGGAACTATTAAATGGGAGGTCCAAACGGTCACCAAATTATATGAAAATGGACATGCTAGCTTATTTTTCAATGATCTTTCCATCCATACGGTTGGAAATCCTTCAAACATGCTCCAAGAGCCGAAATGAGAAGCTTCCTCATTTGCACAGTGATAAGGCCGACCACACCTTATCACCGCTGTATATATATATATATATATATATATATGGGGTAACAATATCAATAAAAGTTGTTCTCGATTTGCTAAATTCACATTGTATTAGAGACAATCATGTCCACAGAAAACGTTCTTACACCAGTTGCTCCCAACACTACTCCATATACAATTCATCATTCAGATAGCTCCTCCACCGCTAGTCACGCCTCTTCTAGCTGGAGACAATTACGGGTCATGGAGCAGGGCTGTCACAATGGCTCTCTGTGCGAAGAGGAAGCTGGGATTCCTCGATGGTTCCCTTCCAGTGCCGATGGACAAGAACGAAACTACAAACTGGGAATGCTGTAATGATTTGGTAAGTAGCTGGATCTTGAACTCGGTCTCCCTCAAGATTCTTTCTAGTATTCTCTATGCTGACACAACAACACAGATTTGGACAAATCTTAAAGAGCGATTCTCTTAGTCGAACACTCCTAAGATTTATCAACTCAAGCAATCAATTTCAATCAATTTCTTGTCTCAAGCAAGAGGGAATGACTGTTTCTCTGTATTTCACCAAATTTAAATCACTTTGGGATGAGCTTAATTCCATTACAACCATCTCACCCTGCATTTGTGGGAATGCGAAATCTATCATTGAGCAGCAGAATCAAGACCGTTCCATAGAGTTTTTACACAGACTCCATGATAGTTACTCGGCCATTAGAAGCCAAATTTTGCTCATGGAGCCATTCCCGTCCATCCAGAGGATCTATAATCTCATTAGTCAGGAGGAAAAACAACAAGAGTTGAACGTCAAGTCCACGCCAACTATTGATTCGACAACATTTTAATCCTCTGCCAAACCTGTCTCTCGACCTACTAGAAAAATACAAAAGCCTTTCTGCGACCATTGGATAAACCCACGGCCATACACGGGCCACCTGTTATCAACTTCATGGTTTCCTGAATAAGTAAGGGAAACGATCAAATCCGCCATAATTACCTGCTCCTAATCAATTGAGTATCGAGCAGAATAACAAGTTGCTTGCATTATTGAGCAAAGAAGAGTCCGGTGGATCAATGCAAACTTGTACAACTTTAACTTGCCTTGTTCATGGATTATTGATTCGGGTGCATTGAATCTTATTTGCTCCTCACTGACGATGTTTACGTCTTATTCAATGGTTGATCAAAACACATCGGTTCAATTGCTAGATGGTTTGAATGCCACAATAATGCGTATTGGGATTGTTCGATATTCACTACATCTGGTTCTCTTAAATGTTTTCTATATACCTATTTTTAAATTCAATCTCTTAACTATATCACAGCTCACTAACTCATCGGATTGTGATGTAATTTTTTCATCTTCTCAATGTGTTTTTCAGGACCGCAAGTTGAAGAAGACGATTGGTCGGGGTAAACTTCGACATGGCCTCTTCTATCTAGATGATCATTTTATTTCCAGTTCTACATTTTCTTTTACAAGTTGTAATAATGGTTTTGACTTATAGTCCGCTCGTCTCGGCCATCTATCGAAATCTCGTTTTAATATTATTGCTGGAACATTTCTGGTTGTTATTACAAATAAATCCTTCGTATGCAATGTTTGCTCGAGTGCAAAGCAATCTCGTCTTTCTTTTCCAACTAGTGTAAGTCGCTCCACTCAATGTTTTGAACTCATACATATTGACATTCGAGGGAGTTTTTCTAAACCGTCCAAAATGGATAACATTTTTTCTTAACTATTGTTGATGACTATTCGCGATGTACTTGGGTCTATCTAATGAAAAATAAGTCGGATTATTTTCAAATGCTTACTCATTTTTTTACTCAAATCCATCGCAAATTCAATACTAAGATTTCTTGTGTTAACTCGGGTAACGGGGGTATATTTCTACCTCAATTACAAACTACCCATTCAGATAATGAGACTGAATTTCTTTCCAAGAAATTTCAAACTTTGTTTCACAACAATGGAAGTATGCATCAACGTAGTTGTGTAGCCACTCCACAACAAAACAATATCGTTGAACGAAAACACCATCATCTCCTTGATGTAGCTCGGTCATTTCGATTTCAGTTACACTTACTCCTTTCATTTTGGAGTGAATGTATTTTAACTGCGGCTTATCTCATCAATAAGCTTTCGTCACCAATTCTTGCTTTCCAATAACCACATCACGTTTTATATGAGAAACTACCTTCTCTCCCTGACTTGCGTGTTTTCAGCTGTCTTTGTTTCGCCACAAACATGCACATTTTCAACATGAATTCGATGAATGTGCTACAATTGGATTTTTTGTCGGTTGTCTATGAGACAATTACGCGCAAGATCTACATTTCTCATGATGTCATCTTCCATGAAAACATTTTTCCTTATAGCCAGATTCCCACCTGCTTTCCTAACAATTCCATTGTCATTACTCTTCTCGATGATGACTTTCTATTATCCTCTCATTGTGACGATTCTACTCCCATTTTGGATAATAAACATAATTTACCTTCCATTTATGGAGATGTTGTTGATATTAATCTTTCTTCACTTCCATCTCCCTTCATGACACCATCTCCTATTCCCGCTGCGTTGCCTCCATGTTCCCGTTGTCCGCCTGTGCGTCTCAGTGATTATATTTGTAATCATGAAACTTCATCCGGGATTCTTCCATAAAGATGACGATCATGTATGTTGACTTCAAAAATCGATTTATGGTCTCAAACATGCATCGCGACAGTGGTTTTCTAAGTTCTCATCCACCCTCATTAGCCGTGGTTTCCATCAATCCGTTAATGATTATAGTCTTTTTACTTTCATCCATGGCGACGTCTCTCTCTTTTTTCTTGTTGATATTGATGATATTATCGTCACTAGAAAAGATGATGATGCTGTTTTCAACGTGAAGTATTTTCTAGTTTGGTCCTTTTCTATTAAAGACCTTTGGTTGCTTGGCTACTTTTTAGGGATTGAGGTCTCCCGCTCTCAACAAGGGATATTTTTATGTCAACGAAAGTTACCCTTGATATTTTATTTGACACCGGCATGATCGGTTCTCATCCTTCCGCTTTTCCCATGGAGTAACATCTTCGCTTGTTACCCATTGATGGGACACCACTCCTTGATCCGTCTATTTATCGATGTATTGTTGGTCATCTTTTATATCTTACAATCACATGTCCTGACATACAGTTCGCAATCAATACTCTTAGCCAGTTTATGCAATCTCCGTGTTCTTCTCACCTCACTACTACTCATCGTGTTCTTTATTGTCTTAAAGGGACTATTGGTATCGACCTTCTTCTTTCTGTATCCAATTTTCTTTCCTTATCTTGTTATTTTGACTCAGATTGGGTTGGTTGTTCGCTTACTAGTTGCTCCACAACAGAATATATTACCATGCTGGGTTCTAGTCCTATCTCTTGGAAATCAAAGAAACCGGCCACAATTTCTCGATCTTAAGCTGAAGCTGAATATCGTTCCCTAGCTTCTCTTACAGCTGAATTACAATGGTTCTAGTCCTATCTCAGAGTTTAACAACAGAAAGTAAAAACATCAAGGGTTCAAGTACCCTAAACAAACCAGGCCCTACAAGGGTCCTAAAAACATAACTCTCACTCAGAAAGAAAAATAGATAAATGAGATCCTCCAACCTCGGCAAACAATCCCTCCCGACTCTCACTCGTCACCTGAGTCTGAGTCACCTACTCCTTATAACTTGAAAGAGAGAAGGGAAACATGTGGTGAGAATTCAAATGGAAACCCAGTAAATACCCTGTGGAGATCACGAAGATACAAGTACAATAAAACGGTAAATCAACCATGATGAAGAATCATCAACAAGACCTAGGAGTCTACTACAAACAACACAATACAACTCCTATCCAAAAGCAGCCCTCCGACTTAAGAAGAAAAGCAAGCTATCCATCGGACAGTTAAAAGCACAACAATCCGTTGTGAGCAACCAACCTGGCGTACCTTAGTAGCGCCACCTCTCGCAGATGTCGACATGGTCAGTGTTTCAATCTTGCAGACAGGCAGGACAACTAGAGTATCACCCCCTATGACATGGAATTAATGCCGGAACGTCAGGGTGTTCCGTATACAAACGTTCTCTCAAACTGGAGCCTCCACGCTCCACTGTTTCTGGCGGAAGAACAAACTCAGTTGGCACATATCTCCCGACAAGCATACAAGATCATGTGCCCATGATCAAGTGTCGGCCTACGGGTGGGTATGGCCACGAGTGTTTCAACAAACAGGTAGAGCTAACCCTACCTCTAGCACATCAACCACTCACATACAAAGAAAGAAAACAATAACTAGCAAGTATGTGCATGCATCTAATAATAGAGAGTATCATGAAAGGAAGACATGCTAACAGATAGTATTCATCAAAACAAGAAACCCAAAGATGGGTGGCAACTAGGCATGAGTAACTTACCTGAAATCACGAAGTCTAGAGTCCCAAGGAACCAACTCCCTGTGCATCTACGTCAAACCTGATAGTGAACCCTATATCAGTAGTGGCAACGTTGTATGATTCTAAATATGTATGCATGATGTTCTAATTGGGCCTAGCCCAACTTAACGGCCATCCCTTATTTTCTATGTCACTACCCTTAAGTGTCCAAGCCAGACTATTTCTACAGCAAGGGTCAAGTGGCCTGGTGATTAAGTCCCACCACACTCTTTGAGAGATCTCTAGTTCAATTCTCTCCACTTGCCATTTATTTCCTTTTTATTTCCTTTCTTAGCCTTATATAGTCAGACCTAACTTATTTTATCAAAAGCGAATCAGGGCCATAGTGGTTAAGGCCCATTATGTGGTGGAGGGGGTCCTAGGTTCCAATCCCCTTTTCTACAACTTCTTTTTATTACTTTCCTTCTTATTTGATTAAATTGGTTCAAGTCTTGGTTGGGTCAAACTAAATTTGGCTAGACCCAAGTTCAATGCCTTTTTGGTTGAGCCCAACCTCTATCTGGTTTGGTCCAACCCAAACCTTTACCCTAATTAATCAAGTCATATTAGTTTTAAAATGAACCCAAATCCCAAACCAGTGGACTCAATCTATCCCATTTGATCAGTCCAGCTTGACTATCAGACCTGGACCCAATACAATATAGCTACTTGGTTGGCCCAACCCACTTATCTCTAGTTGATTAGCCTTAATCCACTAGCCCCTTTGAATTCAGCCAACTGTTTCCAAGTGACTAACCCTAGCCACCTTTTATTATTCATAACCCTTTTCAAAACCGGTTAAACCCAACCAACATAATCCATTTTAATTACTTAACTAACTTAACTAATTAACTAAGTTTAATATGTTTTCTTCTTCCTCTGGATAGGTGCTCCGCCGGCGGCTGGTGGCGCTCCAGTTCCTCGGTGATCGCCGGGGACTCAAAGGTGGCCGGCCCGCCCTCAACCGTCTGTGATCCTCGCCGTCAGAGAGATCTCCCCTGGCCGTACGTGGTCGCTCTCTCCTGAAGCGGAGGACTATCCGATAGCCATCCTCGTCGGAGTAAGCCTCCTTACGGCCAGCACCTTCCTCTATGGTGTTCGGCTCCGTGACACTACCAAGCACAATCATAAAGTCCTCCTGGAATCTAACCGTACCAACCTACGTGCATGCATGGTGATCATCGGAAAAAACAGAGAGAAGAAAGGACTCACCGAGGGAAGCCCTGGGTTGCTGATAACACCCTCGCGACATCTCTGGCGAGGTAATTGGATCTCGACTGTCCTGGGGTGACGAAAGCGCGCTGTCGATGATGAGCAAGTTTCACTCGTCCTGCTAAACTTTGGCGAGGAGAGAAGCATGCGATCAGAACCCCCTTACGCTACCATGCTCCTCCACGTGGGCTCTCCGAGACTCCTATGTGACCTCCAGAGGTTGCTGACCTCGCATCACAATCAGTTCAAGCGGCTGACTGTGGCCAACCGAAAAGGAGAAGGTGAAGGCAGGGAAAGGCTTGTTCTCTTAGGGTTCTTCCACGCTGCTTTTATAGAGGGCCGAGGGTGCATGTAAAGGAGATTGTGATCTCCTTGATTGGGATTTGCTGCAATTTGTCAACAACCATCCAAAACAGGTTGTTTCTATAAACGACGGAGGAGCTTGGGTTTCCCCCGCGGCGGCGTGCGCTGGCGCTGGTGGAGAAGGGAGACAATTACCTCTAGATCAGGTCCCGCTCTAATGAACGGTCACGATCGAATGGATGCAATCCAATGAAGGATGTCTAATTATAAGGCCTTGGATCAGATGTTCTTCCAAGATGGACGTCCCGATTTACTTCACGCATGGATTGGATCAACAACGAGATTCGTACCGCATGCTCCGAACTTAACCCATCCCTCTTGATGGACGATCTTGATTAGTTCTTTCAAGATGCGGTTGAGGGGCTAGGATTATTTCATCTGCCTCGAACTTAAACCCTCTCCTAAGATGGACGCCCCAGATCGAATACATTGATGAAGATAAATGTGAGGTTGGGATTTAATCCCTTGCCTAGAACTTAAGTTTTATATTGAGATCTTTTAATCTTAACCATTAATTGCTTAAATCGTTCCACCTGCATGATTTCCATGGCCGTTTTGCATAAACCCCCTCATTCTATTTCCAGGTTACATGTGGGTCCTTAGCTTGTGAGAGAAGCACAATTTCAGTCAAGTCCCTAAACTTTCTGAAATTTCATATTAGTCCCTAACAACCCCAATTAACTCCAATTTGGAAATTTAGCTAATTATTCCCTCTTCTCCAATTAAATCCAATTTTGGGAATTTATTTTAATTATCAAAACAATTAAGGATAAATTAAAATCCATTTATTTCAATAAAATCTAGGATTTTACAATATGAGACAACAAACATGCAGAATCTCTGAGTTTGCTTGTGTGCAATGTTTTTAAACCCAGACCGGACCGGCCGGTCCGACCGAAAAAATCGGGAACCTGGCAACAATCCGGTCCGTGTTTATAATAATTGTTGACCAAACATTGAACAGGATAAACCCATCCTAAAACGGGCGGTTGGACCAGAACCGAACAAAACCCGGTTTTTATTATTTTTATTTAATTTCACTTGAACTTAGTCAAAAGACCAAGAAAGCCATGGGCATCATTGAAGCCCAACCCATTTTATAGCAACACGCCTCCTTTGTTTCTCTCCCCCCAGCCGATGTGGGACTAAATTTTCTACAAATTAAAACCCAATCATATCAGCCTTATCTTGTACACTTGTTCCATGATGATTCCAAATATGGCACCCTTTCTAAACACCCTACCGTTTCTCTATAATTACATCCACGGCCATATCCCAATCATAAATATTTGATTAATACTTGCAAATTTTATATAATTTCATGTAATTTTTATGGTATCTAGGTTTTTTCCCTACTTTGTAAATTAATCACATTTTTCTTCTTTTGTCATCTTTGAGTGGAAACCCACTTAAATGTTTGGTTGTCTCTCAAGATTGGGTTATACTTTAATCAAACTATCCATTTATTGATTAATTAAAATTATTTAGAAACATTAGGATAGGATAACATATTAACATTTACTTTAAAACAATACATCTAATATTTTAAGTAGAGCACCTTTACTATCTTAATATTTGAACTTGAAAAATCAAAGTTCAAACAACATTGCATGTTATTATATATTTATTTATATTTATTTATATTTATAATATCATCCGATCCGATCAAAATGGGTCATCCGGTCAGATTGACTAACCAGTGATCTAATTATGAGACCGGTTCACTTCCCGGTCTCATTTTAAAAACATTGCTTGTGTGCATGGCGAATCAATCTTACCTTTATTAGTAAAATAAAATAAAATAAAATATAGCATGAAAAGGTCAGAATTGGATGAGGAATGAAAGAAGATTCTCACTGGAACATGTGTACACCCCACAACAACGACCTGTGCTGCCTAGATCACAGATGTAGTGTCCTAAGTCCAAGGACACGGAATATGATGTAAGCAGATAAAACAAAATTTAATAGATGTATTTTATCTTTTCTGTCGCTGTTGTGTAAACAAATTAATGTCACGCGCTACAAGAATCTGATGGATTAGCAACGAAAATTTAGAAACAGACTTATTCTGTTTCTAATTAGAAACGAATTAGAAACGGATTTTATATTCGTTTCTAAAATAACAACGGATTTATAATCCGTTGTTATTTTAGAAACCATTATAAAATCCGTTTCTAATCCGTTTCTAATTAGAAACGGATATAAAATCCGTTTCTAATTAGAAACGGCTTTCAAATCCTTTTCTAATGCTAGAAACGGAATTCAAATCCGTTTCTAACTAGAAACGGATTTTACAATCCGTTTCCAATTTTTATTATTTCATATTTTATTTTAAATTTTTTTATTAAAATCATAAAAAACCTTAAATTTTTAAATAATAATAATTATTATTTAATAAATACATTTTTGAAATGGGTTCGACAATATAAATACAACTTAATTAAATACATAAATATTAATTAATATAATATGATAGGGAGGTTATAAACAAGGACACGTGGCACACAGGTATCCAGGCGTGTGCATGTCACGTGACAGTCCTTGTGGGGAGAGACTAACTTTCTCTCTATGGCCGAGCTCCTCCACCTCGGAAATTATGACAAATTAGAGGTCCCTCAGCTGAGGAGCTTCGGAAATTAGGCTATGGCGTCCCCCTTCGATTCCCTCTTCCAGCAGCTTCTCGACGCTATAGCTGACTCGAGACCTACTAGAGGCCATCGATTCTGAGACAGTTGAACAATTCGAAAACGGTTAAACGGTTGAGGAGCCAACCTGGAGTCTAGAGGCTTCTAGAAGCATGCTGAGCTGGATTCGCTGAGTTGGCATGCTGAGTAGGCGCCCACGTGCTTGAATTAGAGAGCTTACCCTCCAAGCAACACCTTAGCTTCCCAACCCTATAAATACCCCCTTCCTCCAATTCAACAAAGAAGAAATTGAGATCCAAATAAGCCTGCCTCTCTGGTATCAAGCTCCTCTCTCCTCCAATTTTCTCCATCTTCATTTCTCTCATTCTAGAGTTCAATCTTGGAGCTTTGATTTGTAAGACTGGAAGAAGTTTAGTGGATTCATCCTCAGAGAAGAGGATCGTGGTTTTTTCCCCTTCATTTGGGGTTTTCCACGTATATTCTTGTGTGCTTTACTTTGATCTTGGTTTTCTTCTTGATCTTCTGATTCTTGTTCTTCCCTCTCAAATACAAATTTAAAGTGTTTGCTCGAAATTGGGGCTTGATCCAATTTTGGAGCTAACATAATATATAATTCTTTAGAAATATATAAATTGTACGAATATATTAATTCGTACAATATATAATTTGTTTTAAAAACTTTATATAAATATCTTAAAAGTAAAAATAGATTTTAAATTCATTTATTGACTAATATATATATATATATATATATATATATATATATATATATATATATATAATATAATTTAGAATTTAGAAACGAATTTTTAAACCCATTTCTAGGATTTTCTATCCATTTCAAACTTTAGAAACGGATTTAAAATCCGTTTCTAAATAGAAAATCCATTTCTAATTTAGAAACGGATTTTAAATCCGTTTCTAAACTTAGAAACGAATTTCTAAATCCGTTTCTAAATAGTATTTCTCATTAATTTTTTTAATTTTAATTTCTTTACAAAATTCATTAAAAACCTTAATTATTTAAATAATAATTATTATTTAATAAATACATTTTGAAATGGTTTCGACAATATAAATACAACTTAATTAAATCCATAAATATTAATTAATATAATATATAATTCTTTAGAAATATATAAATTGTATGAATATATTAATTCGTATAATATATAATTAGTTTTAAAAACTTTATATAAATATCATTAAAGTAAAAATAGATTTTAAATCCATTTATTGACTAATATATATATATATATATATATATATATATATATATAAAATTTTAGAAACAGATAGAAAATCCGTTTCTAACTTAGAAACGGATTTCTAAATCCGTTTCTAAATAGTATTTCTCATTAATTTTTTTTTTAATTTTAATTTTTTTACAAAATTCATTAAAAACCTTAATTATTTATATAATAATAATTATTATTTAATTAATACATTTTTTAAATGGTTTCGACAATATAAATACAACTTAATTAAATCCATAAATATTAATTAATATAATATATAATTATTTAGAAATATATAAACTGTATGAATATATTAATTCGTATAATATATAATTAGTTTTAAAAACTTAATATAAATATCTTAAAAGTAAAAATAGATTTTAAAACCATTTATTGACTAATATATATATATATATATATATATATATATATATATATATAATATAAAAGTTAGAAACGGATAGAAAATCCGTTTCTAAATTTAGAAACGGATTTCTAAATCCGTTTCTAAATAGTATTTCTCATTAATTTTTTTATTTTAATTTCTTTACAAAATTCATTAAAAACCTTAAATATTTAAATAATAATAATTATTATTATTTAATAAATACATTTTTGAAATGGTTTTGACAATATAAATACAACTTAATTAAATCCATAAATATTAAGTCATATAATATATAATTCTTTAGAAATATATAAATTGTACGAATATAGTAATTCGTATAATATATAATTAGTTTTAAAAAATAAATATCTCAAAAGTAAAAATGTATTCTATATCCATTTATTTACTAATCTTAATAGAATATATATATATATATATATATATATATATATATTCATATATATATAAAGATTAATTTTATATGTAAATATATAAATTTAGAAACGGAATTTAAAATCCGTTTCTAATTAGAAAAGAAACGGATTTTAAATTCCGTTTCTAAATTTAAAAACAGATTTAATTTCCGTTTCTAAAATTAAAATCAGATTTCAAAACCCCTTTCTCTCGATCTCACCTTCAGAAACCCTAGCCTCTCTCTCTTTTCATTCCTCCCTTTTCCCCTCTACTCCGGCGAAGCCTGACGAGGACCGCCGCCTGTTAGCACATCATCGCCGGCCGTCCCTGCTCGTACTGGTGCTCAGTCGGACCTGCGCCCTTCCGCCATTGCAGGTAAAGTAAAAGGCCTTAAGCTTTTCATAGTTTTCCTTCGATTTCCGTCTTGGTTTGTTATTTGGTTTATGGATGATCAAATTTCGGAATACTTGTTATGTGTGGTTCTCTGTGGGGGATTTGGGAATGGAACGACAATGCGGCTTCCTGATGATTTATGTGTGGTTCTCCTCTTTCTACAATACTAAAAACAAATCTGGAGAAATTTGATGGCAGCCCAATTCCTAACTTCATCTCTACAGAATTAATTTCATGTAAATCTTTTGAGGTTATTCTTCCCTGCTAAATTGTATATTCAAACATTGTTTTAAGGCCACATTAAAATCCTTGACGTTAATTGTCCTCTAGCCTTATCATTTTGCCTTGCTTGTGTTTTGTCCTAACTTATAAGAAGGCTTCTCAAATTTTGTATTTCATGTTTCTCTTTTTCTTAACCATTCACCTCTCTCTTCAAGAAGCCTCCCAATCATAGTCAACCATCTGCTTTTCCAAATTGAGATGAAATGCCCATTTTCCCATTTTTTAAGTTTATGTTAGTGTTGATTTTGCTAGCTTTTTCATGTTTTTATATCAGTAGATGGAGTTCTCAAACTTTCATGGATTTATATCTATCCTTTATTTTATTTCTGAAAATTCTGTGAGACTTGCAGCTCAACCTTACCTGTGTTTAAGCACCTTTCATGACATGAATTGGTTTAGCTGCCCATCCTGACATTACTCTATTAAATGGGTTTTATTTTCTGGCAACTTACTGAAACAAACCTACAGTTTGTAGACTATCTATAGTTCCCCCTAGGCAACTTACTGAAATGTGATTGGGATTTGGATCTCCTATCACTTCATTGTTTTCAATGACGGTGGCTTTTTGTGTCTATTTTAGTATGTCCTATTTCTTCCCCTATGTAGTTTGATCTTTGCCAACTAACATCGTACCTTGTGAAAACTATGATTTTTTCTACATTGAGTATTCAAATAGTTGGATTGAGGAAGTTTGATGTATTCTATAACTTTGGGAGATATAACTTTAATGAGTAGAACTTGTTAAAATATCCGTCTGTGCATTGGTTTCTGAGTGCAATCTCATGTATTTGTTCAGCAATGGACTCCATGATGCCTAAGCGGAGAAGGTCGGGTCTTATATGTACTCGTAGCTGATGATATTGGCTGGGCTGGATGATCATCCTTTCTCTTATTTACGACTGTAAATCTGGTTCACATATAATGTTAGTATTTAGAGGAAATGAGCATACAAGTCCATAATTTATTAAGAGGTGCTTTTATTGCTATAAGTTTGCCAGAATGGCTCACAATAACATGAGAAACCAAGCACCATGATGACTAATCTCTTTGAAACTCGTTGTTTTCATTTGTCCTGTTTGTTGTTGTCACAGGATTGAATCCTCTCCTCGAAATGCATCAATGAAATTTGTGAGGAATAGTCAAGTAGCAAATCTTTATAATAAGAATTTATGTGCAAATTATATTCGACCAATATACTTTCAGACAGAATGGTCTTTTGTTGCAGATTAAACAAGAAAACCTCATGCATATAAAATGAAAATAGCAGTGACATATCCATGCAATGCTCTTCAATCATTTCTGCTTTTTTGTGATTCATTTTAATTAGCATATTGGCAATTCTAGATTAGATAGTTACCTTCATCAAAGCCTCAAATCTGTTTGGTAGTCCTTGATCAATTCCCAGAGCACTCAGGCATCTGTCCGTTGACAAAATCTTCTTCTTAAAGAAGAGTTATTGCACTAAAAGCACTTAAGTAGTACGATTAGTATAATGGCATAAAAGAAATAGAAGGGGAAAAAAACAAACAAACAAATTGCATCTTATTATTGTGCTTAGATTTTCCAAGAAATCTTCACAACATACAAGATGGTTGTGATCGGATTGTTTTGGACATGGTAAACTTATTTCGTTATTTTTTGGTCTTTCCTGAATATTTTAAAACCGATCAAAATGAGTCTGTATAATTTATTTTGTTATTTTTGGGTCTTTCCTTCATTCTATTTTTCTGTCGAAATCTGTGAAGTTGCTTTTCCATATCTGATTTTTGAAAATTCTTCTTTCGCCCTGCCTGGGTCATGGTATCTTCTCACTGTAATTATCAATAAACACTGATGACAATACTATTATTAAATAACAATAATCATATCCAAACTGTTAATAAGTTTTAATTTAAATAATCACATAATCTTTCTAGAATTAGAAAATCAACATTATAGTTGGTTAATCACTAAGCTACCCAGACATAACCGGTCTCAGTCCAATATATTATCTTATAGGCTTTTGAAAACTTGTCATACAATGCATTTTTCTTATTGCAGTCTTGAGAAGAAAATGAATATTTGCTATTGGGGCAGCAGGCTTCTGTTTGGGAGGTGCGTTTGCTTTTAGTCCCTTTATTTTATCTTAATCTATTTTACCGTTTATAGGTAATTAAATTATAGGTATGCTATTTAGGTATGCTATCTTTTTTATAGATATGCTATTTAGATATGGTATATTGCTTTTGTTATTTAAGTATGCTATCTTTTTTAAATATGTATGTGTGATGCTATTCTATTCTTTTTCATTTATTTTCTTTCTTTCTCTCTCTTTTGTTAGTATGAATTCGCATTGTGGGTTGGATGTACGCTAGGCTTAAGGATGGCCTTTGAACCCAGCTTTTTGGAAGGTATCGATGAATTTATCGAAGTTTATGAAGAGACACCCGTAATGTAATGGACGGAATCAAAATTAAGTCGCTTTGTAATCATCGTGAAATGTCGAATCGCGGCCTTTTATGATGAAAATACGGTTAGGTATCATCTAAATGAAGTTTGGATTCGTGACGGGCTACTATCAATGGATTCACCCAATGGGAATCTAGTGAGCCGTTTTAATGCCCATGGTAATCAAGAATTTGTTGACTTACCAATGCCAAGTGTTGGACCAAAGATCATATAATGTATATGAACAAATGGTTATAGATGCCGGAGGGCCCGATTTCTCACCTTCTTATATGGAGGAAGCTCCAAATGCAATCGCCAAAAATTGTTTGACATGTTAAAAGCCGCTAAACAAGAGGTATGGTCCGGGTCGTGAAAGTCATTCACAATTATCACCGCCGCAAGATTGTTAAACATGAAGGCGTAACATCATTTATCTGAGAGGTGCTTTTAATGACTTTTGCCAATTTTTGAAAGAAGTGTTACCGACGATAATGTAATACCAAGCAACTTTTACAACACAAAGAAGTTAGTTCAAGGCTTAGGTCTATCACTGAGAAGATTCATTGTTGTCGTAATGGATGTATGATATACCTGGGAGAAGATAGTGAACTAATGACCGCAAAAAGTTATGAAGTTTCCAAGGTACAAGCGACGTGGAGGTAGCTCATTTCAAAATAAAAAGAATATTCCATACAAGAAGATGTATTACTTTCCTTTAACGACAAGGCTACAAAGATTATATGCATCAAATGCAACAGCAAAAGAAATGAGATGGCATGCGGAGCATGAGTATGAAGAAGGAGTCATGCGCCATTGTTCTGACACCCCTGCATGGAAGCATTTCGATGACATCCATCCTTCATTTGCAGCAGAAAGTTGGAATGTAAGACTAGGGTTGTGCACTGATGGATTCCAACCTTTTGACGCCAGTCAACAATATTCCTCTTGGCCAGTGATAGTCACTCCGTATAATTTGCCTCCTTCGATGTGTATGAAAGAGGAGTATATGTTCCTAACGGTAATAGTTCCGGGGCCAAAAAATCCGAAAGAAATGTTGGATGTGTATATGCAACCTCTTATTGCAGAATTGAAGCAACTGTGGGAAATTGGAGTTGAAACATATGATGCATCAAGAAAAAATAATTTTCAAATGCGTGCTGCACTTATGTGGACCATAAGTGATTTCCCATCATTTTCAATGTTGTCCGGATGGAGCACTGCAGGCAGGACTGCTTGTCCACACTGTAAGGAAGATTCAGATGCATTTACTCTAACAAGAAGAGGGAAGCAATCTTGGTTTGACAATCACCGCAAGTTCTTACCTCCTAATCATCCTTTCAGACGGAACAAAACTGCCTTTCGAAGAAACATAACAGTATCAAAAATAGCCCCGAAAACTAAAACCGGTGATGAAATCCTAAAAGAAATAGAAGATTTGGAGCTAAAAAGAGTTATAGATTCTGGTGCCTATGAAAAGAACAACCGCATTGCTAAGAGTACTGGTTGGAGAAAACAAAGCATTTTTGGGATTTACCCTACTTGTGCAAACAAATCTAATTACGTCCACAACCTTGGACAAGTTATGCATATTGAGAAAAATGTGTTTGAGAATATATTCAACATCGCTGATGAATGTGGAAGGAAAGCACAAAGGATAATGCTAAATCAAGAGAAGATCTCGAAAGAATTACATCGACTTAACTGAAAGTTAGAAAAAATAATACTATTGTGGAAATATCCCAAAGCATGTTACACTTTGGATAAATAAATAAAAATTGTACTTTGTGAATGGCTTCAAACCTTAGATTCCCGTGATGGATATGCCTCATACATGAGCGGATGTATCGACATGCAAAAGTTGAAGCTTTTCGGTATGAAAAGCCATGATCGCCATGTTTTTATGCAAAGATTACTTCCTATAGCATTCTGTGGAATTGCTTCCATCAAGTGTTTCCATGCCATTAATGTAATCCAAGCAATTTCTTCGTGAGAGCTCACTTCTACCGTAATTAGAGAAGTTCGATATGTTAAGGCTTAATGATGAAATTCCTCTAATCCTCCTGTAAGCTAGAGTGTATATTTCCCCAAGCTTCTTTGATTCAATGGAACATCTTCCTGGTGCACTTGGCTTATGAAGCATGGATTGGGTCCAAAGACAATATAGATGGATGTATCCATTTGAAAGGTAAGACCTTTAATTTGTTGTTGTACACATGATTCCTAAGTAATTAATGTTCATGGCATTATAAAATATAAATGTAACCTTGTAGGTATCTCTTTAAAATTGAAGAATAATGTGAGAAATAAAAGCTAAAGTAGAAGGTTCCATATGCAATGCGCATTTGGTCGAGGAAGCATCATCATTTTGCGCACATTATTTCGAGACACATGTGAGGACAAGGCATCATAAGGTGCCACGCAATGCTGAAGAAGTTAATGCAGTAATGTTCTGGGAATTTATCAATTTTCACACGTCCTGGCAGGACATTAGGAAAATCAAAAACTAGATATCTCACAGAAGAAGAGTATTCAGCGGCACAAATATATATCTTATTGAATTGTCCGGAAGTGCAACCATTCATAAAGTATGGAAATTTATTTTAAGATAGTGATACTTCTTAGTTTGCTTCTGATATTATTTACAAACTGTCCTTAATTTATTTTTATTGTTGTTTTAATATGTGAAGTATCTATGTCGATGAGTTCAAGGCTTCAAATGTAATCCATGCAATTGATGATAGACATATCGATGAGAGATTGGAACGTGAATTCACAGTATGGTTCTACAGGTTTGCTCATGATCCCTCTAAAGATATTTCCAATTAGTTCTTGAAGGACTTGTCAAAAGGACCGCTAAGAAGCTACAAGTCTTACAGTGGGTGCATGGTGAATGGCTTCAAATTTCTTACAACAAGTCACAAGCCAGATAGCACAACAATGAACAGTGGTGTATGCATAAAAGGCACAAATTATACTACAGATGAAAATGACTATTATGGTCAATTAATCGAGGTTTTATGCTTAGAGTACCCAGGATTACCAATCAAGCAAACCATCTTATTTAAATGTGATTGGTTTGATCCAACACCAAATGTGGGGACAAGATGTCATCAACAATATAAACTTGTGGATGTCAATCATAGACGGTTCTTCAATAAATATGAACCTTTTGTTTTTGCAATCCAGGCAACACAAGTTAATTATATGACGTATCCCAGCTTAAAGCGTGACAAAGTTGACTGGTGGGCGGTATTCAAAGTAAAAGCTAGATCTGTTGTAGAGCTTCCTCAATAAGTTTCTAGGACAACAACAGTATCATGTGAAACACCTTTTCAACAAGATGAAATGGAAGCCCCTTCAATCGAGATCAATGTTTTTTATGCAGAACAAACACTAAATGATCCAAGTGGGGTACTAATTGAAATCGATGATGGAGCAGAAAGTGAAGAGGAGCCTCCACTAGAATCAGAAAGTAATGATGATGGGGATGAAAACGATGAATTTGATGAAGTTGAAAGTGATAGCCAATAAATTAAGGTAATGCGGTTAGCGATAAATTATATGAGTAAAAACATACAAAGCACTCTGGTTTCATCACTCATATTTGATACTTTTTGTGGTATACCTAATTTTACCTTATTGAGGATACTTGATACTTTCATGCATTTTCCAGGGGTAAAGTTGGAGGCTTGCAAAGAATACTTCCTTAGGTCCAAGATGGTTGTGGGGATTGTCACCTCTGTTGTTGCTTAAACCTTTGTTGTGGTTATGTTTTCTTTCTTGCTTGGTAGCTTGAATTTTTGTTGTTTTGATTTTTTTTTTAAATTTCTCTTTCAATGTCATTAGTCTTGTTTATCAACATTCCAGCTATCAATTAACTCATGTTGTGGGTATATCATGGTTATGTGGCATTTAACTCATGTTGTTTTGATTTTTTTTTTTTTTTAAATTTCTCTTTCAATGTCATTAATCTTGTTTATCAACATTCTAGCTATCAATTAACTCATGTTGTGGGTATATCATGGTTATATTTTGTACATCCTAATAAGATAGTGATGGTGCAAATAAGATGAGAGGTATGGGCCGTAGAGGGAGGTTCTAGTTACAGGCGCCGCATGATACGCCTCTACACCTATTGCATTACTCCGATCTTCCACCGCCACATGTTGGTGGTCCGTTGAGTGGCTCTTCCTCATCTTCAGCCTCTATTCCTTGTACTAGTGGAGGCACAACTCCTGATGGTGGCCCTACCACAGCTGCTAGCGGAATTCCCACACCAGGAGTGGATAGCTTGGCAGTTTCTACAAGGTTAGTCAGCGTAATGTACATAAAACTAGTGAATGGAGTGTAAGTATTAATGCTATTCTAGTTTATGTTGATTAAACTAGTATAAGTTTCATATTTTATATTTATCGGTGTTGACTTTTATGTTTGATTGTTATTGTCTTTGTTTATTTATAGTTTGCATCCTTCTGATGTTTGTGCTCGACGGATCACGACCATCTTTAAGGAAAGAATGGATGAGAATGGACATTGTTGGAAAAATGTTTCCATGGAGACAAAAGACTTTTACTAGAATGAATTTCAGGTATCAACTAAGCTAGAATATGTTTCCATTGTTGTGCTAAACTTATTTTCTTTCTAATATGTATTCTTCTTTATGTTAAACAAATGTAAACACTTTATATGGGGACGAGTCATCACCGTTATCAAGCAAGCATGGCAACGCAAGGTCAGCAGAAATGCTATAGAGCATTGATGTGTAGCCTAAGAAGACGGAAAGATAAGACTATACACGGACCGAGCATCGCGTGTGGCAAACGATGGAAGCATGGAATTCACAAGAATTTAAAACTCGCTTGAGAAATCTACAACAAATCGCCTTCTTGAGGTCAAGGAATTGAACCGGTATATCCCTACACACGAGGCTCCATTTCCCGTATATGTGCCATGCAATGGGGCTAGTAAATCCTTCATATTTATATAAATGTCTCTCTAGATAACATTTAATCTAATGTTAATTTTAACTTAATACAAAATGTTACATTATTTTAGCGCGCGAGGCTTGGTCGTGATCCTCTTCCATTTGAGCTCTTCCAAGTGACTCATATAAAAAAGGGAACCTTTGATCTCGTTGATGCAAGAGCTGAGGCCATTAGGGTAAATAAATAAGTAATTTAATTATTGTATTTAAGTTATAGACTTTCGTTACATGGTATGATATTCTTATTTAATCATATTAACTATAGTTTTTCGTTTCTAAATTGAATATTGCAGGATCGTTATTTACAACTTGAGGATCAGGCATCTCAAACGCAAGAAGAGGGTGGGGAGCCTCCTGTTGTGGACAAAGTAGCTCTATACCTTGACGCTGTGGGAGGGGGCAATAAAAATAGGGTTTATGGAACTGGATCTCAAAAATCTGTTTTCTATCCCCAATCATCTTGCTCATCATCTACAGGTACGTACATATGAATGGTTTTGCAATAATATCTTTTGAAGTGACAATACTTTAAAATAAGCTATCCTATGTCACCACACTGGATAAGAGAACATACAACTTCTTATTGGTCATGTTTGGGTTTGCTTGGCATATTAAGTTGTAACAACCATATTTACCTTTTACACATACTTATTTTCTACCTATGTGACATTCTATTTTGTATTGACATAGTCTTTGTGTTTACTTGACTTATTTAGTTGTATTTTCTTGATTTCTTACAGGTGCATCTATGGAGCTACATTCTAGGATTACACAGTTAGAAAATAATAATAAACAGCTTCAAGAAAGACTGGACGCGATTACACAGTTAGAAAATAATAATAAGCAGCTTCAAGAGAGATTGGACGCGATGACGGTGGAGAGAGATGAGTATCAAGAACAAGTGAAGCGTAACATGGAGGTTATGATGAAGGACTTCGAGGCCAGATTGCACTCAGAGTTCACAACTCAAGACTCGCAGCCTTTTAGTGATGATCACCTAGATGACTTGTAGTTTGGACTGTTGATTGTTGGTGTTTTGTTTTGTTAAACAGACTTGTTTGATCTATTAGCAGTTGTGATGATATTTTGTTAAACCTAGATGACTCGCGGTCTATTATATATATGAATTAATGATATTATCAGTTGTGATAATTATTAGTTCTATCGAAGTATTATAACAGGTGTTTGTTCATTTGAATTATCAATATATAAATTATTATAATTTGTTTTGGTATTAGTGGATTTGAAACAGATTTGAAACGGAATTAAATATTTTTTAGTAAAAATTTTCGTTTCAAATCCGTTTCTAAATTTAGAAACGGATTTTATTCGGTTGCAAATCGGTTTCTAAATTGGCAACGGAATTGAAACAATTTTATATCAGTTTCAAATATTAGAAACGGATTAGAAACGGAATAAATCCGTTTCTAAATTTAGGTTTTTGTTGTCGTATACTTTTGGATGTCTGCTGTTATATATTGCTTCAAATTCATGTTTCCTATCAGTTGTTATTTTAATGCTGCATTATTATTCCATGTTTTTAAATGTTTCGAAAAATAACGGGCGATGAAGTTAATCATGAGTATGGCCGCATAGCTTTATACACCAGATGATTTCTGCTTGTGGCTACCTTTTGAAGGCACACTGTTTCCATAGTGGAGCTGGATGGTCTTCAAGGTAGCAAAGTGGGATTCAAAACTGTTGTAACGCAATGATTGCTGCTTGGTTTTCAAAGATCTACTTTGTTTTTTTTTTTTTTTACATTTTTCTGATTTGTTTTCATTGCAGTGTTTTCTTCAGGTTTTTTTTATCATCTGGATTAGGGTTGTATGTACCACCATTTGATATGTATCATCTGGATTAACGTTGGTTACTGAGCCCGTTTCTTTTTTTTCTTCTTCTGTGTCATGCCTAATTTATGTGTTGAGTATTGATCTATCAATGCAATTTGGGATTTGTTTTCATGCTTTTTAGCTAGGATTTTGTTGTCCTCTCCACTGATCTGTTGATGGTTCTGTGTTTATGTTGTTTATCTGTTATAGCATGTTGAGCATGTTTCTTCATGGAATTTATTATCTGCCTGAGTGATCTGTTGATGGTGTTGTATTTGATTGTTTACCTCCAATAACGGGCGATGATATTAATAAGTATGGCAGCATAGCTTGATACAATAGTTCAATTCTGCTTGTGGCTACCTTTTGAAGGCACACTGTTTCCATAGTGGAGCTGGATGGTCTTCGAGGTAGCAAAGTGGGATTCAAATCTATTGTAGCGCAATGGTTGCTGCTTGGTTTTCAAAGTTCTAGTTTGTTTTTTTTTTTAGTATCTATGTTTTGTTTTATGAGCCCCTTTCTTTGCACAAATTTTGCCATATGGGACAATGTCATGCAGATCATAGGCGGCAAGCTTTGCTACCGGATGTGCATGATATAAGAAAGAGTTGGTTTCGGTTTGATGCTAATGGCGATGATGACTGAAGGTTATGCATTTTGCATGTGGTTGGGACTATGGATGGCTCTAGTAGCAACCAGTCTACCAATCTCATGTGCCAACTTTGAAGTGTATCCCCAATATGGGAATTGCAAACCTTTCCTTCTGAGCCAATGTTGAAGAGCTTCACATGAAGAGCTCAAGCTCAAAACACTAGCAGGCCCCTAATGATGACCAAGAAATTAACAACAATGGCATCTACTGCGAGCCTTGAGCTCCCAACTTCTCAATGCTGCAGACCAATGTGAAACTGCCTTTCTGAAATCCAAACAGAAGAAAAAGTGAGCTCTTTGATTCCAATTTCCATTGCTCAATTTGTTCTTCAACTGAAGACTCTGAGAGACTTTGATTTTTCTTTCATTTGTGATTGTTGGTGATGAAGACATTGTAATCTTGTATTTTATTCTTTTGTAATACATTGTACTCCATTACTCAATAGGAATATCAAAAATTTCTATACTCAAATTGTATCAAGTTTTCCAATTGTCTTTAAGTTTTATTATACTATACACATCCAAAATTACTCAAACAAATCACTACTCAACAGTTGTGGAAATAATCAATTCAATTAACTATATAAAATATGAAATAGTAAAAAAGGTACAAGTGGCAATTTGTATGAAGACAATATAACTTATTTAAAAAATTCATGACATAGTGTTCAAAAATTTAAAGAATCAACAAACAATACTTAACCAATTTTTGGCAACACACACTATAAAAACATTTTCCGACTTACCCACAAAAGAACACACTTCGGAAGTCCAATTCGGAAGTGGGGCGACTTTCACCAAAAAGAACGCCTAGCATCAAGGAAGTGCCCACTTCAGGCAGCGTACACTTACGTCAAAAAGAACACAATATGGTAGATTTTGGCAGCACTTCGGTCCACTCCGGGAAAGTGTCACTTCCAGCGACTTTCAGGAAGGTGGGACTTTCGGGCAAAAGAACACGCCCTAATAGTAATTAAGTTGATAAGAAAAAGCCTTTGGTCTCTTTCATATTCTATGCAATTTAATTCAATTGGTCGCTTTGATCTTCTTGTGATGATTTCAACATATGGCATATCAAGATGAAGGTTGTTCTTATTGAAAAAGGCCTCAAGTCAATTCTTGATAAGAAGAAAGGCCCTAAACAATATGATGAGAAGACTAAGGAGATTGATGAAAAGAAACTTGTTGTTATGCAATTGGCATTGTTAGATAATGTTTTGCGGTAAGTTAGCGACGAAGAGCATGCAGTAGATTTATGGAAAAAGCTTGAGTCTCTCTATTTGGATAAGTCTCTCACTAGTCGCCTTTGTTTATGATGCGGTTGTGTCGAATGAGGATGGCAGAATGAACACTATCAAGGAATATATTAATGAGTTCAATCGTGCATTGCATGATTATGAGAACACCGACAAAAAGATTGATAGTGAACACTCGAATGAGGTGGTGTCCACTCTCCTATCGAAAGATTTGTTTCGAAAAGCAAGACTTGAGAATTATAAAGAAGGTGAAGGCTTGTTTGTTTCACATGGTAGATCGGTGGAGAGGAGTTATGGTGGTGATGCTGCTACTGGAGGTCGGAACTCAAAGGGCTGTTCGAAGTCTCGCTCCGGAAAGAAAGGGGAGGTTCGTTGCAATTATTGCAAGGAGATAGGCCACATTAAATGGTATTGTCCTAAGTTAAAGAAAAAGAAGGACAAGCAAGGTGATGACAAGAATGAGACTTCTTCATCAGCAAGTGTGGCAATTTCAGAAGGTGAGCCAGCTAAGTTGCTTATTGTTAGTGTAGATTGTATGGCAGTTGGGGATTATGCTTCTAGTGCAGATGTTGCTTATGATATGAGCTATAGCAGTGGTTGGATTTTGGATTCTGCTTGCTCATTTCATATGTGTCCGCACCGAGAATGGTTTGTCACTTATGAGCCTTTGGATGGAGGTTCTGTTTCTATGGGCAACGACACAAAGTGCAGAGTTATTGGCATTGGCACTATCAGATTCAGGATGTATGATGGCATAGTCCGTACACTCACAGATGTTCACCATGTTGTTGGACTGACGAAGAATTTGATCTCATTCAAGGCACTTGATAGGAAAGGCTACAAGTTTGTTACTTTCAATTATCAGATCAAAGTGTTCAAGGGCTCCTTGTGTGTGATGAAGGCTCTCACTACTCCAGATACAAATGATCTGTATTTCTTAGAGGGTAGTATTCTTTCTGGATCAGCGTCAGTTGCTTCTAGTTCTGATCTTGATGATGATACTATGACTACATTGTGGCACATGAGGTTGGGGCACATGTCAGAACGTGGCTTGGCAGAGTTGAGTCGACGTGGTATGTTGGGCAGTCGGAGGACAGGTGGTCTGCAGTTCTGTGAGCATTGTGTTCTTGGAAAGCAAACTCGTTTGAAATTTTGTAGGTCTATTCATACGACAAAGGCTATTCTTGATTATGTGCACTCAGATTTGTGGGGTCCAGTGTTAGTGGCTTCTTGTGGAGGCGGTAGATTCTTGCTTACCTTCATTGATGACTTCAGTCGGAAGGTATGGGTATACATCCTAAAGTCCAAGGATGAAGTCTTTAGGCATTTCCGTCAATGGAAGGCTTTGGTGGAGACACAGACAAGAAGGAAGGTCAAAGTTTTGAGAACTGACAATGACAAAGAGTTTTGTTTGGGAGAGTTTGATTCGTATTGTTGGGACGCCAGCATACTTCGTCATCACACCACAGTTGGCACTCCGCTGCAAAATGGAGTTATGGAGCGCATGAACAGAACATTGATTGAGAAAACCCATTGCATGCTCTCCCATGCTGGGTTGCCCAAGAGTTTATGGGCAGAAACAATTACTACATCTTGCTACTTGGTAAACCGCTCACTGTCGACAGTTATTGATTGCAAGACACCTGAGGAGGTATGGTCTTGCAAGCCTCCTAAATGTGACTATCTAAAGGTATTTGATTGTCCGGCATAGGCTCATATTCGTTAAGACAAGTTAGAGCCTTGAGTATTGAAGTATGTCTTTCTTGGTTATGGTGATGGAGTCAGGGGGTACCGTTTGTGGTATAAAGATTCAATACCCCCAAAGGTGATCGTCAGTAGAAATGTGACCTTCGATGAGATGGCAATCGTTACTCCAACATGTTGATAGTTGGGAAAAGCTTCCACTTCAGGTAAAGCATCTACAGATGGTGGTTCTGATGCAGAGCAGGTAGCACATAGAGTAACATTTGAGGTAGAGACTCCAGTGACCGGGTTTACTACATTTGACAGTCAGCAACAACAGCCGTTGTCAGATTCGGTAGTTGGAAGTCATAGTGACACACATGAGACAACAGATGAGTCAGATGCAACTGACAGTCAGTCAGATGATGCAGTTTCAAGTGGAGCTTCAGAGACTTTAGATTCTCCTATAGCATCTCGTCTACGACAGCAGAGGAGGCTACCACAACGCTATGGAGATTGGGTTACACCAATAGCAAGAGGTATAACAAGCCTAGCACATATCGTGAGGTACAGTTGCTTTCGCTTTGACAATTGCTGAGGATATTGTGTATAATAAGCCTAGCATATATCGTGAGGCACTTGTGAGTTCTCAAGCAACTAGTTGGATCCAGGTTATGACAAAGGAGATGGAATCATTAGAGAAGAACCACACTTGGGATTTGGTATTGCCACCTAAAGGACGAAAAATTGTTGGTTGCAAATAGGTCTACAAACTCAAGGAGGCATCTCCAGGAGTTGATACTCCGAAGTACAAGGCAAGATTGGTGGCGAAAGGCTTCAGCTAGAAAGAAGGGATCGATTACCAAGAGGTGTTCTCCCCAGTTATGAAGCATACTTCGATTTGGACCTTGTTGGCTATGGTTGCTTTGTTTGATTTGGAGTTAGAGAAAATGGATGTGAAGATTGCTTTTCTTCACGGTGATCTTAAGGAGGAGATCTACACGGCGCAACCAGAAGGCTTTGTGGTCAAAGGTAAAGAAGATCATGTTTGTTTGCTTAAAATGTCATTGTATGGCTTAAAATAATCACCAAGGTAGTGGTACCATCGGTTTGATGCTTATGTCTATAGCCATGGATTTGAGAGAAGTCTATATGATGCTTGTGTATTTCAGCGAATATTATCAGATGGCTCAAGGGTGTATATGTTGCTTTATGTTGATGACATCTTTATTACTAGAAAGAGCCATTATTGAAGTTGAGGATGTAAAGACCATTCTTAGAAGTGAATTTGAGATGAAAGATTTGGGTGCTACTAAGAGATTATTGGGAATGGATATTCATCGTGACAGAGTTCAGGGCAGACTTTGGCTTTCACAGGTCAGTATGTTGAGAAGGTTCTGATTAGGTTCAACATATCACAGCAAAACCAGTTTCTAGTCCGTTGGCAGCACACTTCAAGTTGTCCAATTCATCAAGGTCTTGGATACAGAGGAAGAAGAGCAAATGTTTCCTTATGCCTGCGCAGTTGGCAGTTTGATGTATGCTATAGTTTGCACGTGTCTTGATATTGCACATGCAGTTAGCGTGGTGAGCAGTTTCATGTCAAGGTCAGGCAAAGAGTACTGGAAAGCAATACAGTGGATACTCCGGTACCTCCGTGGCACAAGAAACTATGGTTTGATGTTTGATCAAAGGGCAGTAAATGCGAGACAAGTTGTTGGTTTTTCTAATTCAGATTTTGTCGGGGATCTTGGTGCGAGGTGTTCTATCACTAGTTATGTATTTCATCTTTATGGCTCTTGTATTAGTTGGAAGCTATTTGGAGCCGATCGTTGCTTTATCAAACACAGAAGCTGAGTTTATATCTTTGACAAAGGCGGTGAAGGAAGCTATTTGGTTGCATGGGCTTCTTAGAGATTTGGATATGAAGCAAGTTGATCGTGTTGTTTTCTGTGACAATCAAAGTGCGATTTATCTTGCTAAAGATGAGAAGTATCACGAAAGAACCAAGAATATTGATGTGTGTAACTTCTTCATTCGGCATCATGTAAAGAAGAAGACACTCTTGTAGAGAAGATTGGCACAAAAGACAACCCTGCGGACATGTTAACCACGGTGATCCCGAGTACTAAGTTCAAGCTTTGCTTGGACTTGGTTGGTGATCAAGTTTGCGCAAGTTAGCTCCATGAGGAGCTTGGAGGAGGTGAGTAGGTTGATTGATGTTCATTTGGAGAAGCACATTTAGAGATTGAGCTTTTGACATCATGTTATGTGATGTGTTTATTTTATGGTTCAATAGTCACCAAGGTGGAGAATTGTGAAATCGGCTCCGATCTCACCATGTTTATATCAATTTTGATGGCATACCTTGTTTGATCAAATACATGAGGCATATGTCCATTTGTAGTGTAAAATGTTGGCTAGACATGTTATAGGTTGAATTTGGGGCTATTTGTAATATTCTAAAACCTCGGGGGTTTTATGCAAGTCTTTGCAAATAAGCCCCAAATCCAATCGGACCCAATAGATGAGAGTTTTGTTTTTCTTAATGAAAGCTAGGGTTTGAGAGAGAAGAAAGAGGAGAGTTTGATCCCATCTAATAGTGTGAGATTTGTGAGGGGATTTGGAGCCTCTCTCCTCTATTTGTTGGCTCCTATCTTGTATTCTTCTTCTTCATAGTGGTTTTCTTGCTCGTCGCTGCCCGTGGTTTTTCTCGAAAGGGTTTTCTACGTAAATTTGGTGTCTTCTTGTTTGATTATGCTTCTTGTGGCTACTATTGCTTCCGCATATTAACTCTACAGGTTGGCTGTAAAAGTGCTGCTTCTTCAAGTTCTAGGGTTTTCGGATTGAACTTGAATTTTTATATAAATTTCAAGCCGAACTCGAACTTAAAAATTTTGAATTTATTTGAACTCAAGCCGAACTCGAGTTGAATAATGGAATTTCGAGCTAAACTGGACTTAGCTTATTCAAGTTCGGCTCATTGCCAGTCCTAGATACATACAAGCATAAAAGTATATATTTAGGCCAACTTAATTTGAAGATGCATGTTAATTAGACTTTCAGTATATTAATTGTTATCTCTTATATATATATAAATGACTGAAATCCTCCTTGGAATATGAGGAGATGATTCTTCATTAATAATACACAAGGCTTACGGTTGGTTAATCCTACATATATAATAGGAAAGAGCGAGTATATTGCTACAACTATATAAGCAGATATTATGCTAACAAGAAAAGGAAGGCAGCATCAGATATTATGCTGACATAAGAGGAGGGCCACAAATATCATGGAGAATTTGAATTTTAATTTGAATCTCCCTTATCATGTTTCATCAGTAGTCTTTACTAATTTTATTAATCATCTTAGGTTAACTGATATTCCAAATTTTCAGTCTACTTTAACTAACTGTTGTTGCTCGTATACTTTCATCTATTCTTTTATAAGATATTTGAAATTTAGTAGAAACCAAGGTAAGGAGAAGAAATAAAGAATAGTTGGTGTAAGATCATTGTTGGAGAGGTGCTCTAATTAAGACAATAACTTTTGGCACTTTATGTACAAATTTAAATAGGCTCTTCATTATTTGGATGTTCACTATTATGGATATGATACAAAATCTTAAATCTAATTAATGAAGTCCATAATATAACACATAGCATGAAGAAAACAATGATAGAGATGATAATATGGGGTTCCTATCATGTATAATTATGTACATATCTAATTAAATATCCTTAGTCGAAGGATCAATGAGACGAGACATTATTGATCCAGCAAGACTAGCATATGTTATGCTCCTTGATCCGATCAAACAGTTGTTCTCATAAGCTGCAAACATGGAGATGTTTTGTGTGAATATGTGGATGTTTGCTAAGGGTAGCAAGTTCATTGGATGACCTGCCATGAGTCTTCATATGGTTATCATATTAAAATGTCAATGAAGATCTTATTGCAGCAATGGTGCAGATATCCTTAGACTTGAGCTACAGAAATTATCTTGGATATGTATCCTGTACTTTGACTCTATTCCTATGTTTTCTTTCAGGGGTTACTCATAGGGTGGTGATTGGGTACAACTTTGAAGTATTTGAAGGTATTTGGGTAACAAAGGATTTACCACTCTTGATAGAAGGAGAATATACCCATGACTACTTATCGGGTCATTAACTACTCAGGAATCTCTGGTCAGAGTAGCTTGTCATGAAGATGGTTTTTGATGACATAAGTTTTGAGTAATGGATCCCATATGATGAAAACTAATACTTGGGTTAGGTGTGATATAGTCAGTTTAATGGGATTTGACACAGGTCATACTCCGAACCAAGTTGGTATAAGATGGCAAAGAAAGAATTGCATGATAACATTGATTGCTAAAGGGTTACAAGTCAAACCACCCGACATTTTGGTCAATTGGGATCATGATGTATTGTTGATGTCACTCATGATCTATTCGTAATCAATGGTTAATTTTGATTATGAAAGACCTCATAACCGGGAACCTAATGGGTAACACGAATAGAAGATATCAATAAGGTGTGAAACGGGTTTTAGGGAATGGATTCTCAAACAATAGAATTGTTTAACGGGAATAAAAATATTGTAAGCCAAAGTTGAGTCTAGAATTGGATGTAATTATTCCACATATAATTATTTTTAGGGAAAATTTCAAAAAACTACCCTGTGGTTTGGCACTTTCTCAATTTGGTCCTTGTGGTTCAAAATTGAACCATAAAGACCCTGTGGTTTGCTCGTTTATCACTTTAGTACCTACACCGCCAAGATTTGTCGCATCATCCGTTTGGCCCCCTAGAGCATGTTTGAAGGATTTCCAACCGTATGGATGAGAAGATCATCGAAAAATAAGCTATCCTGCCAATTTTCATATAATTTGGGAACTTGTAGAGTCTTCATCTTAACGGTTCTTATTTTATAGGAATCTGAACGGTCTTGAATTTCAACCGTTAAGTGAGAGGACCAAACGGTTACCAAATTGTATGAAAATTATCAGGCTAGCTTATTTTTCCATGATCTTCCCATCTATATGGTTGGAAATCCTTCAAACATGCTCTAGGGGGTCAAACGGGATGATTGAATGCACAGTGTTACAGGGTACTAAAGTGATAAACGGGCAAATCATAGGGTCTTTGTGGTTTAATTTACTGAATTGAGAAAGTGCCAAATCATAGAGTAGTTTTTTAAAATTTCCCTTATTTTTATGTATTTCATGTGTAAACTATTATAAGTATTTCACTATAGTTAGACTTTGTTTGCAAAAGGAATTGATTACAAGATAGACTAATATTTGGATTCAAGTACCAATTGTAAAGAGATTCATATCAGATTCAGTGGGACCCCGATCGGAGAAAAAACAACTTCAAATTGTGAAAAGAAGCGAAAGACAAAAAGCAGGCAAAAAAGTTGCTTTCATTCTTGTCTTCCAATATTTTTTAAATCCAATTATATAACTAAATATTATATATATATATATATATATAAAACTTCCGGATACGATTCATATCAACTATAAGAGTGTTAATATATATTTATAATAAAAATTACAAAAACTATAACAGTGTTGATTTGCACAGGGAGCGAGGTTGGAATATATAAACCTCTTTGTTTCTAGATTTCAATCCACTCTAAATTCCATATGCAAACACTCCATTAACTTGTTCATACAAGATGATGAATAAGACATCTTTCTTTAATTATTAGTCTTAAGAAAGAAACCCATCTTGCACATTTAATTAATCTAAAGTTTAATGTTTTCCTAGGTGCTGACGCAAACACAAGACTCTGTACGAAGGCAAAGATTCAACCACCGAGGACTGAGGAGGAGATGTTGAGTCCAGTGGCATGTGATAAAAATAGCGTAAATCATGCTCAGTGCTCACTAATCTGTTTTTTCACCTTTCTTTTGTTTCCTTCCTCTCTCTCTCTCCCTCTTTTGTGAATTAAATTTGAGTCAAAACTAAAAAGTGGGATACAACTACAGAATAAACTTTTTAAAAAGTTGGGATGCTAACTCAACTCTACAAGATTCTTCTTGAGTTTGGAAACATGAACCTTTTTTAAATTCTGTTTATACAAAGTATTATTTCATTATATAATTGGATTCTACTAATCTCAAACTAGTTGGATTTAATTTGGTTAGATAAGGTTATTAAAAATACTATACCAAAATGATATGGTCAAATCTTACGTACATGTGTCAGCCCATCTGAGGCCCCCATAAAAAAGATGCGGATCTCAAGAGCCCCCAATCAGAATACGGTCATTGTCATCTCAGGGACAGAAGGTAAGTCTACATGCCAAAAATGATCATGGTGGGTAAAACGGCATGTGGCAATAGGACATGAATCGAAACCAGAGGCTCGCTAGGTAAACAAAGAGGGGGAGACTTTAGAAAAAAAGAAGGTAAGTAACATTTGAACTAAGACTCTCCACATGATAAGTGGGATTAGAGTTTATGATTGTTAAAAAAAAAAAACTGATATAAAAAGAGTTCTAGAGTAGGTGGGAAAATCCAGGTATGAAGGTGGTTTAAGCAACTCAAACTCAAGTCTCTGTTCTCATATGGGCAATAAATCAGCGATCTAATATATTCATCAAAACAAGCATTTTATCATGCACTGGAGAGTTGTATATTTGCAAGTATAAGCCAAATAAAATAGCGAAGAAAAAAAATAATATAAATGATGCAATGAATTATTTTTTCAATTAAATCTGAACCAACAACACCAACACCCTGCAATTTAGTGATTTCCTTACTATAGAAAGAAGGTTTTCTACTCTTCATCCTCTTAGCTCTCATCAAACATGAGGAACCATTAGAATTGAATTAGCAAGAATTAGGTTTCCACTTGAGATCATCAGCAAAGATGCTGGCTAGGGCACTGCGCCTCTTAGTCCAAAGGGCTTCCATCGATCGGACATCGCTGATATATGATTCTTAACTTAATGAAGTATCCTTTCGAATCTAATTAGAGCTAGTGCGCATATTATTTTCATTATATGTGATTTATGCAAGTGGACATATATACTTTAACCATCAATACTATGTTCTAGTTCTAGAGTGAATTTATCGAAATATTATTGAATAATATGAGTGAATTTTACACCTTCTTTAGGTTAGTATTATGTTCCTATGTCCAGAACATACCATACAAAAAAAAAAGAAGAAGATAACATCTATATTTTATCGTATTTGTGGAACAATGTTGTGTTGAGCGGAGTTTTAAAGAGCCAGCTTGAGTTGGGAACCAGGGACACGTGGCAAGTGTTGGAAATTGTTTGATGAAGATGATGCTATGAAGGTGACTGAGGCGTGCAAGGGTACACTGACCTTAAGAACAATTTCGCCTCCTCTGAGTGGATCACTCGGTGCTTGTGCGGAACCACATGTGGCGATGTTCTCCCGGGGATACAAATTCCTGGGTTCTCGATTAATTGCACTCGAATTGAGAACAGCGAGTGCTCTTTGATTTTGTTCCATTAGAAGAAGAGAGAAAAAAGAAGGATGCAACAGGAGGAAGAAAAAAGAAGCATGAAGGATGAATTTCTATATATCTAAATAGCAGGGATGAGGGTCTATTTATAAAGTGAAATTCAAAGAGAAACAATGGTTTATGGAAGGATGCATCAATTCAGAATATATAAATGAAGAGAAGCATCAGTACAATTTGTTGAATCAGTTCAAATTGAAGAGAGGCATCAGTTCACAGTTGGTTGTTGGGTAAACAGGAGTGACCGTTGGCCAGAAGAATGGGGAAATAGTTGGGAAAGAGGAACGGTCAAGTTAGTTGGAAATCCCAACAACCAACAGTCACAAATAATAAAAGAAACTTAAACAAATAAATATTTTGAAAACCCAAAAGAAGGCCCAAAACTACATGGCCTTCTAACAATCCCCCCCATTTCAAAATATTCAAAAAGTAATGAAAGAACAGGAGCATAAGAATATAATGCATCAGACTAGTGCCTTGTGGGCTATGAACTAATCCTTAGGATATATAAGAAGTAACTTACAGGAACTTGGTGAAATAAAAAAATTCTATGAACCGAAGTTTCTTATTATAAATCAGGGTTCTCATAATCAACATTATATTCTAGAAATCTGAGCAACTCTAATCAGGGTGGCACCTTTCAGCCATGTGCCAAATACCTGGAATTCATAAGTGCTCTAGAAAAACTTGCCTAAGTTTTCCATAGAAAGCAGCCTCACTTTCACACTTATCCTTTATACATTGCAATTATACACACCATTTAAAATTTAGACTATGGAATTCATTAAGAGTCAAAGACTCATCCTTTATACATTGCAATTACACTATACACCATAGGAAGGGATAATCAAATAAATAGTGTATCTCCAATCAACCAATGACTTGTTTTTACCCATATGAACCTATTTCTTGGGTTCACCAATTACATAGGTTGGGTTACCATCATTGTTGACTTTTGTTATAGGCAACAATCCCATTCCCCTCGATGTCTCATACACTAGTTTTCTACTTAGTGCTTTAGTTAAAGGATCAGCTAAATTCACTTCTGATCTTACAAAGTTTAGTGATATCACTCCATCATCAAGCAATTGCCTCACAATATTATGGCTTAGGCGCATATGCCTACTCTTGCCATTATAGGTTTTACTTTTAGCTTGGTCTATTACAGCCATGCTATCACAATGAATTGAAACCGAAGGAGCCAGTTTAATCCAAAGGGTACCATCTTATAATTTTTCAATCAATCTAGCAGGTATCTCCAAATAATCAATCATCATAAATGAAGGTTCAAGATTATACCAGCACCAAGACAAGAAAGACCAATATGGTCCTTAAATATATATAAAGCAAATTGAGTTGGTCCACCTGCACATACTCTAAAATAGTTCTTCACAAGAATAAGAACAAATCAAAATATCAGTGACCAATCTTCCTAGAATTTTTGTACTAGTTTCTTCACCCCTGCAACTATAATTGCCTATCAGGACTAACCTGATTTTGCAAATTACGTTCTGAAACTAAAAACTCATGTAATCAATAAGAGTTTTAATCCCCAGGACATTAATTAGCATAAAACTATTTATTTATTTATTTATTTATTTTTAAGAAAGAAATTCTATGGTGTTCATTTCCTGCACACATAGCTCACAGCCTGAAATCCACTTTACCCACATGACAACATTATCAATAAAACTATTAAGAACGTAGAAATTATTACGTTCATAGTAATACCATTTACTATTAAGTATTAACTATTAAACTTAAGTATGAGTTTAACAGAGTTCACTGAGAACCAATAATAATTTGCAGTAATATTACATGCTTAATAGTTCCATGATGATATGCCAAATGGGTTCGACCCTACAGATCACAAGTTTTAAGTTTCTGTTACAAGAAGTGAGCATCATCATCTCACTCTTGTTCTGGAAGAAACCAGAGTATATGCATTACCACATTTTCCACTGCAAAGAACACTGGTCTGCAGGATATTCAAAGAATATATACCACATGGGAGGCTATAATATCTATGCATGCACTTCAAAATTGTGATACATTTATATAGCTATAATCCCCAAAAATCAATGGTCGAAGGCTCTAAAAAAGATTGAATCACAATCATATTAGATTGCCAAAAATGCTAGTTAAAATTGTTGTCATTAAGTTTTTGTTTCCATAAGCCGGGTGACAGTATAACATCCAACAATCTAATTCAGTTCTAATGATTCATTATCAAAAGATTAAACAAACACGAAGGGTGCACTTACTTTGTGCTCATATGAATATGAAGTCTTCTCCTTTCGTGCTATGAAAGATCACCATGATTGCATGAAGTATTTTTTTCATTATGAATATTAATTCAATAAAATAGACACATAATCATGTAGATATCCAAACATGATATCCTACTAAATTATATTTCAATGGTTACCCAGCTCAATCAAATAGCAAGTAGAAAAGTTAGCCACAAACATTAAGCAACAAAATTTTCTATTGGAGGACTCTCAAGCAATACCTTATTCAGCAAGAAGTTGGTCAAGGAAAGCTATGAAGGATAAATAAAAGTCCATCAGAGCAACAAGAAATCATAATAGCTTATCTAGAAGATAACATTTCAAATCATTCAACCTCTATGTACAATAAGACTCCATAAACTTACTAGCACCACAAAGGGGTTTTCAGTGGAAACAACTAGTCATTGTAGCATTACAGTTTCCTGTTGTGCAAGTAGGATATTTCATATTTGCACAAAAATTTAATTGCATAATGTTCCTCAAAACTAAATTGTTCAAGGGCCTATTCACAATCATCTGACCTGTTTTAAGACACCACATCTATGTAACAACATTGATATCAAGAGCAATAAAGTCCACATTGACGTCAAGATTTCATGTCTTATATGATAGTCTACAATGTACCATGCTCCAACAAAATATGAAATCTTGCATACTCATCAGAATCACAGTAAGCCCTAAAAATTTCTAGGCTCATAATTTTGGGCATCAAAGAATCACAAGTAAATAACCACTCTTAAGTTCTGAATTTTGATCCTTATGTCTATTAGTAATTGACTGACATGTATTTGAAAAATGAATGGTGTTTCAATAAACCAAAACACTAGCAAGACAGCAACAAATATACAACAAATATTACACTGCACTAAGTTAACAAATTGAAATCATAAGAGTAGGAGATGACATGTTATATGGAGCCTTACTGCAGCACATACAATACACGGAATCAAAACTTCAACAATCAGGTATCCAAACTTATTGAAATTACAGTCCTAGAAGACAAGCAAACATATCATTCCATAACCTTATAGTGCAGAAGCATGTTGGACTCAAACTCTAAAATAGGTTCTACAGTAGAAAAGCTACAACATAGCGTAAATAAAAGGCTAAATGGATTTAACTTTAAAAACTTGGAGCGCATAAAAATCTAAGATGGAAAATTCATTTTAAATTTCCTTAGAATTAGGTTTAAATAAACCTTTTTTTTTAATAATTAAATTAAAGTTTGATTTTGAATCTTCAATCATATGGGAATATATTACATAAATCCAATGCTTTGGGGAATATATGTGCAATATCATTATTTTGAGGGTATATATATAATTTTTAGTTTTTGTAGGGGTACATATGCATAAATTAAGAAGAGATATCATGATTTATTCCCTGCAGGTTTATTGTTTGACCTCTTGATTCATTTCATGTGAATATCCTAGAAGGTGAGAAAATATGAAATCTCTATGGCTTTGAACAATTGACTGGGTTATGTTCATGGAAAGAGATGCTTGGTGTCCATAACAAACACGGTTCAAAATTATTGAAATATGTGGACAATGATAAGATAAGGTTTTAAGGCAACTAGATATTTATCTTCTGCAACTAAGCCACCAATTAAATATTGAGTTCCTAGGAAGAATATATGCAATCTAAAGTAGATTACTTAAGGATCTAGTGGCATGATAATTGAATCCACAACAGTATTTATCTGCATTACCTACCAGTGAATCTACCTTGTTAATTCGCCGCTATCAAGCCTATCTAAAATTAAGTTTAAAAATGAGAACAAATTTATGTTGGGAAGGTATTGTGGAGATATTTAACAGATATTTAAAACTGCAATCAAATTAACACCATCTTTATCTGATCGACAAACATTAGCAAAATGAGATTACACTAATATTCTTTCCCATGATCTAGCCATTTTACTCATGAGCTTTAAATGGAAGAAAAAACAATAAATGATAACACTTTCAATTCATTCTTCACATAATTACGTACATGAAACTCCTTTTACGCCTCAATTGTCACAACCTTGTAGTATTCCATCTAAGTCCAGGTCTTCAATTAAAATTGATGAAAATGCTAAATTCTCTTAGAATAATAAGATCAAGATAAGAATTTAAGAGCACATAAACATATAAGTAGAATTTAAGGCATAGTTATGACACCTTAGCAATTAAATCAATTCCACATTTTCCAAAGGATGAAAGATCAATCATTCAATATCATTGCAAACTCTAGAGTAAGGGGAGAAAAGGAGTGGAATCAAGAATACCTTTTTCTCAGTTGGTAGAATTTCAACATACCTTTTCATAGCAACATCCAAAATTGTTCTTAAGATTGTTGGAAATTGTTTGATGAAGATGATGCTATGAAGGTGACTGAGGCGTGCAAGGGTACACTTACCTTAAGAACAATTTCGCCTCCTCCGGAAAGTGGATCACTCTGCAAGCAGGACACAAGGGCTTATGTTCTCCCGTGATACAAATGATTCTCAGTTCTCAGATTCGTGCACTCGAATTGAGAACAGCGAGTGCTCTTTGATTTTGCTCCATTAGAAGAAGAGAGAAAGAAGAAGGATGCAACAGGAGGAAGAAAAAAGAAGAATGAAGGATGAATTTCTATATATCTAAATAGCAGGGATGAGGGTCTATTTATAAAGTGAAATTCAAAGAGAAACAATGGTTTATGGAAGGATGCATCAATTCAGAATATATAAATGAAGAGAAGCATCAGTACAATTTGTTGAATCAGTTCAAATTGAAGAGAGGCATCAGTTCACAGTTGGTTGTTGGGTAAACAGGAGTGACCGTTGGCCAGAAGAATGGGGAAATAGTTGGGAAAGAGGAACGGTCAAGTTAGTTGGAAATCCCAACAACCAACAGTCACAAATAATAAAAGAAACTTAAACAAATAAATATTTTGAAAACCCAAAAGAAGGCCCAAAACTACATGGCCTTCTAACAGCAAGTCCTCGGTCACACATCCCGAGGTAGGGTGACATATCCCGAAACCGGATGTGTGGTCGAGAATAAAAATCACATAATTTTTTTGGTTCTCAAACCACAGAAGTTGACTCCGAGTTTTAATGTCTTGTAGTGTTCACATTTGAGTAGTAGGATAAAATATCCCACTTCGCAACTTTTCCCTTTTTCCTTATTTCACTCTCCAAATTATAAAGACCATTAGATTAGAAGACTTCAAGGACACGTAACTTTATAACTCATCTGTCTTTACAAGGACACGTAGCTTTATAACTTTATAACTCATCTTGTCATCCTTTTTTTTCTTTGATATTTATTCTATTCTTCAAATTGCGAAGGCGATTGGATCAGAAGGCTTAATTAATAGGCAAAGAACTTCACAACTCCGAAGTGTTGATGTTTGACCCTTGCTCACTCATAAAAATCTAAGAATAAAATAAAAAGAATAATAAATACAAAGGGAAATTGAGAAAATGTCCACCTAAACTTTCCATAATCTTTTTTTCTTTGTTTTTTTTTAAACACGCGGATTTTTTTCATGATAAAAAGCATCTTTCGGTAATCTGGTTTCATTCAAAGGTCCAACGCCTAGATCAAGCAAATTTCAAGATCATTATTATAAAATTATGATTTAATCTAATAATAATAATAATAATAATAATAATAATAATAATAATAATTTCTTTTTTTATCCTTAAAAAACAGCATGGTATTGGATTGTGTTTGGCAGAAAAGGTCTTAGTTTCACAACCCTGCCTCCAAAATCTTAACAAATTTCACCTTAGGGTAGAGTTAGCCCTGTTTAGATTGGCTTATAAATTTTTTTTATATATATAATTTGATAGAAGAACTTATGAAAAATAGGACTTTTTTTTTTTTATAAATTTGGATCTATCAACCCGGAACAACATTATCCAGCATCAATGGGTCGTGCCTAAACACTTCCCGGCACTATAGCAAGCAGGATGTGCCTAGGCATGACGCATACACAAGCATGTGTTGGGTCACTCTCGTGTGATCCATACGTGCCATGTCTCGTGCAAGGTCGATCGGCCGACACGGCTCACAGACGGGCCGGGCCGGCATGGGCACATGATAGGAAAAGATCTTACTTTTATTGATAAGAAGTTGGGGTATATATAATACCACTACATGGGTAAAATAGGAACTAAACATATATAGAGATAAATACAAAATATAAAGAGATAAATACTTAAAACCCTAATAGGCCCCCTCAAGATGGTGTACGAGAAGCAACACCAATCTTGTCACAAATGTCAAGTAGCCGAGGACGAGGCAAAGGTTTCATAGTGCATCGCCAGTCGACCGTTGTGTGAGACATGAACAACCCGGAGAAGGGAAGACTGAACAAGATCGCGGACAAAGTGATAGTCAATGGCAAGGTGTTTCATCCGTGAATGAAACACAGGGTTAGTACATAGATACGTGGCACCAAGATTGTCTGAGTAGATAGTGGGTGCTGAAGAGACAGGGACATGTAGTTCATGAAGAAGTGTTTTGGTTTATTGAATTTCAAGAAGAAAGGCAATAGCAGTACATACTCCTCGCTGGATGACCAGAACAAAGCGTTGCTTTGTAGACCGCCAGAGATGGGATTGGCACCCAAGAACATAACATATGCACTGTGGAGGAACGATCATCCTGATTTGCCCCAATCGGCATCGGAAAAGCCGTGGAAGTCAAGAGGAGAATTCACCGCCCGCCAAATGCCAAGAGATTTGGTGCCATTCAAATACCGGAGCAAGCGCTTAACAGCCCCCCAATGATTCACAGTAGGCTGATGCATAAATTGAGAAAGTCTGTTGACAGCAAAAGAAATGTCAGGGCGAGTCATGCGCAAATGTTGAAGGCCACCAATAACTTGTCTATATTTGGTAGCATCAACCAAAGAGGATCCATCATGAAGAAGAAGTGATGCACCAACAGCAAGGGGCGTAGAAACCGGTTTTGAGTCAAGCATGTGGTGTTTCTGCAGAAGATCAACAACATACTTGTGCTGAGAAAGAAGCACACCATCAGAGGTCGGAGTAACCTCAACACCACAGAAGTAAGAGAGCAACCCAAGATCCTTGGTGGAAAATTTGGAGTCAAGTTGCCGAATAATACGATCAACTAGATGAGGATCACCGCCGATGTCGGAAGATCATCAACATAAACCGTAAAATAGATAAAGAGTGGAGCCCACCGACAAAATGAAGAGGGATGTATCTGCGCGAGAAGTGACGAAACCAAGAGACTGAAGAAAGAGCTTCAACTCCTGGTACCATGCTTGCGGGGCTTGCTTCAAACCATAGAGAGCCTTCTGCAAACGGCAAACATAATCGTGAAACCGAGGATCACGCATGCGGAGGTTGAGTCATGTAAACTTCCACGATTAGAGGCGGCCATTGAGGAAGGTGCATTGTTGACATCAAGTCAGCCGCCAACGTAATTCACCGCGATGCAAGGCTACACTCAAGATAGCATGCAATAAATGACGGATTAACAAGCCGGCCGAAAGTCTCATGAAAGTCAATCTGCCGGGCTGATGAAATCCTTTGGCAACAAGCCGAGCTTTATACCGATCAATGGTACCATCCGGGTGGCGTTTGATACGGAACACCCATTTGTTCCCAACAAGGTTCTGATGGGGAGCAGGAGGAACAAGGACCCAGGTTTTGTTGTGTTGAAGAGCATCATATTCGGCTTGCATGGCTTGAAACCAGTGCGGATGGCGAAGAGCACGTACCCATTTATGCTTGAGTTCATTATCGGAAAAGCTATGCTTGAGAGTGTACTTGATTAGGCTTGAAAATAGAGTTCTTGAACCGAGTAGTCATCGGGTGAACATTAGTAGCAAAGACCGGGAGCACCTGGAGGAAGATCTTGTGGCGAGGAAGGAAATTTGGTTAGGGAACCATGGCTGAGGAAGAGCTCGTCTTGGCTGTGGCGGGAGTAAAGCTGGGGAGGAGTCGTTTGCGGAGACGGGCTGCGAGCCGAGCGAGGCCAGGCCGGAGACGGACCTGGTCGGAGGAGGAGGTTAGACCCGGAGGCGGGGCGACGTGATCGGCAAGGGAGCCGGGATGGGCCTCGGGCGGTGTAGTCCGCACAGAAGGAGGCTGCACAGGAGATGAAGCTAGAGGTGCCTGGAGGCCACTTGGGGGCAACGATGGTCGCGGTAGCCAGGATGATGCGGTGAAGGTCCGATCAAAAGGTTCAGTAGGGGCGGAGGTGGATGAGGACCGTGAGAAAGGAAAATCATTTTCCACAAAGCGTACATGTGAGGAGATGACAAGCTTATGGGTGGAGAGATCATAGCAAATAAATGCACACCGAGTCAAGGAATATCCTAAAGACACGAGCACGGACCAGGGGTCAAGTTTGTGAGTAGTATATGGACGAAGCCAAGGAAAACAAAGACAACCCGAAGACATGGAGAGATGTGGGATGTGGTTGTTCGTGGAAGAGAAACTCAAAGGAAGAAGGAATCAGAAAGTTTTCCTTGGGCATGCGATTAATTAGAAAACCGCAGCAAAAGAAAGGAGAAGGGCCGTAACCGAGTGGGAAGAGAGGCATGATGAAGCAAGGACAAAGCCGGCTACAATGTGTCGATGCCGGCGTTCAGAATATCCATTGTGTTCTGGAGTGTGTGGAGGGGTGGTGAGATGAGAAATACCATTGGCAGTGAGAAATGGACGAAGAGCAATGTATTCCCCACCATTGTCAGAGTACAATGTGCGGATGGGTAGCTGAAATTTCTTTTCAACCAGGTTTTTGAAGGCAACAAATGTCGCATGGACATCAGACTTCCGAATAAGAGGATAAAACCAAATATATTTGGTAAAGTGATCAACAAAGATAACATAATATTTGTAGCCATCAAGGGATAGGACAGGCGACGTCCAAACATCAGAATATATTATTTCAAGAGGGGAGGAAGAAGAGACGGAGGATTGAGAAAAGGGAAGCTTGTGGCTTTTATTAATATGACACGAATGGCAAGAAAAATTGAGTAAGTCGGAATGCGAAAAGGAAATACCAGAGGATAACAATTGTTGTTTGAAGACTTTAACAGAAGGATGACCAAAACGACTGTGCCACAATGAAAGCAAAGGAGAAGAGGAACGAACCGAACTAAGGGCAGGGAAGCTGGGAGGAGAAGCCGGTGGATGTGGTGGAGTGGTCGGCCAAACATAGACACCATCCTTACGCCATCCTGTGACCAGAATTACCCCTGTGTGACGATCCAAAGACTAAAAGAATCAAGAAAACTGAACTCAAGGCATTAGTAGCACATAGGGCGAAACCGATATTAAATTTAAGGACATGGATGGAAATACTTAAATACATCCTTGAGAGTAAGAGAGCCATGTGGACGTCGAGAAGAAGCATAGATCCCATATGCTTAATGGGGAGGCAGTACCATTACCAATGGCATGATCTCGTGACGCCATGTAAGGGTGAGGAAGCGTCGAGGTTGGACAAGGCGGTGGTGACATGATGAGAAGCACGAAATCAACAACCTAAACAGAGGGAGACCCCGGAGCGTGGTAGTGTGTGGCGGTGAGCACACGAGGAGGGTCACGAGGTGGCATCGGGATGTGATCCCATGTAGATGAGGGAACAAGACCGCATTGGCGAGCAAAGTGGACCGAGTGCCACAGATCCGACACTTGCCATGAGAGCCACGACCATGGTTGAAGCAATTGAGATGGCGACGGAAAGCCCAAGATTGTGGGGAGGGACCGGTGGAGTCAGTGGGTGACGGTGGCGATGCCATTGTGGATCTGTAGTGGCAGGTAAGATCCGGGGTACGCAAGAGCCGTGCGTAAGAACTTGAGGATGTTGACCGGAACTTGATGTTTGACCAAAAGTTGGTGATGTTGACCGAAATTTAATTTGATAATGTTGACTGAAAATTTGTGTTGACTGAAATTTGATTTGGTTGTTGATCAAAATTTGGAGAGGGTGATGTTCGCGTGGAACCAGGTGAAAGTGAAAACGGCCTTTCAATTGATTGAAACCAGCTAATGTTGACTGGACGTGGTGTTTGACTGAAACTTGGATTGAGTTGACCGGAACTTGGATTGAGTGTTTGAAAAACAATTGAGTGAAGGAAAGAAAAAAAAAAACAATGGAGTGTAGGTTGACCGGAATTTGAAAAGGCGTTGCAATTGACTGAAAATTGGGGGTGGTTGATCGGCTGAAAATTGGGGTTTGACCGGCTAAATTTGGTGGTGGTTTGACTGGCTGAAGAGTGGGGTTGACCGGCTGAAATTGGTGGTGTTCACTAGTTAAAATTGGTGGTTGACCAGCTGAAAATTGTTGTTGACCGGCTTTGCAATTTCTGTGAAACCGGTTGGCAAGTGATTGAAGATTGTTTTTGACCAAGATCAATGCCTTGAAACAAGAATTGAAGCTTGTTGTTGACCGGCGTATAGTAAGAGCGCGCTGGGGCATGGGGAGTCCGGCGTCTTGCGTCAATGTAAGTCAGCGGTAAGTGGCGGGGAGAAAAAAATTAGGGTTTTTGGATCTTGGCTCTTGATACCATGATAGGAAAAAATATAATATTATTGATAATAAGTTGGGTATATATAATACCACTACATGGGTAAAATAGGAACTAAACATATATAGAGATAAATACAAAATATAAAGAGATAAATACTTAAAACCCTAATAGCACACACATTTTCCAACATGAGCCGAGCTAGTGCTGTGTCAGGCTGGATCAGCCCTTGACACCTTGATGTTGGATCTCACAATGGATTTTTTTTTTTTCCTTTTCATTTTTTTTGGTTGGTACATATTTTTTTTTTTTCCTTTTCATTTTCATTGGAGAGTTGTGCAAGCAAACGAACAACTACATTCTAGCACAAGGTTCAGACGTCCCTCAAACTATATATGTTTCCACTTTCCAGCGTCTACAATGGAAGTTCAGTCCCTGATCAAACCATGTTTCCAGTCTACAATGGCAGGCAGCATGTTCTCTACCTTCATGTTACTATCATAGACTACGTACTACTTGTGGGGATATATAAGGAGGGACCACAAACCCCACCATATATACCTTATCCATTTAATTTGAACTTAAAAAAGCTGATTAATATTGCCGTTCAGAGTAAAGCTAAAGTTTCTAACTAGCTAGGCTTAATTTGTAGTTAAACAGCAGTATGCAGACATAGCTCTCAGTATTATTATAGTTTGACGAAAATAAGGGGAAATCGATTCCCTAATCAAAGCTGTTTATGCATCTTTCTGAGTGAGGTATACTGTTGCATGTCAAAAGAAAAAAAAGGCTTTGACAGGAATATTAATATTAATATAATAATAAGATATTTTATTGCATGGCTAGCTTCATAAGAAAGTACACCATGTTAGAAGTTAAGCATGTAATTAAGATATATAATTTGATCTAAAGGAAGAGACTTTCTACCAACTTTCATACAAACTTTCACAAGATTCCAATTAAGATAATATGATTATTATATCAATTAATAAGAATTAATTATATACTTTCAAACTCAAAGCAGTCTGAATCTTAATGTGTTAATTTGTTACCAGCTATGGAGCTTCAGAAAGCTCCAGGATGATGCCCTTTGCTTGATCATAGTTAATATATGACTAGCTATGAGTAGGAGATTGACTGAAGAGCCCAAATTAATTCAGCATTCGTGTGCGCACTGAGCACTCTTTAGAATGAACGGTGACGTCGGTGAGTAAAGTTTTGTTTTTAATCATTATTGTGGGACTAATAAAATATGATTTATTCGCTCTATCAAAAAAAATTAGAGTGTTTGTGCTTGTGGTAGTTATAAATTAACAATATTCCAAGAATTTTGCAATCCAAATCCTATCATAACAAGTCCTTGATTGAAGCACTTGATCAGGAGATAGAAACTGTGTACTCAGGGCCTGTTTGGATACAAAATAAAATATTATATCATAATTTTATTATGTAGGAAGTGAATAGGATTCCTACAGAAATTCTGGCATATTTTTTTCCTACAGAATGAGTGTTTGGCTACCAAAATAAGTAATTATTACATAAATTATTACATATTTTATTTCTACAGAATGAATATTTGGTAACATAATAAAAAATTATTACTTAATATAAAAAATAGCCGTTGGATTATAATTCGAAAAATAGCCGTTAAATATTAAAAAAATAGCCGTTAAACAGTAGTCGTTATAATTCTAACCGTTATGAGCTTGCTCTATTTATATACAACATGACTCCTTGGCACTATATAAGCTCATTTTCTTTAGCCCAAAATTCACTCTTCTAGCCACTACTTTCAACATGGATTCTTTTATAAATCGTTGGAGGAAGAAGAATGAAGACGATGATGTATTCATACTCAGCAATTTGCCGAGTCGATGTCCTGCAACTTCAGAAACTAGGCAGGATCATACATCCATACTTACAGGTGCTTTATATGTACAAGAAATCCTTGAAGGTCATGAGGAGCGTTGTAAGAGAGAATTTCGTATGGAGTCTCACATATTTCGAGCGCTCGTCGATCGTTTAAGAGAAAGATCTCTCCTCCACAACTCGAAAAGGACAACAGTCGAGGAACAAGTAGCGATGTTTATGTACACTCTTGTACATAATGCTAGTAACCGTGATGTACAAGAACGATTTCAACATTCGGCAGAAACGGTGAGTCGTTATTTTGGTAAAGTACTTAAGGTCACAATCGACTTGCTCGTGAATATATACAACCTCACAACAATTACATCACGGTTATTCAGAATAGCAGAAAATTTTTCCCATATTTCAAGGTATGTAAAGCTTTTATATTATGAAATTGAAAGTAAAAATTCACATATTATTTTATTTTATTTTATATGTTTCTTTACTTTTAGGATTGTGTTGGCGCCATTGATAGAACACACATTCCTATCACTATTTCTCTGGCATTGCAAGACCCTTACAGAAACAAGAAACAAACACTATCACAGAATGTTATGGTCGCGTGTGATTTTGATCTACGCTTTGTATATGTACGAGCTGGATGGGAAGGTTCTGCTTCTGATGCTAGGATACTCCAACGTTTGCTAGCACAAGGTTTTGAAGTCCCAAGGGGTAAATATTATCTCGTGGATGCTGGATATGCAAATACCCCAAATTTTATTGCACCATACAGAGGTGTCCGTTATTTGTGCAATTATAATATTTACCCCTTATGCAAATACCTCCGGTGAGGCTGCTCGGCACCGGCGGTGAGGTTGCTCGGGAGAGAGATCGGGAGAGGACGAGAGAGAAATACAGGAGAAGGAAAAGAGAGGGAGGGAGAGAGAGAGAGAGAGAGAGAGAGAGAGAGAGAGAGAGAGAGAGAGAGAGAGAGAGGACCTACCTCCGGTGAGACTTATCGGTGCCGGCGATGATGTTGCTCGGGAGAGAGCTCGGAGTGAGAGCGAGAGAGACAAGTGGCTCACGCGAGGGAGAGGCCCGTGTTTTACAATGGCCAAATATTCCACTCCACTCCAAGTGGAATATTTGAATCCTCCATAATCTATAACTTATGTAATAATTTTGTAACCTCAAAGAGGCCACCCAAACACCTATTATTACATAATTCCCTCAAAATATCAAATTATGCAATATTGTACGGATTACTATATAATTATGGTCTACCCAAACAACCCCTCACTTAGGAGACGGAAAGTGGTATAATTATGTCCTAGAATGCCTAAAGGTCATCTGGCCTCTGGTGCCTTAAAAATATTTCAAAGAAAGTACACAAAATACCTAAAAAAAGAGACTAAAAATTTAGAAAAAAAAAATTTCCAACTCAGGCGGGCCCCACAGACCCGGCCTAGCAGGAGCTCGGATCCCGCCGCCCCAGTAAATAATATAAACCAGTTCAAATCAAAGTTATATCCACTGATCTGATTCTTTAGGTTCTCATCACTTTTAGACCTTTCTGATTCTTTAGTTAAATCATCACTTTCAGGTTTTTCTTTTAGCTTGGACACATGCAAGACACTCATGTGTTTCTAGGCCCCACCCTACCCTAGACATGTTACTAATTTTTTTGATTTTGTGAGCCACCAATGTTTCGATGAATGTGGACAAACCTGTATAGGTAGGTTGCTCAACAACCCATTTTTAATTGTAAGAAGCGAGTGAGGATTTAATCTCAGATTTGTCCACACAAGCTTGCTTGTGTTTGATAGGGGGAATATCCTACTTAAGATTAGGAATAATTTTTGAAAAGTTTTGAATTTTTTGAAAGAAAATTTTAAAGTAAAGATATTAATGACAAGATAGCTATATGGCTTCCATGCATTGGTGGGTGGGTTATTATTATATTTTTAAACTTAAATTAAAATTTTTGACGGAAATTTTTTTTATTGGGGAATGTGTTGGGATATCCCCAAGGGGGATACCCCCCTATCAAACATGGGCGAGCTCCTTATTTTAAGGTTGTTGATATCTACTATCTACTTTCATTCCACACAAATTCTTATCTTTTCATATTTTTTATTTTTGTCAAAAAATATATATATAAATAGCTAAAATAAGATTTTCTTAATTACAGACAATTAACACAACGCATGTATGTATTATATTAGTTTTAGTTTACAGTACCGTTGGCTTGTTTGTCCGAGAAGTATCCTTTTAGTTCTATAATTAGTTGTGTTAGTTCCTCCATTGTGCTCCTCCATCCTTCATCGTCAGTTATCAGAAATCGCCACTCACACACACTGTATATACGAATGTACCATTAATCAATAAGGATGACTTATTCGGGTTATTTTACTTTGCAGATTCATACTGTTAATCCTATTTCATTTTACATGTATCTATACATCCATATGGCATATAATAAATTTATGGAAGTCTAACTACTTAGAAACATTTTATCATTATAAACCGGAGAGCTGTATATTTGCAAGTATAATCAAAATAACTTCTTTTTCAATTAAATTTGAACCAACAACACCAGCACGTACCCTGCAGCAAGTTAGTGGTTTCCTTACCATAGCTTACTTACTTACCATAGAAATAAGAAGGTTTTCTACTCTTCATCCTCTTGGGTCTGGTCAAACCTGAGGAAACCATTAATATTAATCTATCCTAACCCAATTGATTGTTTTGGTTACTGGTGACCAGATAGACCCTTTTGCAGTGAGCTACAACAATATGCATGCATGGTTTTACATATATTATATGAGTACTTTTTAATTATTCTGTTATCTATCTTTTAATCTCTGATTTTTAGAATGTTATATATTTCAATATTTTATCCTAGTCAGGACCACTTTTTTTTTTTTCCTTTTTTTTATGTTCTTTACTTTATAATATATTTATAACTTGATTAAATGGTTGGCATAGGTTCATGCACGATTGCAAATACGCTCACAATGTCTTAAAAAATTGGCTGCGGTTCACTTGAACGACCAAGACTACGAAAAATAGTACATAAGTTGACTACATTTGGTGTCTTCTTGACAAGAATCCGCTTTGTCCTTATTGTCCGAGAAAAAGACCACTCAGGCAGCTGGTCTTCTGGAATGCCTGAACAGCCGTCTGAGATGGAACGCGTTACTGGTGAGCCACACCGGTTTGGTGCATGGCCCCAGTAGTGTTCTAAGTGTGCACCTACGTTTGGCATTGTCTTGGTCAATCAATTCAATTAAGGCCAATCAATTCAAGGCCAATATTCATGTCGTCACGAGGAAAAATAATACCTATTTATTTAACAAAAATACTACGTGGTATGAATAATAATAATAATAATAATAATAATAATAATCAAGTACATTTATTTGATAATTGCCCAAAATAATAATAATAATAATATAATAACAATAATAATCTTGCTCTCCTTGCATGCTCAGTGGCATGAAAATGTACTTGATTTAAGAATATTACAACTTACATATATACACACATACATACATACTTGCATCACTTGGAAACTCCATTCCAAAAGATTATTAAGAACCTCCATTTGAAAACACCATAAATAAATAATCAACTAAAAAAATACAAGACAAAAGCATCCCAAAAAGATAACAAGAATCTGGTTCAGTTTCAATACAAGATTAACATAAATACTAGTTGTTCATCAGTTTTTAAAAGCCACAAAACATTAAATCTAAAGTTCAAAGCATCCAACAATGTGTCACCACATCATATCCCACCATCCCCCCTCAACTGTCTGAGGAAACCATCCATCCAAAAGCATCGGAGGTCATGATCTTTGTTTATAAAGGCAATTGCAAGATTGTGTTGGGCATTCAAATGATCATATGCTAACCCAAGGTCAAACTTTTTGTAGTGCTCAATCAAGTTCATAACCTCATCGTACAATTTCTTACCCAAATTTACAGCTTTATCCACCTCTAATGCATTTCCAATCTTGTCCAATCCATCTGAAACTTTTCGCATGACTTCCAACTCCTCAATCCTAATACGCTTTGCTCCCTTTTTAACCTCCTTGGTCTTGGAAATTGAGCTAGTTGGTGTGTCCACCATGGGAGGTTGTGTTTGTGCGATTCCTCAACATCATCAAAACCTTGTTGTTGGTCATTGGAATCAAATGCTGGCGGTGTTGGTGGTAGATCCATGCGAACGCCCATACTTCTAGAGCTTTGACAACCTGTTCTTGCAAAGGACCCGGTTGCTTGATCATTTCCACATACAATAGCCATCTCCTCGTAGTCTTCGATCGGTTTATTGATATAAACCTCTTCAGTAGGATGCGACTATACAAACAAAACACAATCCATAAGTAAGGTAAATATACAAAATATCATCAACTAAAGAATGGTAATCACAAACTAGTACTTACTTGTATGTATGTGCTAAATTCCTCCGTGCCCATAATTATTTTCTTCTCCGAATCATCCCACGACACCCCACTTAAACTCTTAAGCTTCTTAATTATTAGCCAAATCTTCCTCACATGCCGAAGACAATTTTTGACTTGTGTATCACTCACAACCAAGTTAAACTTCGTACTTACAGCTCTTGTAGCAGCAATGATTTGCAGTGCTTTTGAAACCTTTGTCAAATTTAAGACCAAGATTTGCTTGCTCAACTAAACATTTGAGCAAAAATGATGTTATGACCGCTGTCCATCTGAAGTTAAATGAATTTTTCCTTCCAACACCATCTTGGCTCTCTTGTGTCATTTCTACAGAATCCATCCAAAAAAAAATCTTATTTCTTAAAATAAACAAATAAATAAAACACTAGCAATAGAATTAAATCTGTTCAAGATTAAATATGCTAAACATAAACTGCTGAAGAATAAATACTAACAATAGAATGGTAAACATAAATTGTTGAAGAACAAAACACTAGAAATAAGAACATAACTAGCAATAGAATAGATAGAGATCTGGGGGATGAACATAAATTGCTGAAAAAATACAAACAGACAGAATATTGTTGCTTATATAATCAACAAATGATAAACTCCTCAATCAGTTCATCTTAGAAAAATAATATAATATAATATAAGAAACAAACAACACCATGTCATTCTCAAGAATGAATAAAAAAAAAAAAAATTGATAACAGCCCATGCAATCTTAATTTTCAAGATAAATATTAATTTGTGCAGCAACACAACAACCACATAAAGAGGCTTGTTGACTAAATATACTGTCTACTATCTCACTCAACTGGCTCCACACTCACACTCACACCAGAACAATTGCCTACTAAACTTGGACTATCTTATTATATGTGTGTATATATATATAAAGATCCCATATTGAACATTAAAAATCATTGAGTTAGCATGTTAGTTTTAACATCACAATCTCCCCAATCACATAAATAATATTGTTGGTGATCCTTAATTCATGCATGCATGAGATGAGACTCTCTGTTGATGTATATATATATATATATATATATATATATATATATATATATATATATATATATATATATATATGAAATTATCTGATGAGAAGATAAAATATGACTTGGTGTCCAAAGATGAATCATCCATTAATCCAAACACAAGAAAACAAATGCTCTCTCATTTCCTATCATTCATTCTTTTTCCTGAATCTTGTTGAAAATCTTACATTCTCTCATTTAAACCAATCAAGTAATATAATATAAGAAACAAACAACACCATCTTAGAATTACAATTAACAGTAAAAGATAGCATAAATCAAATGTCAGATCAATGTCAAAAAAACGTTGGTATGGAGAGGGGGTCAGGAATAAGAATGAAAGGAAAAAAGCAAAGCTAATGTCACACATCATGTCCTCTCTGCTAAAATTTTTTTCTCCTCACTCTTGCAAAGCACAATGCAATGAATGTAGTGTCACAGCACAAGACAACAACAACAACAACAGCAAAAACAATAGAAAAAAGAGATTGGAGGCTGAGTTTGTGTTTGAATCTTTGTATGTGAGCTTCTAATTGGAACATGCACTCAAATACACACTCACAACATTGTATATTACCTAGCTTTATAATACAAACAGACAGAATTAATAGCTGAAATAAGAAATTAACTACCAATAGAATTAATTCCAAAGGAACTGTATATATATCACATACAAACAGACAAAATTTAAACAGCTTATATAATCAACAGCTTTATAATACAAACAGACAGAATATTGTTCAAACAGACATACATAATAAATTGTTCAAAGTGATTGACAGCTTATTAACATACAGAATATTAACAACTTTATAACATCAAAGTGATTGACAATGAAATTGTTCAAGATACAAATAAATTGTTTCGCAAAGAACATTAACATCACAACCATTCACAACATTGCCAAAAGTTTCAGAAAGAAATAAAAAGTACAATAAATTGTTCAAGATACAAATAATAACTCTATCTACTACTCCACAAGCTCTCCTCGATCGCACCTCTTATTGCCAACCATTCCCTTGTTTCGTCACGTGTTTGTGATTGAGTTCGAAGCACTGGAACATTCGGTTCCCATTCTTCAAGTTAGGGTATATAAATATCATTACCTCCTCGTAAAATAAAATTATGCAAAATGCAACACGCAACCACAATTTCAACTTGAGTTCGAAATGGAAAAATGGCCTAGATGTGAGAATTTTGAAACAATTCTTCAAAGCTCCAAATGCTAGTTCTAGCAAAGTACGCAAGGAAGAATGTCTATAATTAAACAATTACTTGCTATTTGATGGAGTACGGGCACTAAATTCTTTGAGATGATATCGAACACCACGAAATGGTGATATAAAACCCGGTCGTGTAGAGTATCCCACATCTACAAGGTAACATTTACCTACAAGAATATATTTATGAGTTATTCCAACATTACAATAGATTAATGATTTTAAATTTTGTCAAACTATAAAATACCTTCGGGTACTTTGAGTCCATCCTCTCTTTCCAAAGCATTGCGGAGGACAAGTGCATCATGTGCCGAGTCCTCCCAACCGGCTAATACATATGTAAATCTTAAATCAAAATCAACTGCAACCAAGACATTTTGGGTGGGAGAATGCTTTCTTCCACGGAAACGACCTACAATTTCATTTCGCACGGATGCATGAATATGTGTACCATCAAGAGCTCCTATGCAATCCTATATAATGGATAAAATTAGTAATTAGATCATGTAATTTTGGGTTCATAAACTAAACTAATTTGTTTACCTTAAAATGTGGCATAAATCTTGGATCTCGTGCGATGACGGGACTAGTACTTGTGCTAGGTGGTAATAGTTATTCACCTCGAAGCTCTCCTATAGCATATAATACGTGATTGAAATAACGGCTAACAGTTTCTCCTGAACCTAGGAAATTAACTCCAATCACTCTATTTCTCACATTATGACCAAGAATGTGAATAAACATTGCTACTTGCTCTTCGACAATTATATGTAGGGTGTTGCATAACAGCCCCTTTGCCTTCAATAAATCACATAACCTAAAAAATACCACCCTTTTCATCCTCAACATTGCTATACTAGCTTCCTCGAATCCATGTATTATTCTTGAAATATAATTTGTACGTTGTTGATCCCTATTATAATAAGGCTCCCATGGGACATTGACTGCTCTTCTTCTTGCATACATCTTAACGTACAAACACCTTCAACAACAGCAGAGCCAGCTGCTGCGATTTCTTCCTCAGAAAAGCCATTCATTTAATAATCTGTGTTTATATCAATAAGAAAATACATAATATGTGTTTATACAAATAATAGATACAACTGGGCTTATCTAAATAAAATACGTATCAGGACTAATGTCTCCAATTGCATGAACATATATTTCCATTGCATGAGATGACACAAGTAGTAAAATGTTTCAATACGATATTAACTTATGGGATGTGACAAGGAGGGTTGTGATGCTAGTTAGTTACTCTTATTTGTGGCTTTAGATTGAGGTAATTGACTTTATGACTACTTTAATCTTAATTTATATAATTTATTAATGAAGTTGTTTATCACATCTTGTCAAAGCACTAATATTGTTTCATAGTTCCTCAACTAGATTCTATTGTTTATGTTTATATTCTAGGTGTCGTGATCATCTACTTTCTATTATCACAATTTGAATTAATAGATTTATGTTTTTCAACAATCACTATTTCTAAGCTTTACTCATGTTGGTAATGCTATGGTTTCTATTCAAATATTAGCTTGTGTCCAAGAAGGTGTTCCTACTCAGCTAAACATTACTGCAACTTCAAACTAACAAAACAATGCAGAACTGAAGGAAAGTTGAAACAATGGCGGATGAAAGGATAGAGAGATGAAGGTATCAAAGGTTATTCAGACATGATTTGGATAAGGAAATCAGAGAACACACAAACCTAAAAGAACACAACACAACACAAATATAAATCCACATCTCCCAATCAAAGTCATTGCCAATACAAATTGAAATCCATCAATGACTAAAAGCTATGAACTTGTACAGTGCTCATTTCCCAGACGAGCACCCCACCATACCCCAACATCAACAACAAACAAAGCTAAAGATTTCCATTGTGACTAGCGCACAAATCCAAGCAGAGAAACAAAAGAGAAATCAAGAATACCGAGAAGTCCATAAGAAACAAACAATTAGAGCCTCAGCTTACCTTGATCAAGCTTCCGGGTTCCTCCCCACGCTCTCAGGTCGTCGTCCTCGATGGGGTGCGATGGCGGGCAGGGGGGCTAGGGTTCCAGCAACAGAGAGGGATATCGGGGTGAGAGAATAGATAGGCTGAGAGAAGAGAGAGATGGGGGGGACATAGAATAGAGAGAGCTCGGGGAGGTTGAGACGAGGGCTGAGACGAGAGAGATCGGGGAGGCTGAGACGAGAGAGATCGAGGAGAGAGATCGGTGATTGTAAACGGTTTGTTTTACTTGTATTTCAACTCACAACCAATTTGGCTGTGAGTTGAAATACATGTAAATAGGGCTGAACTGTAAAAGTATTTACAGGTAACTTACACATTCACAGGTAACCAAACATGAAAAAGTGGGTTTTACCTGTAAGTGGAATCACATCACAGCCTCTTACAGGTACCAAACAGCCCCGTAATGCAGAATTCTTGAACCCGTTGCGCAGTCCCAAATAACCCCTTATAACTTTTGATTCCGAAACCCGTTTGAGTTGAACCAAGGCTCGTTGGAAAGATCTTTTTCCCATCTTTCCAACGGTATATTACATGACCATATCGGGGATGCACAGACTACCCAACTGTCCCTCGATGGGGACAACCAGACTGCAGGCCCTTCCTTGTCTTCAGCTAGTCTAACCTAATTAATCATGGTTGAACCCAACTTCTTTACTATCACTAACTTGACCTGACTAAACCCAAGTTGGGTTTAAAATAGATTAACTCAACTTAATTGAATCGCTTAACACATTTAACACCTATCTCATGACCCACATTCCACCAACAAATACCAGCCAAGTTAACCTTATTTAGTTTAAAAATTGAGTTCATTTCTCTCGTCTATTTACTATGCAATAAGCCAGGCATCCTTCTGCTACTAAGTTACTACCCACCTCATTACCATTACAGAGAACCAAACTAACCCACAATTATTTAAACAATTACACTATGATCAACTACACACATGGCCCTGCCCGTCCCTCTCCAGCCATGATTTTATGTTCATAATCAACTCAGCATAATCAAACTTCTCAACAATCATGCATCCCAAAACTACCCTTATTTATATTCACACCTATACATATCATAGCTTCTACTTTGGATAAAAGTCATTTCCTTATTTCTTGATAGCATGTCTTGTACACACCCTCATCAATAGACCACATTCATGCATTGTTTGTTGACCAACCCTCAATCATGTGTAGCTAACCCATCCATAATGCTATTCTCAGTAAAGAAGTAAACACCTCTACAAGTTCATTCATCTCTTGCTTACATCATCACTACACATGGTATTCCATCTCATTAAACTTCTCATATCCATTCATTCTAAATAGTCCAGGCTCTACAAGGGTCCTAAAAACATAAACTCTCACATGAAAAATAAATAAATGCGATACAAGACCTCAGCAAGTATCCCAGCCCTTGTACGTCTCCTGAAATCAAGCCCCCAGCTCCTCAGAACCTAAAAAAGAGAGAAACAAGCGAATGAGCTTTTGGAGGGAAAGCTCAGTAAGCACCCCGCTGGGATCACATGGAGTAGATATGATCAGGAAATATATCATCAACATGCCAACAAACGAATGGGAACAACGTCCTTGAACTAGCCAGTAAATTATGCTCTCTTCCTTATTTAAAGAGACAGGGATTGAATTGTGATATCCGGAACGTGAGATGTTAATTAGGAATTTGTTTTTCTCTCACGAGATGTGAACTGGGAATAAATAGCAAAGAGTGCTGGGAGTACTTACTAAATGTGCAAATTTCTCATGCACGAGAATGGATTCATGGGGAATGGACGGTGAGGATCAAGATAAGGATCCTCGTCATCAAGTCATAAATGCCGCGATCTCCCGGATGTTACGCACGTAACCGTCGCTCGAAATGGAGGCCGCCTTCAAGGAACTACACGTCGTCCATATCTATCCGCCAAACTTCTTTAAAGGAGTGCTATTCCGATCCTTATCGTTATTGGAACTCATTTTGGGCTGCAGTGAGAGCGATCCTTCTCGTGAGAAACAGAGGGAGACAGAGAGGGAGTGACAGTGTTGTGGACTCACAGCGGACAGACATAACCTCGTCAGTAAGTCACTAAACCTTGGGTGGATATGGGGTAACTTAGAGTGGCTTGTGAGAGGAGGGATTGGATTCATTACTGACTATGGATAGGTGACAGGATTGTGAGCTTATGCTCAGAGAAGCGCGATCACCAGAGTTCTGTCGAGACGTCATGCTTGACCTAGCTTGGGAAAAACAAAGAGAAAGGTTAGTGAACCTTATCTTAACTAGTTATCTCGTAAATGTTATGCAATGAGCATGTGATACATGAAAATAGTTGAAAGAGAAGGGTTGTGATGACAATGATATGTGATGGGTCTTTGGGTTCCTCTCTGAAAGGGTTGGTGGTTACAAGGGTTGAATAAGATAACATGCATGCATGAGAATGAATGAATATGAGAAGTTTAGTGAGATGGAATACCATGTGTAGTGATGATGTAAGCAAGAGATGAATGAACTTGTAGAGGTGTTTACTTCTTTTCTGAGAATAACATTATGGAAGGGTTAGCTACACATGATTGAGGGTCGTTCTGCAAACAATGCATGAATGTGGTCTATTGATGAGGGTGTGTACAAGACATGCTATCAAGAAATAAGGAAATGACTTTTATCCAAAGTAGAAGCCATGATATGTATAGGTGTGAATATAAATAAGGGTAGTTTTGGGATGCATGATTGCTGAGAAGTTTCATTGTGCTGAGTTGATTCTGAACATAAAATCATGGCTTAATTGTATGCTATTGTGAGTTACAAAGAACTCCTGAAAAGGATTAGTTGGTGGTTTAGGTTAGTATCAAGCTACGTTAGTGATTTATCAAAGATAGTTGACTGCTGGTTGTCATGGTGTATGATGCTCAAGTGTGGCAAGGTGGCTGTTTGTGTTTGGGATTAATTGGTGAAAGTTTTAACGGTGCGTTTGGTTCGCGTAATGGGAATGGGAATGAGAATGGGGAGGAATGAGAATGGGAGGGAATGGAAAGGTATGGGAATGAAAACTGTGTTTGGTTGGAAGGGATTGAAATGGTAGTTTATTGGGAATGAGGAAAGTAAAAGAAGAAATATGTGATGAAATGACACTTGTGCCCCTTATGCAAATAACATATATTATGTAAATAATAATAGGTTTGTTAAATGATAACTATTTTTTAAATACTTAAATATTATAATAAATTAATTATTATGGAAAATTATTTAAATAATTAGTTTTTAAAATTATTTTAATAATTTAAGAGTTTTTCTGTTGTGAATCTATTTTAATCTAGTTTTTTCCGGGATTGATTTTCTGTTCATAGGCAATAGAATTGAACAAGGTGGAGAGATGAAAATGAAATAGATGGATGTTTTGAGGCATACCACTTATTTATCCACCATTTTCATAGCAAGTGTGTTTTATCTCATCAACATTGAAATATAATAGAAAACTAATATAAATCAAACAAACATAAATGCTCACCATGACAGATAAATTGCTGAGATAAATACGAAGATAAATTGCCACCAAAATAGAAAAGGATATGGCCTTCTAAATAATTAATAAATATGAAGATAAATTGCTAAGATTTGTACTAATAAATTGCTTCATTAGCATGAATGCTCACCATGACAGACCACAAGCATTGAGAATCCACAGAAAATTCACATAGATACCACTCCAAAGAAGAAAATATGAAATCAGAAACCAATGAAATGACTGCAAAAACTATTCAGTTCAGGTTAATATCTGCAACTCAAAAATACAAATCATATTCAGTCTGTTGGTAAAATTGAAGCGGCTACACTTGTCTGTCACCATAATCAATTCAACAAAAAATGTTCTGAGAATGATGCTTTGTTTACCTTTTCTTATTGTAATTAAAAAGAGATCAAAGTTAATAGAATCAACAGACCTCAACAATACTTCAACAGATATTTGAAATTGTCCAATGCTTCAACAAGATTTAGCTAAATTTAATAAAAGCAGATAAGATGTCCAGCATACAATTAAACAACAGTCAACTAAGTTCAACCGTCAACAAAACAGATAACAAACATAAAAATATAGTAGACATAAACTAATAACATTAGTTATTAGGTGGGCTAAATGACATCTTTGTTAAAAGTAAACGACAAAAACGCAACCTCATGTTGTCGGGCAACTTCAAAAAAAATTTCAGCTCATCATTGTCTTTGGTCAAAACCTGTAAGATGAACAATGCCTCATCAGGAGAAAGACCATTAATCTCAAAAATTTACTGAAATAGTAGATTTTTCCTCTCTTCAATGGCCTTCTCACGATCTTCAATGGTCTTCTCATGAGCCTCATCACGGGCCTCTGTAAGAACAACAGCTTCAGCCAGGGACTTTAATCCTATACCAACTATATCCACAAATTTCTAGAAATTTTGGGGCATTTTCTCCATTGATGGATCCATAATACTTTTCCTTTTCCGACGTGCTCTTGATGTACTTGTCTCTGATCCCATATGCAATGGAGACTAAATGGGTTCCTGTGTAGGTATAGAAGACTCATTAGTTGCCATTGGGGAGAAGCCCGGGTCGTCATCCAAAGTAATGTTCTCATGTAAATACTGCTCGGCATCTCTCCAATATCCCCTCTTGCACTGCCATTTGCTCTATCTCTTGCAAAGACCGGTGCAAGGTCATTGAAGAAATTAAAAACTTTTCCATAAAGACCGGCTGCTTTCTTATGGGTCTGTATTGCATCAAAAGTTGAAGTTAGTAACAAAAATCATATAGAGCTCATTGCATAATAAACATGATTACTAGATAAAATTATGCATACCTTAACATACTCATTATATGCACTTTTTTCACATTCGATAGTGCATCTCTCATGGTTTCAAACAAAACCACTTATTTGTAGTATATCAGCGATTGCACTAGTCTTGTTTATTAATAATTTGACCCGAGACTCGATGTTTGGCACGGCCTTCAATGTGCTCGTCGGGATCTTTTCCTTCACCATCCTCTCCAATTGGGTAAGGTACCCATTTCTGAACCCATTTTCTGACCGCCACGCTGTATTTGTGGATGAGGGCTTTATCTTCTTCTATGGTCCAATAGTGCTTGTTTTGGCCCCTACCCCTTGATTGTGAATGTCACGCCCCGACCCGAATTTCGGGACCCCGAGCATGTGCAGAGACCAGTCGTATCCAAGTAGAGATAAGCTCAACTCAAATACAAGGCCTAAATGTGAACAAGTAGATAACATAACATAAATAATCTCAAGTCCAAAAGAAGACAGAGTCATAAGGGTCCATAGGCCCTATACAATTCCAGGTCCCTATACGGGTCCTATAAATCAAAATCTCAAAATAAAGCCGAAGAAGACCCTCAGACCTTAGATCTCCTAGCAATCTCTCTGCAACACAAGCCCCCTAGACCTCGGGATCTGTAAAAGAGAGAAAAGTAATATGTGAGCTTTCGAAAGGAAAGCCCAGTAAGTACCCCTGCAGGGTCACAAAGACATAATAAAACGATATGTCAAATAAAGGAAACCCAACTCAACAATAACACAATCCTAGGAGTCTACCACAGACAAGTCCAACGGTACGACCCCTAACGACAGAGCCCTCAGGATCTAATAAGAGTTTCAAAAAGAACTCTAGGTTACTCCCGTCAAGAATCCAGCCTATATGCTTGCGAACTCAATTCTTAGGTCGTTCGACCCTCCGGTCATAAGTCGGTAGTACCACCTCTTATACATGTCGACACGGCCATCGTATCATTCCCATTGACGGGTAAGACAACCAGAGCATCGCCCCTCTGGCACGGCATGCAAAAACGCCAGGGTGTCCCATCCCTGTACATTTCCCTATTGGAGCCCCCACGCTCTACTGAGTCCGGGCAGTAGACCCATTACAAACAGGGATACCAACATCCTGAAACAAACATACATGCTCAACACGAACTCTAAACAGATATGAACAACATGTATGATATCAATAAAGCATATAACAAGAAAGTATTAACAAGTCCAACGAAAACCCGAAACCGGGTGGGAACTAGGCAAGTGCACTTACCTCCCATTGGAACTAGATGTCCTCCTAGTTTTCTCTTGAGTGCCTTACAACTCCTCGAGAGTATCTGGCATACAGAGTTCCTATTAGAGTCAAGATTCTAATAAATCCCTATATCTCTAGTTGCACATGCATACCTATCGTTCTTGTTGGGCCTAGGCCCACTAACGGGCCCTAATGACCATTTCCCTGGTTATCGGCCCTTTTCCCCATTTCCATGTCCTTTTGTTGACTCTACACCCAAACTTAGTCAAACCTAGTCAACTTTACTTTATTTGTCGAGTCTGAACCCTAATTGATCATCTATAGATGTCTTAGTTGAATTAGGCCTACCCTCTAAGCCCATTAAATTATTTAGCTTTTCCTTAGTCCTTTTTAGCTTAGAAAGGGCATTTCTGTTATACGAGTGGCTATGACCTTAAGGTTCAGTTCCCTCTAACAACACCCCTTTTTCGTTTACTATATCTTATTATTATTTAATAACAAAAACTGATCTAAAGGATTATTTGAGCTCAAACCTTTCGTATTTAGCTCATTACCCTTTCCCACCAAATCACCTAGGTATAGAATTTTAATTAATTTGTTTAATCTATTAATCCAACCGTCAACCTCGATTGAACCCAACCACAAAGGTTAGCCCTCTTGGTTCAACCTAATTGACTTAAATCAATCCCACTAAAGAATTAGCTAACCCTAGCTTTTTAATTTATTAATAAACCATGCATTTTTGTCACACCATAATGAAATAAAATTATTCTATTTCTAACCATAGTTTATTATTCTATATGTTATATTATTATTGTCACATTTCATAATGTCACAAAAACCTTATTAACTAATTAATCACTGATTAACTAATTAGTTAATTAATTATTATTATTATTATTATTATTATTATATTTTTTTATGTATATCTTCTTCTTCGTTTTCACTTTCACATCGCTCCGTCCGAGCGTCACCGGAAGCCCACAAGAGAGCTCACCGTCGTCTAGGTCTGACTCGCGTCAGACCAGTGTTTCCCTTGACCGTCTGCTCTCCTCCAGGGTTGTGGTCATCGTCACCGGTTTCCCCAAAATCCTCTCGGTCACGGCCACGTGCGTGTGAACTCCGGCGAGCTCATACTATCACCCACATGTTTGAATGAAACACTAAAAGAACACTGGAAAGGGTAGGAGCTTACCGGAAGAGTTGCTCACATCCCTCACTCCACAAGACAACACTGTCGGACCGTGTGCGTTCACCTCCTTCTCCGATCGAGCTCGGCCGCGCCCACTGTGAGCAGCACCCTCTTCTTCTTCACTGTCTCCGCCTCCTTCTTCTCCTGGAGACGATCACGTCGGCAGACGCAAGCTCGACGATCACCGTTAAGCACCCTCTGCTCGCAGTCCACCGGAGAGTTTTTTTTTTTTTTTTTTTTTCAGTGGAGCTCTTCCTTCGTTCGATGCTCCAACCTGAGGTGTGGCTGCTCTTTATAGACCAGGGGAGAGAAGAAGCGACAGAGGCGTTCGCGAAACAACACCGCCGGCCATGATCGAACTTCCCCCGCGTAACGGCCGGTAACGCACGGCGGCGCTCGGGGGCGTTTCAGAGAAAAGAGAAGTCGTTGCCTCGGGATTAACTCTCACGGATGAACGATAGAGATTGCCTGATTGTTTTCTACGGTTCCGATTATAACAGAGAGTCTCGTATCCAACACCCCCTGCAATCAACCGTCGAGATTGTTTGAAAATGGACGGCCTGATCTCAGACCCTTGCCTCGAACTTAACTGATCTGTAGATGAGGGGTCTAGATTGACCCGCACCGTGAGACTACTCTTATTTCCTTCTCCCTTGGTGCCTTGGATCCAACACTCGATCAGATGGATCGAGTCTTGACTTTCCACATGGCTCCACTGAGGCCGTACTAAAGCCTCGCGATTAGTCACGATCTGAGATAATCAAATCTCAGCCGTTGCTTCTATTGTATAAGGGTTTTCTCTGGAAAATTATCCAGAGATCCCTCCTTTTATTGAAGTTACAAATAGGTCCATCACTGAGAGAGAGGACAATTATCCTTTAGTCCCCAAAACTTTTAAAAAAATTACCGGGAAGTCCTTCTGTCTCCTAATAAACCCACATTAGGTTTTTTTTTTTTAATCTTTTAACCCATATTCTCCCCACATAGTCAAATCGTTTAATTATCTAGGGAACTTATTTACTTAATAACTATTTTAAAAGAAATTTTAATACCCACTTTTTTTTATTTCAAAAAAAATCCCTAGATTTTATAGTGAATCTACTTCCATACTAGACAAAAAAGACATGTCAATCAAGTAGCTTCGTTAAACCATCAAATTGTTAAGTAGCTTCATTAAACCAGAACATTGAAATATCAAGACTCAAACAAAATCAAAGATCAAAAAAATTATTTCATCTATAAACATTCAAAACTTAAACCATAAAATTGTCAAGTAGCTTCATTAAACCATAAAATTGTCAAGTAGCTTCATTAAACCATAACATTGAAATATCAAGACTCAAACAAAATCAAAGAACAAAAAAATTATTTCATCTATAAACATTCAAGACTTAAACCATGAAATTGTCAACTAGCTTCATTAAACCTTAAAATTGTCAAGTAGCTTCATTAAACCATAACATTGAAAGTTAAAGACTCAAACAAAATGTAAGCACAAAACAAATATTTCATCTATAAACATACAAGACCTAGACAATAAAACTGTCAACTAGCTTCATTAAACCTTAAAATATTACATCAAGTGTTAAACTTGTTTTCCGCCATCTATTGGTTCAACAGCTGTAATGTTCTCGATATCATCTTCCTTGTTTTCCTCTTGGGTTAGATTGTGAACATCATCTTCTAGAGGGTCTTCTATCATCTCCCTTCGGATAAAGTTATGGAGTAGACAACATGTACTAATAATTCGGCGATGAGTGATTATGTTGTAAAAACTTGAGCTTGCTAAAATTTTCCAACGACTTTTTAGAAGACCAAATGTTCTCTCAATGACGTTTCTTGCACTAGCATACTTCATGTTGAAAAATTCTTAAGGTGTAAGTGGTTGATGTCCATCGGCCCAAGAACTTAAGTAATATCGTTGTCCTCGAAAAGGTGCAAGAAAACTGTAGCAATTTGCATACCCAGTATCCACTAAATAATAGAAACCTAGTAGATTGACAAACATTTCATATTAGTTAATCATTTACATGCTATTTATTGGTAGGATCCAAAAAACAATATAAACACTTTTTCATACCATCTGGAACCTTCAATCCATTGGGCTTTGTTATGGCATCCCTAAGAACTCTACCATCATGAGCCGATCCTTCCCAGCCAGTTAAGACATATATAAATTGCATGTCTTGATTGCAAACCGTGAGAACATTAGTAGTTATTTCAGATTTTCTTGATCTATAATTTGGCTGATCAGCGTTGGGCACATTCACACGAATATGCGTTCCATCTAATGCTCCAAGACAATTCTTCATTGGAAAAAAATGAGTTGTTAGTTTTATTATATATAAGACTAGCATAGCATTTGGACAGATGGTTATTACCTTAAACCACTTCCATCTGTAGTCATTTGAATTTTCGAGTACAGGTTTTGGTTTCTTCAGAAGAACACAGTGACAGAGAATAACTGATTTTAGCACAGCATTGAAATGTCGACTAACTGTCTCGTTCGATCGGATAAAGTCAGATTTAATTACTCTATTCTTGGCATGGTGTGCTATAATGTTTAAAAACATTGCAGTCATCTCTTGGACATTAACATTTATCGTGTCACGTAGCCCGCCGGTTGTAGTTAACAAACCACACAAGTTATGAAAGCAACGTCGATCCATGCGTAGTTTATCGATGCATTTAATATCACTTTCATAAACTAGACGACAGAGATACTCATGTTGCTTGCAACGTCTAACAGATATGGACACAATCTCATGTTGGATCATTCTTTTTCTATCACTACGTTGCTTAATTGCATAATTTGTGATCATGACGCTAAGTACGTAAAAGTAGCATGACATCATTGCCAAGTATACCCGAAGTTCTTTAATCTTGGTCATATTATCAAAATCTAGATTAACAAAAACATATATATCAATACCAAGATGAATGATCCTTTGAGGATGAGAATATCTTGTAAACATGTAAAATAAACCAAAGTATAAAATTTTAGCTGCATTTACAAGTTAACATTATCAAGAGAATGACATACAAAAAAAATATATCATTTCCAAATACATCAGCAAATAAAATTAATTCATTTCTTGTCTATATGCAAAAATTTAGGGAAAAAAAACAGTTCTTTGATGGTATTTAACCATCCACACATTCAACATCATCAATTAAATGTAAGTTGAAATAGCTAGTGTATGTCAACCCAAATTTATGTATTAAGATATAAATTCTAATAAATTTTAATAATTCTAAAACTATTTGGACACATAAGAAACACATGAACATTGAAGGAAAAAAGCCTAGAGCAAAAAAGAAGACTCATGGTGACTCAATATAGAAAAAACACAAATACATATGAAGTAATTTTAAACCTCCCAAACATACCATCAATAAAACACCCTTACAACAAACTTATGCATCTATCATGCTCATAACTCTATCATATCAAACATAATGTTTTGATAGTAGCATTACTACAACTTCATGAACTTACATTTCTTAATTCAGATGTTGACATGAATGTTATCATCCATATTTATATGAATCAAGTGGCATGAATTCAACTTCAATAACAGAATCAAGAACACAAAGGTACATGCAGTTTCCATTATGTTTTCTTATAATATCAATCCAAGCTTCTGTAGGATTGAATCAATGTTAACAATTTAAAAAACTGAGTCAAAATGGCATCTTGGCCTAATTTTGTTCTTGCATGGCATGTTGCAATATGAAACCTATTTGCAAACCCTATATCAAATTATCAATGAATTCCAGCATGTTATGATGAAAATCACAAGAAGCCATTGACCACTTTTGCTTCATCAAGATAACACAAAAGCTTTAATTGAAAGTCATGCCTTTCAAACAATGCATCTGATGCTCTTTCTTAATTGAAGAATATGACTAAAGAAAAGAAAGTGTGATGGAGATCTAACACTCCTTGACTCCAAAAAGCTATATGCTCATCTAGGAAAATGCTATATGTTCATAACTCTATCATACTCTACAAAATCTTTTGGGATAAAATTGAAATTGAAATTTTTGTTGAATTCACTCTCACAAATTTTTGTTTTCTGTGCATATTATCAAATAAAAACAGTTTATAACAATACAAATTTAAGTTTACTTGTGCCAAAAATAGGAACTATATATAGATTGGTCCTTCTTCAGTAGTAAGATAAAAAAAAAAGGTTTATGCATAAGTTGGGAGCATGAAATTGCTTGGTAAAGGAAGCAAAGCTATCAAATTATAGGCATGGTGGGAGCATGAAATTGCTTGGTAAAGGAAGCATCATATTGTAACAAGTAGGAAAAAGGGATTTACTTGATAAGCTTCCAATGATGAAGGAGTCTTTTGGCTTGGTGACGGTGTCCAGGCGAGCGGGTGAGCGGGTGCCGAAGATGGTAACAGAGATCTGGTGATGGGGTGTCGAAGATGGTGACGGCGAGCGGGGAGGCGCAATGCAGGATTGGGATTTGGGGCGCTTGGGGATCTCACGGGAAAGAGAAAAGAGAAGCACGATTGTTGAGTTGAGGGGCAAAAGGGACATTTCACATTCTGGGAATGAGTATTCCCCCTAATTTTGGGGGTAATGCCAAGCATCCACTTGAGGGGAAGCCATTCCCTTACATTACCCCTCCATTCCCATTCCAGCAGAACCAAACATGGGAATGACCCTGCGTAAGGAGTCATTCACATTCCCAAGCTGCATACCAAACGTACCCTAAGAGCTTAACAGTGGATTGATATTGTTTTCAAGACCAACTTGGGAGTAGCCAAGTTAGCGAAATTATAAACATTGGGTTCAGTCATGAATGGTGTGATCAAACTCCATGAGTTTAAGTCCGATGTAAAATCAAACTGATTTAGCCAAGATCAATTAAGTTAATAGACTAAACTTAGTCAAGTTGGAAACAATGAATACCCTGCAGATTGGTTGTCCCCTTCGAGGGACAGCTGGGCAGCCTGTGGTTATCTAATATAGGTGTATAATGTACCGTTAGAAAGATGGGAAAGAGATCCTTCCAACGAACCTTTGGTTCAACTCAATCGTGTTCCGAAATCAAAAGTTATGAGCAGTTCTTTGGGACTGCGCATTAACTTCAGGAATATTACATTAATATTGTTATTAATATTAATAGCCCACTTCATATTGGTGGTGGTATTGAGTCGTGTTTATCATTGCCAGATTTGACGTAGGGATTCATCCGGAGGAGATTTCGTGGGATTCAAGACTTCATGATTACAGGTAAGTACTTTTCCTAGTTTCCACCCGGTTTCGGGTTTTCTTGGACATGCTTTTATTTTTTCTTGGTTATGCATGATTTTGTTGATATCATGTTTTGTTGATGATTTGGATACATGCATATTTGTTCCTTTGTTTATTTGGATTCTCATGCATGTATGGTTGATTTCAGGATGTTGGCATCCCTAGTGTTAGCTAGTCTCTTATCAGTGGAGCGTGGGGCTCTAGTTTGAGAGAGAATGTTTGGGGAATGGACACCTTAACGTTCCGACATTCCACGCTAGAGGGGTGATACTCTGGTTGTCCCGCCTGTTAGAGGGATTGATACGCTAACCATGTCGACATGCGTGAGAGGTGGCGCTACCGAGGAGCTGACATGTGTTAGTCACCGCCAGCATGCCGTGTGATCTTGGTAGGGGATGTTCGTTGAGTTCTTTTCCCAGAGCCTGAGGGCTATCGTTAGATTAGGGGTCCCTATCGTTGATTAGGTCTGAGACCCCTAGGATGTGATGGCACGGGACTTTGTTCCCATTTATTTGTTGATATGTTGATGATATGTTTCTTGATCATATCTATTCTTTTGTGATCCCTGCCGGGTGATAACTGAGCTTCCATTCAAAATCTCATTCTCTTGTTCCCTCTGTTTCAGGTTCTGAGAAGCTGGGGGCTTTATTTCAAGAGACGTACGAGGGTTGGGATACTTGCTGAGGTCTTGGATTTCATTTATTTATTTCTCATGTGCGAGTTTATGTTTTTAGGACCCTTGTAGGGCCTGGACTGTTTATGGTATTTTGGACCCTTGTGTAAATGTGCAACTCTGATTTTATTTTGTTATATTATGGATTATGTTTTGTTATCTGTTGTACTTACTTAGGCCTTGTATTCGAGTGGGGCTTGTCTCTGCTTTGGTACGGTCGATCTGTTCATGTGCCCGAGGCCTGGAATCCGAGTCGGGGCATGGCAGTTTGTCCATAAGTGTGATGCGTGCCAGAGACATTCAAACATCAAGATACGCCTCGTTGCTCATCCTACCTCCATAGTGAGCACTAGGCCCTTTGCCCTTTGGGGAGTTGATATACTTGGCCCCTTCTCTGTGGCAGCTCGACAGATGAAGTTTCTGATCGTAGCAATTGATTACTTCACTAAATGGGTAAAAGCCGAACCATTGTCTTCGATCACAGAGAAGGCCTGCCGAACCTTCTTATGGAGGTCAGTAATTTGTCAGTTTAGAATTCAAATAGCCTTTATAACAAATAATGGGCGTCAATTCGACAACATAGCCTTTAAACCTTTTTGTGAAGGGCTCGGGATGGAATACAGACTCACTTCTATCACTTATCCCCAGGCAAATGGACAAGTCGAAGTGACTAATCGAACTCTCCTCCATAGTCTGAAGACTAGGGTCCTTAGCAATGGGTCCACCTAGGTGGAAGAGATCCCGAGTACTTTGTGGGCATATCGAATGACTACCTGAACCCCCACAGGAGAGACTCCCTTCTCCCTTGCTTTTGTTATCGAGGCGGTAATACCATTAGAAATCAGGATCCCTACTCTTCGGACGCAGGCGTTCGACTTAAAAACAAACAAGGAACGCCTTAGAGCTGAGTTGGATCTCCTTGAAGAAAAGAAAGATGAGGCCAACCTTTGAGCAGCCGCTTATCGCCAGAAAGTAAAGAGATTCTATAATTCCAAAGTGAAAGAAGTCACCTTCCAACTCGGCGACTTAGTTCTTCGAGAAAACAAGTTCCAAGGCAACAAAAGTCGAACATGAAAGCTAACTCCAAACTGGGAAGGACCCTACATCATAAAGGGAATTGTAAGACTGGGAACCTACTGGCTCGCTAACATAGATGGAAAGAAACTTAAACGTCCTTATCATTCCGAACATTTGCAACGGTACCATCGATAAAACTAGTCTCTTCACTTTGTTTTCGAGTATTATAACCTTATTTTCCAGGGTGGCTATTCAAAACAATATTTCCAAGTCAAATTTGGAATCCATTTTGCTTATATAAATCACTCTTCGGAGTGGAGTCCTCACGCCTTGATCTCGCCTCTTCAGGAAATACTCCTCGTGCCTTAATCGCTCCTTTTCGGGAAATACCCCTCGCGCCTTGATCATGAACCACCAAAGGAGTTCTCACGCTTCGACCGTGGATCTCCAACTTTCCTAAGAAAGGAATCTCTGCGATTCGATCGCGAATCACCTATCTCCCCAAAATCCATGGTTATGTGCATTGATCACGAATCATTTCAAAAAAAAAAAAAAAAAAATCATCGATACAGGATAGGGGAAATTTGCTAAAGAATTTTTTCATTCAGAAAAAGTCTGTTGATACAAGGTGTGTCTAAGGAGCGACGGAGGTATCTTCATGCACAACTGAAAAGATACAAGAACCCTTCCCCCCTCTTCTGCTTGGGGAGTAGTATCCACCGGAACCTACCCGGTATCTCCCTCTTCCCCAGGTTCGGTCGAGAATGAATCGTTATCCAAAGGCTATTCTTCCGATTCAACGTTTGGGTCTTCCTCGGCAAGGATTTTCAATGCTTTCTTACATGTTAGAGATTTAAAATCCACAGATGACGTCTTCAGTGCCTTCTCCGGGATAACTGAACTAGCGGCTAGATCTCACTCTCGCGATCAACACTCTCTAATTTTTTTGATCTCAACCGTTCGTTCTTTCTCAACACACCCTCTGCATGTTTTTTCGTAAGTTTGCAAATAGACCCTTCTCTTTTTCATTCTTAACATGAAGGTCCCTCTACTGAGAGAGAAGAAAAATTCATTTCCAATCCTTGGACTTTTATGAATTTACCATAAGGTCCTTGTCAGCCCCAATAACTCCAATTTATGAATTTTAACCAATTATTCTCTCTCTTCCAATCAAGTCCAAGTAATTTCCAAACTTGGAAATTTCCATTAATTAAACTTTAAAAATCAATCACCAAGCAATTACCGTTTATTCATTCCAAATATTTATTTATTCTCTTTCAAGTTCCCCAATCACTCTTAATTACCAAAAGTCCTCGGAAAGCCCTAATTAGACCTAATTAGGGTTTTAGCTTATTAAACCTTACTTTTCCAAATAAATCCAGTTTTGGAAATTTACTTCATCTATCAAACCAATTAAAAGAAATTAAGAACCCATTTATTTCAATAAAATCCTGGATTTTACAAATGCCATAACTCCTAACAGACTTCCTAAAATTTTCAAAGTTGTTGAATTTCATTCCTATACTTAAATGGGGGTCCTTCATATCGAACTCTTCATTAAATTCTGCATACTTAGGCTTGCTTGGTTCTAGTTGCTCCTCATCTATAGAAGAATAGGAATGCAATTCATCAGGTGTACCATAATCAGATTCATCACTGCCCACATCTAATTCTCCACTTCCTCTCTCCTATGCATGCATCTGAGTCCTATGAATATCACCACTGTCCACAGCCACATCCTCCTCTTCATAATGGAAATTATAGTCCGAATCTTGTACCTCACTATCCTCATCCATTCCCTTTTCCAAAGCAACATCATTTCCTGCAGCTTGCACTACTTTTTCTGCTCTTGCACATTCTGCTCCTAAATCCCGTTCATCTACATTTCCTGGTTCTACATTTTCTGCTCCTAAATCCCCTTCCATTACATTTTCTTCTTCAACATCTATTACATATTGTTGCACATTTTCCTCTGCATTTCTTTCTCATGTATTTCTTTCCTCTATATTTTTTTCCATTTGTCCCTTCACAACACTACTGTTGACTGCAAAGACTCTGGTATATAGATTTATTACTCTAGTATAGTACATACTAGTTGCCATTTCCAAAGCACCAACATCAGTTGCTATTTTATTCAAACCAATTGTGCTACTGTTAAAATCTAACCACCAGAAGCTAGAACCTTCCACATTTAATCTCATTTCCACTGTTATGGCTTTGAATTCTAATAATGTCATTTTCTCAGCACAACGGTAGTCAGCATATCTAGTTGTCTTAAGGTTGTCCTACTTGTGCACATCACCAAGTATGTAATGCATTCTTATTGTGAAGTAGTCAGAGTTGGGTGTTGGCAAAATATATTTTTCTTCAGATTGAAAGCATTTCCAAAGTATCTCACACAAAATACAGTTGATAAAACTTATTCAGAAGTATGTAATGCATTGATTTTATTTCCCTATTAAACTAGACCTGGTGTTGGTGAAGTTAATTTAGTTTTCTTCTTATTGAACTTACCACTCATAAAAAAACATATCCTCAAATTGAAACAATTTCAAGTACCCTAAACTATTAAACCAGACCTGGTGTTTGGTTGCAAGTGGGCCTAATTAAACAAAAGGAGATAAAATAATTGGTGAGCATGAAATAACATGTTGGTATAAAAATGTAAACAATCTCCATTTGTGGTCCTACATCACAAACACACACACAAGGGAAAAAGAGGGAGGGAACAAGCATGAAATGCAATTAAGCAAAAAACAAAAAACACACATAAGAATATCTTTTTCTTTAGATTGAAAACATTTTGCAAAGTAATTTTGTTGTTGAACCATAAACAGTGCTCAATAGTTGAACCAAAATTTACTTGCTCTAGAATTTAAATAACACTATCTTCATTATTATTATTGTACTTACTTAACCTACCAAATTATGATAATCTAATCAGACAATTAATGCTTATATGCCTCAAAAGAAATAAAAAGAAACATACTAATAGAAAAGATAAAATTCAGTAATTAAATAGCATGTTTATATAAATATGTGAACAATCTCCATTTGTGGTCTTGCACCATACACGCACACAATAATATCTTTTTCAAAGAAGGGAGGGAACTAGCATGAAATGCAATTAAGTAAGAAAAAAAACAAACAAGCATAATAATATCTTTTTTCTTTAGATTGAAAACGATTTGCAAAGTAATTCTGTTGTTGAACCATAGACAGTGCCTAGCTCAATAGTTGAACCCAAATTTACTTGCTCTAGAATTCAAATAACATTATCTTCATTGTTATTCATTGTATTTATTTAACCTCCTAAATTTTGATAATGTAATCAAACAATTAATGCTTATCGCAAAAGAAATAAAAAGAAGCATCCTAATAGAAAAGGCAAAATTCAGTAATTAAATAGCATGTTGGTATAAATATGTAAAAAATCTCCATTTGTGATCCTGCAGCACGCGCACACACAGACAATAATATCTTTTTCAAAGGAGGAAGGGAACAAGCATGAAATGCAATTAAGTAGGCAAAAAAAAAAACAAAAAAAAAACATAAAACAAAAAACCAAAAACAAAAAACAAAAAAAAAAACAAAAAAAAAACAAAAAAACAAAAACAAACAAACAAATATAATAATAATATATTTTTCTTTAGATTGAAAACATTTTGCAAAGTAATTCTGTTGTTGAACCATAGACAGTGCCTAGCTCAATAGTTGAACCAAAATTTAGTTGCTCTAGAATTCAAATAACACTATCTTCATTGTTATTCATTGTATTTACTTAACCTCCTAAATTATGATAATGTAATCACACAATAAATGCTTTGCAAAATTCAGTAACTAAATAACATATTGGTACAAATATATAAACAATCTCCATTTGTGGCCCTGCAGCACAAACACACAAGAAAAATAAAATTGGAGGGAACAAGTATGCCTATGCATCAATGTCAAGGCTTATTACATACAAAGAGCCAAAGAGTTGGGTCCCACTTTCGGAACAAAGTGGTGCTGCCTTTTGTTGGATATTCTGTAAGATATTCAATTAAAACGACCAACATTGATTGGTTTGGCTGAAGATTTTGTGCTTCTTCATGCATGTGTTCTTTGTTTATTTATTCAATTTAAACAGATTCCCCCTTTTTCCTTTTAAGCACACTTAAGTTTTTTAAACTTAGACTACGAACTCTAAACCCTAACATCGATCTTATCCCAGAATTGAACTTAAGGTAACTTGGTGTTTCCATCGTTGGTGGTCTTATCGCCCAGTCTACCTTTATGTTGTGCCAAGTTCGCTAGTAAAACCTTTACCATTTACCAGAAGGTTCTATTGGTCTTCTCGGACTACTGTGAGGGCTTCTCGCTCGCTCCCAGGAAAAATTAGGGTTCTCAAGCTTCTCGCATGGGGATCTCGCCGGCGCCGGAGGATTGAAGGTAGGTTGCTCGGTCGCGATGGTGAAAAAGAGGAAACGGGAAGACAAGTTAACGATTGGGTTTATAAGGGACTCATTTGATGTGAGACTTGTCCACGTGGCTAACGTCGCGCGGGGTAGCGATTATTCGGCGGGCAAGCCAGATCCAAGGGACCACAAGGAAGAACAGATGAAGAATCAAAAGAACTAGAGAAAATACTCTGAAATTCAGGAAAATACTTTATTCAAAACTCAATAATGAAAAACTAACCCAAAAGCCGGGTTAAATAGCTTTCAAAGACTAACCTAGCATCCCTATCATTTTATTTAAATTTTCTAAAATTGATAAATTATTATTTAAAATTAAACTTATCTAAATTTAAAACTCTAAACAAATCAGATAACTTTTAAAAATCTGAGATCAAATCGAATTTAAATCCTATCCTAATTTGGTATATGAAATATTACCAAAAATAGAAAAAAAGACCAAAAACCCTAATTTGGCGGATAAAATATTTCTAAAAATAGAAAAAAAAAAACTAAAATTCTCTCAAATATGACGTCCCCATGTCGTGCGCGCAGCAAAGAGCTTTCCGAATTGGGGTCAAACGAGCGATTCTGATATCGGTAGCCAAAGTTATGGCCAAAATACCTGTCACCCCCCGAACCCGGCCCGGGCCCGAGCACAAGACAAATGCCACGTAGTTATAGGGTTGCCCCCATAAATACGCAAGGCACAAAATCAAAATAACCTTGCTACGGACCTAATATAATCCATGAAGGAAATCAAATCCTAATATTATATATATCAACTATTTGACTCAAATACAAAGTAAGATCTTAGTTTTTAAAAACGACTCATCAAATATTAAATACAATGACCCACACTAGACTTAGAGCTAGCTACACAATAAACCGTCACATCGATCTTCGGTTCTATATCACTTCAAGTCAATTAAGTTGGCTACCTTGACCAGTTGACCTGTTCCAGTACACTGAAATAGTGGGAGAGTTGTGAGCTACAACTATCCTACTGAGAGACATACATCACACTAGGGTTATATACAGCAAATAGCAGATATATCTCATATATAACAGAACGAAACAATACACATGCTGGTATATGCGCATATCAATCACATCAGAAAGTCCCATGCCAATCAAAGATAATCCAGATGAGATGCTACTAAATCTCAACTTTTGTATTTCACAAATACGAGTAAATCACAATTTCAAAATACAACTTGCATGTCAAGGCAACTCTATCAATCACACCTAGTCCGTATGCACCCAATCTCAATAGCACTAGCCATGCTCACATCTCATATCACACTCACGTAACTAGCCATCAGGCGGTATTCAGAAAACTATTGGTCTCACGGACCCAAGGGCTCCTCACCCGAGCCCCAATCGGCATATCTTGACTGGTGCATACATGACGTAGGTATAGGTTGACATATGACATATGCAGAGTTGGCTCTACTATGAGCAAAAACAAGTATATACTGAAAATATGGTTTCAAAATCCATCGATAAAAACACCGATAAAACATCAAGAAATCAATTTAAAATACTGGAGTTCATCTGCGATCAACTCACATGGCAGTCTCCCTAGTGCTTAATCATGGCTGGACCTTCCTTCTCCTAATACGTGGACTGATTCTCACTAAGAGGGAACCTAAAAAGAGAAGAATCCTCACAAGATATCACTCAACTTCTCTTACCTAATTGTATATCAATTCTCTAACTATGCCTCTCCTTATATAGAGGGGAGTATCCTAGTCTTACTCTAACGAGATAGAGATAAATCACAAATATTTTATACTTATCTCTATTAGATAAGTCTTCATCCAATTCAAATCTAACCATTGATTCATAATTAAATTATAATCACAAACAATCCAAAATTATCTCTACGAGGCAAATCTTTATCCAATTAAAACTCAAACATTGAATCATAATTAAATTGTAATTCCTAATTGAGATAAAGATCAACCTTAATCTAATTCAAACTCAAACGTATAATCAAGTTAAAATCCGTATTTAGATAGAGATCAATTATAATTATTTTCATGAGATAAGTCTAATTTAACTCAAATATAATATCCTACTCAAATTACAAGTCATATTTGAGATAAACATAAATCATAATCATTTTATAATTCTCTATTTTATCTCATATCAATCCCTACAAGGTTAATCCAAGTCAGGTGGCATAATGAATTAGGCATGTTGGTTTAATCAGATTAAACCACTATTATGAAGTTTTAATTAGGTCTTTGAAATAACAGATAATTACAAACACTCTCTTCATATTTTCATTCTAGTACCTATTTATGTATAGGTTCTGGGTGGGTTATTACAATACCGAACCATACCCAGAACCGACCCGATCTTTGAATTGACTCGATAACTTCCCGTCTTTATATTGACCCACCAACTCAGCAACATTTGACTCGAGCCTCCTGCATCAGTGGCTCATGACGTGGCAATAAGTTGGCCACGTGGACAAGTCCGGTGAGGAATTACGCCGGAATTGACCAAGTATCCACCCGGTGAAGTGAAATCGAAGTTGAGTACCCAAAATGATACAAATTGAAGTTAGGTACCCAAAATGAAACAAAGGTATCGTTCAGTACCCCCCAAAGATATTACCCCAAAGTGATCTTATACGATTATAAAATTGATGATGGGCAACTTAATCCTCAACACGTGAAGATTAAAAATAAAATAAAATAATATACTACTTAATTAGGGTCAGGGTGGTAGTTTATTCTCAATGTTCTTTTGAATTTGTTTCATATTCCATGTCATACTAACAATTTAAATATTTTACCAATATTTTCTTTTACAATTTTTAAGTAAAAAAATTAAATCATTTTCTGATTGTGAGTGTAAATTAATGGAAATAATTTATAAAATAACATATGATAAAATCTATATATTAGTTTTTTATACTTATAAAATCTCTAAATTTTGGGTTTTTATTGACTAAAAATAATTATTAAACTGTTACCATACATACCTGGAATAAAATTGTAACATATTGCCAAATTGACATAAAATTGATACCAATAAATATTAAAATATATATTTTTTAAATTCCTTATTTATATATGCAAAGTGCAATTTTTTTTTTTTGGATAAAAAAGACAACCATTTTGCTATGAAAATAAAAGAAACTTCATAATTAGTACAACATAGCAAAAAAGATATGTAACTCACAAAAGAGGCAAAATTTATTTTGAATCACTAAACCCATGTGACAACATAATTCCACTACAACTACTATTGTAATGTTAGCAACAATAAAAAATCCTTATTAAACTAACTAAAGCATAAGGATATGCCACTACTAACAAATTAACCATAAACATCAGGTTAAAACTTCAAAACAGTCTTCATCACTCCACTTTGATTTAAAGTTGCACTCCCCTATTATTTTATTATTAGTACACCATAGGTGAAGACAGATCTTTCAGGAGACCAGGGTTGCACTCAGTTCGATGTGTCATATTATAGGCACCTGTCATTTGAAGATTTTTGTATGTACCACATCCATAGTGAACGACATCGAGAGAATTGATGGAAGAGGTGCGAAAGTTGAATGAAAGAACGTACCAACTCATATACGCGTTCTTGAGGGAAGCACCTCCTATGGTAGTCTGCGAGCCAACTCCCATCAAGCAAGTCTTGTTTAATTTCAATGTCGCTTCGAGACTCGTGCCGTTTTGAGATTTATGTTTCATTGACTGCCTCAAGTGCATGTTCATTGTCACCTCGAGATGTGTGTCATTTTGAAATTTATATCTTTTAGCAGCCTCAAGATGTGTGCTCATCACCGCCTCAAGATTTGTATTTCATCTGTTGTATCAAGATGCGTATTCCATCATTGCATTGAGATACGTACTACTAAGCATCGGAAATTTAATAATTTTCATATTATGGAACATAATATAATATTATTAATTTATTTATTCATTCTATTATTATTATTATTATTATTATTATTATTATTATTATTATTATTATTATTATTATTATTATTATTATTATTTTGACATGCATGAACATTTATTGAGAACATGGCCTATCCAATATATAACACGGTGATCAAAGGTTCTTAGAAAGCAATACCACTTTGAGCCCACCACCAAACAACGTCAATCAAGACCCAATAATCTCATAATAAACAATACGCAACCATCAGTTATAGCTAATTTGGTGTGTATGACAGGAAAAGTTATTTTGAGAGAGCTATGGAAGAGGAGGCAGGAATGGTGATACTTCCCCATGCTTATGAGATGCATAGCAACTGATATTCATTTTATTTATTTATTTTAGAAAAAAGCATTATGTAGTAAAACTAAATCCTCCACTTTGGAATATGCAGGCCTAGTACCATGAAACCAGAGAGGAGTACATGACAATATGGAAGCCATTTGTAGATTTGGAGTCATTGAAGCATGGCCGTTCCAAGGTGATTAAAGCTGTGTAAGTGCATGTGCCCAAGGATAGTGTAGGTACTCAGAGTTCTTACAACATTTACTACAACTTGAAAGCCATATCATGCCATCTAGAATATCAATGAAATCCAACAAGACTTGGAACTCAACCAAGACTGAGTTCATTGGTCAATAAAATTCGGTGAAGTCTTTGTTTTCTTTTCTTTTTGATTACCTTCAGCTTCCCATCACCTTCATCCCAAATAACCAATCCACATAAAAAAAAATGCATAGCTACCAGACTTGGTATAAAACAAACAATGATGATAGTCATGAAAAGAAGCAACATGGAGACACTCCTCCTCGACCGATAAGACTACCACATCGCTTGACACAGTAGCCGGGGTGTTCTTATCATCCTTCGACTATTCTTTGCCTTCTCATCTCTGAGCTTAAAACACTGCCACTTCTTATAGCCAACCTTGCCACAGTGATAACACGTTAGTAGCTTGCCCCTAGACTTGGATCGACCTCTTGAGTCTCCTTGGTCACGAGGTCCTCGACTTTTGCTCCTCCCTATCAATTCAGATACAAAAGCATGGGACCTCTCGGCACCTGACACCTATCCCCTTGTCTCTTCATTCAGCAAGCTTGATGTGACTTGTTTCATCGTCAACGCTCCATCTGGAGCTGAGTTGCTCTGCGATACCACTAATGTCTCCCAGCTGTCTGGCAACGAACTCAAGAGTAAAAGAGCTTGTAGCTCATCGTCCAAGACCATTTTCATGGTGGTTAACTGGTTTACAATGCTCTGGAATTGATTCAGATGCTCAGTTATAGAGCCTCCCTCTTGGAACTTCACGTTCACAAGCTTCTGGATCAAGAACGCCTTGTTTCCTGCCGTCTTCCTCTCATACAACAACTCCAGCTTGCTCCACAGTGTGTAGACACAAGTTTCCTTGCAGACTTGATGAAAAACTGAATCATCCAGCCACTGTTTGTTAGTACCAATGGTAACCCTGTTCTTCTTCTTCCAGTCACCATCCATCATATCTTGGGGCTTCTTTCTTTTAAACTCTAACGGATCATACTGCTCCTTGCTGTACACTAGATCCTTCATCTTGAATTTCCATACATTCCAGTTAGAGTTGTTGAGCTTGATCATGGTGGTTGAACTTCCTTCCATCTTCCTCTGTTTAACCAAGTTCTGATACCACTTGTTGCGAAGGAGGGACCTTAGAGGAGGATGTAAACTCAGTGAGAACTGGCACAAAGAAACGAGAACAAATATGCAAGAGACAGCACACCCAAATATACGTGGAATAACCCTACAAATCAAGGGGAAAACCATGGGGCACCGGAACACAAATAATCCACTAAAACTTCAAGCAAGAAATACATATAACTCTTGAGTTGATGCCCAAACTCAAGATTACAACAATGACGGGAATAGACCAACAGATCAGCGAATACTCAGCTTAAGAATAACTTAAGCAAATAAACCCAAACCACTGTTGAGGTTCAAAGTCCTTCGCCTCCAAACGTCTCCTTCTTGTCTTTTTCTTCTTACTTCCTTCATTGGTGCTCTAGTTCTCTTGTTATCTTATTATAATGTTCTTTACTCACCAAGGAGTCTTCAATTCTCTCTTTTTCTATCTCCTTGGCTTGAATCCTAAAGTACCTTTCTACAACTTGTGTAACACTCTACTATTACACCATTCTGTCTGCCATACTGGTTGTAGTTCCAAGACACCCTTTCTTCTGATACCGTCGTTCCACTCTTGGGATTGATGCCAGTGTACTTGCGATGAACCCATTGATCCCTTATGGACCACTCTACCGAAAAACCATCTCTTCGGTCACTACACATGTTGTTGTTCGGTTTGCCTATGCTTCACCGAACAACAACAATTGCTCGCCCAATATACCATTTTCGAGGAACAGCTCTTCGTTCATATTTCCGAGGAGCAACTCTTCGGCCAGTTTGGCTTCTTCGGTCTTGGACTCTACTTCTCTTCAGCATCCAACTTTTGGTCTTGGACTATCAAAAAACACAACACTCACAAGGTGGCCACTCTACAATAGATATTTATATCTAGGTAAATCCTGAATAACAAAGTTTGGAAGTTCATATGAGTAATTCCAACGTATAGTTTTGTTAACAACCATGCCTTTTCATCAATGTGAAGTTCAGTTTGGAATGAAATATGGGAAGATTCTCCAGGTTTATTAGTCGAAATCTTAAGCAACTTTAGATGGAAGCCTGGTTTGCCAATCCAACACCATTCGGAAGCAGCCCATCATTTGCGATCTCAGAAAGACATTGAGCACAATTTTTACAGTGCCTATATAAACAGTATCTATGTAATATGGAACATCCAAATAATTAATTATCGCTTTCGCTTTTCTAATGCAATTCTATTTCATTGATGCATTTTGTCAAAGAGGTGTGGAGGGAGTTTCACATAACCAAGCATAAAGCATGCATCATATATTCTATTTTTTGCATCTTCTTCTTCTTCTTCTTTTATTTTCTTCTTCCTTTTCTTTCACAGCATTGCCTTCTTCTTTTTTAATTTGCAGTTTCCAAATTGATTTCTCTTGGATGCTTGCAAACAAATCCTGCAAAAAGCACACAAACAATATTTTTTTTTTAAATGATTTCTTTGAAGACTTGCAAGATCTTCGACTTGGGCATAATATCGAACACCTCATGGCCGATTCAACATATTCATAATCAAACATTACCCTCCCTTCTTTATCATTATCTTTCATGAATTACAGAAAGAGTATGGTATTTGACCATACATGACTGCTACCATACTAGCATACAGCTATAATCTATAAAAAGATGGTGGTCGTAGGTGGTCAGAGCCAAAACTAGCCATATAAACAAGATAGAGCTCAGGCGGCGGTTGTTACTCTCTTGTTATTCATTTCACTTAAAACAACCCTAACTTATACAAATATATATATACTACCCATCTTGGATTCGGGCACAATCTAAACCCGACCTGTTAAGGGTACAATAAACATACTCTAATATACAGTCAACATATTCGAATACTCACCCTCAAGTTGGAGTATATGCATCTACAATGCCGAACTTGGAAAGAAGGAACTGAAATTTTTGTTTCCCAAGGGCCTTGGTAAGTATATAAGCTGGTTGATGCTAGGTGGAAATATAGGAGGTAGCAATGTCACCACTCATCAATCGCTCGCGAACAAAGTGATAGTCGATCTCGATATGCTTCGTCCGTTCATGGAAAACTGGGTTTGCGGCAATGTGTATAGTAGCCTGACTATTACAGTATAATCACATAGGTTGTGAATGAAAAATTCCCAAAGAGACCAAGAATGACTTGAGCCATAGCAACTCACTTGTAGTGCTAGCCATGGCTCGATATTCAGCTTCGGCGGAAGAACGTGACACTGTTCCCTGTTTCTTCATCTTCCTTGATATGGGAGAGTTTCCAAGCATAATAAAAGAACTGGTAATGGAGCATTGGGTGAGTGGACAAGTTGCCCAATCGGAATCAGAATACCCATATAATTGCAAATCAGAAACAACAAACATAATTTCTTGTCCTGGACGACCCTTTAGATACCTCAACACACGGACAACTGCATCATAGTGTTCCTATCGCGGCTCTTGCATGAATTGAGAGAGCATGTGAACTGAGTATGAGAGTTTCGGTAAAGTAATGGTTAAATAGATTAGTCGACCCACAAGGCGGCGGTATTGACCTGGATCCTAAAAAAATCCACCACTCAAAAGAGGAAGCTTTTGATTGGGTTCCATGGGAAAGTCCACAAGTTTCGCAGCTAGAAGTCCACATTCAGAAAGAATATCCAAAGCATATTTCCTTTGGCACAGGAATAGACCCTTTGCACTTAGTGCAACTTCGATCCCAAGAAAAAATTTCAAGGGTCCCAAGTCCTTGATTTGAAAACAACTATCAAGGTAATTCTTGAACTTTATGCAAGCCTGTGAATTGCTCCCAGCCAACACCAAGTCATCTACATATGCTAACATACCCAAAAAAACATTTGCAGTCCTGTACGTAAATAGTGAGTAGTCAGCCAAAGATTGGACAAACCCATATGCCTGTAGAGCTGATGTTAATTTAGCAAACCAATTCCATGAGGCTTGTCTCAAACCATATAAAGACTTCTGTAACTTGCATACTTGACCTGGCTTGTTGGAGCAGAAACCAAGAGGAAATTGCATGTACACCTCTTCTTCAAGATCGTTGTGTGGAAAGGCGTTATTAACATCTAGTTGATGAAGCTCCCAACCTTGCACTGACCATTTTGGCAATTGAGGCAAAGGTTTCATGGTAGTTGATGCCTTTTATTTGGGAACATCCTCGAATAACCAAGCGTGCCTTGAAACATTCCACAGTCCCGTCAACCCGATACTTGATTTTATACACCCATTTGCAAGCTTGGACTTCTTTCCCGGTGGTAATCTCGTAACCATCCAAGTCTTATTAGCCTCTAATGCGGCAATTTCCTTAGACATGGCCTCTCTCCAACGTGGGTCTTTCACGGCCTCTCCATAGTTTTTGGGTTCCACATCTTTGGTGATTGCAGCTAGGAATTTTCTATGGCCAAGAGAAAAGTTATCACAAGTAATATAGTTGACAAGGGGATAAGGAAGAGTACCTGAGGAGCCTTTTTGAAATGAGTGTGCTGCAAAGGGGTTTACAGTTTGAGCTGAGTAGCAAAAATAATCACGCAAGTAGGTTGGGGCTTGTTTAGATCGATGACCAAGTCCAAAAATCTCTTCACTTGCTGCTGTGGTGGGCATTACTAGATTGGAAACTGTGCAATCTGCTTTGAAAGGTGGCGATCTGTAGTTTAATTGTAATGTCCCAGTTTTTCCCCTGCAAATATTATGAAATATAAATAAACGCCAGAGTTTATGGTTTATGGGAAAATGGTAACAGCATTCAAAAAGACTTTATTAAATAATGAATTATCGGAAGTTAGTAGCCATTGATTTAGAGACAAATACTAGTTAATCAAGTTAACTAACTAACCAAGGTTTCAATGGGTTTTGGGTATAATGTTGGGCTGTCATGAAGTGGGCCGGGCTGAATGGAGAGTAAGGAGTTAAAAGGAAATTAGAAGAAGGGGAGGATAAGAGTTGGCAGTGGAGTTATGGGAGAAGGAGGAGGTGGCGACGGGGGAACAGAGAAGCTGGAGGTGGCGGGCGTTGGCGCGGTGCATGCGAGAGAGTGAGGGGGAGGTGACGCCGCGTGGCAGGTGTACTGGTCTCAAAGGCCGGTGAAGGGTTTTTTTTAGAAGAAGAGGGTTGCAAGCTCGGGGCCGGGTTGGAAGGTGATTCCGGCGAAACTCGGCCCGTCCCGGCGTGGATTGCGCGCTAGCACACTCCTGCCTCGTTGCTCTCTGGTCCAGCAAGCTCGGAGGAGTGTTTCCGGCCATCTCCTTGCCTGCGCCCGGCGCCGCGGCTGACCACATGCGTCATTGCCGCTGTTCCACGGACCTTGGTCCGACGAATTCGAGTCCTGCGAGGTATAGGAGTGTGCAGGGAATTACAGGCTCCATCTTGTTTTTCAGTTGGAGTTAATTGATTGAATGAATTGAAGCTTGTGTGGTGGTTATTAGTGGGTGTTCATGTTGCTAGTAGCTCTTTTGTATTGGTGTTAGTTAACTTTGTAGGGCTGCTGTTGATGTTGTTGTTGTTGTGGTTGTTGTTGTTGTTAAGATGCAAATTGATGGTGGGTGAATTGTTGTATAGAAGGCTTGGATTGTAGCTTTAAAAAGAGAGGGTTTGGTTGCTATTATATGCATATAAAGTGTTTGAAAGAATGCTTGCATAAAGTTGTATAGTTGATGTGAACATTTGTATCTAATTTATCTTGAAGAACAGAGGAGATTCTGTTAAATTTTAGTAAGCAAGTCTGCCTTTCAATTGTTTGCTTAAATGCTTAGTTGAATCCATGATTAAATAGTTAGTATGTTAAAATGTTGGAATGGGCATTTAAGAAGAGCATAGGCCAAGGCTATTTAGGAATTGTGTTCTAAAGGGATAATGACGATTTCATGGTATTGGATTAGTGTGTTATGAGTTATTAAAATATGGTGGCAATTAACTGGTCTGTAGAGTTGCCTAAGAACAAGCTTCATACTTTGACCTTATGTGATGTTTAATACTCTTTGTAATTTAGAACTATGCTAGAATAATGGGCCTCGCGTGCACAGTTTGGAGCCCATGTGTGATAAGTAGAAGAAGTGTAGATATAAATTGAGGTCTCTTGAACTAGTATTCATTATAGATGTGTTTATGATTACTAGGGAAAGGGAAGGGCAAATCGGGGACTCCAGGAGGTTCTAGTCAGGCTTGACTTACTTAGGGCTACAGGTGAGTGGACCTACTGTATATTCTTGTGTTTTATCGAGATTTATCGGGTTTCAGTTTATATTCATCGGCTATGGTTTATTCTCGGTTTCGAGAATGCTTTCGATTATTTACAGCTATTGTAGATTGATGTTTTCTGCATATGACTAGCTGTAGATCATTGAGATAGACATGAGATAGATTTAGGACGTGAGCATCGATCTTTGCTTCCTGTTAGACGATCCTTGCTATGCAGATGCGGCTCCGTTGAGCTCAGACCAACGTGATACCAAGTAGGGGAAAGATTTTCTTGTCTTCAAAATGAATTTCTAGCATCAAAACCTTGTTTTAAAAATGAATTTATCTTAAAACCCTTTCCCGACTCTTTGGAGTGCTCGGTACCACGAGTGAAGACCCAGATCGGGGGAAACCTCGCAGGCTTCACATACAGCCCAGATCGGGGGATACCTCGCCGGCTATTTATCTGAGATCTTAGCAAGTTGATCCTACAGAATAGCATTCTTATCGACAGACGCTCACATATCTAGACATCTCATGAGACATAGACAGGCATGTTAGTGACTGATGACTTTTCTGGTTTTCTCGGACATTGCATTAGACGATCTTCCTGACTGAGAAGATAATGCATAGACTTTCATGATTTACTGTATTCTCTGCATGTATATGAGTAGAGATTACTTTCCATATACAAGAATATATTTTCAGATGCACGGGTCTTAGTTGACCCGACAGTAGGGGTCACATATCACTGAGCTCTGTAGCTCAGTCCCTCTTTCTTACTCACCTTGTGCAGGTAGCAGACAGAAGTGCGGGTACAGGCTAGACACGGTGAGATGTGAGGACTCTTAGCTGGCTCTGGCGTCCCATAATTAGTTTCTATGTTGTGCACTCTGTAGATGTTGTATTCTATGTTGGAGACTAGATACAGACGTGTAGTCTGTAGAGTGTTGTATCAGATATGACTCTTCTCTTTGATGAGTTCCAGACTTAATATGTTTTATTATCACTGTCTCCAGATTATTCCGCAGGTTTTTGTTTCAGTTTTGGACAGCCTTGGGCTCAGGGAACTCACCTGAGCTGGCTGGTGTGACACGTGTCCCTATTGGGGATCAGGGTGTTACATTAATTCTGCATTAGATGTGGAAATCGGGTTGGTGCTGGACTCATTGGGCGCTGAAGCCGAGTCTGTTATAGATGGGGTGCTATTTCTGTCTTCATCTATAGCACTACTCCCCCTTTCCGTAGAACTCTCTGCGTCCTTAGACTAAATCTTATCAAGGATTGTGGTATGAGAACTTCGCGGGTTCACATTTGGTTGAATGGTGTGAGGCACGTCTATTTGTGTTTGCGATGTATTTTGGAAGGGGAAAATGTGTTCATGAAAAACTACGTCGCGGGAGACGAAAAATTCTTGTTTGTCCAAATCATATAATTTTCATCCTTTCTTGTCAAATGGGTATCCCACAAACATACATCTGCGACCACGCTCTACAAACTTATCTTTATCCCTCAGGAGGTTATGAGCATAAAACAAACATCCAAACACTCTTAAGTTTTGAAATTATGGTTGGTGACCAAAAAGGAATTCATAGGGGGTTCTTTTGTCTAGTAAAGGTGCTGGGATTCAATTAATAAGGTAAGTGACAGTGAGGACGCACTCATTCCAAAATTCAAAGGGTAGATGTAATTGGAATGGGAGGGCTCGAGCAACATTCAAGATGTGTCTATGCTTGTGTTCAACTCGCCCATTTCTCTGTGGAGTGCCTGCACAACTGGTTTGTAATAAAATTCTATATTGAGCATAGTATGATTGTAGAGCTGATGAGATGAACTCTTACCCATTATCACTACGAACGCATTTAACTAATTTGCCAAACTGAGTTTTGACCATCTCACAAAAATCAATCAAGGTGTGTATTGTTTCCCTTTTATCCTTCATCAAATAAGACCACACGGCTCTCTTATGGTCATCAACAACAGACAAGAAATAATGAGCACCAGAAGACGAAACAACTCTATATGGCCCCTAAATGTCACAGTGAATATGATCAAAACATCCATCAGACCTCTTGGTACTCAATGGAAAAGAACTTCGAGTTTGCTTTGCTTGAAAACAAGAATCACAAACATCAACATTGTTAAACTCAAAACTCTGATGCCCAACATGCTTGGCAATTAAAGAAAGGCTTTGATCAGAAGGATTTCCCATACGTTGATGCCAGAGATAACGCGAAGCTCCTGCTCCAACTTTCATTTCTACTTGTGTTGCCACTGGAATTTAGAAGTAAACCCCATTCTGTAGACTACCCAGTCCAATCAGGTTCCTCAAGGTGTGGTCATGTATCACACAAAGTCGACTAGTGAATATTACTATGTAATTTGAATCGTGAATCAATTGGCCAAAAGAAATTAAATTGCAAGTGAGTTTTGGAACATATAGAACATCATGTAAAAATAATCCTCGACCCAAAGGAATTTCTCCATGCTTGGTAGCAAGAGTTTGAACTCCATCTGGGAGGCCGATTGAAACTGGGGCGAATTTACGAACATTAGAAAGAAGAGATAAACTTCCAATAATGTGACAGGAAGCACCTGTGTCCAGTATCCACAAGTTTGTACCTGTGAATGCTCTGCACCTGGCCTTGAGGGCTCAATTAAGCTGAGTAATTTCTGGACTTGATCCAATGTGAAGCCTGGAATGTTTGCTACAATTTGAGTTGCTAGGGTTGAGGTACTAGCAACATCTCCTCCTTGCACATGTGTTACTTGAGCCACCGCAAAGTTCTGGCCAGTTTGGATTGCCACACGTTGTTGATTGGGGCAAATTGTCCACACCCCGCACCTTCGCCTCGTGCCTTTCCTCCTCTTTCGTCGCCTCTACCACTGGTCCCTTGAGTGCCCCAATTTGGAGGGTATCCTACCAATTCGTAGCAAGTGTTGTAATCATGGCCCTGCTTCCCACAATGTTTGCAGCTAGGTCTTTCGCCACGGCCACCTGATTGAATTGCAAAGGTTGATGCATCTCGCCTTGGTTCAGCATCTCGTGCCATTGCTCTATTGCACTCCTCTTGCATCATCATAGAATAGATTCACCCCAAAGATGGTAATGGATCCGTGTTGAGTATTTGGGAACGTAGGGCCCCAAAAACATGGTTGTCAAGCCCCATAAGGAACTAGTGGACTTTCTCTTCTTCTTTCTCACGAATGAACTCCTTTGTAGCTCCACAAGTACAGTTGGGAACTTTACTGTAGCTTGCGAACTCATCCCACATCCCCTTTAATTTTGTGTAATAAGTCATGACATTCATACCTCCTTGTTTAAGAGATGAAATTTCGTTCTTTAGTTGGTGAATGCGCGGTGCATTGCCAATCGAGAAGCGTTCCTTGAGTTCATATCCTTAGCATTTTCAACATAGCTCACACTAGGATGCAATGATGGTGCAATTACATTAAACATCCAAGAGATCAATATAGAATTGGTAGTTTCCCAAGCAATGACTTCCAAAGTAGGCTCTTCACCAATTTCGATTTTAGGTTCCGGAATGGTGCCATTGATGAAACACAATTTATTTTTAGCCCTCAAGGCGCGCATTTGTAATAGCCTTCTCCCACATATCATAATTCTCCCCATTCAGAATGCATGATGTAATCATGGCTCCAAGACTGTTCGATGGATGCAAGTAATAGGGAGGAGATTGTTCAATGGCCTAATTTGTTATGATAATGAAAGACCTTAGTTGTCACGCCCCGAACCACGGCCCAGGCACGTAGACAACCGGCCGCACCCAAACAGGAACTAGTCCCCATTCAGGCGCAAGGCCTTAGAAACTCTTATTCAACAAGTATTCAGAGTTAATAATAACAGCGGAATCATAGATAAAAGAAGGAAGGAGTTTATACAACTTCGTACAAGTACAATACCGAGTTTACACAACCCAAGACTAGGATCTAGTCCAGTCACCCCTAGAAATCCATACAACAAGAAATACAACAACAAGTCTCACACAGAATAAAAGAGGTACGCAGACCTCGAAACAAAAACAAATGGCCGAGTCAGCAACTCGGTATATCCTCGCCTAAGCTCGACCCTACTCCTCCTCGTCTGAACTTGAGAAATACACAAGTCAAGTGCATGAACCTAAAGAATAGGCCCAGTATGGTCGCATAGACAATAAAAGAGGCGGAGGCCATAAACAAAGAACAGAATAAAGCAAATACAAATATACAAGTGCAACAACAACACAAGTAATCAACAAGTAACTGAAATGTGGATAAATCCACAGATATACTCAATCTCTGGCATATGTGATACTAGGATGTCTACGACATCAACGACACCATCGGTATCGTCTTCGGCCTAAGCCGGACTACGCTATAGCATACATGTGCACATGGTCAGAAAATGCCGCTCTCTGACTGAGCCAGGTGGCCAGATATTATACGCCCTCTGCCGGGGCATCCGTCCGATGGCCAGATACTATACGCCCTCTGCCGGGGGCCTGGTGGCCAGATATTATGCGCCCTCTGCCAGGGCATCCGTCCGATAGCTAGATAGTGTACGTCTTCTGCCGAGGGCTTGGTGGCCAGATATTATGCGCCCTCGGCCAGGGCATCCGTCCGATGTATCATGCCTGAAAGTAAGAGATTGATAGTACTAATACCTAACAACAGGTATATATATATATATATATATATATATATATATATATATATATATATATATATATATATATATATATATATATATCCAAGGCAGCAACATCCTGAATATATAATGATCGGTGACCTCATCGAGATCGGGAATTAATACGTATCTAATTAGGGAGTAAACTCTACTCAAATACGCATAAGGAAAACATGATATCAACTATCTCCTCGAGATATAAAACCAATACATATGAGGAAAACCATCTCGAATATATATTGGGAACCTCTCGAGGAAATAAGAACACAAATCAAAGCGGGGTAGGAGGAAGGAATACTCACAAACCTCCCGTGCGAAAGCCTACCTGGTCTAGAGAGCAACTCTCAGATCCTCGTCGCGTTTCACGCATCTGAACTGGGATCTAACAAATATATAATAAAGTTTCAGCTCCTTTACACTTCAATACACCGTATAATATGAAATACGGATATTCATAAAGTCCTAACTGTCTCCAACAAGAGATTAATCTATCAAGTGATAATCTTTTCATACTTAACATGCTTGGAAGACAACAAGTTCTCTCTAAGCATGCTTTCATACTTAACATACATCTCATGTCTTTAAGATCCTTAGAATGTCCCTATACATGCTTAATTAACCAAGAGCAATGAATCTAGCGCATGGAACCATTAAGCATCGAATCATGGAAATTAATCACACTTAAGCATGTTAGCACGGACATTAATAGGGTATTTATTGTCAGGCCCCGAACCCGGATCCCGGGCCTCGGCGCACGCGACAAACGCCGCGTGCTTATAGGGTCGCCCCTAGAAGCACGCAAGGCTAAGTAACACAAGCATATAATCAATACCGAGTTTAAATTATAAATCAGCGGAAGAAATTATAAATAAGGTTTTATACAAAACCCTAGCAGGTCCTGAATGACAACTCTCACTCAAAAGGAATAGAGGCCCGCAAACCTCAAATTTCAACATATCCTCATCATTTGCTAGAGGCATCACTGCGGAAAGCTCTCTCACGAAGTTTAAGCCCCTAGCTACTCGTAAGGTCCTCGTCTAGTCCCGACCCTACTCCTCATTGTCACCTGAGAAAAACATCCATCAAGTGCATGAGCCAAAGAAAGGCCCAGTAGGATCGCATAAACAATAAAAGAGGCGGAAGCCATAACCAAAGAACAGAATAAAGCAAGTACAAATATACAAGTGCAACATCATCACAAGCAATTAACAAGTCTCAGGAATGTGGATAGATCCACAGATGTACTCAATCTCTGGCATATGTGATACTAAGATGTCTACGACATCAACGACACCATCGGCATCGTCTTCGGCCTAAGCCGGACTGCGCTATAGCATACATGTGCACATGGCCAGAAAATACCACTCTCTGACTGAGTCAGGTGGCCAGATATTATACACCCTCTGCCGGGGTCTCGTGGCCAGATATTATACACCCTCTGCCGGGGCATCCGATGTATCATGCCTGTACGTAAGAGATTGACAGTACCAAATACCTAGTAATAGGTATACACACATATGTACATCCAAGGCAACCCATATGAATATACATACGAAAATAATGATCCCTTGGGATCAGAAGCCAAACATATTTAAGGAGTAAATGACTCAACTAAAATATGTATAAAAATATACAAGGCAACGATCCCTCGAGATATAAAACCGACACATATCCGATGTCCGTCTCGAATATATGTTGGGAACCTCTCAAGGGAACAAGAGGGCCAATAATAAAAGCAAGGTAGGAAAAAGCAATACTTGTATAAGAAATGTAGAAAGCAACTATCCCTTGAGATATAAAACCGACACATATCCGATGTCCGTCTCGAATATGTGTTGGGAACTTCTCAAGGGACTAAGAGTGTCCATAACAAAAGCAAGGTAGGAGAAAGCAATACACATAAGGCAAGAATAGAAAATCAACAAAATATCAATAGAATACTATGAGTTAGAAAATACTCACAGTACCCGTGAGACATCCTACCTTATTCGCTTCCAGGACCTACCTAGGTCCGAGCCTTCCACTCAAGTCCTCGACCACCTCACCACGTCCTAAACATGGTAAATGTTCGTCACATAACATTTCATATCAAAAGGAATGCATTACATGCATTAAATGTTCGTCACATAACATTTCATTCGGCAGCTACAGTAACCACGTAAAACATGAACTTGGAACTTCAAATTGAAGCTCCAAACCTTCACCATTCCATTCCAATCTCCCGGTATATTATATTCATAATATTGTCTTTCATTTCCATCATAATTGGGCTCATTATCATCTCTTATACGGCCCTAAAAAATGAACAAAAATCCATGTTCTGCAGTGCTACAGTAATTCCTGCACATTCCTTTCACTTGGTGTTCAAGTCTCTTCAATAAATTTCTAAACTTGGAATCCAATACTTGCATTTCTCAAACAATACATAGGCATGTTTATTCTTAATACAACAACACATTCATCACAATTTCCTTGATCTTGAAATCATAAAATTATGCACACCATCAAACCAATTTGTTCATAGAGACGTCTCTACAAATAGGTAATTGCATGTAGTAATTCTTTGCTACTTTCCTCTAACTCTTAATAGACTTTCAATTTAGAATTTGGTGGATAATTTCTTCATGAACCTAGCCTTCTCATGAATTAGTTACAACTTAACTCTTAGGTTACCAACAACCCCGAAACGTTAGCTTTTAACCAACAACCTTATGAGTAAAAAGACCCTTCAACCCTTCTACTATAACTTAGTGCTTAATGCTTAATCTACCCAAGAATGGGTCCTCATATTCGTATATCTATAGCATAACAAAATTTCTAAAGTTTAACTCCATCATCCATGTATTCTTCTTATCATAATCTAGCCCAAATCGAAATTAGAAAACGTGGTTCAGTATTTACTTGCTTTAATTTATAACAACAACAAGGGCTATTAATAGCTCAAGTTCAATTAAACTACATAACCCTCATAGGCATTTCTACAACTAGAAGATGGGTAACATTGATTTTCAACAAAATTTCGACATAGTCCCCTCTATTTCTAAGCCTCCCATAATATACACTCATGCTCCATGCTACTCAATTTATTCATACAACTCACAACGTACATTCATACATCATGTTGATTGCTTCTAGCATAAGATTTAGGTACTCATAAAAGGATTCTAAGCATGGTAACTATCATTCCAACCTCTTAAGGTCCAATGATTTCATTGAAGCTTTTTAACAAACACTTGCTATGCCCAATGGAATCCATTACTATACAATTCTATAAGTTTCCAAAATTTACAACATTCATTCTTCAACCCTAACTTCCAACTGATTCTCAGAAACTATAATCAAATACCCTTTACAAGCATATACTTAGTTTTCTTCATGAACCCAAGCAACACTGTTAACCCCATTCAAGGAAGTTTATCAATGAAATCCTCCCATAACCACCATCAATTAACCCCCAATCTCTTGTACCTTGCTATTCGGCGAAGAAATAGAGATCGCCGGAGAAGAACGCCGAAGAAGAGGTCACAAGATGGCTGCAAAGCCAGGCCCTGATTGCTTGGGCCGGTGGCGAGTGGTGGTGCTCGTGGCGTGGTACACTTGGGCCGAGGCTGCTGGCCGGGAGGGTTGCAGCGGAGAGTGGCCGGCCCGTGGGTCCTTGTGCCGCTGGATATACGGCGCGTGTCGGGATTGTGTAGCCTTACGATAAATTTGAGTCGGGCCGAGCGGCAGTGTGGGGTGGAATTTGGTGAGGGTGGCGACTAAATTTGGGCCTTGACTAGAACATGGGATAGAGGAGATCGAGAGAGAGAGAGTAAGAGAGGAATGAGAGAACTTTTCTCTCCCTCTCTCTCTCTTCTCTTCATCTATGTATCAAAATATTAATCTTTTAATTAACTTTAATTAAACATTACACAAATCGTTAAATAACTTATCTTTTTAAATGATTAAATTACTTAATTAACAAATCCTTGAATTAGTGCCACACAGCCCCTTAATTTAAATTATCTTTCCATTAATGTCAGAACCCGGACTCAAGAATCCCCAATTGGGCGACCCGATTAGTGCGAATCTTTGTAATATCACGGGATCCGTCTCTCGTCAAACCAGATCCGAGAATATCAGCTTTTAGTCAAACCCTTCGTCACGGGCATACTGTGGCATCACGGGGCTATCTAAGTACTCAACCAGATCCAATTTTCCCAGAATTCGAATCTTTGTCTATTTTCCTTATTAATTAATCTGATTTAATTAATACTTAATTAAATCTGGATTAATTAAACCTTTATAAGTTTTTTTTCAAATTTCATCGCTTACCGTATTAAATTACTATTTTAATAAATTCTGGAAATAAATAAATAAAAATCCTTATTTATTTCGGGGCGGGTGTTACATTTATACTTAGAGATTTTTCATAAAATTTCGGTGGCACCTCCCTTATTTATAGGGCCCCGAAATTAGTACAAACACGCTCCATATTAATTTAAAACATTTATACAAGTAATATCCTTCTTCACTCATGCAATACATAGCATTAAGATCAATATTTCACAGCCCTTAACTCCCTCCAATTTCTATGATTGTATTTTTCATACTAAGTTAAGGATGCTCACCGTGCTTGCTCGATATGCAGTCCCAAATCAGTCGGGGAGGGACAGTTGGTTACTACTGGGGTTTAGATGGAGGTTCCGGCCATTGGATCTTGCCGGAGGAGGAAGAAGGAGCGTCGCTCGCCGAAGATCGGAAGAGGCGAACAGTGGCTGTGCGTGGAGGAGCAAGAAACGGGCTGACTTCCGGGAAGAGCGCCTGCAGACCGGCCGGCTAGCTCTCGTGGGGTATAAGGGGAGGAGGGGCAGGCGGCTGCTGGGAGGTGGCCAAACGAGGCGTCACGGCCGGCAGAGGGAAGCCTTCTTGGCGGCTAGCCGGGGTGGCTGTCAGGCGGGGAGGAAGGATAGCCTGGTGGTCGCAGTGGGTGTGGGGGCTGCCGGTAGGGCGGGCTCACTTTCGCGTGCAAGGGTAATTTTGTCGGTTGCTTTCAGCCGGTGGTAAACGCTTCGTGGTAGCCGGCATGCCTGCAGGGAGAAGGTGCGAGTAAGTCTCGCCGGCGTGGAGGAGAGGGGTGGAGGTTCACCTCCTTTTCCTTAGATCTGAAGCTTTCTTTTCAGCACGAGAGAGAGAGATGAAAGATTGTTTTCATTCTCTCTCTCTTCTAAAGTATCATATATAATAACATAAGAAAGTATTCCCTCCTTATTAAAATAATAACTAAATAACCCTATAGTGTCACATGCATACTATTCACCCATGGGTTTATGAATTGTTTTATGTCGGGGTCCATTGTCATGATTTTCTTCTCGGCTTCAGGCCCGAACCAAACCCGTGACTCTCGGGTCAACGGTCCGAGTGGCACGGGTGGACTGTAATATCACGGGGTCTGCCTCTCGTCAGACCAGACCCGGGAATATCGGTTTTTAGTCAAATCCTTCGTCACGGGCACAATGTGGCATCCCGGGGTAGTCTCAATCCCCGACAGGATCCATCTTTCCCGGGATTTGAATATTGTTTATTTTCTCTTCTCGATAATTAATTCAAATTAATTAACATATAATTAATCTTGATTAATTAACAACTGATTTATTTCGATTAATTAACGTTTAATTAATCTGGATTATTCAGACATGTGATTTTTCCCAAAACTTCACTGCTCACCATATTGAATTGCCATTCCAAAATTCTGGGTAAATAAAAATCTTTATTTATTTTGGGGCGGGTTTTACATTAGTTTCCACAGACATTGAACAAATAGTATGTGGCTTCCGCTCACTAGGACCAAGTCACCACCTTTCGCTCGTGTGTTGAAGAAAACAGAACTTGGTCGAGGAAATCAGGGACCACCTCTTTTTGTCACTGCCTTCCGTAATTGACGATCAATTTATGGCTGCTAAAACCACTAAGGAAATCAGAGAGCACCTTCTGATCGGACGCTCGCCTAGTAACGGTGCTGCACTCATTCTTCTCTAGTTGAGCCGTATCGGACACGGCTCCTTGCACGAAGAGACCTTCTCGTCACCGTCCGCCGGAGCTCGTTGGCGGGCCTTCTTGAATGAACCATAGCTCTGATACCATGTAAAAAGATGGTGGTCATAGGTGGTCGGAGCCAAAACTAGACATATGAACAAGACAAAGCTCAGGCGGCGACTGTTACTCATTCATTTCACTTAAAACGACCCTAACTTATACAGACATATATTTACTACCCATCTTGGATTCGAGCACAATCTAAACCCGACCCATTAAGGGTTCAATCAACATACTCTAATACACAGTCAACATATTCGAATAGAATCTTTGGTGATTTTGAACATGAAATTCATGGAGATGAAGGGGGTGTTTGGATGGGCTTTTTTTCCCGAAAATGTTTTTGGAGTAAGTTAAGTACTTCTGAGGAAAAAAAACATGTTTGGAAGGGTTTTTAAAAAAAGCAGAATCACTAAAGAAAAGCTAAAAATTTGTTTTTTTTTAAAAAAAGCTAGTAGTTTGTAGGTTCTGAAAAATGCCGTTTTGTAGAAGCTATTTTAGAAAGTGTTAATAACCAAAACACCCTTCTAAAACTTTTTTAAACCTATTTTGAAAAGTGTCAATTACCAAAGTGCCATTATTACTATTATTAATTTATTATTATTATTTATTATTATAATAAAAGTACTTCTGGATTAACACATCCAAATATAAAAATAATAGAAGTGTTTAACTTACTCTCATAAGTTCTTTTTTTCGAAAGTCCTAGCAAACTAAAAAAAAAAAGTTCTTTTTTCATAAGCCAATCCAAACACACCCTAAATATCTTCACAACAAGCGGTTTTCAGTTAACAAAATTTTCAGATTGTCCTCTAATTAAAAGCCCTTTCTCCTGAAATTTTTTTTTTATAGGTCTTTATTGCATCCCTCCTCATATTTCTTATGATGACCTTTCCTTCTCCAGCTTGTTTTGCAACAGCCTTTGATAACTTCTTTATTCACTTAGCCGTCAGCTAAGGGATGCTAAGCCTAATAACTTTTCCATTGATGGCTTTCAAGGATGATTTGTCATATGGTTGCGCAAAAAGAGAACTATTATCTGAAGTATTGATTTGAGTGATGCTTTTCAAACTCACTGGACTCCTATAGTACTCAATCCTAATTTGATCAAACATGGAAGGGTTGACTCTGCATGTCCTCACAATATTGAAATTTGCTCTAACAGCTTCAATAGTCTTTCCCATTCTTTGTTTAGCATCTTCCTCATTAATAGCGAGTACTTCTCAGCCTTAATTTCTTCGATGGTAGTGAATGGTTCACGATTGTGGGAGGATCACAAGGCATATTCGGGTCGTAAGCAACAACTCAATAATATCAATATCAAATATTTTTATTTTTTATTTTAAAATGGCAGGATGGAGGTAGACTTGGTCGCTGGCTATGCATAAGATCAACCCCCCTCTTTTATTGTTATTTTATCATTTCATTTTTTTATATTTTTTTATATTTTAATAAATAAAATTTCAAGATAAGTATATATATATATATATATATATATATATATATATATATATATATATATATATATTGTATTAATTTTTAATTTTTAATCTAATTTAATTTAATTTTTTTTGCTTGCGAACACCGAGCATGTGACGAGCAAGTGTTCCATTGATTCATCTTGTCCATTACATATGTAGCATAGTGTGTGATTTCCTTTCAAATTTTTTTTTTTTTTTTTGAAATTGTCTAATATGAATATTTTGTTTTTCATTATCAGTCATATGAAAAATTTGACTGTTTTTTAAACACAATAGTCTTCATAGGCTCTTGGGAAACTGACTACCTGCTCCGCCATCCCCTATAAATGCGTAAAGGGTTTTAACATGGAAAATCTCAATTTCCTGATGTTCCAAGTCCTGACATGATGGCATCCTACCTTCCCTCCTGTGTTGCCATGCGCGCCTCCGGTAGGTCACTCAACTCACGTGTCCCTTTCCTGATTAGTGGAACCAGCTCTAGTACTGCGCAATCATGTGTGAGGTTGTCCCTTGTGGCCTTGTCTTCCCAATGATGATCTTGTGGTTGTTAGATTCTTCTGTCTTTGTTGCTTGGACACGTACGTGCACCACAGTGTTTCTGGCACCGCCCTGCACATGTTACCTAGATTCTGTGGGGACAAGCCTAATGGGTCTTCCACTGTTCTTTGCAAGAAGGAATGATGGATCTCTATGCCTATGAGACCGTATCTTTTCATGTTCAAGAAAGAAAACAATCAAGTGGCTAACATAAAATTTTCTTACTTGTAAACAATTAACACATGTATGTATTATATTATTTCCTTAGTTCACAATAGCGTTGGCTTGCCGCTTGCTTGTCAGAGATGCATCTTCAGTTCTATAATTAGTTGTGTTAGTTGCATTGTAATGCTATTAGTTCTATTAGTTATGTTAGTTGCTCCATCGACAATTAACACCTTTATGTATTATTTTTTAAAAGAAAAAGGTCCAGGTTAGTGATAGAGGGGGGCACGGGCCGGTTTTGGCCGGAACTGCCGGGGAAAACCGCGGGTCAATGACCACGGCCGGGCCCCGGCAGAATGCTTGACCCTTCGATGGCGGGCGATTCGCGAGGTCGATATTTGGACCCAGCGGCCCGGCGGGTCAACCCGTCGAGGCCGTGCGGTGTGGACCTCACGGTTCAACCCAGCGGGTAGGGTTGAAGCCGTGGGTTAATGTTTTTAATTAAAAAAATAAAACAATTGTAGCCGTTGGCCGCGAGGCCAGCGGCTGGTAATTAGAAGACGTAGATGACTGTCTCTGCGTCTCACACACCAACGGCTACACCAGTAGTTGGTTGTTTTATTTTTTAATTTTTTCTTCTTTTAATTATTTTAAACTCTATATATACTCCTCTCCTCAATATCACTCCTCACTCTCACATCAAACTCTATTCTCTCCTAATTTCTATATTTCTCTCAAGTCTCAAGACTCTCAACAAGGCTCTCAACAATTCCCTTCATTGGATCGGGGTTCTGGCTTAGGCTTACTCAAGAGAAATGGCATCACGTGGTGGTGGAAGCTCGAGGGAAAAGGCATTGTCGGTTCGGCCTCCTTGCCTACTCAAGAGAGCAATGAATGGCAAGAAGAGTCTGAAGGTGTAGCCGATGCAAACACCGCCCATCGCGCCCTCGTTTTGGAGGAGGAACAAATCCCATTTCGGAAACAACTTCAAAATCCGATATTTTTAAAGTCCATTTTACAAAAGTGTATGATAATGATGGCAATGTAACTCATGCTAAATGTAAGTATTGTACTTCCGAATTTAAGCATAGCAAGGGAGGAGGGTATGGCACATTTGCTAGACATATGGAGAAGAAGCATCCGGACAAAGTAGGAAATCCTCGAAATCAATCTCAAATTCGATTAGCCCAGAGACGAAGGTGCGGGTTCCCACTCTTCTTTATTTACATTTTCTCAACCGAGATATAGGGATAAAATCGCTGAGACGATTTACGTGGAGCACTTGCCATTCAACTTTATGGGCGTTGCCAAGTGCAAGAGTGCATCAATGAGGCGTTGCAACCGGCATGCAAAAGGTATCAAGGAGGACGATTCAAAGAACGATCTTCAAACAATACAAATATGGAAAAGAAAATCTTTGTGAGTATTTTCGCCTTTGTACCTCCTCTGCTTTCTTTATGTTACGATATATGGACCGATGTATTCCATGAAAATTCTTTTATGGGTATTACGGCACATTGGATTGATGACTTCGTGGAATATCCAAAAGCGAGTCATTGCTTTTAGGGTATTCAACGAAGTCTCATACCGCCGATAATATTTATAGGATGATTCGTGGGATCATCAAGAATATGGTTTGAGTTTTAGGATTTTTCAATTTCATTTGATAATGCCTCTGCTAATACGGCCTCGATTAGACCTTTGGAAGAATATTTGAGGCCTTCATGCGGCAAATATTTCCATATTAGATGTGCTTGTCATTGTATTGAACTTATGTGTACAAACCGATTAGAGTCACTTCAAAAACAATTTGTAGGACCGATTAGGGATATAGTATCATATATAGGAAGGAACATGACATTGATGAAACAATGGGGTCGTTATTGTAAAGCAAATAACATGAGGCCTAAAAATTCCCAAAAGACGTTAAAACTAGATGGAACTCTACCTATAGGCTTCTTAATGCTACATTTCCTTATAAAACATTGTTGGACCGCTTTTGTTAAATGAAGCTTTGCCTAATTTTAGTTTATTTGAATACCAATGGAATATTGCTACTAAAGTTATGGAATTGCTTTCTGTGTTTAATACATGTACAAATTTATTTTCGCAAGTTTATTTTCCCACCGCATATTTATTCTTGTATGGTGCTGTTGATATTGCTGAACAAATGTGGAACTTTAGATTAGATGCTCAATTAGTTACGGCCTTCTAGAGATGAAGGCAAAGTGGTTGAGCTATTATAGAAATATACCTCCTATTGCTTTAGTTGCATTTGCTTTAGATCCTAGGCAAAAATTAGAAGGTTTAAATGCATATTTAGAAGCTTATTACAAGTTCTTAGGGTTTAATGGAGGTCAAGATAGTCAACAATGGGTCATGAGTGAGTTAGACTCTCAATGGTATGGACCGGATTCGGCGGTTTACGGATGTTAGTGTAATTGTTAGTGAAGTTAAGTTACAACTTCGTTGAACTGTATGAGAGCCTCGCTTCCTCGTTATAGTCATATAGTTCCACAGGTTGTATGGCGGTGAGGGATTTCTAGCGGTAGTGGGGAGATCTACATTTCGACAAAGGCAAGCGAAGAAGAAGCCTAGGGGTTCTCAATACACAGAGGTCGACCTGTATTTGAATACCATCTTCCGGTTCTCTGAGGACGTGAATGTAGATATGACTTTTGATATTCTTCATTGGTGGCAAGGTAATGGAAATCCGTATCCTATTCTTTCATTACTTGTAAAGGATATTTTTGCGTGTCCTATGTCTACAGTAGCGCGAAAGGCTGGCTTGACTTTCGGATTGCAAGTGGAAACATCTTTGGATTCAACACGTTCACAGCTTGTCACCACCAAACATTGAAATTCAAGTTTGCACATGATTGGAAGCGTGCACAACGACGACAACAAGCGGTAGGAAGTCGAAGCGAAAGTGACTTCTTCTTCACCGATAACATGATGAGCACAACAACGGCCCCTGATACTGAGCAAGAGCCAGAACCTGACGTCGACGAATAGGTAAGTGGGTGACAACTCGACCCAGTTTAAGGTAAAGAGAACTACGCCGCTTTGATTCCTCTTACACCCAAGAGGATACATAGGCAACTTAATTCGATAGGTAAACGAATTAAGTGCAAGCCGTAATTATAATGTTATAGTTTTTTTACATTTTTTCCATTTTTGCATTCTATTTCTATATATCATAATATCATTAAATTACATTTTTTTTTGATAATTTTCAAATTACATTTTATTTTTTTTTTTAAAAAATGAAAACCATAATATTATGAACAACTATGAATCTATGATACCATGAGTCTCTGATATATAGTATGAATCTATGATTATCATATATCATAGTTTTCAAATTTTTTTTACATTTTCTTATTCTATTTCTAATTTCTATACATAAAAGCATAGGTTTGTTTTTTTTTCATTTTTTATATTTTTAAATATATATTATACAATATACAATTTAGATGTTATTATGAATTTTATAGTTTTCAAATTTCTATACATAAAAGCATAGGTTTGTTTTTTTTTTTTTCATTTTTTCATATTTTTAAATATATATTTAATTATACAATTTAGATTTTATTATGAATTTTATAGTTTTCAATGTTTTACATTTTTTTCTCATTATATTTTTATATCAAAATATCATAGTTGTTTTTTAAACATTTTTTTCACCACCGGCGGGTTGGGCCCGCCAGCTTGATTCTCTCTGTGGCGGGCGGTTCACGGAGTCACCCGGAAGGTGACCCGTGACCCCCGGGTCCGGCGGGTCAACCCGCCCGGTTGCCCACAGCGGGCTCCGGGCAGTTCCGGGTCCGGATTTGGCCGCCCGTAATCAAGTGAGTTAATTCGCCGGGCCCAAGTTAACCGGCCCGTGCCCATGTCTAGTTAGTGAATGCTTATATTCTGATTTAATTAAATCTTTGTAAGAAAAAACATAATTTTATAATAAAGTGATCTTATATGATTATAAAATTGATGATGGGTAGCTTAATCTTCAACAAGTGAAGCTTAAACATAAAAAAAACTAAAATACTAATTAATTAGGATCAGGGTAGTTTAATAACATTGATAATAATTAATATTAAAATAATTTTTTTAAAAAAATTGATACTAATGAATATTAAAATACTAATTATTTGGCAATATCTTGCAATTTTATTCCAGATATGTACACTAACAATTTAATAATTATTTCAAGTCAATAGAAACCCAAAATTTAGAGATTTTATAAATATAAATAAAATAATATATAAATGTATCATATATTATTTTATAAATTGTTTTCATTAATTTATACTCACAATCAGAAAATGAATTAATTTTTTTACTTACAAATTGTAAAAGAAAATAGTGTTTAAATATTTAAATTGTTGGTATGACATGGAATTTGAAACAAATTCAAAAAAAAAAAATTAAAGAACATCGAGATAAATAAACGAATAATGATCCCATAGGACCGGTTCCATTTTGGAATTAATCGAGACGTGGCAACATCACAACGGTGGTTTAGTTTCGAACTTAAACAAGAAAACATATCTCAAAATAAGACCACCACTGTGATGTTGCCACGTCTCGGTTCCATCATGGGACCGGCATAGGATCATCACTCTGAAATAAACTACCCTAAAGTTATTAAAATAGTTTTTTTTTAAATCTTTCCTTATTTATATATGCAAGCCAAATTTTTTTTTTTTGGAATAAAAATACATAACCATTTTTTATTAAAATAAAAGAAATTTCATAATTAGTACAACTTAGTAAAAGATACATCACAGGTCTAGTGAGACCCGGTGTGGAGAGAAAAAAAAATAAAAGAAACCTGAAAATAAGAGAAAAAAAATTAAGGGAGAATTGTTATTCAAAAATATCAAAATTATATATTTACTTCTGAGAAAAACATAATTACTTACATACATGCTGTTTGGTTTTGTTAACAGAAGTTAACCAGATTTGATAACCATGATTATATCTAAGATTTATATAATAAAATTATCTAAAATACCCTTACCTCTAAAGTTACAATCATTAACCCTAATCGTCTGAAGTTTCATTCCTCACCCACAACCCTATCTCTAGCAGAGTGGAGTAGAAGACCTAGAGCGGCGGAGCCTGGTGGCTTTAGAGATGTTTGGTGGGCTAGACGACTTGCTTCGCTGGAGCTAAGCAAGTCGAGCAAGGTGCCAAGGCCCTCCAGATTGGTTTGGGTTTGTTTCTTTAATATTTTCCTGACGAAGAAGAGTGATTGCCAAAATCGGATTGGATTCACTTGAAGAATTAGGTTTTAGGTTTATATATATATAAAAAAAAAAGATTTGGGATTGTATTTGATTTTTGTGGAATGTTACATTGTATTTTTGTGGATTGTATTTTATTAGAAAATAAATAAATTTTCATTTTAATTTAACATATTGAATGCTCATTACAATTATATTAGATCCAGTAAAATTCCATTCAAGAAAAAAAAAAATGTTTTTAATGTAAGTTAAAAACTAAAAAAAAAAAAAAAAATTGGGTAGTAGAATGGGAGAATTGGTTTTATATCCCTCAAAACTATCAAAATTGAAATTTCAAATTTTTAAAGGGAGTTTTTATAAATTTACAGTCAAATAAACTTTTTGGGGGCATATATGCAAATTGCATAACAGTCATTTCACATGTTTACTATTTGTTAATTGATGGTTGACCATCTTATTTTAACTTCAGGGGTATATATACAATTATATTTGTTATTTAGGGGTATGTAGACAATTATGATTTATTCAGGGTTAAATATCCAATTTCAATATTATTTAGGAGTACATCTGTAAAAAACCCAAAAATTAAATTGGTTGCTTTCATGGGTAAATTCTAAGGTCTTTTGCCTTCCTACACTTTTGGGTGTTGGTGCAGGATGAGAGGCCTATTTTTGGAGGGTTTTTGGATTTTTTTGGGGGCCAAGGCAAACTCAAAGATCAAGGTTTGTCAGAGGGCACCTGCTTTCATGGCCCATATGAGTCACCAATGCACTATGCCACGATGGCACGATCTATTATGTTTGCATTTCTTATTTGAGTTTGAGTTTGCTTGTGTGCATGTACAATGAATCTTATTTTATATTAGAAGCCCCGTGCTAGGCCAATGAGCGAATTTGTAACTTGAATCCAAAAGTGCCTGTTCATATGTTCATCTCCAATGGTTGGTCTTGGACTCTTGGTCACTTGGTCACTTGGTCGGCGGCTTGTCTTCTACTTTCATGCACATGGGAATTATATAGATTTTTTTACTTGAATTGAGCCAATGGTAGTTGCGCGCTGGGGGTGGGATGATGTACTTCTAATGATGCTCTTACTGGTTTTCGTCTGGGTTTATATAGTAGTTCTTGAAATAGGAATGCTTCCAGATTTTTAAGTATATTGCAGGCTCTTATTTAGTGTTTCACCGACACTATTTTAGTATTTTTTTTATAGGACTATATTAAAGATTTTTATTTTTGTGATTCTTCATTCTCTATGTTTTTTTAATGGTCTAATATCCAACTTAATCCCTCTATTATATCGAACTGATACTTTTGGTCCCTTTAATATAATTTTATACTTTTTGATCCCTCTATTTTCCCAATTAAGAAATGTCAGTCCTTCGCATAGGCCTTTTTGGTCCCTATACATATGTCTTTCAGGCTTTTTTGGTCCCTGTGTATATGTCTTTAGGGACTGGATTTTTACAATCATGAAATTAGAGGGACTAAAAAGGCTCAATTTATAATGGAAGGACTAAAAGGGCCAGTTCAGTATAATAGAGGGACTAAATTAGGTATTAGACCTTTTTTTAATCTACACAATCAGCCCTGGTTCACTAATATGTATTATTATTATTATTATTATTATTATTATTATTATTATTATTATTATTATTATTTTGACTTAGCCATAAAGACCCCCACTCATTGTTCCATGGTGAACGCCACATGACTCAAGAAAGAAAGGCTACGTTTGATCACTCTTGACCTCTCACTATGCGTGTACAAACTCGAGAAATAAACTCAACTCAAATTGTTCACCCCATTTACGGGGCCGGGCACTTGATCCCGAGACCTCTCAAAAAAATCTCCCAATGCACGGAACCCAAGGATTTTACCACTAGGCTATGAAGCTTTTTGTTAATATGTATGATTTTGATTTGAGTTTCGACACCCTGCAGGAGGAACTGAGGAAGTTGCACGGGGACAGCATCAATAGGATTCATCTATCCCTCAAAATCCCTATATTTATAAATAAAACCTATATAACAATCACAAACACCCAAGCACGGTCATAAACATTTAAATTTTAATTTAAGACTCACACACTACTAATTTTTGGTTAAATTATTAAATTGGAGTTTATTGTTTATCGATCCTTAAATTTGTAAATAAAATCTTGAATGTGAGTTTATTTCTCACCAACTTGTAACTTTGCTAAGAAACATCTAAATAGTGTCTTCTACTGTGGCGTGAAGGCACCCATGCTGTGCAAAAACACGCATAAAAAAAAATATAAATTAACACCTACACCTTATCGGCTTATCCCAGTGGGCACTCCACGGTACGCTATCGTGGGTTAAAACCCTAAATTTGAGTTTATTATACCTTTAACTTTGGACATAAACCCCTATATTTTAGTTTATTGCTGGCCAAACCCTAACTTTTCACATAAATTTCTAAATTCACATTTATTTTCACAACCCTTAACTTCCCATGTAAACCTAATTATTTGAGTTTATTTACTCACAAACTCTATCTTCACATCTAAACCCCTATAAACTTTTATAGTTTTAAGGAGGATTAAAGCCATTTTTGGTCTCTATACTTTGACCCAATATTCATTTTCGTTCTTATACTTTAAAAATCTTCGATATAGTCCTCAGATTTTTGGGATTTTAGCCCTGAATATGCCCCTAGTGGCGTGCTATGTTATGTGGCATAATGTAACTCCAAATACAATTAAACTTTTATTCCAGGTGGCATGTCACATCATCATTAAAATAATTTAATTTTTTCAAAGTCCATTTTATCATGTCATGTCAACATGCCACATCATTCTAATCCTGCCACGTAAGCTACCACGTCAGAAATACTAGCCACATGTGTTGTCACGTCATAACTAGGGAGGTATTCCAACAAAAACCCAAAGTATAGCTAGGGAACCATATCGAAGATATTTAAAGTACATGGACGAAAATGAACATTAGGTCAAAGTACAAACTAGGGTTTACCCTTTTAAGGAAGAATTAATGGGCAGAAACGAAGTTTTAGTGATAAACTATAAAATAATAAATTTAGGATTTATATGAAAAGATAGGGGTAAACTCAACTATAGGTATAATTTTGGATGAAAACCCTCACACGTCTAAAAGATCGAAATTGATCCCAATGGAATTCATTGTCAAAAAAAACCTAGCATCCACACGGGAGGAGACACCTCGACACACACCAAGGGAGACTTTGACAACACTCAAGAATGATGGAGGAACGAGGGACTGATCACCCCTAATGTATTAGATATCCGTCAAAGAATCTTATATATCTAATCCATCACGAAAAGAAATGTGATTTATTAAATTTTTTTTAAAAAGAGTCTAAAAGATCGAAATTGATCCCAATGGAATTTATTATCAAAAAAAACCTAGCATCCACACGGGAGGAGACACCTCGACACACCCCAAGGGAGACTTTGACAACATTCAAGAATGATGGAGGAACGAGCGACTGATCACCCCTAATGTATTAGATATTCGTCAAAGGATCTTATCTATCTAATCCATCATGAAAAAAATGTGATTTATTAATTTTTTTTAAAAAAAAACTCTGGAAAAAAACCCAAATGTTAAATTTAAACCCTACCCATTGGTTGGTACCCATGTGAATATATGGCCTGGCGCGTGCGGCCAACGTACTTTGTGTCACGCTCGTGAACCAAATCTTTAATCTGTGTCCCCCGTTTTGAGAGCTTTGCTATAATAGGAGACATTGTGGCGACTGAAGTTTTCTACGCAATTTAATGGCGGTGGTGCCAGAGCTTGTTATGAAGGTGGTGGAAGACAAGGATGGCCGAAACCCTTCCTTCTTTGCGGAGAAAACACTCACCAAATCAGATACATCCCGGCGCCAGAATAGGTTTCTCTTCCGTGGAAACGATGTTACCAACCGCATCATCCCCCTACTCAGTGAAGTGGAGAGGGAGAGAGCCAACCTTCAATTCGGAAAACATGGCATGTGTGGTACTGAGGGGCTTCCAGTGGAACTCTATACCATATATGGGTGGAAGTTCCCACAAGTGTTTCTCCGCCGCCGAAAACCCAAGGGCTTTGTTCTCAAAGGGAAAGACTGGAAGAACGCCGTGGCGATCGGAGAACTCAGAGCAGGTGATCTTGTTCAGCTATGGAGTTTCAGAAAGCGGCAGTATGATGCCCTTTGCTTGATCATAGTTAAGAAGAACTAATAAGATATGATCAACTGAGGAATTGAATGGTATGTATGCTTAATTTTAATTTTTCCTTGGTGTTGATTGTATATATGTTGATTTAGCATGCTGCACATTCTTCATATATACTTTCAGCCTTTCAGCAGATAGATTAATTGCATTCATTTGCTAACCTAGACTATTATATATATATAGAGCAAAGTTTAAGGTTACAAGCACTGAACAATACTCAGTGGACTGAATTTTCTCTTCTCTTCTCTTTCTTTGTATCCTTCCTTCTCTGCTTGTTATTAAGTTGATAAGAAAAGTTAAAGCCTATGCCCTGAGATGGTATGAAGATTGTCTAAATTTCCATAATTAGTTTAGGTTTATGATATTCTATGCAATTTAATTCCTTTGGTCTCTTTATGATCTTCTTTTCTTGATAATTAACAGCTGATAATAATGATATATATGTATACATATACTTCATGGTGTTTGATTTGGTTGGCGGTAAAAGTCCCGCTTCTTCAAGTTTCTAGGGTTAGGGTTTGTAGAAGTGGACTCTATCAATTCCCAAGTGAAATCACAGACACTCAAATGGAATATGCTTCTGATATCCATCTTCACTTTCTCTTTCTCTCTGTCCTTCTTTTCACTTTTTGATCAATGTCATTTCTTTTGGTTTTTTTGTTTCTATATATGTTCTTTTCAACACATACACAATTAATTAAAATGATGTTGATAAAAAAGAAAAACAGTGAGGAGGAATTAAGATGGGTTTGAAGGGTGTACTTATAAACTGTCATTAAGGTGATATTCATAGATTACTTGACTATTCAAAGAGAGATCGTGGAATGTTAAAAGTGTGCAACTATATTCACTATATGGTAGTTTTTAATCTACTTTTGATGCGTAATCCATAATATTAATGCAATGTATTCTATCAAATAAAGTTGAACTTGTCGTTTTCATTTTTGTAGGTAGACATGTCACATCCGTCGTGCGTGTGGTTCTTTGCATGCAGAAATAAAGGTATTTCCCTATTGAGTGATTTTGTATTTTGAATGTAGGCACATGGTGCAACCAGGCTGTAACACTTCATATTTATTTCAATAAATGTGATTTGTCTGTTTTTATTAAATAAATAAATATATATATATATATATATATATATATATATATATGTGTGTGTGTGTGTGTGTAATTTTGAGATTAATCCTTATAGCCATAAAAATGGCCGGTATGCTTTATCACTCACAATTAATTGGCGTATAGTCATATGTATACTTGAAACAAATTAATCAAGATAATTAACACAATCAACATGAGAATACTTAATTATGACTGCTAATTAAATGTTTGTGACTTCATTATTAAGATTTAGTTGTGATTAATTAGTTACATGGCTGAACATGCCTTGTCAAAGGGCTACTTAATATATCATTTGGTCTCAGTCAGGATTGAGTTTGTGTGCTTGGACTTTGTTTGCAAAAGAAAATGATCACAAAATAGACTATTTTGACTCAATTAATCTTTACTAAAACAAATATTTTTTTATACTTACTAATTTTATGTATTAATAAGTAATACTTTCTGTTATTAAATTTATTTTCAATATATTTATAATTAATTAATGTTTATAAAAAATATCCCTATTTCAAGCATATGTATATTTATGTGTAATCAATAATATTACAATGACCAAATGGTTAATAGTCTAGTCGTATATCCTCGGGTCCCATACGTTGGGATATTCTTCGTAAGAGCGCCTCAAAGATCGAATCCCCGATCCCAGAATGTAGAGTGAAAACTCACTGTAGCTTTACCTCCTCGGCGATTTAGACGCAGATAAATGAGGCTGCCAAGAGATTGAAGTGAGTTCTGGTTCTACGTGTCACGCCCTCGTATCAAGCTTTCATCAAAGTGGCCTTGTATGGCGCAAGTCAAATAATAATAATAATAATAATAATAATAATAATAATAATACAATGTATTCAACAAATTTAACAAGCCCTACTTCATCATTTGGTCTGAGTCAGGATTGACTTTGTGTAGTTGGGAATTCGTTTGAAAAGAAAATGATTTCCATTGTAAAGAGGTATATCACATCCAGTGGGACCCGGAGAGGAGAAATTTCAAATTACAGCTCCAAGTTGTGAAAGGTTGAAGTGACAGACGAGAACTTCAAGTAAAGACAAACCCCCACCACATACTTTTGTTCTTCCATTCTTTCATTTTTTTTAAAAAAAAAAATGTTTGGATTTTGGATTAGGTTAGGTTATTAAAAAAATATTGAAAAATTATGTAAATAAAAATTAAAAATAATTATATTTTTTTTTAAAAAAAATATATATATATAATAAATTATATTTAAATTTTTAAAATAGAATTTGTGAGAAAATTGACCAATAACTATAAACTAATAGATATGATTTTTTTTAGAAATTATTAATAGCAAATTTAATATTTTGGACGAGATTTGGATTTATGACAAGGTTTGAAAAATCTTTTCATTTCTCATTAAATCCCTATTTCTGTTCTCTCGGAAAAAAAAATCCTTTTTTTCGGTTCTCATGTAAATGTTAGATATTAAAACTTTTTAATGAAATTCTCTTCCTCTTTGGTGAGCTTTCCCACTCAGACTCAAGTCTATGTTACCACATGGTCAATAAATCATCAATCTAATTTATTCATCAAAATAAACATTTTATCATATACCGCAGAGTTGTATATTTGCAAGTATAAGTCAAATAAGATTTATTCAAAAAAAAAAAGTCAAATAAGATAGAGAAGAAAAAAATAATTATGTAAATGACAAAATAAATTCTTTTTCAATTTAGGGGTTGTTTGGTTAGTTGTAAGTTGAAATACTATATTTTGACTTATCTTAAAATTGTTTGGGTTGTTGGTAGTGTAAATGTTGTATTTACTTTTCCACTATTTGGTTTGATGTAAGTTGGGTGATATAATCACCCTGTGAAATAAGTGATGAGGTTACATCATTATTCAACTATTTTTAATTTTTTATTTTAAATTTTAATTAATTAATTAATTTTAGTTTTATTTTTTATTTTTATGAAGAACTCCATTGGAAAATAGCAGAATATAAATTATAAAATTAAGATTCAAGTTTTGATTTTTTCTTCTTCTAAGTAATGCAAATATATTATTTTGAACATTAATATTTTTTTTTGTTTTAGATTTTCAAAACTACTCCCAACTTACCACTCACGGCCAATTTTGTCGTGAGTGGAAATACAACAAAAGGACATCAACTTACTTCAAGTTTTACCGAGAAGTTATAGTTTCACAGCAAACCAAACAAAAGGAACAATCACTTACAGTAAAAGTTACTTACTTTACGGCCACTCACAGGCAACCAAACAACCCCTAAATCTTGATAGGGATAAAAGTGGGAAGATATGTGTCGTTTTGGTAGCCAACCACGTGGAAGAGTTTCTGGTCCATCTATTTGAACACAATCTAATTCCGCTTGGATCCATGCCTAGTTCCACTCGGGTTCATGATATTCTACTCGGACATGAAGCACCTTTTATTTGGATCCCCACAGAGCACTTTCTATTCGGATCTTTGCAGAGCACTTTGGATTCGGGTCATTACGGAGTATTTCCACTCAGAATTCTATTCGAACCCTACTCATTTCATTCGGATATCTAGCTCTCTAATACTATACTCAGCCACACAAGAAAGGAGGACTCCGGGAAGTACCTAGAAGCTCAACTAACCTTTTAGAAGACTTGACAGCTTGAGCTTAGCTGGAGGATGAACTGGCATCCGACTGGCATCTAGAAGCCTCTAGAAGAAAGATTAATTGATGCTGAGTTAGAGATGAGTTGGTGCACAAGTGGGCCGAGTGGATGGAACTTGAGCCCAAGTTTCCTCCAACACGAAGCCTATAAAAGGGGAAAGAGAGCTCCATTTGAACGGAGGAATTTTGTAACAGTGAAGCCCTGCCTCTCTAGCGATTTTCTCGCACTCCCTTTTTCTCATTTTGTAACCTTAATTCTCCAGCTCTCCCATAAATCTTTCACTTTGTACTAAGGATGAAGCATAATGAATTTGCTCTTCTACAGGAGCCCATGGTTTTTCCCTAATTCTAGGGTTTTCCATATAAATCAGTGCCTTTTTTGTTATTTTGCTTGATTCCAATTCCTTTTTCTCACTGTTCTAGTCCCACAACTTAAACAAATTTAACTGTTAGGTCGAGATTGTGATCAAAACCAATTTTACACCTAACAAACTGAACCAACAATTAAGGAGGATCAGGTTGAAGAAAGCTAGGAAATCAATCCATCACACTTTCCCAATAATAAAGACTTGATGAGTACCACCGCCATTGTTTTTCTCCAACAATGCTGGACTAGCTCTACCACACCTTCTCTTCTATCTCTATATTCTATAATTTAATTTAATCAACAAGAGCATATTAAAAAAAAAGAAACTAATGATACATAGTGTCACCAAAGGACCATTGGTCTAGCGGTGATATGTAACAAAGGAGGAACAGGATAAAGACTAGAAAAATGGGAAGAAGAAATTGTAGGTGAGAAAGAATGAAGAGCTATTGAGAATCTCGTTAATTTAGTTAGAAAGGAGAGAAACCATTGGTTAAAAGGGGATAAGAGGAAGCGTGGTAATAAATGATTGACCAATGGTTAATACAGAGAAGGGGTTTTAATCTCAGCCATCCAAGCATCATAAAGAATGGGACCCAGATAATCTTAACCGCTTAAGCATCATAAAGAAAAGGACCCACCCAACTTTTAATCTAGACCCTGCATCGCAACAGAAAACAACCACATATTTCCTTTTAACTCATGATGTTCTAATCCTGGCCCTAGATTCTAATTTCATACTCTCATATACTGTAATGTTGGATCAACTGAAAAAAATAGTCTGGTTTCATGAATGAGATTTCTGCTTCTTTTATTGAATTTCTTCACTCCTCCTCTGTTCTTCTTCTTTTTCTCCTCTGAATTCTAGGTCTTCTCAACATCACTAGTATCAGAGCTTTGATCTTTTTCATGGCAAGGACCTTGAGGCTTTGATGAAAGAGACTGATGAGAAGCATACAAGGGCAATCCAAGAAATCAGAGATCAGAGCAACAAAGCTATGGAAGAGATCAAGTTGATAATAAGTGGAATCACCCACCAAAATACCAAGGTAGCTTCTCAATCTCATCTCCATGTAACTAATAAACCTGATGGTATATTGGGTCCAGCTGGGAATTCCATTAATACAAGCAATTACCCAAAATTAAAATTCCCTAGGTTTGATGGTAATGGTATCAATGAATTGCTTTACAAAGTAGAATAGTCCTTTGAAATTGCACACATCAGAGATGAACAAAGTAAAATTGGTGTCAATACATCTAGGTGGTCAAGCTTTACACTAGTTCAAGGCCTTCTTGAGCACCAAAGAGAAAGAGACGGTAATTTCTTCGCATGATTTTTTTAAGGCAATCACAGCTAGATTTGGGGAACAAATGTTTTTAGATCCAATTTCTAAGCCCAAGAAACTAAAACAACATGGGCCCTTACAACAACAGTATTTAGAGGATTTTGATATGGTTTTAAGTAAAACTAATTTGAATGAGGCTCAAGCAATAAGCCACTTCTTGGGAAGCTGAAAGAAGAGATAGAAATGTCAGTGAGGTTTTTTAATCCTACCACTTTACAATCTTCCAATGCATTAGCTAAAGTCTAGGAATTATTGTGGATGAAAAGAGGAAAAATGGAATTGGGAAGTAGTTCTCAAAATAAGCGTATTGGAATACCACATACAAGTTCAGTGGTAAGGACCTTTACTAATACAAACAACACTGTCAATCCAACAAGAACAGGGAAATTGAGGCTAATAAACACTGATAATAATTTTGTAAATCCAACAAAAAAATTATCCAATAGGGAATTAGATCAGAGAAGGAGAAAGGGACTATGTCTTTGGTGTGAAGAAAAATTCATCCCATGGGTCACACCTGCAAGAAGAAACAATTCTATATGTTAACTATTGAAGATGATGCAGGAGAGGATGAAGAACCTATAGAAGAAACTACTGAAATTGAAAAGATAGATGAATATGAAATTCCTCAACTGTCTCTTCATGCTTTCACTGGAGCTTATTGCTTCCAAACTATGAGAATTAAAGGCTCTGTGGGAACCATAAATTTATTTCTCTTAATTGACTCAGGAAGCACACACAACTTCTTGGATTATAAGGTGGCAAAGTAACTTGGTTGTTCACTAGAACCAGTTATAAAACTCAAGGTTATTGCAGCCAATGCTAATGTGCTAACTTGCAAGGAAGTTTGCAAAAACATTTCATGGTGCATGCAAGGTTACAAGTTCAAAGCTGAATTCTTAATCCTACTATTAGACAACTACAATATGGCCTTAGGGATTCAATGGCTGTCTGAATTAGGTGATATCACCTGGAATTTCAAACAACTATACATGAAATTCCAATATGGTAGTCAGAAAATTATCCTTAAAGGGGGAACACACTCAAATACAATGGATCAATGAATAAGGATTCTCAATTATCCTTAAATCAATGTTATGCAATCACAATAATGAATCTCCAAAAGTCTACTTCTCCTATGCAGAATGAATTCACAGTTATAACTAACAGCTTGGCAACTAGGATTGCAGAGATTCTGAGAAAAAATACAAGGGTATTTCAGGAACCTAAAGGGTTACCTCCACAAAGAAAACATGATCATAGAATCAGGTTGAAGGAAGGGGCTAAACCAGTATGTATAAGGCCCTATAGATATGGAATACTACAAAAAAAAAACATTAATAAAGAACTAACTGAGGAACTGCTAGAAATTGGGGTGATACAAAACAACAATTCCCCCTACTCATCACCAGTAGTTTTGGTAAAAAAGAAGGATAATTCTTGGAGATTATGCATTGACTATAGGAGCCTCAATAGCCTCACCATCAAAGATAAGTTTCCAATCCCACTCATTGAAGAACTATTGGATGAATTATATGGAGCTGTTATATTTTCTAAATTGGACCTAAGATCAGGTTACCACCAAATTAGAATGCATCCAAAGGACATAGAAAAAACAACATTCAGGACTCATGTAGGACACTTTGAATTCAAGGTTGTGCCCTTTGGTCTTACAAATGCACCATCAACCTTTCAAAGCCTTATGAATGAGATTTTCAAACCATTTTTAAGGAAATTTGTGCTGGTATTTTTTTTATGACAATTTGGCCTATAGTACAGATTTGAATCAGCATGTAAACCATCTTGATAAACTGTTACAACTACTACTAAAGAACACTCTATTTGCCAAGCTCAGTAAATTGCAGTTTAGTTGGGATCAGTAGAATACTTGGTGCACATTATAAGCAAGGAAAGAGTAACCACTGACCCAAAGAAAATCCAAGCAATTCAAGATTGGCAAACTCCTATAACTATCAAGCAGCTCAGAGGATTCTTGGATTAGCAAGCTACTACAGAAGGTTTATCAGAGACTATGCTACATTAACCAACCCATTATATAGTTTGCTCAAAAAGTCATAAATTTATCAGTGGAATGAACTCTCTCAACAAGCTTTTGAAAGGGTCAAATAAGCACTAACCGGAACACCTGTATTAGCATTACCCAATTTTGATCAAGAGTTCATAATAGAAACAAATGCTTCCAACATTGGCATTGGGGCCATATTAATACAAAATGGCCATCCTGTAGCCTATATCAGCAAAATGCTATCCGTGAGAAAGAAATGTTTGTCATACTGTTTGCAATAAAAAAAAATGGGAACAATACATGATGGGAAGACACTTTATAATTAGAACAGATCATCAGCCTTGAAATATCTGTTGGAGCAGAAGATAACAACTCTAAGTCAATACCCTGGTTATCTTTGCTTGCTTGGGGAGCGGCTTCAACTAAAGCGCTGTCCCTATCATTTTGTGCTTTGTCAGGGACCTCCTCGATCTCTTTTGGGGAAGGACCTCCGGTTTTGGCCCTTTTCTTCCAACCCTTCTGAGCAGCCACTAAGAAAAATTCCCACTTACTTGATTTTGAATAGGAATTGCTTGGATTGCCGTGATAACTTCTTCTTTGAACGAGATTCCAGTGTAACTCTTGATTTTTGTTCTTGGATAGGGGTGGCTTTTGGATTCCTTGATGCCGAAATCAGATTTGCTTTGAGATCAAAAAGCAATCTCGCATCAACGGTTGAATTTGTTTAGAGATTAGGACTTAGAACAGGGAAGAAATATCAAAGATAATTTAAACAATTAGAGAGAAAGAAAAATTTAACATGGCAAAACCCCTAAAGATTGGGGAAAAAACCACGTGAGAGGAAAGATCCACTATCATCAAAGCATTTACAAACATTCTTATAGACAAAGAGGAGATCAACCATGGTTTTCTGTGAATGATTGGAGATGGAGCCCAGATCTGAGATTCGCTTCCCAAAATGGCAGAGCTTCGTCGTCTGAAGATTGGAATGTCCAGAATGAATTGTAGCAGCTGCCTTATATAGGTCTAGATTTCTTGGGGTGTAAGCCTCTAATTAGAGCATGTGTTTGCCAGCTAAGCATCCAACTAGGCGCCAGCTGGGCGTCCAGCTAAGCGTTTGAGCTATCAACAACTGTCACCCTTCTAGAAGTCCAGCCTGGCTACAATTGTATCTTCCCTAAATCGAAACCGGAGGATCGAGTATAACTTTCTTTATAGCTGTCTCGCTTTAACGAAATAGTTCCGATGTATCGCTCTGGGCCGATGAGCTGTCTGTCGAATGGTTTTGACATCAGGAATCGGTGAGTGGATTGACCTTGTTTCGTCACAGAACGGTTAGATCGTATCTAAAGGGAGGAGCAGATCACGAGGGAGATTATCTTGATTGGATAGGGAGCAACTCTACGATTCTGACACGTGGTTGTTTCGATGAACGCCACATGTTTTATCACTTTTACCCCCATCATAAAACCCCCCCTCAAGTATGCTTGCGGTGAGTCCGTGGAATGAACAAATAATTTTTTATCATTATTCGGACTTGTTTAGCTAAACATATGATCAAGCCGATGATTTGGTTATATCGCGCTGTTCTTCTTTTCTTGATAGCCTTGGGTTTATTTGTCTGATAGGGTTTCCCCAACATTCGCAGATCAGTAATTTGCCTCTCGGCCGCTCCTCTGGGTTGCTCCATATTATTTCTTTAAACAACGAGTATGTACTCTTTTAAGATTTTATGGATACTTGGGCTGCAAGATTTGCTTGGGCAAAACTGCCTTTCCGCCTTAACCATTTAATGTCCACTATCCTCTTGTGTTTGCGCACGGTTACCGAAAAGTGGCATAGGAGTGAAAAAGGGCATGGGGGAAAGTCACTGATGATGAGCACTTTATCCTATGATTCCACTTGTCTGTTATCTTTCCGATCAGTCCCCTTTATTTCTTTTTAGTTGTTGGATAGGAATACACGAGTCTTCCTCATAATCGATCATTACTTTGATAAACGATTCGAACCATCGGATCTATCCTTCGACTGTTCAAGACCTACATCCAAGACTTTCTTCTCTTTTTGAAAACGGAGCTGCGACGTTTCAACTTGTTTCTCTGCTTTGCATTCGTGGTTGTTCCTCTTCTTCTCCACAATCTGCGATTTCGATTTCGCTTGTTCGCTCAGGTATGGATTCTGTTCCCGTTTGAAGGCTCGAAACTTTTTCCTCTTAGGTCGCTTCTGTATTTGCGCCAGTCTCTCGGCCTAGGGTTAAGGCTGAGGAAGTTAGGAAATCCAAACCCAATTCCAACTCTTTCAATAATATACTTTGTGAATCTGCAATCGATAAGCTTGTAGAGAAGTATAAACTTTCTTTGTCTCTGTTTTCTTATAGAGTCCCCGCATCTGATGAGTATGCTTGTTCTCCATCTCAAAAGGGAGATTTTGTCATTTATTATGACGCTTTGTTACCAATCTTCGACTGCCATTCCCTCAGATGTTTCTCGATATCTTCCACCATTTCAATATGTGCCCTTTACAGTTGAACCCAAATTCTTGGAGGATTCTTTATGGGTTTGTGATGGTGTTGTCTCATTGTAAAGTCAAACCATCTGTCTATCTCTTCAATCTCCTTTTTAGTTTGAACACGGATTGGAATACGGATTGGTACTACTTTTGCGCTAGGCAAGGCAGACAATTCCTCGGTCCAGTGCCTGATTCAATAAAGGAATGAAAAAGCAGATTCTTTTCATTTCCAGTAGTGAAGAATGGGGATTTTCGATTGAATAGGGCATTCCACGGGCTCGTGTAGCCTATAAGGAAAAGCTGAGTCATGAGGGGAAGAAATGGTTGGAGTTATTTAAAGAGTTCCAATGTGTACCAATTAATAAGTATCTAACTTACCAATTAATGACTCCAGGATTGTGGCCTCTATAAAACCTTGGGTATGGACTTTTAGAATTCGCTTTCGCAATTAGAGTCCAGTTGAACATTTGTTGACCTTTTATCTCTTTTCCAATCTGTAGGTGAGGCGATGAACACTGATGGGACAACAAACATATTGTTAGTCGATGTACGAGCAGCCGAAGAGATGAAAAAGGATGCTTAGAAGAACCGAAAGGAAAGGGCCAAAACCAAAGGTCCTTCCCCAAAAGTGATCGAGGAGGTCCCTAACAAAGCACAAGATAATAGGGACAATGCTTTAGTTGAAGTTGCTCCCTAAGAAAGCAAAGATTCGGCTGACAAGGAGAGAACTGAAGTTGTAAAGAAGCTAGCGCTAAAGGAGAAACAAGTGGCTTCATGGAAAAGGAAGGACTCTGAACAAGAGTCTAGTGATAGACCACAACATTCTGATGATATTCCACTGATTACCAAGAAAAGGAAATTAATGAAGGCGACTGATATATCGGATCCAATTCCTTCTTCGGATGTCGCAATTGGTTGCTTCGAAGAGATTCACCATACTTATTTATCGGAGAAAATCATTTTTGCAGTCCCTTCTTCTGACATGGCAGTCAGAAGGACTATTCGGCTTGTTGCCGTTGAGGCCCCAAGCTCATTTATCCAACAACAATCAGATGGAAGAATTTCGTCGGAGAGAAGATCTGGAAAGGGGAAAGAAAACGTCGAGACTGTCAGAAGTCAAGGTATGTCTTCTTCTGATGAGGTGGAGTTGATGGATGCCAAATTTTTACAAAAGATGAACATTATTGATTCTTTTTTACTAGTCAAAGGCATTGCAGAGGTCGAAAGGCTCGATCGGTCAAATGGAACTGAAATTCGGGGAACTGGGACGCGGAACAACATGCATTGGATTTATACAACTTTAAACATTGATCAACAGGCATTTGATACGTCTCTGGATATCCTCCGTTCTGAGGATAGTCGATCCCACATCCGTCAATTTACTAAGGACGAAGCTGCTGCTTATTTGCGTCTGTCTTTGGCTACGGTAAATCTCTTTTTATCACCGATTCATCTTTCATACACCATCTATATCTTTGTACTAAACCCTTCTTTGACAGACATATCTGTGGGGGGATCGCGTCGCTGGCCTTGTTGAGAGAGGAGACCCACGGACCGCAATGATAAACAGGTTAGAGGCTGTTAATAAGAAATTCGTTGAAAAGTTTAACCAAAGAGCTTATGAAATGAAAGAGGCTAGGGATCGCATCCTCAAGCTGTACAAAGAGGCTACCGAATTGGCAAAGACCGCTTTGGAGGAATGTTTAGGCTTGAAAAGCACGAACGAACAAATGAAATGTAGCCTCATTGACTTCAGCCAGAGCTTCAAGAAAATCAAAGCGGAGAAGAAGCAGGTCTTGGAGGAGAGGAATACGAGCTTAAAGGAATACACCTTACTTAAGAGGGCCAATGCTGCATCGAAGCAAGCCTGCGATGATATGAAAGCCAAATTTGAAGAGGCTGACCAGAAGGCCAAATTTCTTGAAAATAGGTGCTCATCCATTGCATTAAAATCAAACAGGATAGAGCTGAGAGAGAGAGGGACGACGCTCAGGCGACTCTGGAGACATATCGGGAAGAGGCTGTTCTTCATGCCGGAGAGGTTAGTGGGTTGAGGGCACAAATTGGCGCGTTAGAAGAGTCTTTAAAGTCTAAGGACAAGGAGCTTGCTGAACATACCCAACAAGTTGCTCCCAGCATATATGAAGTCTTCCGAACGCTGTACTTAAGAGATCCTTCAAGTTATTTCGATCGCTTGAGTTATGCTTGGGCTGTAAAGTTATATTTCGGGGGGAAGGAATCATCTTCTTTTGATTTTGATGAAGAGACAGAGACGGTAGCTGGAGGTAACTTTTATTTCTTCTCCCTTGTTTGGCTTTTCTTCCCATTTGAAAGGTCATTAGATTTTATTTTTTTAGATGTCTCAAAATCTGATGTAGCAATCCTTGAAAAAGGAGAGATCTCCCTTCCTGCGCTGAAGAGACTGCTGCTGAAGAAGTTGTTGAGACGGTTGCCGAAGAATCAGCTCCGATGAGTATTGCTGATGAGGAACTAGGCGGGATAACCGAAGAATTGACTTCGATCATTCTGACCAAGGAGCTCAGTTTACTATCGGGAGCCGAGGAAAGATTGCACACCATATTCGACGAGGCGGTTTGTATTACTGTTGGAGGCGATGACCATACCGTTGAATCTCTTCTGGACAATCCAACTTTGGAGGTAATTTTTGGAGAGCCGCAAGGTTTCGTCGGAGGAGCGAGAAGAAGTCATAGTAGAGCATCCTCTTGCTGTTCCCTAAGAGTCTAATCCTGTGATTATTGAGATCGACGAAGGAAGCAGCTTTGGTAATTCCCCTTCTTATACATTCCTCTACTATCCCCTTTTTAGTTTTACAAAAAGCATCGTTGCATTCCATTCTAGATCTTTCGTGGACCTGATTTTTATATTTTAAACTGTTTGAACTTCATGACAATCTGCTTAAAGATGGAGAAGTGAAGGATGAGCCGCAAGTCAAAATCCTTGGCTTTGAGATAGAACAAGGTGAGGAGTTGCCTCACTTTTACCATTATTTATGGGGACTTCCTCTCCTCAGATTAGGCAAAATATTACTGCTTTCTAATGTGAATACCGCCGAAATGATTTCTGATGATCTCAGAGAACTAATATACAGGGCCGCTCTTCGGTCTTTGCATAGTAAAGTGGCCAGAGGTAAGGATTTAATCTTTCTTTGGACTCTACCTTTCTCAAATTGATTTTCTGAATCCACATAGTTTAATTTTCTATCTTGATGATGCAGAAAATGAGGCTATGGAAACTCTGAAGGAGAAGGTCGAGGAGCTGAAAATTTAACTTATGAAAGGAGTTAACTTGATGGCTAGGATCCAAGAGGTTGCCCCAGGGTCTATGCCCCCTTACCTCCAGGTTGTGAAGAACATGCCACTCTTATTGAAAAAATATGGAATGAAGCTAGAAGTGTTTCGGAAGGGACCTCATGGGAGGAAAAGCAAAATTTTATTTGTATGTCTCTCTATAATGGTATCATGACCTTTATTTGGATTTCAGAATGCTTGGCCCATGTGGAGACATCCTTTATTCTTCCAAACAACTATCTGCATAATCTATTTTGATAAATACTTGGTTGCTTTAGTGATATTAGTCTCGGATACAACTCCTTGTTCTATGACCTTATATTGTTTCTTCTGCTCTTCGGATATTTTCTGATAGATCGGCTAATGTCAATAAAAAGGTTGTGTTGTTTGGGATTTCCTTTCATCTTCCAGGACTTATCTTCAAGAGTGTTGCTCAAAGAAACCAAGATATCTCCATTAATGTATCCATTAATATTGGGGTTAACAAGGTGTCGCCATAAATCAGAGGGTGGCATCACATATTGCAAGGTGGCAGGAATATGATCTTTAAGTATCGATGAAGCAGATTCCTGTGAAAGCATACTTTGGTGGTGATGGAAGAGAATCGTTCTCTGTTATTTCATGTAATCTTCAACACTTGTCATTCCTTCAACAATCTTCATCTTCCGCGATGCTTTTGCCTTCGTGTCACAGGTATCAGGGGTGGGAGTTCAGTAGCGACATCGAGGGTGCCAAGCGGTCATGAGTGGGATGTGATGTTATACCGCAGACTAGTTTCTGGAGAGATTTTCTTTTTGCAAGGGTGGAAGAGTTTTCGGGCGGATCATCGTGTGTCGATAGGGGAGTGTGATTGTCTCATATCTTGGAGACGTGACATTGCAGGTCGAGATGTTCGAGTGGAACGGGAGTTTGAAAGAACTGGACTACTACGCTCGTTCTGGTGGTGATGAAGATGCGGACACTACCGATTCTTCACAAATCATTAGTGAAATATTTTTTTGTATTCTCAAAAGTTTTATCCGATGAGATATTGTCACTTTTCATTAGAAAGTCTCTTTTACTTGCTTTTAATCTGCCACCTTCGTTTCTTTATGAAAGAAACTGTTGAATAAATGGGATTATTCTGTTGAGAAGTAAATCAAAGGTGATGACATGGTTCAGTGAGTAGTATTTGGGTTAATTACATTGTGTTGAAGTTGTCAATGGACTCAGTTCAGGTCGTTATAGTTTGTTATTAGATTATGGATTAGTGGTGTCACGTGGAGTTACCCACGTTGTCTCAGTTCAGTTGTTATCGTATGGAATGCTTTGTCAAGTAGAGTCATGTTATGCTGTCTTTTTGTTGTCATGGTGTAAGTGTCTTCTTTTCAATATAGCAAGCTGTGTGTTTCCATTATCAGAGTGTTTTTGTACTTCTCCCATTCTTTACATCTTCTCCACAGCCCTTAAATCCAACATAAACTGGTGTCAGAACCATGGGATCCAATGGCACGGCTGTGAGCCTTTCTAATCCTTCTCTACCAATCTTCAAGGGAGAGAATTATGAATACTGGAGCCTGCTCATGCGTGTCTTGTTCTAGTCTCAAGATCTGTGGGACTTGGTAGAGCTTGGATACACCACTGATGAAGATGAAGCACGAGTTCGGGAGAACAAGAAGAGAGACTCCAAGGCTCTCTTTCTAATTCTATCAGCTGTCCATGAAACGATTATTCCAAGAGTTGCAGGTACTACCTTAGCAAAGGAAGCATGGATGATCCTCAAACCTGAGTTTCAAGGATCATCCAAGGTATAGGCTGTGAAACTTCAAACTCTAAAGTAGGAGTTTGAAACCCTTCAAATGAAGAGCAATGAAGAGGTGCAGGCCTACATCACTCGTGCAACAAAGATTGTCAACCAGATGAAGGTGTTTGGCGACCCCATCAGCGAGAAGACAGTGGTGGCCAAAATTCTCAGAAGTTTGTCTCCTAAGTTCACACACGTAGTGGCAGCTATAGAGGAGGCTAAAGACCTGTCAACACTCTCTCTCAATGAGTTGAGTGGGTCGCTGCAGGCTCATGAGGTACGGTTGAACAAGCTCCTTGAGTACACAGAATCAAAAGCTTTCCAAGTAGTAGGAGAGACATCTGAAGTTAAGCACACATAGAAGACATCTTACAGAGGTCGAGGGAGAGGAGCTATCAGAGGCCGAGGCCGTGGCAGGATAACAAATCGCAACACACCTTCAAGAACAACATGAGTAACATACAATGTCACAATTGCAAGAAGTATGGCCATGTTAAAGCCCACTGCTGGTTCAAGGAGCAAACAACAAATGTCACAGAAGAAGAGGAAGTGTGCAACATGTTCATGGCCCAATCTGATGTTCATAAGCCTCCTAGCAATGTGTGGGTTGTTGACAGTGGTTGCTCCAACCACATGACAAGCATCAAGGAGATCTTTCTTGACCTTGATGAAGAGCAGAAGCAAATGGTGAGGCTAGGTGATAACAAGCAAGTCAATGTTGAAGGCAAAGGTACTGTTGCATTGAAGACATCAACAGGAAGCATCAAACTCTTACCAACTGTTCAGTATGTCCCACATATTGCTCATAATCTCCTGAGTGTGGGGTAATTGATAGCAGAAGGATACTCTATCCTCTTTGACAAGGAGACATGCATCATCAAAGACTCACAAAATGGTCACTCAATTGTAACCATTCTAATGACAAAGAATAGAATGTTTCCCTTGGAGATAGACAACATGGCAAATCTTGGTCTGATAGTGAGTACACCCAATGAATCTACCACCTGGCACCTGAGGTATGGGCATCTTCACCTACAGGGATTGAAGACCTTGGCTCAGAGACAGATGGTGCAAGGTCTGCCTACCATTACCGGCCGGGTTTTCGTGGAAAGGCAGGTGTTTGGCAAACAATTCAGAAAGCCATTCCAATATGAAAGATCTTGGAGAGCTTCTCAACCTTTGGAGCTGGTCCATGCTGATTTATGTGGACCAAAGCAAATAGAAACAATTGGAGGAAGTCGATTCTTCTTACTGTTTGTTGATGATTTCAGTAGGATGAACTAGGTTTACTTCCTCAAGAACAAGTCTGAAGCCTGTGACAAATTCAAGATCTTCAAAGCTCTTGTGGAGAATCAAAGTGGGTACATGATCAAGTGCCTTCTCATTGACAGGGGTGGAGAATTTCTCTCAAAAGCTTTCACTGAATTCTGTGAAATTCATGGCATCAGGAGAGAGCTCACTGCACCTTATACTCCTCAGCAGAATGGAGTTGTAGAAAGGAAGAACATGTCAGTTGTTGAAATGGCAAGAAGCATGCTCAAGGAAGGAGGATTACCCAATCAATTTTGGGGTGAAGCAGTGGCTACTTCAGTCTATCTACTCAACATCTCTCCAACCAAAGCAGTGATGAACAAGACTCCATTTGAATCTTGGAATCACAGAAAACCATCTGTAAGTCATCTGCGCATCTTTGGTTGCATTGCTTACAAGTTAACTCCTTCACATCAGCATCAAAAACTTGATCAGAAGTCTGAAAAATGCATATTTATAGGATATAGTGTTGAATCTAAAGCTTACAAACTCTATAATCCTATTAGTTGCAAAGTAGTTGTAAGTAGAGATGTTGTATTCAATGAGAATGCAAGGTGGTCCTCGAATGACAAAATTGAAGACTCAAGTCAGAAGATACCTTGGTATTGACTGAAGAAGCACTAACATCCTTGATCAGATCAACTTCAACACATAACAACAGCAATGGAAGTGGACCAAGCCATGGTGAAAGACATGAAGATGAAGCTTCAAACTCAACAAATTCCTCTTAAAATTCATCTGCTACACCAATAGAAGTTGCTGAAAACTCAACCTCAAGAAGCAGCTTCACAAATGAAAGAGCCAATAGGAGAGTCAGATCATTGAGAGAAATTTATGAATCCTGTGCTTTTGCTCTCAATGTATCTGACCCTCTCTCATATGATGAAGCAGTAGCAAAGAAAGAGTGGCAACTAGCAATGCAAGAAGAATTGGCAGCAATTCAGAAAAACAACACCTGGGAACTAGTTGAATTGCCAAAAGACAAGCATCCAATCAGTCTAAAATGGGTCTTCAAAACAAAATTTGGAGCAGATGGGCAAGTGCAGAGGCATAAGGCTAGGCTGGTTGCTCGAGGTTTCACCCAAAGGCAAGGATAGGATTTTGATGAAACCTTCTCACTAGTGGCAAAGTTTGAGACTGTCAGATTACTCATTGCATTGGCATCTCAACAAAGGTGGCTCATTCATCAATTGGATGTGAAATCAGCCTTTCTTAATGGAGAATTACAGGAAGAAGTTTATATTGAGCAGCTTGAAGGGTTTATAGTTGCAGGGAATGAAGACAAGGTCTACAAATTGAACAAGGCCTTGTATGGTCTGAAACAGGCACCCAGGGCCTGTTATAGCAAAATTGACCATTACCTCTGAACTCAAAACTTTGAAAGATGTGATAGTGAGCCAACTCTATATATGAAAGCACAAGGCAATGAAGTTCTTCTGGTTTGTCTCTATGTAGATGACATAATCTACATGAGTTCTTCAACATCTATGGCAAGTGAATTCAAGCTTGGAATGATGATGACTTTTGAAATGACTGACTTGGGGCTTCTACACTATTTTCTTGTTCTTGAGGTCACTCACAAGGAAGATGGCATCTTTGTTTCTCAGAAAAATTATGCACACAACCTGCTGAAGAAGTTCAACATGCTTCATTGCAAGGAGACATCAACACCAATGAATGCTGGTGAAAAACTTCAGCTAAATGATGGGTCAGGAGATGCAGATGCTACACTTTATAGGAAACTTATTGGAGGTCTTATGTATTTAACTCACACAAGGCCTGATATTCAATTCTCTGTTGGTGTTGTAGCAAGATTCATGCAGCATCCTTCGAAGCAACACCTTGGTGGAGCAAGAAGGATACTTAGATATATTGCTGGTACAACTGAGTATAGACTTCATTGTACTCATGATTCTGAATTCACTCTAAGGGGCTTCACAGACAGTGACTGGGCTGGGAGTATTGAAGATAGAAAGAGCACCTCAGGTTCAGTCTTCTTCATGGGATCTACAGCAATCACTTGGAGCTCTAAAAAGCAAGAAATCACAGTTTTGAGCACTACTGAGGCAGAGTACATAGCTGCTACCTCTGCTGCTTGTCAAGCAGTATGGCTGAGAAGATTATTATCAAGCATTGATCAAGAACAAAGGTCTGCTACTGAACTGTTTTGTGACAATAGATCCGCAATTGCCTTGACAAAGAATCCAATCATGCATGGGAGGACAAAGCATATTGACATTCGTTTTCACTACATAAGAGATGTAGTTGCTAATAGATCCATTATCTTGAAGTTCTGCAGTTCAGAGGAACAGATTGCAGATATATTAACAAAGCCTTTGCATACACAATAGTTCAGCTATCTTCGCATGAAGTTGGGAGTCAGCACCAATGAATTAAGGGGTGGTGTTGAGAAGTAATTCAAAGGTGATGACATGGTTCAGTGAGTAGTATTTGGGTTAATTACATTGTGTTGAAGTTGTCAATGGACTCAGTTCAGGTCGTTATAGTTTGTTATTAGATTATGGATTAGTGGTGTCACGTGGAGTTACCCACGTTGTCTCAGTTCAGTTGTTATCGTATGTAATGCTTTGTCAAGTAGAGTCATGTTATGCTGTCTTTTTGTTGTCATGGTGTAAGTGTCTTCTTTTCAATATAGCAAGCTGTATGTTTCCATTATCAGAGTGTTTTTGTACTTCTCCCATTCTTTGCATCTTCTCCACAGCCCTTAAATCCAACATATTCTTCCATTAGAAGTGGTAAAAACCAAAAATTCAATCCGGTCTGTAAATCGAACCCTTTGATCGAATATTGTTATTCGGTTTCGAGCAAGATCCTCTTGTCATCATGGTTGATCAGTCTTACTCTTCTTTATAAGCTACTCATCGGTGACACTCAAAAAAATTCCCTCTTACTTGATTTTGAATAGGAATTGCTTGGATTGCAGTGATAACTTCTTATTTGAACGAGATTCCCGTGTAACTTTTGATTTTTGTTCTTGGATAGGGGCAGCTTTTGGATTCCCACGGCCAAAATCAATGTGTTTGGAATTATCACCGGAGTTAACTGGGAGCCTATAACGAAGCGTCAAGCGTTCCTTTGGGTTCATAATGAAGCGTCAAGCATCCCTTTGGGTTGGTGATGAAGCGTCAAGTGTCTCTTAGAATTTGTAACGAAACGTCAAGTGTCTCTTTTGACTTGTTCTAAAAATCTCAGTATAAATTGAGGATAATGGTGACTTCTAGGAGGTCATACTCTATACAATATGGGTGAGAACAGTCATCCTTTGTTCTACAAATTCTTTCTTCCCGGTGATGTGTCACAGCGACTTTGGATTCTAATGGCATTCCACTGCAATATGCGACATGTACTCGCTGGACTGGTGAGGTTGTGAGGACCCAGCGGGAACTTTTGGCTGGTGATTTATTGAGGGCTGGAGTGCTTGGTGAAGTTATTTTAAGAGATGGGTGATCAGAGTCTGTAACCGATCACCTGCTGATGGAGGGGGACCTTTTTCTTTTTGTCCTCCACGAGGATGAAGTCTTTGACGTCCATATTTTTGGCTACCATGGATGTCAGAAGAGGTTCACCCTCGACACTAGGCCTGGTGGAACTCTGGATACTGCCGTCGATGTTCCTGTTGCGGGTCCTTCATAAGTGAAATACTTTGTTATAATTTTTCGCTTTTCATCAACAAAAATCTAGACTTCCTTTTGATGTCTTTTCCTTTTCTGTTTTTGGTTTACTTGTTCTATTGTTCTTGAGAGTTATTTGTTGATTGTGATTGTCCTTCTTCTGGTGGAGTTGGCATCGTGATCTGGTTCTTTGGAAACAAATTAAGATGTTAGGATGGTTGGTCGGTCTTTGACCAGGACTAGTCATGTGTAAACTTAGTAGATCTTCGGTAGTGATGACGTCGTGCCCTTTAGAGTGATTTTTGGAGTATCCTCCCTCATAAAACTGAACCGTGTCGCGTTAGGTGTTATGGTCAGCTCAGAGGGGGATAGTACTCTTCCCCTAATATGGGTGTGTGGCTGACTTTATCCGATCAAGGAGCGTGTAACTTGTGCTTTGGTACAAATAGTTAGGCTCTCAGGTGGATCATGCCTCTTTTGAGGGCTTTTTTGGTATTCATCTTTTGGGCGTTTTATGCTCGCTTGTAGATGAATAGCACTCTTCCTCGGATGTAGGTGAGTAGCTAAGTTGCATCTATCCTTTAAGGAGTAGATAACGCCCAACCACTGAATTTCGGCAGGCGTTTTTGTTTGCTCAAAATTGATGATAGTCCTCGTTTCGAGGGGATTTTTCTTGCATGTTTGTGGATGAAATATAGAGAAATAATGTAAAAAAGAATGATATTCAAGGAATGAAATCAGTTTTATTGATAGTCCCTTCGTAAATGTTCTGCATTGTACGGACGTTTGATCTTCCGTCTATCCATTTTAGTGAGCTAGTAAGTGCTAGGTCGTACAATCTCTTTAATGATGTATGGACCCTCCAAGTTGGTGTTTAGTTTCCCTTTTCTGCTTTTGTTGCCTTAGAAGTTGTTCTCCCTGAGGACCAGATTGCCGACTTGGTAAGTCACTTCTCTCACTTTGGCATTGTAAAATTTTCTGACCTTCTGCCAATATGTGGCTGCTCAGATATTGGCACAATCCCTCTTTTCCTTTAAGAGGTCGAGCTCTGATCGCAGCTGTTCTTCATTACTCACAGGGTTGAAGGTCTGTGTTCTGGGAGTTGGTATAGTAATTTCCGCAAGGAGCACGGCTTCAACGTCGAACGCTAATGCAAATGGAGTTTCTTCGGTGGGAGTTCGGGCGATTGTTCGGTAGGCCTACAGAGCACCTTGGTATTTCTTCTACCCAGCTAGACCCGTTTTGAAGAACCCGGGTTTTAGGCTGTGAAGGAAAGTTCCGTTGGTTACCTCAACTTGCCAATTTGCCTGAGGGTGAGTAGCAGAGGTCAGTCTCGATTCTATGCCAAGATATGTGTAGAACTTCTTAAATGTTGGGTTATCAAATTGGCGACCATTGTCAGTAATGAATGCCTAGGATGCCAAATCGACAGACTACTGATTTCCACAAAAAAACTTTGGCAAGCTTTTTCAGTGATGGGCGCTAATGGTTCTGCCTCTACCCATTTGGTGAAGTAATCGATTGCTACAATTAAGAATTTCAGCTGCCGGATGGCCACTAGGAAGGGATCAAGTATATCCACCCCCCAAAAGCAAACGGTCTCGTACTCACAATAGGAGTAAGTGGAGCAGCTAGACGCCGTTGGATGTTTAAATGGCGTTGACAAGCATCACATTTCTGGCTAAAATCCATAGCGTGTTTGGTCTGGGTGGGCCAGTAATAGTCCTGTCGAAGAACTTTATGAGTAAGTGTTTTCCCTCCCAAATGATACCCTGCGATTCCTTCATGGATCTCTCGAGGACATAATTTGATTCAGAGGGATGGAAACACTTCAGGAGTGGTATAGTATAGGACCTTTTATAGAGTTGTCCTTCCATTATACTGTAGCGGGAAGATATGTGGTGACTCTTCAGGCTTCCTTAAGATCATGGGGAAAGGTAGTGTTCTAAAGATAATTCAGAATAGGATCAATCCAGCATGGTTCATCATCAATATCCATAAGTTCTTCGGCTTGTCGGCATTCAATGGTCTGTATAGCTAGATATTGAGTATTGATCGGCTGCTTTATATCGGCATCCAAAGAGGTGAGTTTTGAAAAGAAGTCAACATCTTGATTTTTAGCTCTAGGGATCTTGGAGATATGTCATCTCTGAAAGCTGGAGACAAGCTTCTATATCATGTCTTTGTATTTAATCATGTTTCCCTCCCATGCTTCAAATTCTTCGGTTAAATGTCCAACCACAAGCTGTGAGTTAGTATTCGCCGTCAGATTTTGTACACCAAGGCTACAAGCCAACTGTAAACTGACAATCATAGCTTTGTATTCAGCTTCATTGTTTGTTGCTTTGAAACTGAACCTCAAGGCAGTGGACGTACTCCATCAGGAAGGTGACCGAAGAATCAATCATACTCCCAAACCATCACAGGCCGATGAGCCGTCAGTGTTCAGGATCCATTGAGAAGAAGAAATTTATTCTTCTTCGTCGGATTGCTTTGTATCTGGAATTTCATCATTATTTGTTATAGTCAGCTCAACAATAAAATCAGCTAATACTTGGGCTTTGATAGTCGTCCTTGGTTCATAGCTGATGTCATACTCTCCTAATTCGATCACCCATTTTTTTAATCAGCCAAATGTATCGGGCCGATGAAGGACTTGCCTCAACGGTTGATCGGTTAGCATTTTTATTTTGTGGGATTCGAAATAAGGGCGGAGCCGCTGAGCAGATACTTTAAAAGCATATGCCAACTTCTCTAGAGGGGGATATCTTGATTCGGTGTCAGTAAGAACCTTGCTTACATAATAGACAGGTTTTTGCAGGCCGTCATCTTCTTTTACTAGAACAGCACTAACCACTGAATTTGTGACAGACAAGTAAATATAGAGTTCTTCTCCGGGTTGTGGTTTGACAAGTAAAGTTGGTGATTGTAGATATTCCTTCAACTGCAATAATGACTTCTCACATTCATCTGTTCATTCAAGCTTTGGTGCATTTCTCAATGCCCCGAAGAACGGGAGGTTCTTCTCTCCTGATTTAGAGATAAATCTCTCAAGAACTGCTAATTGGCCATTGAGTCTCTGTATCTCCTTGATGGTTTATGGAGACCTTGTTTCGATGATTGCTCGGATTTTCTCTGGATCAACTTCAATGCCTCGTTGGGTTAGCATGAATCCAAAGAATTTTCCTAAGTGGACACCAAATGAGCATTTGTTTGGGTTGAGACTTATGCCATACATCCGAAGAACAATGAAAGTTTCTTGGATATCGGTTGCATGGTGTTCAGCTTTGTCACTTTTTACTAGAATGTCATCAACATATGCTTCAACATTCCTGCCAATCCGGTTTTCAAACACCTTGTTTACCAGCCTTTGGAAGGTAGCACAAGTATTCTTCAATCCAAAAGGCATAAATTTGTAACAATAGGTTCCCCTATTAGTGATGAAAGAAGTTTTTTCTTTATTGGATTGTGCCAATCAGATTTAGTTGTATCTTGAGAAAGAATCTAAGAAGCTGAGCATCTCATAACCAGATGTTGAATCAACTAAATTATCTATGTGAGGCAGGGGGTAGCTATCCTTGGGGCAAGCTTTATTAAGATTAGTGAAGTCCACATACATTCGTCGCTTTCCAATGGACTTTTTGACTAATACAACATTTGATAGCCAATCAGGGTAATATACTTCACGAACGAAATCCGCCCTTATCAACTTGTCGACTTCCTCTTCAGCAGCTTGCAGACGATCTGGGACGAAGGTTCTACGCTTCTGCACCACTGGTTGTGGTCTAGATCCACATTAAGTTGATGCTTGATAACTTCACGTGGAACTCCAGGCATCTCCTCAGTTGTCCAAGTAAACAAATCAGAATTATCTTTCAGAGGTTTCAAAATCTAGTCCCGCTGTTCGGGACTCAATTCCGCTCCCAGTTGGACAGTTTGCTCAGGTTGTTCCTCTATTAGGGGTAGTGCCTCTAACTCCTCGACGGGAGTTGGCCGGCGTTTTTCTCTTTTTCCATCTTCTGGTTATATGCCTTCAACAAAAAGTGCTTATGCTGTCAAGCTACTCCCCTTCCCCAGATCCTTGAGTATGGCTACATAACATTGTCGTGAGGCAAGTTGGTTGGCTTTCACTTCTCCACAGCCGTTTGGAGTGGGAAACTTCATCATCATGTGGTAAGTTGATGGAATAGCTCCCAATGAGTTGATGGATGGCCTCCCTATTATGACATTATAGCTTGACAGACAACGAATTATCAAAAAATTAATAAGAGCGGTAGCTGTCCGAGGAGGGGTGCCAAGTGTATGTGGGAGAGAGATCAACCATCCGACTGTAATGGGCTACCAATGAATCCGATCAACGAGGATTTCACTGGTCTTAAATTCTCTTGAGGTATTTTCATCTTGTTAAATGCATTTGAAAAGATAATATCTACTGAACTTCCAGTATCAACTAGGACCCGCTCGACCGCAAAAATTCCGATCTCAACGGTAATGACTAAGGTATCATCATGAGGGTGATTTACCCCTTTGAGGTCTTCATTCGAGAAACATATTTGGGTAGAGGAACGGGGCCATTTTAGTGATGTGACATTCTGCACTGACCCCACCATTCGGACATAATTCTTCCTTGAGGTTAAGCTTTCTCCACCATATCCTGGTCCTCCTGCTATCATTATGATATGGGTATCTTTAAGATCTTTTGGTTGATTAGTGGAGGTGTTTTCAGTCTTTTGATCCTTTTGCATATACTGGGAGAGCTTTCCATCTCGGATGAGATCTTCTATTGCATCTTTCAGATGGACATACTCATCGGTGGAATGTCCTTTATCCTGGTGGAACTTGCAGAATTTCTTGCTTTTCTTCCTCTTCAGATTCTCTCTCATCGGTTGAGGTTTTTTCAGGATCGTCTGGTCTTTAATTTGTAACAAAATATTCTCAAGAGACGTACTGAGGACGACATAATTGCTTTACTTTGCGATCCTTTGTGGGTCCCTTTGCTGCCGATGAGGGGGTTTTATTTCATCGAGCGAGAGTGGTTTATCTTGATTCCGACCACTTGCTCTTCAATATCTATCCTCTTTCAGATCTCTTTGTCGGTATTCCCACTTTTGGGACTATGCTCCTCGCACTAGCTCCAGCTTTAACCGATCCTCCTCTTCCCGCCTAGCCTTCATTTCTTCAGAGGCAATGTATTTCTTGGCTGAGGCGAGGAACTCAGTCAGATCAGCAGGGACTTCTCGTTTGACGCTGTCTTTGAATGGACCCTCCTTCAAGCCTTTTATCACAGTCCCGATGTCCATAAATGAGTCAAGGTTGGTCATACCTGTAATTTCTTTGTTGAAGCGACCGATGTAGTCGCTTAAGCTTTCTGATGGTCTCTGCATGAATCTGAGGAGCGTGAGGGGGTTTTTCTTCAGTCTCTTATTACTTGCAAAGCCACTGAGAAAAAGATTTGTCAACTGTCTGAAGCTGGAAATGGTCCTGACGGGTAGGCTTGAGAACCACTCAAACGTTTTTCTGCTAAGTTTTCGAGGAAAATACCGACACAAGACCACCTCAGTGGTTTTATTTGTCATCATTTCCAAGGAATACCTCTCTATATGTTTGAGCGGATATGAAGAACTGTCATAATACCGAACATTCGGACGCTTAAATTGTTCAGGGAATGGAGCTTCCCAAATTTCTCTTATAAAAGGAGAAGTAAGTTTTGGTACCAGATGTAGGACCCTCTCCTTCTTTGGGATGCGGCGTCGTAGAGAACGATGCCGCGGTGAGTGATGTGGAGGAGAGTGATGGTGTTGTGAATATCTTCCCCGTGAGTGGTGTCGAGGTGAATAGCGATATGGTGAACGATTATGGGGTGATCGATGCCCAGGAGAGCGAGATAATGAAGAACGATGTCTTCTCCTCGGTTTTGGTGAGGATGTATAACGGTATGGGGACGGTAAGGCCCTCCTTCCTCTCCTATCCCTTACCGCTGATCGTCGATTTGATTTCTGGTGAGGATTGGACGAACCTTAACTTCCAGTTGAGGATTCAACTGTTCTGGTTCTTGCAGGAGAACGCGCTCGTCGCCTGGAAGAGAGGGTTCTTGGTTGCCCTCTATCATCACCTAGTAGTATTGCATCGTGTGGAACTATTGTTTGGGAGACATGACTTTCCACGTTTCGCAAGGCTTGCTTGAGCTAAAAGATCTTTCGTGATATGGCCTGGAGACGATCATCTAGGTGATCGGTGTTCAAGGGAGGTGCCTCCATTCTTTCATATTCCATGGCAGTGTCTCCTACGGGATGATCGTCTATAGTTGGAGGATTGACAGGAACTCCTCCTTTCTGCTCTTGATCTTGAACTCTCTTCGATTTTCTTAAGGTAGCTATGACCTTTTGTTCAAAGGTTCCTACAAACGGCGCCAAACTGCTGATGCTGAAATCGGATTTGCATTGAGATCAAAAATCAATCTCGCATCAACAGTTGAATTTGTTTAGAGATTAGGACTTAGAACAGTGAAGAAATATCAAAGATAATTCAAACAATCAGAGAGAGAGACGAATTTTATGTCGAAAAACCCCTAAAGATTTGGGAAAAAACACGGGAGAGGAAAGATCCACTATCATCAAAGCATTTACAGACATTCTTATAAACAAGGAGGAGATCGACCATGGTTTTCCGTGAAGGATAGGAGATGGAGCCCAGATTTGAGATTCGCTTCCCAAAATGGCAGAGCTTCGTTGTTTGAATATTGGAATATCCAGAATGAACTATAGCAGCGGCCTTATATAGGCCCGTCTTTCTTAGGGCGTAAGCCTCTAATTAGAGCACGTGTTTGCCAGCTAAGCATCCAGCTAAGCGCCAACTAGGCGTCTAGCTAAGAGCCAGCTTAAGCTGCTTGAAATTGCCAACAAATACACCCTTCTAGAAGTCCAAAATTTGCTACAATCAGATCTTCCCTAAATCGTAACTGCCGTGAGGATTGAGTATAACTTTCTTTATGGCTATCTCGCTTTAACGGATAAGAACCGATGTATCGCTCTGGGCTGATGACACCAGGAACCGGTGTGTCGATTAACCCTGTTCCGTTACAGAACGGTTAGATCGTATCTGAAGGGAGGAGCGGATCACGAGGGAGATTGTCTTGACTGGATAGGCAGCAACTCTACGATTCTAACACGTGGCTGTTTTGATGAACGCCATGTGTTTTTTCCACTTTTACCCCATCATAATAAAAATTATGATTTTCAAATAAATGTGTAAGTTCTTGCCGGGTTATTGTGTGAAGTAGTTACAACAGTGGTTGCACCACAGTCTCTTATCATCTTGACTGATTAAAAGAGGGAAGAAAACATGTGCTACGGTATTGTAATTACTATTTATCATGTTTTGAAAGATGGTATGGTGTGGTATGGTTAATTAGCTGTTTGTGTTTGTTTTGATAGTATGTTATGGTTGCAGAAAGAATAAAATGACCAGAATACCCTCAAATACAAATTAATATAAAATCATGTTAAATTGGAAAAATTGGTTATATACTCCTTAAAAATTTTATAATTACATATTTACCCCCGAAAAATCCATAATTGCTTATATGCCTCTGAAAAACAAGTTGAATTGTGGATAAGCCCCTATTGTTAGGTTCCATTGACAGAAGTTAATTAGATAGTCTTAACCATGGTTACAACTTCAGTTAAGGGTTGAGAAATTTCTAAAATGCCCCTCTTTATATGTTTTAAATATTTTAAATTTCATATTTTTAAAGGGGGTATTTGTAAATTTACAATCAAACAAACTTTTTAGAGGTATATATGCAAAGAGTATAATGACTATTTTGCATGTATCTAGTTTGTTAACTGACAGTTTTTCATCTGATTTTAACCCTATGGGTACATACACAATTCTACCAATATTCAGACATATGTATGTAATTATGTTTTATTCAAGGGTAAATATGCTATTAATATTTTCTAAAATATCATCTTCCAAATTAGTTTATAGTTATAAATCACTTTTCAAACAAATTCTACTTTTATATTTTAATATATTTTTATTTTTTCAATATCTTGGTTTAGTGTTTTAATAACCTAAACCTAACGTAACCCAATTGAATTGAGTCAGTTTAAGATTTTTAAATCCAAACAAATAGAAGATTTGAAAGAAAGAAAGAAAAACAGAAGAACTCAACCAAAGTTCGCGGTGGTCAACTGTGCTTTGCGTGGTCGACTTTTTCACCTTTTTTTCTCCCATTTTATTGGTTGATTTCATAATTCATACTTTGGCAAGTTGTTTATTTTTTGTTGACTTCCAAACAACTTTAAGGCCTCATTTGGCGATGGAATAAAAAAAAGTGGAATTGGGCTTCAATAGAATTGGTTTTGAAATTTTTTAAATTAATTTGTAGGGAAAACTTACCCCATCATTCTAATGAAGCATAATGTGGTTTACTTTTTTTTTTTGTTGAAAACTAGGATGACACAATTACTATAATACCCCCAAGATTTTTTACTTTGCATGCTTGACATGTTATTAGTTATATTTAATTAGTTATATTTATTAGCTTTAATTAGTGAAAATAGTTATATTTGATTAATTATATTTAATTAATTATATTTGATTAGTTATATTTAATTAGCTATATTTAGTTAGTTATATTTAATTAATTATATTCGATTAGTTTATTTATTTAATTTTATTTAATTAATATAATTAGTTATATTTATAAATATTTAATTAGTTTTAAGGAATTAATTATTTAAGTATATTTAATTCATTATATTAAATTAATGATTCAGTGTAATTCGTTATATTTAATTAATGTAATTAGTTATATTTAATTTATTTATTAAGCTAATTATTTAATTATATTTAATTAGTTATAATTAATTATTTTAAATTAATTAATTGGTGTAATTAGTTATATTTGATTAATTGTATTTAATTAATGTAATTAGTTATATTTAATTAATTAATTAATTAATTATATTTAATAAGTTAATGATATAATTATATTCAATTAGTTATAAATTATAATTAATTAATTAATTATATTAAATTAATCAATCATTGTAATTAGTTATATTTAATTAATTTAATTTAATTAATGTAATTAGTTATATTTAATTATATTGTGTTAGAGCTAAAATTGGATTGAGGGCCCAATTTCAACCTAGTAAGAAATCGAACAAGAATAGCAAGAGAGAAGAGAAACCGGATTTTTGTAGAAAAACCCCTAATCAGCGGGGAAAAAACCACGGGAAAGAAAGATCTCACTATGAATCATCAAAAAAGTACAAGAGATCTTACAGGAGCTCCACAAATGGAAAGCATTGAAGAAAGAGAAAGAGTAGATCCTGTTTCCAAATAGGCAGAGCTCCGCTGCTTAGATTTCAGATTGTCTGAATGAACTATGATCCTTGCCTTTTATAGGCATGGGTTGCGTGCTGAGCACGCTCCTCAATTTAGTCACGTGTTTGCCAGCTGTCAATCCAATTAAACGCTGTACTTAGTATGCCGCCTAAGTATCCGAGCCGCCTTCAATCATATTACTCTTCTAGAAGGCCGGTTCATGCAAATGTGCATTCTTCTAGAAGGGTAGGGATCGATATGGATAGTCATCGGTTCAGCATACCTTTTCTGGTTGACACGTGCTAGTTTGGTGAAGTTCTTCCCGATCCCGATGAGTTTCGCAACGGTTCCGATATATCATTTGTGCATATCGGATCGGCAAGTCACTTTATAGTGTGCTTTCCGGATCGGGTAAGCAATCCATATCAGAACGGTTCCCTATGGTAATAGTTGAGGATTCTGTTTTGCGGCTTTGACATGTGGCTTGTTTGGATGAATGCCACGTGTTCCACTACTTTCATCCCTGTCATATTGAATAAGTTAATTATTTAATTAATTAATCAGTGTAATTAGTTATATTAGACAAATTATATTTGAGTAGTTATATTTAATTAATGAAATATTTAATTATATTAATTAAATTAATTAATTAGTGTAATTAGTTATATTTGACTAGTTATATTTAATTATATTTAATCAATGTAATTAGTTATATTTGACCATTATCCCTCACATTAGTTGAATTATATTAAATTATATAATTAGGTAAAGAGATAAAGTGGCCCATCATTCAAAAAGTTACAACACATCAAATCAGGGTTATTTGGTCTTTTGTGGAGATGATGGCTTTTCAATGAATCCATTATATTAGTCTTTTAATAATGCTTTACTTCAAATGATGCTTGTTATCATTTGGGCGGGAAAATATTGCCTCGGTTGCCACCCAAGCCCAATTCCAACTTTTTAATTCCTTTGCCAAACGCTGCCATAGTGTTAAGGGTTCACGTCCATGGTCCACGTCACACTTTTTTTCTATGGCTTTTTGCAGTCTATCTGAATAATTTTGAAATTATATATTTATCCTAAATAAAATATAATTATATATATAATATGAATAATATATATAATTATTTATATATTTTTGGGGTTAAAATTAGATAAAAATGTCAGTTAACAAACGGTACATACATACGAAATAACTATTATACCCTTTACATATTTACCGCTGAAAAGTTTGTTTTACCATAAATTTATAAATACCCTTTTTAAAAATATGAAATTTAAAATAATTAAAATATATAAAGAGGGACATTTTGAATATTTTTCAACCTAACCTAAGTTGTAACCATGATTAAGATCATCTGGTTAATTTATGTTAATGAGCCCTAATAGCAGGAGTTTATCCGCAATTGAACCTATTTCTCAGGGGTAAACAAATAATTATGATTTTTTAAGAAGTAAATATGTAGTTATAAAACTTTTGAGAGTTATATAAACAATTTCCCCCTTTACTAATTAAGGTGCGTTCTAAGATACCTTACTACAGTGCCAAGGTAGCATACTTAGCACACAATTTATATGCACTTGCACACAATTTCCATAATGCTGCACACAAAGCGCTATCGGGCCCGTTGTACACAATCCAGGCCCGTTGCACACAATTGCTAAAGGGCTTCACACAATTTGTATAACCTTGCACACATAAGTATGCTACCTTGGGGAATAATACCCAAGGTATCTTAGAATTCACCATTAACATACACCTGGACTTGTACACATAAATATTTATGTCATGATGTTTATATCAAATAGAATATTATTTTAATGAGATATGTGTGGATGATAAATGAAAAATTAAAATTATACGAAAATAGTTTGCATTGTATGAATGTATATAAAATCCAGTATATATACTGATAGGGATGAAAGTGGTAAGACAGCTGGCATTCATCCAAGTAGGCCACATGTCAAAATAACAAGGCAAGGCCCTCCAGTGCCAACATATCAGTCCGTGATCGGACCATTCCGATATAACCCTTCCATCCAGATAGGTTATCATGATATGATATACCTTTTCGATCCGATATACATACCCGATATGTCAATATTATTAGATGACTCATCAGGATCAGAAGGAACTTCTCAACCTGACACGTGTCAATCGGAGAAGGCCCTCCTAGATTAATAACCATCTATATCGGTTCAGATCTTCTAGAAGAAAGACAAATTGTAGGATGCCTTGGACTTCTAGAAGAATTACGTACCGAGACAAAATGCATAATTAGTCAAGCACTTAGCCGGGCGCTTTAGTCAAGCAATACCGCAAACACGCGGCCTAAATTGAGAAGCGCATCACCATGCGGCTACCGCTACTTATAAAAAGGCGGGGATCACAGCTCATTTGAAAAAGTTGAATCCCAGCAGCGAAGCTCTACCCAATTGGAGTCTGGATCCATTCTCTCTCTCTTTCCTTGCTCTTCAATTCGAGGAATTATTATAAGATCTCTTGTAAACTCAGCTATTGATAGTGAGATCTCTCATTCCCGTGGTTTTTTCCCCGTTAATTGGGGTTTTTCCACGTAAATTCGGTTTCTCTCTTCTTCTGTTTGGATTCTCGATTGATTTTCTACTGAGCTAGCTACCCAATCAATACAAATTCAATTGTTTGGTTAAAATTGGGAACTCAATCCAATTTTAGCTCTAACAGTTTGGCGCCGTCCGTGGGGACGCTTTGAACAAAAGTCCATAGCTACCACACAGAGAAAGTCAAAGAGGTTCCAAGCCCAGGAAGGAGAGAAAGGAGCTCCAGTTATTGCTCCAACCGGAGATGTTCCGCCTCCAGGAGCTGAAGTACCTTCGGGAAACGGTGGAGCGGAGAATGATGCTGATCGCGTCAGAAGGATGGCGCAGGAAATCGAAGAGTTGAAACAGGCCCTTCAGGAAGCACGTCAGCGTGTTTCACAAACTATTGTTCCTCATGATGCACAACCCCTTAAGGAGAGCAGGGGAGGAAAGGCAGCCTGCTCCCCTAGGCATCGAACACATTCACCGATGCGACATCGGAGCAAGGAATCTTCTACTGGAAGCTCTGACCCAGTACATCAGTATTGGAATCGCCATACCCGAGAAGACATAGTTAGGGACGGAGAAAATGGGAAATCTCCCATTCTCCAGATCGATTTGCGGATCGGAGACGTAGAGCCTGATCACCAGTATACCAATCCCAGGGGCATTATCATTCTCCAGATCGTTATCACTTTTCTCATGACCGATCTTCACATCGTCACCATTCCCTACACCGGTCTCCTCGACGCGATTCACCATATCGCCGTTATCCATCCTAGCAGTGATACATATCTGAAAGGGGCATAGTTCAACAACTTGTTCCACACATCACTTCTCCCTTCATAAGGGAAATTTGGGAAGCCCCTTTTCCCGAACACTTCAGACCCCCAAATGTTCATCATTATGATGGGACGTCCAATCCCCAGGAACATTTGGAGAGTTATCGTGATGAGATGATGGTCAATCGAACAACTAAAGCCGTCATGTGTCGAGCGTTTCCTCGAACACTCATCAATGACGGCCATGATTGGTTTAGGGGAATCCTCTCGGGAACCATACACAGTTTTCAACAACTTTCTGACCTCTTTCTTTGTAATTTTGCCAGCAATAGGAGGTTGAAGAAAAATCCTATATGTTACTAGGATTCAGGCAAAGGCCAGAAGAAACTCTACGCGGTTACATAAGCCGCTTCAACAAGGAGATCAATGGCACTGATCTCAATAAAGCATGCCTAAAGACTACTACCCCTGCCTCTCATTGATAACTTAGTAGATTCTACATCAGGGTATGAAATGCTTAGTTTTCTCGATGCGTATTCCGGATATAATCAGATCCGAATGGAGGAATCCGATATGGAGAAAACTTCCTTCATCACTGGAAGAGGAACATACTGCTACAAAGTCATGCCATTTGGTTTGAAAAATGTTGGTGCTACCTTTCAAAGATTAGTAAACAAAGTGTTCAGAAATCAGATTGGGAGAAATGTAGAAGCATATGTTGATGACATCCTGGTGAAAAGCGACAAAGCCGAACGACATATTGCCGATCTGCAAGAAACTTTTGCTGCACTTCGAGCACACGAGATGAGCCTCAATCCCAAAGCCTCAATCCCAATTAATGCACATTCGGTGTCCGATCTGGAAAATTTCTAGGGTTCATGCTCACACATCGGGGAATAGAAGCAAACACGGAGAAGATACAAGCCATCCTAGAAATGAGATCCCCAAGATCAATCAAAGAAATACAGAAACTTAATGGCCAATCGGCAGCCCTGGGGAGATTCATTTTGAAGTCAGGAGAAAAGAACCTTCCTTTCTTCCGGGCATTGAGAAAAGCCCCCAAGGTAGAATGGAATGAAGAATGTGAGAAAGCATTCATGCAGCTGAAAGAATACTTGCAATCACCAGCTTTGTTAGCAAAGCCTCAACCAGGGAAGAGCTTTATGTCTACTTGTCTGCAACCGATGCTGTTGTCAGCTTAGTATTGGTAAAAGTTGAGGATAATTTGCAAAAGCCAGTGTACTATACGAGCAAGGTCCTCACTGATACAGAATCAAGATATCTTTCCCTTGAGAAACTAGCCTACGCTTTAGTGGTTTCAGCTCGACGACTCCGCCCTTATTTTCAGTCACATCGGATAAAGGTGTTGATCGATCAGCCATTAAAGCAGGTCCGACATCGGCCAGACTTATCGGGCGCCTAGCCCGATGGGTGCTTGAGCTTGCGGAGTTTGATATCAACTATGAACCACGTACTTCCATAAAGGCACAAGTGCTTACAGACTTCATTGCTGAATTAACAACCACTACTGATGATGATCCCTTGAACATCAAACAATTTGAAACCAGGAACGACCTTTCATCCCAATGGATCTTGCATATAGATGGCTCCTCCACGGGTGACAGTTCGGGAGGAGGACTGATCCTACAATCACCATCTGGATAGAGTACTTCTACTGTCATAAAATTTAGGTTTAAAGCAACCAATGAAGTAACCAACAGAACTCTCCTTCATAGTTTGAAGACCCGAGTCCTGCAGAACGGATCGAACTGGGAAGAGGAAGTTCCAAGTACTGTATGGGTATATCGGACAACTGCTCGAACCCCGACTAGTGAAACCCCATTCGCATTTGGAGTCGAAGCTGTCCTCCCACCAGAGATCAATTTGCCCACACCAAGAACACAATCCTTCGATCCAGTGAGCAATGAAGAGCAGCTCCGGGCTGAGCTTGATCTCTTAGAAGAAAAGAGGGACTATGTTAACATTCGAGCAGCAGCATACTGACAAAAAGTCAAAAGATACTATAATGCTAAAGTGAAAGAAGTAACCTTCCAAGTTGAAGATCTTGTGCTGCGAGAGAATATCTTTCAAGGTAATAAAAACCGGACGGGAAAGCTAAACACAAATTGGGAAGGCCCATATATTGTGCAAAAAATTGTAAGACCCGGTACTTACTAGCTCTCAAAAATGGATTGACGCAAACTCAAACGTCCATACCATTCAGAACACCTATGGAGGTACTATCAATAAAATCATTTACTCTCCATACATTTATGTTTTCTCTTCTTTGTTTTGTTTATGGGAAAATTATTTCACTAACGAAGAAAGGGGAAATCAACATTTGGAGCCATACCAACCCTTTATTACGATGGACCATATTGGTCCCGAAACATCAATGCACCATACCGGTCCCCTAATGAAGAAGACCATACTGGTCCTTCATTACAATAGAGACCATACCGGTCTGCTACATCAAAGGGCCATAGCGGCCACTTAATGAAAATGACCATACCGGTCTTTCATTACAAAAGACCATACCGGTCTGCGACATCAAAGGGCCATATCGGCCCCTTAATGAAGATGACCATACTGGCCCTTCATTACAAAAGACCATACCGGTCTGCTACATCAAAGGGCTATACCGACTCCTAAATGAAAATGACCATACAGGTCCTTCATTACAAAAGACCATACCGGTCTACCACACCAAAGGAACATACCGGTCCCTAATAAAGATGACCCTACCGGTCTACTACATCAACCAACCAAACCAATCCATCGTCCAAAAGCAATCACATGGATCTTCCATATCAACGAGGCGTACCAACTTCCTACATGGGAAATGAAGTCATATTCTTCAACAGGAACATAATGGCTTATCACCCCTGAAAGATCATCTCAACTTTTCAAATCGTGAAAAAGTCTTTCTATCCTTTATCATTCAGGCGATCACATCCAAAAAGGAAGGGAAGAAGATTCATTTGCAACAAGGATGCCGAAGCACTTCGAACACGAAATGACCAGAGAAAATAAATTGATAGAAAGAAAAGTTCGTTGATGGAAATTACAAAATTACAATGGAAATATATGAATTAAGAGGAATCAGAGAAGCCAAGATCGGAGACAACATCTGGAATTTGAGCAGGAGAAGCCATAAATGTTGACGCCTTCTGGTACCTATTCACCCCAAGGATATGGACTTCAAAACATCCATCCTCCCGAAGAACAAAGACAAGGAGATCTCCTTCTTCCAGTCGATGATCTCTCACGAAGTCTTCCCAACCGTCTGTAAAATGGAATTCTCTAAGTTCTCTCGACGATGATAACTGGCCCACGCAGCCTAATCGGCCCTTCTTCAAGGAACCTCATGTGGCCTTGAAAAGCCCTTGGAATCCATAAACGACGGAAATTGTCTCCAGCACAGAAGAATTTATAGAAAGAAGGATAGCTAATGTCACCCATAATGTCAGAAAGGATGATCCAAGGGAACCATCGCCATCTCCATTTATACAACGGTTTCTGCAGAAAAATCGGGAGCAGTTAATACATATCCAAAATACCAAGAGATGCCGGGCGCTTCGTTTCAAGTCAACAGAAGCCTTTTGACTTCTCATAGAGAATGTCTCATTAAAACCACCTTGGAAATGTGTCATAATTCAAAGCACAATAAAGAGGGGAGCTGCTTCTATTCCAAAAAAGCAGCTTGAGTCAAACCGTGTCAAGAATGAAAAACTCGTTGCCACGCAGCATTTTGATACCGGTTTGTAGTGAAAATCGATAAATGCATCGGATCCGATGACGGAATCAGAATAATGAACACAATCCGATCCGATATGGAGTCTTGAAAACGAGTCAGCATTCAACAAGTTATTCTTTAGCAAGCATCAAAGACAAATCGGATAACAATTCTATTATTTCCAAAAAGGAAGAGAACAAGAGAAGAAGAGGCAAGGAAACAATCTAGGAGTTCTTACAAAAGAGATAGCCCAAACAATGTTTGCTATTATATATAAGCTTAAACAAGAAAACGCAGAATGATCAAAAGCAACTATAAAATTCTGCTTCAGATGAGGTCCCAATTCCTTGATTTAGCTACACTTCTTCTACGGGCCTCCGCACGAAGCATCTCCTTCAAAGTATCCTCGGGTTTCTTCACTCGATCGTTCAAAATCTTTTCCCACGCCATCTTCAGTTCTTCAATTTCCCGTTGAAGCCGCTTAACTTCGGGTCGATCTAACAAGGAAAAAGAAGAAAAGGAGAAGATCAGAATAGCTCTTAGAAAGATTGAATCAAAAATGAAGAAACAAAGATCTACTGAATACTTCTACGACACCCGATGAGCAATGTATTGAGAGCGGACTGGAATCCTAAGTCTCTAAAATGAGCAACAACTAACTCAACGACGTCAACATCAGAAAGAGGAATGTTTAAGTATAAGCAAAGGAAACAAAAAAAATCTAGCTAACCTTCCCTCCTGCGGAGAGCGGTGGATGTGTCCCCTTGATATGTTCCCGAAGTCTCCACTCCAATCGGATTAATGGTAGTGGCTTTGACTAAACAAAAGAAAGAAAAATGATGAAGCATTCAACTAAATATTGAAGAGAATGAAGTTCGAACATATATGTACCTGCTGTTACATCATCTTCAATCTCGATGACGACCTGACTGAATTCATCGGGGAGAATACTTCTCCTCTCTTCACAGATCGGCTCTGGACCCGGTACGACTACCTCACATTCAGAGATTTTTTTCGGGTCAGGTGTAGCCGATGGGAGAATTATCTTATTAGAGACATCCTTATCCGATGTCACCACGACTGGAGCCTCCTCCGAGCAAGAAGCATTATTTCTCACTTCTTCAGGAGCTGAATCTTTATTCTCTCCCTCTCTCCCTTAACACTTATCAAAATATAGCTCCACTCCTTCATCATAAGGAGTCAGATAAAAGTTCACTAAAGGATTGATCGAATGAATACTCCTCAAAATTGCAAAAACCTCTGATGATACTCTACGAATCTCATCATCGGATAGTTCCCTCTTTTCTGCAGCAGTGAGCTTCTCCTCCAGCTCCATAGACCTTTTCCAACTTTTATTTTGATCGGATCGTAAGGATGACAGTTCCTTGTCAGTATCCTCCTTTAACTGTTATGCACGAAGGATATCACTCTGAGCATGGTAGAGAAGAGTATCTTTGGTCACAACCGCCGCATAAAACCATTAGCTTCCTTCAGCTTTACCCGGCAAATTCTTCAAAGAGTTTTTAAGCTTTTCTCTTAAAACACCCTTCATTTCTCTTTCAGAAGAAATGTCACGTTTAAGCACAGACAGTCTCTCAGAAAGTTTCTTCTTCTCACTGACAGCGGAATCTCTCTCATTCCTAGATTGGTCCAGATCCTGTCTTAAGGCAGTAACAATTTGCTCGGAAAGAGAAAGAGAGGCATGCAAACTCTCATACTCAATCTTCAATGCAGCGTTTGCTCCTTCGGATTTCCCCAGTTCAGCAGTGATGGAATCCTTCCCTCCATTTAGTTTCGCTATCTCAACATCTTTGAGAGAAAGTCTTTCCAGCAGTTTCTTATTCTCATTTTCTAATTTGGAGACGCGAGCCTTAATATCAGGATCCCCCTGCTCACAGAATCTCATGATCCGTTCTCCCCATAAGGTGGTCTACAAAGGAAATTCTCATTAAGGAAGATGAGAAATGAAGTTACACATAAACGAATGAGAAAGGCAATGACATACCGAAGCAAGGGATAAACGGAAATGAGCACAAGACTCTTCCAAGCCAAACCGATTAAGATGATTATTAACATTATCCTGTCGCCAGGAATGGATGGGACTTCTAATGAGCTTAGTATCGAGAGGAAAGGCGTTGTCTTTTCGGAAGATCGCCCCCCCGAGTTCTAGATCCTTGAGCACTAAGTCCACCAATAGGGGGATTCGTGGTTCCTGTGACTCCTACAATTGGAACAGGCAGAACTAACCAATCAACACTAGAAAGATTGAAAGAGTAAAATTCTAAAAGGAAAATGATACGTTGGAAAACACAAGAACGTTACCTCATTCCTTATTGCTACCAGACCCAGCCTCCAGAGAGACACCTCCTTCCGATCTGCGAAGTTTTCCCGATCTTCGAGAAACCGCTGCATCAGGAATTGAGACATCGAAACTCGATGTGATGGGGAGAGAAGGGGGAGGAATGACAGACACATCGGGAGCGGGGACATCGAAACCCGATATGATTGGAAGAGAAGAAGAAGAGATGACATGCATCTCTTGAATGGGACCGGTCGGGACTTTAGCAACCGCCTCCGATGCGATATGCAGAGACGAAACGGAACCAGAACCAAGTTTCTCCGCAACCTTTACTAACATCCTCCTCTTAACATTTGGAGCATCGATGGGAATAGGAGGAGGAAGGCTAGCAACAACAGGAGCTACTACGGTTTCGAAGCCAATAAGAGCATCGGGTTCGGCTCTACGACTTTCATCAAACTATTGGGAAAGAACATTGTCAGATGGGGCCTTCTCGACCTCTCTTCTGTTCGGATTGGGAACTTCTTCAATCGAGGTCTCCTTCCCTTTCTTCTTTGATTTATCCGAATGGGAAAAAGCATGCATCCTTTCGGCCAGTGTCTTCAGAGCCATATCGTTGTCTGAAAAAGAAAGATGAAAAAAGGAAATCAAGATCAAACTACAGAACGAAATCACATAGTGACATGAACAGAAATTTCGAAATAATCCTACCTACAGCTAAATACAGCCCACACTCTTGAAGTCGTTTGTCAGTTAAGAAGGATTTATCTAATGGGGTATTGCGAAACACCTTAAAATTTTCAAACCATTCCTCTTCGACTGGCGTTATCTTCTCTTTGGAGACCAAAGGAGCAAGAGGAGTACCCCATTTAGTGCTAAACCCCCAACTCTCGCTATTAGAGACAAAGAAGTATTTGCTTTTCCAGTCTTTAATTGAATCTGGGATTGAACCAAGGAAGAGTCTACCTTGCTTAGCCCCGAAGTAAAACCAATCAGATTGTCTATCTTGTTTAAGACTAAAAAGGAGATTGAATAGACGAGAAGATGGTTTAACTTGGCAAAGAACCGAAACCACGACAAAACCGCAAAGGATTCTCTAAGAGTTTGGAGTCAACTGAGAAGGATTCAAACTAAAATGCCGAAAAATATCTACAAAGATTTGAGGAAAGGGCAACCCAAGGCCAGCTATCAAAGCATTTTGGTAAACAACTAGATCTCCTTCTTGAGAAGGAGAACAAGCACGCTCCGAAAGAGAAGGAACACTATAGGAGATGTTGGATGAGGAAAGGTTATACCGCCTCACCAAATCATTTATTCGATCCTCGGAAAGAATGTTAACAAAAGAGATAGAACGTTGGATCTCTGACAGCCTTCAGTATCGTGAAAAACAAGCGAAAGAAACCCTAAATGAAGAAGACTCGAGTTCAAGAAGAAGGGAGAAATCCCATACCTGAGCGAATAGATCCTTCTGAGAATCAAGAGATCGATGACCTTTTGAAGAGGAGACAAAACGAACCGCTGAGCAAGCCAAAAAAACGTTTGCAGAAAAAGCGCCGTTCTTGAATGATTCTGAAATTCAAATTAGATCTCTCAATAGTACTTAAGAATGGAATCGACAGCCGAGATCAATCCGGAGTACAGTACAAAACCCTGCATCTAACGGATGAAAATAGATAAGAGTTCAGAAACGGTTCGAATTCTTAACGCGTGGAAGACGAAAAGGTTAGATCATCATGAAACCAACGTCACAGTAGCCATCGAAAACCATATCTCTATAATGGGTGATGGCAGATAATAAATGCTGAGCAATGAATTATTAATGACTGGCAGGCAGCGAGGCCTTCTTTACCCTTGAAGGAGCAGTTATGCACAGATTCCAAGATAGCCCGCATGCCTTACGATTTGACAGGTTGAACAAAATTGTCAAATTTAATATCCGAGGAAAGAAGAAAAGGAATGTTGGAACAAACAAGTCATAGAGGTATAGTACAAAAGAGAGAGGAATAGTTAAATAAAAACACTGGAGCAAATATAGACATGATAGACCCAAGAACAATCTGATCTAAGAAATGCTTAGCTTCATTAACTAGAACAATGATCAAAGAATATTTGATCATCCTTCGAATTAATTCGCAAGCACTCTTAATGGGGGACTATTGATAGGGATGAAAGTGGTAAGACAGCTGGCATTCATCCAAGTAGGCCACATGTCAAAAGAACAAGGCAAGGCCCTCCAGTGCCAACATACCAGTCCGTGATCGGACCATTCTGATATAACCCTTCCATCCAGACAAGTTATCATGATATGATATACCTTTCCGATATACATACCCGATATGTCAATGTTATTAGATGACTCATCATGATCGGAAGGAACTTCCCAACCTGACACGTGTCAATCGGAGAAGGCACTCCTAGATTGATAACCATCTATATCGGTTCAGATCTTCTAGAAGAAAAGATGTACCATGAGATGTACCGGATTTCTAGAAGAATTACTGACCGAGACAACTTCGCAATTAATTAGCTGGCACTTAGCTAGCGTTTAGCTCATTTGAAAAAGTTGAATCCCAACAGCGAAGCTCTGCCCAATTGGAATCTGTATCCATTCTCTCTCTCTCTTTCCTTGTTCTTCAATTCAAGGAATTATTGTAAGATCTCTTGTAAACTCAGCTATTGATAGTTAGATCTCTCATTCCCGTGGTGTTTTCCCCGTTAATTGGGGTTTTTCCACGTAAATTCGGTTTCTCTCTTCTTCTGTTTGGATTCTCAATTGATTTTCTACTGAGCTAGCCACCCAATCAATACAAATTCAATTGTTTGGTTAAAATTGGGAACTCAATCCGATTTTAGCTCTAACATATACTAATATATTTATGCATAATATTAGTTTTTAACTTTTATAAAATCAACCAGCAATAAGAAGGCCATATGCTAGTTTTGATACTAATTATGTATAATATATATTTAAAAGTATCGAATATGTTGCTAATCTTCAAGTAATCAAAACAATCAATTTCGAGCCTGAAAATACAGGTCAACTTTAACTTTAGCTCATATATATAGGAAGAATGGAGTAGAAGTTGGACTAACATGACGCCAAACTCTGGTTGCTCTAAATCAAGCAAAGGTATCTGGTCATTCAAGAAACAAAACCCTTTTTTTTATAGATAAATCATATTTATTTATAATATTAGTTCCATGATAAGTGTTACAATCAATCCTTTCATACAAGAGAAAAACATATATTTGAGGTGCAAGAGACTCATTGTAACTTTTCTTGCTCTCTTTCCCTTCTGTTGTGCTCCTCCTTCCTAGGCCTCGTCACCATCAGATCCCTGAGATGTGTTTAGTGAGAAGTGCAAGCTCCTATTGATCAAGTTATTTGCTTCTTGGAGCATCGGCTATTGGATTTTATTCAATCTATGATTGTTGGATCTTGCTCGACAAATTGCATGAATCAACTATAATACTTTATAATGAAAGGAAGCGTACCTTGAGACATGATGAAGTCTACGATTTCTCCTTGTAGCGGTTATAAACCTGAGATAAATGAGGGCTAGGTCTTCTCTTCCCTACTCTCTTCTTTTATCGGTTGATCGATGGGGCACAACCTCTTTTATGTGTGTATATATGTGTGAGTGTGTAGGGTGAGAGGGACCTAAACCTCATATTTATAGCAAGTGATAACACTTGATAACCCCCATCAGATTATGAGTTCTATCAGGATTAACATCATATTTGAATTCAAATAGGATATTTAATTTGATTGGGTCTATAATGAATTGGTCCAATTTTGAAAAGATAAGGGTTATCCATTATGGAGTCTAATTAGGCCACATAAAGGAAATAAATCCAATATCGGCTTCTTTGATGGGTAGGATACATCAAATCAAGATAATAGGAGAAAGTTAATATCATGAATAAGTTGCCAGAAAATATGACATTTATCTTGGAAACATCGTCTATTCCCTCCCCCTTCCCCAAGGTCCAGATGACTTCCATCGTCAGTAGCTCCCATTCGATTTTTAAGGTTTTAGTAACCCAAGATGAAGAGGCCAAGAGGTGTGAATGAGGAACAAATTCCTGTAATACTCCCATATTCTTCTTGCTTGGTGGCATTGGCAGAAGAGGTGTGCAATTGTTTTTTTCACATTTTCTGCCTCACATATGTAGCATACTACCCGTGTACCCTTCTACTGCCATTTGTGAAGGTGGTGATCTAGTTTGAGCGTGCGCCCTTCTTGAGCTAGCCATACACATAATTTTTAGTCAAAGCCGCTTCCAGAAGGCCATCTTCAAGTCCATATGAAAACCATTATCAATTCGGAAGAGGTATAGTGACCTGACTGTAAAAGTTATAGCTGTGGTCAGTCTCCATGTCTTTTGGTCCTCCTCGGTCCCATAAATGCTATTGATGAGTGAAGTAGTGAGAGGTACTCCTTTTCTTCCACTTGTGATAGTGGCCCTGGCATCAGTAGCGATTACCCCCGCTGTAATCTTTCCTTTGCTTTGTAGATTCGGATGGGTTTTCTCATTATTAACTATTGCAAGGATGTGAACCGATCTCGTGATGAGTGTCCTTCAATCCACTTATCCCACCACATATTTGTGGACTTCCTACCCCTGCCGAGTGCAGATGTTATGGATAGCTGCTGGCTATTCTCTGCAAATACCTTTCCATAAGAAGGATGCTTGCACCGTGCTTTCTTGTGTGCATCCATGAAGCCCCTTTTGAAGTAGGCATGTGTAATGATTTTTTGGAATATGCTAGCTTCTCCCGTTAGGATTCTTCACCACCACTTCTCCAATAGTGCCCATTGAACTCACGAATATTCAGGATACCCCATCCCCCCTATTCCTTCGGCTGATATAGTTGTCGCTAGTTGACCAGAGGAAGTCTCTTCTCATGACCTCCATTTGGTCTATTACCCATTTCGGCAGTAGATATATAGACATCCAGTGTATTGGGATCTTTGTCAAGACAACATTGATCATTGTAAGACTACCACCCATGGATAAGAAGCACCCTTTCCAAGAGCTTAGCCTATTCATTATATTCGATATTAGATTTGACCAATCTTCCTTTCTCGATTTTTCCCCCGTAATCTTGACGCCCAGGTGCTTGATGGGTAGTGTGGTTACTGGGTTGTCCATTATTTGCGCCATATGTTGTGTTGTGAAACCATGGGGTTTGAGTGTGATAATCACGCTTTTGTGGAAGTTGATTCGCAATCCCCAAAGGCCCTCAAAAAGATAGAAAATGAGCTTCATTGCTCGAAAGTGAGTGAGGTTAGTAAGTCATCTGCATAGTAGAGTGTGGTGATTTTGTTCTCTCGGTTAAGCCCTATGGGGACTCCCCTACATATGTTTGTTTTATCTGCTTCCCTGAACATTGTGGCGAGTACGTATGTGACTGACCCAAAGAGGAGGGCTAAGAGAGGGTCACCCTGCCATAGTCCTCGTTTGTGTCTGACATACTCGGTTAGGAGTCTGTTTATGAGGAATTGAAACTTGGATGTCAAGATTAATATTTGGAGACAGAGGACCCATTTTGGTCCAAAGCTTCATGCCTTGAGTATGTCCTACAGGGAGTTCCAGTCGACCGTGTCAAAGGCTTTCTCAAAGTCACTTTTGACAACGATCCCATTTGAGTTGTAGTACGTGTTTCACCATATGGATGAGCTCTTCTACAACCACAATATTATCATGGATAATTATGCCTTGTTTATATAAAAAAAATAATAAAATATATAAATATATAAATAATGAAAAGAACACAGATCTTGAAATTTTAATTATTAAGATTTCAAATATATTTAAATTTAAAATATGTGATATTCTCGGGCCGTATCCCGAGGCAGGTTAAGATACAGATCCCGAGACAAGTTAAGGATACAAATCCCGAGGCAGGTCAAAATCTTAAATCCCATAATAGACCGAGAACAGAAATCTCGAGACAAATTTAAAATCCCAAGATAGCCCGAGAGCACAAATCTCGAGGCAATTTCAAGCCCCAAGATAGCCTGAGAATACATATCTCGAGGCTATCTAAAAAAAATAAATAAAATAAATAAATAATAAAATATATACAAATTTCAAGATTACCTGAGAATAGATCTCGAGGTAATCTAGGAAAATGACAATCCCAAGGCATCATGAGAATACCAATCACAAGGCATAAAAAAAGATAAATAAATTAATCAAATTAATTTTGATCTTATCAATATGGTTATGTGAGGTTATGATTTCACCGTGTGGATTGTAGGAAAGAAATTCTGATCTCAGGGGGAGGAGATTCCCTTTAGCGAGAATAAAAAGGACAGGAGAAGGGGACTTCTTCTGGGATGGAACTTTTGAGAGAGAGAACTTTGGAGGTTAAATAAAAAACTTTGGAGGGAAAGAAGAGAAGAGAGGAAAAGTGAGTCAGATAAAAGACAGAGAGTCATTTTCCATTAATATATATATATATATATATATATATATATATATATATATATATATTATATTACATATATTTATATATACTATATATTATTATAGTATACGAAGAAGAAAGTCGCCGCCCTCTCTGCCTTTCTGCGTTGTCAAGCCACCAGAAGTCCACTTCCCCTCTGTCGCCGAGTTGCCGAAGTCTGGTGCCACAGCTTGAAGAATAAATATAATACATATATATATTTTATATGAAGATGAAGTCCATTTCTCCTCTGCCATCGTTCGCCGCGAACCAAACTGGGTTCTTCAAGGTCCGCCTAAACCGTGAGCGATGACGCCGGGGACGGAAACAGAGATCTCTCAATACCCAAGCTCAAGATCAAGTTTAAATGTCTGCCGATGTAGCCTTTTTTTATTGTTCCCCAGAGTGGCTCCACCAGGCCGTCAATGGTAACCCTCTTCGCCACGACCAATCAAAGGGAAAATCAATGAAGTCCATCATCGCTGTCAATCTCTCAGCAAATTATCGTCGAGCCGCCGAAGAAGGAAGCGGAGGACCATAAGTCTATATATATATATAATATGAAGCTGCTCCATGGCCTGCCATCACTAAAGAAAAAGAAAAGCTATCTATTTTATATATATATGAAGTTGGACCCTCCCTGCACCGCCGAACTGCCAAAACACCTTATCACAACTAGAGGAAGAAACAGAGAACCTGAAGACTATATAATTTTTAGGGTAAATTAAAAAAAATCCATGTGGTTTCACAGTTTTGCATAATAGGGAAAGTGGTTTTTTTCTCTTGAAACTAACCTTGTAGTTTTTCTTTTTAAGAAAAAAGGGAAAAACCGTTAACTTCCATTAACGACATTAACCATTGCTTAGTTGGTAGGGGTATTTTCATCAATTTATTTGTTTTGATCACTCAAACTGATGGAGATTTGTATGAAATTAAATTTAGGGCAGTTTTTATGCAATTTTTGGTATTTACTTTACAAAATTTGATGAAAATACCTCTACCAACTTAACACCGTTATCGGGAGTTAACGGTTTTTTCCTTTTTTTTTGTTAACTTAAGAACCCACAAGGTTTTTTTTCAAAAAAAAAAAACACTTTCCCTATTTTGCAAATCCGTGAAACCACTGGATTTTTTTTTTAAATTTATCCTAATTTTTTATATATATAATATATGAAGTTCTTGTCTTGCATCTCCTCGCCGCTGCCGAGTCTCTGACAAGCATTCTGGTGGAGCTCCATATTATTTATATATATTATATTCTAAAGAAGTTGAAGGACGGAAGCTCTGCGCCCCTTCACCGTCGAGATTACGGCCTCTGATGCTGCCATTGGAAAGATCAACATTTTTATGCAGAGGATGGAGGCTCTGCGCCTTTTCGAGGCTTCAAAGACAAGTTTCTGGCCTCTAATGTTGTCGTTAGAGGGGATCATCATCCTATATATATATATATATATATATATATATATAATGAAAGGAAAGATGGAAACTATGTACGCCTTCACTGACAAGTTGCCAATTCCTAGAGGGCATTATTAAAAGAGATCACTGTCATATAAACATACATACTCTATTTTATATATATATATATATATATATATATATATATATATATATAAAGAGAAAGAGATCCCAATGTTTTCTCTGAAAGTCTTTGGCGACACTTACTTCTCCAGTCTTGCAGGATACTGGTAATATCTTGTGTTAGTTGTTACAAGGCATCATAAAAATCAGGACAGACTATGGTGATTCAAGGTAGTTTGTAAATATTGCTCAAAAGTTGAGTGTTTATGATGGGATGAAATTCATAAGTCAACAGGTTGCTACAGGATCATGTTATGACTGTTATAGCTTTGAATATTATGAATGTTATGGGGTGTATGATGGGTTGTTACTGTAAAATCCAAGGATTTCTGAAATAAAAAAAGTTTTATAATCCTTTTAAATATAGGTTATAAATAAATAAATTCCCTACATAATTAAACGGTTTAAAAAAAATGGAGGTTTAAAAAGGACTAAAACCCTAATTAGGGTTAATGGAGGGTCAGAAGGACTTTAATGTAATTTTAAAAGTAATAAGGACTAAATGGAAAATTGTTCTCTCTCTCTGTGGTGGACAAGCTTGTAACCTAAAAAGAATAGGGACCTCTGGATAATTTTCCAGATGAAAAACCCTTATAGAAATGGTTCAACTGTAGGGATTAGATGATCTCAGATTTGAGTTGATCGTGGAGCATTATTCTATCATCCGTGAGGCCACGTGGCGAGCCAAGAACAGATCCATCTGAGTGAGAGTTGGATCCGAGGCACTAGGGGAAGATAGGTTGGAGGTGACCTCACGGTGCAGGTGAATAGGAGCCGTTCATCTCACGATCATCTCAAGTTCGAGACCAGATGATTAAATCTGGCCGTTGAACACAAAACGATCTGGATCGTTGATCAAAGTGAGTGGCGGATCCGAGGCTTTACGGAGGGGTATCCACCTTTAGTCTCGATTAGGGGATCTTAGCCGTAGATTAGCGAAGAATCCTCATCACGCAGGCACGCATCGCTTTCATCCCCGGCCTCGCAACGCCACCGCGGCGCGGCCGCTTCTCCTACCGTTCTATCGGGCAGAAAGCGCGCTGAATCCGACGCTTAGCGCTTCGTCTCCCCTGTCTATATATATGGCGGACTCAGTGTCGAGTGAGGCTAGAGAGGAAGGAAGCCACCGAAGGGAAGAGCAACCCGGCGCCGACGAGGGAAAAGAAGGGGCGCCAACACTGTTCACTGTGGTCCGGCAGGTTCGCAGTCACCACCATCGTCGTTCTTGGGCAGAGAAGGAGGTTGTGACAGGGTGAAGGAAAGGAGGTTGCGGCACGTTCACAGGAGCAATTGAGCTCGCCGGGAAACCTGCAGATGCTCTCTCGTCGCCGGAGACCCCTATGGAGGTGCTGGGAACGTCGCGAGCACCATGTAAGTTCTCCTCTGCCATTTGGAACCTTTTAAGTTTCGTTGCAAGCATAGAATATGGTTGCCGGAGAAAAGAGGGTGGGCCGACGATAAGAGCAACTCCAGTGAGCAATATAGGAGTTTGTGATCGCTCGGTAGAGGAGTGGAGTCGCGCAACAAGTTTCTCAGGCAAGGGGGACAAAGAATCTAGGGTGAGGTCGCATGGTCATGCACAAGGCACAAGATTCTTCTCCTACTGAGCTCACCACCTAAGGAAGAAGAAGTTTTTTAAAAAAATAATAATAATATAAATAATAAAATGTATACATACTAACGAGTGGATAAGTAAATAAGAAAATTATATAATTATCTCCATTAGTGGATAATTATTTGAAGGATTAGATAAATAAAATTAGAAATGAATTGGTTAGAGTGTGACAATTATTAATCAAAGAAAGCATGGTAAATTAATTGGCTTTAATGAATTTAATTAGAGGAATAATGAAAATTAGCTTTATTAATTAATTAATGAACTTTAATTAATTAATTTAGTTAATTAAGGGGTAAGTTGATTCAGGTTAACCCTTTTATAAATTTGGGCCTAGTCCCAAATGGGTTGATCACCTTGATTTAATGGGGATGTTAAGACTTTAAGTTAATCAAATTAATTTAATGGTCTAAGTTGGTCAAAAGGATTTAGCATATTTAAATCAAGTTGAAATAAGGTTATAGGGGTCCAAGGTATTTTGGATTCCAGTCAAGTTGGGCTAAGGAATCGGGTTAGTTGAACCAAGTTAAAGAAAAAGAAAAAGAAGGTAAAGGGTTGGGAGAGGAGGGGTTTGAAACCACAACCTCTCAACCAACACCATAACACTCTAACCGCTTGGACATGGCTAGCCACGTGATGAAGGTTGGTGGCCTTTTATTCAAATAGATATAGGCCCAACCTAGCTAAGACGACTAGACAAAACTAGTTAGGGGTCGTACCACGGCAAACAAGAAATAAGGTTGACTAAGTTGACCAAGTTGCGGTTTAAAAGTCAACTTAGGGCTTGGGAAATGGTCGATAACTAGGTAGATGGTTATAAGACCCGTTTAGTGGGCCAAGGCCTATCAAAAGCGAGAGTGCAACAGGAGCATCTAGAAACCTAGGATTATGTTGGAATTTTGGTTCTAATAGAAGACTCTATTGTCAGATAATCTTGAGGGGATTTAGAAAAGTTACTTGAGGAGACTGGAACGGCTTCCCGATCCTAGAAAGAGGTAAGTACACTTGCCTAGTACCTACTCTTCGAAGTTCCTTTGAACTTGAATATGCTTGTTATGCTTTATTGATGTTATACATGCATCCTTGTCTATTTTAGATTCCTGTTTGAGCTTGTATGTTGTTTTCGGGATGTTGGTATCCCTGATTTCGTTGTGGTCTACTTCCCGGACTCAGTGGAGAGTGGGGGCTCCGATAGGGAAATGTTCAGGGGCGTGACCCCTCGCATTTCAAAATTGGCCGCGTTGTGAGAGGCGCATTCTCTCGGTGGTCTTACCCGCCGCTGGGAATGGTACGCCAACCGTGTTAACACGTATGAGAGGTGGTACTACCGAAGTTACACCGGAGGGTCGAATCGCACTGCAGGGTCATGTTCACAAAGACGTAGTCGGGTTTATCAAGTGTGGAGTAACCTTGAGTTTTTCTTTGAAACTCAATACAGAGCTTGAGGGCTTCTGTTGTTAGGGGTCGTGCCTTTGAATTTATTTGTGGTAGACCCCTAGTGTTATGTATTCTTGGGATAAGGTCCTTTACTTGACATGATTATACTATGTCTTTGTGAACCGCAGGGGTACTTACTGGGCTTTCCATTCGAAAGCTCATGCATTTGTTCTTTCTCTCTTTTACAGATTCCGAGGTCTAGGGGTGGTGCTGAGGAGAGATTGTCTTGGAGATCCGAGGTCTGAGGGTCTCCCTTATCTTGTATTTTGAGAGTTGTTTACTTTGTGTAGGACCCATATAGGGACCAAACTTTGTATAGGGCCGATGGACCCTTATGACTCTATGTTCTTTCTGAACACGAGTTTATTTTATATTATGGTTTGTTATCTGATGATTCACGATTAGGCCTTGTATTCTAATGGAGCTTGTCTCTTTTTGGGTACGGCTGGTCTGTGCGAGTGCCCGAGGTCCCGGGATCCGGGTCGGGGCGTGACAAATTAAAGTGGTATCAGAGCGCCGGTCTCTAGTTTAGAGCAGATAACAAAACCCTAGATGCCCTTAGCCAGTTGCATAGACTGAGTGCGGGTCTGGAATAGCTTAGTTATTGGCACGTTAGATTGATGCCTGGTTTCACTTGTAGGATGTCGGGACCTGCGCACCGTCAGGATTTATCTGAGGATGAGGTGGAGTCAGTTCTTGAGAACACTCCACCACCTCAAGCTGACTCTTCGGATCCTGTAGAGATCCTTGCTGAGATGAGGAGGACTCTGGAAGCCACCAATCGGAAGATTGATAGGATTCAGTCCACAGTTGCTATGCTCGTCAAGAGACAGAGGGACGAGGGTGTGAGGGTCCCTGTTGTTCAGAGTCCAGTGGATAGGGGCCCGAGGGTTCCGCTGGTCCAGGAGATAGTGAGCCCTAGCATTCCGCCAAGGCGAGTTTGCCAAGCCCGTGACTATCGTCGTAGTTTGGGAGTACAGATGGGGGCTAGAGCTGGAGGTCCATCTTCTACGGTGATCAGGATTATCAGGTGCCGACGCTGCGGTGGATATGGACACCGGATGGCGGAGTGTAGGCACCCTTCTCTTTGGTGCCGTAGTTGTGGCAACACTGAGCATCTTGCCTTCTACTGCCCAGGTGGCGCACCGGGACCTAGTAGGGGACCACAGGTGTCAGGAGGATATCAGCCCCTTGTCGACTACACCTAACTATCTCCCGATGAACACCACCTAGATTGAGTCTAGTTTATTGTGTTTTAAATAAATTGTAGTCTTATAAACTCTTAGGGTTGTATGAACTGCTTATGTTATGTTCGAAGTTTGCTCTTAGTAAAATAAAAGTTTGGTTATCGTTATCTGTGATAGTGTATTAAAGTAACCCAATGGAGGGGAGCAGGTAGCAGCACTAATCTACGCTACGCCGATGACCTATTAGTGCTTAGCTCAGGGAAGACAAGCAACTTCAGGACACTGAAACTCATCTCTTACGTACTTGTTTGAAGGACTGTCATGACTGAGGATAAACTATAACAAAAGTGCCCATTGGTGCAGTGCGAGGAATGTCAACTGAGCCCTTTCCCAATAAATTGCTTGGGTATTCCCCTAGCTGGAAGCATACCCAAAAAGGAAGACTGGAGGAAACTTATCCAGAAGGTCCAAAATAAACTGATAGCTTGGAAAGGGAGACTGATGTCAATGGGGGGATGAATTACTCTACTAAACTCAACCCTATCAGTCATCCCAAACCATTGGATGACCATGTATAAACTACCGCAATGGGTAGTGCGCCAAATAGAAGGAATACGAAGAGACTTCCTTTGGAGAGGAGCAATTCCTGAATCGAAAGCCTACAGTCTAGTGCAATGGGAGAGACTAACTCGACCCAAAGAACTAGGAGGATGGGGAATCCTAAACCTGAAAGCTTTCAATAAAGCACTTATCTAAAAGTGGTGGTAGCGACTCTTGAGAGAAGAAACCGGAATTTGCGGAAGAATTGTTGCACACGCCTACTCCAAGAAAGCCCAGGTGAACCGATTCAAGAAACCACCCGCATGTGCATCCTATTTTTGGAAAGGGGTAATGGAGCAATGAGACCAAACCATGGCCAATATGATCACCAAGAAAGGGAATGGAGAATCTACCAAAATATGGCTCGACAACTAGATCAATGAACACAGTCCTTAGAGGATGTGCCTAGAACTACAGACCCTAGGAGCGAACGCTGAGCACACATTTTTGGAGGCAAGGCAGTGGCAACAACAAGGGAGGTCACTCCTTAGGCCAGGACCCCTTTCATGGAAGCCAGGAAAATGATTCAAAGCATGTAGGAACATCTAAATCAAGACGGAACGGAAGAGGGGGATAGACGACTATGGAGACTAACCCCAAACTAATCCTTTACGGTCAAGTCACTGTACCTATTTGGGATCGATGGGGGAATGAGATGCTCCCTACCTGCAACCTTCTAGAAGCAAACTGCCCCCCTGAAAGTCAAGCTTTTTGCCTGGTTGGCACAGGAAGAAAAGCTCCCCACGCTACAGAACCTACTAAAAAGAAACTAGAAAGGGGAAAGAATACGATGCTGCCTATATAACGGGGAAGACAAAACTACTGAACACCTACTCCTTCAATTCCAATACTCAACTGAGGTTTGGTTGCACTATAGAAGCATCCTTGGAAACTAGACCCCCACACACACACACACACCCACCCACCCACCCACCCACTAGGATACAAGGTCTGGGGTGGTCCCCGATCTGTAAGAAACTGAAGAAAGGGTTCCGTAAGGGCTAGAACCTTCTTGTGCTCGTCGTGACCTAGAGTCTCTGGTTAGAAAAAAAATAAGAGATAATTCAATCATAAACACCGTGTTTACAGCCAATTTATTCTCCACTTTGATTTCCTTTTTCTTTCCTGGTTCGACAATGCACACGCCACCAAGAAGGACCAACTACAAGAAATGCAGAACCTTGTAAGACACAACCTAAACCTCACAAGAGAGGGAGCAACTCCAAGACCCATGGGAGCAGACTTCAAGGATGAGGAACACAACACACACACCCCTCAAGCGATGCAAGCCCAGACCATAACAGACAGATCTCCTATGCTACCCTGATCCATCTGGGATTAGATTAACAACGGAATATGTATGGAATAATGTAACAATCTAATCACTTTAACCCCCATTAATGAATGTGGTTTATCCACTTTTCCAAAAAAAAAGTGTTTTATTAATATTGATAAATGGATGCTTTGTAATTTTGGAAATTCCAAAGTTCAATTTAAATGCAATTGTAAAGCAAATATATATATAAATCGGTAGTAGAACCTTTATGCTGAAGACTTATGGATATCTTCTAAGTGTTTGAGTTATAAGAAGGATATCATTGTCATTACCAGAATGATGAAAAATTTCTTATAACACTACTATAGAAGCAATAACTAATTTGAAATTTAAATGGTCAAGCTTTCTCTAAGTCTGGATAATGTATAAAATGCATTGCTATGGAGATAAGCATAGTGAGAAATAGTAAGTAATATTTAAAAGGCAAAAAGTTATTTTTGGTCCCTGAACTATTGTATATTGTTCATTTTGGTCCTTGTACTATGAAAATGTTCAATACGGTCCTTGAACTATAGGGGTTTTGGCAATTAAGGTCCCTGCTGCTGACGTGGCATACTGGTTAAATACAACTATTTTTTATTAAGACGTAGTAACCTAGGTGGCTGGTCTTTGATGACGTGGCATAAAATGGAATTTTGGTATATTAATCCTTATTGCTAACGTGAATAGCTGACATGCCACTAAAAAATAAAATAAAATTTGGAAAATCCATTTTTTTAAATTTTTTTTAGTGTCACGTCAGCAGTACACGTTAGTAATAAGGTATAAAATAAGTAGGAATAAAGTTCAAGATTATTTTTCTGGATTTTTTCAGTTTTTTTATTTTTTTAGTGTCACGTCAGCATGTTGACATCAACATGGTGACGTTGCATGCCACATCAACAGTCCACATCAACAATAAGGATTAATATATCAAAATTCTATTCTATGCCGCATCATTATGACATGTCAGCAAAGCCCAGCCACCTAGGTTGCCACGTCATAATAAAAAAAATGGTTGTATTAACCTGTATACCAGCTGGCTGCCATGTTAGTAGCAGTAGCAGGTACAGTAATTGCCAAAAACCCCATAGTTCAAGGATCGTATTGAAAAATTTCATAGTAGATTGACCAAAATGAACAATATACCATAGTTCAATGACCAAAAGTGGCTTTTCTCCTATTTAAAATTATTGAGAATTTTCGTTGGCCAGTCAAAGTCATATTTACAGAAGTGATGGTTGCTCTTAGTGTTAGTTATATCAATGAATATCTATATGAATTACTTCAAAATCATTTGGAATATAGGCTTCTTATTTCCCCAAACTTAATGACACTATGATAAAATAAAATAAAAAATAAAAGAAGAAAAGATATAAAAAAAAAGAGATGAGATGCCCATACACTCCATTATTGAATCCGGATTCATCATTAAAGTTCATCCTAAAAATAGTGGTGGGCCCACACCCAACAAGTCTAATTAATGATGTCATGAAGGTCAAAAGAAAAGTGGAAAATAGGTTTTTTTTTGTAAGAATTCTCATAACGTCAGGAAAGTCAAGGGGCCAATCAATGGAGTTTAGATAATAATAATAATAATAATAATAATAATAATAATAATAATAATAATAATAATAATAATAATAATTTAAAGGAAGGTGATAAGTAAGCATATTCTCCTTCAAGAATCTTCATGCTATGATATATGCCTACCCGATGTCAAAGCATTGAAGTGTGCATCTCGAGGCGGTGAAGCACACGTCTTTGGAAACGACATACATCTCGAGGTGGCCATGGAAAACACATCTGAAGGCCGTCGATGGAAAATAAATTAGAAGATGACGCGTATCTCGTTGAGAATGACGAAAAACACATCTTGAGGCGACTCATAAAATCCAAATCTTAAAGCAACCACAAGTCTCGATGAGGCGATGGGAAGCGCATCTTGAGGTGGACGATGAACTACAAATTTTAAAGGTGCATATATCTCAGGCCAACGATGAAACACTCATCTTGAGATGGCGAATATGAACCTAAATCCTGAAATGACATAAATCTTGAGGCGGTGATTAAACATTCAGCTCGAGACAGTCAATAAAAGCATACATTCTACAGTGGTGCAAATCTCAAGGCGGCTCAAAGCATGTATTTGAGGCGGCTGATGAAACGCAAAGTAGCAAAACATACGTCCCAAGGCAGAAGGTGGAACCATTTAAATAAATAAATAAATAAATAAATAAATAATGTATATATATACATCCTATGATGATATTTATATGTCATATGTTGATGCCAAAATCATATTTGCTTTGAGATCGAAAATCAATCTCGCATCAACGGTTGAATCTGTTTAGAGATTAGGACTTAGAACAGTGAAGAAATATCAAAGATAATTCAAACAATCAGAGAAAGACAAATTTAAGGTGGAAAAAACCCTAAAGATTGTGGAAAAAACCACGGGAGAGGAAAGATCCACTATCATCAAAGAATTTACATACATTCTTACAGACAAAGAGGAGATCGACCAGGGTTTTCCGTAAAGGATTGGAGATTAAGCCTAGATCTGAGATTCGCTTCCCGAAATGGTAGAGCTTTATTGTTTGAAGATTGGAATGTCGAGAATGAACTGTAGCAGCTAACTTATATAGGCTCGAATTTCTTTGGGCATAAGCCTCTAATTAGAGCATGTGTTTGCCAGCTAAGCATCCAAATTTAGCGCCACCAAGGCCCAAATTTGCCAACTAAGCTGCTTGAGTCACAACAGCTGTCACCCTTCTAGAAACCCAGCCTGGCTACAACTATATCTTTCCTAGATCGGAACCGGAGGATCAAGTATAACTTTCTTTATAGTTGTCTCGCTTTAACGGATAAGAACCGGTGTATTGCTCTGGGCCGATGAGCTTTTCGTCGAATGGTTTTGACACTAGGAACCTGTGAGTGGATTGACCCTGCTTCGTCACAAAACCGTTAGATCGTGTCTGAAGGGAGGAGCGGATCATGAGGGAGATTGTCTTGACCGATAGGCGGCCAGCCTCTATGCTTCGTTTTCCCATACACGTAAAAGTCGCTTTGGATGACCGCCAATGCGGTTTTACCACTTTTACCCTCATCATAAGACCCCCCTCAAGTATGCTTATGTGAGTTTGTGGAATGAACAAATAATTTTTTATCATTATTCGGACTCGTTTAGCTAAGCATATGATCAAGCCGATGAGTTGGTTATATCGCGTTGTACTTCTTTTCTTGATAGCCTTGGGTTTATTTGTCTGATTGGGTTTCCCCGATATTCACCGATCAGTAATTTTCCTTTGGGCAACTCCTCTGGGTTGCTCCATATTATTTCTTTAAATAGCGAGTATGTACTTTGTTAAGATTTTACGGATACTTGGGCTGCAAGATTTGCTTGGGCAAAACTGTCTTTCTGCCTTAATTATTTTATATCCACTATACTCTTGTGTCTGTGCACGGTTACCGAAAAGTGGCGTAGGAGTGAAAAAGGGCAGGGGGGAAAGTCAATGATGTTGAGCGCATTATCTAATGATTCCACATGTCTGTTATCTATCTGATCAGTCCCCTTTCTTTATTCTTAGCCGTTTGATAGGAATATACGCGTCTTCCTTATAATCGATCATTACTATGATAAACGATTCGAACCGTCGGATCTATCCTTCTACTGTTCAAGACTTACACCCAAGACTTTCTTCTCTTTTTGAAAATGGAGCTGTGGAGCTTCAACTTGTTTGTCTGCTTTGCATGCATAGTTGTTCCTCTTCTTCTCCAAAATCTGTGATTTCGATTTCGCTTGTTCACTCAGGTATGGATTCTGTTCCCGTTTCAAGACTCAAAACTTCTTCCTCTATGGTCACTTCTGTATCTACGCCGGTCTCTTCGACTAGGGTTAAGGTTGAGGAAGTTAGGAAATCCAAACCCAGTTCCAACTCTTTCAATAATATACTTTTTGAATCTGAAATTGATAAGCTTGCAGAGAAGTATAAACTTTCTTCATCTCTGTTTTATAATAGAGTCCCCGCATCTGATGAGTATAATTGTTCTCCGTCTCAAAAGGGAGATTTGGTCCTTTATTATGACGCTTTGTTGGAGGGTCTTAGGCTTCCATTCCCTCAGATCTTTGTCGATATCTTCCGCCATTTCAATGTGTGCCATTCACAGTTGTCCCCAAATTCTTGGAGGATTCTTTGTGGGTTTGTGATGGTGTTGTCTCATTGTAAAGTCAAACCATCCGTCTATCTCTTCAATCTCCTTTATAGTTTGAACTAGGATAGGAATACGGATTGGTACTACTTTTGCGCTAGGCAAGGCAGACAATTCCTTGGTCCAGTGCCTTATTCAATAAAGGGATGGAAAAGCAGATTCTTTTTTGTTTCCTGTAGTGAAGAATAGGGCTTCCCGATTGATTGGGGCATTCCACGGACTCATGTAGCCAATAAGGAAAAGCTGAGTCATGAGGAGAATAAATTGTTGGAGTTATTTAAAGAGTTTCGATGTGTACCAATTAATAAGTATCTAATTGACCAACGACTCCAAGATTGTGACCTCTATACAGCTATGGGCAGGGACTTTTAGAATTCGCTTTCGTGGTCAGAATCTAGTCGATCATTTGTTGACCTTTTATCTCCTTTCTGATCTACAGGTGAGGTGATGTCTACTGATGGGACAGCAAACGTATTGTTAGCCAGTATACGGGCAACCGAAGAGATGAAAAAGGATGCTCAGAAGGGCCGGAAGAAACGGGCCAAAACCGGAGGTTCTTCCCCAAAAGTAATTGAGGAGGTCCATAACAAAGCACAAGATGATAGGGACAGTGCTTTAGTTGAAGACGCTCCCCAAGCGAGCAAATATTCAGCTGGCAAGGAGAGAACTGAAGTTGTAACGAAGCTAGCGCTGAAGGAGAAACAAGTGGCTTCACAGAAAAGGAAGGACTCTGAACAAGATTCTAGTGATAATTCACAGCATTCTGATGGCATTCCACTGATTACCAAGGAAAGGAAATTAATGAAGGTGACTGATATATCGGATCCAATTCCTTCTACGGATGTCGCGATTGGTCGCTTCAAAGAGATTCACCCTACTCATTTATCAGAGCCAATCACTTTTGCGGTCCCTTCTTCTGACATGGTGGTCAGTAGGACTGTTCGGTTTGTTGTCGTTGAGGCCCCAAGCTAATTTATCTCGCAACAATCAGATAAAGAATTCCGTCGGAGAGAAGATCCGGAAAGTTGAAAGAAAACGTCGAGACTGTCATAAGTCAAGGTATGTCTTCTTCTGATGAGGTGGAGTTGATGTATGCCAACTTTTTATAGAAGATGAACATTATCGATTCTTTTTTACTAGTCAAAGGCATTGTCGAGGTCGAAATGCCCGATTGGTCAGACGGTACTGAAAGCCAGGGAACTGAGACGCGGAACAACATTCGTCGGATTGATACAACTTTAACCATTGATCTATAGCCGATTGACACTTCTCTTGATATCCTCTGTTCTAAGGATATTCGCTCCCACATGCGTTAATTTACTAAGGACGAAGCTGTTGCTCATTTGCGTATGTCTCTAACTACGCTAAATCTCTTTTTATCACTGATTCATCTTTCATACACCATTTATATCTTTGTGCTAAACACTTCTTTGACAAACATATCTGTGGGGGGATCGCGTTACTGGCCTTATTGAGAGAGGAGACCTATGGACCGCAATGATAAATAGGTTAGAGGCTGATAATAAGAAATTAATCAAAAAGTTGAACTAAAGAGCCTCCGAAATTAAAGAGCTGAGAGAGGATAGGGATCGCATCCTCAAGCTGCACAAAGAGGCTACAGAATTGGCAAAGGCTACATCGGAGGAATGTTTAGGCTTGAAAAGCACGAAGGAAGAAATGGACCGTAGTCTCATTGACTTCCGCCAGAGCTTCGAGAAAATCAAAGCGAAGAAGAAGTAGGTCTTGGATGAGAAGAATACGAGCTTAAAGGAATGCACCTTACTTAAGAGGGTTAATGTCAGACGGGGTTTAGCCTCTCATGATATGAAAGCCAAATTTGAAGAGGCTGACCAGAAGGCCAAATTTCTTGACAATAGGTACAATACTCTCTTTGCTGAAAAGGAGTCAAAAGATAAGCTTATCTGTTGAATTAAAATCAAACAGGATAGAGCTGAGAGAGAGAGGGACGATGCTAAGGCGACCCTGGAGACAGGGAAGAGGTTGTTTTTCATGCCGGAGAGGTTAGTGGGTTTAAATCACAAAATGGCTCGTTGGAAGAGTCTTTAAAGTTGAAGGACAAGGAGCTTACTGAACATACCTAACAAGTTTCTCCCAGCTTATATGAAGTCTTCCGAACGCTGTACTTAAGGGATCTTTCAACTGATTTTGGTCGCTTGAGTTATGCTCAGACTGTAAAGTTATATTTTGGGGAGAAGGAATTATCTTCTTCTGATTCTAATGAAGAGACAGAGACGGTAGCTGGAGGTAACATTTATTTCTTCTCTCGTGTTTGGCTTTTCTTCCATTTTGAAAGCTCATTGGATTTCGTTGTTTTAGATATCTTGAAATCTGATGTAGCGATCCTAGAAAAAGGAGAGACCTCCCTTCCTGTCGCTAAAGAGGCTGCTGCTGAAGAAGTCGTTGAGACTGTTGGCAAAGAATCGGCTCCGATGAGTATTGCTGATGAGCAACTATGCGGGATAATCGAAGAATTGACTTCGATCATTCTGGCCAAGGAGCTCAGTTTACTATTAGGAGCCAAGGAAAGATTGCACACCGTATTCGACGAGGCGGTTTGTATTACTATTGGAGGAAATGACCATACCGTTGAATCTCTTCCGGATAATCCAACTTTGGAGGTGGTTGTTGGAGAGCCGCAAGGTTTCGTCGGAGGAGCGGCCAGGGAAGCGGGCTCGTCATCTTCGGTGGGGGAGCGGGTAGAAGTCATAGTGGAGCATCCTCTTGCCGTTCCCCAAGAGTCTAATCCTGTGATTATTGAGATCGACGGAGGAAACACCTATGGTAATTCCCTTCTTATACATTCCTCTACTATCCCCTTTTTAGTTTTACGAAAAGGATCGTTGCATTCCATTCTGGATCTTTCATGGACCTGATTTTTATATTTTAAACTACTTCAACTTCATGATAATCTGCTTAAAGATAGAGAAGTGACGCCAAAGCCGCAAGTCGAAATCCCTGGCTTTGAGATAGAACAAGGTAAGGAGTTGCCTCGCCTTTACCATTATTTATGGGGACTTCCTCTCCCCAGATTAGGCAAAATCTTATTGCTTTCTGATGTGGATATTGATGAAAAGATTTTTGATGATCTCAGAGAACTAATATACGGGGTCGCTCTTTGATCTTTGCATAGTAAAGAAACCAGAGGTAAGGATTTAATCTTTCTTTGGACTCCACCTTTCTCAAATTGATTTTCTGAATCTGCATAGTTTAATTTTCTATCTTGATGATGCAGAAAATGAGGCTATGGAAACTCTAAGGAGAAGGTTGAGAAGCTAAAAATTGAACTGATGGAGTTAACCGCATGGCTAGGATCCAAGAGGTTGCCCCAGGGTCTATGCCCTCCTTACCTCTAGGTTGTGAAGAACATACCGCTCTTATTGAAAAAATTCTAGAATGAAGCTAGAAGTGTTTCGAAAGGGACCTCATTGGAGAAAAAGTAGAATTTTATTTGTATCTTCTATGTAATGGTATCAGGACCTTTATTTGGATTTCAGAATGCTTGGCCCATGTGGATACATCCGCAATTCTTCCAAATAACTGTCTACATAATCTATTTTGATAAATATTTGGTTGCTTTGATGATGTTAGTCTCGGAGACAACTCCTTGTTCTATGACCTTACATTGTTTTTTCTGCTCTTTGATTATTTTCTGATAGATCAGCTAAGGCCAATAAAAAGGTTGTGTTGTTCAGGATTTCCTTTTATATTCCAGGACCGATCTTCAAGAGTGTTGCTCGAAGAAACCAAGATATCTCCATTAATGTATCCTTTAATATTGGGGTTAACAAGGCGTCACCGTAAATCGTAGGGTGGCTTCACATATTGCGTGGCAGGAATATGATCTTTAAGTATCGATGAAGTAGATTCCTGTGAAATCATACTTTGGTGGAGATTGCGGAGAATCGTTCTCTGTCTTTTTATGTAATCTTCAATGCTTGTCATTTCTTCAACAAGCTTCGTCTTCCGCGGCGCTGCTATCATCGTGTCACAGGTATCAGGGGTGGGAGTTCAGTAGCGACATTGAGGGGGCCAACAGATCGTGAGTGGGATGTGATGTTATATCATGGACTGGTTTCTGGAGAGATTATCTTTCTGCAAGGGTCGAAGAGTTTTTTGGGGGATTATCGTGTGTCGATATGGGAGTGTCGATTGTCTCATATCTTGGAGACATGACATTCCAGGTCGAGATGTTAGAGCGGAATGGGAGTTTGAAAGAACTGGTCTTCCACGCTCATCCTGTGGGTGATGAAGATGTGGCCTCTAAAGGTTCTTCATAAATCATTAGTGAAATATTTTGTTGTACTCTCAAAAGTGTTATCCAATGAAATATTATCACTTTTCTTTACCAAGTCTCTGTTGCTTGCTTTTAATATGCCACCTCCGTTTCTTTATGAAACAAACTGCTAAATGAATGGGATTATTCTTCCATTAGAAGTGGTAAAAACTGACAATTCAATCCATTCTGTAACTCGAACCCTTTGATCGAATATTGTTATTCAGCTTCGAGCAAGATCCTCTTGTCATCATGGTTGATTGGTCTTACGCTTCTTTATAAGCTACTCATCGGTGATACTCAGAAAAATTCCCACTTACTTGATTTTGAATAGGAATTGCTTGGACTGCCATGATAACTTCTTCTTTGAACGAGATTCCCGTTTAACACTTGATTTTTGTTCTTAGATAGGGGCAGCTTTTGGATTCCTAAAGCCAAAACCAATGTGTTTGGAATTATCACCGGAGTTAATAGGGAGCCTGTAACGAAGCGTCAAGCGTCTCTTTGGGTTCATAACTAAGCGTCAAGCATCCCTTTGGGTTGGTGACGAAGTGTCAAGTGTCACTTGGGACTTGTAACGAAGCGTCAAGTGTCTCTTCTGAGTTCTTCACAAAATCTCAGTATAAATTGAGGAGAATGGTGATGTCTGGGAGGTCATACTCTGAACATTATGGGTGAGAACAGTCATCGTTCGTTCTATTAATTCTTTCTTCACTACATGATGTCACAAATACCTTTTGATTCCAAATGGCATTCCAACCGCAAAGATACCATATGCACCCGATGGATCGGGTGAGGTCGCAGACCCAAATGTAGAACTTTTGGCCGGTAAAGTTGTTGAAGGATGGAGTGCTTGGAGAAGTTATTTTAAGAGATGGATGGAGACAAGCTTCTTATCATTGTTTTGTATTTAATCATGTTTCCCTCCCTTGCTTCGAATTCTTCGGTTAAATGTCCAACCACCAGTTTTGAGTCAGTATTCGCCATCAGATTTTGTACACCAAGGCCACGAGCCAACTGTAAACCGACAATCATAGCTTCATATTCTGCTTCATTGTTTGTTGCTTTGAAACCAAACCTCAAGGCAGTGATGATTTTTATCTTTAAGGTGATCGAAGAATTAATCCTGCTCCCGAACTATCACCGGTTGATGAGTCGTCAGTGTGCAGGATCCATTAGGAAGAAGAAATTTTTTCTTCTCCGAATTGCTTTGTATCTGGAATTTCATCATTATTTGTTATAGTAAGCTCAGCAATAAAATCAGCTAATACCTGGCTTGATAGTCATCCTTGGTTCATAGCTGATTTTGTACTCTCCCAATTCGATCACCAATTTTGTTAATCGGCCAGATGCATCGGGCCGATGAAGGACTTACCTCAACGGTTGATCGGTTAGCACTTTTATTTTGTAGGATTGGGAATAGAGGCGAAGTTGCGGAGTAGATACTACCAAAGCATATGACAACTTCTCTAGAGGGAGATATCTTGATTCAGTGTCAGTGAGAACCTTGATTACATAATCGACAGGTTTTTGTAGGCCGTCATCTTCTTGTACTAGAACGACCTAACCACTGAATCTGTGACAGACAAGTAAATATAGAGTTCTTCTCCGGGTTGTGATTTGGCAAGTAAAGTTAGTAATTGTAGATATTCCTTCAACTGCAATAATGACTTCTCGCATTCATTTGTCCATTAGAGCATTGGTGCTTTTCTCAATGCTCGGAAGAAAGAGAGTTTCTTCTCTCCTGATTTAAAGATAAATCTTACAAGAGCTGCTAATTGGTCGTTGAGTCTTTGTATCTCCTTGATGGTTTTTGGAGACCTTGTTTCGATGATTGCTCAAATTTTTTCTGGATTAGCTTCAATGCCTCGTTGGGTTAGCATGAATCTAAGGAATTTTCCTGAGCGGACACCAAATGCACATTTTTTTGGGTTGAGACTCATGCCATGCATCCGAAAAGCAATGTAAGTTTCTTGGAGGTCGGCTGCATGGTGTTCAACTTTGTCACTTTTTACTAGAATATCATCAATATATGCTTCAACATTTCTGCCAATCTAGTTTTTAAATACCTTGTTTACCAGCCTTTGGAAGGTAGGACCAACATTCTTCAATACAAAAGGTATAACTTTGTAACAATAGGTTCCCCTGTCAGTGATGAAAGAAGTTTTCTCTTCATCGGATTGAGCCATCCAGATTTGGTTGTATCCTGAGGAAGCATCTAAGAAGCTAAGTATCTCACAACCTGATGTTGAATCAACTAAATTATCTATGTGAGTCAAGGGGTAGCAATCCTTGGGGCAAGCATTATTAAGATCAGTGAAGTCCACACACATTCGCCACTTTCTAGTGGACATTTTGACTAAAACAACATTTGATAGCCAATCAGGGTAATATACTTCACGAATGAAATCCGCACGCATCAACTTGTCGACTTCCTCTTCAGCAACTTACAAGCGATCTGGGGGGAAGGTTCTACACTTCTGCAAAACTGGTTTGTATTCTGGATATATATTAAGTTGATGCTCGATAACCTAATGTGGACCTGTGCATCACCTCACCACGGCCCGTGCAACACATCGTAATTATCTTCGCCAGCTTCAAAATCTCGGCCCCGTTGTTCGAGATCTCCAATCTCCTAGTTGGATAGTTCGCTCAGTCTATTCTTATATTAGGGTTAGTGCCTCTAACTCCTCGACGGAAGTTGGTCTGCATTTTTCTCTTTCTCCACTTTCTGGTTTTATACCTTCAACAACAAGAGCTTATGTTGTCCGGCTACTCCCCTCCCCCAGATCCTTGAGCATGGTTGCATAATATTGTCGTGAGGCAAGTTGGTTGCCTTTCACTTCTCCACAGCTATTTCGAGTGGGAAACTTCATCATCATGTGGTAAGTTGATGGAATAGCTCCCAATGAGTTGATGGATGGCCTCCCTATTATGACATTATAGCTTGACGGACAACGAACTATTAGAAAATTGATAAGAGAAGTAGCTGTCCAAGGAGGGGTGCCAAGTGTAAGTGGGCGAGAGATCATACCATCCGGTTGTAATGGGCTACCATTGAATCCGATCAACGGGGATTTCATTGGTCTTAAATTCTCAGGAGGTATTTTCATCTTGTTAAAGGCATTTGAATAGATAATATCTATTGAACTTCTAGTATCAACTAGGACCCGCTCAACCATTAAAATTCCGATCTCGACAATAATGACTAAGGCATCATCATTAGGGTGATTTACCCTTTTGACGTCTTCATCTGAGAAACATATTTGGGTAGAGGATCGGGGCCTTTTTAGTGATGTGACATTCTGCACCGACCCAACCATTCGGACATAATTCTTCTTTGAGGTTGAGCTTTCTCAGCCACATCCTTGTCCTCCTGCTATCATTGTGATATGGGTATCTTTAAGATCTTTTGGTTGATCAGTGGAGGTGTTTTCAGTCTTTTGATCTTTTTGCAAATACTGGGAAAGCTTTCCTTCTCGGATGAGATCTTCTATTTCATCTTTCAGATGGACACACTCATCGGTGGAATATCCTTTATCCTGGTGGAATTTGAAGAATTTCTTGCTTTTCTTCCTCTTCGGATTCTCTCTCATCGGTTGAGGTTATTTCAGGATCTTCTAGTCTTGAATTTTTAACAAAATATTCCTAAGAGACCTATTGAGGACGGCATTATTGCGATACTTTGCCATCTTTTCTGGGTCCCTTTGCTGCCGATGAGGGGGTTTTCTTTCATCGAGAGGGAGTGGTTTATCTTGATTCCGACCACTTGCTCTTTGAGATCTATCCTCTTTCAGATCTTTTTGTCGGTATTCCCACTATTGGGACTCTGCTCCTCGCACTAGCTCCAGCTTTAACCGATTCTTCTCTTTCCACCTAGCCTTCATTTCTTCAGAGACAATGTATTTATCGGCTGAGGTAAGGAACTCAGTCAGATCAGCAGGGACTTCTCGTTTGACGCTGTCTTTGAATGGACCCTCCTTCAAGCCTTTTATCACAGTCCCGATGACCATGAATGAGTCAAGGTTGGTCATACCCGTAATTTCTTTGTTGAAGCGATCCATGTAGTCCCGTAAGCTCTCTGATGGTCTCTGCATGAATCAGAGGAGCGCGAGGGGGTTTTTCTTCAGTCTCTTATTACTTGCAAAGCAACTGAGAAAAAAGATCTGTCAACTATCTGAAGCTGGAAATGGTCCTGAGAACCACTCAAACGCTATTCTGCTAAGTGTTCGAGGAAAAGCCCGATACATGACCACCTCAGTGGTTTTATTTGTCATCATTTCCGAGGAATACCTTTCTATATGTTTGAGCGGATCCGAAGAACCGTCTTAATACCGGACATTCGGAGACCTAAATTGTTCAAGGAATGGAGCTTCCCAAATTTCTCTTATAAAAGTAGAAGTTAGTTGTCGTACCAGTTATAGAACCCGCTCCTTCCCAAGGATGCGGTGTCATGGTGAACAATACCGTGGTAAGTGACCCCGAGGAGAGTGATGGTGTTGTGAATATCTTCCCCGTGAGTGGTGTCGAGGTGAATCGCGATATGGTGAACGATCATAGGGTAATCGATGCCTAGGAGAACGAGATAATGAAGAACAATGTCTTCTCCTCCGTTGTGGTGAGGTTGCATAACGGAATGGGGACGGTAAGGCCCTCCTTCCTCTCTTGTCCCTTATCGCTGATCATCGATTTGATTTCGGATGAGGATTGGACGAAACTAAACTTCTAATTGAGGATTCTATTATTCTGGCTCTTGCCGGAGAACGCGCTTGGCGCTTGGGAGAGAGGGTTCTTGGTCGCCCACTATCCTCACCTAGTGGTATTGCATCGTGTGGAACTTTGTTTGGGAGACATGACGTTCAACGTTTCGCAAGGCTTGCTTCAGCTAGGCGATCTCTCGTGCCATGGCCTGGAGACGATTATATGGGTGATCAGTATTCAAGGGAGGTGTCCCCATTTTTTCCGATGCCATGGAAGTGTCTCCTAAGGGAGGATCGCCGATGGGAGGAGCGTCAATGGTTGGAGGATTGACAAGAGCTCCTCCTTTCTGCTCTTGATCTTTAACTCTCTTCGATTTTATTAAGGTAGCCATGACCTTTTGTTTAAAGGTTTCCACAGAAGGCGCTAAACTATTTATGCCGAAATCGGATTTGCTTTGAGATCGAAATTCAATCTCGCATCAACGATTGAATTTGTTTAGAGATTAGGACTTAGAACAACGAAGAAATTTTCAAAGATAATTCAAACAATCATAGAGAGAGACAAATTTAATGTGGAAAAACCCCTAAAGATTGGGGGAAAAACCACGGGAGAGGAAAGATCCACTATCATCAAAGCATTTACAGACATTCTTACAGAATAAGAGGAGATCAACCATGGTTTTCCGTGAAGGATTGGAGATGGATCCCAGATCTAAGATTCGCTTCCCAAAATGGCAGAGCTTTATTGTCTGAAGATTGGAATGTCGAGAATGAACTGTAGCAACTACCTTATATAGGCCCGTATTTCTTGGGGCATTAGCCTCTAATTAGAGCATGTGTTTGCTAGCTAGGAGCCAGCTGGCATCTAGCTAAGCACTAGCTAAGTGTTTGAGCTGTCAACAACTATCACCCTTCTAGAAGTCCAGCCTGGCTACAACTGTATCTTTCCTAGATTGGAACCAAAGGATCGAGTATAAATTTCTTTATAACTGTCTCGCTTTAACAAATAAGAACCAATGTATCGCTCTTAGACGATGAGGTTTCTGTCGAATGGTTTCGACACCAGAAACCGATGAGTGGATTGACCCTGTTCCATCACATAATAGTTAGATCGTATCTAAAGGGAGGAGCAAATCATGAGGGAGATTGTCTTGACTGGATAGGCAGCAGCTCTACGATTTTGACACGTGGCTATTTTGAAGAACGCCACATGTTTTACTACTTTTACAACCATCATAAACCATGAAAAATAAATACTGCACCTGATGCATTATCCTGAATCCAGTCTCCAGAAGTTGTATTGCATGTCTTATCAACCATATCTTTTGTTTTACTAAACAAAATCAAGGAATCATAGTAAGCAGACAAATTGCAGAGGATAATCCATACTTTACAGCAAGGCGGAACCTATCCCGACTACACATGGGTACAGGGCCAGTTGTTCAGAAAAGGGAGATTAGTCTCCAGTCTCTAGAAGTTGTATTACATGCCTTATCAACCATATCTTCTAATTTACTAAAAAAAAAATCAAGGAATCATAGCAAGCAGACAACAAATTACAGAGGATAATCCATACTTTACAGCAAGGAGGAACCTATCCCCACTACACATAGGTATAGGGCCAGTTGTTCAAAAAAGGGAGATTAGTAATTAGGCAAGATCAGGAGTTGAGAAAATAATTATTATAATATTTTCATAACAGTGCTTTAGGGGGATCTTTAGGGATGCATGCAACTTATCATAGAATAATTGCAATCTTCTTTTGGAAGGGGATATGGAAGACAATCAGAGAATTCTTTAGACAATGTGAAGTTTGTCAACATTATAAACTTGAAAATGTGGTTTCACCTGGACTTTTTCAACCTTTACCAATACCACAATCTGTCTTACCAATCCCAAAATCTGTCTTTACAGATGTTATAATGGATTTTATTGAAGGACTACCAAAATCCAAAGGTAAAAATGTCATTTTAGTAGTGGTGGACAAATTAACTAAGTAAGCTCATTTCATAGCATTGATAAATCCTTATATAGCAGTAGCAGCTATAGTAGCACAAAAATACCTAGATCATGTGTACAAATTACAAGGATTCCCAACTTCAATTGTCAGTAACAGGGATCCCATATTCTTGAGCACTTTTTGGAAAGAAATCTGTTACAGGTAGTGGGTTAAAATATAGTAACCCACATGCACAGCGGAATACAGGGGTGGGATATTAGGGTTAAGTTTCAAAACTTTTTCTTAACATAATTTATATGTCCCAATACATCTAATTAATAACTACAATATATCACATATATTGTATAGTAACATAAACATGATAAGTACTTACTTGGAATTGTTTTCTCTCCTTAAAACCTTCCTTGAAATCAACTGATGATCTTCAAGCTGCACAAGTGTACAACCTCCTTCTCATAATACTTGGACAATTCTCACTAAAGAGGGAACCCAGAAGAGAAAAGAACCCTTGAGAGGTCACTCAATCTTTCTCACACAATTGCTTGTTTATTCTCTCATCATATCTCTCCTTATATAGACGAGAGTGTCCTAGTCTCACTCAAATCATATTCCAGATAGAGATAAATCATAAACCTTTTATAATTATCTCTATGAGATAAATCTTGATCCAATTCAAATTCATAATCGAATTATGATTATCTATTTTTATCTCATATTAATCCCTACAAGGTTAACCCAAGTCGGATGACATGATGAATTAGACAATGTTGGTTCAATTACATTAAACCACAATTATGATCTCTCAATTAGGTCCAACCATTTGACCCTAATCAATCTGGCCTAAGGTCTATAATACACTTAGGTCCTAATTGAGTACTAACTATCTCATAAACCCAAGTAAATTCCTTTTATACATGTAGTATATTAGAACGCCCAAGTAAGGGAATCATATGTGGAGTTATTGGTCATGTTTTCAGTCAATAATGATTGATCAACCTTATATGAGTCTCATCATATACAACATAACCAAAGATGCCATGGACTTGAGAACTAATTATAGCATCTAAGTAATTCTCCACAAATATGAAATAATGTAGATTATCTCAGTGTCTAGTGTGCAACGCCATCTACTATATCAACATCAGTGTACTAATCATGGAAAAAAACTCACACTATCAAAACTCATAACCAGTACTCATATAGTGAATCATACCTGATTAAGGTATTAGCGTGACCCCATCACACCAAAATATATTATCAAATCTCATTTGTCATATAACCAGCTGGGTTTTATCTCAATCACAATGTCTGTCTTTTACTCTAGATGTTCTCCTCAATTGAGGTAGTAGAATCCTTTTTGGGCGTCCTATATTATCTCAACACTGATCACAAGCACCTAAGTAAAGACTTAGAGTGATATACAACTTGACCACACAACCTATCCTCAAAGTACTTGATAGCAATGCTAAATAGATATGGATCCCTCAGGTAAGGTGCTTGCACTAAGAGAACATTGTCAATACCCTGACGGTGTGTTTCACCGACATGCTCTCTTGGTTGGCCTGTCAATGTGTAGTACACATCCAAACAATAGAGTGTATCCCATACTATAACTGAGAAAGGTTATCACCATCTTATGGTCCTCTATTATTATGACAACCATGTTAGCAAACCGTCCAGGTTTACTCTAAGTTGTGACAAGTTTAAGGTATCAGGAACTGGCCACTCAGTTCTCCATAGTCATCCTAGGTGATTGTTTGAATGTCCTACAAGATCACCATTGGATCCTTTTATATCTCATACAATTAGTCATCTCATGCTAGTGCTCAACTAGTCATCTCATGCTTATGAATATCAATTAGAGAAATAAACCTTGTATATGATAAAATAAGATTAAAAATAATATCTAAAAAAAAATCATGGCTTTGCATGGGCCACTTCTAGTAATCTCCCACTTGCACATCAAAGCCATGATGTTATCAACATAACACCATGTGCTTGATAAGACCCTTTTTGGTTGACACTTCACCTAGTATACCTGGACATATTATCTATCCTTGGCATGTCTAAGATGTATTGAATTCAGTTTATTGGAATAAAATAATGAACCTGTTCCTCATATGTTTCAACATCTTGATGTATGTGATGAAGAAATATTATCCATGTACGTATTGCACTAGAATCATCACAATCCTCCTACTAAATCTCTTACAAATTTTATGAACACTAGTCTAATTAGGATTCCCAATCCAAGAGGCCATATGTGAATCAAGCTAGCTTGTATATCATATGCTTTTGTGATTGGTCATTTTCATAGTTAACTCTTTGACTCTAATTGCAATTGTTCATAACAAGTTTGGATAGGAAAATCTCTATTATCCTATGAAATCCTTCTTCCTTTTAAAATCCACTTATTTCTAATGGGCATTAAGACTAGACGTAGATTTAGTAAAGTCCAAACATTGTTAACTTGTAAAGTTAGGTTCACAATTTATGACTTCCTCCCACTATGGTCAATCAATAACACTTATTGACTACACCTAGGTATATGTTCTATTTGAGTTTCCATCATTGATAAATTTGATGGTATCCCAATAACTTGAGCTTTTTTTTTTATTATTCTTACTTTTTATAACTTAGGAAACTTAAGGTGACCTAGTGTGACTCACCATTGACTGCACCATATCCAATATGGCATGACCCTTGCTTTAGACACTCTATACTTAGTGTACTTGTAGTTGTCTAAAAAAAACAATCACATTGTCTCTAAAACATATTAAAAGGGTATTATTGACTCTCATTAGTTGCTCTAATTGTTTTCCACCCTAAATTCGTTGAACTTTTCAAGAATTTTAGATGTGTGTCGTAACATATATATCCAAAGAGTAATCACCAGGGTGCTTGCTCTTAATCACTCCTAATAGTTATAATAAAATCTCTACAAATATTATGATGAACCAATTCCAATAATTGATCCTTGATAAGTGTTCATTTGAGCATAACTTCATATCAATTTTTCTATGTTTTTCATGCCAAATGAAATGATTCACAGCCCGCCGATACTTAAAAAGCTTTATATTTTGTAAACAGGGCATGTAGAAGCCACCCCGAGAGAAAGGAAGCATTCAAGGATAAAATGAGGCCAAAGCGAAGCTATTTTGTAGTGTACGGGCTGTTGTACGGTCTTACACGAGGCCCTCAGATTTTATGTACTGGCCCGCAAAATGCCAAAGTTACTGCCAGCATATCGTAACTCCTCTCATTACTTGCGAACCCTAGTAGGGGCAAAATCATAATTGTTAGCCCTAAACCCTAATTGCTGGGTATAAATAGACAAGTTTGAGGGTTTAGGGAGGAGGTTGGCTTTGGAGAAGATTATCATTGAGATTAGGGATTGGGGGTCTTCTTCCCCAATCTTGGAGAGAGAAAAAAGGAAGAAGGTAGAGAAGGGGATCAATCTTATAGAGCTGTCGACGGTATTCTCTATCATGTCTATTTTAGATTATATTCTTGTCGATTTGGATTGGAGTTCTCCATTAATGGGGAACTAATCTTATAGATACTTGGGTATGAGAAACCTTTGGATATTGCACTAATGACATATTGATTTCTATGTTTTGATTGATTGGATGTATGCTTGAATATCTATTGGATGTTTTGTATTGATTGTGATCTCTCTACGTTGCGGGATGCCCAGAGAGATTACTTGGGTGCGATACAAGGGCTAGAGCTAACGCCTCCTTGTATTAGGAACATGCTCCATTAGAGAGTCTTGTGAGTACGCCGAGGGATTCGGGTGCTAGAAGGAGAGCGACTCTTTAATAAGACTTAATCCCACAATCCTTCCAAGATTTAGGTTCCCTTGAGCTTAAGACAATCCTAGGAGATTAGTTATTCAATCACCTCGGGAGAGGGATTGGATATAATTTAGGAACTCTTGGCAAAAGCATCTTCAATCGTCTTCATAGATTTCTTTATGTATCCTTAGATTTAAATCCAAAGGGGACTCATGCTCAAGTATCTCTCTCTCATGTTATAGTTTTCTCTCAATTAATTCTTGATTTTCAAAGTTTGTCTCCAATCTTTTAATTCCTTAGAATTAGACTCAAGAACCACCAAACCTTTGATAAGACTAAATAATATAAGTTTAGTTTACGCTAGTAATCTATTACCTGTGGGTTCGACACTCGACTCTAATAGTCCACTTACTACTTGATCACGATCCTTGCACTTGTGGAAATCCCATCAATCCTTCCTGTTTTTTTCTATTAGGAGAGGTAAACTAAAAGAAGGTACACAAAATTGATATATCACTAACTTTTAGTAAACCATGTCTACCTTTTTAGCTATTATGGAATTAGTATTAAAATAATAATGAATAAACACTAAATTTAACGATTTATTGAACATCTAGAATATTAAATGTCTGTAAACACAACCTTTGACAAAATAAGATAATAATCTAGCAATCAAAATAACTATTCTAGGGTAAAATGTTTCCTCGCTACAAGGTGTCAGGTTTTTTCACCGTCATCACCTCCAATCGTGAATAACTATCCTAGTGTATAAATGGGATCTACAACCTTCTTAAGTAATTCACCCGGTCTTTCATGTATCACTTCTTAAAAAGGCATTGACAAATGCTCCAATAACAGCATCCTTACCACCATCATCTCTATCAAATTCAATCTTGAAACCTATGGCAATCCTGGAAAAAAAGATGATCAAAAGAAGAGGCACAGTAGCAACCCGATGGTTAGTACATTGGGAAGGCTATTTACCAGGAGAAGCTACGTGGGAATTTGCTGAAGACATTCAACTCAGATTTCTAGAATTCCCATGAGGACAAGGGAGTTTAATAGGGGAGTATTGATATATAACAAAGGAGAAACAGGATGCGGATTGGAAAAATGAGAAGAAGGAATTGTATCTGAGAAAGAATGAAGAGCTACTGATAATCTTGTTAATTCAGTTAGAAAGGAGAGAAACTATTGGTTAAAAAGGGGATAAGAGGAAGTGTGGCAATAAATAATTGGCCAAGAGTTAATACAAAGAAGCGGTTTTAATCTCAATCATCCAAGCAATATAAAAAATAGGACCTAGATAATCCCAGCCGCTCAAGCATCAAAAAGAAAGGGACCCAGCTAACTTTTAATCTAGACCCTACATCCCAAAAAACAGCACGCATAGATTTCCTTTTAACTCATGATGTTCTAATCTTGGCCATTGATTCCAATTTCATACTCTCATTACTCATATACTGTAATGTCGGATTAACTAAAAAAATAGTTTGATTTCATGAATGAGATTTTGCTTCTTTCCTTGAATTTTTTTCCTTCTCCTCTATTCTTCTTCTCCTTTGAATTCTAGGTTTCTGAACATCATGTAGTATCTCTACCCCATGCTTAATAATTCGCTTGCTGAAAGAAAACTCTCATATTTACTTAATTCTCACCTTTTATGGAGGGAGCAGTTGTGGTAATTCACTTTGATGGAAGACAGCCTCAAGCTTCAAGTCCCTATCTCTATACGCTAAGACAAATGAGGGTCAAAGGACTCATACCTAAGGCCACGCTTTTTGACAAATTTCTGCGAGGTCTTTATATGTCAATCTTCTTTAATAAGGTTTAATTTAACCAACCAGAGCATATGCCAAAGGAGAAACTTCGAATGAGATTTAGTATGGAAAAAAGAAAAAAATAAGAAGCCATTCATTGACTCATCAGATATATAAACCTAAGATGTAAACATACTTACATTATATACAGAGTGTGGAAAAAAAACAAATTAATGCTTTATAATTAACTTTAGTGTTTAAGTAGAGACGTCAAACGGGCCGTGCCTACCCGGGCACGGCGCGACCCAGCACTATAGCTGCCGGGTTGGGCCTAGGCACGGCCCGGATCTGGGCAACATGTTGGGCCAGTTCTGCATGCGTCCCATGCGTGCCGTGCCAGCCTAGGAACGAGGGCCGGCACGGCACAACCCTTTTGATATCTCTACTTAACAGCCCGGCCCATTTGACACTGATCAATGAGAGCAAAAACATTCTGCACTGGTCGATGCAAACTTGAAGCTCCGTTCCCACTGGTCAGCAGGCGCTACAATGGCATGTGGTACATGGCGAGGATGTTTCTCTCTCTTGTCGCCTTTTACCTGCCTAAATGCGTGTTTAAGTGTGGGAATCAAGGGCACTATGCACTCTGCAATAGCATTCGGATTACGCGGCATGTTGATGATTTGAGAGACAAGAAGGCAAGTTCAGTAGAAACTTAACAGAACTAGAAGCCAGAGATTAGAAGCAAAAATTTAACACCATAACGAATGCCAACTGATAATTACCAAAGTTGATCCTCTAATCCCAGCTGTGGCTCGTGAGAGCATTGCAAATTGTGTAACCTGGTCTCTCAAAAAGGAGCACCGCAATGGTGCTTGGTTAGAGAACCAAGTTTGAAAAGAAATAAGTGAAATTTATAGATTGCATGCTATTATTTTGATTATCAGACTTATTATATAAAGTTCAGTTCATGAAGATTATAAAATCTATTACTGCATTACAGAAATGAGATAGGGAATAATAACCCCAGTTGAAAGCATACCTTTAGACTCTCTTGAAGCATTACGTAGACAAGACCAAGAGTTTCTTTATTTAGTATGGCTTTCGTAGCCTCTGGTGTAACATCTCTTGGTGTAAACCCAGTGCCACCCATGACTTTATATACCAATAAGTCGATATACATCTTGAGACATGTCACCAGACATGTAACATATGGGCAAGGAATAATGATGAACAAAAGAAACCATTTGCTTTTATGCATTGAAAATAATAGTTTTACCTAAAGTTAGTACAAGGTCAACTTTAACAAGATCACACCATGTTTGAAGGACATCCTTGATCATATTTATGTCATCGGGAACTAAAGTTGTTGCAACAACACATGCTCCTGCTAGCTTGTCCGACAAAGAATTCACAACAGACACTGCTCTTGGGCTACTGTACATATAAAGTTGAAAATAGTTGGATGAAGTTTGCTAACATGAAAATAATAGAATAAATCAGCAGCCGACCCACATTGATGTAAACTAACAGTAAGTGACTCAGCATCATGTCAGTAGTATCTTAAAAACATAGAGATAAGGAAATTCACACATATAAATGTGCAGAATGTCCAGTTGCTCTATTGCTGCTTTTGCAAAGAGCAACAACAACTCAACAATCTCAATTTAGCATCACTTATGTGACCCCTAAGGAAAAATGAACCAAAGAGAAGTATCAAGATGCTTATTTATTATTGTTTATTCATTTATTTATTTTTCGAGGAAGATACCAATGCATATTTGACACACAAGGACTTCTTACAGTGAATATGGGTGAAACTAAGTGATGCCCAAGATGACCTTGAAAGGATATCTTATATGGGTTGAAGAGATACCTCATTAGGAACTTGACTACCTATAATAATTCTTAGTGAAAAAATTAAATTAAAAAAAGTGCCAATTTGAGAGTGGTTGATGAATAGCCATCAAAATATATTGAAGTAAAATAAAGTAAGAAAACATAGAGAATAACTAGAACGAGGATGAGAGGACTCTGTTAAAGTAAGATATATGATAAGGGAAGAAAAAGAAGGTAGTAAAAGACCAAATTGCCTAACACGTGGAGCAATCTTGATCCTCCATGATGCGTGAGAGAGCTCGAAGTCGCATAAATGTCGAGTCAGTCCGATTGCACCCATGAAAGCTTTCGGCATACACGACTAATGGCCTGACCGACGTAAAGGCGGAAGATGATCGAGCCAAGTCCGGAATTCGGGAGCACTTTGGACACGTTTTGGTATTTTGGCCATAACTTTGGTTACCGATATCGGATTCCCACGCTCAACCACAATTCGGAAAGCTCGTCTTGACATGCCCGTGGGGTCCATCCTCAAATTCCACTATTTTCCCCCTTGTTCCTTCGTTTCTCGGTGTTTTTTTCCATTTTGGTATTACTTCGTATGATAATTTGGGATAGGATATGAATCCGATTTGAACTCGGATTTTTAGGAGTTATCTGATTTGTTTAGTTAGTTTAGAATTAGATAAGTTTTTCTATTGAACCAAAATTTGACGATTTGGGCAAATTTGGTTAAGATAGAATTTCTAGGTTATCTAGGTTAGTTGTTTTTAGCTATTTAAACCGGGCATGTGGGTTGAATTTTATTCATTGATTATTGAGTTATATTTTCCCTTTGAAGTTTCAGAGACTTTTCTTCTCTGTTTTTCCTCCCTTTTCTTACTCTTTTATAAACCCCCCCCCCCCCCCCACCCTCCCGGTTTCCACCGCCCGCAGGTTAATCACTACCTTGCCCAGCGTCACTCCATCTCTCCAACAATCGCTTGACTAGACAGTTGAGTTAAGCACACATCCTCCTATGTCCTTAACTCTTCAAGAATCTTTGGATCTTAAGGATATCCGCTCTCAATAGTATAAGAATGAGATCTCCTCAAACATCTCAAAATACCCTTCCCCTAGTACCGAAGAAGTGTCTTCCAAAGCCGAACTTGCCGAACCAACTATCCTACTCAATATCTCGAGACTTAAAACCGAAGAAATCGTCAAAGACCTGTTCATGCTCCTGGAAAAACAAAAAACACAAGACGAAGCTATTGAACTAAGCTACCACGCACGTGATAGGAGCAAGTCTCCCTCCCATCTTGAGGCCTATAAATAGAACTGCGCACCTCATTCGAAGGAGAGGACTCTGGACGGCGAAGCCCTGCCACCTTATAAACTCAATTTCTTAGATCTTGCAATCTTGTTCAAATTCGAGTTGAATTCTCTCTAGCGATGAAGACCCGTGGTTTTCTCCCCCGATTTGTGGGTTTCCATGTTAAATTTGGCTCTGTTTTTCTTTGTTCGATTCTCTTAATCTCGCCCCTCTCTAGTTCAATCCCAATTCCTCAAACAAGTTCGATTATTAATCAAGATTATGGTTTTTACTAGAAATTGCATCAACAATTTGGCACCGTCTGTGGGGACAGAACGCAGAAGTCATGCCGGCTAACAGAAGATTGAAGCAGAATCTGAATCAAGAACAAAGAAACACTACGCCAGATACCTCTGTGGCAGTTGAGAGTAATCTACCCATTCCTGATAGAGTGCATGTGCCTGCTGATGAGAACCCGCTAGGTCAGTCGATGAATGTGATGATTTCTGTAAAGCGATTTAATGCTATGGAGCAAAAGATCACAGAGCTCACTGGAGCCATGCTGGCCGTAGAGCGCCATGTTTCTCAGGCCATCGTGCTTAATGCCGATCAGCGTCCTTCAGTCGGTCGTGAGTGATCAGCAGTACATTCCCCCAAGATCTGGTCCGTTTCCCAAGGCGCGGAAGAAGCGTGACATCTGCTTCCAATAGCCCGGTCTTCCTCGAGGAGAGAAAGGAGGGTCTCGCCCTGATCAGTGTCCCCTCCGTCTCGTAGAGGACATCGATCACCACCATATCATTCTCCTCGACAACAACATCCTCAGTACCATACCCCAAGTTATTATTCGCCTCGCCAGTACTCACCGCCATGCCATCCTCCTCGGCACCTTACACCAAGATGTTATTCGCCTCAGCGCCATCACTCACCCAAGAGACACCAACGAGAGTACATCTCCGAAAGAGAAAGAATCATGAAGCATGTGCCACGAAGGCTATCTCCTTTTGTTCAAGCCATCTGGGAAGCTCCATTCCGAGAGAATTTCTGAAATCCAATTGTTCAGTATTATGATGGGACTATGGATCCTTATGAGCACATGGAGAGTTACTGTTCGGAGATAATGGTGAACGACATTAATGAGACTGTTTTGTGACAAACATTCCCGAAGACAATCACAGGAACTGCATATGAGTGGTTCCGGATCTTACCACACGAAACTATAGCTAGTTTCGAGCAATTGACCAACCTTTTCTTCCGCCGCTTTGCTAATTGCACAAGACAAAAGAAAAATCCGGTCATGCTCCTGAAATGCAAATAGAGGGAGGGGGAGAGCCTCCGTGAGTATCTAGACCGGTTCAATGGAGAAACAATCGTGATCACTAACCTGGACTCCATCATGGTTGTCGGAGCGGTGATGGATGGACTTCGGGAAAGTCCATTCCTCGACGCTATCTCTTAGGATGTCCCCAGAGACCTGTCCGAACTCATGAGTAGGGCCCAGAAGTACATTGTCTACGAGGAGTTCAAATCGGTCCGATGGAGGAGGCCCTACAAAGAGCTAGAGAGTTCCGGAAGGAGGAATCTCGACAAGACGACTACCAAGACCCTCGTTGTGAAGAGCAGAGGACGAGGAGAGAGCCGGATCGAGGCCTCGATAAACCTCCTCGTCCCGCAGATCACAAACCACAGGAACCGAGGAGGCCCCGACCCCTGCCAAGGTACAATAACTACACCCACCTCAATACTTCAAGAGAAAACATCCTATTGCATATTCAGAGCAAGAATATTCTGAAGCAACCGGAGCCTATAAAGGAATCCAGTTCCATGAAGCGTAGTAAGAAGTTCTGCACCTTTCATCAAGTTAAAGGCCACACTACAGAGGATTGCATCCAACTTAGAGACGCGGTCGAAGACCTCATCAGGAAAGGAAAGCTCGACCAGTTCCTCAAAGAAAGCCAAACTAAGGAAGATGATCCACCTGTTCAACAAAAACCCTCGAAGTGGAGGTCCCCTTTCACTTCATAATCAGAGGACCGAGATGCGAGGGTGAGACCTCCTCTTCAAGGAAGCAGTATGCAAGGATGGTTGGTTCGGTCCAACAGGTCCTTCCCCTGAAAAGAAAACGAACCTCTTCCCCTATCTCCTTCACGGACGAAGATCTCTATGGAGTTGTTCAACCCCATGATGACGCCCTGGTTATAACTGTCAAAGTCGGGATCTTCATGATGTATAAGGTGTTGGTCGATACAGGGAGCTCAATGGATATAATCTTCTGGGACTCGTTTGAATGAATGAAGATCGGGGCTGAGAACTTAAAGCCTGCGAAGTTACCCCTAATAGGGTTCAACCGGAGCCCCCTCCAACCTAAAGGAGTTATTACTCTTCGGCTCACCCTTGGCACGCCTCCCCAAACGGTCACCTCCATGATTAACTTTCTGGTTGTGCGGTTCCCCTCTAGTCCCAATGTTATCATTGGGAGGCCATCTCTTAACACGTTGGAGGTTGTCCCCTCCACTTATTACATAATGTTGAAGTTCTAGACCATCAACGGTTGCAGAGAAGTCCGGGGCAATCAATCAACCTCGCGCCAATGTTATGCCACTTTCCTCAAGAACCTAAGAAAAGGACCCAATCAACCATCGAAAGCGCTGACTTTAGAAGAGCTTCAGCACGAGGACACGAGGACGAAGAAAGAGAGGCTCGTCGACCTACGTCGGTGAAGGAACTGAAGGCGTTACCATTAGACGAAGTCCTCCCCAAGCAGACTATACATCTGGGTATTGAGTTGACCCCTGAGCTACAAAAAGACCTCCGCAACCTACTGAAGAATAATTCGAACACCTTTGCCTGGTCGGCCGAGGAGATGATTGGAGTCCAATGGGAACTCATAGAACACCACCTCAATGTAGACCCTTCCTTCAAACAAGTCATTCAAAAGAGAAGGAATTTCACCCCGGACAGGCTCAAAGCGGCTGAATAGGAAGTCGACAAATTGCTGAAAGCCAAATTCATTCGGGAGGTCCAGTACCCAGAGTGGCTCTCAAATTTAGTAATGGTCAAAAAGTCCTCCGAAAAATGGAGAATGTGTGTTGATTTCACAAATCTCAATAAAGCATGCCCTAAGAACTGCTACCCCTTGCCTCTCATAGATAATCTAGTCGATTCTACTTCTGGTTATGAAATTCTTAGCTTCTTAGACGCGTTCCCAGGATATTATCAAATCCGAATGGCAGAATTGGACGAGGAGAAGACCTCATTCATTACCTCCTGGGGGACCTATTGTTATAAAGTGATGCCTTTCGGATTAAAGAACGCGGGAGCAACATTTCAAATACTGCTTAATATTCATTAAAAACCAGATTGGAAGAAATATTGAAACCTACGTGGATGATATTCTTGTGAAGAGTGCAAAAGCCAAACATCACGCCTTGGATCTACAGTAGGCATTCGAAACTTTTCGAGCCCATGCAATGAGTCTTAACCGGAACAAATGCGCATTCGGGGTCCGCTCGGGGAAGTTCCTCTGTTTCATGCTTACGCAGAGGGGTATTGAGGCCAACCTAGAACAAATCTAAGCCATCATGGAAACCAGATCCTTGAGGACTGTCAAAGAGATACAAGGGCTCAACTGGAAGCTCGCTGCACTTAGAAGATTTATTTCTACATCAAGATAGAAGAACCTCCCTTTCATTAGAGCCCTCCGGAAGGCACCGAATATAGAGTAGACAGAAGAATGCGAAAGAGCCCTCACACAGCTGAAAGACTACTTGCAGTCACCTACTCTACTAGTCAAACCCAACCCTGAAGAAGAGCTCTACATTTATTTAGTTTTTACAAATATGGTAGTCAGCTCTGTCCTTACAAAACAAGAAGACGGATACAAAAGCCTGTCTATTACATAAGTAAGGTTCTTTCAAGTACCAAATCGAGGTACCTCCCCCTTGAAAAGTTGGCCTTCGATCTTGTTATTTCAGCTGAGAAGCTTCGGCCGTACTTCCAATCTCACAAAACCAAGGTGCTTACCGACCAACCTCTGAAGCAAGTACTTCACCCACCAGAAGCCTCGGGGGGCTGACAAAATGGGTGATCGAGCTTGGAGAATATGACATTGGCTATGAACCTCGTACTGCCATTAAGGCAAAAGTATTGGCAGACTTCATTGTCGAACTTACGACCACAAGTGATGAGAAGTATACAGCCACAGAATTATTTGAGGCAGGAAGTCCCCCCCTTCCCAGTGGGTTCTACACGCAGATGGTTCAACAAATTTAGAAAATTTCGGAGCAGGAATTGTGTTACAATCACCTTCAGGATGGAGTACCTCAACAGGTCTGAAATTTGGTTTCAAAGCCACTAAAAATGAAGCCGAATATGAGGCCATGATTGCCGGTTTGCAGCTCGACGAGGCCTCGTAGTTCAAAACCTACAAGCGAATACTGACTCACAATTAGTGGTCGAACACATGACCGAAGAGTTTAAGGCGAGGGAGGCGAATATGGTAAAGTACAAGGCTATGTTGCAAAAACTCATAAGTAGTTTCCAAAATGTTCACATCAACACGATACCAGGACAGAGAACCAAGAAGCAGATCTTCTATTAAAACTAGCCACATCCGATGACGACATAAAACAGCCCGTCAACATCCAATATCTAATGACGAGAACAATCGAATGTCGACCAGCCGAAGAGCTACTCCAAATCAAAGAAGACTCATGCTGGATAGACCCGATTCTGGATTACCTCCGGGACGGTACCATTCCACCAGATCCCAAGTTGGCTCGTCGAATCATAATTTGGTCCACACGATACAGCATAATTGATGAAAGGCTCTATAAGAGATCTTATTCTATGCCTTTCATAAAATGCCTACGCCCTTCCAAGGCAAGAGATGTTCTCCAAGAAGTCCATGGAGGAATAGCAGGCGATAACCTAGGTGGGAGAGCACTTAGTCATAAAGTTCTTCGACAAGGAAACTATTGGCCTACTTTAGCCAAGGATGTTGCAAAGGTTTTCCAGAAGTGAGATGCGGGCCAAAGACATTCAAACATCCAGAGATGCCCCGCTGCTCACCTTACCTCCATAGTGAGCACTAGGCCCTTCGCCCTTTGGGAAGTCGATATTCTTGGCCCCTTCTCTGTGGCAACCTCGCAGATAAAGTTTCTGATCGTAGCAATTGATTACTTCACTAAATGGATAAAAGCCAAACCATTGTCCTCGATCAAAGAGAAGGCCTGTCGAACCTTCTTATGGAGGTTAGTAATTTGTCGGTTCAGAATTCCAGTAGCCTTTATAACAGATAATGGGTGTCAATTCGCCAACACAGCCTCTAAAACTTTCTGTGAAGGGATCGGGATCGAATACAGACTCACTTCCGTCACTCATCCAGAGGCAAATGCACAAGTCGAAGTCTCCTCCGCAGTCTGAAGACTAGGGTCCTTAGTAATGGGTCCACCTAGGTGGAAGAGATCCCGGGTACTTTGTGGGTGTATCAAAGACTACCCGAACCCCCACAGGAGAGACTCCCTTCACCCTTGCTTTTGGTGTCGAGGCGGTAATTCCATCAGAAATCAGGATCCCTACTCTTCGGACGCAGGCGTTCGACTTAAAAACCAACAAGGAACGCCTTAGAGCTGAGCTGGATCTATTTGAAGAAAATGGAGATAAGGCCAAGCTCCGAGCAGCCGCTTATCACCAAAAAGTGAAGAGATTCTATAATTCAAAAGTAAAAGAAGTCACCTTCCAACTCGGTGACTTAATTCTCTGAGAAAACAAGTTCCAAGGCAACAAAAGTCGAACAGGAAAGCTAATTCCAAACTGGGAAGGACCCTACATCATAAAGGGAATTGATTAACCTACTAGCTCACTAACATAGATGGAAAGAAACTTAAACATCCTTATCATCCCGAACATTTGCGATGGTACCATCAATACGTTTTCGAGTGTTATAACCTTATTTTCAAGGGCGGCTATTCCAAACAATATTTCCAAGTGAAATTTGGAATCCATTTTGCTTATATAAATCACTCTTCGGAGTAGAGTCCTCGCGCCTTGATCGCGCCCCTTCGGAAAGCACTCCTCGCACCTTGATCACGTTTCTTCAGGAAATACTCCTCACGCCTTCATCGCGCCTCTTCGAGAAATACCCCTCGTGCCTTGATTGCGAACCACCAAAGAAGTTCTGACGCTTCGACCGTGGATCTCCAACTTTCCTAAGAAAGGAATCTCTGTGCTTCGATCGCGAATCACCTATCTCCCCAAAATCCGTGGTTATGAGCATTGATCAAGAATCATTTCAAAAAAAAAAAAAAAAAGCTTTGATACAGGATTGGGGAAATTTGCTAAAGAATTTTTTTCATTCAGAAAAAGTCTGTTGATACAAGGTGAGTCTAAGGAGCGACGGAGGTATCTTCATGCACAACTAAAAAGATACAAGACGACCCCCTGCTCCTCTAGAACAAATTTTTTTTAAAAAAAAAAAAAAAAAACTCTTCTGCTTGGAGAGTAGTATCCACCGGAACCAGCCCAGTAATTCCCTTTTCCCCAGGTTCGATAGAGAATGAATCGTCATCAGAAGGTTTTTCTTTCGAGTCAGTGTTTGGGTCTTCCTCTGCAAGGATTTTTAGTGCTTTCTTATATGTTAGAGATTTAAAATCCAGGGATGAAGTCTTCAGCGCCTCCTCCGGGATGACTTTCAGCACCAATTCCTTCAGAACCAGAAAGGCTTCGAGATTACCCTTCCGAAAATTAGTCCCATATCCACCATCCTTTTCACCATAAACAGATAAGGAACTTTCCAATTACCTGATGCATTCCTGGCATAGCACTAAAGTCTTGTTTTATATAAAAAATATATATATATACACATGTCCCAATCCTGATGAAACTAAAATTCTAATTTAAATAAAATTTAAATCTTAAGTTTTGATTGATTTGAGATTTCTATAAGACAAATAAATAAAATCTAAATATGTCCTAATTGATTTAGGATTTTTATGAAATAAATTGATAAATTATTTGGTTGTGTCTCGGGCCAATGAACAAATCCCGAGGCAGATCCATGGCACAAATTTCAAGATAGCCTGAGAAAACATATATCGAGGCAATCTCAAATCCCAAGATAGCTTGAGAACAAATCTTGAGGCAATCTCAAAATTCCAAGATATCTTGAGAAAACATATCTCAAGGCAATCTCAAATCTCAAGATAGCCTGAAAACAAATCTCAAGGCAATCTCAAAATTCCAAGATAGCCCAAGAACACACATCTCAAGACAATCTCAAATTCCAAGATGCTTGAGAATACGTATCTCGAGGCGATCTATAAGAAATACAAATCTCAAGGTAGCTTGAGAGCAGATCTCGAGGCAAGCTAGAAGAATGCAAATCCCAAGGCATCATGAGGATACCAATCCCGAGGCAAATAAATATAATAAAAAAAAGAATAATAATAATGATTAAAAAAAATTTTATTTTGATTTTGATCTTATCCACTTTTGATCTAATCCATTGGAAGGTTACGAAAGTTTAGATTGGGTGGAGGAAAATTCTCTGGGTAAAGATAGAGACAAGTGACACTTTTAAAAAGAGGAGTCCAGACAAAAAGGAGGAGGGGAGTTTTTTTTTTTGGTCTGGAGAAATCTTCTTGGTCTTTTAGGGCGCATTTGGTTGGAGGTAGTTTCAAATCCATGGATTTCGAGTTACATTGTAGTTGTAAATCCATGGATTTAAAAATACAGGAGAGTCAAATCCAGTGTTTGATTAGAGGGATATGTAAATCTGGATTTGAAAAGTATGTGTTTGGTTTGTTGTATTTAGAGTATTGGATTATGGAATCTTTGTATATGGTTACTCATGGTGAGGTTACCCCCACCCTAAGCTATTAGTAGATTTTATTAATAATAAAAGCCCCATTAAATTTCCTTAATTAATACATAATTATATATATATATATATATATATATATATATATATATATATAATTATTTCATAATGATTATTTCTTAAAAAAATTTATATTATTTTATATATATATATCATATAATTTTTTATGATAGTTATATGAATAATTTATATTATTGTAAATAAATTTAAAAATTATTTTCTTATCAAAAATTTATTATATATATATGAGAATGATACCCATTTGGCCATTTGGAGAGTGTTTTAAAGATTTCCAACCATACGGATGGAAAGATCATCGAAAAATAAACTAGCATGTCAATTTTCATATAATTTGGTGAGGTGATGATCCTCCCACTTAACGGTTCTTATTTTATAGAAATTTTAACGGTTTAGAATTTTAAGTGGGAGGATCATTACTTCACCAAATTATATGAAAATGTATACGCTTAATTTTTTTTCGACCATCTTCCATCCTCAGAATTCGAAAATTCTTAAAACACTCCAAATAAATAAACAGAGACGCATCTTTTACTTACATAGTAGTACAATTAAAAAAAATTTATTAAATGCATCTCCTTACCCTTTTCGCACTACTTCAGCAAACGTAAGGGAGCACGTGCTTCATGTGAGGCATTTGAAAAGCACGAATCGGGCGTAAAACCAAATCCCGTATCAGTGGGAGTTTAAAATACTTGGCTTTTGGAATCCACCCAAACAAACAACAAATTTTAAAAATAGATGTATTTTCAAATCCACATCCACCCAAATCCTCTCAAACAAACAGCACCTCTCTTAGAGAGGATCGCAATTATCCACTGGCTGTGGAGGAACAAGAAAGAAAAGGTGGTTTTCTTAACTTTATATATTATTATTATCTATAATAATAAGTGGCCTTAGATTTGAAGGAGAGTGTGGCTGGAGTCATCAGCAGGATAAAAAAAAACAAAAAACGAGAAAATCAATATAAAAAAAAGAGAAAAAATGAAATAAATAAATATAAAAAAAGGAGAGGAGAAACTCTTCTCCCGTTCCTCTTCTCTGTGCCCTTATGCCGCCAGCCGTCGAAGGCCCCATCACAGCCCTTTGGCGCTGGAGCCTCTCCCGCCTTCGCTCCATCAAGCCACCGCTTCTTCCTGCCGACACCGCTGCTCCCGTGGAGGCCGATGCCCTCGGCGTTCTCTAACGCCACTGAGCCTGCCGCCGCCGTATCCCCGGAGAAGAAAAGGAAAGCCACCGACGCCGCCGCCGTCCCCTTGAAGGCCGATGCCTCGATATCCTCTGACACTAAGCCAGATCCGGCCACCGCGGCCTCATAGAAGCCCACCGCTGCCTCATAGAAGCCTATGTCGCGATGTCTCCTGAGTCTCGGCCGATCGTCGTCGCCGTTCCTGTGAAGTTTGATGCCATCGATGCCCTCTGATGCAGAACAAGATTGGGTCTCCGCTGCTGCCCCCTGCCGTCTGCCGCTGCCACAGAAGACTACATAAGTCACCAAATCCTGGCGGAGCACCGCCTAACAGCCCTGTCCCTGGAGAAGAAAGCCAAAGGCTGCAAGCCTTTCTCTTGTTTCACTAGCGCTCCCTGCTGTTATGATGCAACCGCTGCCCTGATCGAAGGAGTTGCTTCAATTGTCGATTCGGTTCCAGAAGCCCTAGCCGCTGAATTCACTGTCTCTGATGCCGTTAGAGAAGAAGCAGAGTGGCCATGCTTCGTTGCCGCCATGAACAGGCCAGCTGCTCAAAAAATGAACAAGGAAAAAAAATCAGGCTGGAGCTCCATGACTTTGGCCAAGCTCCACGCCGACGTAAAGTTTCTGAGGTCGACGAAGGATGTCATGGAGATAGGATTCAGGCTGGAGCACCATTCGTTCACTGTTGTTATCCGATGTCTCTCTGTGATCTGCCCAACCACTTGGGAGATGAAACCCTTTTGGCATGATGATGATAATCTCTGAGGGTCAGGAAAATATGGGGTTGTTTGTGAGAAGGTTGAATTGGGAGCGGGAGTACGAGCTCATAAATCCATTGTCTTCTTGATTTAATGAGTGATAAAATCTTCAAGTCCATGCCTGTTAAGAAATATATCATATTATAACTCTGTCAACAGTTTTGTTTTGGCTCTCATTGCTTAACGCAGCAGGAAGCTACAGCAAAGGGGATGTTGTTCTCTGCAGTGATAAAATTGGCACTCTGACTTTGAACAAGCTAATAGTGGGCAGAAATTTTATTGAGTATGGAAAGGAAAATGGATAAAGAGAAATATGTACTGCCTATGGAATGTGGATTCTTTTACTGAAAGATTGAATGTTCTTTCAAAAATTATATGGTGATGTTGTGAGAAGTGTGTTGAATTTTATTAGAAAATGATGTAAAGATGTGTTCTTGGAAGCCTCAATAAACATGGTAAAAATTTCTTAAGGAATGTGCACATAATTTGTTTGATGAAATGCCTCGAAGGCATTCTTTGATTTAAAAGGAGTCAAGTTTAGTGCCAAATCACGAGGCTGAAACCTCTTCTTGAATGTGTATTTCTGAAGCTTCTGGGATATTTTTTATTTTGGGTATGATAAAGAAAAAAAAAAAAACAGAAGCTTATGATTTGTTGCAATGAGCCAAGGTCCTACGCTGTTCCTGTTATCACACAACGAAGAGAATCTTGTTCCTAATATTTTTATAGTGATGTTGTTGCCTCACATTGACACACTCATCAGTATTCAGTAATATGTACGTATTAAACCAGATCCTCAAAATAGCTACTAGGAGACCAACAATATAGCCTGGAGAGTCACAACTAAGTGTATTCAAATTGTTAGCAAAACATTTAAAAGACCCTTCGACATCTGGACTTTTAGTTAAGGCACTATTGCAATTATTCTTTTTGATAGAAAGCTAAAGTCCATGATGACTATTTAGAAGGTTTGCATTGTAATCAAAGATATCCTCCTTTTCTCAATGGCCAGAATTATCTTCATTATTCAAAAAAGATCATGCATCAGTTATTTTTGTCACAGTGTGCATGTGACATATCATTTGAGCTTCATTTGAAAGAGAGGACTGATAAAAATATAAAAATAATAATAATAATAAATAAATAAATAATATATATAAAAAGAAAGGAAGATAGCTGGCCGATTTCTAAAAAAAGACTAGAGATAAGCAATGCAAAATAGAGAAAGCGCCCTCCATTCCCTCCATTTCTAATAGAAATAATAATAAAAAGGAAGGGGGCTGACTTCATTATAAAAAAAAGAGGGGAATTTAAATTATTATTATGCGCACTTTATGGCTAAAATGCAATCAAGAAGAGAAATTTTAACGCATATGCATGCATCTCGATGCAAGGATAAGAGATGCATATCAACACGGCTCAAAATTACAAATCTCAAAGTGACATGCATCTTGAGGCGACAGTGAAACGCTCACTTTGAGGTAGCTGATCGAATTCAAGTCTTAAAATAGCCCGCATCTCGATGCGACAAATTAACACACATCTCGATGCAATAATGATGAAGCACGCATCCTAAGGCAGATGATGAAATACAAATCTCGGAGCGGCACTTACCTTGAAGCGGCTAATAAATATGAATTTCAAGGTGACACGTATGACGAGGCGGCGATAAAATATTCATCTCGGGGCGGTCTATAAAGCGAAAATCCTAAGGTGGTGCAGATCTCAAGGCGGCTACAGTCAATTAAACATGAAGTCCAAAAGTGGCGAGGCATATGTCCCAAGGCGAAAGGCAGCGTCATAAAAAAAAATAAAAAAAAATAAAAATATGTATATATATATATATATATATATATATATATATATATATATCCATGATGATATTTATATGTAATAAACTGTCATTTTCTGCAATAAATGAAATACTCTTCCCTGCTTGCTTTCATCATCAAAACCTGGTGGTAGATCCATGTACACTTCTTCGAGTTCACCATTCAAGAAAGCATTCTTCACGTCTAATTGTTGGAGAGGCCAATTTAAGTTTGCTGCTAGTGATAATAGGACACGGATGGTATTAATCTTTGCAACCAGAGAGAATGTCTCTTAGTAATCAATCCCATATGTTTGTGTGTATCTTTTTGCTACGAGTCTAGCTTTGTAGCGTTCAATTGTGCCACCAGCCTTATAATTCACCGTAAACACCCATTTGCATTCCACTGGAACTTTGTCTTTTGGTTTCTGAACCAATTCCCATGTACCATTTTTCTGAACGCCTGTAGTTCTTCTAGTATTGCATTCTTTCAATTCTGGTTTTGTAGAGCTTCTTGTACTGTCTTTGGGACTTCAGTGCTTGAGAGATGAGTTACGAAAGCCTGCATAGACTTGGACAGATGAGAGTATCCAAGAAAGTTTGAAATTGGATGCTTCGTGCAGGTTCGAGCTCCTTTTCTTAAAGCAATAGGAATATTAAGGTCATCAAAATGGGTAGGTTCATTACCTGAAACTGGATCAGATGATTGAAGGTGAGAAGAGTCTAATTCATCCATCCTGTGAGAAAGTTTTTTTCTAGAGTAAGTTTTGGCAAACAGTATGATAGATCCATTAGAAGAACCTTCTAGATTATGCAGATTTTCTTGATTTGGTGGAGTAGAATTGGTTTTTAAAATTTGAGGAGAAGATAAGGAAGGTTGGTTTAAGATGACCGGATTTAATGGAATAGGATCCCAAAAAAATTCCCATAGCAGATTATCCAAAATTTAAAATTTTGTATTTCCTAAATTATCTGGATGATCTGAATTTTTAAAATTTGAATTTCCTAAATTATCAAAATGATCCAAATTTGAATTTCCCAACTTATCCTTATCCCATAAATTTGTTGAACCCGAAAGCTCCCCCTTAAACAATGGGGCCCACTCAATTAAAAAGATGGGTTGTAGCTTTTATTTCATTATCATCATGAAGTATGTGTATTATGTGAGATGAGAAAAACTAGAGAGAAGAAGGGGCTCTTCTACTTGGGTTTTTCCATGGAGTATGAATGGTGGTTTTTTGAAGATCTCAAGTAAGGTGTTTGTATTCCATTCTATGTATCTTGTGGCATGTATGTTGTTTGGTGTTTGAAGGAAAACGTATTGATGTGGTTCTAAGTGTGAGCTAATTTAAATGGAAAAACTTTCTCGAATCTATGTTGTGAAAATTACTTCATTCTTATGGAGTAGTTCATGTTATCCAACAATGTTATCAAAGCTAGGGTTTAAAATTTGGAGGTTGTTGGTGATTTGCTTGTGATTTGCTTGAGTTTCTTGAAGCTAGGGTTTGAAATTTGGGGTTTTTTACATAACTTCATATTTGGCATCAAATCTATTTGGACTAGCTTGCAAGATGGAGGTGAGCATGTTCAATATACAAATCCCTTAATTAACTAAAGGAAACTATGACCATTAGAGTATTAAGGTGAAAGTGTTATTACAAGCACAAGAGTTATGGGACATTGTTGAAGATACATGGGTACCAAGAACCAAGCTCTAAAGAAGAAGAAGATAGTCTCACAAACAACCGGAAGTTGACTCTCAAGGAAGCTAGGAAGAAGGATAAGAAGGCATTGCGTACTCTCTACCAAGTTGTTGATGAATCAAATTTTGAGAAGATCTGCAATGCAAAGTCTTCTAAGGAATCTTGTCAAATTCTTAAAAATGCTCATAGAGGTATTGATAAAGTTGTGAAAATGAGGCTTTAATTATTGAGAAGTGAATATGAAGAAGTTTCGATGCAAGAAAATGAATCTATTTCCGATTACTTTGCAAAAATGTTGGCCAATATTGTTAATAAGATGAAGAGAAATGGAAAAGCAATTGATGATGTAATAGTGATAGAGAAGTTGTTGAGAACATTAACACCCAAGTTTGAAATTGCGGTGGCTATTGTTGAAGAAACTAAGTACTTGAATGCTATGACTATTGATGAATTGATGGGGATACTTCATGTTCATGAGCAAAGAATGAATAAGAAGCCCTCTATCTCATTAGATCAAACTCTTCAATCCAAGCTAGTTTTAGGAGAAGTGAGGAGGAATGCAATGTTGCAAGCACACAAAGAGGCCATGATACTAGAGGAAGAGGCTATAGAGGTCATGGAAAAAATTATGCTCATCAAGGTAGAGGCTTTGACAACCAAGACAATGAAGGTCGTGGAAGAAGCTATGGTGGTAGAGAAAGAGATGGAAGACAAGGTAGAAAAGGTCAATTTCCTTTCACTCCAAGAGGAATGTCAAGAGGTGTTTTCTCTCATCACTTCAACCAACAAAGTTATGACAAAAGAAATGTGCAATGCTTCAATTTTCATAAATATGGGCACTATAGCAATGAATGTTGGGGAGAGTATGACAAGGAAGTTGGAGAGCAAGCTAATGTCATGGCGGAAGAAATCAATGAGCAAGTAAATTCTACTTTACTTTTAGCTCATAATGAATATGAAGAAAATGATAATGTATGGTTCTTGGATACCGGTGCAAGCAACTACATGATAGGGAAAAGGGAGCTATTTGCCGATTTGGATGAGTATGTACATGGCTATGTGACCTTTGGAGAAAACTCAAAAGTTCCGGTTAAAGACAAAGGTAATGTACTCATTAAACTCAAGAATGGAAATCATGATTTTATCTCCGGAGTATATTATGTTCCTAATTTGCAAAGAAATCTCTTGAGTTTGGGTCAACTTATGGAGAAGAACTATAATGTAGAGATGAAGAATGTGATCAAATGTTTTAACTCTATTATTCTTGACAACTCTTAGCTATGGCATTTGAGGTTTGGACATCTTAACTTTGGAGGCTTGAAACTCTTGGCCAAAAAGAATATGGTGAAGGGGTTGCCATGTATTGATCATCCTCATCAAATATGTGAAGGGTGTATTCTTGGAAAGCATCATAGGGGTATCTTCTCTAAAGCAATAAAATGGAGAGCATCCACTCCCTTGGAGCTTGTGCATACCGATATTTGTGGTCCCTTGAAGCCTATGTCAAATGACAAGAACAATTATTTTCTTACATTCATTGATGATTATAGTTGAAAGACTTGGGTGAATTTCTTGAAAAAGATGTCCAAAGCTATATTTTCTTTCATGGAATTCAAGGCACTTGTTGAAAAACAAAGTGGCTATCATTTGAAGACTTTAAGATTGGGTGGGGAGTATATTTCCAAGATGTTTGATGGTTTTTGCAAGGAGAATGGAATTGTTCATCAACTCACTCCACCTTCCATACCACAACTAAATGGAGTTGCCGAGAGGAAAAATAGGACTATCTTGGACATGCCAAGGAGTATGTTGAAAGGCAAGAAAATGCCAAGGGAGTTTTGGGCGGAAGCCGTTGCTTGTTCTACCTATTTGTTGAATAGGTGTCCTACAAAAAGTGTTTATTTGAAGACACCGGAAGAAGCTTGCAGTTCTTTCAAACCAAGTGTTTCACATCTTAGAGTGTTTGGTTATATTGCTTTGCCAAAGTTCCGGAAGCTAGAAGAACAAAGCTTGATGATAAGGGTGAAAGGTGTATTTTTCTTGGCTATGTTGGTGAAGTAATAGGATATAAATTATAAAATCCTATCACTAAAAATGTGATATGTAGTAGAGATGTTATATTTGAAGAAGAAGGCACATGGAGTTAGAGCCAAAATGAGGAAACTTTTGTTGAACTACATCTTGAAGAAGAAGAGTCTACACAAATAGAGAATGAGCCACAAGCACCCCATCATAATTCTTCCTCATCAATGTCTAGCTCTTCACCAACATCAAGCTCATCATTGGGAGAGAGTTCAAGTCTAGCAACATTAAGAACAAGAAGCTTAAGAGAGATTTATGAAGCCACCGAGATTGATGATGACAACATTAACTTGTATTGTTACTTGGCGGATTGTGATCCAATATGTTATGAAGAAGCTATCCAAGAAGAAAAGTGGAAGCATGCAATGGATGAAGAAATCAATTCAATTGAGAAGAATGACACTTGGGCTTTAACAAATCTTCCACAAGGCAAGAAAGCAATTGGAGTAAAATGGGTGTACAAGGTTAAGATAGATGCAAAAGGTGAAATTCAAAGATTCAAAGCAAGATTGGTAGCTAAAGGCTACAAGCAACAACCTGGGATTGATTATGATGAAGTTTTTGCTCTGGTTGAAAGAATGGAGACTATTAGATTGATTATCTCTTTGTCGGCACAAATTAGGTGGAAGATCTATCAACTTGATATAAAATCGGCATTTCTAAATGGTCTTCTTGAAGAGGAACTTTTTGTAGAATAACCTTTGGGTTTTGTGAAAGAAGGTCATGAAAATAAAGTCTACAAATTGAATAAGGTACTCTATGGGCTAAAGCAAGCACCCCGCGCGAGTGTGGAATGCAAGGATAGACAAGTACTTTCATGACAATGGCTTCAAGAAATGTCCTTATAAACACACTTTATATTTGAAGGCAAATAGCAAAGAAGATGTATTGATGGTATGTCTTTATGTTGATAACTTAATCTTCACCGGGAATAATCCAATGTTATTCAATGAATTCAAGAGGAGTATGATTAGAGAGTTTGAAATGACGGATATTGGCTTGATGGCTCAATTCCTTGGCATTGAAGTATTTCAAGAAAAGGATGGGATTTTTATTTGTCAAAGAAATTATGTGAATCAGGTTCTAAAGAAATTTGGCATGAAGTCTTGTAATCCGGTAAATACACCTCTTGAATGTGGCTTCGAGTTGAGAAAATGCCAAGGAGATGGTGATGTTGATCCTACATATTTCAAGAGCTTGGTATATAGGAAGCCTTCGGTATCTCACTTGCACAAGGCCGGATATCCTCTTTGGTGTTGGCTTGATTAGTGGGTATATGGAAGCACCGGATCATTCCCACCTTATGGCCGCTAAAAGAATCTTGTGTTATCTTAAAGGCACTCTTAATGATGGTATGTTCTACTCTTATTCTCATGATTATGAACACCATGGTTTTTCTGATAGTGATTGGGGTAGAGATCTTGATGAAAGAAAGAGCACCTCCGGGTTTTTTTTTTCAATGGGAAATGGAGCATTTACTTGGTCATCAAAGAAACAACCTATTGTCACTTTGTCCACTTGTGAGGCGGAGTATGTTGCCGCTAACTCTACGGTTTGTCATGCTATTTGGTTGAGAAACCTATTAAATTATTTGGGTTGCTTACAAGAAAGTCCTACAAAGATCTTTGTTGACAATAAATCCGCAATTGCTTTGGCTAAGAACCCAGTACCCTCATGACTTCATGAGAGAAGCAAACATATTGACACCCGGTTTCATTTTATTCGAGAACATGTGAGCAAGAAGGAGGTAGAGTTGGTGCATTGCAAATCACAAGAGCAAGTGACCAATATTTTTACCAAACCTCTAAAGCATGATGTGTTTGTAGGCTTGAAGACATTGCTTGGCATGAAGAATCTTGGAGAATTGGGTTTAAGGGGGGATGTTGGAGTTTAAACTCAAGAATATAATATTTTATATTTATGTATGGGGCCCACTTAGTTTAACATTGTTTATATTTTGTTTTGTGTGGTGTATTGGGCCGACTCAATTAAAAAGATGGGTTGTAGCTTTTATTTCATTATCATCATGAACTATGTGTATCATGTGAGATGAGAAAAACTAGAGAGAAGAAGGGCCTCTTCTTGTAATAACCAATCTCTGAATTTCGGTAAAAAATTAAATTTTCGGCATTAATATTTGTCACCTGATTATGAGGTGGAAATACTTTTGTGGGACCGACATGCAAAATGCCAAATGATAAAGACCCAAACTTTAATAGATGGGTTAGAGTGCAAAAACTACCAATGAAGAGAGGGGTCTTCATGTAAAATGTGATGTGGAGACTTAAATGTTAATGTTTTGACGACTCCTTTAAAATTTTTCATAAGTTGAGGTGTTGAATTGCAAGGAGCAATAACCACTCCACTTTTAGATTCTCTTATTTCTTTCTTCATGAGGCTCACCACACATCCTTCTTGTGTTTGATAGGGGGGATATCACACATGGGATTAGGAATAATTTTTGAAAAATTTTGAATTTTTTGGGGGGAAATTTTAAAGTAAAGATATTAATGATAAGATAGCTATGTGGCTTCCATATATTGGTGGGTCATTATTATATTCTTAAACTTTAATGCGGGAAAAAATTTCATTGAAAAATGTGTTGGGGATATCCCACTTGGGGATATCGTTGATTTTTGGAGATTGAGCCTTTGGTTTTGACTTCTTGGTGCTTTTGGTTAAAAAGTTGTGCTTCAAGGGACCGCAAGTAGCTCACTTGGAAAGTAAACCCATACCTATTACTTCTTGTTTTGCTTAGTGAAGTCTGTACTCTGTAGCAACTGTCAAGAAATAGAGCCTGGGGGAGGGGGAGACATAGAGCCTAACTGCAGCCTTGAGAGATTGAGTACATTGGATGATCTCTACTTAAGAGACGAAGTGTGATGCTTGCAATTGGACTTAAGAGATTGAATACATTAGATGATCTCTACTTAATAATTTTCTTCCCAGTGCTCTTTGGGGCTAATATGAAAGTAGGCATGCCTTGAGACTTCATCATACATTGGGCCCATACGTTTAAATGTAAATAACCTTGCTTATAACTGTTGTCATCCGATTTGTAAGCCCAGTGAAACCAGGCCACTAGTTATTGTCTTAGTACACCATAAACATCCCCACTTGAGATGATGTTGTTTGAGAAAGGCTTGCAATGTTTTGCAGGTTAGTAAATATGAGAGGAAAAGCCAAAGTGGACATGTGTATCTGAATACTTAAAAAGCAAAGACAACCACTGTAGCTTGCTTTGATTAGTGGTTGAGCAATGTGACTTGTACATTAATAGGATGGGGTGTTGATGAACTTAAAAGGCTCAATTGTTATTTCTCATACCAGTTGTGGAGTATACAAGTATACAAGTTTAGATAATTTCATAACATACAAAAGAATACTCTTGCTTGGAGCCACTAGATTTTGTTATTTGGTTTGTATGCATCCTGATGAGTTATTTCATAGTAGCTGAGATCTTTATGATTTAGAGAATGTGTTAGAAATAGTCAATGACCATGAATATATTTCAGTCACTGTCGTGGACTCCTGATTTCGGTTTATGAGCTATTGATATTTGGTGCCTTCATTTGCATGTTAAGGAGTTTAACATTGTTTATGTAGACACTCCTGTGTCCAAGCTGTCAAGCTGCAGTCCCAAAGATTTCTGAAATCTGATCACAGGCGATTCTCACACTTGTAAACTGCAAACTTAGCACATTTTAATTCTATAACAAAATGGTTGATTTAAAAGCTACATGCTCACACCTTGACTTGGACATGCTTATGAAAGTTATGACCAGATTTCTTGTGCCATTTTTGGGATTGTTAGTAGTTGTTTATTTTGATGATACTGTGGTTTTATTAAAGAGCCAAAAGATACAAAATCTGGAGCATATGAGTGTGAATCATTCATCAACAATATGGTCTTATAGGTAAACAACTTTATGGGCAGATTTTTTAGGAATCTGAGATCAAATGGAACTTTATGACATATAACTCCTTGATTTGTAATTCCTACACCTTTATTCAAGTTTTAAGACATCAAGCATAGTTGTAGCAAGAATTAAGTATAGTGATTGGTTGAGACTGCAGCAATCATATCCATGCTTAAGCGACCTATTTAGTATAGTTGCAGTTTGGCCGTCCTTTTCGAGGGACCGTTTAGGCCTTGACACTCTCCTTATCGGGGAGTATAATATGCCGTTGGAAAGGGGAAGAAAAGAGATTTCCAATGAATCTTAGATTAACAAAATTCAACTTGTGGATTGAGAGATATGGGCAGTTCTCTCTGACTGCGCGCATAGTCAAAATATGCAAACCGGGTGTTTTGGTTTCTCCTGAAACATTTTTATTTTTATTTTTATTTTGCATGGATAAAGAGTTGGAGTATGATTAATGAGATCAATATTTTATACATACATATATAGATCCTGACGGGAGCGTGTGAGTCATGAAACCGGGGAGCACGGGATCTATATAACTTCTAAAAACGTAGGTTCTCGCACTCTGTGCTCTGTGAGAATTCTTACTCCTACCGTACTTGTGACTTCTTTTCTATATCTCTTTGAGACTTCTTATATATATTTGAGTTGATTGGCCTTTCCTTGGATATGTGTTTTGGATTGGTTTACTATATCTCTTCGAGATTGTTGTTTGATTATATATTCCAGTTGATTGTTTCCTTGGATATATATATATATATATATATATATATATACTTGTTATGGTGCGTTTCTGTTGGTACCTTGCTTTGTGAACGTCTCCCACGCTTGCTCTCAATGCCGGGCTGGACCGATGCCATTACTAGGGAGATGTCGGGCTAAACCGATGCCGACACTGTTGATGCCGTCACTGGGACGACACCGGGCTGGACCGCTATCGCTACCACTAATGATGTTGGGCTGGACCGATGAGATTTATATTCCGAGGGGCTTGCAGGAGATGCATTTCAGGATGTTCTCAGATCTTTGGAAATTTATTTGTTTTGCTGATATGAGTTTATCTGCTTGGCTTTGCTTGCTGCTATTTCATTTTCACTCTAATTGAGCTTCTATTTATTCTATCTAAGCTTCTATTTATTCTAATTGAGCTTCTATTTATTCTATTTGAGCTGGCCATATGCCCTTATTGTGGAGTAGTTCATGTTATCCAACATCGTCTTCCCAGCGTCTGAAAAGAGCCAAGCTCCGTTCACAAGGAGAGGGGAGCTACTCTCGTGACCAACGGCTTCAAAGCCCAGCCTGTTGTCCCGGAGAGGCTGTCGGGGATCTCAGACGCAACCTTCCTTCTTGTGGAGCTTGGAGCAAGAAGAACCAGGACATGAGGACAGGTGGTGGCGGTGAAGGAGTTACGAGCTGTTGCCCTTCGCCAGAACCCACCCAACGACTGACGGTGGCCATCTGTTGAGCAGAGGTCCTCCAGTTGAACTTTGAGAGCCACTGAGGAGCAGCACGCGCAATTGCTAAGCCATCCGGAGGATAGAGAACGCTGGTTGATGAAGGGATTCACTGGTCGAGTGCATCGTGAGTCGCTGCCTCCCTGGTGAGCTTCCTAACCCTTGTAGATCATTGCCGAGGTCTTGAACTTTTGAATGCATGCATCATAGGACTGAGAAGCTGGGTAGTAACTAGTCTAAACCCAGTCGCATTGTCACGCCCAGACCCGGATCCCGGGACCTCGGGCACGTCAACAGACCGGCCGTACCCAAGATGAGACTAGCCCATCTCAGATACAAGGCCTAAATGTGAACCAGCAGACAACAAAACACAATATAAAATAAACTCGAGTTCCAAGAGAACATAGAGTCATAAGGGTCCATAGGCCCTATACAAAGTCTGGTCCCTATACGGGTCCTACATAAAGTAAACAACTCTCGAAATAAAAGATAAGGGAGACCCTCAGACCTCGGATCTCCTTATGATCTCTCCACAGCTCCACCTCCTAAACCTCGGAATCTGTAAAAGAGAGAAAGAGCAAATGCATGAGCTTTCGAATGGAAAGCCCAGTAAGCACCCCTGCAGGGGGGGGTCACAATGACATAAGGAAATATCTTGTCAAATAATGAGATCACAATCCCAAGAAATCACAAACCTAGGAGTCTACCACAAACAAGTCCAAAGGTACGACCCCTGACAACAGAAGCCCTCAAGCTCTGTGACGAGTTTCAAAGAAAACTCAAGGATCACTCCTGGCCAGTATATCCAGCTACTTGCTGTAAACACGACCCTCCGGTCGCAAGTCGGTAGAAATACCTCTCATACGTGTTAACACGGTCAGCGTATCATTCCCACTGACGGGTAAGACCACTAGAGAATAGCCTCTCTGCACGGGCAGCGAGAAATGTCGAGGGGTCCCGGCCCCGAAGCACTTCCTTATTACGCCCCACGCCCAATCGAAGTCCCGCAAGAGACTACAAACAAACAGGGATACCAACATCCCGAAAACAATCATACATGCGCAATAGGAATCTTAAATAGACAAAGATGCATGTATGTCATCATTGAAGAAAAAGTACAATCAAGTCCAAAGAAAACCCGAAACCGGATAGGAACGAGGCAAGAGTAACTTACCTCTTGTTAGATCCAGAAGTCCTCCTAGTCTCCTCTTGAATGCCTTACAACTCCCCGAGAGTATTTGGAATACAGAGTTCCTATTAGAGTCAAGATTCTAATAAATCCCTAAATCTCTAGTTGCATGTGCATGACTACCGTTCTTGTTGGGCCTAGGCCCACTAATGAGTTGTAAGGACCACCTCCCTGGTTACCGGTCCTTATCCCCTGTTTCCATGTCCTATAGTTGACTCTAGACCCAAACTTGGTCAAACCGAGTCTACTTTTCATTTATCGAGTCAGGACCCTAATCGTTCATCATATAGACATCTTAGTTGATTTGGGCCCGCCTCTTAAACCCATTAAATCGATTTAATTAAACCTCTTATTCAATTTAATTAAATCATTAACTGGTTAATTGACCCATCTTCTACTAGAGCAAAATAATTGTCACACCACAATTAAACTAGTCCCCTCTAACACTAATCAAATAATTAGCTAGTTAATTATCTAATTAACTACTAATTATGATTAACAAACTAATTAAATAATTTCCTCAATTATTTATTCCATAACTTACTCTATTTTGATAACTAAACAATTGTCACACTAACTTACTCAATTAAATCTTCTACCAATTTAATTAAATGATTAAATTGGTTAATTCACCCATATATTATATCAACTAATATAACTAAGCTTTTTGTCACAACCGAAGATATTAAAAATTTTAATTTGATTAATCAACCCTCCCCTAAGTTATTAATTTAATTTAACTAATTAAATTAATAACTTTGGATTATTTATATATTATTATTTTTTTATCTTCCCCGGCTGAACCTCACCGGAGGAGTTCGTAGGGAAAGTCCTCTCCTCATCTGCAGACCCTCGCCGCCGGTGATCCCTGCGCGAAGCTTGGTCTCCGTTGGGGCAAGCGTCTGCGCCCATCAGTGGCCTCTCGTTCCTCTCCCCGACGTCTCCCCACTCACGGACACAATTACCAGCTCCGGCGAGCTCGGTATCCCCCTAAACATGCACAGAAACCTAATTTCGTCGTCAGGGAAGATAATTACCTTAATTAGCAACCTCCTGGTGGTATTTGCAGCAGCTTCTGCCCCCCTCCGAGCCGCTTCCTCCTTCTCCGACGACGTTCTCTCGTATCAGTCCCTCGCTTTGCTCACTACTCGGCTCCCCGCAGTGTGTGTCACGATCTCGCTCAAGGGCTACTCTTATAGAGCTCGCGAGAACAAGAAGGGGCGCCGGTTCCTTGCCCAGAATCTGGCCGTAGAAACAAATGAGGATCGGCGGCAAGAACCGCTTCCTGGAGTAGGCGTGGACCGTTGTCGCGGGGAGCAGCCTTTGGGATGAACACTCGCAGATGAGTGGTGGTGATCTCCCGGTTCAATCCGACGGCCACCACTTAAAATAATGCCTCGAATCTGCAAGCACCCCAGATCAACGGTCGTGATCAACTCAATCTCGACGGTCCGATCTTCCGTAACTGCCTCGTATCCAGAAACCCTCAGATGAAAGGCTTAGATTGGACATAATCCAACGGCCAAATCTCGATCCAGTGCCTCGGATCGGTTCCTAATAAGATGAGCGGCTATCAGCTCGCCATGTGGCTCCCCAGATCGTTGGTTAACGCCTCACGATCACATCCACTTAGATGGATCAATTCCCCGCCCGACACGTGGCTTCACCATAGCCACTATGATACCCCGCGATCAACAACAGTCTGAGATCATTAAATCTCAGCCGTTGATTCTCTTCTATAAGAACTTTTCTCTGACAAATTAACCAGAGATCCCTGTTTCTTTTTAGGTTACACTCTAGTCCACAACTGTGAGAGAGGAAAATTTTCCTAAGGTCCCTATTACTTTTCGAAATTCCATTAAGGTCCTTCTGACCTTCCACGAACCCTAATTAGGGTTTTTAGTTCTTTTATCCCCTATTTTCCTTCCTTAATTCAATAACTAATTTCTTGGGAATTATCTATTTATAATAATGATTTTTAAGAAATTTTAAAAACATTTTATTTCTAAAATCCTTCGTTTTTACACGCATAGAGGGAGGATGATGAGAATGTGCATTGTTATTCATGGTATCTCCACCCCTTGGAAGCTCTATGGAAGCTCTAGCTTTGGGTCTTGTCTGCATGCATAAACTTAGAGGATAACGGGAATGCTTAAAAAGCCATTAACAAGGCTTGTAATACTGTTTTGAGTATTGCATAATATTAGCATAAGTTGGAATAATTGGGTAGAAGCCAACCTAGAATATCACATGCGGGCACGTGGAGGACAAACTAGTGGTTTTCATGCATGAATAAGGCATGTTATATAGTGATATATACATGGAAAGCTATTTATAGTTGTATGAGTTTGGTTGCTTGAGGGTTACCCGCATCCATAAGTAAATTTTCCTTAAGAATGGATAATAGAGGAATTAGTTTTCCAGCACATCAATTTACAGCTAACCAGTTAGTTAATTTGTTGAATCAATTTGTTACAAAGTTTGTTAGTCTATTAGCTTAAATATTCCATACATAGCCTTATATATAAGTCTCTCACTATAATTTCAAGGCTGAGATAGAAGAATACATTTGGATTTTTTTCTCTCCTTCATCCTTTCTCACTCTAGTTCTTCAATTTCAATATGGTATTAGAGAGTTAATCCTTTTGCTACTCTGATCTTAATTATTCCTATTCTTCTCAGCTTTTCTAGATCATGTTTTTCTTTTTGGATGCCTGATTATCTTTTCATGGCATCACCTCCTTGTTCTTTTTCTAACAATGGCATATCTGCCATTGATGATCCTTCAAGTGTTTACTATTTACATCATTCCTATAGTCCAGGCTTGGTTCTCGTTTCACAGCTCTTGACAGGGGAGAATTATGCTTCTTGGAGCAGAGTGATGACTATTGCTTTATCGGTGAAGAACAAGTTGAACTTCATCGATGGGTCTCTTGCCAAGCCTTCTGGTGATGATCTTTCTCTCCTAAATTCATGGATTCACAATAATAATATTGTTATTAGCTGGATCTTGAATTCTGTATCCAAGGAGATATGTGCGAGTATCATCTTCTCAGATTCTCGCCGAAAGGATCCGGGTTGGATCTTCGTGAGCTGCCAAAGAGAGTAATAGCCCAATTTTTTTTTCAGCTACGTCATGATTTGGTGAATCTACATCAAGATGAGCACTCTCTGAGTACATACTTTACTAAATTGAAAACTCTTTGGGACGAATTAGGTAAATTTTGTCCTGCTTGTTCTTGTGGACAATGCACTTGTGGTAGTGTCAGGGATATGGTGAATCATCAACAGATGGAATATGTTCTGACTTTTCTCATGGGCTTGAATAATTCATTTTCTCAAGTTCGTAGTCAAGTCTTACTTCTTGATCCTTTACCTCCTATCAATCGAGTTTTCTCCTTGATCTCTCAAGAAGAGCAGCATCGACAACTTGGTGTTTCCTCTGATTCTACTGGGAATAATCTTGCTTTTATGGCTCGTACTAATGCTAAACATCCTGTTAGTTCTTCACAGCAAAATCATGACCATAATCCCAAAGGTATTGTACTCACTGTAGTTTTCATGGTCACACCATTGACAAGTGTTACATGGTTATCCCCCTGGTTACAAGCCAAGACAGAAGTTATTCTCTCCACAATCTGGTTCTGTTAATCAAGTAACTTCTCAGGGTACTTCCACTAATTCTTCAGCACTTGTCCCTTGTTCTTTTGGTGATCTTCTTCAGCATCTCAATCATGCTCAGTGTCAACAGTTGATTACCATGCTTTCCGGCCACATGACTAATTTTTCTTCTGATCACCAGAACCAATCATCAGCCTCATGTTCTACAGGTACTTGTGTATCTGTGTTTTTGAATTCTTCTATGTTTGCTTCACGTTTTTGGATTGTGGACTCTAGGGCATCAAGACATATCTATTGTCAGGCCGAGGCTTTTATTTCCATGAATCATATCGCTCATTCTACTGTTACTTTACCGAATAATGAGTCTGTTGCTGCACAATTTCTAGGGATATAAAATTGAATTCTCTAATCACTCTTAAGGATGTGCTTACTTGCCACAGTTTAGATTTAACTTGTTGTCAGTGAGTGCTTTGACTACTGATTTCAGTTTTACAATTCAATTCTTTCCTGACTCCTTAATAATTCAGGACCTCAAATCACAGAGGATGATTGGTAAGGCTAATCTCAGTGCTGGTCTCTATGTCTTGGACTCAGTATCCTTGAATTTTCCAATTAACACAGTCAAAGATGGTGATTCTGCTCAACTATTGCATAATAGGCTTGGCCATCCATCTTGGAGGTGTTTAGATTCCATAAAAGCTCAGTTGAATTGTTCTAGTTTTAAACAACAAGATATCTATTATGTCTATCCATTAGCTAAACAAAAACGATTATCTTTTCCATATAATAATCATTTGGCTTCAAAGCCTTTTGATCATGTTCATTGTGACATTTGGAGACCATGTTCTACACCATCATATAATAGACACAGGTTTTTCCTCACTTTGGTTGATGACTGTACAAGGTTTACTTGGGTGTATCTTCTCAAGACAAAATCTGATGCTCTTTCCGTCATTCCACGATTTTTTACCATGGTTGAAAATCAGTTTAATGCGACCATAAAGGCCTTTCGATTAGATAATGCTAAAGAATTAGCTTTTACTCAATACGTTGTAGAAAAGGGTGTTTTGTATCAGTTCTCTTGTGCGGGTACTCCTCAACAAAATTCTGTTGTAGAACGGAAACATCAACATTTATTGAATGTTGCACGAGCCCTCTATTTTCAATTACAAGTCCATCTTCCTTATTGGTCAGATTGTGTGTTGACTGCTATATTTCTAATCAATAGATTGCCTTCTTCTGTTCTTCAAAATAGTTCTCCTTATGCCAAGTTATATCAGCTTGATTACGATTATTCTTCTCTTCGCGTATTTGGTTGTTTGGCATTTTCTTTTACCCTTGCTTCTCATAGAACTAAGTTTCACCACGCGCCAGAATGTGTGTCTTCCTTGGTTATCCTTCTGGCATTAAAGGGTATAAATTGCTTGATGTTCTCACTAAACAGATTTTCATTTCTTGTGATGTCATTTTTCGTGAATCTACTTTTCCCTTTCATTCCATCAGTCAAGATGAATCTTTACCTGATCCTTTTCCACACCTAGTCATTCCTACACCAAATATTACCCTTACTCATGAGTCAGTCACTACTCCTTCTTGTTCTCCTAATACTGACCCTCTACCACCTAATCAACCTCTTGTATCTTCCTCTGGTCCAGTTGGTTCTGTTTTCCCTAGGAGAACTTCAAGAACCACTAAACCTCCCTCTTATCTTCAAGACTATCATTGCAGTTTTTTGTCTAATCACTCTTCTCCCAACACCACACTTCCAGATATCCTATGTCTCACTTTCTGTCATATGATAGTCTCTCTTCATCTTATAAAACTTTTATCATGTTGTTTACATCAATAATAATAATAATAATAATAATAATAATAATAATATAAAAAAAATAAATAAATAAATAAATAAATAAAAATAAAATACAAATCTCAAGATGCCCAAAACCATATCCCGAGGGAAATCCAAAAAATATATATATAATAATAATAACATTATTATTATTAAAAAAAAGAGAGAGAGAAATGTTGATCTTATCTCTAACCCTATCTTGTCATCCAAAAGTTTAAAATAAAAAAATTATTGAAATTATCTGGTCTTCGAACGACCCGGTCTCTACCGCGTGATCCTCCCACGATCACGAAACGGTGTGGAAGTGTGGTCCCTCGGTCTATAAAAAAAAAGGGGACCCGATGGAAAAAAAAAGGATGGGGAGAGATGAGAACCAAATAGAAGAAAGCCACCCCTCCACTGAGCCGCCAACCCCCTCAACCTCCTGTGCCACTAGAGCAACTCCAGCCAGCCTGCGCCCAGGCCAGTCCGCCCCGATCCGCCTCAAGCTCCCTCTCCGCCTGCAGTTTCAACCACGCCGCCGCCCAGGCCAACCTCTGTCTCTCTGTCGCCAAGCTCGCCACCGTTGCTGAAGTCAGTTGAAGCCCCTTTGCAGCCGTGCGTCGCCAGCTTTGTCGCTGCTGTCAAGCCACCGCTGAAGCTCCCCTGCAACAATACGCCACCAACCTGCCGCCATTGCTGTTTGCCGAAGCTGTGTCGCTATTTGTTGATGCTGCTACCGCTGCTGTCGTGTTGTGGCTGATGCTGGGGAAGCTGTGTTGCTGTTGCATATTGCTGAGGTGATGCCAATGAGGATGGAGCTGTTGCTGAGCTGCCAATTAGGTTGCTGCTGCCGCTTGATAAAATTGTTGTTGCCATTATGGAGATAAAGGGAAGATGCTGGCTGCTGTGAAGTTCCTGTTGGTTGCTGCAAAATAAAAGAAAAAAAGAAGAAACTATCGTCGTTGCTGTCATAGAAAAGCTGATGCCGCTGCAGAATCGAAGAGTTGCGGTGTCGCTGCTATTGATGTCTTGCTCCTGACGCTTTGCGCCTTTCTTTGCATCGATCCGATACTATTGGAGTTCTTTGCCGTCATCATTTGCGTTACGCCGGAAATTTATTTACTGAATCTGTTTGGAGACGTTGTTGCGTGCTGCTGTAGCCATGCTGCCGAGCTACCACAGAGAAGGAGTTATTGCTGTTGATGCTGAAGAATTCTAAAGAAAATGGGGGAGAGCATTAGATTACTGCAGAAACAAGGGAAGAAACTGTTATCGTGCCGCCGCTAGAAAGGTTGCCGCTGTTGTTTTGCTGCAGAAACAAAGGAAGAAGCTACAATTGCTGGGTGAAGCTACTGTGCTGATGCCATTGAGCTGTTGTTATATTGCTGCAAAAAAAAAAAAAAAAAGGAAGAAGGCTGTAGATGTGCAGTTGCAAAATAAAGAAGAGGGTGATGTTGTAATGATGCTGCAAAAATATAGAAGGAAATGCGACCCAAGTTTGTTGGATGAGTTCAAGGAGATGAAATTGATACATCCTTGTAAAAGGGAGAGGAAGCTTTCAATAATTGGAGTTACGCGGCGAGGAATTATTGTGCACACGACCCATTAGATGAAATGCCAAAAAGAAATGCTTTGGAATGGAGTTGAACAGATTTCATTCAGGTTCCTGCTGACAATTTGCTTGATGTCTTGTGCCAAGGTTGAAGTAGTTCAAGTTCATGATCAAGATCTTGGGTTTAACAGGAAATGTAACAATGGCGAGACGCCAAATGATGAAGACCAATGGAACTGATGCTATAGAGTCAGAGCTGCTGCTACTGTAGAGATGGAGAAGCTGCTGCAAAGCATAAGAACGAAGATGAAAAAATGCTATTAATGTTTGTGAGTTCCGTTGGGTTCGGTTGTCCGCCTGTCGTAACTTGTGTTACAACACAGATTGCAACTTACTGCTCACAGAATGTTGAGAAGAGAATAACAAGAACATTCACACATAAGCAAACAACCAAACACACATGAAAGGGGACACAGGAGTTGGTAACCCAGTTCGGCCAACAATGCCTACGTCTGGGAGGCCATGCCCGGAGATGAAAAAATCCACTAAAAGAGGGTGAAACAAAATGTGTACAAACAAATTACACTCATACACACTCAACAAACATCAACACCCTTTCCCCTCAAGATTGCCAGCATTTCTCCAACCTCTCCCTCAAGGTTTTTCTCCCCACACACGCCGTCAATCTCCAGCAGGGTCTTCAGTAGATGCACGACCTTCCTAAGATGTCGCCTTCCTCTTTTAGCATTGCCAAAATCTCATGACTACTTAATTGGACTCCTTCCTATTCTTGTTGTTGCAACTTTAGTTGTAACACGAAGGTTGCAACATGGCCCTACCGGCGAAGCTACAAAGATCCGCTTTGCTCTTCGACCTCGACACACCTCCAACCCTCACGGTTGAGTTCGAAGTCTACTACATCGGATCCACTGTCCCCGAACACCGCAACTAGCCGATCCACCTCTCCATCCACGTACTCAGCCCAATAATGTCGCACCTCTCCATTGGCAAGATTGTCAGCGTCATCCCCAAAACTGGATTTCCTCAATCACAGTTTTGACAATCCAAATATGCCTCATTAGTCACCACCATATTTGTTCCTCAATCATCCAAATATGGTCTCCAATTATCCCTTGATTTGGCTTCAAACCATCACCTCATCAATCACTGATATCTTGCCAAATCAATTCACCAATCAGCTCCTTTCTATGCATGAAGAATCTCAATCTTGATTTGTAACATCCAAGTTTGAACATCTCCTTGTTGACCAAGTGGACGTGTGTCAAATATTGCCAATCAAACCCATTTGCACTAACAATGTTGTTATGAATGATTGTAAAATTTGTCAAGAAAAGCATTCCAAAGCTATATAAAAATGTTAAGCTATATGAAGCGCCCCTCTATTGTTCGATCAAATGTGTGAAAAAACCCATGACCTGGAAATCAATTGAAGCACAAGCTGGAAGCTCTTAGTGATGGCAAGATACCAGAATTGACAACAATAAACCTGCTGTGGAGAACAAGTTTTCAGCCCTTAAATCTACACCTCAGAATTTTTATCACAATCTCCTTATTGGGAGGAAAGGAAAAGTCTATGCCAGATCAATCTTAGAAGCATGCAAACTGAACCCAAGAGTGGCATTGAGTGTCAAAAAAAAAAATCAGAAAAAAGCATTTTTGCTATCAATAACATGGACAATGTGGAAGTCTTTCATGTTTAAAATGTCAAACCTGTAGGATGACCAGTTATGAAGCTCATGTACTATTGATACAAATTTCTAAATAGTAAAAGCTCCATTTGACGAAATGTCCTAAAAGGATCTTTGAAAAGCTGCAGAAATTGAAGTTGTCACTATTTTTTTTGCCACAAATTCTTGATGCTATGAATGAAGAAATGTGATATGTGTTAATGGGTTACATTCCCAAATGCGGAGAAATGATAAATAAAAGGAGTCACAATCAACAATAGTTGAAATATGACTCTGAAATTTTCCTGATGATGATGAAAGTGGAGGAATAAATATCAACACATCACCTGATGACATACTCTCAAATTCAGAGGTTTAGCTTAACTGATCTTAAAGTGGCATGGATTGCCTTTGTTACTCTCCAAAAGGCTGCTATTTTAATTGATGCTGCACATGCTAGAATGCCATTGAATTACCCCCTTTTTGTTAAGGTTCTCTCTAAATATACTGAGATGGTGGAAAGCTTTGTTGCAAGCTCAGAAGAAAATAGAGGCAGCTTATTTAAATATTGTCACAGAGAAGGTATTGGAGAATCTGCATCTCTTTGACTTAACTATGGGTTGCTGCGGAATTATTAGTTGCTGCCTTGAATGCTAAAGAAAGCTACTCCATCCTTGGGTCATTTCATTGAAGCAGAGAGGACAATGTTGTGCTGCTGCTGATGTTGCAGCTACCTGTTTGTCAGGATTCTGGTGACTATAAAATGCTAGGATTGCCAACAAGTCCCCAGTTTGCTGTTTGAAGCCTGAAGCTGAAATGCAAAGACATAGCATTCATCCATCTGTCACAAGAGAAGAAAACAGTCCCTTGATGGACCTAAAGAGGAAAACTCAGTATGCTAAAGCTATTGTTGAAATCATGGAAGGAAGAAGATGCAAAGGAGAATGGAGAAACTATGAATTCATAAGCAAGCTGCCACACTACAAGCTGCTGCAAAACAAAATAAGAAACAAAAAATGATGAATGTGGGTAAAGAAAATGTTGCTGACTGTATTGCTGCAAAGAAAGAAATTATGTGAAAGCAATGTTGATTGTATGATGCTAATTGCATGATGTTCATAGAAGAGAGCAATGTATTGCTGTAAAATTGGCAAGTAAGAAATATCATATGAAAGCATGAGGCGTCCCAAAGTTATGTGAAATAGATCATAGGGCTTGATAAAAATGCTTAAGTTATATCACCAAAAGCAACTAATCAAGAAATCATCGCATAATCTGTTGGACGGGTTTTTTTTGTAAAAAAAAAATGAAATTATTAAAGACATGGATCCAGATATCTGCAAGAAGCTGCTATTAACACCTTCCAAATGCTGGAACTGAAGAAGCCATGATTTGGATATTCCAGATGCTGGCGAATCAAATGTGAGGAAGCCAAATCCTGCAATTCTGCCAACTTGACCACCCTCCATTCAAACATCGATAACTCTTGCCAGAAAATTCCGATTGAGGTGAAATATGCGGCATTGGAAACCAGACTTCTAGAGCTTTCCAACCATGTATGGTACAGTCCCTATCAGTGGCCCAGTTGGTACAGATTTTGAGGGAAAAAGAGGGCAATTCCTGCAGTCTGGCCAGATCGACCACCTTCTATTCAAGCGCTGATAACTATTGCTAGAAAACTCCGATCAAGATGAAATTTGCGGCATCGGAAACTAGACATCAAGGGCTTTCTAACCATATATGGTGTGGCTCATATTGATGGCCCAGTTGGTACAGTTTTTAGTTACAAGGCAGGGCAAGACCGCTGCAAACTTATGGGTTGTTGGCGACCATGACGTGTATTTTGAGGCGGTGGTACTATGACATGATTCAAAGGGGATGGCGAGGCGGAAGGCCGAATTCCTAAATAATCAAATAAATAAATAATATGTATGAGCATCTTATGATGATGTAATGAAAGTCATGATAAATAAAAATTATTTTCATATTGTGTTATTCGTTGCCTCTGCTTGTACTCTTTTGCCCTTAATTGGAGGTTCCCAAGACACTGTCTGCTATAATTAATAATAGAGGCTGGCCTCTATTAGAAATAGAAGAACCCACAATACCTGAAATAAAATAAATTAAACGACATTTGTGATTCGATATGTCGCCTAGTGTCTTCTTTCACAGACACGATGCCAGGCGCATATTTTCAATCCCACACATGTCTGTCTCTTCCATTTATGAGCCTCAATTTTATTACCAAGCTGTAAAATTTCCTCATTGGGGTGTTGCTATGCAAGCTGAACTTGATGCTATGGAGGATAATAACACTTGGTCTGTTGTTCCACATCCAATTGACAAGCATTCTGTTGGCTGTAAATGGATTTTCAATGTCAAATATAAGAGTGATGGCTCGATTGAAGGATATAAAGCACGTTTAGTTGCAAAAGGTTACACACAACAAGAGGGTGTTGATTATTTTGACACTTTTTCACTTGTAGCTCAGTTAGTCACTGTCAAGGTATTATTGGCTCTGGCAGCTTGTAATCAATGGCCTATGATTCAGTTAGATGTAAACAATACCTTCCTTAATAGTGATCTTTTTGAAGATGTTTACATGGATCTTCCTCTTGGATATCTTCAACAAGGGGAGCCCACATCTGTTGATTCTTCTAGGAAACTTGTGTGTAAACTTCACAAATCCATTTATGGTTTGAAACAAGCTTCAAGGCAACGGAATTCCAAGTTTTCTCAGGCCTTACTTCAGTTTGGTTTGGTTCAATCAAAATCTGATTATTCTCTCTTTACTAAGGGTGTTGGTTCTTCTTTTGTGGCACTTTTGCTTTATGTGGATGACATTATACTCACTAGTCCCTCATCAGCTGTTCTTGTTGAGGTCACACAGTTTATGAACAATCGGTTTAAGCTGAAAGATCTTGGTCCTTTAAAATATTTTCTTGGTCTAGAAATTGCAAGATCTTCTAAACGCATATTTTTTCTCAAAGAAACTATACCCTTCAACTTTTGGAAGACACTAGTATGTTAGTATCAAAACCAATTTTTGTGCCCATGGGTCCAACTCAAAAGTTGAATGGTTCAGATAGAGATCTCTTGCCTGATGCATCTCAGTTTAGACGATTGGTTGGTCGTTTGCTTTCTTTGACTCACTCGCGTCCTGATATTACCTATGTTGTACACAAACTCAGTCAGTTTGTTGCTAAGACAAGGACTCCACATCTTCAAGCTGTTTCCTGACTTCTTAGATATCTTAAAGCCTCTCCAGGACAAGGTCTTTTCTTTCCTATTGCTTCTTCCTTACAGCTCAAAGCCTTTTCTGATACAGATTGGGCCTCCTGTCCTGACACAAGGAGATCCACTAGTGGTTACTGTATTTTCCTTGGTGACTCCTTAATTTCCTGGAAATCTAAGAAACAAACAACTATCTCTCGATCTTCACCTAAGGCGGAATATCGAGCGCTAGCTGCTACAACAAGTGAGTAATTTGGTTACAACAATTGCTTGCTGATTTTCAGGTCACGTTAGCAGGCCTTGTACTTCTTTTCTGTGATAATTAGGCTGCTGTTCACATCGCTACTAATCCAATATTTCATAAACGAACGAAACACATCGAGCTTGATGTCACTTTGTCCGAGATCGTGTCTTAGATGGCTTCGTCTAGCTGCTGCCAATCCGTTCGCATCTTCATTTAGTTGACTTGTTTTCCAAACCTCTTCCTGCTTCTGTTTTATTTCCTTTATTGACCAAGATGGCTGTTAAAATTCTTTTCAATCCATCTTGAGGGGGAGTAATAGAGGAATTAGTTTTCCAGCACATCAATTTACAGCTAACCAGTTAGTTAATTTGTTGAATCAATTTATTACAAAGTTTGTCAATTTGTTAGCTTAAATATTCCATACATAGCCTTATATATAAGTCTCTCTCTGTAATTTCAAGGCTGAGATAGAAGAATACATTTTGATTTTTTACTCTCCTTCATCCTTTCTCGCTCTAGTTCTTCAATTTCAATAATGGAGGTTTTAGTGAATGTGATGAGGTGTTGAACAAGGAAAATCCAACTCCTATAACTTTGGGTATCATTAACCAAAGTCCCAGTTGCATATACCTGTGGTGTTCGTGACCATGTGATGGGTGATAGATAATCCTGGGAGAACCTGCCCAATAATTATATTTATTATGCTATATATGCTCTTTAATCATATTTTCAGGATAGCATATAGCATTAACACATTTGTGGGTCATAACATGCTCTTGGTGGTTAATTGCTTTAGTAGTTATGATCATGAATGGATACGTGCATGCATGACTATAGAAAATGAGTCCGGCCTTCTTGTCAGCACAAGTCCCATGAGTGGGTTTGTGACTCTGAATGGGCCGAACTCTGAATGGGCTCGGCCCAAAAGATGGAGTGATAACCAATAAAATACTAGGGTGTCACATGGGTTAGAAATTGAGATTCAGTAGTGGGCCACGGTCCACACTAGTGACTGGCCATGAAATGAGTTTTATAAAAGACCATGAAGGTTCTTGAGTGGTGGAACCCAACCCCGTTAGTGATATATGAGTTGACAGGTAGGTTAATCCTCCATAGGTGTTTAGTCGGCCTATGGACCTTTGGGTAAACCACAAGGTTATTAAGAAAGCATGGGAGTGTGACACCTATTAATTAAACCACTTATTTGGTGTTATTCTAGTAAAACACATCAAGTTAATAGGGGGCATACTATACACATGATTAGTATAAGTAAACCTGGTTATGAGCAGAAATCTGTAAGTATATTGAAATGAGATTTTATTATTAGATACCGATGTAGGATTGTGAAGCGCGTTGCGGGATCTAATTCTATAAGCCAAGTAGGCTTTCGCACCGGTGCTGTGAATATTTATAACTCATAGCCTTCTATTGATTCTTGCTTTGCTCTACTAGATGGATGTTGGAGTCCATCTCTTGCTTTCTACTCTGCTAGATGGATGTTGGAATCCATCCTTTGCTCATTGTGCCATTCTTCTGAGATTTTGTATGGTTGCCACTTGCTTGAAGATATTGATCTTTTGGACCCTCTTATCTGTTGTATGCATCTCACCTTGCATGGCATGATACTTATCTGTTGGCCCTATATAGGGGGGCTCATACCCCGGAGTTAGTTCAGGCCCAATGCCAGGGGGGCTCGTACCCTGGAACTACTATAGGCCCTCCAGTGGGGCTGATTCACTGGTCATGTGCACATGTATGTTTTGGTAGTAGCGCTACTCTCCAATTGAGATTGATGTCGGTATACTTTGTTTTGATCGGCGACAGCCGCGTCATGTATACCACAGTATCCATATGCCTATGAGATGTATTGCTTGCTTTGTAACTCTGTTTGGACATCCTTCCTTCGATATATATATACATGTATTCTGATCCATTGCGGATATTGACTTCCTTTGTGCTCTGATCATTTGCTTACCACCTTCTACCACATTATTGGTCCTTGTGATCCTACTGAGCCTTTCTTTAGCTCATGCACTTGTTGATCTCTTTTTTCCAGGTGACGACGAGTAGCTAGGAGCGGGACTTAGGAGGGAGCTTCCGCGAGATAGCCTAGCTGTGTCGGGGATAATTTGAGGCTGAGGTCTGTGGGCCTCTATCTTTTCCTGAGTAAGAGTTGTATATTATTCAAGCCTTGTTAAGGTTTTGTTTAGAACTTGTATATTTACTTCCGCTGATTTTTTTTATAAATGTTTAAATCTGTATTTGTTTCGGTTACTGAGCCTTGCGTGCTTATGGGGGCAACCCTATAAGTACGCGACATCTGTTGTGTGCCCGGAGCCCAGATCATGTTTGGGATTGACAAATAAGATAAGGGTTGCAGATGAGATAAAGTCAGGTAGACATAAATGTGCTAGGTGTGGTGGATTTGGTTATCAAACAAGAACTTATAAAGAGTCAGAACATTCAAGAACAGGGCAAACGATCCTGAGAAAATAAAACCATCAACAAGCATTTCTCAAGGAAGAAGGTACTAAAGATAGCATCAATTTTAATGATGCATATGTTAAATAAGTCCTATGTGTTGATTTAAATTGTTTTTAGTTTTGCTTGAAGTTAGGAAATCTATGTTAAGGTTGAGTTGCTAATTTATTACTTATTTTTTAGTTGCTAATCGAGATTGATTTAAGCTATTCTGGTTCATTATTAGGGCTGGGAAGGGGCAGGCCTAAAAAGACTCCAGTTTGATGCTAATGTAGTTATAAACATTTTGCAACTCTACTTGGATGATTGTATGGCTTTACTTTTACTTCTTCTCCTTTATAGGTTTTCATAAAGTATGGCTTTAGTTTTTACCACTGCAGAGTAAGACTAAGATGCTCTTCAATTTGATTTGTTACTTAGAGTTGGTGAGTCCAGTGAACAGCAATTCACCACAAGTATTGATTCCTATGATCTTGTTGAGATGCACTATGACAGCGGTGCTCACGAAGTAATGAGGTTGTTGAATTAAGTTCATTCCGGAACCGCCTCCAACCTTGAAGCTCCGGCCCTCCTATCTCTTGATTCACCCAATAGATAGAAGCTCAGCACAAGGTTCCTGGCGAAGCTCCCCATGACAAGGGTTGCAAATACTCATCGGTTACAATCTCGGAGTCTAGATGTGGAAAATGAAGACCGAGACCTCATCAGTACTACTACTTTAAATA